>CM057835.1:55932657-57238490 GCA_030068075.1 Paguma larvata | reverse complement strand
GTCCAAGGACATGGGTATAAGGTTAAGACCCCCCCCCCAGGTCTTCTGTGACTCTTAGATAAGTGTTTAAATAGAAAAGATGGCCATGATTCTGGGACATCATCCACTCCAAAGAAACTAATGCTAGTAAGAAAATATATGTTGAAAAATATTATCCTCTTTCTCCTATTTTTTTTAAGTTTATTTACTTAGAGAGAGAGAGAGAGAGAGAGAGTGGGGGAGGGGCAGAGGGAGAGGGAGAGAAAGAGAATCCCAAGCAGGCTCCACGCTGTCAGCACAGAGCCCAACTCTGAGCTCAATCTCACAACTGTGAGATCATGACCCGAGCTGAAATCAAGAGTCAGACCCTTAATCGACTGAGCCAACCGAATGATTCAAGAGTTGACGGATCTGTTGGATTCTGAAGTTTAGAGATCGATCAGGCACGGATGCTCTGGCCACAATGGTAGAGTGCCTGCTTGGCCCTGCTGGTGGCAGAGGAATGTTCTAGGAGCTCCCCAGAAGCTAGAGTCACTGATGTATTGGGAGGGAGGAAAGACGAGCACCAGAGGCTCCATCCCTCTCCTCCCTGGCTCTTAAGGAAACCCTCCCAGATTGCCACCTCTCCTCCCGCCTTACTTTACAGATAAGTGAAGGAAGGAAAAGAAGGAAGGTAATTTTTAAAGGGGGAAGGCAAGTTCCATAGCTCCTTCACTTCTGTTATTCTTACAACAGTCCCTGCTGTTTCTTGACATTTTTCAGAGAGCGGTTTGTCCCAATGTACAAACTCTGTGCAGCTAAGCAGAAATTTCAGTTTATCTAATGAGTCTGAGAAGGTGTGATCTTAACTGTTTTAAAAAAAAAATTAACACTTTTTTTTTTTTTTTTACTTATATCATACTTCCTGCCAAAGGAACTAACTGTCCTTTGGCCACCTTTTCCTTCCTCACAAGCAACATATGTGCAGGCTCTCAGTTGGGCAAGACGGGTCATTCAACAAATGACAGAGACATAAGCTTCGCTCCTCCCAGGGAGAAAATCCACTGATTTCATAACATATCTAGCCTTGCATCCTGCCAGAAACCAGCAAGGGAGCCTGGAAGTAGACCCTAGCCGTGTCCCATTCCAAGGTAACTGCAGCCCCAGGTGACACCTGATTGCACCCTTGTAAGAGACCCTGAGCGGGAGGGCCCATAAAGCTGCACCCACATTCCTGACCCATGAAACCATGAGACAATAAGTGCATGTTGTCTTAAGCTGTTAAATTCTGGTGCAATTTGTTACACAGCAGTGGATAACTCATACAGATATGGCAGACAACGTGTATTAAGCACTTACTCTGAACAAATTTTATGTAACCCATGCAGCAACCCTAATGAAGTAGAATTATGCCTACTTTGCAGAGCAGGAAGTGAAAGTTGAGGGCAGGTCAAGAGTATGAGAAGTTGGCCCCCAACGGATGATGACGGCAAAGCCGTATGGGACTCACAAGGCTCTGCCCCAAGAGCGGTGATTCTAAGTACTCCTCCAGGAACCTGCTCTCGGGGCCATGAGAAAGGAAAAGTATTATGTTACTTTAACTGGCAAACCTATTTTTAGAGTGATGTAAGCACTGTGGATAAACCCAAAGTTAGCAAATAAAGTTATGGTGGATAAAAGGCTACAATGTAAAGCAATAGTTCAGACTTAAGTCTTAAGTCTTAAACCTCTAGGGAAAAGATAACAGCATGCAAGATCAGAAAGCAGAGAACTGGGGGTTTCAGAATTTGCTTTTAAGATCTCATTATAGACATTTCACGGTTGCTTTGAGTAACCACTCACACAGATCCCTGTGAAGGGTTGCCTCATTTTATTAAGTGTCTTTTCAGCTCATTAGAAACATTCTCCTTCGTTTGGTATCATTTCCACCCACCGAGTCCAACAGGGAATCCAACACCAGTGGGAGGAGGCAGGGGCTGGTTCAGTTCCTCTCCCCCTCCTTCATTCACACACCCTTACTTTGTCCTTAGGAGCCATGACAAGACATTTCAGCGGAAGTGTACGAATGTTCTCCCACCCCGCAGATGGACCATGGCCTGGATGGCTCGTGCTCAGATCTGGGAAGACTGAGGGAGAAAGGACACATCCAGGAGCTCGTTTCCTCACCTCTGTGCTTTGGATAATCCTATTTCCCCACCTCAAGGCTGTTTTAAAGAACAGCTCATTGAATCAATCCTCAATCTCTATGGAGAAAGTGTGTAACAGCAGTCTCAGACAGAAGGCAAGGCAAATGACAATCCAACCATGTACCTGCCCTAATATCCTCCGCCAAGGTAGTTTATCAGGGAGCACCTGAGGCTGATGCTTCCGCTTTCTCACCACGGCCTCCCCTCTCTCGCCAGGGGAGCTTCTGACATAGACACATCCTAATAACAGACACATCAGAGACACCCACCCGAAGACCATCGTCTCCACTCCTGTCACCCTTTCATAGGATGATTCATGGGTATCGGCCCACTGGCATCCTCAAAATCACACGTTACCTTTGTGGGTAGGTAAGCTTCTCTGGTGAGAACAAGCCTCATCAGATTCTCACTGTCACTTATGACCAAAATATTTGTAAGATCTGCTGAATCCATAGACGCCTTCTGACTCCCTCCCCTTCTGAATACTGAGCATCGTGATGGCTATCCACCCGCCCTCTCAATCTCTGAATGTCTGTGTTCAAGGCAACACTGAGTCCAACCCCTAGAAAGGACAAAGCTGCCACTGCCTGTTCATCTCAAATCCGCACACTGCTTGATCTCAAAGATTATGAGTTCTGCTTAATCTTCTCCGGCCCCACTTCCTGTCCCCATCCCCCAAGGCGATCTGACGAACTCTGAAGATGTTAGAAGTTACATGATCTGAAGTCCTGCCCTCCGTGCTGCAGTTTCAGAGTGGAGGGCCTAGCAGCAATGGGTCCTCTGGTCACCCCCACAGGGGGATGAGTGAACCATCAACACCCACACACGCACGCATGCATGCATAATGCTTGCGTGCACAGCTCAGAACCTGGAATCAGGAAGGCCAGATGCTTATCCCTGAATGACACTGGGAAGGGAAGAAATGGCGATGGCTGATCAGTCCCAGCAAGATCATATGCCCCGACCCCCACAGAACTCCTGTACCGGTGAAGAGCAGGCAAGTAAACCAGAGAGTATCATATACCGTGATAAATGCCATGATGGGGAAACAAAGGGACATGGAACCCACATTTGAGAGATCAGAGAAAGCTTTGTGGAGCCAGGAACATTAAATCTGAAACCAAAAGGAGGCATTCCAGGCAGGGCAGGGAACAGGACTGGAAAATGCAGGAAGAGAGGTGGGGGAGCTGAATTCTAGCAACAGGAACAGAGAATGGGGAGAAAACAGTCTGTCCAAGAATTCGATTTAGTGGAGGTTTGAGGTTTTTTTCCTCTGGGAGGCAAAGATGCCAAACCCCCCCTCCCCAAGAATATATGTACGGAGGGTCCAGGGACTAGCAGATGCCCTTTCTACCCCTTCCTCTGGCCTCTCGTGTTGATCTTGCTGGCTTAACGAAGCTCTCTCATCCAGGGGCTCTATCTCCCTCCTTCTGTTATTCTCACACATTTCTCTGTGTGTGAAGCGCATGTGTGCATGTGACACGTGCACCATACAACCGCACGTGCACATACATGCACACGCATACAGCTTGCACGACACACACGCACATCTGCCTACACACACACCATGCACACGTGTCCACACCCCACACAGGCTCTGTGACACTGGCTTGCTATGCACCCTCCTGGATTCTCCCAATGTCAACCTGGCTGAAGCGGGGACGACATTTCCCAGGATCCCTTTCTCTATAAGGTTCTGGGTTAGAAATGACCAAAAAGAGAATGTGCTGGAAGTCAAGATTGCTGTCACACTACTGAAGGGCTTGAGCACACAGGGAGAAGGAGGTTCCCAGCAGAGCCCACTTCTGTACCCGCCTCTTCTCCCAACCGCGGCCCCAGGCCTCCCTCCAGATGTAGGCGAGAGGCAGTAGCTATCCACAGACAGCTAGCTATCCCACCCCCCTGCGGGCCACTTGCTGCTGGCCGTGTGGGCTTCTTAGAGCTTCCTTGAGAGCCCCCACGCAACCACCAGGCTGGCAAGTCTCTGATTCGAGGGGTTTCCTCTGATTTTCAAGCTCCCTCTTCCAGACCTTCCCTCAACCCCACTGCCCACACTCATATCAAGCGCAACAAAGTGCAATAAATCCTTTCCCATAACCTGGTAGCTCCCCTTCCCTGAAGCAAGCCTAACTAATGCTGATACATCCACCAGGAAGAAGCACCTGCAAACAAAGGAGCAGGAGAATGCAAACGAATGTTCTGCAGGCTAGAGAGAGAGGCAAGCCTGGGAGCCATGTCAGGATAATTTACAACCAGAGCATCGCTCAATCAGAATAGACCCCAGAACATCCACAGGCCAAGGGCGCTGTCTCAACCCTGTTAAGGAGTATGAAATTTGGTTAAGTGGGAACCAATGAAATCCATCCAGTTGTGGCCCTTTAAAAGGACTGGAAGGAAACCAAAAGAAGGAAGAGAGGCCATTGAGGAGGCTGCTTTTTCATTGGCTGCATTTTTATTGAGCACCTACTATGTGCCAGTATTATCACAAGTGATGGTGGCCGAAGTCTATCATACGGGTGCTAAGACTCTCCAAGAGCTCGACCTGCACTCTCTGCTCCGTTCTGCAGGGCAGACAAAAGGAACAGTTCCGACATCCCGACTATAATGAACGTGAAAAGTTAGCATCCTCAGACAACTCCCTCACTTCACTCAAGGCCTCGCGGGCCACCAAGCCGAGATCCCGGGTGATATAGCTACCTGTAGTGATCCCTTAATCAAGACACTTGCTGACAGTGACTGTGATTTAATCAAACACACACACACACACACACTTGCAGACTGCAGAAAGAGCAAGCCGGGGACACGACAGTCTGCTCACAACTTCCCCACCCTCCTTATTCTATCAAGTGTTCCAATTAAATAATGGTTTTGACCCACGATGTGTTAGGAATCTTCCTACATTTAGGAAGGCCAACTCTATCAAGGCCTGGACTCATTATCACACGAGCATCAGGAAAGGCATTTGCAAGAAAGGAAGGGAGTGTGTCCGAGGAGGGGGAGTTGACCTCTAGAGAGCAGAAACATGCCCCCTCACCACCGCGCTAGCCCGACTTCCTCATGGTTTAGAATTCCGGTTTAGTGTCCTCTGGCGATTCCACAAGTGATTAAGAGACTACAAAATACAAAAAAAAGTAATCAATGAATTACTAGCACCCTCACTTTTGATCTATGTGCTTTGAAAATAAATGCTAAAATATTATACTTATTAGTTTAATAATGTGTCCAGGAGCGGTGCCGGCGTGGCTCGGTCAGTTAAGCATCCAGTTCTTGATTTCGGCTCAGGTCATGATCTCAGGGTTCGTGAGACCAGGCCCCGTGTCAGGCTCTGCACTGACAGCACAAAGCCTGCTTGGGATTCTCTCTCTCCTCTCTCTCTGCCCCTCCCCTACACACACTCTCTCTCTCTCAAAATAAATATATGAACATAAAAAAAAAAGAATGTGACCAAGAAACACAAAACTACCTACATTACAGCTCCCTGAAGAATCCTCCCCAGACTGCAGCCTCCAAGCAGAGGTCAGCAGAAACCCCTACCCCAGCACCACTGACCAAGCCTCCAAGATAAAAAATGAGGCACTTCTGCTCTTCCGTCCTCCAAAGGAAAGAAAGTGAGTGTGTCTGCAGATAAAAACAGACTGAGATGTGGACAAATTTCCCAGGAACAACCTGAATGGGTGTTGTGTTGATAATAAACAGTAAAGTCATGGAAATATACTCTCTGAATGAAATATGCTCTCCTCTACGGTGTCCTCAACTGCTCCCCAGCCAAAGACCAGCTGAAGGTCAAGAAGAAAGCAAGTAACTGCAGAGCTGCTCTTCACTGTCGTGCTGGGTATTAAATTGTGGAGTCAACCTCATGTCCTTAATGCTATGGCGTAACCCTGGTCTAAAAAAACACCCCTCCAGCATGGAAAACTAATCTAAAACCTGGCCAGGGAATAAGAAGTTCCCACGGACCGAGGTTAAGATCAAGGGCACTGAAGTGAGCCTGCCCTAAAAAGCAAGTGCACGTGTCCAGGTAAGTTGAAATTGCAACCAAAACGGTGACTACAGAAAAATTAGATGGAAGACAGCAAACGACATCAAGGCAAAAATGGAGCTTCTGAGCTTCCAAGTTCCAAATCACCATACCAATGAGCTTTTAATCATGCTAATCACGTTATGCATCTCCGCAGTGGTAACAGAGCTGATATTTTGTTAAGCTAGATCCTGTGTTGTTAACTTGCATCATCTCATTTAATCTTCAACCCAGATCTATGAGAGACGCGCTATTATCACCCTTCACAGTTGGGAAAACAGGTTTAGGGAGGTTCAGCAACTGAACAGGTCTGTCTCAGAAACCCGAGCTCTTGATCTCCATCCCATACACTACTGCCTCATGACAAACACCGTCTGGGCTCCCAGTCCTGTGACAAGGCCCTGAGATGCAAACAAGTAAGATGATGCACTTCTCACCCACCTGCTAAGCACATCCTGGGTGCCTAAGCCACAAGTGGCACTGTGTTAGGCACTGGAGATTCAACAGGATATCTCTTATCCCAGAAGTGTATGGGTTACATGCCTGGGAACAAGGAACAGAGCCAGACTTCAAGGTCTTAACAGCCCAGAAAGGTGGACTTTTGTCTTGAATTCATCCTCATGACACAGAGAGAAAGTAGCCATTGCACCATACTCGGGGACAATCTCTCACCCATCCGGGGTGTGACTGCTCAGATCCAGTGGCCAGTTCCTCGGCACCCCACAATTCCCCTCAGGCATGCTGTGTGAGAATACGCCCTTCATAAAAAGTCCATGAGAAACTAAAACAATGGCTGTCTTTACCTTAACCTAAGTTCTAAAGATTCTATGGCTTATAGAGCAGATTCACGTTATTGTGCCTGACCTTCACGGTGACTCTGAGGTATCATTATTCCCATTTTATGGATGGAGAACTTGAGGCCCAGGGCAATTCACAGTCACACTGGAATGGGGTAAGGCCAGTCCCAGACCTCCAACCCCTGGTACTTTCTTTCCCTATCACTAAACCATCTTCAGGCCACATCTGAGTTCTGAGCTGGCAACAAAACCTTATAGAATCTCAGTATGTGGGACCTTCAAACACTGGGGAGGAAAAAGTCCAGCGCTAAGAAATCTCTAAGTGAAGTAACAGGCAGTGTATAACTCATAAACAAACAACTTTGGTTACCTTAGATATTAAAAATACTATTGAATGCAAATAAGTATAGACAGCTTGGTAATCCCACATGTTGGTCAACTTCCCGCTCACGATGATGTAAGGGTATCAGTACATGTCTGAACTTCATGTACCAACACTGAAATTCCACTTGTAGATGCCTCGAGATCTGTGGAGATAGATCTCTTTCAGAAGTCCGTTTTAGAGGAAAGAAAATGAGTAGTTTATGCTTCTCAAGACAGAAACTGTCCCTTGTATGAATCACTGAATATTCCCGGAGATATTGTGGGGTATCAACATTCGTACGGTAAGAGTCTCCAAACCACTCTGATCGCACGTCCCTGCGTACATGACTGCATACATCCTCTAATATTGTATATTTACTTACAACCCATATACATGTGCTGCTGTACTAAGAATATTATACGATATATAAAACATATGCAGAAACTGCAGTTTTAAAAGAACGACATGTCAGCTCTCAACACTGGGCCACCAAAGCCCAGAAATCTACTGGATGCTCAAGCCAGTGAGCTGCCTCCTCCATGTCACCAGATTCCACACTTCTGTGCATCAAAAAAGCCTCGCCGGTGCTGCACAGACTTCTACTACAAGCAAGCACTTGAAAAGGGACCCTCGGTGTGTCCTTCCACACAGAGGCCAGGAAACACACACACACAGAGACGAAGCTCCCGGAAGCCAGACCTGTGTCACGTGAGGCGGAAGCTGGGGGCGGCCATCTTTTCACTCCCTCTGAGGAAGAAGGAAGGAAGCAGCCCAAAGACACAAGCCCCAGGGCTGCTGGTGACCCCAGGACATTCCCTATCCTCCTGAGGCCCCACTGCGTTCCTGCCTTTGGGTTCCAGGAGACGCCCTGTATCTTTTTTTTTTTCCTTAAGTTCGGCCTTGGTGCATGTTGGAACCACCTAACACAGTCCGGCAGCAGGCCGTCCCACCCGGAGCTTGACCCTCCCCCCCCAAAGGAAACATCTCTAAGGACTTTGTAGATAAACCCTGGTCCCATTACATCATCACTGCTCTCCTCTCCATTCGACCCCTTCACTGCCCTGTTACATCATCGCACAACTGTTTTTTTATAGGCACTGGCTGAAGTCAGTTTCTGCCACAAGTATTATTTTATCACGTCCAAACCGTAGCTTCATAATGTGCCACTCTACCACTGTGGCTGGAGGACCATACATCAGAATAACGAGTTCTCCCTCCTAGACAAAGTCGACCGCAGAGCCTGGAAAAGATCTCCACAGCCCGATGTCCGGCCCTTGCCAACAGCAAAGTCCGTCTGCCTCTGGCCAAAGCATCAGGAGCCCTCGCTTGGCCAGATTTTACACTGGAGCATATTTCATCCACACCGTGGGCCACAGGCATGATTGCTACACATGCACGAAGAATCTAAGTTACAGAAAGCTATGTATATCCTCTAATTTGCCAGTGAATGTTTGCTTCTGTACTCTAGCTTTATAGCGATACAATTGATTGACTTTATTTTGAAAGAAAGAGAGAGAGAGAGAAAAGAAGGAAAGAAGGGAGGGAGGAAGGAAGGAAGGAAGGAAGGGAGAGAAAGAAAGAAAAGAAGGATCCCTGGCTGGCTTAGTTGGAAGAGTGTGTGACTCCTGATCTCAGGGTCGTTGAGTTCAAGCCCCACAACGGGTGTAGAGATTACTTAAATAAATAAACAATAAAAAAAACCTTAAAGAAAAGTAAATGTGCTAGAAAAGATGATGTGGTAGGAAAGACAGAAGTAAAATCATCATTCTGGTTTCAATTCGGACAGTTTGTCTGTTCAAGTTTTGAGTCTGGGGACCAACGATACTCTGTCCCCACTTCCTCCACCGGATTCTATCTCAACCAGGCAGGAAGATTACAGTTCGACTGAGGCAACCAGACCAAAAGTTTACAGATGGTAATTTGGTCAGATGAGCCAAAGGAAGTATGTTTCTGCACTTAGCGGTCTGGACCACTTTGGAGATCGAGAAAGATACTGTAGACCTTCTCTGAACTCCAAGCACAAACTTCTGCTCCTCCATGACTTAACCATATGATCATAGCAGCTAATTTCAAACTCTGGTTTCCTCCCCATAAATCTGGTGCCTTGCCCACAGTGGCACAAAACAGACTCTCCCAAGTGTCTGATGCATATGAGAACATGCTGGCAAATCTGCGTAGAGTCCCTATTCCATGTCCCTGCCCTCTCCCAAAAAAGATCAGTAAATTTCAGAATGAGTTCCCAGATTCCTGGTATATGCCAAGCCTGCATTTTTACCACAAGACAGGATCCTTTTCTGTTAAATGTATCTAAATGGCAAACTGTATCTGCAGCAGCCAGAAAAACAGGGTCAGCCAGGACACACAGACAGGAGCATCCTGCCATTTTGCTGACCGGAGGAAAAAAAATTAGGAGCTGAGTTCTCTATTACCTTTTTTCTTGATACAAACTAGCTAGCTGCTTTGCTGCTGCAAGACAGTAGCAACAAGGCTGGCGTACATCACTATGCTATCTGTTTTATTCTTTCTCCACAAAGGCCAAAGCATAAGTCCCCAGGATACAATCGTTCTTGCCAACACATATCTCGAAAATATCCCCTCATCTGTTAATATGCCACAAATTCACAAAGCATCCCAACGCCTACCCTCTGACCTGCTCAAGTCACGCCTGTTTGTTAGCTGAGCTACCAGCTACATTTCAATCCGGAGCTCAGTTTGGGGAGACACAATGACTTCATATACAGAAAAGGAAGAAGGAAAGAGCCAACAGCCCACTAGCCCACGGGTCAAACGACCCAGTCACTGTGCTGCAGGGCAGGCAGAGACCAATACAGTCTCAGTGTGTTCACACGCAGTATCCCAAAAGAACAACTAGACCTTGCCTCCCCTACAGGTGAGACAAATAGTCGCTAAAGATTTCTTTTCAGGGGCGCCTGGGTGGCTCAGTCAGTTGAGCATCTGACTTGGGCTCAGGTCATGATCTCATGGTTCATGGGTTCAAGCCCCGCATCAGGCTCTGTGCTGACAGCTCAGACCCTGGAGGCTGCTTTGGATTCTGTGTCTCCCTCTCTCTCTGCCCCTCTCTTGCTCGCTCTCTCTCTCTCTCTCTCTCAAAAATTAGTAAACATGAAAAAATTTTTTTCACAGATTTTTTTTTTGTATGCACACCACGCTATAAAAATTAGAGACACTCTCTTTTCTGGGCCAAGAAATCAAGAGCTGATAGCCATTCTTGGGGAAAAGTTTGCAAATCTTAACAATAATTGCTTTACTCTTCTCGGTTATTTCCCTAGCTCTTTTAATAGAAGAAAAATAACAGTAAGAGAACTCCAATAAAACGCAGACCCCAAGAGGTCATGCGCCGGAGCATGAGATGCAGTGCACGCGTTTTAGGCAACTCTGGCAAAATGGGAACAGAAAACAACAATCAAGGAGAAGAATGTATGGACGCTGTAAATAATGGTAAACCCCAGCTCTCCCCCACTCCGTGAAGGGAGCCCAATTTTGCCATGGTCAGAGCATGGGTTTGAGGTCAGACACAAGGAATTTAAATTTCTTGCTGAGTCTCTCCCTGCTTCAGCAACCTCATTTGTAAAATCAGTAGGAAGGCCTCTCTCAGAGGATTTTTGAAAGATTAAATGAGGTCATATATCTACAGCACTTAGAACAGCGCTGGCACACTGCAAATGGTCAATAAAATCTAATCATTATCATGATGATTAGGCAGCCATTTAAAAGTAGTGCTTGTATGTATGAAAAGAGCTCCAAGATACAGCGCCGTTTGAAAAAAAAGCCAGAACAGATTGCTGGCTGGGGCGAGGGCGGGTAAAGTAAGGGAAGGTGGTCCAAAGGTTGAAAATTCCTGTTACAAAATAAGTAGGTCCTGGAGATGTAATGCACTGCATGGTGACTAAAGTTACCAATACTTTATTGTGTCTGTGTCAGTCGTGAATAGAGTAGATCTTAGAAGTCTGAATGACAAGAAAAAAAAGTGTAACTATGTACGGTGATGGATGTTAACTACACTTACTGCGGTGATCATTTTGCAATATATGTATATATCGAATCATTATGTTATACTCCTAAAATTAATACATTGTTATATGTCAATTAGATCTCAGGAAAAAAGGGAAAAAAGCCATATTCGATCGAGTCTGTAATGACTTCTTTCTTTTTCTTTTTTTTGAGAGAGAGAGCATAAGCAGGGTAGGAGCAGAGGAAGGGGGAGAGAGAGAGAGAGAGAGAGAGAGAGGGAGAGAATCTCAAGCAGGCACCACACTCAGCGCGGAGCCCAACACGGGGCTCGATCCCAAGACCCTGGCATCATGACCTGAGCTGAAATCAAGAGTTGGTCACTCAACTGACTGAGCCACCCAGGCACCCCTTTCTTTATTTCTTCTTAAATCTATGTGTGTAAGCACCAATTCGCAAGCATGACACACTGCTTTAAAAAAAATCACAAGAACGTATTAACAGTGATGGTCTAAGGTAGAGAAGACTTCCCTTCTCATTCTGTAACTTCCTATAACACTTGAATTTTGTAATCCTATAGAAAGTATTCCTTGTATTTATTTATTTTACATAGGAACAGATGTGATCTAGGTGGTGAGATTCCGGTATATATTTTGTATTCTTCTTTAAACTTCTCTAAATAAATATAATATTTTACACTAAAATTTCTCCCGACACTTGTGGTTCCCTCCCACCACCTTCGCGTGATCGAAATTTTAAATGAATCATCACCTAAATCTCAGATCCTTGACTCTGTAAGATATGCCGCGAGTAACGTGTAACAAAGCTGGGAAGTGGAATTACAGGAAACTCACTGCAAATTGCACATAATCCTGGGAGCCCCAGGAGTGTGCTTCCTGCATCAATGCAACTGGCCAGAGGTGTTCTGTATGGTTTTGGTGGGAAAATACTAATACTGTTGACCTAAACTTAAACCGTCTTCCTCCTAGGAACTAATGCTTCACATTTAAATGAGATCAAACATGTCAATTGTTTACACTCGGTTTTTTGGTTTGTTTTTTCTGTGGCAGCTGTTGTTGTTGAGGTGCAATCTGCATAACACATAATTAGCTATTTTAAAGTCAACAACCCAGGGGCACCTGGGTGGCTCAGTCTGTTGAGCATCTGACTTCGGCTCAGGTCATGATCTCGCAGTTTGTGGGTTCAAGCCCCGTGTCGGGCTCTGTGCTGACAGCTCAGAGCCTGGAGCCTGCTTCACATTCTGTGTCTCCCTCTCTGCCTCTCCCACACACAGGCTCTCTCTGTTTCTCTCTTTCTCTCTCAAAAATAAACAAACATTAAAATAAATAAAATAAAGTCAACAACTCGGTGGCACTTAATACATTCACGATGCTGTACAATCACTACCTCTGTCTATCCAATTCCAAAACATTTCATTCATCCCCAAGTAATTCCATGCTCAGTAAGCAATTTACTGCCCCTTCTCCCCTCCTCACAGCTCCTGGCAATCACAAATCTACACTGTCTCTGGGTTTACCTCTTCTGGATATTTCGTACACAGGTAAATGGAATCACACAATATGTGAGCTTTTGTGACTGGCTTCTTTCAGTTAGCAAAGTGCTTTCAAGGTTCATTTACGTCATATCAGTACTTCATTCCTTTTTAAGGCTAACATTTCACCCCATTTTTTGCCACAATTTGTTTATCCATTCATCCATCCAGACAACTTGGGTTGTTTCCACCTCTTGGCTACTGTGAATAGTGCTCCTATGAACATTCGTGTACACGTATTTGTTTGAGTACCTGTTTTCAACTGTTGTGTATAAACCTCAGAGTGAAATTGCTGGGTCATATGGTAATTCTATGTTTAACTTTTTGAGGAATGGCCAAACTTCTGTTTTCCACAGTAGCTACACCATGTAACATTTCTATCTGCTACATATGAAAATTCCAAAATTTCTCTACATCCTCACCAACATTTATTATTTTCCTTTTTTTTTTTAAATTACAGCCATCCTAGCGGGTGTGATGTAGTATTTCCCTGTGGTTTTAATTTGCATTTCTCTAATAACTGATGATGTCGAGCATCTTTTCATGTACTCTTGTCCATATCTTCTTTGGAGACCTGTCTATTCAAATCCTTTGTCTATTCTTAAATTGGTTTTTGTTGTTGTTGTTGAGCTGTAAGTCCGTTTTACATATCCCTACGCTAGACCCCTACCAGACATCTGATTTGCAAATATTTCCTCTCATTCTGTAACTTGTCTTCTTACTTTCTTAATATTGTCCTCTGATGCGCATAATTTTTTAAATTTAAATGAAGTCCAACTTCTGTATTTTGTTGTTGTTGTTGTTGTTGCTCATGCTTTTGTTGTCATATCTACAAACCTATTGGCAAATCCAAGGTCAGGAACCCTGACCTGCTTTCTATTACCAATTTAATAGATTTAGTTCTTCTATTTAGGTCATGGATCCATTTTGAGTTAATTTTTGTATCTGGTATGAAGTAAGGGTTCCATTAAAACACGTGGCTTTCCAGCTGTCCCCGCACATGTGTTGAAGAAACTACTACCGTCTCATTAAATGACCTCAGGACTCTTCTCAAAAATCAATTGCCCGTAGATGTACAGGTTTATTTCCAGAACCTCAATTATATTCCATTGGTCTACGTGTCTGTTCTTATGCCCGTACCACACTGCTTGGCTTTACTGCAGATTTTTAGTGAGCTCTGAAATCAGGAAGTGTGAGTCCTCCAACTCTTTTCTTCCTTTTCAAGATTATTTTGGCTGCTTAGAAGCCTTTGAATTCTATGAATCTGAAGATCGGCTTTTCCATTTCTGCAACGAAAAACCTTTGGATTTGCACTGAATCTATTGATCACTTTGGAAATTATCGCCATCTCAACAATAATAAGTCTTCCATGGCTTCTTCAACAAATGGTGTTGGGAAAACTGGTTGGCAACATGCAAAAGAATGGAACTGGACCACTCTCTCACACCACACATGAGAATAAATTCAAAATGGATTAAAGACCTAAATGTGAGACATGAAACCATAAAAATCCTAGAAGAGAATATAGACAATAACTTCTTTGACATCAGCCATAGCAATTTCCAGATATGTCTCCTGAGGTAAGGGAAACAGAAGCAAAAATAAACTATTGGGACTATATCAAAATAAAAAGCTTCTGCACAGCGAAGGAAACAATCAACAAAACTAAAAGGCAACCAACGGAATGGGAGAAGATACTTGCAAATGACATATCCACTAAAGTATCCAAAATACATAAAGAACTTATACAACTAAACATCCCCCCAAAAAACAAATAATCCAATTTAAAAATAGGCAGAAGACCTAAACAGACATTTCTCCAAAGAAGACATACAAATGGCCAGCGGATGTCCAATATCACTCATCATCAGGGAAATGCAACTCAAAACTACAATGAAATATCATCTCATACCTGTCAGAATCGCAAAAATCAACAACACAAGAACCAACATGTTGGCAAGTATGTGGAGAAAAGAGCACACTCACGCACTGTTGGTGGGAATGCAAACTGGTGCAGCCACTGTGGAAAGCAGTATGGAAGTTCCTCAAAAAGTTATAAAGAGAGCTACTCTACAATCCAGGAATCACACTACTGGGTATTTACCCATAGAACACAAAAACACTAATTAGAAGGAATATGTGTACCCCTGTGTTTGTAGCAGCATCATTTACAAAAACCAAAATATAGAAGCAGCCCGTGTCCATCAACTGATAAATGGATAAAGATGTGATATATATGTACAATGGAATATTATTCAACCATAAAAAAAATGAAATCTTGCCATAGGCAATGACATGGATGGGGATAGAGAGTATTATGTTAAGTGAAACAAGTCAGAGAAAGACAAATACCATATGATTTTCACTCATATGTGGAATTTAAGAAAGAAAACAAACAAAAGGAAAAAAATAAGGGAGAGAGGAAGAGAAACCAAGAAAAAGACTCTTAACTATAGAGAACAAACTGATGATTATCAGAGAGGAGGGTGTGGGGAGATGCGTGATGGAGCTTAAGGAGTGTACTTGTGATGAGCACAGGGTATTGTATGGAAGTGCTGAATCACTATACTGTGCACCCAAAACTAATATAACACTGTATGTTGACTAACTGCAATTTTTTTAAACTTAAAAGAATAAATATAAAATTCTGAGTAAAGGCCAAATTATGAAAATCCGATTTAAAATTTTATACTTTATTAGATGGATTTTTAGAGATTTAGTTAAAAGTGCTGCTGAGTTGGGGCACCTGGGTATCTCAGTTGGTTGAGCGCCCAATTCTTGATTTCGGCTTAGGTCATTATCTCAGGGTTGTGGGATCAAGCCCCACACTGGGCTCCATGCCAGGCATGGAGTCTGCTTGAGATTCTCTCTCTCCTTCTCCTTCTGCCCCTCCCCCCTTCTCAAAAAACAAAAAGTGTCACTGAGCATTTCCTTTATTAAACTTTTCTCTTTATGAGATAAATAAATAAAAATTAAAACACATATACCTTAAAAAATAATAAGTCTTAAGGCAGGCACCTGGGAGGCTCAGTTGGTTAAGCGTCCCACTTCAGCTCAGGTCATGATCTCATGGTTCATGATTTTGAGCCCCGTGTCTGGTTCTGTGTTGACAGCTCAGAGCCTGGAGCCTGGTTCGGATTTTGTGTCTCCCTCTCCGCCCCTCCACCTCTTACACTCTCTCTCTATCTCTCTCAAAAATAAGTAAACATTAAAAAATAATAATAGTAAGTCTTCCAGTCCATAAACATGGTATATATTTCCATTTACTTAAGTCTTTGATTTCTTTCAGCAATGTTTTTAGTTTTCAATGTACAAGTCTTTCACCTCTTTGTTTAAATTTATTTCTATGTATTTCATTCTTTTGGATCCTACTATAAATGAAATCATTTGTTAAGTACCTTTTCAGATTATTCACTGAGGGTATACAGAAACACTACTGATTTTTCTGTTTATTTTGAACCCTGTGAATTCCTGTGATTTGAACTTTCCTGAATTCATTTTTTAGCTCTAATAGTCATTATGTATGTATGTATGTATATGTGTGTATGTGTATGCATTCTTTGACCTTTTTTATACCTCTGATCATGTCTTCTGAAAAAAAGGGATAGTTTTACTTCTTCCTTTCCAATTTGGATGCCTTTTACTTGCCTACTTGTTCTGACGAGAACTTCCAGCACGGGAACAAAAGTGGGTATCTTTACCTTATTCCTGGTCTTAGAATGAAAGCTTTCAGTCTTTCACCACTGACAATGGTGGGTTTTTCATAAATACGTTTTATCATGTGGAGGTAGTTCCCTTCTGTTTCTTGTTTTTTTTTTTCATGTTTTTATTATGAAAGAGTGTTGGAATTTGTCAAAGGCTTTTTTTGATTGAGAGGATCATGTGGGTTTTACTCCTTCATTCCATCAATATGCTGTATTACATTGATTGAATTTATCAATTCAACTCTTGCATTCCTGGTATAAATCCCTCTTGGTCTTGGTATATAATCCTTTTAATATGCTGCTGAATTACATTTACTAACACTTTGTTGAGTATTTTTGCATCAACATCATAAGGAATCTTGGTCTCTAGTTTTCATATCTTGACCTTGGTATCAGGGCAATGCTAGCCTCATAAAATGAGATAGGAAGTGTTCCCTTCTCTTCTATTTTCTGGAAGAGTTTAAGAGAGACTGATGTTATTCTTTAAATGTTTGGTAGAATTCAGCAACATACGGTCCCCAAGCTTTCATTGCTGGGAGGTTTTTAATAACTGATTCAATCTCTTGTTATAGGTCTGTTCAGATTTCCTGCTTCTTTTTGGGACAGTTTTGGCAGTGGGTTGTTTCTAGGAATCTATCCATTTAGTCTAGATTATCTAATTTCTTGGCATACAACTGTTCATGGTATTCTCCCATAATTCTTTTCATTTCTGCAAGTCAGCAGTGATATCCTCACTGCCATTTTTTAAATTTAGTTATTTGCTTCTTTTTTCTTAGCAATCTAGCTAAAAGTTCATCAGTTTTGTTGATCTTCAAAGAACCAAATTTTGGTTTCAGTAATTCTCCCTATGGTTTTTCTATTTTGTTTCATTAAAGTTAGGTTATTGATTTAAAATCTTTTTAAGGGATGGCTGGGTGGCTCAGTTGGTTAAGTGTCCTACTCCTGGTTTCAACTCAGGTCATGATCTCGCAGCTCTGTGGGTTCGAGCCCTGCATTGGGTTCTGTCCTGGCAGTGTGGAGCTATCCATCCCCGACCCGTGCTGTCTCTATCTCTCTCAAAATAAGTAAATAAATTCTTTAAAAAATCTTTTTAATGTAGGAATATACAGCTATAAATTTCCCTCTGAGCAATGCTTTTATAACATCCCATAAGTTTGAGGATGTTGTGTTTTCATTTTTCTAAAGTACTTTTTTGGAGAGTGGGTGACAGGCATTGAAGAGGGCACTTGTTGGGATGAACACTGGGTGTTATATGGAAACCAATTTGAAAATAAATTATTTAAATAAAAAAAATAGAGTACTTTTTTTTTAGTTTATTTATTTATTTTTGAGGGGGGGAAGGGAGAGAGAGAGAAGGAGAGAGAGAATCCCAAGCAGGCTCTACACTGTCAATGCAGACCCAACCCAGGGCTCGAACCCATGAACTGTGAGATCATGACCTGAGCCAAAACCAAAAGTCAGACACTCAACCAACTGAGCCACCCAGGCACCCCTGTTGTGTTTTCATTTTAATTCATCTCAAATTCTTTTCTAAATTCCATTGTAATTTCACCTGTAATGAAATTGGTTGTTTATGAGTTTATACTGGTTTTTACAATTATTAAGAGAAAACCTTCCAAAATCTTGAACCCCTTAAGATTACTTATTTCTTCTGCTATTCGGATCCATGTTCCTCTTACTAGGGTCCATTCCTGTCACTGGTTAAAAGATGCACAGCACCTATGTTATTTTTAATAAGGACCATAAAACGTTATGTTAAAGAATAATTACCAAAGGTAAAACCATGACCTTCATAAGATATAAAATAAACATATTAAAGATTTCATTGACCTCATTCTTAATGAGGGTATTAGTAAGATATTACCATCAGTTCAAAAGAGAAGTTAGAGAAGGGCAAATTTACGAGGATTCAAGGAATCATTAAAGTAAAGGTTGACACAAATTTACAGACAGACAAGAAACTGGATATTTTTTCATAATGGGGGGCAATAATCATTTTAATCACACAAAGAACTTTTCTCCATGTCTATGGACAGTAACTATTTTGCATTGCTACCAGTTACCTACAACTTAAAAAGCAGTAAAACATATCAAAGGCAAGAAAAAGGTTAGAATCAGATATTTTCGAAGGTTGCTCTGGCTACACACTGGATAGTTTTCCACTGGAGGAAACATCCAGTAATCTGCTTATTCCAAATTTCCTCACAATATGACATAGAAAATAAAAAGAGAAAAATTAAAAGTGTGGCTGAGAAGAGGAACAAGCAGAGGCAACTCCACCATGAAACAAAAATGAGAACCGAAATGAAAAAAGATTAGCGGGCCCAGGTGCACCATGACGTTCCACACCTGTGGTGTAGCTGGGTGCTGGGGGTGTGGGGAGCCCGGGCGCTGAAAGGCAAGTGAGTCTGCTGCCCCGCAGGCACTGACCACCCCAGGCCACGGGAGTCCTCAGTGGAGGAATCTGTGGGCCAACATCCAGATCTCTCTGTAACCTAAGACCCAGGCTTCAAAGGGAGGAGCCCCAAAGGCACTGGGCACAGGATATGAAACACAATTTGTACTGCAAGATGGCAAATCGTGATGCTGGTTGTCACCAGTGAGACCCTAAGACCTGACCCTTACTGCCCACCTGCTTGTACTCACTGACCTTTGCTTCATAACTTTTCCTTACACTCCTCTTTCCAGCTTACCTCTTGGCTCAGGAAATGGAAACCAAAACCAGCCCTCAAGGGATAGCGACCACCCTGCAGAGAACTCCAGCAGGCCCAGACCACCCAGACTGCTTGGGCTAAACCCAAGCACCTGTGCAGATGGACCGTGGAGTGACCCCTGGAACAGCCGGCAATTGCCTTTACCTCATTATAATACTATAGTCTCCGCCCAAGGAGGAACACCGGCCTCGTGTACAGAAACATACAACGTGTGTATAGGCATGTTTCCTTATGGGGCATGCTTGGCCTTAGGCCCACCTCTACATACAACAAACAAGGCTTCCCTGTCTAACCCTAAATAAAAGATACCCATCTCTCCATTCCCCACAATCTCCTTATTTGCTCCAAATGAGTTTTCTTTGTGCGGCAACTCAATCTGGTACAGTTTCTGACTCACCAAGGAGCGAATTCACTTTGGTTACACAGTGGCTGCTGTGAGACTAAAGTCTCATCACTGCTTCCGGGGGCGAGGGGGGGTGTTGGGGTAGGGGGGTGGTGGGCACTCAGATTGTCTCAGGGATGACTAAGAGAGCTGGTTTTGCATGTGGGCTGGGAAAGGAGGTTCCCTGAAGCCCAGAGGCAGGTCGCACATGTGGGTAGTGAAGTCCCAGGTGGTTTCCCACCCAAAGCCCAAATCGGCATCCATATGGGAGCTGGGATAAAGATCAGATGGGCTTCAATCTTCAAACTGATCAGACCCTGAGTGAACCAGCCCTTCTAGAAATCAAGAAAAGAATCATTAACTTTCAAATACTTTTCAGATAGGCAATGTATAAACATTTAGGTTTTATTATGTGACTGAAGGCAATACACTTCATTTTCAAGTAATTGAGATAGAGAATTCAGATATTATGCATATCCTGCTTATTTTCATTAATAAACATTGGTTTATAGCTTTCGAGTGTATTTTCAAGCATATAAGTTATTTGTACATCTGTTAGTCGTTCTCCTCATATGCCAGTAACGCCTGTATGGGGAAAGTTACCACACAGACCTGAAAAAAAAATCACAAAATTCAAGGAAAATAAATGATTTCAGATAAAACTGTATCAAAAGTAGGTCTAGGGGCCACGTTCACAGGTCCTCATTGCACTGGTATGCGTGTCAGGGCCTGTTTGCAGCTGCTTTATAAATGGTCACTTGCCCCAGCTACGTTTATGAATAAACACATATCTTTTATTAGAAGACAAAAGCCACGAAGGGAAAACACTGAGAGAGAATGTCCTCACCACACACACGTGCCCCCCTCCGGGCTGCTGCTTTAACAGGACTTGGCTGTTGCTTTGTCACATTAGCATTTCTTTACCCTTCCTGCCAGGACAAATGGGATGATTGTTCCGAGAGGAACTTCCCAGAAGGCCCGGGGACTCTTCAATGGGATGCATCAACAGACAGTTCGCACCCTAGGATTCTTTGAACCCCTCAAAAACTTCATCTTACTATTTCCTCTTTTGGAAAGTCCGCCTTAAATCGAACTCCAGCCCAGGGCTCCCGGCAGGGAGAGGCTGCCAATGCTTGGGTTTCGCCAGGTGCTCAGCAATGATGAGGTCACCTCTGTGTGGTGAGAGCCGAGGTCAGCTCCGGAGAGGAGAGAGGGCAGCGACCTCAGAGCCCCCCACGACACCACAGGCCCAGAAGCCGCCTTGAGAGGCCGCTGACTCACTTTCCCTGCCTGCCCAGCGACCCCTGTAGCATCAGGAGGCCTGTGTGCCCTGAGTGAGGGATAGGTTCCATTCATAAGAGATGAAGGAGCCATGAGGAAAAACAAGGCGAGCGTTTCCAAATGAAATCCCCCCCACAAATGGCAATCTCAGGGTTCATATGAAAAGTCACCACACCAGAGGGAGATAATAGGCTCCTGCCACTTCCAAGGCTGGAGCAGCAGCAGGGTCTACCAATGCACCGTAAGGCAGACAGCGAAGCTGCACACTGCAGGTGCAGAACACCCAGGCCGGGACGGGATGACCCCCACGGCCCCTCACAGCCAGCTGGAAGCCAGCAAAGCCCGCTGGAGAACTGGCTGTGCGCACAGGCGTGCACCCCGCTTGGGAAGGGCGCATGCACCAGACGGCACTGAAGCGGAAGAATATGGCTTCCCTGTGGCCTGCCCGAAGGGGCATGACTCCCTGCAGGGCACGGAAAGGAAGATCCTCTGGACAAAATGGCATGCCATTCTCAGCGCTAAAAACAAACAACCCAACTGAGAACATTCTAATACACTTTAAAGATCTTACTGGCTTTATTCAACAACTCATGAACGGGACAGCATCCCACTGAGCAGATAGAGGGGAGGTCCAAAGAGCTGTACAAAATACAAGGATTCTGTGGGCAGAAGAGGGCAGGAAAAGGAAGTTTCTAGCATAGAGTGAGTTGTTTCAGACAAGGTCACCTACGCATTGGGGACGAAAGGGATCTATCAGGTGGATTACCTCACTAGAGCTGCCAGGTAACTCCAGGTTGTCCAGGTGAAGGTTACAGTCCTGGCAGAGACTGAAACTGCAATTAGGGCAGCGATGAAGTCTTAGTTGGCGGACCTAGGCCTAACACAGGGGACTCCATTATGGGCCTGTTGTCTCTTTTTTAACCCCAGGAAAGACTCATAAATCCTGACTCCACTGCTTCAGTTCTCATGATGGTCTTTGTCCCTTAGCGCTGGGTACCTGATTCTGGAGCCGCCACCCTAGGGACCTCGTTTGCTATAACCCATGGGTGCCATTAACCACCTCTCATGCATCACAGCACACTTGCTCCAGCAGAATGTCACCTCCTGAAAACAGCACCTGCCAGGGGCCCACCTGGGACCACAGGCTGCAGGCAGCGAAGAGCACGTGTGCCCTCTGGTGCCTGCTGCACCTCATGATGGCCTCGAAGCTTCCACATGCTGCCCCTCAGATCCCTGTGAGGCACTGTCCTACATCATTTCCCAAAGAAACCTGCCTTTCTGTTTACCTCTCTTATGCTATATATTTAGCCACTTACAGCATTGGTATGACAGAGTCAAAAGATGTGTCACGATACTACGAGTTGCCTCTGGGTGAGCATTTGCCCATCAACAGAACTTTGAAATTTCCATTTGGAAAAGCAAAAATATCTTTACTGTAAAGTTACGTAATCTTTGAGCAATGATGCAAATTAAATGAAGTTTGTGAGCAAATCGACTTGTTCATCTAGAAGCATTAGGGAAGCAGGTAATCCCTACAATTCTTCCTGGAGAGGAAGAACTAACTTTTCCAGGGATCTTATCACATGACAGGTATGATCCTGGATGTTCTCATTTTACTTGTGCTGTGTAACTATCACAACAACTCTGTGAGGAAGACATTGTTAGAACGTTTTACAAGCGACGGATCTGAGTCTCAGAGAGGCTCAACAGCACAACTTAAGGCCACACAAATAGCAAGTGGTAGAGTCAGGACTCGGTCAGGTGGGCCTCACTAGAATCATCTGCTCTTCCACGAGCCCGTCTTGCTTCTCTACCCTTCGAGTCCAGAGTCTGAGAGAAGAACCAATTCAAAGTTCCAGTCAAGGCATAAACTCATATTCTTTGAACTCGTATCCTGGCAGTAACCTGGTGGGAACATAAAAGGTGCTGATGGAGGAAACTGTCAGGGGTCCGTGATACCCACTCTCTCCTCATCTGTTAGAAACAGAACCCTGAGTTTCAGCTGGGCACTCAGTCGCTCTTGCTGGTACAGGCGACCATAGGACTAGGTTCCAGCAAACAGGATGGAAGCAGAGACAATGCATTGACCCCATAAGCCACCAAACCCACTTTGAACCAGCTACCAGGACTAACAGAGAAGAAACAAATGATTTCCATCCCGCTTAGGTCACTACACTTTGGAGTCTCTCATTTCAGCAACTTCACCAATATCCTCATCAATGCTGCTCATGTAAGAAACTTAAAAACCTGTATATTCCTCTAAATAGGCTGAGAATTATCTTTACAGCTTGTTGAACCTAGTCATTTGCCCAGCACCCCACTTCTTCAGAAGGGGTACAAGGTAAATTCATCCTGTGCCCTGTGTCTGAATTCTCACAAATTCCAAATCCTAATTTATGAGGTTGAGTTGTATAGTAAGACACTACGCCAGTATCACAATCCATTTCTTTAAACCCATATTCTTCCCAATGTCCTCATTTGGAAAATCCCACCCATCCATAGTTAGCTATTGGGCAGGCGGCCACCATGGTTTCCCCAGGCTGGCATGACATCATTCGGACCGGGGCCTTGATCACTGCCCTGCCAGGCCATGCTTCTTCTTCAGCAGCTGCATCTACTTGCACACACGGAAGGCCTAGTGGGGTTGCCATGGCAGCAAGCATCATTGAAATGCTGGCAAACTGGCTGCCTCCCAGGACCAAGTTGTTGGTAATCCTGTCTTGTTGGTAAGCATTAGGATAGACAAAACTCTTTTTATGACCATTCAGTAATAAGCGCTTTTAAAAGAAGCAGAAGCGGGTGGGGTATCCTCTGGAACCCTCTGACCTATTTAGAGACCCCGGCTTGGATGCCTTGTGCAATGTAGTATTTCAGCCCCTCCGCGCATAACCAACCATGATTACTTGAGATTATATAATAGGTATGGGTCAATTTGTTCTAGCCTGCCATTTTCTGCCTTCATGACCACCTATTACCAATCCCAGATTGATTTGCTGTGACACCTGCTACTATCCCATGACTAGAATAATAAACACAAGCAATTCACGTTGGCCATTACAGTTTTGGTGAAGAGCTACAGTAGAGGATGACATATGTCTGCTCATTGGAAGGAACACATAATTAACAGCATTATTTATCCACCCAACGCCAAGCAGTATACAGAAAACAAATTATTTCACAAAGAGAAAGCAGGGCAACCTCTCTACATATGGAATTACAGACACTCTGCTCTACCACCCACTCAGCCTCTACTACAACCTAAATAAATATGCTTTCATATTTGTATAGCATACAATACCTACTTACATTACATGTGCTATATATTCATATTATATTATATAAGGAAGTATATTGCATTAGGTGTATTACCTGCTACAGAAGCATGACAGAGGCCAATCTTCAATTGAAACAGATGGACTCACCAGCTATGCTGACAAAAAAACCACTACAGAATTAAAATGACATATGGAACTGTGCTTTCCATGGCATTTGATCGGGATTTTTATGTGCTTGACCTTGTCACAGTAGCAGAATCCATCATCTATGGAAAGTCATAAAACTGAAGAGTGTCACCTTGGCACACCATTCAAAACTAATTAACTGAACCTCTGTTAGATGCATAAATCCACTGATCCGTTCTTACAACTAGCATATAAAACACTTACAAGGCAAATAGGGTAGAAATTTCAATAGATATTTGAAAGAGCAAGCCAGAGATATCACAGATTTAAAAACAAAAATAATGAGCCCTTGCCCCATCTCGGCCAACAATAATCCAAAACACCACCACCAAAGCCTTCCTAGCATGAGGAGAAAAACTTGGAAATTCACATAAAAAAAAGTACTGTGCTTTCAAAATAAATTAGCGTATTCTAACACAGATTATACACAGTTTGAAAGCAAATTAATTACCACCATGGTCTGAAGGCTTTTTGGAAACCGAAAGCGTAACCCACTTAGGACTCCCCTTGCCTTTGGCAAATCTAATCATTAACCAACATTTACCGAATTGGCTTTGGATGCATGCTATCATATTAACACAGACAACAAATATTTACAAAAAACTTCCCAGGATGAATGCCACTCTTCTGAGCCATCAAGGAATTTATAAATAAACAAATACGAGCTCACGAACAGGGGGAAACATCAGCTCTACTGGTCAGCAAATAAACAGGAGGGAAGCAGAAGAGTGGGGTGCCCGAGATGGCCCCGCCACACAGCCTCCAGTGTCACTGAGTGTCGCCTACAAGGACACCCTGGGCCAGCTCTGGTCCTGCACTGTCCTCCCCGGGAGAAACGACCTGTGTTAAATGATCAGTAACAGCAGTGGGGTCGCGTGCTTCTAGAGCATAAGTTCTAGGTTGACAATCTAGATACTAGAATAAAAATTAGATGTTTTAATAATGACAAAGAAGATAATACTTTCTGCATCAAGATGGTCAAGAGTGAGACAAAAAACACTCCTTTTTGAAAGAAGACATAGATTTCGAGAGAATAAAATCACACACAACATGTCTGGCACATGATGCTAAGGAAAAAGACACGGGCTTTTGATCACTTGGTGAGTCTTTCCCTGCAATGAGGCTCATGGACACGGTGGTTTGGTCCTAGAGTGAACGGTGGCCACCTCTGGAAGTTATCGATGGCCAAAGCCAAGGGCTGCCTCCTGGCGCCCTTTCTTCCTTAAGACTCTGTCATCCCCTGGCTGTGTCCACTGTTTCTTCTGCATCAGTCACTGAAACCAGGTCTTCAAAGGCCATGCAGCCTCCAGGCCCTGAGCCATGTACGTCTTCACCTTGCCAGTCCCTTGTTCCTACATGGGCTGGGAGGGCCCACAGAGCTGACTGGGGGCCAAGAGCAGGTTGAGGGACCATGTGGTCAGGATGTGCACAAATGCTTCTCCCATGGGGATGGTTCTCTAGACCTCCACGGTAACTCTTATCTGGGATCCTCTCCCCAACCACCCCCCCCCCCGCCTCTCCTTTCCTACTGCCACTCAGGACATTCTCTGAATCTGACTTATTTCTCCACACTCGCGCACTGCCGACCTGGGTTGCACTTCTTGAAGCCCGTGCTCCCACTTCCCACCTGGCCCCACAACCTCACCACACTCCGGAAGTTAGGGTTGGAGGCCAAAGCGGTGTCCTTAGGCGGAAAGGAAATTTACCCAAAAAATACTGGCATAGAAACAAAAGACAATGAATACAATAGGCTAGTCAGAGCTGGATAGAAGGACTAGAGTGGAGAAATAGCAAATTAATTAGAGCTAAAAAAAAATACGAAAGGGCATACGTGGACCTGGGATAATAACTGCGGCACGAACTGAGGAGTATGGTTCATTGAACCCTCCACATTTGAAGGACACAAACACGGGGTGGGGTTAAGGCTATAATTCTGGTTAACTCATGGGGTTTTCAGGAAAGTGGAGAGCCCAGCTGGAGAAACAGCTTTTGGTGCCAGCCAAAACCACACCATGATGTCAGGCTGGCAAGATTAAATCTGCTGGACATAGTTTCCCAAGGCCTGCCTGCAAGGGTCACCGCCGTTCCCAGACAACACATCTTCCTCCATCCCAGGTCCTCAGGGCCTGGCTTCTGGGCAAACTTCAGGGCACATGCCTCTGACTGGCTGTGTCGACACCGAAGAGGTATCTGGCCTCCTTCACCTTGATTCAGAAGGTGGGATCTGTCTCCCTCAACACTAAAAGGACTTTTCTAAAGTAAAAGGCCAACGTCTAGCACATTCCTTTTGTCTAATTTTGTGGTTTGTAAAACTCAGACCTGGTACAGCACCCACCTCCAGAAAACATCAGTTTAGTTCAAAGGGAGCAGCAGCAGGGCGCCTGGGTGGCTCAGTGGGTTAAGCATCTGACTTCAACTCTGGTCACGCTCTCACACACAGTTTGTGAGTTCGAGTCATATATTGAGTGAGTATGAGCCCTGCTTCTCTCTCCCTCTCTTCCTCTCATTGGATTTTCTCTTTCTCCCTCTCTCTTTCTCCCTCTCTCTCTCTGCCCCTTGTGGGATTTTCTCTCCCTCTCTCCCTTTCTCTCTCTCTCTCTCTCTTTGTCCCTTGCTTACTTGTGCCCCCTCTCTCAAAAAAAAAAAAAAAACTGGGGATGGGGAGAGAAGCAGCTCTTTGCTAGGACACCTCTCAGGCTCTCTGGGAAGCATTCTCTCCATGTGATCTGGAAACTAATCCAACCAAGTCTCCCATCCCGTGCTATCTGAGGATTACAGGCAACAAAAGCATGCACATTGCAGCTAAGGTAAGGCCCGTCAGTTCAGAGAGCAGTGAGCACGTGTCCTAGGTGGGAAACGTCGGCATTCACGGGCACGAATTCATGCGTGGATGGGAAATTGAATGGGAAAGTGTCAGGTTCCACCTCAGAGGGAAGTAATACACATCCGAGCTGACGGTGACTCCATTCCCCCACCAGTTCACAGAAGAGAGTTCACAGCAAAAAAGAACGGTACTAACTCAGTAAATCTTCAGTAGCCGAAGCTGAAAGAAGAGACCCCAACGCCAATCCTTAACTGCAGCAGGCTCCAGCCTGAGGCATCGCCATAAAAGAACATTCAGGTCAGACCCTTATTACTGATTTGTCTTTCCAATTTCACACACTGAACACTGAAACTGGCTCTCATAAAAGATCTGACTATTTTGAACTATTCTTCTCAACAAACTTGAACAAATGCACCCAGTTTTAAAAAGAATGTTGCAAAAGACCCTCAACGTCTCAATTCCAAACCCCAGAGTCTTAATCCCTCTAAGAGGTCAGCAGGGGAAAGGCACACAACGACTTCTAGTTAACACCCAAAGGCTGCATGAGGGCCAGGGCTGCTACTAGAAGGTTCCTGCAGACATCTCCCAGCCCAGAACCACGGTCTTCCTTCTCCTTCCACGGGTGACCAGAAGTCTGCCTGGGCAAAATGCTATCCTGAGCTTCAGAAAACGCCTAGTGAGCATGCCTGTGCACCGCCCCCCAGCGTGGTCACCAAACTCTGTTTCAACATCTCCTGTAACAAAGAATTCAAAGGTCATCTTCAAAATCCCTTCAGCCACTCTTCAAACGTCACCACTGAAGTCACCTGCCTCCAAATAGTCTCCCTCCTACACAGCGCTGCAGCCTCGGGAGCAGACACAACAGGGATACGGGCTTCCTCCTTCCTCCCTGGGGACGAGCTCGCCAGTAACTGAACCTGGCAGGAAATCAACCCCGGCCGCTATCATTTTTGAGGCTCACCCTGAGCTGAGACACAACTTACATACGAAACCCTGACCACACTCCCTGGTGCGATGGGTCACCTCATCCTGCCCCTTTACCGGAGGCAGTTGGCATGGTGGTTTAACAGCAGTCACTGGAGTCCCTGGGCCTGGAGGTAAACATCGGTCCGGCTGTTAACTGACCACAGGACCCTAAGCAAGGAGTTAACGTCTACGGGCTTCCGTCTCAACTGCACAACCATGATCATAAGAGTTGTACCGTACTGGTTTGGGGTAGGATGAAACAGGGAGAGTCTGCCCAATGCCCAGCATGGGCAGTTTGATACACAGTATACAGCTGGCCCTTGAACAATGCAGAGGTTAGGGGTGCCATGCACCCGCACAGGTGAAAATCTGCATGTAACTTTTGACTCCCCCCCAAACTTAACTAATAGCCTGCTACTGACTGGAAGACTTACTGATAACATAAACCATGGATTAACATACATTTTATATGTTCTGTGTATCATACACGGTATTCTTACAATCAAGTAAACAAGAGCAAAGAAAATGTTAAGAAAATCATCTGGAAAATACATCTACAGTACTGCATTGTATTTACTGAAAAAAAATCCACCTGTAAGTAAGTGTGCGCAGTTCAAACCCGTGTTGTTCAAGGGTTTGAGAGGCCCGAGGTCTTCGCCTTGTCTTGTCTCTCCCCCGTCCTCCCCTTCTTCAGTCCCATTAACAGGTGCAGGTACCCTGCTACGTAGCAATCCTCTCCCATAAAGTAGAACGCATTCCTTCCCCTCTACATTTTTATATACACCTCTCTTCTCAGGGAGAAGTAGACATATGTCAGCAACGTTCACCTATTTTTTGTGCGTAAGTATAAGAAACAGAAATTTGTTTGTAAGTGATTTATATATATATTTTTTAAATAATACCTTCACCTTACCAACCACCCTTCCCCATCCCCACCCCTAAAAAAATGCTTCTCTAGTTGCTTCTTTCTGACAGCTACCACCTCCAACCTCAGGGGCCTAACCTCCCTAGAGGAACACCAGGAGACAATGTTCTGAGGCTCTCTCAGTCTGAGAGGGCGGGTGGGCCAGAGTCTAAAGACCAATGGAGAGGCCAGCAGCAGAAGGTGCCAGAGGCACATGGATCAGACCAATCGAGCAGCAAACAGAGGCAGGGAGTTGGGAGGCCCACCATAGTCCACGGTCCCAGGAGTTCTGGCCACACCCGCTTTGGGCTGACTCCTGGAGGTAATGACAGCCTAGGAAGATGGGAGGGGACTTGGGGTTCAGTTGGAATTCCAGGCAGAGAGTGGGAATCAGAATTCTAGGCTAACCAAGTAATCAGAATAAAGAAGAAGAGGTACCTTTTATTGATACTGAAGGATGGGGCAGCTCCGAGTACAGAAAGTGCCATCTTCCTGGAAGCAGTCTGTCCCCGGTATGACTGGCAACAAGCAGTGTGGGACCCGACTGTAGTGTGGGGCCATCGTTTCATTCACGACCGCATACGCCCTACAGTCCGTACACGGCGCGCATCGGAAACCTGGTGCCAGGATGACTCCTGCCCTGCTCGCTGTCTGGGGGAGATAAAGAACCTAGGATCTTGTACCTCTTAAATGGACCGTGTTACATGTGAAGCCAATTTATCCCTAACTCTTAGACTCACAATTCCCACTGACATAGCAATTTCTGGACAAGCTCCAATGGAAGCGATCCTGCTCACCCTGAAGTGGAAAAAATAAAAATTTACAGCACGGAAACACTCAAGTGCTGTAGATGGTGGAAACTGCAAATCATCATTCCACTTGCCTATTTTTCTACCACCGATCCAAACACTCGAGCCACCACGCTTCAGAGCCAGGTCCCACCCCAGCTAAGACTCAGCTCCCAACACCACTGTCTCCATTTAGCTACCCTTAATTTTTCACTCATTGAAGTGTCTTCCAGTAACCACCAAATTAATTCAATATATGCAGTGTTCCAGATTATTATTCTCAGTGAGATGAGCATTGTCATAGACAATCAAAACTCACCATACACTCGGCACCTAGCAAAACTCTTGTATGTGAATAGTAGCTACTAGTGTTAATAGTGGTTCCATAAATATTTGCTGAGTGAGCAAATCAATTAACTCGTTCCAGTCTGCAGCCCTGGGTGTTCATGCTGTTGAGCTACCATAAACCGATTCCTTTACACAATTTCTAAGTTTGCCTGAATATGACTGATTCAGAAATCAATGGGTTTTTAATAGAACAATATAGAATGCAGAAATAGATCCGCTTACCTATGGGGTTTCATTTATGACACAAATAACATATCAGATCAGTAAATAAAGATGAATTAATCAATCAACTCAGACATTTGAAATTAAAAACATAAAAATCTAAATCCCAACCTGGCTCTTTGTACCAAAATAAATTCCATTTGATCGAAAAATTTTTAATTAAAGCAAAAACACACTATGAAAGTAGTAGAGCAAAATAAAAATATAGGTAACAAGTTTTATAATATGAGAGTGTGGAAGGACTTTCTAAGCAAGACACAAAATACCAAAACCACAAAGGAAAAAACTGACATATTTGACTAAATATTTTAAAATATTTGGTATGATTTTTAAAATACAGTAAACAGGGGTGGCCTGGGTGGCTCAGTCGGTCAAGCTTCAGCTCAGGTCATGATCTCACGTTTCATGAGTTCAAGCTCCTCATCAGGCTCAGAGCCTGGAGTCTGGTTTGGATTCTGTGTCTCCGGCTCTCTCTCTGCCCCTTTCTCACTCATGCTCTGTCTCTCTCTGTCTCTCAAAAATAAATAAACATTAAAAAAATTAAAAATCAAATAAAATACAGTAAACAAAGTAAAACATAAACCAACGAACTGAGGGAAAATATGTGCAATATAAATGACAAAGGGTTTGGTTTCTTAATAGCCAAAGAGTTCTCACAAATCAATAAGAAAAACAATCCAAATAAAAATGGGTAAATGATGTGAGTAGAAAAAAAAAACAGTCAATAAACATATGAAAACATATTCATTATTAAACAAGTACAAATCAGAACAGGTTATTGTTTTTAACCTATAATATTAGCAAAGATAAAAAAAATCTTGATGATATTCAGTGTTAAAAAGGTATGAAAAGTCATATTCTAACCACTAAAGGGAATGTAAGTTGGTACAATATTTTGGAGGTTACTTTTACGATATCTTTTTAAAGACATAAATTTCATATATCTCTGACCCAACATTCCATTTCTGGAAATTATCCTACAGATACATGTCACATACATATATTAAAATTTGGACACAAGGACTTTATTGCAAAGTATCTGTAAAAACCAAAATGGCACTATCCAAACATCTGTCGTTAGGGAACCTGTTAAGTAAATCGTGATAAATCGTTGTGAGAGAACTCTGTGACTCTTAAAATAAATGAGGTAGACCAGTACATACTGACAGCAAGATAGTCAAGGTTTACCGCTAGGTGGAAAGGGCAGGAAAATAACATTTGCATATGCATAAACTGTATCTAGAAAACTACACAAGAAACCTAAGATATTACCGGAGGAAAGTGATCTTTTCCCTTTTCCTTTGGTATCTTTCTGTACCATTTTTATTCTTTACCAGTATGTATTAAGTCCAGTCATTAAAAAGAACTTTAATGAAGAAGGCTCTTAAAAAGGTTTTCTCCATAGAAAGGTTTTCTTCATTAAAAATAAGAACAATATTTTGAAAATTTGCCAGAATTGCTTTCAAACAGCCTTGAGCACCTTATTTATCTACAACTAATAATGCTTCCCATTTAATTAATTGATTAAAATAGGCCTCCACTGGAGTGCCTGGGTGGCTCAGTCCGTTAAGCGTCTGTCTGACCTTGGCCCAAGTCGTCATCTTGCAGTTCATGGATTCATCGGAGCCTGGAGTCCGCTTTGGATTCTGTGTCTCCCTCTTTCTCTGCCCCTTCCCTGCTCATGCTCTGTCTCTCTCTCTCTCTCTCTCTCTCTCTCTCTCTCTCTAAAAAATGAATAAACATTAAAAAAAAATTTTTTAAATAGGCCTCCATTGCTTTCCAACCTCTTTCGTATCCCAGCAGACACAGAAGATGATATTATTTGTCTAGCACTGGACAAACGGGCACAAGTGGCTGCAGCCTGCCCAGCCCCACCTGCCAAGGCCAGCCTCCGAGTCCCTGCACCCCCGTGACCTGATGGCAGCCCCTGCCCACCAGCCAGGAGACTCCTGTCCTAGAAGCGTAGGAAGTTCTATTAAATGATACCACTTCAGTATAATTACTTTAAAATAATGAAGATCCTCCAGTAAGTATGTTATAATAAAAACAAGCAAAAATATAGTTGACCTTTGAACAACACAAGTTTGAACTGTGCAGGTCCATTCACACACAGATTTTCTTCAGGAAAGACACTACAGTACTATAGATGCATTTTCTCTTCTTTATAATTTTTTAAATAACATCTTTTGTCTAAAGCTAGAGAAACTATAGTATTGTTATTATCATAATACAGCATATAATATACACAAAACATGTCAATCAACTATGTTATTGGGAAGGCTTCTGGTCAACAGTCGGCTATTAGTAGTTCGGTTTTGAGGGAGTCAAAAATTATACAGAATTTTCAACTGCAGGGGCTCGGCACCCCTAACCCCCACATTGTTCTAGGGTCAACTGTAACTTCACGATGCTAGAAGTTGGGAGAACAGGTTAGTTTTCTTTCTTTCTTTTTTGCTTTTCTTGTTTCTTTTTCTTCTTTCTTTTCTCTTTGAAGGCTAAGGCCTGGAACAGGGTGGGCTTCTGGAGGACTGGTCAACACTCTTTCTGGATCTGTGTGTTGATATGGGTCTATTCAATCTGTGAAAATCCACTGTGCACCACATTGAGGATCTGAGCGCCTTTTTTTGTATGAATATTATACTTCATATAAAAATTTAAAGAGTATATTATAACTTTGGTCAAGTTAGTAAAAATAATGAAGTTCTACAATATTATATACTAAGTCAAAAGCTATTACTTAGCACTTATGCCTTGCAGATCCCATAACAGAGAAGATTAAAGAAAACTTCTAAATTGGAATCCTCTCATGGAAAAAATCTATTTCAACACTCCTAAGCCTTGAGGTTGTCAGGATGTAAAATGGTTCGTGGTGGAAGAGGTAAGAGAATTTTCTGAATCTGATACGCCAGGCAGGATTCCCTGTTGAAAGGGTTGTGTATGCAGGTTGTCAGCATTTTTCCAACGGAGGAGGAAACTGAGCCCCGGAAGTTACGTGATTTGCCACCATCGTCAAGTTAGTTAAGAGGCAAAGCTCGGGAAGTACTCCCGTCTGCCTGCCTAAAGGCTTATGCACGCTCAGCAGTGCGGCCTGGCAGGAGGCCGGCACAGTTGTGATGACAGTTGTACTGGCAGACCTAGAAACTTCTAACATCTAACAGGCCCTGCCAATCCAGCAGGTTGGCCTTCCTGATTGACTGATCTCCTCAAACTGACCTTCCCGACACAGCACTTACTAGGCATCCAAAGATAGAGTAAAGGAGTAAAAGGACCAAAGTAAAATGCTGCTTCCTGGACATGTGAGCGGGGAAACTCGGTAAAGGCCAGCAAGCCTGGGCTCGAGGCCACTCCCCACACACAGCCTCTGGACTTTGAGCAAAGCATTCAACACCCTACGCCTCAGGCTCTCACACCTGCAAATCAGGGACACCTGCAAATCAGGGAGAGGACACATACCACATTCTTAGAGGGTGCACTACAACCACACGAGGTGCTATTGCTGTGCTGTTGATGTCGCTGTGCATGAGAGCTGCTGGGAACACATTAGGACCTCCTTACTGTCATCAAGATCCTGACACCGCACTTTGCCTTTTCATGTTAATCCATTGCCAGAAGTGAGAATTGGTCCTCTCAAAACACCTGGCCAGGACCCTGACATTGTGGGAATCTGCCTCCTTTTCTCCCATGGAAGTACTTCAACCCTGGTTCAGTTATTATTTTTTAAATACAATATTTTTGAAATATTTTTTAAAGTTTATTTATTTATTTTGAGAGAGAGAGAGAGCACACGCAAGTGGAAAATAGGCAGAGAGGGAGGGAGAAGGAGAGAATCCTGAGCAGGCTCCACATTGTCAGGACAGAACTGGGTGCAGGGCTCAGTCCCATGAACTGATGACCTGAGCTGAGATCAAGAGTCGCCTGCTTCACTGACTGAGCTGCCCAGGTGCCCCAAAAACCTTGTGTTTTTAAATAATTCCATTCTACTTAGCCAGTGGTGCTCTGCCATTACCACATGCAGGCTATAAAGAAGTAATTTGTAACTAATAACTAATTGTGGCAGATCAAAGTAGTTAAGAACACTGAGTTCAGGGGTTACGCAAAGCTAGTTCTAATCCATGGAGCCTCGCTTACTAGCAGAGAGTGTTTGTACATGTTACTAACCTCTGAGCTTTCATCTCATCAGCGAGGTGCAGATAATAATACAATTCACCCTTACAAGTCCCATAATACCATAACATATATAAAGCACTTACTCAGTGGGGGAGATTAAAGATGGCCACAGTTCTTGCCATTCCTCCCATTAAACGGTAGAGTGTAAGTCTCCTCCCTTTGCTTCTAGGCTGGCCTTAGTGATTTGCTCCATCAATTACATATGGCAGAAATGACTTTCTAGGATCTGTGAGGCTAGGTCACGAGAAGTTTCCGCCCAAAGCTCATGGAACACTCACTCTGGAAACAGCCAGCCCCCGTGTAACACGTCTGCCTACCCTGAGACTTCAGGTTATGAAGAACCCCAAGGTAACCGTATGAAGAGGCCATATGGAAGGAGACACTTGGTTAGCGCCAGCTAGCCCAACCATCGCAGCCCAGGCACCAGACACGTGAGTGACACAGCCTCCAGGTGGTTGTTAGCCCCAGCCAGCATTGGACTGAAACGGCAAGGAAACCCCGGGCAAGAGCTGCCCTCTGAGCCGAGTCAAACCACAGAACTGTGAAAAAATAATGCACTATTCTTTTAAGCTACTAAGCATGGGGTAGTTTGTTACACAGCAATGGATAACTGAAACACTCGGATGGTGTCTGGCACATGAGTTACACTCAGTACATGGCAGCTGTTGGGATTACGGAATACTCATGCACTAGACTCATGCTCAACCATACAGCCAAATCCTCCTTAATCAAAGGCATTCTGAAGCACTTTCTTGACTGGGGAAGAACGGACTGTGTTTTGGTTTCAGTTCCAGGCCTGTGTACCAACCTTTCTCGACTATTACTGACCCTGCAGGGATTGGAGTAGGGGCAATTATAAATTATTTTAGTGCCTGTTAAGGAGGAAGCCGAGCATGAAGGAAGAAGACGCAAGCACAGTGTAACTGCCCTGCTCAAAAGCGAGGACGAGGATGTGCACATGTGGTTAGCTGTGACACAACGGTGGTGATTCACAAGCCAGAAGCGCAGGGCTGACGGAAGTGAAATGTCCACTAACGCAATCCACATTAACAGCAGCAATATACTCAAATCAGTAAATCATACAATCGAAAGGTCAGCAACAATAGTTTTAAAATATGTCTATTTTTATTGTGCAATAGTACATATTAGGATATGTTCCTAAGATTAACCCCCGAGGTGGAGGTCTACAAATCATACAATTCAACAAATAAGAATCTTTCTTCCTAAAATGGATAGACTGTATTCATTACTAGTTCCTTTCGAACTGGATTATTCTGGAAGATCTTTAATGATTGAGTTTATGACTCTCGTGCTTATATAAATAATGCTTTTATAAGAAGAACATTCTTTAATGTTTATTTATTTTTGAGAGACATAGAGGCACAGCGTGAACAGGGGAAGGGCAGAGAGAGAGGGAGACACAGAATCAGAAGCAGGCTCCAGGCTCTGAGACAACAGCACAGAGTCCGACGCGGGGCTTGAACTCACAGACCGCGAGATCATGACCTGAGCTGAAGTCGGCCGCCCAACCAACTGAGCCACCCAGGCGCCCCAGAAGAATATTCTTTAAAAAGCCTAAGGCATTCTTGGCTTTATTCGGCCACATACACTTTGAGGCTTCAACAGAATCCAGGTACCCCCACCGGGGAGGGTCTAGGATTTTCAAGGCTCTCCATGGGCTGCATCACATCAAAAAAAGGAGCAAGACTATACAGTCGAGGCTGCTTCTCTGGGAATAGCACCTTGGGCCAGCACTTGGCACAGCTCAGCAACACACCTCCACATTGCAGCAGGTGTCCAGAGACCCCGATTCCTGGAAATACAGCCTCCTTTCCCATAGTCCTGCCAATGTCATGTACTCCGTGAAAGACAATGGGTTCCATTAGCCCACAGCCAACCTTAGCAGTTAGAGTAGTGTTTCTCAGCCCCTTTTAAGACTCCGTAGGCTTTTTTAAGGGGAAAAGCGATCCCATGGATCCTAAGGTAGACATTAATGATAGAGTAAATACCTACAAGTAATAAAAGTACACACAAACTGCTCATGCTATTCTGAAACCACAAAATAAGATAAACGTACTAATTAAACACAAATTAAACTACAAAACCAACAACATTCAGATGAGCGTCAGTCTACTGTGACGGATAATGTTGCTCTGCTGAACTGTCACAGCTCAGGGCTGGGGAGCAAGCACCCTGAGGTCGGCACGCTGTCACCATGTGATGGTGTAATTCCCTCCTTCTCTACACATAATCTGTCAGTGAAGGATTCATTTCTACCTTCAATCAGCCCGAGCGGGACCCCACCCGCCACGGAGGCTGCCACGCTCTGGCGGAAATCACCACGATCCGGTCCTCCACCAGTTCCCCTGCCTGCGGTCCACCCCCCACGCTGCAGCTGGAGCCATCCGCATAAAAGGGAGGTCAGACCTTTGCTACCGCTCTGCACGAAACCTTCTCCACAGCACCCCCAGCCACCAGATGCCCGGGAAATGCCACAGCTCCCAAACTGCCCACAGGACTCCATGGGCTTAGGCCTCAAACCTCCTCCTGCTCCCTTCCCAGTGGTCACTCTGCTCCGGCCACCCTGGGCTGCCCACTGGCACACAAACTCACCAGGCATGCCCCTCCCATCCCAACCCGGGGGTCCCCTCTGCCAGCTCAGGAATACTGCCTCTGTGTCTTTACTCCAGGGCCTTCCTCAAGCTCCTACTTAGCCACCCCCTAACCAGCACTCCCAGCGCGCCCACTTGCCTGCTCTCCGTAGCACGCATCCGCCGTCTGCGGTAGTAGGTATTTACGAGCAGTGGTCACGCTTACTGGATGTCAGCTCCACGAGGTCGGCACTGTGGGTCTGATTTGTTACCTGCTGTACGCCCAAGCCTGGAACAGTGCTTGGTAAATATCTGTCATCTGTGCTGCGGGGTCACTTTGGTCTTCACATGGCCTCATGCATTATCTCTGTACTATGCCTTAGTTCTTGTCTCATTAGCTAGCTTTTACGGGCACCAAAGCTGTGACACAGTTTGGTCACACGGTGATCACCTTGAAGATCCAGGATGTAATTTTATTTACTTTTTAAAGAACAGCATTGAAATGAACGGGCACAGAAAACTACAGACCCCGCAGGACAAAATGACAGACCCACTACTTTCCGGAATCCCATTTTGAGAAACACTAGATTTGGGAATGGGGAAGAAGGCAGAGTCGTGACTGCAGAGGTCACAGTGAGACCAAATAATGACGTGCACAGATAAGAGCACAGCATGACCTGCTAAGCCACTCGAGTGTCTGTCCTGTTGATGACAGAGCTGGCATGCCACGACCTACAGGCATAACCTTCAGGCTTCAAGGACCTCTCGCAATCTGACCCGCAGGACTTTCCAGTTTTATTATCCATTTATCAGTTAGTTCCAGTAACAACCAAACGGACCTCTACCCGTCAAACATCTCCTTGGCCCTGCAGGAAGTTTTTATAGGTTTTAAATTAATTACATAAGCAATGCGTGCTCATTAAATAAACCAATGAAGAGAAAGAAGTTATTTATAAGTGCAAATTAGTCCTTGCCCCACGGGGATAACCGCCTGACAAATGAGGCTCTTTAGAACCTTTTCCTGTCAAGGGATGCGTAAGGTAAGCAGTGCCTCTCCCACTCACTCCCTCCCCAACATTTCCCTCCTCTTAGCTGGCCCAACGGGGCTTTCCCTGGCCCACACGCTTTCCCTGGCCTCTCCCAAACTCCCTGTCCCTTTCTGGAGAACATGAGGCAACGAAGCATCATGTGACATCCCGCACATGTTTCCCCTGTGCGCCCTATCACACCAAGTACATTGCTGGAGCGTAAACCTCAAGGACATTATCGCCTTCTCCTTGGGAAACTGTTCTGTGTACCTACAGCCTCCCAGCCATGCAGCAAGCTCCATTCATCTCTCAAGGCACACGGCTCTCAGTTAAACCCTCATTACTGTGAGAAATAAGCCCACTGACCCAATCAAAGGAGAGACGCAGAGACTCCGAGCACAGTGAAGGAGGCTTTAACCAACACTCTTGGAAGAGCGGGTGTCCGATGGACAGGCACACTCCGGGCAGTTACAGCAGGCAATTTATCTCCGAGCGTGAAGTCCCTCCCCTGATTCCTCATTGGCTGAGTACCACAGAGGTTCCGGCCTTACCCGGAAGTCGCCTATGTCCAGTAAGGCCAAAGAGTAGTCTGATGGGAACAAATGTACATTCCTTGAGGTGATGCAAAGACTTCAGTTCTTTGGGGCATGCTCATTGCAAAGCATGTGAAAAACAAGCCCTCGAAATGGAGAGGGGAAGAAGAACCAGGAAGTGAAGTGTCTGAGGGTTTGGAACTCCATGGGGGGGGAGGGGGGGTGGAAGAGGGTCATACATATTTCCAATAGGTTGTAAACCTACTGTTAACTAGACAGCACAGCTTTAATCTGGTATTTCTGAAAATGAATCATCTCATTTCTCGCATTTACTTTATATAGACCCCTGTTTGCCAGCATTACGCTCCGAAGGGTAAGGCTGGCTGGGTTTTCTGGTCTACACTGGCAGCAGGAGGGAAGGTCACCAGGCTCCGCTTGGCACACACTCCCCACTCAGCAGTGGGGGAGCGAGTGAAAAGCAGGCTAGAAACATTCCCTCTGTGAACTAAGCCCTGGGTGCCTTTTCAAGGAGGACAGTCAGATGATTCATCGATGAGAAGTGGGGAGAATAAGAAAACAAATTAAAATGAGGGAAGAAAATGATCCTGCGGGGCAGGAAAGAAGAGACGAGAGAAAAAACACAGAGCGGGACGGCGAACTTGATGTTGATCATAAATTAGAAGCGGTCATCTGAACGTGACACCAGAGACAGAGGAAGAAGAGGAGCTACAAGATGGGGAACGGGAGGGCAGGTAGGAGGATTTCTTCACGCCCACGGGATTTCCAGCTAACGAGAAAAAACAAGACTGTGGCAAGTCTGTACAGTTACATGTCATTATAAAGAAATGAGGCTCGGGGCGCCTGGACTTCGGCTCAGGTCATGATCTCACAGTCTGTGAGTTTGAGCCCTGCGTCGGGCTCTGTGCTGATGGCTCAGAGCCTGGAGCCTGCTTCGGATTCTGTGTATCCCTCTCTCTCTGACCTTCCCTTGCTCACACTCTGTCTCTGTGTCTCTCAAAAATAAATAAAAATGTTTAAAAAAAAAAAATGAGGCTCAAGACGCCATCCCGGATCCCTCGACTTTGTGATCGCAAATGAAAATTTATCACTTCGCTAATCAATCATTGTCCCACCTTGTAATTAGATTCAAAATTTAACTAAGATGAGCATGTATTGCTTTATAATGAAGAAAATGGCTTTTCAGAAGATTATTATGGACTTGTTTAGAAAATATTTTAGCTCCTGAAATGAGAGGTCAGTCTATGAAGCACGTAGGATTGATGCTACGCTTTGACTTTCTTTTTTTCAATCATTTTTTAGAGAAAGAAAGAGAGCACGAGCAGAAGAGAGAGCAGGGAAGGAGGAAAACATCTCAAGCAGACTCCACATTCAGCACAGAGCCCGACGCACGGCTTGATCCCAGGACTCTGGGATCATGACCTGAGCTGAAATCAAGGGTCAGATGCTCAACGGACTGGACCACCCAGGCGCACCCCCCCCAAAAAGACTTTCTTAATTAAGCTTGCCATAAATGTAAATACCCTGGCCACGAGTTGGTCCAGAAAAAAAACAAAAAACAAAACTTGCCTTTTGCCATCAGAGGGCAAGTGGGCAAGTTTTAAGTTGATACTCTTCATGCAGGGGTGTGTGTGTGGGTGCCTCTCTCTCTCTCTCTCCCCCTCTCTCTCCTTTCTCCCTCTAACCCCTTCCCTTCTCTTGTCTTTCTTTCTCTGTCCCTGACCCAGCCCCCCCTCTCTCTCCTTCCCTTTCAGGGAAATCTTTGATAGAGGCACCTTTTAGGACTAGGCATTCTATCTGCAGATCCCAGTTAGAATATGGACTCCATGAGAGCAGGAAGGAAGTGATACTGGATAACGCAGGTATCTTTTTCTTCTAGAAAAGCAAATACTGTTGATAAAAAGGGATCCAGCTCTCTGCTACCTTGTTCCAAGTAGAGAAAATAGGAAGGAACCGATTTCCCCTATATTCTGTCGGCCCTCCAGCAGGGCTCATTCAAATTCCGGTAACCCAGCTCCTCCAGGAGCCCCCTGGGGAACTGAAAGCAGCCTTTTGGGCTACCTTTTGGGTTAAATCCTGACCAAGCAGAAGGTTCATGACCTCCAGAGAAGTCAGAGCAGGTCTGAGGTATTCGAAGCAAGGAAATACATCAGAAAAAGATTGCTCGAAACAGAAGATTCCACAGTGAGAAACCCATTGGGTGAGGGACCCCAATGTTCAGTCCCCCTTTTCTTTTCCTTATTTCAGCTGACAAAAAGTTAGGCATGAAGAAAGACAACTCTGGTTCGTCAGGACCTACTCAACTCTCAGCAGCTCAGTGACTGAAGCCACAAAACTGAAGTCAACCCCCGGGAGAAAGTAGGGGCCCCACCTGGTCTGTGACAGAGACAGAGCGCCCTCGCCACCTGCTCCCCACCTCCGGGAGCTCCTGTGCCCCTCCCCCAGCTCTGGCCCACTGTCCGCTTTTCCACATTACACTTACCGCCTTCTAACCAGCCAGAGAATCTGTTTTCCCACCTTTCTGCTAAAACGTAAGCTCCATAAGGTCAAAGCCTTTTGTTCTGCTCAGACATACCACTGTCTGGCACTTGTAGAAGCTAAGAGATATTCATTGAATGAGTGCCATCAAGGTAAATGGGAAAGAACATTTTAATATTATACACGAGCACATAAAATATAAGACCATTCAGCACCAAGTACGTTGTCTTCTCACCAATATGCATAACCCAGAAGAAGCAACAAGGTGGCAATTAGGCACACTGAGATCTTGGGACTTTCTACAAGACAAGTGGCCTGGCTTCGTGGCAGAAAAGGGGAGGGGAATTGTTTGAGATGAGGGACATGACAAGCAAATGTAGTACATGGTCTCTGTAGATTTCTTAAACAGCTATAAAGGACATTTGGGGACAACTGGAAAATCTGAATATGAACTATATGCTCGAAACCATTATATCTGTGTTCGGTTCTGGGCCTTACAGTGTGCAAGGGACTGTCCTTTCTCCTAAAAGATACATACATCAGTATGTAGGAGTCAAGTAGCATAATGTCTATGATTTACTTTCAGAGGGTTCAGGAAAAAACATAGGATTATTTAATATGTGAGAGAGAGAAAGAGAGATAAAAAGGAAGATGGGTAAAATGTTATTCCTACTGAATCTAGTGGAGAGATTTACAGACATTCGTTGCTCTGCTCTTTCCAATGTTTTGTGAGTTTGAGACTTTTCAAAATAAAAGGAGGGAAAGGGGGAGTTAAAAATAAAAGACCCCATTCTAGGGAGGTAGTGGGGTCAACAGAATGGTGGTCAGCCCAGAAGTGGAAGGGCTATGCTCCCTGCCTCTCACACACTCCAGCCACCTCAGCCCTCCAGAAAATACCATGAGATCCGGAGCCCCACCTGCTCTCCCCAATGCCTGAGGTCCACACCCACTTTGCATTCTTGTCAAAGCCCTGTGTGTTCTTTGAGGCACTCTTCAAATCCTTCCCTCTTGGAGATACCTTCGCAGATTTCTCCTTTCCCAGCTCCCCCCACTCCATATTCAATGTAACTTCCTTGTCTCCCGCTGAGCCACGTGACACCTCCAGCATCCCCCTCATCACCATGACCATGAATGCTAGTTCCGGTGCACGTGCCTGTCTTTCCTGCCCGACCAGGAACCTCTCCATCACCAGCAGGGACCAGAACCCCGCCTTCCCTGTTTCTGTCTCCAGGAGAATTAGCCCAGCAGTCACTCGAAACAGACCTTGTGCAAAAACTTTCTGCCCCTCACCTGTCCTCACGTCTAATCAGATGGATGGTGGGTGATATGCATCATGATCCTACTCTATTACTTCCGCTGAGCTTGGCTCTGTGGTAAGTGCTGTCACGGGAACACAAGTGATGTCACTTAGCCCACTGCTCTTGTGTCCACATCCCGGGAAAGGTAGAGCGCTTCAAAGACAAGGCTCGTGGCTGTCCTATCTACCTGCAGCCACCCACCGCAGCTCCCGGCATGAAAGAAGCACTGGATAAATGGTGAGCGGTTGAGTGAATGAATGCCTGTTCCATTTTCAAGCACATATTGGAAATTGTAAAAATAAAGATCAATCAAAGTGTAGCTATCTGCAGAGACAGGCACGCCCTAAAAGTAGTCTAACCTGTTGGACACAATTAAATGTGAAGACCTTTTCTATCTCATGAGCTCAAAATCTTCTTGTGCCCTAGCATCTTAGAAGGTAAAGTTTTGTGTTTTCTGATGGCAATGACCTTGGGGCAGTCCCGAGGGATACGACGGACACACTCATGAGAACAGTGACACCGGGCCAGGGGAAGGGGTGGGGGCCGCATGCCTCACAAGGTATGGGGAGGGACCATAAGAAGGTTGAAAATGCTCTGCAAGTGATTCTGACACACACCCCAGGGAGCTCTGAGCTCGGAAAGCTGGGAGAGAGATGTAGCCATGCTGACCCTGAACAAAAAAGGAACCAAGAGATCCTGGCGGAGTCCATCAGCCTCGACCGGGTACTCGGTGTTACCAAGTAACATCCCACTATGTCATTCATATTTATTTTCAACCCAGGACCATGCTTTCCACAAAGGGTTCAATTTAATAGAGGAATCAGGTTTGGTTAAGAAACGAATTACGTTTCTAGCCTCTTTACACCCTCCCCCACCAACCCCCACACCCCAAGAAATGCTGATTTCTGGGAAAAAATGAAAATGAGTATGTTAACATCTCGGACTTGGAAAGCAATTCTGATGAGAGCCTGGCCCAATCCTCCCCATCCTACGCATTCTTTCCTTCCACGATGACCCTATCAGATACACATAGCCTTACGAATACTTTTGGTGATGGAGCGCTCACTATCACTCAAGTAGTTCATTTGAGGGTCCATAGCTCTGACTGATCTGCTTACTGTGAGCAGAAATCTGTCCCACCCTTGGGTCCTAGAGTCTCTGGGGATCTCAGAGTCCCCTCACGAGAAGGCCCCAGACATATCTGAGGTCTGTGCTGCCCAGATGCCACGCCCAATCCCAGGTGTTTGCTCTGTGACAAACCATCACCCAGATCCTAACAGAAAGATGAGCACCAGGCTCCTTACCAGAAGCAGGGACACCCCCAGCTGTGTTTTAACCATGCCACTAAAGCTGTTGAGGAAGTGGCAGAAATCTCCAAACTGTCGTCAAGACAACCAAAGTCCAAATATAAATCTCTTTGGGATTCCATCCGGAAGCAGTTTTTATGTGTACACACCCAGAGGAAATAATAAAAGAAAAGGAAGATCCTCTCCGCCCCCTCCTCCTCCTCCTCTTCTCCCTTCTCTCCCTCTCTCCCCCTCTCCCCTTGCTTTTTGCCACGTGGTTATGTGTGTTAAAAATGCACACTGGGAAGCTTTCCACCTTTGGGGTTGGAACAGCTGCTGCCTCAATATTGTTTTTGTTAGTTTTTTTTTTTTTTTAACATACTTCGCTGTTTTTAAGGGGGTTGTTTTTAAGCTACATGTTTCATAATACTAGTTCAGATTACAAAGTGGGATGATTGGCACTTTATTGACAAGAACGGGACTCACGGGTCCTGGGTGTCTAATAAGGACCCCTTTTCAGTGTGGGCCCCTGGCAAGCACACCCTCCTGTGTGGCTAGCTTCCACGGCACCCTGGCTTGTCCCAGGAAAGGGCATTCACAAAAGCTCAGGATAAACACGAGAAAGTCCACCCATGAAAGTAACAAGAGCCAAGAATGTATAACAGGTAGCCTAAATAAACCCAACGCTTTTAAGTCCTTGGTTTGAATGCACAAAGCATTCAGGGAATGCTCCCCAGACCGCCGTTGACTTCATCTGGGAGCACTCACCAAAAGAAGTAAGATAGACACGCTGAGCGTCAGGGTCGTGAAAGGCACAGGTACAGGTGGAGAAAAGCTGTCATCTGGCTTATCCTTACTTTGGCTTCCACCGGTTACAAATGACCTTCCCGTCGGGAACCTCCGACCCCGCAGAGGCTGCAGACCACAGCTAAGAGGAATTAAAGTCTGCACTGCCCACGCCTAAAACAACCTTGTGCCTTAAATGGGAAGTGCATCCTCGAAGAGCCACGGAACACTCAGGGCCAGTGGCCAGGCACAAAAAGACCAGCCCCTCCGCCTCCCCAGTGAGACAGCCAGACTTCGGTTCGGACCTCCGCACTCTCTAGCACCTTCTCAAGAGGGCACAAAAGAAAAGACATGACAGAGGGCATGGCTTCTAGGGTCTCGGTCCTCCTGAGACTTCAGGAAGATGTGGTGGCTGAAAAACAGGAAGCTGAGTGCTCACCATGGGTAAGACTTCATCTAGAAAAAAAAAAAAAAAAAAAAAGACCTCCCGACAGAGAGAACCCAAGAGACCCCAAGGCTCCTGCTAAAATTTTGAGGACTTTTGGACTTGTTCTTGATTCCTTCTTTTAGTCGCTGACCTGCAAGGTTCTCTCTCAAATTAAGAGAGTGACCCCAAGGTTGGTTAAAATGGCTATCTCACCTATAGAAATGAGCAGCTAAGAATACAGCCTGTCACATACGTCTTACCCAGGACAGGCCCAGCCAGAGCGCGGTGGGAGGTATAAGGCCATCTGCCCTCTGACAGAAACAAGACTAAAACCTAGAGCCACGCTCACAAAAAAGAAGACCGCGGACACGGTGTGACATGAATGATGCTTCAAAACCTCGTGGGTGACGGGTACTGAGGAGCGCACTTGTCGGGATGAGCACTGGGTGTTATCTGGAAACCAATTTGACGATAAATTTAAAAAATAATACTAAAGTTAAAAAACAAAACAAAACAAAACAAAACCTCTATCTGCCCAGAAAAACCTTCTGGCTCTGCTCTGGCAGAGCTGCTTCCACGCAAGCCAAACTCCTACCAACAGAGCCGCTGCAAAGAACCAGCAAACAAGGGTGAGGCACTGTCTCCAGGAAGCCACTAAAAGGATATGTTTCATTCTTAGAGTTAAAAGAAAAGAGGTAAAGAGACTTCTTCCAGCTATCTCATATCCCGGGCTTACTAACTGTCACCCTGGAATCACAGGGTCGCAGGAAATGGTACCCCATATCTTAGCAGATCATCTGGTACGGTCCTCTGCCTTAAAAGGGAAGATGTTATGATGTCCAGTTTATAGATGAGATGACTGAAGTACTTGTCCAGAATTGCACAGCAAGTGGTCCATTTCCTTGCAGAAGGATACAGAGACTCATCCCTGAACAGTGAAAATAATTCATGTGAGGAGTAGGACCTGTGCCACCTAGTAGATGACAAGGGAGAAAGCATGGGGGGCGGGGGGCTGTTTGGGGAGAGTCAAGGCATTTCCTACTTCGTTTACTCCCAAGGCCGATCCTGGTGCACACACGACACACATCAAAGTTGCTCTTGATTCCTTGGTACACATGAGGCTGAAATGACCCCTCACAAGGAAAACACGAGATTCCTGGAATTTATGTCGAAACCATGTTGGAGAGCCCCACAGAGGCTGAAACCCACCCCGCAACACGAAAAAAGGTCAACAGAGGAAGATCAGGACAGGATCCTTTCCCAGGTCCCAGCTGTGGCTGAGCAAGGCAGGAGGGCAGGAACACTGGGTAGTTTGTGCCCAGGGTGACAGAGAAGGGAGGGCCTGTGCCAGGGCCTCTGGAATTCTGGGCGAACCGGACAATCTGGTGTAAATGACAGGGATGGGAGACAGCCAAGGACGGTGTCCAGCCAGAAGTTTCAAAGGAGCCTAGACGGAGCTGGTACAACTCCATCCTAACCTGAAACCATTTCCCCAGTATAGGCTTCCCTGTACATCCAGGACAGACCAGTTAGCGTTTCTTCTATATAACAATGGGTCTACCCTTCTGCTGCTCTTTTTGTAGGAAATGGTTTTCTAGGGAGACCAGAATTGCCAGGGGCAGTACCCCAGGCACCGATGCCCAAGGCTGCTGAAAACACGGCTTAAAACCAGCTCTTTCAGAAGGAGAAATGCTGGAATTTGATGTGGGCACCCAAAAGGAAATGACTCTTATGATCTGAACTCTCTGCGGCGGTTTTCCAGGGGCTGCCCTGTGTCACCCGGCAGGTCTGCCAGAGCAAAGGGCTTGGGTATTTCTGTCTGTCTTTGTTTCTGGCTTTTCCACATTTCCTCAGACTCAGAAAGACCCACTCTGGGAAGGGGAAGCGGTGATAGGGGAGGACTTTCTCATCCTGCACGGAAGTTTTCGGGCGCAAGGCTCTCCAGTACTTTTCTCTGCACCTTCCAGCCGGGGCATCCCCTCGCGTTTTCTCGCGTCTGGCTGGGCTTTCTTTCCCACCCCCCGCACCCACCCCCCCCAAAAAAAGTGAATAAACCAACTGCCCCCGGGAGGCAAAAAGGATCTGGAGCCTTGACTGAGTAACTTAAAGTTTCCGCCGGAAGGAAATTATCAAAGGCACAGGAGAAAGCCCTCGGAGGCCGGAGGGACCGCGGCGGCGGCCGCTCTGCCTGTCCCCGCGGAGGGTCCCGCGGCCCGGCCCGGCCCGGCCCGAGCGCGGCGGGGCCCCAGCGGATTCCAGGCGACGGGCCGGCCGGGGTGAACGAGTGCGAAGCTCCGGGGCAGGCTCGGACCCGACCCCCGCCGGGCTGAGAGGAGAGGGCGCAGGGGGCTGGGGACGCAGGGGGCCCGGGGGGTGGCGCACGGACTGCGGGGGCGCACGGACGTGGGTATCCCCGGCGGAGGGCGGCGCAGGACTCACCCCGAGAAGACACACTTTGAGCTCCCGTATCGCCATCATGTGCTCGGGGTCGGACCGGGCAGGGGCTCAGCATCCTCCGGGGCCGGGGCCGCGCCGCGCCCGCGCCCAGCCTGCGTCCTCCAGTCTCCGCCTTTCGCTCGCGGCAGCCCGCGGGCGGGACCGCCGCCGCTGCTATTTCTGGGCCGCCGGCCCCGCCGCGGTCGGTCACGTGGCCACCGGCCGGCTCCTCCCGGGACTTCGAGTCTAACCTCGGCGGCCCCCAGCTCCCAGGAACGCCCCCAGACGGCGTCAGCCACCAGGGGGCCGCCCCCGGGACCTGCGGAATCCTTGGCGGAGTGCCTCCCCCCTCTGACCTGCTAAGCAGCCGGACTCCGCTCTGCACAGCCCCCTCCGCCGTCTGCCCCTCCAGCCCCGCCTGGCTGCAACGCCTCGTGGGGTGGAAGGAGGACAGGGTCCGCCGTGGGGAGACCCCACGGCTGGCTGCGTCCCTCAGGATTTCATTCCTCTTCTCGAAGTGGATGCTGCCAGCCCACGTCCTTTATATGGGAACACTTCGAAGTCGGCCTGCAGTCCCGTCGTTAATGGATACTCTAGGATCCCAGGAGAAATGAAGCCTATAGGACAGTTAACTTTGCCACCCACCTTCTCCTGCAGTTCTTCACACCCGGGCTTCCCCTACTCCTATGCAGTTCTTAACCCTCAGCCCTGAGTTCATTTTTCTATATGTGGTTGAAAATGGTTCTAGGAAGCAATGTTCTATTCCTCCCTCCAAAACAGATGTGTCCCTGTCTGAAAAAGGAAACATGCATTGCAGAGAGGAAGCTGAAGCTGCCTTGCTCAGTATAGAAAATGCTACGACTTGCCTGGGCAGACACCCAAGCCTCAGAAGTATAGCTAGAAATACGTAGCTCCTGGCGGATCTTCTGCCACCTTCCTTAACCAGCAAATAAAATGAGGCTCTGGCTTGAGACAGTTAAGGACGTCCTGTGGAAACTGCCCCCTTTTCTTCCAGCCATAGCCCAGGGAACCACATCCACTCAGATGGCTTCACTCGTTGCTACTATAGACATGGCAGCTTTTTGGACATATCCACCCGAATAATCCATTGGCATTTCAGATTGAAAATAACATTGCTTAAACTTCATCCCCTATCTAAAACTCTCAGGCCTCTCTCCTGACTTTTTTTTTTTTTTTTTTTTGAGAGAGAGAGAGCACAAGAGGGAGGGACAGAGAGAGAGGAGAACAGAAGATCTGAAGCAGGCTCTGTGTTGACAGCTAACACTCATGAACTGTGAAATCATGACCTAAGCCGAAGTCAGGCAGTCAACTGACTGAGCCACCCAGGTATCCCTGACTTGCTAATTCTGATCAATGACCTTCTCATTCCCCCAGCAGACCGCCCACTTTCATTATCTGGTTATGTTCCTTCGAAAGCCATGTGGAAGCAACCTAGTACCCACATGGCCCCATACAGTGGGGGCTTCTGAATCAAGACTTCCAGAGGAAAAATCCTACATCTCTAGAGTCAAAGCAGGGCCCAAAACTGACAATTGGCAATTAAATTCCCCAGCGCAGCAGGGTCTTCGCATGGCCAAGTACAGACTTGTGGAGGGTTATTCACACAAAGCTGGACTACATGGTTCAAAAAGTAGCTATGGACAAGATACACATCTCCTTTAACATGGAGATTGTTGTCTCGGCATCTGTCCTTGGTTTAGTATCCAAAGTAAGGATAGTCTTTCGTGTGGGCAGCAGGAAAAGAGGGCCACCCAGTATTACCCAGCCCTGGTCACAATACCTCACTGTCCTCAGATTTGCTGAGCAGAGAAACAGCAACACAGTTGCGGAGACACGTCCTGGTGAAGCAGCTCCGTGGCCAAGGCTCACAGCGGCCCTTCCCTATCGCCTCCGCTGTCTCTGACGGTATGGCTTGAGTCTTCATGTTACAGTCACTTGCCTTTGGCCTTTCTTTGTCCCAAAAGTCGATCGGACCAGAATGCAAGGCTTCCCATGAGTGAGAATTCATAAATTTCTACAAGTCACGGAGGGCAGGAGCATTCCCAGACAAAAAAATGAGATGAGCAGACAAAATTTCCCTTCCATTTCCTTGCCCTCTTTCATGGTCCCTCTCCTTCTGTGCTCTTCTCCACCAGCCTAGGCATCTGGGATGCCTGTGCAGTTTCTAGGCTGTCCCAAAACAATCCCTTATCCAGGCCTCCTCTCCTGCACCCCCAGAATCACCCCAGCCTGTTTATCTTTCTTCCCATCCCCAGGTCCATTAAGAATCACCTCGTGTGTGTCACGTCCTATGCTCTGCTTTACAGAGTAGCAGTCCTAGTCTGTCAACCAGACTACTCCCATGGGTATATACCCCTTCTTAGCCATGTCACCCATCCCCCTGGGGAACTGAAAATTGGCCTCATGAAAAACCTGCTCCCCATGATCACCCCAAGCTGATGCATAAGGCTCTCACCCAGGAGGGAGGACGATGGCCACCACAATACATATTTTGGGAGTGACAAGGTCCTGGATAGCTCTCAACTTTTTAAAGATACAATGTTCTCTGTGAATGCTATTATTACACTCTTTGATTACTGTGCTAAGGGCCTGTCCTGACTCCTCTGGAATTTTCTGCATATGAAGAGGTTCTGATATAACCTAAGCAGGGGTAAAAATTTAGTGACATGAAACTGAGAATTTATGAAATAAAATAAAATAGGACATGAACGTTTTCTTGAGATCTTCGTAAAATAAAAGGCCATTGGACGAATTCAGGGTTCTGCCTTTCTGCTGCATCAAAGTCTTCCATGGCACCAAATGAGATGAAATCTACGTGCTTCAGCACATCTCGCCCAAACCAGCCTCTCCTCTGCCCACCTGGTGAAACCTTCAGAGCACTGCTCAAATGTCACCTCCTCAGTAAAGTCTCCCCTGAGCTTGTACACACTTGCTCACGTGTCTCGTAGTGTTTCCTCAACATAAATAAAGGAATTAACAACTCAATCCCTTTGACAATAAGTCAGGGTCTAAACAGATACATGGATGGAATTACCCATCTATATGAAAGGTTCCCATATATTATGCCAAGAATCCTCTCTGTTTTACCAGGGTTAAAAAATAACTAGAATGCTTTAAAAAGAAAAGTGACTAGGAATGAATTTTTTTTTTAATCTCCATCCACCTAGAACTTTGTCCCCAACAGGATCTTTGACTTCTTACACTATTCAAATAAAGTTACTGTTTTGCGGGTCTCCAGGTCATGCGTGATATGGCCCTAGGACCCAGGGGTTTTGCACGTAATGGATGGTTGAGCCTAGAATACTCATCCTTGGACTTAATCTCAGAAGGTTCTGCATGGGAATTTCTTTTAAAAGAGTAATTTGCTGGGGTGCCTGGGTATCTCAGTCGGTTGAGCGTCTGACTCTTGTTTTCATCCTGCGGTTTGTTGAGTTCAAGCCCCATATCTGACTCTGCACTGACAGTGCAGAATCTGCTTGGGATTCTCTCTCTCTCTCCCTCTCTCTCTGCCCCTTCCCTCCCTTTCTCTGAAAATAAATAAATAAACTTTAAAAAAAAGAGTAATTCACCAATGAATATCTTGCAAAAGTCTACCAGATGACTCGAAAATGCCTGGGAAAACCGCTGCATCCTTTCTTTAAAGATTAGCAAAAGTCAATAAGGGCCAGAGTGTTGGTCATGTTTTTTGAACCAGCAAATCCCTTTTTGGACCATAACATAGAAATCAGCACAAAAAAAGAACCAGTACAAAGCCTGCCTATTTGTACCCAAACAGGCACACAAAGAAACAAAGACGTACGCGAAAGGAACAAAATATCATCTCTGCTGAGATAAAGGGAGGACAGCAGTACTCATCGCAACATTAAATGGATAAAACAACAAGAAAGCCCTTCACATTTGGGGAATGATCAGGGCATTGAAAATATCTGAAAATTATGACGCTTCGCTCAAGTGAATTATGGTGCACAGCGGTGTATGTCGATTAGGTAGTAGATAAAAATGGGTGTACCAATGGGGGAAACAAAGGCAAAAGAAAAAATTAAATTTCCTGACAACTTACAGCCCATTGACAAGTCCTCAAGACAGGCAGAGTGACGCTCCTCTAGGAGCTCAGCCGCCTCGATGATGACACTTTGCTAGGGACAAAAGGCAGTCTTAGCCCAACCACATCCCCACCCCCCAGAATGCTGTAAATTTACTTTATTATATAAAAATTCCTTCAGAACTGCCTTTACCTCTACTCCCCAAATATATGCAAGCAATCATCCTCCGAGCATATGGCCCACTGATAACGTATCTGAGGGGCCTCATGCCTGAGGTTGTACTGGACAGTTATAAATGACCTTTTCATAACAACAGCTAGCCCCCTCAGGATCCTGGAAACATCGCTTCCAAAATTTCTTAGAGACTTACGCTATCCCTAACCCCCTCCTAGCTTGAAAGTATATAATTGGTCACCTGTCACAAGCCCAGTGCAGCTCTTTCTGCGCACAGGTCCCGTCCCCACACTTTTTTGCATCAAAGACATCTCAGGAATTCTTTCTTGGCCATAGGCTCTGAACCCTAACATTTTCTACATCATATACTATGTAGACTTAGAGGGAAGCTCGTAGCAAGTAAGTTTCTGTGAGAATAACAGGACACAAAATTGGGGCCGCATGTGAAATAGGATAAGCCATTCAAATGTGTTGCAGTTCGTCAGACTGCAGGCTGATCTCAGAGGTCAGTGGTGAGTCATCTGGCCTGCTCGGGGGCCAATTAAGGAAAAATTTAAATGTTTATGAAATTTTTTTTAATAATTGCATCTTTCTTTTATGGAATGTGTCTGCAATGTCAGTTAAATTGCTGTTTAATAGATCTCATTTTCTTAACCCTCCCTTCCTTCCTTTCTCCCTTCCTTAAGTTTTAGATATTTTCAACTAGCACTCTCTCTTATTTGTGATTCAGACCCCTTACAGACATTTTGAGGGGCTAACTTCCTGGACATACCAGCTAAGCCATGGATTTAAGGGATTTTAGGAAAGCAGAAGTGAAAGGGCCCCATAGTTCACCCACAGACTTGAAGAAGGAGAAAGCAGGTTAAAAGCGATTCTGAGTTGCTGGGAATGCCTGAGAACAGAAGGAGCCTCCATGTGTAAAGAAGAGAACTGTCCCCAGGCACCGGGAATGAGCCAGCTTGCTAAGTAAAAGGATACACTTCCTCTCTGCATGACTCTGCATGTTCTCTCCTAGCAACTCTTGTTGTCTTCATCTTGGTGTGGAAAGATGGCGGCATCTCTTAGAAGCACAGGAGCTGCAGCTGGAGAAGTCAGTGAACTGTCAGCTCTTCAGACAAATGGATGAAGGAGGGTCAAGACCCACTTTCTACGTTTTCTCCATTACCAACTGAATGGGAGTACGCCGAAGTGTTCAAGAACTAGCAGATCACCGTAACTCAAAACAAGGAAGGCCTCTGTTGGGCTCTCACAAAGGTTTGGTGTTGAGTGGTAATTTTTAGATTTTCCAGATATACCTTCTTGAATATATCAACACTAAGCATCCATTCACCTAAGTGACTGCTTCACAGACACTCTTACCTATCAGCCTCTATAGTCTTTCCAATCCCTGATTGAGCTAAAAGGGCTGAGTTGAAAGAAGATACAAGATATGTGTTAACACCCCAACAAAAATAAATGAATGAATTCAATGGGGAGACCACCTCCCAAAAGCCATAGACAGTGCATAACCCAATGAGCCCCGTTCACTCTCATTGCTTACTTGTAAAACTAGGAAATACTCACAATGATGCAGACCAAAGCCAACCCAACCCAGTTTCATTTCTTAGGCCATCAGTTCCTTCCCGTCATTCATGTAAGTTTTGCTGCAGTTGCTTAGGGTAATACTCTAGAGTTTAGGATATACTTTTTCTTAAAAGAGGCTGTGTTTGAGCTTTTTGGGGGGTCTTTAACATTATTTGTTATCAAACTAGAAAGCTGATTTTAGATGTTGGAAACAATTCTCGTATCTTCAGGAATTTGTATCTTTAATTGCTTACACACCCATTCAGCAAATGGTAGATGCTGACTCTGTGCTAGACACTGGGTATGGAACCAAGTGAGGTGGAGAGCATCTACGGGTGTAAACCCCACAATGGAAACGGGCAAACAAATGAGCAGGCTGTTTTTATAGTACACTGTTAAATGCCTGAAGTGGAGTACATCTGTTTTATTTTTCTTACTCTTTTGGTTAAGAAAATGAGTATAATTTCCAGAGTCAGCAAACCTGGAACGCAATGAAACCTAGTCCCCAAGTAAGAGGGAAGATAATCAAGATGATCAAGATGGCTAGAGTTTGAACCTAGCCAACCAGGAGGGGTGTGTGTGTGTGTGTGTGTGTGTGTGTGTGTGTGTGAGAGAGAGACAGACAGACAGACAGACAGACAGAGAGACATAAATGCAGAGATCTTTATTCTTTCTGAATTCCCAACACTGCCCTGGACTAGGAAGAGCCTAATGCCAACAATCCCCTAATTCCAAGTGCCTCTCAGAAGATCTAAGTACTTAGTTTAATGATTAACGGAGCTGCGTTAGGGTCCAGTTACATTGGAACTCTTGCAAATTGTGTTTCTATTACTGTGGTTATTGTTGTTGAACTCATTGTTATTCATTGATTTCCTTGATTTGCCCATGTGACAGACCCATCATAAATCATCCATAATCAGTCCTTAGCACAGCACGTATTCAGCACTCTGAATGTTTAAGTAAGTAGATGAGAGAGTAAGTGTGTCAGCACTGCACGTAATCACAAGAGTGGTAGGGTAGAAAGGGCACCAGGCAGTAGACAGAACAAGGTTTAAATTGAGGTTCCCGGGGAACCTGGGTGACTCAGTCGGTTAAGCGGCCGACTTCGGCTCAGGTCATGATCTTGCGGGTCTGTGAGTTCGAGCCCCGCGTCGGGCTCTGTGCTGAAAGCTCAGACCCTGGAGCCTGCTTCGGATTCTGTGTCTCCCTCTCTCTCTGCCTTTCTCCTGTTCACACTCTGTCTCTATGTCTCAAAAATAAATAAATGTTAAAAAAAATTAAAAAAATAAAAAATAAATAAATTGAGGTTCCCTCATCCTTGCTTGTGTGAATTTAAGGAAGTTCCTGAATCTCTTAGACCTGCAGTTTCATACTCTGTCAAAGCAGGGCGCGTGGGTGGCTCAGTCGGTCGAGCGTCCGATTTTGGTTCAGGTCATGAGCTCATGAGTTTGTGAGTTCGAGCCCCACATCGGGCTCCATGCTGACAGCTTGGAGCCTGGAGCCTGCTTCAGATTCTGTGTCTCCCTCTCTCTTTGTCCATCCCCTGCTCTCACTCTGTCTCTGTCTCTGTCTCTGTCCCTCTCTCTCAAAAATAAACATTTAAATAAATAAATAAATAAATAAGTAAATAAATAAATAAATAAAAAGGCTGTTCCATTATTTGGGGGAGGATTACATTAGATGGGAGGGGGTGGTCACTAGCAAATCTGGACGACTAACCTTCCCGGCTTGCATGGGAGTGTCCAAGTTTTAATAATGAAAGTCTCATATCCTGGGAAACCCTCAATCCCAGGTAAAATGTGCTGGTTGGCCACCCTCTTCCCTTCCCCGAGCCTGTTAAACTGTTTCTGGGTTACTGTTATCCTTAAAAAGGAAGTGTTAACTTCCAACCAGCCTCACTTCCTTCCTCAGTTTTTCAGCTCTGAATATAGAAAGGACTCTAGATTAGAAAGCAGCACCAACACTTTACACAGAGCCATAAACATCTAAACTACCTATAAGCTCTCACCATTTTACATTCAGTTTTCATGGAAGACAAATATGAAATTATACCTTCAGCCAAATAACAGCTACTTCACTGAATGATATACTAGGTTTTTAAAAACAGGCCTTTCCAGCCCCCTGGTAAGGCCCCTTCCCCCCTTTTGGTCTCTTTCTCTCACTTCTGATGCCCACTCCGTACCTTCCCACACACACGTCTTAAATGTCGTATTCTTCTACTGAACTAAAACTTACCTTCAAAACCAACCCATCATACCTCTGGTGGAAGGGGTTGTTAAGGCAAAAAAATCCTTCCCCGGGTAAACATTCTGGGAAGTTGACCTTCCTCCAAACGATTATTCCCTTTGCCCATGTGTGGCCACCTGAGTTTCAGGCTATGGCAACTCTCTTGGTTCTGCCATCAGCAGTTGTTCAAAAACAGTGTGTCAAAATTATCCGCTGGTCTGCTGTGGAGGGGCTGAGGTGAGAGGGCTCTGGCTCTAGTTCTCCTAAATGGAGAAAGGAAAATGCAGATTTACTTTCAGAAGTCACAAGGAGAAAACCTGTTAGATTTGATCACAGAAAATTTAACTCCTTCTGGGGCACCTGGGTGGCTCAGTTGGTTTAGCATCTGACTCTTAATTTCAGCTCATGTCATGGGATCAATCCACTGAGTGTGGAACCTGATTAGGATTCTCTCTCTCTCTCTCTCTCTCTTGCTCCTCTCCCCTACTTTTGCTCACTCTCTCTCTAAAAACAGAAATTTAAAATTTTTTTAGAAAGTTAACTCCTTCTTTATGCAGGAAATATTATAAATATGATTTTTTAACTGCAATTTAAGGGGTCCCTAGGTGGCTCAGTCGCAACCAGTTTGGCTCAGGTCATGATCTCACAGTTGGTAAGTTCAGGCCCCACATCAGGCTCTCTGCTGTCAGTGAGGAGTCTGCTTTAGAACCTCTGTCTCCCTCTCTCTCATCCCCTCCCCCGCTCAAAAATAAATAAACATTTAAAAAATAAATTAAAATTAAAACCACAATGAGATACCACCTCACACCCGTCAGAATGACTAAAATGAACAACTCAGGCAACAACAGATGTTGGAGAGGAAGCAGAGAAAGACGATCTCTTTTGTGCTACTGGTAGGAATGCAAACTGGTGCAGCCACTCTGGAAAACAGTAGGGAGGTTCCTCAAAAAATTAAAAATAGAACTACCCTGCGACCCAGCCATTGCACTACTAGGTATTTATCCAAGGGATACAGGTATGCTCTTTCGAAGGGACACATACACTCCAATGTTTATAGCAGCACTATCAACACTAGCCAAAGTATGAAAAGAGCCCAAATAACCATCGATGGATGAATGGATAAAGAAGATGTGGTACGTATATACACGGAGTATTATTCGGCAATCAAAAAGAATGAAATCTTGCCATTTGCAACTACGTGGATGGAAGTAGAGGGTATTATGCTAAGCAAAATTAGTCAGTCAGAGAAAGACAAATATCATATGACTTCACTCATATGAGGACTTTAAGATACAAAACAGATGAACATAAGGGAAGGGAAGCAAAAATAATACAAAAACAGGGAGGGGGACAAAAACATAAGAGACTCTTAAATATGGAGAACAAACAGGGTTACTAGAGTGGTCATGGGAGGGGGGATGGGCCAGATAGGTAAGGGGCATTAAGGAATCTACTCTTGAAATCATTGTTGCACTATATACTAACTAACTTGGAGGTAAATTTTTTAAAAATTAAATAAAATTTTAAATAAATAAATAATCAATTAAAAATATTGCAGGGGCACCTGGGTGGCTCAGTAGGTTAAGCATCCAACTTCGGCTCAGGTCATGATCTCATGGTGCATGGGTTCAAATCCTGCATTAGTCCCGGTGCTGACAGTTTAGAGCCTGGAGCCTGCTTTGGATTCTGTGTCTTCCTCTCTCTCTGACCTTCCCCCCACTTGTGCTTTGTCTCTCTCTCAAAAATAAATAAACATTTAAAAATACTGCAATTTAAAAGAATTTTTGGCATATATATGATTCAGTTAATGACCTGAATATGAAAAAAATTAGTATATTGAAAAGAAAGAAAGAGACTAAGATCTCATTAGAAAAAATGAGCAGACACAGAGATTAGGTATGAGGCGAAAATATTCCCTCTCACCATTCCTTTTCAATATCAAACTGGAAGTTCTTGCTAATGCAATAAAATAAGAAAAGGAAATTAAATACACAGATTGGAAAGGAAGACATAAAAATATCTTTCCTGTCAGATGACATTATTGTTTATGTAGAAAATCTGGAAGAATTGACTCAATAGATAGATAGATAAATAGATAGATAGAGAGATAACCGACTGAGCCGCCCAGGCGCCCAGGGAAGATGACTTAACAATAAGAGCGAACACTAATTGAGTATTCATTGCTAGCTAGGTACCAGGTACCACCCTGCCAACTACCTCTACCTTTTATCAATTATGTCACTGTCCCCTTGCCTAGAAGAAGGTGCAATTATTCTTGAAACTGAGGCAAAGAGGACTCTGGAAAGGTTTGCCTTTATGGGCCACAGCCAGGATTCAAGCCCAGACATCGTTACTATTTAGTGAGCCCTTTACTTGGTTTCTAGTTTGAGGTGTTGGCAGAGATACACAGGTAAAAATGATGAGCGGAATAGAAAGCAAAATATCCAAGCTAGACACAGAGAATACAGTTTGCTGCAAGATGAGAGAGTCGGTGCTGGCTGGCATTTTCACACACACACACACACACACACACACACACACACACACTGCTGTCTGAACAGATCCCATTCCTCCCTGTTGGCTGGAAGCTCCTGGAGGTCCAGGACGGTATCCTGAACATTTTGGTAATCTCTGCAGGGCTAATGAGTCTCTCCAGAGAGTAAAAATAACAAATATTTGTTGAACACATGAGATCCTGTCTACAAAACACAGCATTTTCCACTCACTGTATTATTCTTGATGCCCTAGAGTTCTTACCTAAAGAGCAAACAATGAGCCAACCCAACAATGATTGTGATGGTGCATTTCACGTGTTAACTTGGCTAGCTCATAGAACCCAGATATTTAGTCAAATATTATTCTAGATGTTTCTGTGGAGGTATTTTTAGATGAGATTAACATTTAAATGAGTAGACTTTGAGTAAAGCAGATAACCCTCAATAATGTGGGTAGGACTCATCCAATCAGTTGAAGACCTTTATAGAAAAGGCCTTTTTTATCGAAAAAGACCAACCTCCCCAGAGGAAAAGGGAATTCTGCTAACAGACAGCCTTCAGACTTGAACTGTGACTATACCCTGACTCTTCAGCCAGCTGGCCTCCCCTATAGATTTTGGACTTGCCAGCCCCCAGAATCACATGAGTCAATTCCTTAAAATAAATATCTTTATATGTAAATATACATATTACTTATACATAATATACATTTTATCGGTTTGGTTTTGTTTCCTTAGTGAACTCTAAAACCCTAACACAAGAACTGATTCGTTCTTTGTCCTGAATCTGCTACCCACTATGCATACATACTGGTCCTGACTCTGTTCCCCCAAATATTAACTAGCACCCACTGTGTGGCCAGGAGCTAGAGTTGCAAAAGGTCAATGAGGCAACATCAAAAACCCCACATCTGAACTTGCCTCTGACCATGACTCTTTGAAGAAATAGACTACTTCTCAAGCCCCTATGGCCATAGCCACAGTGTGAGAATTTGTGAACATAAATAGGTTTGGGCCACATCAATGTTGTGAGGAGAGGGCCATGATGATTTAAAACTAAAAATAAAAGGGGCTCGTCGGTGGCTCAGTCGGTTAAGCATCAGACTCTTGGTTTCAGCTCTCACAGTTTATGAGTGTAAGCCCTGCACTGACAGCACAGCGCATGCTTGGGAGCCTGTCTCCCTCTCTCTCTGCCCCTCCCCTCTTCGCTCTCTATCTCTCTCTCTCTCTCAAGATAAATAAAATAAACATTTAAAAAATTAAAATAAATAAAAATTAAAAGTAGAGATAATAGACCCAGGTCTAACCCAGGAAAGGTCCGGCCTATAAGGTTTAAGCTAATGACCAAGAAGTGGCAAAAGTAGAGAGAAGCTGGTGGAGAAGCGGAGATGAGTCAGAGTAAAGACGCTGGCTCAGAATAAAGTATCAGGGCTCTTGCGTGGGAGGGTTGGACTCAAAGAGGAGAAGGCACCACTTGGGGAAGATTTTACTGACCATGCCATCAGGATGTCCAGAACCTTGTCTGTACTGCGATAGCCAGCCTGAGTCAAGGGCACGATCCAGAGAAGTGAAACAGAAAAGGCATTACTTCCTCACTATCCACGGGGAATTGAGAGAGAGGGCTGCACCTCAGACCAGGAAGAGAAAACAGTTCTGTTTAGAAAATGAAAAAGAGAAGCAATGTAAAATTCTGCTGTGTTAAAGAAGACCCCACTGGCCAGTATAACAAGACTGAGTGCTTGCAAAAAGAAAAGAAAAGAAAAGAAAAAGAAAAGAAAGGAAGACTGCGTGCTCACAACTTAGTTACTTGGATAATGGATTAGAGGCATATGGTAGATGCTTAACAAACATTTGTTGAGAAAAATGAATGGACGAACACAGAAAATCCCTGAGACATGCTGACAGCTGAACGAAGGAAGAAAACCAAAGGGAAGTAGGAAAAAGGGCTGATGCCAAGAAAGAGGCCTCTGCAGAAAACCTGGATGCTCTCTGGTGGGTGCTGGACAGTTACCACTTCTGCCCAGCACAGCTTCCTTCCTCGTGCTGGTACCCTCCCAGCATCTGGGACACACGTCTGTCCCAAAGCTCAGGCCCAATCGTGCCTTTGCGTATAACGCTCAGGTATTCTTGGCGAAGTTCCCCTAGAGCTGGTACTTTCCTTTTCCTCCCCTTCTAAAACACTTTTGTAATCAGATAAGTGATATCTGATTATTTATTGAAAATTAAGAAATGCTCTGACAAGGGAGAAATTACACATTTTCACCATCCAAAACACACACACATATGCACAGTTAATGCTGAGCTATTGCCGATCTTTTTTCTATGTGTAATGTTACATCCCGAAATGGTTGTAACCCTTCTACAGACACAGTTTTGTATTGTTTTACCTATTAACATTACATTTGTAGTAGTTTTGTAAGAAATATGATGCTGGTTTTTTTTTATTATAAAGTGAAATACACAGAACATAAAATTTACCGTTAGTGACACTTAGCGCCTTCACAATGTTGTGCAACTATCACCACTATCCAGTTGCAGAACATTTCCATCACCTAGAAAAGAAACCTTATACCCATTAAGCAGCCATTGTCCACAGCCCCCTGCCCCCAGCCCCTGGCACTCATTGATCTATTTTCTGTCTCTATGGATATGCTGACTCTAAATATGTCACATAAATGGGATCATACAGTACATGGTCCTTCGTGACCAGCTTCCTTCACTTAGCATAAAGTCTTCAAGTTCCATCCATGCTGTAGCATGTGTCAGCACTTCATTCCTGTTTATGTGATACTGCTTTAAATTCTATTCTTTGGGGGCACCTGGGTGGCTCAGTCGATTGAGCTTCCGACTCTTGGTTTCGGCTCAAGTCATGATCTCGTGATTCATGATTCAAGCCTCCTATCAGGCCCCGCACTGGCAGTGCGGACCTGCTTGGGATTCTCTCTCTCTCTCCCTCTCTCTGTCTCTCTCTCAAAGTAAATGAATAAACTTTATTTTATAAATACATAGATACATACATACATACATAAATTCTACTCTTTGGCTCAAAACTCTGGCATGGCTTCCCATTGCCTAACCAAATAAAATCTGAGCTTCCTCATATGGCATTCCCTATTCTACAAACTCCTGTCTGCCCATCTTACCTGCACCAACCTACACAACTTATTGGCCTCTGTGCCTCTGCCTAAGCTCCAGTCTCTGTATCTCTAAGTCCACAGTTCTCAAAGCATGGTCCCTGGTGTACCGGCATCACCCGGGAAACTGTCATACTAACTCAGAGACCCATTCTGTGTTTAACAAGCCCTCCAGGTGATTCTCATGCATCTAAAATTTGAGAATCATTGGTCTCCATCACACCAGTCCTCAAGTCTAGTTTTTATGCTGTGGCCTTGAAAATTCAACTTTCTCTCTTCTCTTACTTCCAATGAGACATTATCATACCTCCTTGTGAGGATTTCTCATGTTTTATACTATGTTGTAGTCATCTCTCCATTACCAGACCTCACGGTGCCATTTATTTTAACGAAACACTGAGAAGGAGGTTGGAGGAGATGATTTTGAAGGTTGTCTCTGGCTGAGATTTCAGGCATGAGCTCCCAAGGAGAAGTCTGGCACTTTCCTGTCCTTTCCGTTGCACATTGTAGCTGGAAGGGTGGCTCCCAAGTTATATACGACAGACTTCCACCAATCTGCAGCAAAATGAAAGCCCTAAGATTTGTCTTTAAAAAATCCTACTCCATGGTCCATATCAGCAGAGATCAGCACAATAAGCCACAGCAGACACCAGGCAAGCAGGAGAAAAGTTCAGGAAGAGCAGGATGAGACAGGACAGGCCTCATTCTCCCAGCCATGACTGGTGAGAGAATGATAGATTACTTACACTTTCATGTTTCAGTTAACTGATGGCAAACGCAACACAGCTCATTCAGAAAAGAGTTCAGTTTTCTTCATTTATTCTTATTGCTATAGTTACAAAATCTTAAATAAATTAACGCAGATGCTTTTTTAGAAATTCCGCCCAGTTTAGAAAGACACTTTCCTCTGTGGAATGCTCCTTCCACCGGAAAACAGTGGGGGATTGGGAGGAAGGGAGGGCCAGGTAGCTATTGTCTTACTACCCACCTCACTTCTGGCCACCGATTTGACCCCAGGTGGGCAGGGATATATCTGACTGAAAATGGGCCAATGAAATTCTCTCACAGGAATTTGGAATAGAGGCTCTGAGATTCTATTCAGAGTCTGCGTGCAACTGGTACAAAGGTGAACCCAGGGGCGATAACATGAACCACATGCATGAGGTCGAAGAGGGCATGAGGCCAAGGGTTTCCCCTTCCCTTCACTGAGAACTCTGGTTCCCAACGATACAAAACATGTCCATCCTACAATGTAGAGAAAATAGTTCCAACATCGCTAAACCAATACCACTTCCTACAACAAATCTACTAAGCATATTCATGTTTTCTCTGCAGGTCTTTTGGTCCTCAAATCCACTAAGATCATACAATCAGAGCACATTATTGAAAGGTTAATTGCGTTAATTGCTTTTTCTGTGCAGTTATAGAATTTGGTGCACAGTTAGGTTTGGTCATTTCTGTTTATATTCAATTTTAAGTTCATTTTGTTTTGTGCTATGGACTGAATTTTGTCCATCCCCCACCCCGCAAATTGTGTGTTGAAGCCCTAACCCCAGTGAGACTGTATTCAGAGATAGGGCCCATAGAAAAGGTAATTATGGTTAAATAAAGTCATAAAGATAAAGCCTTGATCTGATAGGATGATCATCCTTCTCAGAAGAGACACCAGAGAGCATGCTCACTCACTCTCTCCCTCTCTCTGTCTCTCTCTCTCTCTGAGAGTATGCCTTGCAGGAAGGATATGTTAGGATGCCACAGCAGGGAGCTGTCTCAAAGCCAGGAAGAGAGCCCTCACCAGAAACTGAGTTGGCCAAACCCTGGTATCACTTCTAGCCTCCAGAACTGTAAAAAAATAAATTTCTGTTGTTTAAACCAGGACCTAGCCTATGACATCTTGTGATGGCAGCCTTTGCTTTGTTCTTTTATATATTGTTGGGACATCTGTTTCTCTGGCAGAGTACGGTTGTGGCCAGAATGAACATATAAATAAAAAACAAAATAATTGGCAAACATATATGCATCAGATGTCTTTACGAAAATTAGGTGTATTAATACCCCATAGCACTGTTGAAGCAAATCAGACAGTATATAAGATGATTCTTTAGGGAAACCAAACCTAAATGAGAGGTTAACCTGAAATATCAGCTGGTCAGTGATGAAACCAGGACTGAAGTCACATTTTCCCTAGACCCAAAGCTTGTGCTTTTAAATATCGTGATATACTACAAGGAAAAATAGGGGTTAATAAAGATAAAGAAGAGTTTCAGGGATTTTAATGAGCCTGTAGAAAAACTATTCACTATGTATTTATAAATAATAGATAAATATATACACTTGTATGTGTGTGTGTATATATATGTATATATATATATATATATACATATATATATATATATATATATACATATATATCATATGCACCAAGAAAAATGAACAGGTTGACTTGAATTTATCTGCAGAAGGGTAAGAGCATGACCGAATGCATTGGGATTGATGGCCAATCTCCAATACCAAGTGTACCCCTTATCTTCGTCTCTCAGCAAGCCATCTTTTGAAAAAGAACTCACTGTTAGATGACAAAGAATTGCTGCATCCAAGCCAGTCCAATAAAGCTCAAGGTTGCTTCAGTTTCTCTCATTTCAGAGAGGTGGGAAAGAGCTGTGATGGCCATGCCAACAGCTGCAGTGGGAGAAAAGAGAGGTGGCACAAGGTCACAAACTTTACTTTTGTGAAGCATGGCCAGGTGGCCACGAAAAGTCTCAAAGGAGACCACGTTTATAATTAAGATTTTAAGCCAGATATGGGTCCCTTTCTTGGTATCTGTTTTAGAAGTATTATAAGTGCCAACATTGATCCAAGAGACAGAGGGACTTAAAGTGTTTAAGTCCAAGGTTGCAGTCATTCCCAAGACCAGATCACCTCTGCTTTGACTGAACTTGGCAACGAAAGCCAATAAATCGTCTCTGGTTTAGGTGAGGTGTGGTTGAGTTTTACTTGCAAACAAAGACCCCTGATTAGTACATACATCAACACTAACCCTCACAATAGCCCCTGGGAAAATGAGTAACAATTTGCTGTTTCGTGATGAGAAAACTAAATTTCAGATACTGTAAGTAACTTACTTAAGGTGATATTTAAGGTGATATTTAGCACGTGGCAGGCAGGATTTGAACCAAGATCCTGGGAGGCAGAAGTGCTTTTCAGTAGATTACATTATGGAATACATTATATATTCAACTACTCTATTAACAGAAAGTTTGTTTACTGAAAAAATACAGATTATAACACATGCTTTTTTCTCACTTCTCAGTTATCATGAAAGAAACAAGGGTGCTATTGAGCACCCATCACGTGCTAAATGCTTTCAAATAGGAGGTCATTATCCCTCCCAACAAGCCCGTGAATCATCCCCATGGATAGTTGAGAACACTGAGCTGTAGAAAGTGTAATTAGTAATTATCCATAGTCACTCAGTAAGTAGCAGGACTACAGTACAATGTCTTCTGAACAGAATTCTGGTGTTCTCTTAACGCTACCAAATTCCTTCTTCCTGGTGTAGGATTTGATTGTTTTACCCCAATTCCACAATTCCAGGTGCGGACAATCACTGAGTGACTTCTATTCAGGGAGTAAGTGAAGGCTTATGAGAAACTAACAAACTGTATGGACAACTTTCCATGTTCAACTTCGTTTCAGTGGTAGAAACCATCACGGCATTTCTGAGCAATTACCACAAGCTCAGCTGAGAGCAACTCATGACTTCAATACGCACAAACAACAATGAATTTATAAAAACCAGAGTTAAGTGTCCAGGAAAATAAATTATTTCATTTATACGTTATTGTCCTGGCTAACAAAATTTACAGTGATGAGAACCAACAGTAGACACAGTTTGGAGGCCCAAGTGTTTTCGCTCATGACCCACTAAGTATCCTAGGCCATTTCTGAAATATTTTTATCATTCCATGACCACCAATTAAGTTTTTTCTTCACAACAGCCTTATGTTCCAAGTTAAAACATCAACATTTTAAATGTCTTACAAGTTTTTATTAGTGGTTTCCTTTGCTCTTATAATGCCCCAGAGACTCACACTCTTTGAGGCACTAAAGAGATGGAAAAAGAGCTTTACTACCTCCTTTTGGAGGACTCCAAACGGATTTATCTTTTTCTTTCTAAATACATTTTTTAATTTAATAGGGTATAAACATGCAGACAGGAAAGCTCACAACCTATAAAGTGAACACTTTAATGAATCACCACACATTGAACACATTCATATAACCAACACCCAACTCAGGAAATACCAGAACCTTAGAATCATCTCCACCTTGGTCCTCTTCCAAGTAACTACCTCTCTCCAAAGGTAATGACTTACTGGCTTTTAATGCAATTGGTTTGTTTTGCCTGCTTTTGAATTTTATATAAATAGAATCATAAAGTCCAGTGTATCAGCCTATTGGATACATATCAAACGGTGGAAATGCTAGGTCTTAAAAATATGAATACATTCAACTTTGGTTGGTGCCACTAGTTTTCCAGGTTGGTTGTATGAATTCACATTCTGCCAAGTAGAGTGAGAGCATTCTAGTTGTCCAAGTTGGCTGTTTGAATTTACAGTTGCCCTAGTAGTTTATAAGCATTCCAGTTTCTCTACATCCCTAACAATACTTGATATTTCTATCCTTTTCAAGATTTTTAGCCATGCTGATGGAGATGTAGTAGTGTTTCATTGTGGTTTTAATCTGCATTTTTTCAATAACTAATGATGTTGAGCCTCTCTCGTTATGTTCTGTGGCCATTTGATTAGTCTCTTCTTTTTAAAATTTTTTTAATGTTTATTTATTTTTGAGACAGAGAGAGACAGAGCATGAGTGGGGAAGGGGCAAAGAGAGAGGGAAACACAGAATCCGAAACAGGTTCCAGGCTCTGAGCCATCAGCACAGAGCCCGATGCGGGGCTCGAACCCACAGACCTCGAGATCATGACCTGAGCTGAAGTCGGACGCTCAACCGACTGAGCCACCCAGGCGCCCCATGATTAGTCTCTTCTAACCAACAATTAAATATGTGAAATCCTCGAAATCTTGGTCCTAGACAATCTCTTCTCATTTCATTCTTACACTATTTCAATAACTAATCTTTATCCACAACTTGAATTACCTGCCATTTTGCTATCACTTCTTCATTCAGTTAATGTACATTTACTCAACTCCTACTAAGTATAATCCTAGGCACTGGGTATACAATGGTGAACAAAATAGAACAAAAAAGAACCTGTAACACTCAACAGAAAATGAACAACCTAATCTATAAATGGGTAAAAGACCTGAACAGACACCTTACCAAAGAAGACATACAGAGGGCAAAGAGGCATATGAAAAGATTCTCAGCATCATACGTTATTGGGAATTGCAAATTAAAACAATTACATACCACTAAAAATACCAGCTAAAATTCAAAACACTGTCAACGCCAAACGTGGGCAAGCATGTGGAGCAAGAGGAACTCTCATTCATTGCTGGTGAAAATTCAAAATGGTGCAGCCACTTTGGAAGATAGTTTGGTGGTTTCTTTAAAAAACTAAGCCTACTCTTACTATATGATCCAACGATTGTGCTCCTTAGTATTTGCCCAAAGCACTTGAAAACACACCCACACAAAAATCCACACATGGTTATGATAACAGCCTTATTCATAACTGCCAAAATTTGGAAGCAACTAAGATGTCCTTCAGTAGGCGAATAGGTAAATAAACTCTGTCTTCCATCCAGACAATGGAATATTATTAAACGCTAAAAAGAAATGAGCTCTCAAGCCATAAAGAGACATGGAGGAACCTTAAATGCATGTTGCTAAGTGAAAGAAGCCAACCCGAAAAGGCTACACACTATATGATTCCAACTATATGACATTCTGCTAAAGATAAAACTATGAAGACATCAAAAATATCAGTGGTTGCCAGGTGTTGGGGAGAGGGAAAGCTGAATAGGTCAGGTGGAGGACACAGGGTTTTTAGGGCAGTGAAACTATTCTGTATGATACTGTGACGGTAGATACATGTCATTATACATTTGCCAAAGCCCCAAAAATGTACAACGCCAAGCGTGAATCCTAATACAAAGTATACACTTTGGGTGATTATGATGTATCCGTTGATTCAGTGATTCTAACAAAGGTACCGCTCAGGTGCAGAATATTAATAGTGGGGAGGCTGTGTGTGTTGAGTGGGGAGGGTATGTATGGGAAGTCTCTGTACTTTCTGTTCAATTTTTCCATGAACATAAGGCCACTCTAAGTAATAAATACTGTCTAATAAAAAAGAAAGAAAGAAAAGAAAAACCTCAGTCCTGTTTTTGCACTCTAGTGGCAGAAACATTTGTTAATCAAAGAGAATGCAAATAAATGTAAAGCTTCAATTGGTAATTGTTCCAAGTGCCACAAAGGTGAGGCGGATGGTGCTGTGAGGGTTTATTATAGGTATGGGCATCAAGAAAGGTAACCCTGAGGAAATGTCGGTTAATCTGGAATCTAAAGGAGAAGTAGGGAGTCACTAGGCAAAGGGGATGGGAGAAGGATTTGGGGCAGAGGGTGCAACATATGTAAAGGCACGTCACATCAAGCCTGACATCTCTGAGGAAGTAAAGGCCAGGGAGACCAAAGCACGGAGTATGCACACATGATTTCAAAGTCATCTTCAGTGTTGACCTTTCCTCTGAGTTCTAGACTCATGTCTAACCAGCAGCCTGACCTTTTCACCTTGCATGTGTCTTGGACCCCTACACATTACATGATCCTCTCTGTGAGTCTGGTCTCATTTATGCTCATCCTAGTGCAATGTTTGGAAGCTTCCCCTAATCCCCTCTACAAAGGTATGTCTCTTACCTACCTGACATATCTCTGCATCCCTACTGCCACCCCTGGGGATGTGGGACACCGTGGTCTCCTGTTGGGATTCCTGCACTAGCATCCTAGGTGGTTTCCCCACAGACAACTTTTGCCCTCCTCAAGACACTTTCCACACTGTAATTGGAATGACTTTTCTCAAAACCGGAACCTGATTACATCATGTCCCTTGCTTAAAATGCAGCAATGATTTCCCATTGCTCTTAGGATAAAGACAAATGATTGTAACTTGGTCTAACACAACATGCACGATCTGGCCCTTGCCCACAGCTCTGCCCCATGCTGCACCACCCTTGCCATCCTACACGTCAGGTCCGGAGGTGTTCTCTCAGCCCCCAGAACGTACCATGCTCCTGCAGCCTTTGCACCTGCTCTCTCTTCTCCTGGAATGGTTCCCTCTCCTCGGGGTCTGTAAGCGCCTATATGCCTTTCAGATCTCAGCCCAAACGTCCCTGCCCCGAGAAAGCTTTTCCCAACTCCAGCCTAGATCAAGTCCAAGGATCTACTCTCATCACCCTGACTTCCCTTCCTCTTTAACACTTATATCTGCATGATTCTGACAAGTATTTCTCTCCCTCAAGAGACAGTAATGTCCATCAACCTGGAAAATGTTTGTTTTTATAACTTCAGATCTTAGCATAGTCCTAGATAATAGAAACGCAATTGATAATTTTCCAGCTAATAATGAGTACCCGCCTGGCTATCTAGAAGTTTTGGAATGTCCCTCTCATTAGAGAGCCCACCTTATGAAGGAGTAGAAGTATCCTCCTTTGCACTATGGTATCATTAGAAGGTTACCCTAGGGCCCCACTTCCCCTGAAATAGTGTCTATCAGTTCAATATGGCATTTTAGATTCTCATTATTAAAGTCGTTTCCATTAGGAAAAGTCACCAGAATCATCCAATAGCCACTAGCGACATGTAGTTGTGAAATACAGCTGGTCCAAACTGAGATGTGCTGTATGCGTGAAATATCCAAAATTTTGAAGACTTTGTATGAAAAAAGGAGTTCAAATATCTCATTAACTTTTTTATTGATTGCATATTGAAATGATAATATCTTGGATATTGTAGTTTAAATAAAATATATTATAATATTAATTTAACCCTGTTTCTTTTTACTTTTAAAAATTTAGCTACTAGATAATTTAAAATTATGTATATGGTTCACATTATATACCTATTGGACAACACTTCTTTAGTATATAACTTTCAAAATATAAAAATTACAACATCCAAAAAAAACCCAAATAAATAAAAATTTAAAAATAAAAGTTACTGCATCATTCACATCTCCCAAGGAATTAACATAATTTTTTCTTAATAATTCATTGAAGGGAAACAGATCTGGGAGCAGTTTTGTGTCATGGAATAGGAACCAGTTTGGGAGCTCACTTAGGCCTGAAAAGCCTATTAATTAGAGGGAGATATTGATTGAACAGCTTCAAGGGTAGCTCATGGAAAACACATGTAAGACGCAGTAAGGCACTAAACTTGGAAGAACAAAGTCATCCGGACCTTCCTTTTTACTTCTGTCAGCACTTCTGATTTCTTCTTCTTTCAGTCTACAGGCTGCTGGGCGTCTCTGCCTGTCCCATCCACGTGGCAGGTCCTGACCAACACACCAACCATGAGCTCCACCCACTAAAGTGATAGCCACACAAACCAAGAGGCCGGACCTCAACCTCCCTTGCACTGCAGGCTGGCTGTGCTGGAACAAGGCATCAGCCTCTAGAATGGGGCACTTACAGCAGAGAGCACCCAAAATTGGGAACGATGGGAGAAGAGTCCCAAAATACAACACAGAGGGAACAGTTTGTCTACTTTAATAGCCTCTGTCCCAGCTTGAATCGGGTCATCATGGAAAGAACCTAGGGAGACCCAATTTTTTCTGGACATAGTTGGGAAGGGATTAGGAGCTAAAGGAAGGCAGGTCTCCAGGAAATCAGGCAGACCAGTGAGCACCCAGACAGTCAGAGCAGAAGTGGGAAGAGAACTGACATTGTGGCCTCCATGACCTCTGAAGAAGAAGAGAAACAGACTGAGAACAAATGGACAGACATGAAGTAGTTAAATGTGACTCCTAAGCCTTTCTTTTCCAGGAACTGACCTAAATTCTGTTTGTCTGCCTACATGGAGTTGTGGTCAGGAACACATTTCTGAGGGATTGGTGTGGTTTCAGTGTTTTCCAGTGTCTGGTGAAAACAGAACTATGAAGGTTGAATGTTCAGAGACTTTTGTTTGGGTTTTGAAGTAGGAACATTTTGAAATACTGAATATGTTATTCTTTCATATTATTGTTTTACTTAAAGAAGTACTCTTTATGTAAAGCCAAATTTTCAGCTACTGACATAAACACCTTAACTAGTTCCCCTTTTTGCTCTAAAACCAGTTTCAGATATTATAATTTCGAAAGGAGGGAGAGAGAGATGAAAGGAGAGAGAGGGAGAGAGAGACAGAGAACACAATTGAAAAGGAAATTTGTGACAGTTATGCAAGTTCTTCCTAAATGTTCTAGCTGATAACTATATTCCTTTTCTTCCTTTGACTGCGCAGGTCTTTCTATGGAGTACGACCTACTAGGAGAGGTTAGAATTTATATGGAGCAGCTGTTTGCACTTGATTTTTAATGTCTTTTTTTTTTAAAGCTTCTTTTTTTTCAAAATTTTTTAATGTTTATTTATTTTTGAGACATAGAGACAGAGCGTGAGCAGAAGGGCAGAGAGAGAGAAAGACACAGAATCCGAAGCAGGCTCCAGGCTCTGAGCCTTCAGCACAGAGCCCGATGCGGGGCTCAAAGTCACAGACCACGAGATCATGACCTGAGCCGAAGTTGGCCACTTAACTGACTGAGCCACCCAGGTGCCCCGATTTTTAATGTCTTTAAATAACCTGTGTGACCACATGCTTTTCCCACTTGTACATAAAGGAATCTCACTATGTATGCTTTCTTATTTTCTTATTGGAACGTAGATCTAATATAGCTTCCTTTACTATATTTAGAGAGAAATATAGAAATTTTAAAAGGGGTTCTAGGCTCCTGTTTCTGGCCAAAATGGAGTAACAGGGACCAGATTTATGTTCCTGTCTGTAACAACCCCTTCCCCACCCCTATCCCCTCAAAAAAACTAGATCAAAAAAAGTTTCAAGACCCTGGATTTAGGCAACAAATGATACCAGCTAGGCAAGAAGTTTATTAAAATGCAGATTCCTGGGCCCCAATCCAAAGATTCTGTCTCTATAGTTCTATAGTATGACTTGAACATGCGTGTTTTATTTTCATAATTTTGTTTACTTGTTTTAATATATAACATACACATGCTAGAAAACATAAATGGTACCAAAATGTTAGTAGTCATTGAAACTGGGTAGTAGATACATGGGGGCTCACTATCCTGTCTTCACTATTTTTGTATACTCTGAAACTTTTCATAATAAATTTTTCTTTTAATTTTAGAGAGAGGGAAAAGAAAGTGTGAGTGAGGGAGAAGGGCAGAGAGAGAATTATCACTGTGGAGCCTGATCCAGGGATCAACCCCACGAACCTGCAATCATGACCTGAGCTGAAATCAAGAGCTGGCAAAATCAAGAGTTGGATGCTGAACTGACTGAGCCACCCAAGTGCCCCGATAATAAAAATTTTTAAGGTTAAAAAAATTTGGATCTACACAAGGGAATGAAGAACACCAGATATGGTTTCTTGATGAGTAAATATGTAGCATGTTCTTACTATTTAAATATATTTTAAAGATAATTGGCAACCCAAAAACGAGAACAATGTATTACAGGGAATATAACATATATAAAGGCAAAATATATGACAATAGCAAAAATGTTGAGAGGGGAGACATAGAAGTACACTACTGTAACACTATACATGCAGTGATATAATATCACTTGAAGGTAGATTGTGATAAGTTAAAGATGTATCCTATAAACCCTAAGGCAATTATTTAAATAATTAAATAATACAAGGATTATAGGTAATAAGTCAACAAGGGTATAAAATGGAATCATAAAATATACTCAGTTAATCCAAAAGAAAGCAGAAGAGAAAGGGGGAAAAGCAACAATGAAAAATAAGTCAAATAGAAGACAAATAGCAAGACAATATATCTAACCAAATCGTTTCAAACATCACGATAAATGTGAATGGTCTAAATACCCTAATCCAAAGGCAGAGATTTTCAGGTTTGATTCATGCCTATAACAAACACTCTTTAAATATAAAAACACAGAGTTAAAAGTAAATTAATGAAAAAAGATATGCCATGCTAGTCAAAGGAAAAATGGCTATGTCAATATCAAAGTAGATTTTAGAGCAAAGAATATTACCGAGGATAAAGAAGTTCATTTCATAATGATAAAGGACCAATTCATAAAGAGGACAGAATAATCTTAAATGTTTAGGCACATAACAACTGAGCTGAAAGATACATGAAATAAAAACTGAAAGAATTGTGAGGAGAAATAGACAAATCTACAATTATGGTCAGAGATTCCAACAACCCTCAATAATTGGTAGAACAAGTAAACAGAAAATTAGTAAGGATAGGGAAGACTTGAAAAACATAGTCAACCAACTTGACATATTTACTTCATCACAGTCCACATTCAAATAATAATATATCATATCTCTTTCTAGTAAAAATCCTCTTGATTAATTACTAATAGAAGGAAATGTTTTCAACCTAATAAAAAGCATCTACCAAAGTCTACAGCTAACATCATACTTGATGGTGGAAGACTGAAGTTTCTCTTCTCTAACATTAGGGACAAAATAAGGATTCATGCTTTCACGACTTTTATTCAACAAGTATATTGAGATTCAAGCCAGTGTGATGAAAGAAAAATAAAAAATAAAAATAAGTAGGGGTGTCTGGGTGACTCGGTCAGTTAAGTGTCTGAATCCTGGTTTTAGCTCAGGTCATGATCTCACGAGTTTGAGTTTGAACTCTCATGAGTTCATGAGCTTAAGCCCACATCAGGCTCTGCAGTGATAATTCAGAGACTGCTTGAGATTCTCTTTCTCCCTCTCTCTCTCTCTCTGTCCCTCCCCTGCTTGCACACTCTCTGTCTTTCAAAATGAATAAATAAACTTTAAAAAATCTAATAAATAAATAAATAGCATAGGCAGATTGGAAAGGAACAAGTAAAACTCTTTCTTTATAGATGACTTGATCATCTGTGTAGAAAATTAAAATAAATCTGCTAGAACTAACAAATAAGTTTAGCAGGTTGCAAGATACAAGATTGATATTAGGAAATCAATTGCATTTCTCTGTAATAACAACAATCAGAAAGTGAAATTTTAAAATACCATTTTCAATAAGATAAAAAATTATGAAATTCTTAAGGATAAATCTAACAAGGAGATGCCTGGGTATCTCAGTAGGTTGAGCGTCCAGCCCTTGATTTCGGCTCAAGTCATGATCTCATATTTCATGAGTACGAGTCCCATATCAGACTATGTGCTGACAGTGTGGACCCCGCTTGGGATTCTCTCTCCCTCTCTTTGTCCACCCTCTCTCTCTCTCTCTCAAAATAAATAAATATTTTTAAAAAGGGATAAATCCGACAAAAGATGTGCAAGACTTATACATGAAACTAGAAAACATTGCTGAGGGAAATTAAATAAGACCTAAATAAATGGAGATATATGCTTTGTTCATTAACTTAAAGACTTGATATTGTTAAGATGTCAATCTTCCACAAATTGCTTCATAGGTTTAACATAATCCCAATCAAAATCTCAGTAGACATTTTTGTAGAAATCGATGAAATGATACTAAAATTCTTGTGGAAATACAGAGAACCTATATAGACAAAACAACTTTGAAAAAGAAAAAGAAAGTTGGAGGCCTAATACTACTTGACTTGAAGACTTCTTTTATAACTACAGCAATCAAAACAGTATAGTGTTGGCATATAGACAAATAGCTCAGTTGAATAAAATAGAGAGTCCAGAAAGACCCACACATATATGAACATGATTTTTGACAAAGATACCAACACAATTCATAGAAGAGAAAAGTCTTTTCAACAAATGGTATTGAAACAATTGGATATTTATATGAATAAAAGAACGAACTTTGTTTCATACCTCACACTACATATAAAACTTTACTCAAAATAGGTCATAGACCTAAATATAAAAGCTAAAATTATTGAACATGTAGGAACAAACAGAAAAGAACTTTCGTGACCTTGGGTTAATTAAAGTTTTTTTGATACCACACCAGAAGGATCACCTGCTAAAGAAAAATTGATAAATTGTAATTTTTTTCAAAATTAAAAGGTCTGCTCTTCAAAAGACACTATTAAGCTAATTAATAAAGACAAGCCACAGAATGGGAGAAAATATGCAAACGGTGTATCTGACAAACAACTTGTATGTAGCATACATAAAGAACTGAAAATGCAGTAGTAAGAAAACAAACAGTTTTAGGGGTACTTGGGTGGCTCAGCTGGTTAAGCATCCAACTCCAGATTTTGGCTCAGGCCATGATCTCATGGTTTGTGGGATTGAGCCCCACAATGGACTCTGTGGTCAGCGTGGAACCTGCTTGAGATTCTCTCTCTCCCTCACTCTTTCTTTGTCCCTTCCCTGCTTTTGCTCTCTGTCTCTCTGTCAAAATATATAAATAAACTTTAACAGCAACAAAAATAGAAGAAGGAGGAAGAGGAGGAGGAAGAGGAGGAAGGAGAAGAAGACAAAACAAACAATTTTAGAATGGGCAAAAGATATGAATAAACATTGACCAAAGAAGATTTGAATAGCAAATAAGCATATTAAAAGATATTCAACATCATTACACATCATGGAAACTCACCTGTTAAAATGACCAAAATTAAAACTGACTATTTCAAGGGATGGCATAGAAGTGGAATAATTGGAATCCTCATACACTACTGGTGGGAATGCAAACTGTTACAAACTGTTAGAACAGTTTTTCAGTTTCTTAAAAACATAAACATTTACCTATCATATGAAACACATATTTTATTCTTAAATGCCAAAGGAATGAAAACATATGTTTATAGCACTTCATTTATAATTGCCCCAAAGTCCATCAACAGGTGAATGGATAAACAAATTATGATTGTGATGTTGCAATATATAATAAGAAATATATATTTGGTCTTTGTCCCCATTCTTGACACAGAGCTTTTAAAACTCTTCAAATTTCCTAAATTATAAGATCTGTACGGGCACCCAGGTGGCTCAGTCGGTTAGACATTCAACCCTTGATTTCAGCTCAGGTCCTGATCTCACAGTTTCCTGAATTCAAACCCTGCATCAGGTTCTGAGCTGACCATGAAGAACCTGCTTGGAATTCTCTCTCCCCCCCAATCTCTCTGCCACTTCCCTGACTCCTACTCTCTCTGTTTCTCTCAAAATATATTTAAAAACTTAAATACCCTAAAGGTAAGAGTCTTCTGTTAGACCCTTCCATTTGACCCTTTCAACCACATTTGAGTTTATGTTAGTGAGGTGAATTTTGGAAAGCCCTTAGATGACCAACCACAGGATGGGGCTGGTTGTCAAGGGAAACAACCATGGGATTGGGGGGAGGGGTGTGGAACTGTCAGGTGCTAGACATTGACTTAATCACCAACAGTCAATGATTTAATCAATCTTGCCTGTGTAATGAGACCTCCATAAAACCCCCAAAGGCCAGGGTTCCTCAGAGTTTTTGAGCTGAGGTCTGCCCTGAAGAGGGCATGGAAGTCTGGGCCTCTTCCCCAAAACAGTGCCCTCCACAATTCTTCCATCTCAATGTTCATGTGAATCTTTTGAGATATTTTTGTAATAAATTGGCAATAGTAAAATGTTTCCAGGAGTTTTGTGAGCCTTTCTAGCAAATTATTGAGCCCAATAAGGGGGTCATAGGAGTTCTCTGATGTACAGCTACGGGTCAGAAGCACAGGTAACAGCCTAGACTTACAATGGGCATCTGAAGTGGACACAATCTAGTAGGACTGAGCCCTTCACCTATGGGATCTGATACTACCTCCAGGAAGATGGTGTCAGAATTGAGTTAAATTGGAGGACACCCAGCTGGTGTCAGAGAATTCCCTGGTGTGAGAAACACACCCGCTCATTTGGTGACCAGAATTGTCTGAAGCGAAGCAGCACTGAGAGCACAGAAGTATTCTGAGAGGAGACTGTCAAAGAGACGTAGTAGAGCTTTTCCTACTTGGTGGTACAGTTGCCAAATCCGCCGCCACTGCCCCATCCTCCTGCCTCGGATATGATCAACCAAGATGGATTCTCCATTCGATGTAAACAGGAAGCATGGGCACCATCCAGTTGGGCCATAAATGAGTTGCAAACTCTTTTGGAGTTTCATCCCTGTGAAAGAAGATACTCGTATCAGGTGAGCATGCTGGGTAACCAGTTTTCAGAAGTGGGTAGTTGAAAGCTATTTCAAGTCCCCTTGGACCAATCTCCCACTTCTTATCATTTCAGGATAGGACTTGTATCCCTTTCTGGTATCTAAAATTCCATTTTTCACCTGGAATTTATTTTTCCCCACATATTTTCAATAGACCTTGGCCTTATTTATTATTTTTGAGGAGGAATATTCCTGGGGGCCGAAAAATTCCACTGACCCTTGATCTAGTCAGGGCTTTCAAATTCATTCTATCCAATGAATACTGAAAAGTCACCAGTAGATGCCCCAAGGTAAAAACCCTGTCACGTAGGTATCGAAATTCTCTTGCTGACCTAAGGTTGGAGCATGAGGAGGAGCACAGGAAATAAAAATAAGGGACCAGGACTCCATTTATTTAAAGCGTTGGTTAAACATAAGTTTGCTGCTTTGAATTGTTTCCAGAGAAATCACAAAGATGATGTTCAGTGGTGGAAGCAGACAGTGCAGGGGAAGGTGTTAAGTACCCTAGAATCTTCCTAACATCTGCCTGCAGATGACCCACAAAATGATATTTCTTGTATGGAAAATTGACCTTTGTTTCAATATTATATGAACTGAATAAAATCTGTGCATAATATATGGTATATATATATATATATGACATGATATATATAAGATATGATATGTAAGTAAAAAAGTGAACATTTTCTGTGAAATACTGGTCTCATCTCACCCAGATTGCTAACGGCTAAACATTTCTCAGGTGGAAATGCTGCAGCCAGCCCATTAGTTTCATGAGATAAGTTAAAAATACCTGAAGTTCTGCAATCCAAGATTTTTCTATTTTCTTTACCATCTAATTCTATGAACTTGGAGACACCATGACCACTGAAGTATTGAAGATCGCAGGTATCCAGGTGTCAGCGAAAGTTGTAAAAATTTAAGCCTACACGTACCAAACGTGATACACCAGTCACTGCACTCAGCACCTTATATATGTTACCCTGTTTACTATTCACAATAATAGCATCGCCCAACGCTCTGATTGCCCGCCTTTTACTGAGGAGGATATGACACCTTATGAGAAGAGCAGAACCTGGGAGATTCAGGACTGGAATATATATGGTATATATATATATGACATGATATCATATATATATGATATATATGATATATATGGAAACACCCTCTTCCTGTGTCCCTGGGCAGTTCACGGGCTCTTTCTTTGCAGAGGGGTTAGACCCACCTCTGTGTGGTTTCTAACCTCTAACATTAGATGGCAGTGACTCTAAGCTAACAGGCCCTTGTATGTTCACCATTCTCCTATTAAGCAATGAGAAGGAAACATCTGTGTTACAGAAACTCAGAGATGAAAGGAGTATCTTTCACTGCCTTATGAACGGCTCTAGTAGGAAATTTTATTTCTGGTTGACATTCATTTACTACACATGTGAGAAATTATTAAATTGCTTGAGGAAATATATACTAAGATAGCATAGCACTTACAGAGAGGCAAGAGGGTGCCATTTGGGGGCGCCTGGGTGGCTCAGTCGGTTAAGCGGCCGACTTCAGCCCAGGTCATGATCTCACGGTTTGTGAGTTGGAGCCCTGCGTCGGGCTCTGTGCTGATGGCTCGGAGCCTGGAGCCTGCTTCAGATTCTGTGTCTCCGTCTCTCTCTGCCCTTCCCTTGCTCACTCTATGTCTCTCAAAAATAAATACATGTTAAGAAAAAAAGAGAGAGAGAATGCCTGAGCCAGGTTTAGGATTTCCAGAAAACCATTCTTGTGAATCTGATAGTATTTATATGTTGTAATATTTCTATTTCATTACAAAAAGGATATTTTAATTTCCCTCTTCTCTAGCATCTAATTCAGGACATTAAATATGATTCAGTGAATGAATGAAAAAAATACTTCTTTAAATTGCAAACAGACATTTCTTATACATAAGCACTTTTTCTTCTAATTCTTTGTTTCTAAGGAGAACAAAGGAAGGGGATTATACAGTCAAAAGCAAAACTGAATAAACTGGAAAACAAAGCTATACATTTAATAGACTGTGAAAAAATAATTTGGGGACAGATGTAAACAAGAAAACAAGTGATTCGACATCATTTCATTAAGACACAATAAGAGAATATAACCATAGTTAATATGTGAGGTTTTTTTTAAGTTTATTTATTTCTTTTGAGAGACAGAGCATGCATGTGGAGGAGAGGCAGAGAGAGAGGAAGAGAGAGAATCCCAAGCAGGCTCCATGCTATTAGCATAGATGTAGGACTTGATCCCATGAACCATGAGATCATGACCTGAGCCAAAAATCAAGAGTCAGACGCTTACTGATTGAGCCACCCAGATGCCCCAACATGTGAGACTTCTGTGAAAAAAAATAACATGTATGGAATAATTTTCTAAAAAAATATAAATCATTGAAGCACCTGGGTGGCTCAGTTGGTTAAGCATCCAACTTCAGTTCAGGCCATGATCTGGCAGTTTGTGAGTTCGAGCCTTGCGTTGGGCTCTGTGCTGACAGCTCAGAGCCTGGAGCCTCCTTAAGATTCTGTGTCTCCCCCTCTCTCTGCCCCTCCCATGCTCATGCTCTGTCTCTCTCTGTCTCTCAATAATAAATAAAAATGTTTAAAAAATTAAGAAAAAATATATAAGTCATCAAAACTTATGACCAATAAAAATATTAGTAGGATTACTTAAAAGTAAACTATTGGTTTCTAAATTTCATAGGAAAGACAAACAAATGATAATGGCGAGGGAAATCTGAAAAATTTTTAAAAATAATTGAGAGGAGGAGGGTGTTCCTATTAGATATTACAATATATTAAAAAGCTACAGCGATTAAAACTGTGCGATACTGGGGGGTGCCTGGGTGGCTCAGTTGGTTAAACGTCTGACTTCGGCTCAGGTCATGATCTCACAGTCCATGAGTTCAAGCCCCACATCAGGTTCTTGGAGCCTGGAGCCTGCTTTGGATTCTGTGTGTGTGTGTCTCTCTGCCCCTCCCCCATTCACACTCTGTCTCTCAAAACTGAATAAATGTTTAAAAAGTTAAAAAAAAAAAAACTTGTGTGATACTGACACTTGAATAGAGGGATCAATGGACTGGAGCACCATGAGGTCCAGACTAGACTTGAAGAAATATGAAAATTTTGTATAGGAAACTAGGGGCGTTTCTAATCATGGAGGAAAGATGTTTTATTCAACACATATTGGAGACAAAAAGAATCATAAAGAATCTTAAAATGGTTATCAATAGCAATAATGTTAACATCGTTTTTAAATTATTTCATACATAGTAGGATATATATACATATATGCTTATACACATATATACACATATGTATGTACATATACACATATGTATAGCTATATATATACGATGTGTGTACGTATGTACCAGTCAGGAATCAATCAGAGAAGCAGAACCACTAGAAATGGTGTAGAATAAAGAATTCATGTATTAGAATTGGACTTACACAATTGTGGGATCTGGTTAACCAATCTCAATTCAGCTTTTTATTCTGAACCCGGTATTAAGCCTGATATCACAGGGCTGTGGTCAGGCAAGAAACATGCATGTGAAATAGGGGAGAGCAGGGACTTCCCTCCAACCCTCTTCCCCTCATACCTGGCACCCAGACAGACGCCCCAGGTGCTGGAGGACCCTGCCCATGACAGGTGAGCTGGCAAATTCACATAAGTGTGCTGGAGCTCCAACAGGGCCTAGTCTACACTGACCGTCAGAGAGCAAGCATGGCAACTTCAGAATGTCTTGCAAATTTCTCCCATGTCCAACCCTGAGCAGAGACCTACTGGAAAGGGAATTCTGGAAAATGCAGTTCTGTTTAGCCAAGTTGACATATTATTAAGCCAACACTACACACACACACACACACACACACACACACACACACATACATATGTATGCCTGTATAGTATGTATTTATATATACCTATGTATATATAAAGTAATTATGTTAATTAGGAACCAAGCTATTTGATATAAGGATACAAACATAAAACTCAAGAACCGACGTCCATGAGGTATTTAATTTCAACTGAAAGATAAGTATGAACTCATCATGTATTTCTCTTTTTTGAAAAAAATTAATATGCATTTCCTAGCTCTAAACTGAAAAGACCTTGAAGCAATGACAACAGTAGCAATGAGTTACCTGACATCCATTCTCTGGTCTCAAAAGACCATTTCTCACTAAGAGGAACAAGGGTTTCTTGGAGAAACAGCTGTTTACAGGCCCGGGGCAGGAAAAGTATGATATGAACTCAAACGTCTTATATCAGAAAGCGAGGAAACTATAAGAGACTTTAAGGTTAATGTCTTAAAATGTTAAAGACACAAGTACCAACCTGAAGGGAAGATCGAAACACACTGAGTACACATAAACTCATTAGCTCATCAGGATACTGAAAGAAAAAAAGAAAAACACGCACACTCAACAACTCATTGGATACCACTGAAAAAAATAAACGAGTTACCGAAGAATTATCTCCAAAATAGGTACTTTAACCCCAAGTCAGAAGAGGGGAAATATCACAGTTTATTTTAAGGTATTCTAAGCCTAAAATGAAAACCTGACAAGGCAGCACAGAAAAATCAACTACCATCAAACATCCTTTATGATAGAAGCAAAGCATTAATAAAATATTAACAAATGCAATACAGTCACATCAAAAGGCTAATAGAAATCTATTATTCTTAGAAAATCCTGTCACATTTTTGAGGGTACAAAAGCAATCCTCCCATGGTTTCTTCCAGTGCTTTTCGGTTTCAGTTTTTACAGTTCAGATTTATTTATCCCAGGGTAGGATGTGAGGTATGTTACCCAGTTTCCCCAAAGTCATTTTTAACGTCAAAATACTCAAACACACTCAAAAGCTGACTTCACCTGCAGAACAGAACGACTTCCTGTCATCCAGCTTTAACAATCGTAACTATTTGACAACTTCTGTTTTAGCTACACCCCTCTCACCCATCTCCTCAACTCAACGATTTTATAGCCATGAAGTCTGGACTCCGTGATATTTCAGTACACTGATCTCTCCATTTGGGTGCTAGTATCACATAATTTTAACTACTGTCGCTTTTCAATACATTTTAATGTTATATAGAAAATATAACAGTCCCTCTGAAATACTTCGGGAGGTACTCTAAGAGATGAAAATTCTTTTATTTTTTCAAACATAACCACAACATATTTATTATCTTCTCAAAAAATTGCTTTAATATTATCAAACACAGAGTCAGTGTTAAAATTTTCCTGTCTGTCTTACAAATGTCTTTCCACAGTCAGGGTGTTCAAAACAGGGTTCCAACTAAGTCCAGACAATGCATTTGATAGGTTTCAAGGCTCCTTGAGACTTGAGCAATTTACCTCTCCTCACCATTTTTTTCCTACCATGTATTCATTAAAGACATTGGGACACTATTCCTGTAGAATTTCTCACAATCTGATTTTGGTTGATCAAATCCTTTTTGGTCATTTAATATTTAATGTGCCCCATATTGCCTGTAAGCTGATGGTTAGATCCAAAAATTTGTTGACATTCAGACTCAGTTTGGTTCAAGGCAAAAAAACATCAAAGGTGGGGCTGTATGTTTCCTACCACATCTTATGAGGAAGTGCCCTCAGTTGTGGTTATCTGACTCTTAGTCATACCAAGATTGATCAGTGATTCAGGTGTACTCAGCCTGACCATCAAGTAGTACACTCCCTATCAACTGTTCACCTACTGGCTTTAGAAGCCATTCTTCAGTGCCTGCATCTATTATTTCATTAGAGGAGACACGCAGTGATTTTCCAACTCTCTCTCCCTGCAGTCATTAACATTGATCCTTCTGTAAAGAAGAACTTGTCCCATCAGCTATTGTCTACTGTGAAATGACCCATCAGGGAGGCAAGATAAATGCTTGACCTTCTCCCTCAATGTCCCAAATTTTTGAAATAGCCAATCAGTGCCATATCATACTTAGGGCTGTCTTGCTTTTTATTCTTCTGTCTTGTCCCCTCTTCACCTAAGTTGGCTTTTATCTATCCTTTAGAGGCATTCCTTGGGAACGTCTGTAGTCAAATCCCTCACCATATGCTTTCCTAACACTCCCTACCTCTTCTAGAGGAGTTAAGAATTCTTTTGGTTGCAAATAACAGAACCCAATTTGCAAAAGTTGAAAAAAAACGTGTAATTTATTGGAAAGATACTAGCTATTGCAGAACCAAAGAAAGAATGAGTCCAGAAGGAGAAAGAGTAATCTCTGAGCACCTCAGCAGCAGGCATTTGTGGACTTTGTCTTCAGAGAGTCACCACTTACATGACTCAGCAACATGGACTCCTAGAACCTGTGGGCAGGAATTTACTCTGCTGTCCAGGTAGAGAGAACAGTTCCCACAAGAGAATGTCTTTTCTTCTGACATCGATTGCAAGTTGGAGAGGTTCCCAAAACCACCTTCAGTTTTTATAATAATGATGGTCATGGTCATGGTATATTACACGGGAAAAAAAACAGATTGGGGCACCTGGATGACTCAGTTGGTTAAGCGTCCGATTTTGGCTCAAGTCATGATCTCAAGTTTGTGAGTTCGAGCCCCCCATCGGGCTCTGTGCTGACAGCTCAGAGCCTGGAGCCAGCTTCGGTGTCTCCCTCTTTCTCTGCCTTCCCCCATTCATACTCTATCTCTGTCTCTGTTTCTCTCTTTCTCTCAAAAATTAACCTTAAAATTTTTTTCAAAAAAGAAAAAAAAAAAACATTAAAATCAGCCAGGGGCGGGGGCACATGGGGCAGAGTCCAGGAAAGTCCAGACACAGAGCTTCTGTCTGGTCATATTCTCCAGTTTTGTTGTGGATCATGTTAACTCCTCCTAGCCATGATATGACAATATCCATGAACTACTGCCAACCAGGGAAGCTGACCGGAGCCTTTGGTGTGCAAGGTTTTTATTGGGGCTTGATCACCTACTATCTGGCCTTTAGTCTCCAGCCCCTGCAGGTCTGTTTGATACCCACCATCTCCAGTTCCTTCCAGAGGCAGAACTGATACCATGTAGCCCAAAGTCCCCATCATAAATCACACTGTAAGACTGTACAGTGGCCCAATCTCTTAGGCAAACAAAGACACTCCCAACAGGCAGGACATTCCAGGGCCAAGGGATCACCTCCCAGTAGCTGAGGGAAAAGGCCAGACTTCTTTTTGGGTTAGGTTAATTCTTCACCACACATTGGGTCTCTCCATTGCAAATTTAAATTTACATAAGAAACAGAAACCTACTAGTCTAGTTTATGTAAAATCACCTAGTTTAGATATGGCTACTGGAAAAGGGCCTTGAGAGGCAGCCATCTTGATTTTATGTATACACTTCTTCCCCTGTCCATTTAGAGATGGCCCTGTCTAACACAACTGCACTATCTCCTATGTACCCCTCTCTCTCCAAGAGGACATAACCCAAGTTAAATTCAGCAGCTTCCTACGAAACTTATTTCATGGAACCACATTCCCAGGGCCAGGATCACAGGCCAGGCCCATGCTTCTCTAGTTCTGCTGAGATTCTGTTTCAGTGTTCTGCACCTTAGAGTCGTTGGTACATTCGAGCGACAATATCACATTCAACATCAAGTGGAAGAGAGAGGGGGAAAAAGATAAATTATGATAACTTCTTTTAAAAAGGGAAAAGGGCAGTAATTAGTTCACTCTGGCAATAAGCAATAAAATACAGATGGAAGCACTTTATTTATTTTTCTGAAGCTGGTTATGAGGTTGGGTTGCTGTCATGAGTTGAATTGTGTCCCCTCAAAAAGATATATTGAGGGGTTCCTGGGTGGCTCAGTCGGTTAAGCGTCCGACTTCGGCTCAGGTCACGATCTCACGGTTTGTGAGTTCGAGCCCCGCATCAGGCTCTGTGCTGACAGCTCGGAGCCTGGAGCTGCTTCAGATTCTGTGTCTGCCTCTCTCTCTGCCCCTCCCTCATTCACACTCTGTCTCTCAAAAATGAAGAAATGTTAAAATATTTTAATATTAAAAAAAGAAATGATTAAAATGGTAAGTTTTATTCTATATAGTTTATGTATTATACATTCTATGACAATTTACAAAATTACTTTCTTCTTGTATCATATTATGAATTATCTCTTGTCCTTTACCTTTAGTTCATGTATTTGCATGAATTCTTTATACATTAGAAGATATTAACCTTGTTTCTTTTGTATTTACTTTAAGTATATCTCAAAATTTGTCATTTATTTCTTTTTCTATTTGGAAAGTGGGATTTAAAAAAATTTTTTTACGTTTTATTTTATATTTGAGAGAAAGAGACAGACAGACAGATAGAGTGGGAACAGGGGAGGGGCAGAGAGATGGAGACAGAATCTAAAGCAGACTCCAGGCTCTGAGCTGTCAACACAGAGCCCAACGCGGCGCTCAAACCCGCAAGCTGTGAGATCGTGACCTGAGCCAAAGTTGGACACTTAACCGACTGAACCACCCAAGCACCCCAAAACGGGATTTTCTTTTTTAATTTAGAAGTTTATGGTAATTATTTAGTCATTTAAAAATCTCTTTCCTTTGGGATTTCTCTTACAACTTTAGGCTTCTGAAGAGACCCACCCCCTCAGTGTTTTGATATTTTTCAGCTTTTTCTTTTTTTTACATTAAATTCCTTAATTCATCAGTTATTGTGGGTCACCTGGGTGACTCAGTTAGTTGAACATCGACTTTGGTTCAGGTCATGATCTCATGATTCATGGGCTCGAGCCCCGAGTTGGGCTCTGTGCTGACAGCTCAGAACCTGGAGCCTGCTTCGAATTCTATGTCTCTCTCTCTCTCTGCCCCTCACCTGCTTGCACTCTGTCTCTCTCTCCCTCAAAAGTAAACAGTAAAAAAAAAAATTTTTTTTTAAATTCATTGGTTATTGCAACATAAGTAATTGAATAATTTTTCATTCCCACTGAGTTTAGATGATTATTAAATCGTATATTAAAATTTAAATATAACAAATCCAGTTGTTTGACTTTCTATTTTGGGCCATTAATGAGAGTGTTTTATTTTACATTGCGATAAACCTATTTAATTATTGCAGCTTTGTGTGGCAGATTGTATTTTGCAAAAAACGGCTGAAATAATATTTCCCATCTCATATGGTCTTCTTGCACCTTAGCTAGAAGCTCTGTGACCTCTTCTTGAAACTAGGTGGACCTTTGTAACTGCCTCAAGGAATATTATGCAATGAAAATGGCCCTGGGTGACACTGGCTTTGGAAGTCCTTAGCCCCAAGAAGTGTTACCACTGCAAGTCCACCATGTTGGAGAGAGCGCTTGGAAGAGAGAGATGACCAGGAGCCCCATCATTCTAGTCTCAGCAATTTGAGTTTTCCCGGCCCAAGTACCTACCAGGTCTGGCTGTGAACAATTCTTTAGACATTGCATTCCCAGCCACCATCTGACTATAACACCATGTGGACTCCCAAGAAAAAAACCACCTAGCTGAGCCCAGCCAAGGCCCAGATTAATGAGAGATGATAATAAAAAGATTATTGTTGTTTAAGCTACTGAGTTTGGGGCGGTTTATTAGCTAGCAAGAAATCACCAGAACACTTCGTAAAATGTTTTAGAGTAGTTCTGCCAATGTTTCAAAATTGTCATTACTATTCGCATCTATTTATTCTTCCCTTGAATTTTAAAATTCTTTGGTTACATTCCTACTTCCTCCTGGTTTCTTTTTTAAGAATCTGTTATAGTTGTGGGGCACCTGGGTGGCTCAGTCCATTAAGCATCCAACTCTTGATTTCAATTCAGGCCATGATCTCAGGATCCTGAGGAGCCTGCTTAAGTTTCTCTCTCTCCCTCTCCCTCTACCCCTCCCCTGCTCATGCACACATGCCCACACTTTCTCTATCTTGCAAAAAAAATAAATAAATAAAAAAGAATCTGTTATAGCTGTAACCACATGTATATAGAATTCCACTATCTGTTAAAATAATGTGTTTAAAACCTTTTCTCTATAGCTACATAGCTTCATAATTATATTACATTTTTTCTCTATATTGAACATGTATGTCATTTTTTTTACATTTATAAGTAATGTTGTAAAAAAATTTCTTCATGCGTATAGTCTTTTCAAATTGCGGTGAAAATTGTCGGGGCAAAGAAGGAGGAGCATCTTTAGGGGTTGATGTAGAATGCCAAACTGTTTTCCAGAAAGGGTGTAACAATTTACAGCCCTCATCAGTAATGTATATGGATAACATCACAGCTCCTTTAAAACCGGGTATTGTATTTTGTGTATTTTAATTGGCAAAAATTATGTTTTATTATTTTTGTTTGATTTCTGTTTCTTTGACATTTTCCCATTCATGAATTGTGGGTTGTCTAGTCATGTCCTTGGTTAATTTATGTATGGTAATCATTGTTTCTCCTATTGTTGCTAAGAGTTTTTATAGTGTTTGGCTCTTTATAGTGAATGTGACGGGTGTGTTAACCTTAAAAATAAAACTGCCAGTCACTTTGCCAGCCAAAAATGGGTTTGTGCAGGAATAGCAGAGAATTGCAGCTCAGAATTCGCAAGGCACAGTGAAACCACAGGCAAGTCCAGAGAACCAAGGAAAGGAATGCTCTTTTATAGAGGAAAGAGAGGCAATGGGAAGGGGTTGTTAAAAGCAAATGTCCATTGGACTAAACTAGGAATTCAAAGTGTAGTAGCTTTTCCAAGGCTGAGCTCTGACAGTCTCTCATTGGTTGGGCTGTTGTGGGGAGGAGGGGAAAACCCTTCCTTGGGCAGTTGGGATAGTAAAGCAGTGTTGACCTGCAAGGTACATCACTTCCTGTTTGGGTCTGCAATTGACAAGGAGTGGTAGGGCCTGAGAGCTCCCCCTTCTGGCCTCCGATTCCATTTTACATGAGATTTCCTTTTATTTAACTTTCACAGTTGCCACTCAGAAACCCTTGGAAGGTGGACGTTCTCATTGCCCCATTGCCAGGCAGTCTAGCTGTGGACATTTCAAAACTGCTTCTCTCTCTGGTAATTGTGTTCAGGGAAGGGAACACCTTGCCCAAGGTGAGGCCATAGAGGAGTCCAGAGGAGACCAGCCCCCTTGACTCAATCTGAGACTATTCTGCAGGTCATCTGAAGCCTTAGCTGCTCAGCTTTTCCCTCTGCCCAGCCCTGCTGCCCTCCCTCCCTTGAGGGTGCTCTTTCTAGAACCCTCTCCACTAAACTTTTTGTTCTTTCAGCTTAACTAAAGTATAATTGGTAAATAAAATAGTAAGATTTAATGTGTGAATGTGATGATCTGATATATGTATACTTTGTGAAAAGATTTTCCCTTTTTTTTTTTTTTTTTGGTAAGAACATGTAAGTTCTATTCTGTTAGCAAATTTCAATTATACGATACGCTGTTATCAGCTGTAGTCACCAAGTCATACAGTAGATTCTCAGATCTCATTCTGCTTATATTTGGAAGTTTGTAATCTTTTACCAGCCTCTCCCTATTTCTCCCACCCCCAGCCCCTGGTAGTCACCAGTCTACTGCCTGTTTCTATGAGTTTGACACTTTTTATAGATTCCACATGTAAGTAATACCATGCAATATCTGTGTTTCTCTGTCTGGCTTATTTCACTTTGCATAATACCCTCCAGGTTCATCTATGTTGTCACAAGGGACAGGACTTCCTTCATTTTTTAAGGCTGAGTAAGAAACATTCTGCTATATAAGCTTATCACATTTTCTTGATCCATTCATCCATTGACAGACATGTAGAGCCAAAGATACTTGTTGTAGACCAAAGCTTCATCTGAGCCAGTTGCCAGGGAACCTGATCTAAGGCAACAAGTAATTACTTGTTTCTCGTTGACCGGTGATATTTTCCAGTCATTTCGTTTTTTTTCACCTTTTTTTATTATTTGCAGATACTGAATGTCAAAATTTGCATGCACGTCTATCTTTTATTGTGATGTGATTTCTTCTAAACTTAAAGGACTTCCTCACATCCACACACCTGAGGTTTGATTACTATTCAGTTATGTTTTCTTCTGGTTTACCTATGGTTGCCATTTTATTCTTAGCTTCTACTTCTAAGGAACTTAATGTTAGTGAAGGATTCGAAACAAACAAGTAAATGCTCTTTGTTGACTATGCCTCTCTCCCTTCATTTGTGATGCTCCTGTTATATTTTAAATTTTTTTTAAATGTTTATTTATTTTTGAGAGACATAGAGGCACAGCGTGAACAGTGGAAGGGCAGAGAGAGAGGGAGACAGAGAATCGGAAACAGGCACAGAGCCCGATGCGGGGCTCGAACCCACAGACCGTGAGATCATGACCTGAGCTGAAGTCGGCCACCTAACCGACTGAGCCACCCAGGTGCCCTGCTCCTGTTATATTTTAGATGGAGGCTGTGTTCTTACCATATTTTGCAGCTGTTAGAAGACTGCTGATAGAATACTGCTTGGAAATGATTGTCGATGCTATCAACAATTTCCTCCTTGTGAATGGATATTTCAAAGGGTCTTCTCCTGGTGATGAAGCGTCCTGGCCAAAGCCCCTTCTCTGCCCCACAGCACAGCCAAGCACATTACCATGTTTAAGAAAAAGGTTGGATCCCAGGGTGCCTGGGTGCCTCAACTGAGTGTCTGGCTCTTGACTTCAGCTCAGATCATGATCCCAGCGTCGTGGGGTCGAGCCCCATGTCAAGCCCCGAGTTGGGCTCCGCACTGAGTGTGGAGGATGCTTGGGATTCTCTCTCTCTCTCTTTCTCTCTCCCTCTGCCCTCTCCGGCTCCTGCACTCTCTCTAAAACAAATTTTTTTAAAAAAAGAAAAAAGCAAAGTAAAAAGTGAAAGGTTGGATCCCAACATTGGCTCTCTTCTACTTTCCAAGAAACTTGCCCATATATTAGTGAACTGGTAACTTTGCCCCCAAATGCCAAATCGACCTTTACATTCAATACAGATGTTTATTGCCAAATTGCCAAGAAAACATTGGCAATTTCACTTCTTAATTAAATCAAATATTGCAAATGAGGGAAAAAAGAGTATTAAGGTCAGAATTTTATTGTCCAGTAAACACACTTTTTGTGTGTATTGCCAAGTTAGGATAATATGCCCTTTTCATACAGAGTCAGCACATTCATGTTTTGCCAAGCAGGCATGAGGCTTCTTTCAAAAGATCCTAGTGTATTTTGTGCCAACCAAGAAGTTTTTATTCAGATCTGTCGGCAGAGCCTTTGCCAATGGGTATGTTTTCACTTGTGTGTTTTTTTCCTCATGAGTGTTCATGAGAAACCTATTTATAACATTTCCCAAACTAGAATTTCGGAACAAATCTGAATGGAATTCACACGTCCAAAGCTTAGGTACAGTCTAAACAATGCCTGTAGCCAAACGAGGGGCCATGATAATTAGAGAGCTGGATTTTCCACAAGGCCCCCTTGATGAATTGTGCTACCCACAGATCGTGTCCTGAGTGGTCCTGGGCTGCGGGAAGTGGCGGGGAGGTGGATGTCCTGGGCATTCATACACATCACACAGGACTCAAGCAACTCAGGGTCTCCAGCATTAAAACCCACATGGTACAGAGTTTGGAGGCTTTAGGGAAAGGGTGATAAAGCCAGCAGTTCAGGCTTTCTGTTCTCACTAACACATCCCTTTATGTCATACTAGAGAGCCCCAACTCACTGCCCAAACTTTCCTTCATTGAAATTCATTCATTGGGTAGACACTCTTTCTTCCCAATGCCATTTATCTTTTTAATTTCTTTTCTTCCCCCAAATTCCTACCCACCCCCTTCTTGGCAGCACCATATTCCTCCTCCTTTGCCCCCAGAGATTTTCCCAGCCCCCTCCTTGAGTTGTAAATCAGAACTAGTCTCATCTCTGCCTATGTCTGCTGAATAGAGGGGAGGTACAAACACAGGAGCCCAAGATTGCTCAGAGTAGGGAGGAAGGGGTTTGGGGTGATTCTCCACTTCCCAGGTGTAGTTTGGCTTTTTGCTTTTCTTTGGTTGTTTCCAAGTAGATATATTTTAAATTACATATAGTTCACACTGAAAGACTTAATCTCTGTCATTGCCCTCTTTGGGTTTTCTTACGAACTCAAAGTTCCATTCCAATCCTTGCTGGCATGTGTGAGTTTACTATGAAAAAAGAGTATTGGGTTCAATGCCGGCCTTCAATTACATGGCAAAGCCCCTTCTATCAACTTGGCATTTGTTGGCAGGCCAACATACTCTTCCCAAAATCCTGAGTAACGCAACCATGTAGTTTTGCTGCTATCTATGCATTTCCACTCATAGACGTATTCTCACTTCTTCCTGCCTAATCATTTGCCCCTCTCTGTAACTGCCATTTAAGTGCATAGAACACGGAATTGGGACAGCTGACTCAGGCCCACAGATGTCTTTGGGTAGCCACTGTGCCCAGTCTGAGAAGTAGGTAACCACATTCACGGATGACCCAAGAGGGTTTGGTCAGGACACTGTGACAACTTCCTGGAAAGGTTTCAACACATTTTTGGCAACGATGTTGCAGAGTGAAGTGCCACGCAAGGTATTTGACAAAGGCATGACTTAGGCCATCGTGTACCAACACTGTCAGCAATTCTTCCTCAAGACCTGAATAAAACTATCCTACTCACCCTTGGATCATGCAAGTATTACTGACACATCTCAAGTATCATGTCTTACATAGAGAGAACCCCATGGACCTGGTCAATCTACGCATTTGCCTGAGGGGCAAGTTCAGCATGAGAGCCTGAAACCAGCGCCCAACTTCCCTGGGAGACACTGCCCCAGACCCTGGCAATGTGTTGCGGAAAGTCAGGACAGGGCAAGTAGGTGATTCAACAGTTCCTCACCCTGGGTGGAGGTTCACTTACACTGCTGTGAAAATCTGCCCCACCAAAAAATCACCAGGATAGTCAATAGCATCTTGCAGTGGAGACTGCTAGTAATCTACCACCTTGACTTCCATATTAATAGAGTTTAGACTGAGCTATATCTCAGCTGCCCAGCTAGAGACTACATTTCCCAGATACCCGGGAGGCTAGGTGGGGCCAAGTGACTAAGTTAGTAAGTGACTAAGCAACAGCAACTTCCTCATTGCTTGAAAGGAAATTGCTCATCCTGAACTTCTGCTTTTGGTCCTTCCCTAGAGTTGGAAAACCAAAGTGCCCAATTTTGACCAGGCATTTGACCAGGTCCTAGTTGGGCCATGACTGTGATCTCATACAGGGTTCTTAGGACCTTTTGTGCAATGCGCACCTTAGAGTCTGGTGACACCTAGGGATGCCTCCTCAGAAAATTAATAACTGCATAAAAGAAAATACACCACAAAACACCCACAGGAGTGGCTAAAGTTTAAAAGACAGATAATCTCTTTTATCTGTGAGAATGTGGGGCAACTAGAACTCTTATACATTGCTTGCTAGTTGGAGTATAATCTCATTCAACCACTTTGAAAAATAGTTTGGCAGTATCCACTAAAGCTAAACATAGGTTTACCCATGACCCAGTAACCACACCCATACGTGTATATCCAAGAGAAATGAGCACACATATATATGTAAAGATATACTCTTTTTTCATAGTAAACATATATATATAAGCCAACACAAAAGTGTGTATCCATTCATTAGACTTTGTGGTTATCATTTTGCAATATACACAAGTATGAAATCATTATGTTGTATACCTGAAATTAATCTAATGTTGTATGCCAATTTTATCTCAATAAAAAAATACTCTGAGGTCTCAGGGGGAGATGAATAGACAGAGCATAGAGGATTTTTAGAGCAGTGAAAATATTTTGCATGATATTAAAAGGATAGATCTATAGCATTAAGCACTTGTCCAAATCTATAGACTGTACAACACCAGAAGTGAACTCTGAAGTAAACTATGCACTTTGAGTGATTATGTGTCAACATAGGTTCATTCTTGGTGACAAAAATGTACCATTCTGGAGAGCCATTAATGGGGGAGACTGTGCATGTGTGGAGACAGGGTGGCTATGGGAAATCTCTGTACCTCCTTCTTAATTTTGTTGTAAACCTCAAACTGTTCTAAAAAAATTAAGTCTTTAAAAAAAGCATACACACCACATGATTTCATTTATATGAATGTCAAGAACAGATAACACTAATTAATGATACGGGGGTCCAAATAATTGTTATCTTTGCAAGAAGGTACCACAGAAGGACACAGGAAATACCTGGGGTAATGAAAAAGTTCTGTATTTTGATACCATTAAAACGTATAATTTCACTTACTTGTACACTTAAGATTAGTGTTTATTTTATTCACTTTACTATGTATATATAACTCAGTGACAAAGTAGAATATACAAATAAATAAATAGAGTATATAATTCTTGGGGCACCTGGCTGGCTCAGTTGGTGAAGCATGCAAGTCTTGATCTTGGGGTTGTGAGTTCAAGCCCCATGTTGGAGATAGAGTTTACCTAAAAAAAAAATTCTTAAAAACTTATAAAGAAATTATGTTGGAATACCCTGTTAAAATATTATAAATGTTTAGAGTTCCTAGGTGGCTCAGTCAGTTGAGTAGCTGACTTTGGCTCAGGTCATAATCTCCCAGTCGTGAGTTCTAGCCCCGTGTCAGGCTCTGTGCTGACAGCTCAGAACCTCGAGACTGCTTCAGATTCTGGGTCTCCCTCTCTCTCTGCCCCTCCCCCACTCATGCTCTGTCTCTCTGAAAAATAAATATTAAAAAAATTTTTTTTAATATTTTAAATAGTTTAAAAAAACTAAGTTGTATATAGTAGCATATGTTTCTTCAGTGATATACCAAATAAATAGCACCAGGTCTAATAATTACCATCATCTCAAAATAGTGATGAATACAAGCGATATTTCAAGATGATTGAAATCGATATAAAATATTTATTATTTGTATTGGTGATAAATTCATATTATGACTTGTTGCCTATAATTGGAAATGAATAAAATGCTAAATATAAACCAGAAATGTAATTGTTTTCTTATTCAAATTTATGAAGCTTCTGAACTCTATCCACAGACTCTCTGGAGGTCCAAGAACCCCAGTTTAAGTAATCTTGAGGGATGATGGAGCAACAGTATTGGGGTACCTGGGTCACACAGTGGTCACATGGAGCAGAGGATCATGGTCAATCTGGCCCATTTTCCATAGGTCTCTTAAGTGAACGTCAAATAAAGCTCTATTTTTATGAGCTGTCTTATTTGGGGGCTTTTTGTCACAGCATCTTAGCCTTTATCCTCACTGATACAGACCACTCTTCAGTGAATTCAAACTTAAGATCCTCTTTCACCAAATTCAAACGGAGAACTACTTCTCAGACCCTGGTTATTTGGGAATCAGCTGCCTCTTGTCCCTAAGGGGATATCCGTTATGATTACTCTCTCCTAGAAGGCACATTTACGAGGTGAGAGAGTCTTAGCATCCTGCCCCTCTCCCCGCTCAATCCCCAGGCCTTCAGATGGAAGAGCAGGTTAAAGAGCTCTGGCTTAAAAATTACAGTACCACTTCCATATGTCTTAAACTATTAAAAAAAAAAAAAGATAAATAGATGTAACTTTGAAAAATTATAGCCCCACATACTTACTACCCTGTGGTGTCTAGATTGGGTGGTTGGGACGCACAACCCCACTAGTGGACTGTGCACACAGGTAGTGGCTTCCCAGTCTCCATGTTGCCACTGCAGCAGTGGCGATCACCGGACACATGAGGGCTGCCACCTAGGATCTCTAGAAAAAACTCTAAACCCTAATATATATATATAACGACTAAGACTCATCTTCAGCAGATCCCATCCACTAGTGTTGTTTCCCAAATCTTGGATTGACAAGCAAGGAGGAAATATTCTCCCTGAGAGGAGTTAGAATTTTCTAGAAATGTTGAAGAAAACCAAATCTGCAGAGTCTAACAAAGGCATTTTTGTGTTGTAGAATTTGTGAATTTGAATTTTATATACTTGCAAAGTTTTTTTGTTTGCTTTTTTTATTTGATTTTAGTTTTCATCTTTTGTTAACCTACATACAATTGTGTGTCTTCCGGTTTGTTAAAGCAATAGGTCAGACAACATTTGCTACAATAATGTCCACCAAAGTGACCAGCCATAAAAACTCCAGAACCACATTCATCGGAAGGGCACTCCCAACGAAGGCAACCAATTTTGCCACTCTTATCCACCTTGTAGTATTTCAGGACAGCCAGCTTAGCCTTCTTTCTCTCTCATGTTAATTCTTCTCAGGAGTAGTATAAGACTTCTTCCTTTTCTTAGCACCACCACAACACTAAGTGAAGAGTGGACTCCTTCTGAATGTTGTAGTCAAAGTATGTCCATCTTCCAATTGCTTGCCAGCAAGGATCAGTCTCTGCTGATCAGGAGGAATTCCTTTCTTATTCTGAATCTTGGCCTTTAACACTTCCTGTTGTATCTGAGGTTTCCACCTTGAGAGTGATGCTCTTCATCCCAAGAGTTTCCATGAAGCTACATCTTGGTGGCAGTTTCACCACAGATGGTGGATCGGAAAGGACGTCTACTTGCAAAGTTTGTAATGATTGGGTTGTTAGAGTCAGAGAAGTTAGCACAGTGATTCAAATGTATTTATTTATTTATTTATTTATTTATTTTATTTATTTTTTGGAAAGTGAAGTCTTCTTTATCGACAGAATTAGCAGAACAATTGTGGCAGTTGTCCATAAGGTCCCAACACTGCACATTCTAACATTCAAATTAGACCTATTGATATGTAGCTCCTTTTGATTCCGTCAGCTTTGTACTATGATGATTATCTGTACGAAGGGGTTCTAAATTGAAACGACCTCACTCATATCACCCCAATTCACTCAGTTTGTGGAGACTAGTAGCTTGGTCCTAATCTTTAAAAAAGTGATAGGCTGTCTTTGCAGCACCATCACCTTACAGTCTTCTTCGGTGGGACAAGTGTAATTATCCCTCCAATAGATATCTGGCCTTGTCCCTGGTGGAAGTGATTCAAATTTAAAATGTGTGACTCTTTGATCTGTGATGATTTGGGTGACATCTCACTGTGCTTTCATACTGTTAGAATACTGAAGAGAATCGAAGTTCAAATTTCAAGTTCGATTTAAGAATTTGAGAAAGTTTGAAAGTTTGAGGTCCTTAAAAAAATCAAGTAGGGTGGTACATATATACAATGGACTACCACGTGACAATGAGAAACAATGAAATCTGGCCATGTGTAGCAACATGGATGGAACTGGAGGGTATTATGTTAAGTGAAACAAGTCAGTCAGAAAAAGATAGATACCATATGTTTCCATGCATAGGTGGATTTTGAGAGACTAAGCAAAAACCAGGGGGGAGGGGAAGAGGGGAAAGGAAAAAAAGATACAGAGAGGGAGGAGATAAAACATAAGAGACTCTCAAAGACTAAGAACAAACTGAGGGTGAGGAGGGTGAGGGAGGGGGGAGAGGGGGTGACGGGCATTAAAGAGGGCACGTGTTGGGATGAACACCGGGTGTTATATGTAAACCAATTTGAAAATAAACTATTAAAAAAATCAAGTAGGTTATAATTATACAAATAGTTGGAAATATCTCAGGGAATTTAACTTGTAAAAACTCCTCTGAAAGTGATGGCTGGGGGCACCTGGGTGGCTCAGTTGGTCCAGCATCCGATACTTTTTGTTTTGGCTCAGTTCATGATCTCATGGTTCATGAGATCAAGCCAGACATCAGGCTCTGCGCTGATAGTGCGGAGCCTGCTTGGGATTCTCTCTGCCTCTCTCTCTCTGCCCCTCCCTTGCCCATATTCACTCACTCTCTCTCTCTCAAAATAAATAAATAAATGACCATTTTTTTAAAAAAAGCACTGGGTAACAGGTGTCCAATTACTAAATAGAGTAAGATAACTGAATTGAGCATAAATACTTCAGAAAGAACTACATTTTTACAAATTGCAATCAATTGCAATTCATTTTCAACATTAAAATAAATCTCTAGGGTCCCCAGGGTGGCTCAGTCAGTTGAGCATCCGATTCTTGATTTCAGTTCAGGTCACAATCCCGGGGTGGTGGGATGGAGCCCTGTGTTGGACTCCGTGCTGTATGGAGCCTGCTCGAGCCTCCCTCTCTCTCTCCTCTCTCTCCCTGCCCCTCTCCCTGGCTCACACCCTCTCCCTCTGTCTTTAAAATAAAAAATATATAAAAATAAATAAAGTAGTAATAAAATAATAAAAGATCGGGAAAACCTCTTATTTAACCAAAACCAAACTGAGACACCATTTCTGATGACTGTCTACCCAGGCCCTTTTTTGTGAGATTCTCACACTGGCCTGGCTCTTGGTAGCTCCTGAGAAGCTTGCGTAAAACATGAACTGCTCAGCCTCCACTCCGATCTAAATCAGAAATGGGGGTGAAGTCTGGGAACTATGGGTTTCCCCTTCAGATACCAGAGACGAGGGCACTTCTAACGCATTGAAATCCATCTGATATTAAGGTCATGCTTCCAGTGAGAAACTTAAAATGCTTTCATATAATATCCAATCCATGCTAATACCTGAATGTGTGGCAATCATAACTCCTGGCATAGTGGACTTAAAAATGTTTCCATGGTAACAGTTCGCTCTCTGGTCTCCATGGTGAGGCTTATAAGGGTTCTCCAACTTACTTTATTTAAAATTCTAGATTTATTTGCTGTTGATCAGATGCACATAAAGAGCCGTGCTTTTAAAAATAACTCTAGCCCTATTTCAGGAGTACTGTAAAGAAGGCAAAAGAAAGAAGAGTAATAGCAATAAATCAGTCTCTCTCATGAAAGCTCATTTTATATGGCAATGAATTAGAATATCAAGGTCAAAGGATGTGAAACCGAATTAAGTAGCCCACATATTTTTTTACTCTGACGTCTATTTGTCAGAAATCGTTTTGTATTATTTAATACCTAAAAGGATTCATTGTTCAACTAGATGTCATTTTTATGCATTAAAAACGTAATATCCTTTATCTCAATATCCTTTATGCAGGAAATATATTTCTCTTTCTAAAACATAGCTTACACAGATGTCTGATCATGGGAGAACCCACTGACAAACTACCGTTGAATCAAACTGCCGATCCCTGATGGGCAGAATACCTCACACTTAAATCCACCATTTAACACAAGTTGTGCCTTCAAAACTGTCACCAAGAGTACCATTTTTTCCCCTTCGTTAAGGTCTGGGTTCATTTGCAAACGGAAATGGCAAAAAGGAAGCACTCTACACATTCTGACCTCAGGGCCCCAACAAGCAATTAACATATATTTACTGACTGTGGCCTGAGGATAGAATCTACTCACTGGACGGGCTGAAATGGACAGATGAGGAGAGATCCATTGAATCATGACCATGTGTTCTGGAGGAGGAGGAAATACGCCAAGCAGCCAGACACACAGACTTTACTCTTTAGAAAAGAGAGCTGCCCCAGAGCTGGTCTGTAGGATGCAGCCTCTTCAGGGCACCGGCCCAAGTGTCCCTTTTCTGGGCTCACCATGAGGAGGTCCTTCTGCACACTCAAACATTTCTAGCTGCAGTACTTCTCAGAGTGAGTTTGCCAGCGTTGTTTTCATATAACTGAGGTTGTATGAAAGTTTCATACTGGGAACAACTCACCTGGACAAGAGGCTGCGTGAAGTCAACACCCGCAGGCATGTTCATCCCTTCATTCTCTCCAGTCACCACTGCTCAGACTCCTAGAGCAGGTGCTGATTGCCTACTTGTTGCCTGAGAATGAACGAATGGGTGGATACATGAATGACTACAGACGGCATGAGCAAGGGCACGGGGAGAAGTATGTAGTCTGGGTGGCACCGTTGCCTTGGGCCAGCAGGCTGAGCTCACTCGGTGCTGGGGTACAGCTAGTATCCTGAGTCCCTCACCTTGCACTGGGATCCGGGCGGTGACACACACCCCTCTCTGGCCCCACTTCGCAGCTTATTTTGAAAACAGTCTTCACCATTATCTTCACTGTGTTACTTTCCTTCACTTTATTTCACCAACATCTTGTGTCCTTTATACTTTTGGAACAAAAGCATTTCATGCTGTTATCACGGGGCTCTAGCCTTGGAACATGACGTGACATTGAGCTTCTCGCTAAAAGCAAGCTTTCTTCTATTTTTTTATTTGTAATTTTTTTAATGTTTATTAACTTTTGAGAGAGAGAGAGACAGAGTGCGAGCAGGGGAGGGGCAGAGAGAGAGAAGGAGACACAGAATCTGAAGCAGGCTCCAGGGTCTGAGCTGTCAGCACAGAGCCTGATGTGAGGCTCGAACTCATGAACCATGAGATCACAACCGGAGCCAAAGTCAGACGCTCAACCGATTGAGCCACCCAGGCACCCCAAAAGCAAACTTTCTTCTAAAAGAATTATAGATGTCACCTGTGATTTGCGGGGGAAAAACAGTTAGTTCTGCTTGGCCCCTCAAAGGTCTGCTTCTGGCTCTGGTCTCTGACACGTCTCTTTAAAGTCACCTAAAATCCTGGGGCCTCGTTTTCTCCATCCATAAAATAAGCTGAAAAGAAAACAAACAAACAAACAAACAAACACACAAAAAAACACAAAAAAAACCAGACAATCTCTAGGTTCCCTTCTAGGTCAGGATTCTCTTCTCTGCCTGTGGGTTTCCTGCACCTGTAACGGAGTCAGGTATGTTGGACACCGAGGTCATGTCCCTGGGACACACGCCCTCATGCAGCACCGTTGATGCCCTGGGGCTGAGCAGAGAACAAGTCCAGGGTTGCCCTGGGCCAACAACAGTAAATGATACAAAAATGCCATTCATTCTGTAATCCTAAAGACAGTGTCATAGGATCAGAAGTTCATTCAAAATCACCAAGAGCCCTTTTGGGAGCTCTGGAGCCTATGGGAAAGCTGAGTTGGCAACCAATGGTTTTGGGAGCTTGAGTGGTTCAATCAGCAGGTTAGACAAACTTAACAGTCTCTTAGTCATCTGCATGGTTTTTGTTAAACCAACCACTTCATTCTTTTGACCTGGATTTCCTTAAAGTAACATTCAATCTCTAATACAGCATGTGGTAGGCAGAATAATGCCCCTCCCCCCAAAGATGTCCGCACTCTAAACTCTGGAACCTCTGTATATATTAGGTTCCATGGCGAGGGGGAATTACAGATGGAATTAGATGGCTAGTTAGCTGGTTTTAAAGGAACACTTTTGGATCTTCCGGGTGGGCCCACTGTAATCCCAAAATTTTTTTTAAGTTTATTTATTTATTTTGATAGAGAGAGAGTGAGAGAGGGCCAAAGAGGGGGGAGGGGAGAGAATCCCAAGTAGGCTCCACGCTGTCGGTGCAGAGCCCAATGGTGTCTCAGTCCCATGAACCAAACCTTGAGACCATAACCTGAGTCAAAATAAGGAGTCGCATGTTTAACTGACTGAGCCATCCAGGCGCCCCTAATCATGAATATTTTAAAGTAGAAGAAGAAGGGGGCGCCTGGGTGACTCAGTCAGTTGAGCATCTGACTTTGGCTCAGGTCATGATCTCGAGGTTTGTGGGTTCGAGCCCCGCGTCGGGCTCGGAGCCTGGAGCCTGCTTTGGATTCTGTGTCTCCCTCCCTCTCTGCCCTTCCCCTGCTCATGCTCTGTCTCTATGTCTCTCAAAAATAAATAAACATTAAAAAAATTTTTTTAATAAATAAATAAATAAACATTAAAATTTTTTTAATTTAAAACCAGTTTAAAAAATAAATAAATAAAAATTCCAGACTAAAACTACAAGGAAATGAAACGCAGACACATGCCCATTATTCTTTTGAGTTGAAAAAAATATCATCGTTCCAACTTTCATTGTCATTGTAGGAGCTATGAGTGCCAATCCATCATGGACATGGGGCAGGGTACTGAAACTCAGAGACAAAAGGGACATGGGGCAGGGTACCGAAACTCAGAGACAAAAGGGAAAGTGGGAAATAAGCCCCAGGCATGAATTGGATTGATCCTGGACATTGCTCAAATACCAGGTTTCAAAGTCAAAAGAGAAGTCACAACGTTGGAAACATGTGGGTACCAGAAATCTTAGCAGGGCAGTGGGCCAGGCAGGTGTCAGGGAACACACAAGAGTCCTGAAACTCAAGGCAGGGTTAGGAGCTAGGAAGAAACTAATGACAGCAGATACAGGGTATCCCAATGGGGAAGCTTTCAAAATAAGGGACTGTCTACATCAGCCAAGATGCTTTGTACGCACTCCCTGATAAGTCCAGAGCCACTGCGGGGAGAGGGGGGAGGGCACAGAGGTGCGACCAGTTAAGGAGATGCTCGCTGGCAGGAGTGTGGGGCCACAAAAAGGACACATTTTGACATGTACCCAGTTATAGAATAAGTGATTTTGTTTATCTGATCATTCTTTTTGCTGTTGTTGTTTTTATTTATTTATTTTTGAGGGAGAAAGAGAGAGAATGAACGGGTGGGTGGGGACAGGCTGTGCAGAGACAGAGAGGGAGAGAGAATCCCAAGCAGGCTCTGTGCACACATGAACCATGAGATCATGACCTGAGCTGAAATCAAGAGTCGGACCCTCAACTGACTGAGCCACTCAGGTGCCCTACCTGATCATTCTTTAAAATCTTTACTGTGAAAAATTTCAGACATAATACCCAAGAAGACAGATGGCCAATTTTATCTGCATCCTTGCTGCTTGCCTCCCAAGGAAGCAAGTCCCAGAGATCAGATCACTTCATCCAGAAATATTTCAGGTTTTGTCTCTAACCAGCAACAACTCTACCTGACCAGTGTTTAATAAAAATTCCCATGCCAAATTGTTTTAGCTCCCTTGCCTGACCTGCTTCTCTGGTCCCCGCCTTCCCGACAGTCTGATTTACCTTCATCCTTTGGAAATACTGTAATTGGCTAGCACCTGGGAAATCTGTGAACCGTCTCTGACAGACACACTCCTACCGACGCTATATCCCATGCACACTGGAATTTGCAATTTACAAAGAAATTACATGCATGTACATCCCTCTGTCCAGAATACTTTACATTCTAGCCAACACTGGCAATATTTCCTGCAGTCTTTTCTGCCTTTCGGGTGTAGAGACAAGTGAACTAGTATTATAGGCAAGAAAGTGCAAAGCTATGTGAAACAGGTGATATCATAGTTTCCCGATGACTCATCCATCCACGTTGTCTGACACTTGTGGCAAACCAGGGATTGGGCTAGGCATTTTTTTATTATTATTATTTAATTTGAGATAGGGAGCATGCATACATTGGGGAGGGGCAGAGAGAGAGGGAGAGGGAATTCCAAGCAGGCTCCACGCTGTCAGTGCAGACCCTGACATGGGGCTTGATCTCATGAACCATGAGATCATGACCTGAAATAGAGAGTAGGACACTTAACCGACGGAGCCACCCAGGGAACCTTGGGCTAGGTACTTTAGATGTGTTATGTTATTGAAACCGTCCTCTGAAGTTGGCACTATTACAAATTATGATGGTAATTTCCCTTTTTTACAAATAAGAAATCTCAAGATCCAAAAGGTGGGGGCACTCATTCGGGATCAACTCTGGAACGTTCTGGAATATCAGCCCCGATCTGTCTGGCTCCTATGCCTGTGCAGTGATCCACTACACCAGGCCCCAACCCTGCCCAGTCTTCTTTCCTGCACCCTCACCACCACCCATTCCCTCTTCCCCAAGGGCAGCAAAGAGGCTGACTACAGGAACTCTAGTCCCCTTACCCCTAATGGATGGCACTTTAGCACATTTCAGTGAAGAACAGGGAATAAATAGATTACTGGTCTCCCAGCATTTCAAATCCTAGAGTTCCACTTTCCAGAAAGCTAATGAAGCTGAAACTTCAGGGTCTCTCACTTGCTGAGACCCTCCCAGGCCTGGGACACACCCTACCAACATGTTCACAAAAACTTATGTCTTTGTAAAATTAGCAAAAGTCAGTGAATTTTAATTTTTTTAAAAGAGAGCCCCCAGGGGCGCCTGGGTGGCTCAGTCGGTTAAGCGGCCGTCTTCGGCTCAGGTCATGATCTCGCGGTCTGTGAGTTTGGGCCCCGCGTCAGTCTCTGTGCTGCCGGCTCAGAGCCTGGATCCTGCTTCGGATTCTGTGTCTCCCTCTCTCTCTGCCTTTCCCCCGCTCACGCTCTGTCTCTGTGTCTCTCGAAAATAAATAAATGTTTAAAAAAAAAAAAAGGAGAGCCCCCAAAGTTCTATAAGCTGCAGGTCCCATAGCCTGGACGCCCCTCCCCCACCTCCAAGCTCCCCCATCCCAGAAGGCTTAACTGCCCTTGTATGTTGACTTGAGACCTGGATGGGGAAAGCCAGGAGGGGGCCCTGGTCCCGCATCCTACAATGGGGCCACAGGAAGTTATGTGTCTAGCTTTAAACATTTGCCCACCCCAAAGTCTCCCATAGGAACCCTGATATAATATCTACATGCAGTTGAAAGAATATATTTGTAATATTCCTCAAAGACATTGTGGACTAACTGAGATTTTGTGGACAGACCAGGGACACCAAAAGCCAGATAGAATATCATTTCTATGCAAAATACGTTCCAAATACCAATGGTCAACTTACAAAGAAATTGTCCGTGCACCACTGATGGAAGTGATGTTAGTCAATGCCACGTGTTCAGATCCTGCCCGTTCTCTAAGCCGGTCTGAATATCTGCTTTATGAGCCTTCCTTGATTGGCTCCAAACAGTTCTTCCTTTGTGTTCTGAAATTCCAACGCCTTGATCTCTACCTCTTATGGCACTTATCACCTTCTTCCTTAACTATAGTTATTTGTGTGTCTGACAGCTTGTCTACTCTACTGTAAGTCCAAGGGGAAGGCCCTTATTTATCTTGAAATCCCCTTAGGAAACACAAATCAAAACCACACTGAGATACCACCTCACACTGGTCAGAGTGGCTAAAGTGAACAAATCAGGAAACTATAGATGCTGGCGAGGATGTGGAGAAACAGGCACCCTCTTGCACTCTTGGTGGGAATGCAAACTGGTGCAGCTGCTCTGGAGAACTGTGTGGAGGTTCCTCAAAAATATGAAAATAGAGCTACCCTATGACCCAGCAATAGCACTGCTGGGAATCTACCCAAGAGACACAGGAGTGCTGATGCACAGGGGCACGTGTACTCCGATGTTCATAGCAGCACTTTCGACAATAGCCAAATCATGGAAAGAGACTAAGTGTCCATCAACTGACGGATGGATAAAGAAGATGTGGTATATATATACAATGGGCTACTACGCGGCAATGAGAAAGAATGAAATCTGGCCAAGTGCAGCAACATGGATGGAACTGGAGGGTACTATGCAGTGAAATAAGTCAGTCAGAGAAAGACAGATACCATATGTTTCCAGGCACAGGTGGATTTTGAGAGACATAGCAGAAAACCATGGGGGAGGGGAAGAGGGGGGAAAAAGAGTCACAGAGAGGGAGGGAGACAAAACAGAAGAGACTCTTAAAAACTAAGAACAAACTGAGAGGGGTATGGGAGGGGGGAGAGTGGGTGACGGGCACTGAGGAGGGCACTTGTTGGGATGAGCACTGGGTGTTATATGGAAACCAATTTGACAATAAATTGTTAAAAAAAAAAAAAAAGAGAGAGAGAGAGAATAGACTTAATCCTCCAAATCAATTCCTATCTGTAATAAAAAAAAATTCTTCAGGCACTGTAAAAAACAAAAGAAAAAAGAAAAGAAATCCCCTTAGCATCTAAACCCAAGGGTCCATAGAGAGTCATTGTTTGAAAAAAATGAATGAATTCATGATTGAATGAATAAAATTTGTTAGGGGTCCATCTCTCTTTCGAATTTTTAAATCACATGTTTACCTTTTCTCTCTACCAGTTAATTATATTACATATTGCCTATGACGGCTCCTGTGGTTTTTTTTTTTTAATGATTTCACATATCACATTTTATTTTTAAGTTTTTATTTAAATTGCAGTTCAGTATCATACAGTGTAATATTAGTTTAAGGTGTACCAAACAGTGATTCAACACTTCCACACATCACCCAGTGCTCATCGAAACACGCACACTCCTTAATCCCCATCACCTGTTTCACCCATCCCCCCACCTTCCTCCTGTGTGCTAACCATCAGTTTGTTCTCTATTGTTAAGAATCTATTTCTTGGTTTGCCTTTCTTTTTTGTCCCTTTGTTCATTTGTTTTGTTTCCTAAATTCCATACGAGTGAAATCATATCGTATCTCTTTCTCTGAGTGACTTATTTCACTTATCATAATACTCTCTAGAGAGCTCTAATTTTGTTCATCTTTCCCCGCTAAGAAGTTAAGCTTCTTTAAGAAGGAATCATGACAGGACTGCCTCAGTTGGTTAAGTATCTGGCTCTTAATTTTGGCCCAGGTCATGATCTCATGGTCCATGGGGTCGAGCCGGGCATCGGGCTCTGCACTGACAGCGCAGAGCCTGCTTGGGGTTCTCTCTCTGCTCCTCCTGTGTGTGCACACACTTTCTCTCTCAAACTAAATAAATAAACGTAAAAACAAAAAGAAGGAATTATGACCTTTATTTTTTGTCTACTCCTCAGTGAACACCGGGGCTTGCACGGTGCTTAGTAAATATTGCTCAGCTGAATGATTAACCTTCAGAGCACGTAGAACCACACCAATGAAACATAAATAGTCTCTGATGTATCAAGCACTCATTCACTCTCAGGAGAAATGAGTTACCAGGGACGTGAATCAATCAGCAAACCCAACATTATCTGTTCGATTTAAACGCCTCTGCTACCAGCTCTGGAAACAAAGTTGGCCTGGAACTCCTTGAACTGCTGCGAATAAAAGAGTAACTCCTTTAACTTTCAAAATGAAATTGAAAGTGAAAAAAATAAATAAAATCCAATCTCGAAAAACTAAAAAGACAAAAGAGCCCCCTTACTTTCCCTAATATGCTATCTGAGATTAGAAAGTTTTCATACAGAGAATTGGTACTTTCCTTGTGGGAAATGGGTACCCTGAGTTTTTATCCCCACAGGCAAGATGGGGAGTTGGTAGAATTCATTTCCTTTTCATGCCTTGTTAATAATCTTAACAGGGCACAGGGAGTTCTGTTCCTCGCCTGAGGCCTCTCCTACTTCAGTTTGAACAAGGGACAGGTGTGGTTCAAAGACAGTTATAATGCTAAGATAAGGGCCCCACAGGGTTCATGCCCACAGGGTGGAGTCACTTGGTCTCAAAGCGGTCACCAGAACCTTTGTTTTGTTTTCAAGTGGTCTGAGATGAAATGGCACTTGTTAAAGAAGAGAAATTCCTTACATTTTTAAGAACAAGATCAGAGCTAGATAAACAACTGCCCAGCTCGCTATTGTATTAGGCAGTAATCCAGGGATTACCTTGAGTGATCCACAGGACAGTCTCTATGAAGTCAAATCAGAACAAGGGGCCGCAGAGAAAGCGTGCGCACGTGGCTTGGCCACATCAGAGCAAGGCTTTGGTGATGACAGGCCCAGAAGACTTGAGTGGGTAGCTTGAGATCTGTTAATGCAAGAGAGGAATAAAGGAACAGGGGAGAAGGCGAGATGATGGCAGAGGGAATTGGGGCTTCATCTGTGCTCTGTCCGTCTGAGGTCTTCTCCTTTTTCCACTCCCCTGGTCTTGCTCCTCGTGATTAAAGTTGTTAAAGGTTCATAATCAGGCGCATTCGGTTAAGAATCTTACAACTTTTGCTAACTCTGCAACCTCAGGCAAATTACTGGCGCTAAGGTTCAACTTCCTCGTCACTGTCCAATCATTGGAGATGGCACTTCCCCATAGCATCATGGTAAGTACTAACTGCAATGTGCGTGGAGTCCGAGCTACAACAGACACTTAGCAAGCGACCCTCCTGTCCGTCCGTGTCCATGCGCCAAACAAGGATGACACGTCTGACAGCATCCAGCTTTGTATATTTCTTATGGAGTCCCTAGCCTGGAAAGAACTATGGATCTAGGGTATCAACAAGTGGTGGGGGCGCCTGAGTGGCTCAGTCGGTTAAGCATCCGACTTCAGCTCAGGTCATGATCTCGCAGCCTGTGAGTTCGAGCCCCACATTGGGCTCTGTGCTGACAGCTCGGCCTGGAGTCAGCTTCAGATCCTGTGTTTCCCTCTCTCTCTGCCCCTCCCCCACTCATGCTCTGTCTCTCTCTCTCTCTCAAAAACAAATAAAACATTTAAAAAAAAAAAGAAGTGGTGGACCAGCCCCAGAAGCTCTTTTTCCTTTGCGTTTGTTCAACTTGCCGTTTGCTAGGAGCCAGGAGGAGACTGAAAACAAGCTGCGGTGACTTCCCCTTCATTTCCAGCAGCCCCTTCTGCTCCTCCAGCCAGCTTAGAGTTCATTGTCAATGTTGAGCCGACTTGTTTGACTTTCTGATAAGAGATGGGGAAGCAATAATGTTCCTTATTCATATTATTTGCCCTAGACTTTGAGATTTCACGCAACCCACGGTGCAGCCTAATGGTCTTCAGCACTGCCTCTAACAGATTGGAATTTCCTGGAGCACACTTCGTGCCAAGCATTTATGTTCTCACTGGAAGGGAACAAATGAAGCCCAAGAGATAGCCAGCACCTTAATTGTCCTTGGTGCCCAAGCCTGGCCGACTTCTGCAGCCTTCAGTAATTAATGCAACTGGAGCAGAAAAAAACTGATACAATTGTGCAAACAACCATTATCAACCGGGTTTAAAAGGGACAAAGGTGCGTAAGCAAGTTCAATAGGTCAAAGAAAAAATTTAATACGGAGGGCAAAGCAGCAAAGATAGTTGTGAATGCCAAATAGTATCACACATTTTTAAGGGACAAGAGTTACTCTTCTTTTATGTATGATACAAATGGCCTGTTTTTGCTGTCCCAAATGACAGGATGTTGGCCCATCTATCACCGGTGATAGCACCTAGGTTTTATTTTACAGAAACTGAGACCGTGGCATCTTGCCTAATTTTTTTTGTAATCTGTTATTTGAGAGAATCTCATATTAGGAACTATTTGTCAACATCCTGAAAGATGGGTGTCCTGAAGTTACCCAGGTAGCTACCAGCCAGCATAGTTCTGACATCGTTGGGCCGGAATTCTGGAAGTAGAGGCTGGGGGCTGGTCAGCGAGAAACAATGGTCATTTGTGAAGGAGCGGGCACCGAGAGCTCGGTGTTCTCATGACAGGAGGCAAAACCATGTTCACCAATAAGGTCTCAACCCTTTATTTAGTGACATGAAGTGTTAGGGAACGCAGAGAGCTCACACAACCATCAGAGCTAGAGCCACAGTGTGGAAGAGAGCTGCGAGGTATTTCCTCAAATAAGTATGTAAGTATGAATGTATAACAAGGAAGCCTGGTACTTGACTCTAAAATTGTCTTATATTTTTAAAGAAAATCTGGTTGACTTACGATGGCTACATACACCTGTGATTTATTAGACTTCTCAAAGGCATCATTTCTCGAAACAGCCGAGTGCCAGTTAAGAGGAAGAAACAGTTGTATTTTTGCCTAGGAAATAACGTTGGTCAAGCTAGGTAGGCACATTTGCTTTCTAGATGCGCCCTTGAACATGTAGCATATAAGGTATTCTTTATCTTAACAAAAGGGCAGCAGTACACATATAATCTTAACACTACAAGGAGCTTGTACTTCCTTAGAAGAGGTTGACCTTCTTAGAAGAGGGAGGGGAAAGGGTGCCTGAGTGGCTCAGTTGGTTGAGGGTCCAACTTTGGCTCAGGTCATGATCTAGCAGCCTGGGAGTTCAAGCCCCATGTCAGGATCTGCGCTGACAGCTTGGAGCCTGGAGCCTGCTTCTGATTTTGTGTCTCCCTCTCTTTCTGCCCCTCCCCGACTCGTGCTCTCTCTCTCTGTCTCAAAATTAAACATTTAAAAAATAAAAAAAGAAGAGGGAGGGAAAAGTTTTCAGTCTTATCAGAGAAAACATTTTAAAAGATCTTATTTGATTTAAAATAGAAACGCAGGAAAACTGCCTGACCTGTGATAGAATCTTGCCTGGTTCATAAAACTTCCCATCTAGCTCATCGTTTTCCTTTTCCAATCTTTCACATACAAATGTAAAACCCCCTTGGGATAAGCAAGGGAAGCTAATACTTGGAGAGTGCCTAAAATATGCTAGGCATTTGTTGGGAACTTTGATACATTGTTGCATTTAATTTCCACTGTAGCCCTGGGGGATGTGTGGTTAAGAGCTGCCCCAGAGACCGCTTTATTATTCGGCTTCTGGTTGTATCAAAGATAAGGCTTTCACTGCAATCCATTCATTTCCAATGTCTCTGTTACCAAAAGAAATAGAATTAGAGCATGGAAATTCTTTTCTCAGAGAATACGGCTTTATCACTGATAATCCATTTGTATCTTGAGTGATCTTAAAGCTAATATTATACTATTGTAAAATTGTAACTGAGAAAAAGAACTAAACAGTTTTTCTAGTCAAATTGCAAGTTCTTGTGTTTCATCTTGTGTATGGTAACTTCAATGACAGGTATGATGAAGTAGATACATTCATAATAGACCTTAACATACAATTGGGGAGCCTGAAACTCTTCCAACAGGTTTGGGTCGTCTTTTTTGTTTTGTTTTTTAATTACATTTTTCTCATATAATTGTATCATTGAGCAAATATTCTTTTATCAGAATCCAACATTACAACTGCGAATTTATATAAACCTTTCGTGGTCATGTTTTCTGTTAAATATATGGTTTTGACTTTGGAAGAATGGATGAAAGAAGAATCTAGTAGGCTTGTGAAAATGATCACCAAATCCTAAAGTATCTGTGCTCCTTCCTCATTTCTTAAGTCATTTTTATATAAGTGTATAAACATATGGGTGAGTACCCTAGCAACCACAAAGACCACGTCAGCAGGAAGTCATCCAACAACATTCCACAGCCATTACTTTTCCCTGAGCAATTGGGAGCCCTCTCTTCTTTTTCTTAAATGTGGAAACAATGAGATTGTTTCTAATGTAAATCTAATTCAATGTATAGATGGAGCAGAAAACACTAAATAAAAACTCTACGGCTTTCATGGGATTCGATTCCTCTACAATTATCAGGGCAGAATTGGTGATGGATATTTCTGGATTGTCAAAATTGGAAAAAGCCATCGCTAAGGAAAAGAAACATGGGACACCTACCAATTGATGAGTTGATTGGTAGATTTAGTTGATCTTTGGTAAAGTACTAAAAGAACGGCATTAACAGATCCTTTGTGGGGTATTTGTGTCGGTGGAGAATACCAGAAGGTAAAATTCCCTCAAGATTCAAAGAAATACACCCCAATTTGAGGCACTTCAAGTGTTTTGTGCCCTGAGATAACAGGGAGATATTTGGAGAAAGGCGGTCCTGCTCCCATACAGCTCCCCACTAGCAAGCCCGCAGGCTGGCTCCACTGAGGATTCTCGCTAGAAAAAGTTAAATCATTTCACTGTGCGGCATGTGAATCCAGCTATATGAAAAATTCCATAGAAAATATATTTGCACATGGTCTTCATATTTTATTACAATTGCCACTTCAATAAACCTGATTTCCATATGTCCAGGAAAGGAGTAAAATGTTTCAAACTAAACCGAATTGGAGTTTCTTGTCTGTCTATGGACCGAGGCTAAATTTTATCATAGACTATATACGTGTGATTTCCCAATCACACTTTACTAATTGTACTTTTGATATCTGCTCGTTTCCATCATCACAGATTCATTCATTAATATTTCCTGAGTGCCCAGCCCCAGGCACTGCCCTCCTCACCAAGGCTACAGCAGTAAAGGGATAGAGAGGCCTGGGCTCTCACGGGTCTTATATTCCTTTTACAGAAAATGAGGACTTCACTGTATTTAGGTGGAGGGTAAATTTTACATAGAAAGCTATAGGAAAGACACCAATTATATTTGGATACACACACATACACACACACACAAAAACCTAAATATTTCTTGCTGTTTGGAAAGCTGTGACTTTGAAAGACTCAGAATGGCACCACAGCAGCATGTGGCTTTTCTGTAATTGCACAGAACTCTACAAAGCAAAGCACTCGATACCTCTCTCATTAGTCACTTCATTACTAAACACTGTGATGATTGGGGCACCAGGGTGGCTCAGTGGGTTAAACGACAGACTTTGGCTCAGGTCATGATCTCCTGGTCTGTGGTTCAAGGCCAGCATCAGGCTCTGTGCTGACATCTCAGAGCCTGGAGCCTGCTTCGGATTCTGTGTCTCCCTCTCTCTGCCCCTCCTCTCCTTGTGCTCTGTCTTATTCTGTCTCTTAAAAATATATAAATGTTAAAAAAAAAAAGTTTTATTTTTAATACCGTGCTGGTTAATTTTATGTGTCAACTTCGTTAGGCCAGAGTACCAGATATTTGGTCAAACATTCTAGATGTCGCTGTGAAGGAATTTTTTTTTAAAGGTGAGATTTAATGTTTAAATCATTAGACTGAGTAAAACAGACTGTTCTCCAAAATGTGGGTGGGCCTCATTCAATCAGGCGAAGGCCTTAATAGAACAAAGACTGAGGTCCCCTGGAGAGGCAGGAATTCTACCTGCAGACTCTCTTCAAACTCAGACTGCAGCATGATCTCTTCCCTCAGTCTCCAGGCTGCCGGCCTTGCAGATTCTGGGTTTGCCAGCCTCCACATCGCCAATTCCTTAAGTCTTTCTGTTTTATCTATCTCTGCCTCTCAATATATCGTATTCGTTCTGTTTCTCTAGAGAACCCTGATTAATACAAACGCCTACATCCCTTTGAGAGAGGATGAACTGCCCTGCAATCCAGAGTTCAAGACTTTAAAAAGTAATGCATATAAACAAAACTTGGGTGCTCTGCCTGTTCAGGGAGCATGTCCACATGCACATTAAATTTTGTCCAACTGCATTGCTATCACCAGTTTACGAATAAAGAATTGGAAGGCTCAGAGAATTTGAATGATTTGTGCAGGTTCATACAGGTTAAAAATGAGAAATTCAGGAAAATACTTAAACATATTTTTTTTAATTTTTTTAATATTTATTTATTTTTGAGAGAGAGACAGACAGACAGAGCATGAGTGGGGAAGGGACACAGACAGAGAGGAAGACACAGAATCCGAAACAGGCTCCAGGCTCTGAGCTGTCAGCACAGAGCCTGACGCGGGGCTTGAACTCACAAGCCGTGAGATCATGAATGCTTTGTCAGAAATGGGAATTCTCAGGCTGACCCTAGACCTACTAAAGTGGGATAGGGCACAGGAATCTGTGCTTTGAAAAGGCTTCTGAGGTATCCCAAGCAAACTACAGTTTGAAAACCACTGTTAGAAGGATTATGCAACTCACTCAGCAGACAGCTAAACTCCCTAACCCAAGACGGTCTACTGAATTAATGGTCAACTAGGGGCACCGGGGTGGGTCAGTTGGTTGGGAGTCTGACTTCAGTTTAGGTCATGATCCCACGGCTTGTGAGCTCAAGCCCTGCATCGGGGTCTGTGCTGACAGCTCAGAGCCTGGAGCTTGTTTCAGACTCTGTGTCTCCCTTCCTCACTGCCCCTCTCCTGCTCATGCTCTGTCTACCCCCCCCCTCTCTCTCTCTCTCAAAAATAACTAAACATTAAATAAAATTTGAATTCATGGTCAACTAAAGCAGGTAAGTTACATAATTTTCTCAGTCTGATGCTTGTTGGAATCCATTATGTTCTTAAATAAACATCATCTCTTTAGTCAACAAATACAATTTAAATGAATATGCTACAAAAATGGCTCATTCATTCTTGTGCGAGTCCTCTAGACTAAGGCAGATGTGATAGCATGTTAGTGGCAGAGTGGCCAGCAGACACAGGACCAAACACAGAAACACAATTCCACGAGGGGCAATTTGTGCCTCTTGGTTATAAGGTCAGACCTGCAGATGAGGTCCTGGTATGTTGTTTCAGTAGACTTTTCATTGTAGGCTGGGACTGGGAGTCGGTGGCCATGGGTTAACTGGAATGTATTTATACAGAATCTGTGTATCCTGCTAAACTAGGTTCCTAGAAGGCACATCTACAGATAGGCAAAGAACTCAGGCCCTCAGTGAATTCCATTAAGTCTCTTTAAACTAGCTTACATGGAAATGTTTATGTAAAATAGAAGTGAAAACAATCATGCTAAAATAGTATATGCATAAATGGGTCCATGTACACTAAGTATAGATTGAAAATTAGAAATGACAATTATTTGGGGTGTCTCGGTGACTCAGTCAGTTGAACATCGGACTCATGATTTTGGCTCAGGTCATAATCCCAGGGTCATGGGATTGAGCCCCATGTCGGGCTCCATGTTAAACATGGAGTCTACTTAAGATTCTCTCTCTCTCCTTCTGCCCCCTCCCCAGCTTGTGTTCTCTGTCTCTCTAAAAAAAAAAGAAAAAAAAGTTAACAAAGAAAGAAAGACAATTATTAAAAATTCAACATTATGAGGGGCGCCTGGGCAGCTGAGTCAGTTAAGCATCCAACTTTAGCTCAGGTCATGATCTCGCGGTTCACGAATTGGAGCCCCGCATCGGGCTCTGTGTTGACAGCTCAGAGCCTGGAATCTGCCTCAGATTCTGTGTCTCCCTCTCTCTCTGCCCCTCCCCTGCTTGTACTCTGTCTCTCTGTCTCTCAAAAGTAAATAAAATATGAAAAAAATTCAACATTATGAAGTTCTTGTTGCCTATGTACCTACTTTATAATGTTAAAACTTACTTTAAAATAAAGTACCTCATTTGACAATAAATTCTATTAAAAAAATAAAAAAGTACCTCCTTTAAATTAATTAATTAATTTAAAGTACCTACTTTAAAACCTGTCACTCAGTCGGAAGGACTGGGTTTCAGTCCTCACTCTACCGCAGACTATCCACACAGTGTTGCCCAAGTTTCTACCCATCAAAGCTTCAGGCTCATCACCCATAATTTGGCAGATCACCTGCCCTTTGATTCCGGAGGACTGTTTCAATTAACAAGTGAGATAGTTTATAAAGGGATTTTATAAGCTGCAAAATGCAAGGAAAAAGGTTTATTTTATTGGGCACTTGGCAGTTCTGCACTCAGGCAGGCATATTTGTTAAATGTCCTGTAAGGGCGCCTCGGTGGCTCAGTCAGTTAAGCTTCTGACTTTGGCTCTGGTCATGATCTTGCGGTTCACAGTTCAAGCCCTGCATCAGGCTCTGTGCTGAGGGCTTGGAGCCTGAGGCTTGCTTCCAATTCCGTGTCTCCCTCTCTACCCCTTCCCTGCTTGTTCTCTCAAAAATAAATAAAGAAAAAAAATTAAAAAAAAAAAAAAAAGAAGTCCTTTGTAGGCCGTGCCCAGTAGTAGCCAATGAGGAAGCAAAACTGCAAAGAAAACAGCAATCTTACCAGCCAGGCTACAACCCCCTGTGTCCTGGGCAAGCACTGTGTGATGCTGTTACTGGGGAGATGGCGGGGACAGAAGCAAATGAATATGGAAACCAACATTTATTGAGCGCTTACCGTCTGGTGCTTATAACTCTACATAAATCGGGCCATCTAATTACCAGAGTAGCTCTAATAACAGTACAGTTCCCGTTTTCCCGAGTAAAATAAAGATCACAAATGACACTTTCAAATTAGTGGGGAGCTATGATCAGAAACTGGTCTATACCATTTCCGGCAGCCCAGTTTTGCTCCTTTAGGTCAGTCCGAGGTGCCCACACACCATACTCTTTGATTAAAATCGAGACATTGCAGCTGGTACCTTTCATGGTGGCCTTGAGGGCCTTTCTTGTTCTTGTCCTACTAGCTCATCAAAGCCTGGCTTGGAGTCCTCAGTGACCTTTCTCTCCTCTGTTCAGAAATATGACTCTGAAGGGTGTCTGGGTGGCTCAGTCGATTAAGCGTCTGACTTCAGCTCAGGTCATAATCTATTGGTTCATGAGTTCGAGTCCCATGCCAGGCTCTGTGCCGACAGCTCAGAGCCTGAAGCCTGCTTCAGATTCTGTGTTTCTCACTCTCTCTGCCCCTCCCCAGCTCACATGCTCTCTCTCTAAAAAATAAATGAACATTACAAATAATTTTTTAAAATGTGACTCTGAGAAACTGCATCACTTTGGTACAGCTACAGCTCTCTGTTGGCTTCTGAGCTTGTAACCTTGGGGGAACCTGAAAGGTTAGTTATTTTCCATATGTCGTTTGTTGGGAGAGGCAGAAAGATGTGGTACTGCCCTTATGCAACCAGGCAATCCTCTCCTGGAGGAGTGACCAATGCCAGTTGTACTCGAGGACCTAGATAGTACAGCCAACAAGACCTTAGACTAGTTATAAAGGGTCTCCCAGCTTCACTTTCTTCCTCTGTAAAATGGGGGCAGCCACAGTCCTTGCCTCATTGACTGCTCTTTAATGTATAAGCTGGAACACCGCTGCAGGGGCACGCCTCACTTAGGACCCCTGACCAAGCATTTTGTTGGCCCAGGCTCTTCAAATTCACCCCGACTGTTCCCAGAGCACCTTCCACCACCTTCTATCAAAGCACTTAATGCATTTCATTACAATTGGTTTACTCTTTATTGTCCCTATACTGTGAGCCCCTTGAACACGTTTTTCCTAAAGGACCCTAATACTGAGGCATATGAAGGCACCGAATGAGTATTAGCAGGCCTAGGACTTGGACATCTGCCTCCATCTGAAGCCAGGACTTCCCGAGAATGAACTGAGATACAGGTGAAGCCTTGTCCATCGGCATCTCTGGAGAGCGCTAGTGCTATTTGACAAGAAAAATGATGCTAAATCTGTCTTAGAAAGATAAGTGGGGCCCTGGGCATGCTGGTCTGGATTGATGCATGGCGTTTCAGAGATTGAGTCTGGAGGCCTGCACAGAGCCAAGATACAGCATCCTTGAGAGGTGACTTACGAAGCCATGGAGACTAGATAGAGGGTCATCCATCCAGAGGTAAGTCAGGAAGGGAGACTCCAGCGACAAGCTGAGGGGATGAGGACCAGGAACATGGGGGACTGGGCCTTTCCCATGCTCTGCTTTCATGCGTTGGGATCCATACAGCCTCCAGGCCAGCACCACCCCCTAAATGTGCCAACTACACATAACGGTTGTGCACTAGCGGCTGTTGGGTGCTCCACGTGCTTTTCCAGGTGGATCAATGATCAGCGGCTCTATCCATCACTCAGACAAACCGCATCTGAACATAGGGCTGTAGGTAATAAGAAACAGCCTGCCTGACATGCCTAGCCATCTGAATACTTATGAGGCCCTTTTTACTCACAGGACCCCAGCTGCATTCCAAGGATTGACCTCGGTATCTCCCGCATTTTGAGGATTATAAAAAAAAGTCAAGTAACATGTTGACATATACCATAGATGTGGTCGGACTTGTTACCTCCCATTTTGCCATTTCCCATCCAGTCCTGGGTTTAATTCCCTCCCTTTGACCCAATCAAGGCCCATTTGAACTTGGCATGTGCCCAGTTCTTCACCTTGGGACTTGAAAGCTCTAATGTGTATCCTCCCAAGACCTCCCGATCCTGTACCACGTAAAGTAGTGTATTTGTCCCAGCTTGGCTCCCAGTCCTGGGCCCTGGTCCACTGGCTGGCGGGGGAGGGGGGCAGTAGATCTTTCAAAGAAATGCCTCTTTCCACTATATCCTACTGGCGCACTAGGAAAATGCTTTATCTGCAAAGTCAAAGCCCTTTGATCAATATTCTTTTTCCCCTTTACTTCTTCAGGAGAGACTTAATCCTCGCCCTGCCCATTGTAGTCAAATAAGCTTGTATAACATGTAAATTTTTAATATACAAAATAATTTTTATTGTGGTACAATATACATAACAGGAAATACACCATTTTTAAATATAATTCACCAGCCTTAAGTTGTGCAACCATCACTCCTACCCATCTCCAGAACTTTCTCATCTCCCCAAACTAAAAGTCTCTACCCACGAAATACTAACTTCCCATTTCCCCCTCCCCCCAGGCCCTGGCAGCCACCATTCTATTTTCTGACTCTACTTCCAGGTCCCTCATACAAGTGGAATCGCACAGCACTTGTTCTTCTGTGACTGCTTCATTTCGCTTAGAACAACGTCCTCAAGTTTCATTACGTTGTAACCTGTGTCAATGTCCTTCCTTTTTAAGAATTTTTTATAAACATTTTTATTTATTTTTGAGAGACAGAGAGAGACAGAGCACGAGCAGGAGACGGGCAGAGACAGAAGGAGACACAGAATCTGAGGGAGGCTCCAGGCTCTGAGCTGTCAGCCCAGAGCCCAATGCGGGCCTTGAACCCACAATCGACGAGATCATGACCTGAGCGGAAGTTGGATGCTTAACTGACTGAGCCACCCAGATTGTGGGTGGAGCCGAGATATGAGTGTGTGTGTGTGTGTGTGTGTGTGTGTGTGTGTGTGTACGACATTTTGTTTGTCTATTCATCCGTCAGGGAACACTTGGACTGCTTCTACTTTTAGGCTATCGTGAATAATCCTACTATGAATATAGGTGTGCAAATACCTGTTTGAGCCTCTGCTTTCAATTCCTTTGGGTGTTGCGAAAAGAATGTTGAAGAATGTTGAGTTGTTGAACCACCATAGTATTTTCCACAGCAGCTGCACCCTTTTACATTCCTGCCAACAATGCCCGAGGGTTCCAGTTTCTCCACATCTTTCCCAATGCTTGTTATTTTTTCTTTTCTTTTTTTGTGTAATAATAACCATTCTAATGGGTATGAAGTGATATATCATGTGGTTTTGGCTTGTACTTCCCTAATATTTTGTGATAATGAGCATCTTTTCATGCCCTTATTGGTCATTTGTATCTTTTGAGGGGAAATGTCTATTCAAGTCCTTTGCCCATTAAATATATAAAATAATTTTTACTGTAACTCAGGGGAACTCATTTCTTAGGGTTCTTAAATATATACAAAAATATTTTCATCTTAATTCAGACTAGTGTCCCTTATCAACCCATATTGATTTGGGAAAAATAAAAAGAAACAGTAAGTCAGTCGAATTACAGGCATGGAAATACACATATTTCTTTATTATCTACATTTGGCCAGCACACTAAATACATATCTTGGCAAAACACTAAAGAACCCAATCTTAAAAACCATATTCAGCCAAAGCTGGGAAAGCTCCAAATTCACTCAGAGCTGAAACGGAAGCTGAATATCACCATTGCAGATTAAACTTCTGAAGTACAAAAATAAGTGACATGTTATCAAAAATTTAATTAGGATTATAATTTCACCCTTCAATATTTTAGTAACCTATATTTTAAAGTTTGACATTATAGCGTAGGAACAAAATTAGTCAATGTTGTCATCTGTGACAACTTTTGTAGTCATTTCATTACATATTCCTGAGACTAACTTGTCACCAGCACACTGAACACATGGCATTAATCTTTTATGCATGGCAGAACAGAAGTCAGCTTTCGGTACTGACTTTTCTCAAAGGAACTGTGCACCTAGGAAAATCTCAAAAACACGTTGTAACTTCAGTTACCAAAAAATGGTTGTCACACTACAGTAAACGTTTGGCAAGTTTTATATTTTAATGTTTAGTCTCTACAGGCTCAAATCTATAAAGAATTGTTTTCTTCTAAGTGTTCTTACAGCATCTATTTTTAAGTTTATTAGAAGGAACAAAATGTATTTGGGATACCTAGTTTTTCTCTAATACTTTTTTTTCCTACTGTTTATAGTTTATCAGGATAAACAGGATAGTTTATCATGGAGTTATTATATGTTGTCTTGGAAATTTTTTTCCTTGTGGAAATGAGGTGGCAAAGTTGACATTATGACTTGAATATCACTCTCATGAGAGATAAAGAATTTTCGCACAGAACTTTTTTTTTTTAAAGACTTGGGGCTTAAGGAGAATTTTTTTAAACCATAATTAAATGCAGTTGTTACAGACTATTTTGATTAGTGATAGAGTTGCAACTACAACAAACAATTCTGGAAATATCGGAATCATGATATAATCACTATTCTATTACCTTATGCTAGTAATTAAACTTTTATAAAAATTTTTGGCTCCAAAAATATATAATGTCCTTTCTAAAATTATCTCTCTTGGGGTGTCTAGGTGGCTCAGTTGGTTAAGCCTCCGACTTCGGCTTAGGTCATGATCTCTCGGCTGGTGGGTTCCAGCCATGCGTTGGGCTCTGTGCTGACAGTTTGGAGCCTGGAGCCTGCTTTGGATTCTGTGGCTCCCTCTCTCTCTCCCCTCCCCCACTCGAGCTCTGTCTCTCTCTCTCTCTCCCTCAAAACTAAAACAAACATTAAAAAAATTTTTTTAAAAATAAAATTAACTCTCTAAAACACTCTATTTTATTATTTTTAAGACACTCTCTTTCAAAGAAACCATATTCATTAATACTGCAGCATTTACTCTGGCAATTATAAGTTTATGTAGCACTTTTGATTGGCAGAATTTGAACATAGGAAGTCTGTAAGGAGATTTTCCTCCAAGTTATATTTAGAACGCTTAATCATATTGGAAAGAGCATCTTCAGATAATAACAACACATCCATGCCGCAGTTATTCCGATTATCGACACTGTCACACTGATTAGATGCTTTGGGAAGCTGTGCGTGTCCTCCATCACTGAGCGGCAGCCTCTCAGGGGTTCAAGAAATGTTGCTTAGGAAGCACCGAGCTGTTTGCCCTCAAAAGGCTGAAATCAAAGCTGAAGTTAAATAGCAGAGTTGGGCTGAGAACCACAGCTGACGCCAAATGCCGTGACATCCCTAATATATGCATTATTTATTTCTAAAACAGCTGAAAGATAGAAAGGAGAGCTCCGTGAGTATGGGGATCTCAGCCCATCCTAAGCACCATTACATTTGGGGGGCTGTCGTTTCCATTCTCTGAAGTAGCGACGCTAAAAATAGAATACAATCAGAGGCCAAGATTATTGGCATTCAGCTAGATCTACTAACATTACTCCTTATGTCAGTAATTTTGGATGCTCAGAATGGCTGATTCTTTAAAAGTTCTCTGTTGAGTTCAGTTACTCAGTGCTTACCATCTGCCAGCCACTGTCTCAGCGCTTGACAGGCACTAACTCCTCCAGTCCTCACAACAGCGCGTGAGAAAGGCACTTTTGTTTTATTATTGCCATTTCACAAACACAGAACCCAAATCAGAAACAGGTGAGGCAATTGCTCAAAATCCGCAGGCCTGGAGTGGCGGAGCCGGGATCCGGGAGCCCGGGCCCTACTGACTCCACCACGCTGCCTGAGTGTGTTGCAGTCGAGTCATGTGGAGATGGAGGGATCATCCCGTGATTGGCTTCAGATGTCCCGTTCTTTCAAGTTCCAGGCCTGGGGACTTCACCAGCGCTTTCTGCCCAAGGGGCTCGGAGGTGCAGGAGGAGACTGAGAATCCCAAACTGCAGCTGGGGAAAGTGAGGTCAAAGACTTAACGGAGGAGGGAAGAAATGAAGGGTAAGAGAGAAAAGATACGTGGGAATACAGCAAAGGGTGTATACTGGTATCTTTAATTTGCCTGGGGAAAGGCGAAGTTTACCTCATTCAGACAAGGACACTTTGTTCGACAAAGCAGAATAATTACTAAATAATCAAATTGACCTAAGTAAACATTTCCTCCTCCTCCTCCTTCTCTCTCTCTTCCCCTCCCCTTCCACCTTCCCCTTCTCTTCACCATCCTCCCCCTGCCCTTCCCCCTGCCTTCCTCCTCCTCCTCCTCCTCCTCACTCTGACCTTTCCCTCCCCATCCCCCTCCTCCTCTACCTTCTCCTCCTCTTCATTTCTCCCTAAAGATGATAAAAAAAATTCAGTGTTTGAAATTCTTGAGGGCTGGATTAGACTTTGTCACACGCGTTTTTCTGGAAGATGCAAATTATCTTTATTTCCTTAGTAATTATTTTTTTACATTTTAGTTTTTTTCAGTAATCTCTACAGTCAGCATGGGGCTCACACTTACAACCCCAATGCCAAGGGTGGCATGCTCTACTGACTGAGCCAGCCGGGTGCCCATTATAACCGTTTTGAAATGTACAATTTAGTAATATATTAGTTAAGTATATTCACCTGTGTTAAGTATTTTGAGTATATATTTAGCTAAGTATACTCACAATGCATGCTTAATAAAACTTTAGAAGATAAAAGTGCAACATGCAACCAGAAAAAAAAAAATGCTCAAATCATAAGATACAGCATGGAAAAATTATCACAGAGTTCACACATGCGCAACCTTCACTCAGGTTAGGAGACGGAAGGTTTCTAACCCCAGAAGCCCTGCTCAAGTCCTCTTTTCGATCGTATCCTCCCATCTCCCCCACCAACACCCACCCCCTGATTTCTCTCTAAACCGACCGCTAACATGAAATATTAGCTTTGCCTGTTTTTAAATTTTGAACAGATGGAATCATACAGAATGTATTCTTCAGCATCTGGCCTCCATTGGTTAATGCTACACCTGTGTGAGTCATTCATTTTACAATGTGTGAGAGTCGCTCATTTATTTTTGCTGCTATATAGTATTCCATGATATGAATATACCACAATTGTATGTATTCATCCTAAATGTTGAATCAGGACACTTGGAATTTTTTTTCTAGTTTGGGAGTTTTTACAAATAATAGTGTGCATAATGTGTACCTATCTTTTGGAGTGGAACTGCTGGATCATAGGTTCTGCCCGTGTTTACCTTTAGTAAACATTGCCAAATATTTTCTAAAGTGGCGGAACTCATTTACATTGTCAAGGGCATTGTAAGAAAGTTGTGTTGCTCTCTGTGGTAGACAAAATAATGCTCCTCCTGCAAAGAGGTCCACATCCTACTTCCCAGGACCTGTGAATATGTTCCCTTACATGGCAAAAGGGACTTTGCAGTTATGATTAAATTAAGGATATTGACAGAGAGGGAGTACCCTGGATTATACAGGTAGGCACAATGTCGTCCAATGAGTCCTTAAATGTGGGAGAGAGAGAAAGAAGAGAGTCAGAGGGTACGTGACCGTGGAGGGATGGTTATAGCACGGTAATGTTGCTGGCCATGAAGGTGAAGAAAGAGGGACAAGAGCCAAGAAAAACGGAAGTCTCTAGAAGCTAAGAAAGGCAAGGAAATGAATTTTCCTCTAGATCCTCTAGAAAGGAATGCAGCCTTGTTGAATGAAACCTTGATATAGCTCAGTGAGACTTGTGTCAGACCTCAGACCCACAGAACTGTAAGATAATAAATTTGAGTTGCTTTAAGTCACTGCATTTGTGGTAATTTGTTAAAGCATCAATAGAAAATGAAGAGACTCCACATCTTCAACAATATTTGGTATTATCTTTTATTTTTTATTTTTATTCAAAAAAAAATTTTTTTAACGTTTATTTATTTTTAAGAGACATAGAGACATAGCGTGAGCAGGAGAAGGGCAGAGAGAGAGAGGGAGACACAGAATCCGAAGCAGGCTCTAGGCTCTGATGAGCCGTCAGCACAGAGCCTGACGTGGGGCTCGAACCCACAGACCGTGAGATCATGACCTGAGCTGAAGTCGGCCGCTTAACCAACTGAGCCACCCGGGCGCCCCGGTATAATCTTTTATTATCTGATGGATGGTTTTAATTTATATTTCCCTGACAAAAAATTATTAAGCACCTTCTCATATGTTTCTTAGTCATGTGGATACACACATATCCATTGCCCATTTTCCTCTTGATTTTCCTTTCCTTATCAATTTGTGTCGTTCTTTGTAAATATTTCTTTGGTTCTTACTTTCTTTGTATATCTTTGTATTTATATTATCTTCATAGCATGTGTTTCCCCTTTCCTTAATAGTGTCTTTGGATAAGAGAACTTCTTTTTTGTTTTGTTTATTTATTTTGAGAGAGAGAGAGAGAGAGAGAGAGAGAGAGAGGGAGAGAGAGAAAATCACAAGCAGGCTCCGCACCATCAGTGAGGAGCTCAATGCAAGGCTCGAACTCATGAACCGTGAGTTCATAACCGGGGTAGAAATAGAGAATTGGAAGCTTAACCAACTGAGCCTGAGCCACCCCAGCAAGCCCCCCCCCTTATTTTAAATGGATAAGAGAACTTCCTAGAGAGTCCAATTTATCTTCTTTTCTTACAGTCAATGGATTGGGTCTGTTTAAGTAATCATACCCTGCCCCAAGGCCAAAAAGATATTTTTAAAGATCTTTTCAAGCTTTATTGCTTTACCTTTCATATTTGTATCTCAGTCCCTCTGGAATTGACTTTTGTGTATGGAGTGAGGTAAGGGTCAAGGGTCATTTTTTCCCTTCACATGGGCATTATTTTGTCTACCACAGAGAGCAACACAACTTTCTTACAATGCCCTTGACAATGTAAATGACTCTCCAACTGACTCGGCACCAGCTTTCCATTAAAATTCCACGGTGTTCCTTTTGTCCTTCTCTTACTACTTGACATTGCTGCTGTTGTAAATCAGGCATCCAGACATGTGTGAGTTTGTTTCTAGACTCTTTTATTTTATTGCGCTATTTGTTATGTCCACTCCAACACTACACACACTTCATTTTTGTAGCTTTAATACAAATGTGGATGTCCAGTAAAGGAACTTCCTCTCCTTTTGTTGTTGTCCTTCAAAATTATTGGCTATTCTTGTCTTGGTCCTTTGCATTTCCACATAGAAGACATTACAAATCAGACTGTTGATACACACACACACACACACACACACACACACACACACCCCACAGATTTTGAGTGGGAATGAGTTGAATCCAATGCAACTGACATCTTTACAAAATTGAGTTTTCTAATCCATGGCCTTAATGTAGTCTTAACATTTTACTTAAGAACTTAATAGATTTCCCCCAGTACTGTTTTTCTAGTTTTGTATGTCATGGTCCTGTATCTCTTTCATTAGATTCATTTCTAAGATTTAACTTTTATTTTTTTTTTTGAGAGAGAGAGAGAGCAAGCCCATGCGAGCTGGGGAGGGACAGAGGGAGAAGGAGGGAATCTGGAGCAGGCTCCATGCCCAATGTGGAGCCTGATCTCATGACCTTAAGATCATGACCGGAACCCAAATCAAGAGTTGGACACTTAACTAAGCCAGCCAAGTGTCCCTAACATTTGACTTTTTAAATGCTGTTGTAAATTGTACTAATTTTTTTAATTCTATGTATAATTATTGGGTACTGACACATAAAGAGTAGATCTTGTGTCCAGTGACTTCGCTAAATTTACCTCTTAATAGTTTATTTGTGGATTCTTGTATTTTCCACATATACAATCACATCATTCAAGAATAATGACAGCTTTACTTTGGAAGAGGCACATTTTATGTAGGAGAATGTGGAGAAATTGGAACCCTCATACATTACTGATGAGAATATAAAATGGTGTGGCTGCTTTGGACACTAGTTGAGAGTTCCTCAAAATACTAAAGATAGGGTTATCATATGATCCAGCAATTCCAATCCTAGGTATATATCCAAATGAACTGAAAGCATCAATCTGCACAAAAACTTATATATAAATGTTTATAGCAGCATTATTCATAATAGCTAAAAAGTAGACATAACCCAAATGTCCATCAACTAATGAGTGGACAAATAAAATGTATGTCTGTATAATGAGGTATTATTGATTCATAAAAAAGAATGGAATACTGATATATGCTACAACATAAATGAAACTTGAAAACATTATGCTCGGGGAAAGAAGTCAGTCACAAAAGACCACAGATCTTATGAATCCATTTATATAGAACGTCCAGAACAGGTAAATCCATCCAGACAGATCAGTGATTTCCTAGGGCCAGGGGTGTGTGTGGGGGGTGGAGGGGGGGTAATGGGGAGTGACTATTAATGGGTATGTTTCTTTTGAGGATGATGAAAAGTTCTCAAACTAGCTGTGGTGATAGTAGTACAACTCTATACATGTTCTCAAGACTACTGAACTGTACACTTTCATGCGTCAATTTTTTTTATTTTTTTTTATAATTTTTTTAATGTTTATTTATTTTTGAGACAGAGAGACAGAGTATGAGCAGGAGGGTCAGAGAGAGAGAGGGAGGCACAGAATCTGAAGCTGGTTCCAGGCTCTGAGCTGTCAGCACAGAGCCCGACGCGGGGCTCGAACTCACGAACCGCGAGATCATGACCTGAGCTGAAGTCGGACACTCAACCAACTGAGCCACCCAGGCGCCCCTCATGCATCAATTTTATAGTATGTGATTTATACCTTTATAAAGGTGTTTAAAATTTTTTATGTAGGCTCTTTAAAGCTTAAAAAAGGAGGTAAAGGTATACTAGTGTCTATAGTATAATATCTGAATTAGGAGATTTTTGGCAATTCTTATTTTTTCTTTCTACTGTTTTGGATTTTTATACATGTATTTTTATAACTGGAAAAATCAAACAGAAGAAATGTCACAGAGATTTAATCTCTCCCTCCCTCTCTCCCCCCAACAGCAGCAACAAAAACAAACCAACAAACAAAACGAGAACATAGTTCAAAGAGAAATGACTTGGCACCTGAGTTTTAAGATTGTCTTAACCTAGGTTAACTTGGCTTAAAACCATAGAGTTAAATGGTGGTGAATGGTAGCTAACAAAGCAAAGGGCATTTGGTGGAAAGACTATATATATATATACATTTTTTTTTAATTGAGGTAATTGACACATATCAGTTTCAAATGTACAACACAGTGATCAGACATGTGTACACATTGCAAACTGACCACTACAATAAGTCTAGTTACTGGGAAAATGCTTAATAGTAAGGCACATGTTTGACATTTTCATGGAATTGATAGGAGCTAAATATTAGAAAGATAATTTTGTATCTTTGGCCAGAGTAAATTGAAAAAGCCTAGTTAGAAATTTGCTAGTATGGTTTTGAAGTGGTTAATACTTTGGTCAAGACGTTAAGTGAGAAAAGAGTGAAAAGGTGAGCTTAAAGGTTTCGGTGCTTAAATCAGCAGGGAATAGTGATGGCCTAGCTGGCAAGACCGTACAAGGGAAAGGACAGAGGCTTCCCTGATGCCAGAGAAATTGGCTGAGGAACAATTTAGATGGAAAAGTCATGAACATGATGATAGACAAATGCTGTTGGAATGGGGATTCCAATGTTTGAATTCCAGCTTCCCCATTTGCGATCTGACTTTGGACAAATTACTTCTTTGAGCTTTGGTTTCTATTATCTTAAAAATGGTAACGTCAATACCTACTTCATAGGATTGTTTTAAGGATTAAATAAGAAAGTACATAAAAACACTCAGCATCAGGGCTCCTGGGTGGCTCAGTCGGTTAAGCATTCAACTCTTGATCTCGGCTCAAGTCATGACCTCACGGTTCGCAAGATAGAACCCTGAGTCGGGCTCTGTGCTGGCACCAAGCCTCCTTGGGATTCTCTCTCCCTGTCTCTCTGCCCCTGCCCCACTTGCACATGCTTTCTCTTTCAAAATAAATAAATAAACTTAAAGAAAAAAGCACTCAGCATAACGCCTGACACATATATCTCAAAAATGTTTTTCAAATATACTATATCACCACTGGGGGAAATACGGGGGAGGGTACAACCTCCTTGTACATTCATTGCAACTTCCTGTAAATCTGTAATTATTTCAAAATAAAAAGTTAAAAAATGTATTAGCTATCATGTCCATAAATTGTATTATGTCATTGTGCTAATTTTTTGGTTATTTTTATTTTTTTATCAAATGAAGGAATCAAAGACCAGGAACACAAGAAATCTGGTTACAAAGAGTTACACAGAAGTAAAATGAGAATGGAAGCAATATCTTCTGGATCCTAGAACCACAGGGCAGCATTACTGTGAAGTGACCTTAGAATCAAGGTACAGTTTAATCACTGAGTTCATCTGGATTTCAGTATGTGGTTTACCTATGTTCTTTTCCTGGTTCCACTTGACCCATCCAGATTTCAAACAATAAACATATCCTCGCACATCCTGTGTGGGGGTAGGCCCTTCCACGTTGCTTCGAATTGCGACGAACATTTTCTGCATTTTAGGAGAAAGGCACAGAGAAAATTAACACTGCTGTCTCAATGGATTTATGGCTCGCCACTTTCACCTCTTAGTTTTGACGATAAAGTTAAACTTTGTGAAACAAATCGTAGAGGGTGCCGTACGGCAGCTGGAAGAACTACAACACTGTCTGTGGAGAATACTTTTGGCTCTACTAATGTGGAAAACAGCAGAGCACTTCATACGGTGGATAAGAAACAGGGGGGTTATTTTCCTTTATACTTGGTTTACAGTGGCAGTTCTGACAGGATGCTCTATTCTGTTCAGAACAAGCCGATGCTAAGAAACTTGGAGTGGAGGCTGACTGTGAAACTGAGCTTAAGTTCTGCCACATTCTACGGACAGCCTTCAACTCTTGTATACAGGAAGAACGGCCTGGACAGGAGTGACTCACATGAGGCTCAGTTCTGTAGCTATTTTCCCCTCATTCTTTCTCTCTCTCTTTTTTAGGATGGTCTGAGAAAATGTATCTTTAGCCGATGTGAGTAAAAAGAGAGTCAATGTCTTTGAAAGACAAATCCAAACTACGAAAGATCTAGGGAAGGCTAAGGTTTCACCTTTTGGAATGTCACCTTGACATGGAGCTTTAAAGTGGCCAGGAGAGGCAAGGGAAAAAAAAAAAGATAAGAACTTTACACAAATATTTACCTTCATACTTTACCAAAATACGTAAAGGAGGTTTTCGGTAGGAGACTGGCAATTCATTTGTTTTGAAAGCGGAAAATATTTGCTCTTTTTACTTGGGAATGGCAGTCTGTGAGGGACATCTCACCAACCTGGCTCCAAAAAAACACAGAGATGAATACAAATGAATGCTAAAAATCGGTTTAAAAAGTGCGTTCTCGTATTTTTCCATTTTCAAACGGAGTCATTTTTCATTATTCAAAACAATAACTAATAGATCTGCCTTTTATATATTTTCTTCTTCAGGAATGATCATTCTGAAGAAAAAAAGTAAACCGTTCAATTACCAATACAAAAATTAATAAATGGGATAGCATCAAGCAATGCCGGGTAGTTTTTTTTTTTTATTGGCAATCTTTTCCCCATGAAATTTTTTGATTGATTTTGAAGAGCCAAATAAATACATTGATTTCCGAGGCTCCTTGGCAATTGATGGAAGTTTTCACTAGCATTGGGAAGAAGACTTATTCTGAGAAATTCGAGCCTTCGTAGCCACATAGTTGGATAATGCTTTTTAACAAACTGGCTTGTGGGGCGCTGGCTGGTTCAGCCAGGGCAACACGTGGTTCTCCATCTTGGGGTTGTGAGTTCCAGCCCCATGTTAGGTATAGAGAGTACATAAAATAAATAAAATTGATTTGTGACAGTCCCTCTATTTGTCAGATTTCAGTGGCGAAACAGATTCAGAATTTATACCTTGTGTTGTGCTCTGACCACTAAGCAACATATAGCTTCCAGAATCTCCAGACTACATTATAAGTGAAATTGGGGTACGGGTATGTAGAAAAATGAGCGCTATTTGTTTAAATATCATTTTTTACAAGGAGGGAACAGAAGGCATTTTATAAATGCTGGTTTAAAAACCATCCATCTTATCTTTGAGAAAGGAGAGAAGATCAAATGTAAACAACATGGACTTGTGCTGAACCGTGAATAAGAAAACCTTCGCTGAAAAGTCTAAAGACAATACTCCCTAAAAGGACCTGTAGTAACATGTAAAGCAGGTAGGGTAATAAACGCATAGTTCTTGAAGAACACCAACATTACACAGACCCTCCTCCTTTGCTGCCTTCCCAGAGAATAGTGAGATAAAGCTTACTGAGGCCTAGCTACCAAAGGGAGAGTTCGTCTTTTCCTATCCCAGGCTAGCAATTGGTACATAATCTCTTATTTTACCACCATCACTGAGAATTATAAATCTGACTTCTTGGTAGAGTGTCCAGATAGCTTTTGTTGTCTTGGGAGACGCAGTGGCTGAAGTATAGTTGGCACTGTGTAGATTTTGTGTTGTTATAAGATCAACAGTTAGTGCAAAGAGCCAAATCCTCTTCCCTCCTCCTTTCTACCCAGAAATTGATAAAATGTCAAGTGTCCACAAGACAAATATCAGCAAGCAGGGCAGAACTGTCATGGACTGAGTCAACTGGGACTGGTTTCTGTTGACAGTTTGCGAATTTCTGTCATTTTGAGAATTAGTGTCAGCTGAACTCACATAAGGGCATTTTGCAAGGGAAAGAAAGAAACAGGATATAGTTTGGCCTTCAGTTTTAATGATTCTATATTTGAGAGAATTAGACATACATCTGGAGTCATAGATTCTCCTCTGATTTTTGTTGCTTTTAGGATCGTATTACATATCACATGATGTGTTCCACCTTGTAATATCTGAGAGGCGAGTTTTTGGAATAGCTATGTAGAACCCATTTTATTACACAGAATTATGGATTTCGGAGACTCGATCTGATCCTTAGTCTGGTTCTCAGTGGCATTAAATACCAATGGATAGGATGCCCACCAGCCTGCAGTCAAAAGTCTATGTGAGCCCCACCTTGGGCTCTGTGGTGACAGCTCAAGGCCTGGAGCCTGCTTCCGATTCTGTGTCTCTCTCTCTCTGCCCCTCCCCTGCTCACACTCTGTATCTCTCTCTCTCTCAAAAATTAATCAGCATTAAAAAAAAAAAGTCTATGTAAAACTTTTGACTCCTCCAAACTTATTATAGCTTACTGTTGACTGGAAGCCTTACCCAAAACATAGTTGACTTGTATATAATATGTATTATATAAACTGCATGCTTATGATAATACCTTTTTTTTCTGGTATTTTAAGGCTATGCTGTTTGAGTTTTCTCAATCCTTTGCAAATCTCTAAAAATTTTTTCCAATATAATTATTTTTAAAATTCTACATACAGTTCAAATCTGTGGAATTTAAGGTCAGCTGCATAATGTCCTTGGTTAAGACCAAAACGAGGAAAGGGGACAAGCTGACAAGAGGAATTCCCTTTCCTCTCCAAGAAACCGGACCTGCCAATTTGGTATCAATTAAACAATTGGGTGTTTCTCCACTTCTGGCGATTACCAGTTTGGATGTCTTAGGTGGGGTAGGAGATGAGTCTTGAAGATAGGACAGTGTGAAAGGGAGTCAGAAAACCTGGATTCAGCCTCCACTTTGCATTTAAGCTAATCACTCAACACGTTAAAAGAAAAAAAAGCGGAGTAATAAAATCACTGTAATAGTGATTTTAGGGATACACCTCGAGGGCTAACAAAATTATTTAAACTCAAGAAAGAAAAACTAATCATAGACCCCCTTCATCGAGCATCTCCTAGATAGGAAGTACCCTCTGGGTTCCTTAATTGATCCCAATCATCCTTCATTAACAAATGGGTTACACACCTAAGTAAATGGCAGAATGGAGATCTGAACCCAGGCCTGCCTGTGCTCTTGCTGGAGCATTTCCCATTTTGTCAGCGAAGGATGGGCAAGACACGGGGGCAATAACCTGTGCTTCAGACTTAACCGCGCCTGAGTGGGAAAGAGGGCTGCACCACGATGACTTTGTCACTCAACCACCGTGCAGCCGGGCCCTGGGCTTTGTTACCAGCCACTTCGCGAGGGCCCCCTGCGCGCGGGGAGGCGGTGCTTCCTCCACCCGGAGGGTGGGACCCTCGGCCTCCGCCGGGCCTCGGATCGCCGACGACGTACGTGCAGCCCTGGGGAGGGGGCGCGGGGCGGCGAACGGCGCGCCCGCGAAGAAGGGCCGCGGCCGACGAGGCGGTGGGCGAGGCCGGTGACCCAATAAAGCGGGCCGGGCCGCGGGAGGCCCCGCCCGGGCCCGGTTCCGGGCACACGCCGCAGGGTCCCGGGCCGGCGGCAGCTTGCGCGCCCCCGTCGCAGCGCTCGGCTTGAGGGCGCCTCCGGCCGTGGGTGTGAGCGCGCCGCCGGGCCGGGCCGGGAGCGAGGGAGGCGGGAGGAGGGAGCGCCGGCCGCCCGGGAGCCGCGCGGAGCGGCCGGGCGAGGCGTGGCGAACCCCGGGGCCCGCGGCGCCCGCCCGCCCCCGGCGTCCGAGAGTCGCTCCGCTCGCGGCCCAGGCCCGGGCCCTTGGCCCGCCCCGCGCGCGCGCCCCCGCCGGCCCGTCCCTCCTCCTCGCCGCCCCTCCCGCGCGCGCTCCCCGGCTCCCCGGCTCGCGCCGCTCCATGTAGCCCCGGATCCCCGGGAGACCGAGGAGGAGGAGGGGGCGACCACAAGATGGCGGGTACGTGGCCCCCTGTCCTCCGGGTGGCGGCGGCGGCGGGGCCTCCTCTCAGCGCCCGCCCGCCGCCGCCGCCCCTAGTCGCGGCCGGCGCGGGGTCCCGGCGCGGGGTCCCGGCGCGGGGAGGCGCCGCGGGGCCGGGAGGGCGGGCGGCGGGGGCGGCGCGCCGGGTCCCGGGGGCGCTGACCGGGCCTTTCTTCTCTCCCCTTGGCTCAGACCTCTCGCTGCTCCAGGAGGACCTGCAGGAGGACGCGGACGGATGTGAGTGCGCTTGCCTCGGTGTCGCGGCGCCGGCGGCCCGCGGGGAGCGGCCGGGAAGGAAGGGCGGGCGGCGGTGGCGGCCTGGGCCCGGCCGGCGGGGACGGGACTGGGCGAGGCGTGGCCCTGGGCCGGCCGGGACCGCGAGCTTGAGGGGAGCATTACGCTTCGGGGAGGAAACGGCGCGCCGGGCCCGCGGGCGGCGAGAGATGCCCTAACGCCCGAGCTCGGGCTCTGCCCCGCCGCCCACCGTCGCATCACCCCCCCCCCCCCCCGCCCCGAACCGGGCTACCGTGGGCTCCAGAGCCGCTCGGCGTCTGTTCGGGGAGGAGAAGGTGGCGGGGCCCAGATTTGAAATGGGTATTTGGGGTGTGCTTGTTCCCGGTTGGCGCCCTCCGCGGACCCCCATCCCAACCAACCCTCCAGGAAGGAAGAGGCTCCGAGAAGGAAGGTGTGTTTACTTAGAGTTGCTCGCAAGTATCACTCAGCGGCCAGCCGTATGGGAGCTGGTCCGCGTTCTGCCGCCTTGGTTCGGTTGTCCTGGCTCTGCCTGCGTGGAGACGACTTACCTGTAATTTCCCTTCAGCTTCTAGCAGTTTTGAGATTGCCTCGACATCCCCTTGTGATTTGTGGGTTACGGGAAGGCTAGAAGGTGTGGCCTTAGCTGGAGGTACTGGGTTAACAGCGTATTTCTTTAATGCAAATATTCGCAAATCACCCGGCCCTCCCTAAATATTACAATTTCAGTTTTTCTTTGAGGAAGGGGAGTTTCAAAAGAGTCGATTCTTTTGTTTAAAAAGCAAAAAAGAAAGAAAAACTTTGACATTGTTTCCAGAGTAGTGTCAGGAAGGAACTGATATTTAGAGAGGAATTTGTTTATTTCATGTGTGCTTTTCTAAGCATCAGAAGATCATTTGGAAATTGTTCTGCGTTGAAATGATAACCCTGGTAGAATTTGTGGTGTATTTAGGGGAAAGCCTGCCTGACGGTGAGATTTACTGTGCCTAATACCTAGGTAAGTAACTCAGAGATGGTTGGAGTCTGAAATTGTTCTTTTAAGTACTATGTAGTTAATCCATAACATCGGCTAATGTGGTTTCCCTTGGCCAAATTAAGCTTAAGTTTTAAATTCCTAGGTGTTTTGAGTGGAGTAAGGGGAATCTGCTATTCAGAAGCGTTCTCTAAAAAGAGTAATTATTTTTAAAGCAAATGACTCAAATGCAAACTTCTGCAACTCTGGGTTTTTGTTTTTTGAGTAAGAAACTCTCTTAAAGGGAGCAGTACTAACCTAGTGTAGGACAGCTTTCACATTTCATTTAATGGTTTACATTAGGCCACCTACCTGCCTGCTAGTAAGTTTAAAAGGTTATTTCAGGCAGCTATTGATCGCTTGCAAAGTTAGGATGGTCTCTGATGGTTATCTCAAACAGGGGCTTCTCATTGGCTTATTAGGTTCAAGAATTTATATAAGTAGAAGACCTGTCATTCCGCGGGTGTTTAGTAGGAGAGTGTGGCGCAACAGCTTCTGCGCTTTCCTTTATTTTAACTTAAGCACTCTTCAAGGATGAGCCGAAGTGTCGGTTTCCTCATTGACCCTAAAGGAGCCTAGCCTAGAGGGGAAAGCACACCTGTGAAGAACTCAACAATGATTTATTCATGAGCCTCTCAGGACTTCTTAGTACTGAGGATATGGCTCTGCAAAGGACAGCCACAATCTATGCCCTCTAGTGGTTTACAAGCAATTTTAATGTAAGTGTGATAATGAAGATATCAAAGGCAGTATAACACAGTAGTTAATAGACAGCACTCTAGAGCCAGACTGTTCTGTTCCAATTTGGTATTGCCACTTTGGACAGACTCCTACAACTCACTTAACTTCCGTATGCTTACGTTTTGTCATTTGTAAATAGGCATAGTAAGTATTGCCAGCTTAGCGTTGTTTAGAACCTTACATAAATTAATGCAAAAAAAGCACTTAGCACAGTACCTGGTAGATAGTGACTATTAGGTGGTGATTGTTAATGACTGAAGAGTAGGGAAGTTTTAAAGGGCAGAGAAGAAAATACTGATGTTGAACGTTACACTACAGAATGAATATAGGTGCTGCTAAAGCTTGCAATTAACTTTTTAAAGGTTCTTTTAGTTCCTAGTACGTTTTAATTTAGGATAAAACATTAGACATCTGTAGGCATAAATAGTTTATTTGCATAATTATAAATCGATTAAAGACTTTTTTAGAATAATTACTATTTTTTTTTCATTTGCTAAGGTCTTTACAGGTGATACCTTTATCCACAATGTTTAGGAACAATCTTTGAACATGTGGCCCGTTTGAAGGACTACTTGCTGTCTATTATGAAGGGAGAAAGAGTGAGGGGGGCAATTTGGCTAAAATGCCTGGGTCAAGGGTAAGAGAAGTACAGAGAAGCTGAGAAAGCTTGTCACATCCTGGAGAAGCTGGAGGACCAGAGATGTTAGAGAGAATGGAGCTTGGGCTGCCCTTACAACTAGAACAGATCACATAGGAGCCTGATTTTGTCTCAAGCAATACCGGTATGGAGGCCCACCTCTGGAGTTGTAGTGAACCAGATCCTGCCGCTTCAGCCAAGTAGGTCTAGGTCAGTCTTTGTGATGGGAAGAAATTACTTTCTGGTCCAACTCTAGAATCTTGGTTCCTTTCCTGAATGCAGAACCTAGACTAAGAAGAGGTCTTAGGTACAGGTGACCTGCAGCTGTGGAGACTCGGAGGGGACCTGGGCAGGGTCTAGATCTTGAAATGGGGGCATGGCCAAGCCTTGATAAGATCGTCAGGTCTTTTGATTTGTTTTAAGCCCCAAAGTCTCTGTACAGAGCCCATAGAAAAGTGGGTAGAATGAGAAAGGATTTGGTCAAAAACTGACTTGGCTGATCCGCTTAGAGGAAGAGAAACAAAATCCTAATATGTGAAAGATAGTGCATTGTACGTACATAGCAAAGGTAAGAAAATAGATTACATGCTGTTAAAATTAAGTTTGTTTTAGGTTAAAAGTAATATTTTCCATACTGTGTCATGAAACATAGTTTGAATTTCAAAGTGAAAGCAAGCCAGTGACTCACGTTTGAATAGGTATCTCAGCAGAGTGACTTCAGCTTGGGAAAACCCTTTCTGTTCCTAGAATAATGGCAGACAATGCAAAAATCACAGATAGACTTTCAGAGAGAGAGAGAGAGATTTTAAGTTTCTTTTGTCAGTTTTCCAAAGATGCAGTTTTGATTTACATTTCAAAATGTACGTTGCTAGGTTTCCAAAATAGGAGAGATAGGACTTAAGATATAACCAGATTGGACGAGTTAGCTTTATCGCACAGGTTATTCTTCACAGCTCTCCTGGGAGGTGCAGGCTGTGGTATTCTGATATTAATAAACAAGTCAACTGATGCACAAAGGGACTAAATTACTTTCTGAAGAAATGAAACTCCTTAACTACTGGCCAGAATTTTAAGGTAGGCCTCCTGATTCTAAATATTGTATATGAAATAGTCTTTTCTTAAATCACCCAGTTTACAATATTGAGCAGCCCAAGTAGGCAATCTGTTTGAACTCATGCTTCAAATACCCTTGAAGATTAATCTAGCATGCTGCATATGGTTTAATTTAACCAAGAAAGATCGTTCAAGTGATGCTTGGGTGTAATCTAGCTTATTTCGTCTTCACGATAACTTTTGTTTGAGCTGTAACTGGCATGATGTCGAAGGGCTTTCGGAGCTGTATTCCAGCGTATCCCGTACTGCAGACTTGTTCGTGTTCGAGGAAGGTTTGGAAACCTTTCACACTACATCTCTTGTTTGTCAGGTTCGAGGGCACTGTTGGGTTAGAGTGAGTTAAGGATGGATCCAGAACTAACTGCGTATAGCTGCCTGGGCTGTTTATTTCAAAGAGTCTCTGGGCCCTCCGACTACTTTTTTGCAAACTAGTTTTGATAAGATTCTTAAAGTCCTTGCCACCTAGGGAATTAAGGAGCAAAAAACTGGGGCTGTGTCTAGTAGTGGCCAGGAATCAGTTAAAAAACTGTAGGAAGGTGCCCTTGAAAGTCATGATATTTAGAAGTGTTGTTCAGTGGGGATTTGGAAGAGTGAGTCATGAGACTTGGTAGCATATTTTGATACCAACAAGACCGGACAGGAGAAATCTTTATTTAGAGATAATATAATTAATATACTAGAAAAGTATGCTTAAAAATGGTTTTGGTGGTACCCACATGTATATAGAATCAGTTAATGCTTTGCTGGGTAACAATTCTCTATAGAATTTTTTTTTAAAGAAGGGAAAAGGAGGAAAACCCTTTGTAAACATGCATGTCGGCTGCCTGGGCTTGTAGCTACACTACTATAAAAAAAAGCATAGGTTTCTGTTTGCTCTTTCTGCCTTTGAAAGACACAGGGCCCTTGCTAGGTAAAGTTCATTAGTCTACCACATTTGTTTGATCACTGAATTATTAATTTCTAGTCCTTTTGCCTCAGTTCCTCCTCTCATCAAAACAAAGAATTTATATTTTAAACTATTCACTCCCCTGTTTGCCTTCTGTTTTGGAATTTGGGATTTTTCTCTTTTGAGGGCAAAGAATTTTTGCCATCAACTACATGATGGAGTTGGCAGTCCCTCGACTGGAATTAAAGTGTTATTTTGCATTTAAATTGGATCTGAACTTAGACCTAATTGACTGTTTTGGAAGGAAGAGGAGGTGGCACACCTGTGGAATTTGGGCTAAGAAGGTTAGAGGGCCTGTATCCCCTCTAAGTTCTAAAGAGGGTACTTTTACCCAGATCTTTCGTCTGGCAGGTCACCTAAGCCCCCCTTCTCTAGATCCATCCTCTGATCCTCTTAACAGTTCAGTCAAGCTTTCTTAGCTCCTTACTCCTCTAGACTTGGGGCAGGCTTGTTCTCTGGCCTAATTGGTGTCAGCTTTGCTGGTGGTCGAGCCTTTATCATGCTGTAATTCTGGAATACACCTCCGTGTTTGGTTCTGTGCAAAGGAGAGAGCACTTGGTTTTGTAGATGTTAGGCCTGGATTCTGATTCTGGACCTTGCTGTTTATTCATTTATCATCTTGAGTATGTTACTTCACTTTTCTCAGCTGTTCTCAGTCTGTAAAATGTTGATGGACTTTTGGATTGATTCCAGTTTTGGGCTGTTACAAATAAAGCTGTGGTGAGCATTTATGTACAAGTCTCTGGACACAGGTTCTTTCTCTTGGGTATCTACCTACAAATGGCTGCCTTTTTAAGGAACTTTTTCCAAAGTGGTGGCACCATTTTACACTCCTGCCAGCAGTGTGGAAGAGCCCCCCATGTGCTCCACACCCTTGCCAACATTTGGTGTGGGCAGTTTTCATTTCATTTTATTTATTTATTTTTAATGTTTAGTGATTTATTTTGAGAGAGAGTGAGTACGTGTCAGTGGGGAAGGGGCGGAAAGAGAGGGAGAGAGAATCCCAAGCAGGCTCCACACTGCGTGTGGGGCCCGATGCGGGGCTTGATCCCACCAGTATGAGATCATGACCTGAGCCAAAATCAGGAGTCGGATGCTCAACCCACTGAGCCATGCAGGTGTCCCTAGTCTTCATTTTAGCCATCCTATTAAGTGTTTAGAGGGTTGGTTGTTTTGTGTTTTTTTTTTTTTTTTTTTTGTAATTTGAATTTGCATTTCCTTAATGACTAATACTCTTATTTTCATGTGCTCATTTACCATCTAGATATCTTTGATGAACTATCCATTCAGATTTTTTGCCCATTCCTTTATTGGATTATTTTCTTAATAAGAATTACATGTTGTAGGCACAAGTCCTTTCTCATGTATGTTATTTGCAAATATTCTAGTCTGTGATTTGTCTACCAGTCTCAACAGTATATTTTGAGAAGATTTGAATTTCGATGTTCCATTTATTATTTTTTCACAAATGCCCTTTATCAGGTTGAGAAACTTCCCTGAGTTTACTGAGAACTTGTTGAAATTAAGAGTGGATGTTGGATTTTGTCACATTCTTTTTGTGCATCTGTGATTTTCTTTTTTAGTTTTTTTTTTTTAATATGGATTACATCGATTTTTATTTTAAGTGAATGTCATTTTTTTTAAGCGAGAAATTTCAAACCTACATAGCTGATGAGCCATCATATACCCACCATTTAGCTCGAACTTTCATTTATCCCCTTCTAACATCTGGGCTTTTGGGGGGGGGTGGGGGGGCAGGGAGGAGGCAGCCAGAGTGCTTGAAGGACAGCATTTCACAAGGCATATACTTGAAGTGTGATGTTCTAATCTATGAACAGAAGGACATCTAAGGTTAGGGTAAGGTGTGGTAAATAATGAAAATTTAAATGATTAAATTCTTTAGATGTTTGCCTTGCTGCTTCTGCAATAAAACATGTATGAATGGCTACTCAATTCACTTTCATTTTGATCACCAAATTAACAAAAGCAACATCTTGTTTATTTTTATCATGCTAAGCACATTTCGCCCTTTTGAGTCCATCTTTATGGTAGCAAAAGAATACTGGCTTACAAAAGTTGAATTTTCTATTTTGGTTTGCTCTTTCATTTAGAGGGTCACATAAACTTTTAAAATGTGAGCTGTGCTGTACCTCTAGTGAGTCAGTGTTCCCAGAATTACTGAAATCAAGAGCTAGAGGGCAGAGTATATATTTGTCCTATAAGCAATAGAGAGTTTAGGCCCAGGGTCTCCCAGATAAAGGTGGCAGAGGCTAGAATACAGTTTTCAGATCTTGTAGGTCTTGATATTCTTTTCCTAGGTATCATCTAATACATCTAATACATCTAATATAGCTCTTTAGCTGCAAACAGGAGGTGGGAGAAATTTCTGGGTTTTGTTTATTTTTTTTAACTTACATTTGTCATACTGATGTTGGGCATTGTGCTGTAACCTTGCTTATAGTATTCCCCTGTGAGGTGTGTAGTAACCATGAAGTTACAAAAGTGGTATCCAGTGAGGCTTATCTGACGGTTAAATAATTTGGTCAGTTACCTAACTTGAAAGTGTTAGGTTAATAAACCTGTGTAACACAGTCTTTCTTACTTTACTCCATTTTACCTCTGTGTTCTTACTGCCTTCTAATCTGACTTCCCCTAATTTATCACTTATTTAGGTCATTTAACCTCCTATAGGGTCTAGAGGATATAAAGGTAGTAATATGCTCCAAGTGTCTGGTGGGTAAAATAATTTTTGTCTTAAGTTGCTCTTGTCTGCCATGGGAATGTTATAATTTACAAAATATACATTTTTTTCTTTGTGTTTTAAGCGCCCACGTATGGCCAGGTCAGTCATTGGAGTAAAAGTGGGTAAGAGTATTGAGGAGATCTAATGTGTCTGATCTTGTGACTGGCTAATCGCCTGAAGAGGTCATTCTAAAATCTGAATTTATATTTAAATTTATTCTGCTTTGAACGTACAGTCGAAGTCAGATTCAATATGTCATGTTTACATTCAAATTTTAAATCAAGTTAGTTTTTGGTAGAAATAACTTCAAGACTTCAGATAAATTCAAGACTCTCTTAGAGACTGGTGGTAATTTGGAGCTGGATTAGCTCAAATTTTATATTTGGATTACCTCTGGAAAAAAGGATTACTAACCAAAGTTAATTGGGTTAATAAGACCGTAAAGAAAATGTTTACTCACTGAAGGGAACAAACAACACATCTATAATGTATGCGAGATCTGCACTTGGAAGGGCTTTGATGTACCACCTGCTTCTCTGACAAATACTGCTTAGGAAGCATGATCTTTGCAACTAATTTGACAGTCAATAAACATACTGCTGTTTTATTTATATGTGTGTTTTAGGGAAATGCTTTTTCAAATACCAAAGAATGAACTTTAGGAAATTATTCTTAAGTTCAATGTAAGATGACTTTATACTTATTAGTAAAGACCATTGCTAAAGATTCAGTAAACTTTTTATATTTAAAGGAAAGGTATGTGATAAACATTATGTCGTCACAAAGTACAGATTTGAAAGGGCATACCTGTTGCTTGAGGCTATGCTTATGAGGACTAAGTTATATGGTCCTTAAGATTTGTTGTCTTTATTAATTTTTTTCCTCCAAGCAATGGCTTATGTGCATTTCTGTTACATTACAAGACCAGGGGTTGGAAAGTTTCAGTAAAGAACCAGGCTGTAAATATTTAAAATTTTGTGGGCCACATGGTCTTCACAGGTACTCAGACCTGCCATTATAAGGTGAAAGCAGCCATAGACAGTGTATAAATGAATGAGCAATAGCTATCTGCCAATAAACTCTATTTACAAAAGCCGACTGTAGGCCAGTTTAACTCACTGGCCATGATTTGCTGACCCTGCACTGTACTGTTAAGTCCAAGGTCTCTAACATTTTTGCTCTTTACCTATAGCAGAGTGCCATCACACAGCAGACCTTTAGCACATACTTGCTGAGGTGAGCCTTGGCTCTTCTGGCCAGACTAAATATGGCCATAAAACCTTACTTGCAGTCAAATAATGAAATTATTTATTTTCAAATTAAATGTGTTACTTTGAAAAATGTCAGACCTATGCATAAGTTGCACAGCTGTTACAGTTAATTCCCCAAACCCTTCATCTGCATTCATCTATTGTTAACATTTTGCCAGTTTGCTTTATTTTTCTCTGGACGTGTGTGTGTGTGTGTGTGTGTGTGTATACATTGTTCTTAATCTTTGCACCTTTTGAAAATAAGTTGTAGAAACCTGGATCTCTTAAGAGCAAGGCCTTTCTCTTATAATCAGCAATCAAATTCTGAAAATGTAACATCGAACAGTTCAGATATGTAATATGTAGTCCATTTTCCAATTTCACCGGTTGTTTGATAATGTTCCTTATAGCACTGGTGTTGCCAGTCCCGGCTCCAGCATTGCATTTCCTTGTCCTGTCTCTTTAAAGGCCTTTATTTTCATGATACTGAGATTTTTGAAAAGTCAATTTGGTTTTATCTGTTTCCTCATGATTTGATGCAGGTTATGCTTTTGGGAAGGGTTGTGGGGGGAACAGGAATACTATGTAAGAAATAGGTGATTTTTCTCAGTGCTTTATCTTAAGAGGCACCCGATGTCAGCTGTCTGTCATTGGTGGTGGTAATTTTTTAACCATTCAGTTAAGGTGATGTCTGCAAGATTTCTCACTTTTAAAGATTCTGTTCCTTTGTAATTAGTAAGAGGACACTGAGGAAATATGCCATTCCCAAACAGACTTTTACCCATTAGAATTAGAATGTGACCAGGATTCTTACTTGGATCAATTTATATTTACTGGCTGGCAGTCTGCTTTACAGAAGAGCTGCTCCTTCCTCCCTGTTTATTTGGTTATTTGTTAAAATATCAATTTTAAAGCCCACGCCTTAAGGCAAGTCTTATACAGATGATTAAATTTCTAGGGTACATCTCATTTTCATTTACTAAGAGTAAAGAATTGAAAAACAGAAAATTTGGTAAGTTTTATTGTGGTCTAAGCAGTATCAAGGGAAAAATTGAAGGGGAGGAGGGAGGACACACTATCTACTTTTCTCTTTTTTTTTCCTTAAAGTTATATTTTTATTTATTTTTGAGAGAGAGAGAACGAGCCAGGGAGGGGCAGAGAGAGGGAGAGAGAATCCCAAGGGCTGACAGTGCAGAGTCCGACTTGGGGTTCAATCTCATGACCTGGGGAACCATGGCTGAGCTGAGATCAAGAAGTCGGATACTTAACCAACTGAGTCACCCAGGTGTCCCTGCTTTTTACTGTTTTAAAGTCTGTATTTAGAGGCCGTATGGCAGACAGAAGGATGTTGTGATCAAACTTGGGGAAAGTCCAGTCACATAAAGTAACCAGTTCTCTGGTGTGGTACTTCTCAGAGGCTTTAATGCTCTTGACCTAGGTCATTAATGCTAATGACCTTGTCACTACCTTATCCGGGAATGAAGTACCCTAGTCCCCTCAAAGTATCCCTGTGGGCTGCCATTCACTAACCAAGGTTAATGTGCATTATTCAGGGAAGCCTTAGACTCTTTTAGAGAATAAAAAGATTAACAAGACAGTCTTTGCCTTCAGGGAATCTGTCTACATTTGGGGCAGGGGACAGGTAGAGGAAAAGGAAAAGAAGAAATAGACTATTCAAGCATTGCTCTTGCTGCCAGAATAAAAGCAAGGGCACCCAAGACTGGGGAATTCGAAGGAGGAAGGGATGTTAATTAGAAAGACTGGGAAGCGCTTCCTGAATGGTGTTCGTGAGTAGGTAAATTTAAACTCAGATGAGGATGAATGGCAGAAGTGGGGCAGACAGAAGACAGAAGGAAGAGCTGTGGGGCCTGTGACTGGAAACGCCTCCGCCACCCTCACCCCACGAGGGCTGTGTGCCCGAGAGGAAAATAGGCTGGGCCAGATCCGGAGTCCCCAGAGCCATACCTTCATCCTCGCCTCCCTGCCTGCTGGTGAGTTTGGGGTGGGCGAAGGGCAGGGCCGGGAGTGCAGGGCAGGGATAGAGCGGAGCACAGGAAGGCGGAAGTGGCTCTGCCCTTGAAGGAGGGTTAGCTAGCGTGAGGGGCACGGAGGCCGCGATGGAGGACAGTGGTCTTCAGCCCCGATTACTGCATACCTCCTAAAATAATTTCAGAAACTCGATCTCCTACATTTTTAAGTTTAATGGGTATTTTTTAACGTAAAAGCATTATCAATTGTACAAATAATGATTATAAAACTTTTAAAAATGAAATCTACACAGCATAGACTTTGATACCCACTATCGATCCACTTTCAAGAGTAAACTAAGTTGGGAATTTTACCTTGTTCTTTTTTCTTGATCTCTTTCCATTTCTTACACAAAATTTTACCCTAATATATTTTTTATGCTTGAAAGTTTCATCGATTATCACGTTTCTTAGATCAAAGTATGTATACAAAGAGAAATGGAAAATTTTAATTTCCGTGGCCAGAAAACTAAAAATTTTTGTTTCAGTTATTATTATTATTATTCCATTATTATCATTAATACTCATTTGGTCAGCAAAAATGTATCACACAGTATGGTAAACTGTTTGTAAACAAAATTTTATTGAATGGGCATTTCTTAATATAATGGATGGAGCTTTTTAAAAAGTTATGTATTCATGGATGAATGTAATTTGTTGCTAGAATGAGAACATATTTAGCATTGATTTCTATTTTTTAAGACCTATGTGCACCGAGTTTTGTCGACATAAATAAGTTGATGGAAAGGATTTTAACAGTGCCACTAATTTCCTTGAACGTCGTCCAATTTATATGCTAAAATTTTTTAGATTATATTTTTAATGAGCTATCAGCCTTTCAAATCCCCCGTCCCCTGTTGGTGACTTTTAATAGAGAAAAATCACAACTTTTCCAAGTCATTACAACACTTGAAGTCGTTCAAATTTTTTGAAAGAAAAGATTGAAAAATACCTGACTTGTGAAAGTATTTGTTACAGTCTTTAGAGAGTTGATCTCTTAACACTTTCAGCATTACCTCAGTGGGTCCCTTTGTTTGACAGTTGAGGTTCTCCCCTCCCCCCCGCCTGCTGTGGGGCAGTGTAATAATGGCCTTGGAGTTGAGAGATACCTCTTTCTTGTCCAGTGGGAGTCTGGACGATTGTAAAAGGGAAAAAGCTTTAGGATCCAAACCACTAGGCATAGTTTTGCAGTTAGTGCTCATAGAAGTTGGGGTCTGGAATATCCCTTAGAGCCATCCGTCTCATTTATTCCCAGGGAAATCTTTGTGTCCCTCATGAGGTTCAAATGCCCCTGTTTGCTCCCAGCAAAAAAATATCAGAGCCTCTGAATTAGGCTGAATGTTGGGAACTGGGAGGTGGGAATACAGGATACTTTATAAAAGTAGAATTTATAGTTCTTAGAAACAGATTAGATAATGGGAGCCAGAAAGTTACTGTTAAAAAGGTAACTGAAGACTTCATGTTTGAGAACTCAAGGTTATGGGGGAGAAAATCATGAGGAAGAACTGGTTTTTATAAGATTGGTTTGGACAGCTACATTTTCAGAACAAATGTGACATTGAGGTGGAGATTCTATGAAGTACTTGCAAATCTGGATTTGGGGGTCAGGGCAGGAGAACTTTGGGGGTCATCTGCATTATAACTAATAAAGGGGATTTTCACGGGGAGGAGGGTGTGTGTGTGTGTGTGTGTGTGTGTGTGTGTGTGTAAAATATGAGGAGAAAATTAGAAGGAAACTCCCTCGGTAAAAAGATCAGAAAAAATCAACAACTGTCCAGAAAGATAGAAAAATACTCAGGATTGTGTACTTCCAGAGAACCCAAGAAAAGAGAATTTAAGAGGAGGATGTTGGAATGGTGGGAGTCAGCTTTGTCAAGTGCTATAGAGAAGTAAGACAATAAACCTAAGAAGGGCCCTCTAATTTTGGCAAATTATTGCTGATCTTTAAGACAAGAGTCACGAGAGTGAAAGAGAAATAGGATGGATTATTTTTCTTGAGGAAGGGTTGAAGGCTGTAAAGGGAACTACCTTTTTAAGAAGTTGGATGAAAAAGTCATTTTAGAAAATTGCAAGCTTAAATTCTGGATTCAGCGTGTCAAGAAAAAACCCACATAGTCAGAATTGCCCTTAATTGCCTTTATATTGCTCATAAAGTATGGCCTCACTTTCCCTCCACCGTTGTAATGTTACTGTTTCTGTAGTGAGTCCTAAATGAGGTGGTTGGTGTTTAACTGGCAGTGGCAGGGTCCTTGGAACAGTGTATCTTCAGACAGCAGTGGAGAGATGCTGAAGTTTGAGAAGCGTGTGAGGATGTGAGGACAGCTGGAGGACTTTTTATCCTCTCATGGTCTTTTTTAATTAAAAAAATTTTTTAATGTTTATTTTTGAGAATTAGAGACAGAGCTTGAGCAGAGGAGGGGACAGAGACACACACACACAGAATCCGAAGCAGGCTCCAGGTTCTGAGCCGCCAGCACAGAGCCTGACTCAGGGCTCAAACTCATGAGCTGCTCACGACCTGAGCCGAAGTTGGATGCTTAACCGACTGAGCCACCCAGGAACCTTATCTTCTCGTGCTCTTAAGCATATGTGTGGTTGTAAGGTAGAATGGTTGTCAGGTGCACTATTCAAAGTGTTCTCCCTTGCTTTTGTTCTCCCGGCTGCTGGCACAGTTTCCCCTGACATGGTGCTATAGAGTTCATCAAATACATGCGTGATGGTAAAGGAGGAAAGGAAGTTGATTTTTCGAGGGTAGTTCTGGGAACTTAGAGATCTGAAACATCTTCTGAGAGAATTTAAGATTTAAGGAAGTACATTCAAAATTCTTATTGAGTGAGCCTGAAATTAGCGTGAAGTTAGTGTGTCTGAGCATTGTCAGCAAGGAATAGAGAAGAGGCTTACTTGTGGTATTGATGCAGGTAAAACCAGGTTGTCTCCCCTGAATTAGAATGTACTCTCGAAGGGGACTAGGGCTTCTCTGTACTCCTGTCCTCCTCTGCTCCAGCAGGAGTGTCAGATAATCGGAAGAGGAGTAATGAATGTGACACCTAGGCTTCCCTTAGAATGCTGGGTAAAGGTAAAGGTCTTTTGGTTTGGAAGAGAAAGCATGATCTTTGCTTCTTTCTTACCTAAAAAAAATGATGATTTGGGGGCACCTGGGTGGCTCAGTTGGTTAAGCTTTGGACCCTTGATTGTGGCTCAGGTCATGATCTCACAGTTTGTGAGTTCAACCCCCCCCATTGGGCTCTGCGCTGACAGTACAGAGCCTGCTTGGGATTCTCGGTCTTCCTCTCTCTCTGCCTCTCCCCTTCTCACTCTCTCTCTCAAAATAAATAAATACACATTTTTTTAAAATGATGGTTTTGATTAATAATAATAAAGTCTTCGTAGAGCACAATAATAAAGTCTTTGTATAGCACAATCGAATAAGTATATATGCTGTCCAGAATTGTCTGTTGCTCAAAAGAGGTGTAACTACTGTTGAATTTAACTGAGTTGTTGCTAAGCAAATTTTAAATGCCGTTCCTAACTCTATAGTGGTGATGTGATTTCTTTAGCCAGGTAAGAGGATTTTGCAAAATGTAGTAATGTTACTTTTTAAAAATTAGATAGCTAAGTCGATTTTGGTTGGCCACATTCCTCTGCTCTTCTGTCTCATTCCTGTATGAATCCTGTGTCCCACCTGTACTAAATGCATTCCTTGTAGTTTTCCTTTATTTCCTTACTGTCTTCAGATTTCTTTGCTTAGAACACCCTCCTCCTGCCCTCTGTCCTGCTTGGCAAACTCCAGTACACCTCCTGAGAATTGCTTGACTTTTTGAAGCCTTCTTATACTCACCAGGACAGATTTAGACATATAGTAGTGAACAATATGTGATAGTTAACAGCATATTTTGTATGTATTCTCACGCTGTATATCTTAGTATATATATAGACATATATAGATGTGTGGACATATTTACACATATGTACTACATGCATACACTTCTTATCTAATGTTTGTGTCTGGGTTTCTTGTTGAGTGCCTGGTACTTACAGTATATGTGCTGCCCTACTTACTGGCTGACGTGGATGACAACGTTTAAAAACACATGGAAGCCACATTGAGATTCTCTGTATCTCGAAACAAACCTAAATGCAGAGGGAATGGAACTTACTTATTTGCCTGACACCGTATCATACTTTATAGACGTTATCTTTGAATGTGTGTCTTAAAAAGTCTTGACCTTTATTTAAGTCTTGCATTATTTTATAGATGAGGAAGCAGACCCAAATTAATTAGGTATTTGTGTAAGTTCACATAGATAGTTCATAAGTAGCAAAACATGAGACTTGAATCCAGATCTGTCTTACTTTAAAGAGCCTTTTCACACCACTTTTGCTGTAACTATGTAGGGGTTGAATTAATCATCTTAAAAATCTCAAATGGGTCCAACTTTTAAACTTCGACGTTTTACACACTGTTTTCCTTAAATTTAAAATAACTGAAAATGGAACGCTGTTTTCTGCTACTTCGGATTTCTGCTGGTGTTGGTGCAGGGAGCCAAGAAGTATGGGAATTTGGGGAGGTCAGATAATTTGAAAAAGCATTTCAGAGTGATCTTTGTTTTCGTATGCTTTTTGATAAATTTGAAATTTCAAATAACATGAAAAAATGACTTTTTTTTTCTTTTTTTTTTTTTTTTTTTACTTCATCAGTGGAGGCGACTAAGTTTTTAAAGCTATGAAACCCTAGAGGGCTATTGCTGCCTTAGTGAAGAATCCATAAACTTTAGTTATCCAAAAAGAAAGCCCTCGGGTGGGGTATGGAGGCATGAAATGCCTCTTTTTTTATCTGCAGTAATATTCCTTTTCTATTTTGTGTAGTAATAATATTATCACCACTCCAGCTTTCTTATCCTTACTGTTTCATGTTTTATCTTAAAAAAAAAATCCTTGGGGCACCCAAGCGGTTAAGCGTCCAGCTCTCATTTCGGGTCAGGTCTCACGGTTTCGTCTGTTTGAGCCCTGCGTTGGGCTCCGTGCTGACAGCACAGAGCCTGCTTGGGATTCTCTCTCTCTCTTTCTCTCTGCCCCTCCCCTACTCGCACTCTCTCTTAAAATAAGTAAAAAAGTCCTTTTCCTTTCAATCTCTTGGTTGCAATTTTGGCCTTGAAGCTATATCTCTGGTGGACAGCTATAGTTAGATGTTACTTTTTTATTAGTTGGGAATCTCTGCTTTTAAATGTTTAGTCAACTTATATATAATGTAATTATTGGTCTGGTTGTATTTAGGTCTGCTTTTTGTTTTCTTTTCAATTTTTTTCTGGTAGAGAAATGTTCACACATGTGTGCAGTAGGGGCCGAGTGTGGGGGGCGGGGAGAGAAAATCTTAAGTAGGCTTGGTGAGCAGTGCGGAGCCTGACACAGAGCTTGATCTCATGACCCTGAGATCATCAAGATTCGAACACTTAACTGACTCAACCAACCAGGTACTCCTGGGTCTGCTTTTTTCTATTAGTCTCTCTTTTTTTTTTTTTTCTTTTTCTCGTTGCTTTTTTCCTGACTTTCTTTTGGACTAAGGATATTTTTTTAGTATTGCATTCTAATTCCCCTCTTGGCTTTCTAGCTATGCTGCTTTCTTACATGTTTTAGAGTTTACTCCTAAGGATTATAATTTGTCTTTAATTTGTCATACTCTGTTTGAAGTGTTGTCCTTTGCGTAAACTGTAGAATCCTATAGTGGTACAGCTGCATTTACTCCCTCTATGTTGTCTGTTTTATCAGAGAGTATTATTTACTGTACGTCACTCAGGGTATATGCTGTAGGAGTTTTTCATTAGTGGTAACAGTTTTGTTTTTTTTTTTCAATTATTTTTGTGTTTCTCTTCTTTGTAACCTGTAGAGTAGGTGTTTGCAGGATGACTGGGTGAGACCTAAGTGTGCCGTCTGTAACTATGGTAACCAGTCCTGTGGTCTCCATGAAGATGCTATCCAGAGCTTTATTGCTCCACTCAAGAATTGATGAAGAAATCCTGAATTCAGAAAGGACGGTTCAGGCCAGAATGATTCCACAGATATTGGCAGGAGGCAGCAGTTCTGGGAAATAGAAATGAAGCTCTGTTACCATTGCCTGTGCCAGAGCGGAACACCTCCTTTTGTAGAGAATGGTCAACCATGATGGGTAGAGTGGTGACAGAAGTTGAAGGAAAATACGATTTTGTGGTCGTCCGAGAAGAAATTTCATAAATACTGTAGTTCAACAATCCGCATTTGAATTAGTAGGGATACTTATTAAAATGAGTGCTCCTGGGCCTCATTCCTAACCTACATAATTGATATTTGAATATGAGACCTGGGAATGTGCATTTACAGATAAATGCTCCAGGCTTGTCTTAAACATAGCAGTGTTTGATGGTTGCCCCTCTAGGCTTTGTAAGGACCAGAGTCCGTGTTATTAATGTTTATCTTTAAGATTGACAAGTGTGAGGCTGATGAAACAGTTTGGTCATAGTCATAGAATTCTAGAGCCTGCATAAAGGTGCCTTCGAGGCCATGCTAGCCCAACCAGGCCTGTACGAGAAAGGAGAAAGCAGGCCAAGTGAGAGCGTCTGAGCAGTTTTTACAACTTTCCGAATCAAAATAAATAAGGTACTTTACTGTGAGTTGTAGATCAGCATAACCTGAATAAAACTTTTCTGCACTGTGTAAGTAATTATTTCCGTGTTAGGTGTTATTTTTAATCCAGTTTGAAAATCTCTGCCTTTCAGTTGGGGTACTGAGACTATTTGTGCTCAGCGTGAAAATTGACATGGTTGGGTTTAAATTTCTCATCTTGCTGCTTCTCATCTGTTTGTCCTTTCTCTTCTTTTATCCTCTTTTTCTGTCTGTCTTTGGGTCATTTTTTAGGATTCCATTTTATGGCGTTTATTGGCTTACTAGCTATATAACTTTGGTGGGTTTTTGTTTTTTTTTTTGATGTTTAATGTATAATTAGTATACATCTTTAACTTACTACAGTCTGCCTTCAAATCATATGTATCTCTTCATATACAGTGTAAGAATGGTAGAACAGTGGACTTTGTCCTTTTCTTGCCTTCATGCTATTCTAGTCATACATTTTACTTCTGTATACGTTAGAAACCCCACAGCACTTTTTAAAAACTTTATTTAAATTTCAGTTAGTGTACAGTGTAATATTAGTTTCAGGTGTACAGTATAGTGACTCAGCAATTCTGTACATTACTCCGTGCTCACCGCAAGTGCCCTTCTTAATCCCCATCACCTATTTCACTCATTTCAACCATTCCCCCACCCACCTCCCCTCTGGTAACTACCTGTTCTCTATGCTTAAGAGTCCCCATAGTACATTTTTTGTCTTTTTATTTTGCAATACATGTTTTTACTTTAAACAGTTACCTTTCAAAGAGATTTTTAAATATGAAAAGTCTTTTGTATTTGCCCACCTGTTTACCATTTCTGGTGCTCTTCATTCCTTTGTGTAGATCTAGATTTCCAATTGGTGTAATTTTCTTTTTGCTTGAAGGACTTACTTTAATATTTCTTGTAGTGCAGGTTTGCCGGCGGTGATGTCTGTCAGCTTTTGTGTGTCTGAAAAGGTCTATTTTGCCTTTGTATTTGAAAGATAGGAATTTCAAAGATATTTTAAAGATGCTTATTTACAGGGTATAGAGTTTTAGTTAGACTTTTTTTTTTCTTTTAGTACTTTAAAGATTACTGTCTCCTGGCTTTTATTGTTTCTGATGAGAAGTCGGCTGTAATTCTTATCTTTGTTCTTTGTTTATAGTGGGAGTTTTTCTGACTGCATTACAGAATAACTATATCCGTGTTTGGCATTTTATTTATTTACAAGTTGTTAGTGTTCTGATTGAACATGTAAGTCCTCAGTGATCACTCCATGCTGAGTTTCTGTAGCCTTTGACCCCTGCGTTTCTAGAGACAACTAGCCCTATCTGTAGGAAAAGGAGAGGAAGCATCCTTCAGTTATTCATGGCTTCCAAGTTCATGTAAGAGTCACTTGTGATCCTTTATACCACTCCAGAAACATTAAAGGCAGTTTTATTTAAGCTGCTTCAGACAGGCAAGGGATACTTTTTTAGTTTCAAAGTGTTATAAGGAGTATTTCTGATGTCTCTGATAGTTGGTGTGGATGACTACAGCTCAGAGTCTGATGTGATTATTATACCTTCAGCCCTGGACTTTGTCTCACAAGATGAAATGTTGACGCCACTGGGGAGACTGGACAAGTATGCTGCAAGTGAGAACGTATTTAACAGGTACATGCATATTCTTTTCATTATAGAAGTGGAAGAAGGGTTTTTACTATGTTAATTTCAGTAAGGAAAATACAGTTTTCCAGTTTAAAGTCGTATTGTTAATATGTGCAGTCTTAGTCACCACGTTTTATTAATAATCACAGCCATAGCCTCTATTATAATTGTTTACTCCTTGATCCTAGTAACCGTGTGTAGCACTCTTTCTTTGCTTTTAGGAAAAAACAAATTCTATTACTTTTTAGCTATTAGGCATAATTTTGATAATTGTGTAAAGCGATTGCTGAGGAGAGTATATTATTCTTTGAGCAGGTGATGTTCAAGGGGATTGGCACACACTTCCTAATGCATCGTCTCCAACGGTGCTCTCCACATCACCTACATCAGACTGTTCTGATAAGTCTTTGCTTAGATTTTTTGAGTACAGATGTGTAAAACTCATTTAGTAAAAATGCGTGAAGGTAATATTCTGTATCATGAAGAATGTGCGTGTTTTCCCATTATTTGGTAATTGTAGATCACGCTTTGAAATTTTATAGAATTTTCAGTGACCTTAGAAATTTGTCACATCAGTTAAAGATGAAAAATATTTTGGTAGCTATTCACTCTTATCTTGTTAAAATAAAATCCATACTGGCATTTGTCACTTAGGAAATTAGTGACTTAATTGATGTTATAAAACATATTAAGAAAAATTTTCTTTAGAACTATATAGATTCTACAGTTTGAAATTCTAAAATTCCACTAAACACTGTATCATTTTCTTTTTCTGTTAGACAAATGGTGGCCCGGAGTTTGCTGGACACGTTGAGGGAAGTCTGCGACGATGAAAGAGATTGCATTGCTGTTTTGGAAAGAATTAGCAGATTAGCTGATGATTCAGGTATATGTTTAATGCAGCGAAAGGTTTCTTTTACCAAATTTGAGTTTTTAAAAACTATTGAAAAACTTAGTGTGATATGAGACTTCTTTAAAAGATTTCCTAAGTAAATTCCCAAATGCGTCAGTAACAAGAAAATCCTGTTCCTGAGATCCACACATTTTATAGTTGAGCTGTTCAATTTTGGAAATTTCTCATCAGAAAAATCTAAAAATACTGTTTCGCATCATGTATGTTAATCATAGGATTACTAAAAACTTACAAATAATTTTGAATAAATTTTAAAAGATATAGAGTGGGCTGTAAACTTCTTAAGGCAAATGTAAAATGCTTCCTTTTTGTATGCTTTCTCACTTACAAAGAATGTCAGTCATGCATGGTAAAGCTAAAGGTTTTGTCTCCAAAGCAAAGCTAGAAGGGTCTGCTTAAGAAAGCTAAACCTGATTTGAGGCTTGGAGTATGGTTATATTAAGTTTCTTTAAAATATTTTTTCTTGTGGTGAAATATGCATAAGATACAATTTACTATTTTAACCTAATCTTGTAATAAGCATGTTTTTATTTTAGAAATGATTCAAAAGTAAATAATTTTTTTCCTTTAGCCTATTATCTCTTTATTAAAATGTGTTATTTTTCGCTTTCTAACAAACTTTTTGGCGTGTCAGCAGTCTCATTTTTTAATTTTTCGATGAGCTCATCTTTTGGTGAGCAATTTGTTTTACGGGAATACGTTTTACTATTTACATAAGTCTTAAGTATTTTTTATTTTCCTATAGGGTAGAAAAATATTTGTAAGTTAATCTTTGTCATTACGATGTTCTGTGTATGTACTTGCTTATGTGTATGCTTGTGTCAGAATGGTTTTAGGAGAATCTCATCAATTATAGTTTTTCCTTATAATTTATTTTTAACTGGGCAGAAATGTAATGATTTAACTTAAAATGTTGACACATCCCATTGTGATTATTTCTTTCTTAGTAGAAATAGATATTCTTTATAGAGGAATTTGTGTTTATTTCTTTTACCTGTTTGCCATCTGTAGTGCTGGTTTTTATTTATATATTTGTATATTCATTTGGCCCTTCAACAACATGGGTTTGAACTGTACAGGTCCAGTTTTACAGATTTTTTTCAATGAGTACAGTACAGTACTATAAATTTATTTTCCTTGTGATTTTCTTAATAATACTTACTTTGCTTTAGCTTACTTTATTGTAAGAATACAGTATATAATACATATAATATATAAATTATGTGTTAATCAACTGTTTGTTATTGGTAAGACTTGCAGTCAACAGTAGGCTATTAGTAGTCAGGTTTTTGGGGAGTCAGAAGTTACATGTGAATCTTCCGCGCAAAGGACGTCAGTGCCCCAGCCCCCAAGTTGTTCAAGGGTAAACTACATTTTATTTAAAAAAATTTTTTTAATGTTTATTTTTGAGAGGGAGAGGGACAGAGTACAGTAGGGAAGGGGCAGAGAGAGAGAGGGAGACACAGAAAATCCGGAGCAGGCTCCAGGCTCTGAGCTGTCAGCATAGAGCCTGACGCAGGGCTCAAACTCACATACTGCGAGATCATGACCTGAGCTGAAGTCGGATGCTTAATGGACTGAGCCACCCAGGTGCCCTGAGGGGTAAACTATATTTTAAAAATAAATTCTCACACACTCTCTCCCCTCTCTTAGCTTTGTTAAATGCTAGTACATTTTCTGCCGATACTTTATTTATTCTTTTTGTTGAAATCTAAAGTCCCTCTGGCCCCATGCATGCATATTTACCTTAAAGTAACTTTAGGGTACCAAAGTTCTGACTGGGTCTAATATAATGAATTGTATTGATAATCCATCATGCGTATATATGTTTTAGTCATTTGTATTTCTTGTATGAACTACCTGTTTGTATCCTTATTTTCTTTGTTGTATTCATTTGAACAGTGGATTCTTTGTATATAGCTATTAATACTTTGTTAATGTGTGTATTTTCTTCCAGGCTAGTTTGCCTTTTCACTGAGTATGGTACCTGTCTATACTGAAGGCTTTATAAAATGGAGTTAGTTGGTCTTTTGGTTGGTTTGGGGGTTTTGTTTGCCTTTGAAGGGTTTCCTGCCTCAAGATGAAACATTTTTTAAAATGTTGTATTTTAGTGCGTTTGATCTTTAAAAACAAGTTTGGAACTTTAATTCACTTAGACTTCATGCTGTGTAGTATAAAACTTCCCCTTTTTTCTCACATAACTAGCTGATTCTCTACCGTTACTCTTATTTCTTTTAAAACCAGAGATTTGAAATAGCTATATTTGTCACATTTAAATTTGCTCTATTTACTTGGGTCTCTTCAGGTTTTTTTGTTTGCTTGTTTTTTGTTTGTTTAGCTGTATTGGTCTTCGTTAGTGGTCACTTACCATTTTAGTCATAATTTTAAGTATAAATTCTCCATGCAGTGATTAAATTTATGAGGAACCAGTCCTTATGGCTTGTCTTAAGAGGTTTTTAAATAGTCGAATTTATACATAATCTGTATTTTGTTGATGTGAATATTGGCTGTTTAACCCCTAGCATATGTGGCACAGTGTAGGTGATGGATGAATTTAGTCATAATAGGAAATGGTTGCATACTCAGTGCATCGTATGAAAATAGAAACACGGGTTAGGAGTAGGGTCTTCTTTCACTCGTGGGTTGACCTGCATGAGATTGTGGAAAAGATGCCAGAGTTAGAGAACATTTTGTAAGCCCTTTTAATGCTGAGGATGGAAGTCCAGAGCTTTCCTAAATAGTCTTAAGTGCAGGCAAAGATTTTGTTACTGTGGGAGAATGTGTTTGCTCACATTTCTGTTATTTCAATAGAGCCAACTGTGAGAGCAGAGCTGATGGAACAGGTGCCTCACATTGCATTGTTTTGTCAAGAAAACCGGCCTTCAATCCCGTATGCTTTTTCCAAGTACTTACTACCTATTGTGGTTAGATATCTCGCAGATCAGAATAATCAGGTAAGAGTGCCATTTACGTATTCTTAATAGAAATTTCTGTAGTATGATGTATGTAGAATGGCCTACCCTAGGGGGGTCTCATTTGAATATTTTTTCCTCCTCCACTCATTATTCCATTTTTTGAAATGACCATTTGTCTTAGACAAGATACGTGGAGAATCGGGCGAATCTAGGGAGTCTCCTTAATGCATTAGAGACAATGCCAGTTGCTGCCTTCTCGCGCAATACCATCACGAGTGTCCCCCAGAAAGTTTACTGATTTGTGAGTCCCCATTTGTCATATCACAGTCTGCCAGGTCTTTGCAACAGTTGGAGAAAATAGCAAATAGTTTTTATTTGCAAAGTTTTGCCACTTTTACGGATCCCTTTGAGATGAAAAGTCTTCAGTTTTGTGAAAATCAAGTAATAGACTTTTGTTATTATGTCTGTACTTTGTTTATACTGCTGATTTTTTTCGTAGGTAAGAAAAACAAGTCAGGCAGCTTTGCTGGCTCTGCTGGAGCAGGAGCTGATTGAGCGATTTGATGTGGAGACGAAAGTGTGTCCGGTGCTCATAGAGCTCACTGCCCCAGACAGCAACGATGATGTGAAAACGGAGGCTGTGGCTGTAAGTAGGATGCATTTTCTTCTACTTAGGTAAAAATAAGTCACTATATTGACAGATAATAGATGCTCAAATATTACACTGCATTCCATGCTATGGAATTTATTCATATTAGGTATCATAGTAACCCCAGATCATTAGAAAGGGTTAGAAGGGGACGACATAGGCATACGAAAAAGGTCCGTGTTCTGTGGGCCCCATATTATGCTTTGCACCTGTGAAATGGGTGGCTCTATCACTGAGCTCTGAGGAAACAGGTATGCAGCAAGAGAGTAAGAAGCAACTATAAATTCATATTATGGAAGAATAAGATGGGAGAAAGAATCAGTGTAGTTAAAACAAAAAACACAACCCTGTATCAGGTAAAGAAACATTTGCGAAACTCTAGTTGCTGTTGAACACTTTCTAGGCAGTGTGTAAACACAGAAGAAGAAGAAGAAGAAAAAGAACTTAACCTCCTGCTCTAGACAGTATGCTCTTTCAGAGAAGGATAGTCAGGGGAGTGGTTTTATGATCTATGCGATATAAATTGTGATTATAAGAAAAATACATAGATTAAATCATTATGTGCATAATAAGATCAGGTATAATAAATCCATCTAAAAATTCAAATCTCTTTGGATAGTGAGAGTTTAGTTTTAAACCTAAAATAATTGCATCTTAGTTGATGTGAAAAAAATTATACCAAAATTGTATTTCTGGATCATTAGAAGGATGAATTAGGTCATCTCTCTAGTCTCCTTTCCGTTGGAAATTTCTTGATTCCATTATTTTATTTTTAGACACTCTGTACCAGTGAATAATAAATTTAGGTACTTTTCAGTAATACCATTTTTATTGAAATGAAATTCACATAGTAAAAAACCATTTTTTAAAGTACACAGTTAAGTTAGCATTTAGTCCATTCACAATGTTGTACAACCAGCACAGCACCTCTGTCAAATCTCAAACATAGGTTTTGGTTTTGTTTTTTAATTTCACAAGTTCCTCAGTAAAGGAAATCTTTTTTGTGTAACTCAGCAGAGCTTAACTTGCTCTTTTATTTTTATGGGATTTAACAATAGTGAAACCTTGTAATTGTAATAAAAAGACTATATCCAGTGCTAGTATGAAACCCAGAATCCTTTTACAGTCTGTTTATTTAGTCATGTTTTGCATTCCCTGGCTTCCTAATTGTTCTCTATCTTGGGAATAATTCTTTCTGATGAATTTAATTACAGTAGATCTGCGATGCAGTAAAACTTTGGATCTTTAGAATCTGAAAATGCTTAGAAATAGTATGGAGTCAAAAAACAAAACTAGCGTTGGGATTTGGGAGATACACATGTTCTCTCCAGTTCTGAGGATGCTGGGATTTTGATGGGGATTGTGCTGAATCTGTAATCAACTTGGGGGTAGTTGCCCACCTAGAAACCCATGGGCATGTACGTCTCTCCATTTATTTAGGTCTTTTGTGTATCTCATCAGTGTTTTGTAGTTTTCAGTAGACAGAACGTGTGTGTATTTTGTTGAACTATGTTTCTTAACATTGTCGTCAGTGGTACTGTTTTTAAATGTTTTCAGTTCATTGCTAATTTTTAGAAATACATTTGAATTTTATGTTCTGACATACGTCCTGCAAACTTCCTAAACTCACTTAGTCTGGTGGCTTCTTTGTAGATTCCTTGGGATTTTCTAGCTAGATAGTCCTGTCATGGATGAATAGTTTTCTTTCTTTGCAATCTCTGTTCCATTTACTCTAATCCTATTTGTATGGGGTAGGAGTAGATGTAATAGATAAACAATAACAGACCATCCAAATCTTCTGTACTGACTGGGAGGGTGGGGTAGGGGGGTTTATTTCGATAACATTGGGTGGGTTCTCAAGCGTCTTCATCCGTTCATCCTGTTCATCCTCGCTTCGCCTGCTTCTGCTTAACTGAAACTGCACGTTGGAACTGTGTCCTTGCCTTGCTTGGAACCGAGGCAGTTCTCTCATGCACAAGTTTCTGTTAAAATGGGACTTTGCAAGGTAATGACTGCCTCCAGATAAGTCTTTTCTTAGCAGTAAATCCACATTCTTCTTCCGGATAATCTTTCCCTTTGAACAGTTACCATTCATTTTCTTACTGGCAAAATGTATGGTATTTTGTTTTTAAGTTATCAGGCAAAATGATTAATAAGATTGAAGCTATAGTCAGAAATGAATTTTTCAGATTCTCTCTGGGTTTACTGTGCATTTAATAATTGTTGATTGATTTTATTGGTAGGAGTAAGTATCTATTTTTGTGTCTTCAACTTGGATAAATAAGATGAATGTTTTTTGTGATGTTTGCAGTGTGATGCCATATCCTGTTTTATATTTCCTGAAAGTATATGCTTTTAATAAGTTAGCAGACTTAACTGGAAAAGTTAAGTTAATTTGAAGATATTTTCAGTATGCTTTTGTTCTTACTCATTTTAGATAATGTGCAAGATGGCTCCCATGGTTGGGAAGGACATTACAGAGCGTCTCATCCTCCCCAGGTTTTGCGAGATGTGCTGTGATTGCAGGATGTTTCACGTTCGGAAGGTATTTTTTAGGCATTTCGTTTGTTTAAGAACATGTGGTTTTAGTGGTTACTGTATCGATATGTGAAACATAGAAGATTGTTTTTAAAGCAATGTATTTGTAATATTTTGAAATGTCACTGATGCTTTTGTTGGCAGGTCTGTGCTGCCAATTTTGGAGATATTTGCAGCGTAGTTGGCCAGCAAGCTACTGAGGAGATGTTGGTAAGTATTGCAGAAGTAAAGGGGTAGATAAAGGACCAAGCAACACGTCACAGAGTAGCGCATTAATTTGAAATGCATACATTCACTCTCACATTTTATTAACAAAATTCCATGAATGTAAACCAGAAAGATAATATGACTTTGAGAGTTTAAATTTCTGTGATCTGGGCACTTGAGTTGGGTTAGATGATAGTTTGTTAAAAATGAAGGTATATGATGTGTAAGAACCACTGATTTATTTTTACTTCTCCCATTTCTGTTCAACAAGTCGATTCTTTATTCAAACAAATCTGTAATTTAACTGCAACTCTCAAGTTAGTGACAGAATAAACCTGCAGCTCGTTATTTTTAAATGGTTAGGGCATGGGATATACATGCTTAAGGTAGAAGTTTACGTACTCAAAGAGTTTCTGGAGCCATCTGTTAGGCAAAACAGCTTGGGTACAAGTTTTTGAATAATATTTAAGCTTTATTTGTTCGTTTGGCTCTTCCAGAGTCAGCAGTGAATTAGTGTGATTTGTTTAAAATTACTGAGTATTCATACTACACAGTTTTTCTATATTGTTATAGGAAAATCTAATATTTTAAAAACACTGTGAAAGCAGAAAATGAAATAAAAGGAACCACTGAAACCTGTTTTGTCTGCCTAACAAAACCCTATGCTTCGTAGCTGCCCAGGTTTTTCCAGCTTTGTTCCGATAACGTGTGGGGAGTCCGGAAGGCTTGCGCCGAGTGCTTCATGGCGGTGTCCTGCGCGACATGTCAAGAGATCCGGCGGACTAAATTGTCAGCACTGTTTATTAATCTGATCAGTGATCCTTCACGTTGGGTAGGGTTTTGTCTAATTCTCATTCTGTAAAATAATACATTTTACACAAAACATGGTTTTGATTTCATTATTTAAGAAATAATGTATTATTCAAAGTATGTTACTGTTAATACTTTTAGAAGTATACAATAGGTAAACTCCTGTATTAACTTTGTTTATTACACTGGGCAGAACTACAGATGTAAATCATGTTCATTCTGTTGATGCGATATGGTATATTGATTTTCAGATGTTAAGTAAGTTTCAGTCAGTCTTACCTGGTCATAGTGTAATAATTCTTGATGTGTTGCTGGATTCAGTTTGCTACTGTTTTGTTAGGGGTTTTCATATTCTTGTAAAAGATAATGGTCTGTAGCTTCCTTATGATGGCTTTTTGTTTGTTTTCTTTGTTACACAGTAATGCCTCAAGATAGAACAAGTTTAGAAAGTGCTCCCTCTTTTGTTTTGGGAGAATTTGTGAAGAATTGTGTTTCTTAAATGTTGAGTAGAAATCAGTGATGCGATCTCAGTTTTAACTTTGTGCGCAGTTTTTTGTTGGTTTTTACTACTCACTTGCTAGAGGAGTATTAAGGTTATCCTCACTTGTTAAAGAGTTATTCAGACTGTTTCTTCCTAAGTCGGAGCTGGTAGTTCGTCTGAATTTGTCTGTTTCCCATTACTGCTCTGAATTTGCTGGTACATGATCCATAGTATTTACTTCATAATCTTTGTATTTCTCTAACGTTAGTAGTCATATTCCTTCTTTTCGATTCTAGTAATTTGAGTCCTGTCTGTTTCTTGACCCGTCTGCTAAAGATTTGTCTGTTTTGTTCAGCCTTTTACAACTTCAGCTTGACGGATTTTCTCTAAATTTCTGTTCTCTATTTCATTAACTTCCACTCTGATCTTTATTATACCCTCTCTTCTGCTTGTTTTGGTTTAGTTGGCTCTTCTTTTTTCCAGTGTCTTGAAGTAGAAGATTAAGTTATCAATTTGAGATCATTCTTCTTTTTTTGAATTACCATCCAGGGTAACTAACTTTCAACCTGAAGAGCTTCCTTTTGTATTTACTGTAATGTAAGTATGGTAGCAATAAATTCTCAAATTTCTGTTTATTTGGGAATGTCTTTATTTTGCCTTTGTTTTTGAAAGATAGCTTTGTTGGGTATAGGACTCTCGGTTAGGGGCACCTGGGTGGCTCAGTTGGTTAAGCGTCCGACTTCAGCTCAGGTCATGATCTCACAAGGTTTGTGGGTTCGAGCCCCGTATCAGGTTCCATGCTGACAGCTCAGAGCCAGAAACCTACTTCAGATTCTGTCTCCCACTCTCTCTGCCCCTCCCCCATTTGCGCATGCTCGCTCGCTCGCTCTCTCTCTCTCTCTCTCTTAAAAATAAATTTAAAAAAAAGGACTCTTGGTTAACAGGTTTTGTTCTTTGAGGACGTTGAATATGTTGTCCTCACTTCCTTCAATCTGTCTCTTTTATTTTTGCCAGGAAGTCAGGTGTTTGTTGGGGTTCCCTTGTAAATGATATGTCACTTTCCTTTAGCTGCTTTCAGGATTTCCTTCTTGCTTTTGACTGCTGGCATTTTTACTACGATGTGTTTGTAGATCTCTTTGGTTCATCCTACTTTATTGAACTTCTTTGATGTGTAGATTATTGATTTTGAATAAATTTGGGATGATTTAAGCCATAATTTCTTCAAATATTGTATTTTTTCTGATTCTTCTAGTATTCCTATTACACATATGTTGGTACACTTAATGTCCCACATTTTCTGAGATTCTGTTCATTTTTCCTCATTTTCTTTTTTCTCTCTGTTCTTTGTTTTGCCTGATCTATAATGATATACCTTGTGTTCACTAACTCTTTTTTCTGCCAGTTATGTGATGAGTGTTTTTATTTCAGTTATTGTACTTTTCAATTCATTGCCATCTCATCATCTTCATCAATCTGCATTTGATAGGACCCTGCCCTCATACCTTCTTTACTTCCTTACTCATGCTTTCGTTCTGTTCTGTGAATAATTTATAATGGTCACTTTGAAGTTTTTTTCCTAAGTCCAACATCTTACTGTTCCCACACATAATTTCTGTTCCCCAATTTTTTCCCCAGTGTATGGGTCATACTTTTTTGTTCCTTTGCATGTCTTTTATTTACTTTTTTTTGAAACCGGTCATTTTAGACAATACAGCAAATTTGGGTACTGGTACCCCTCTCTGGGGCTTGTGATGATCGTCTGCTTATTTGCTTAGTGACTGGCAGGAATGCTTTAGTGGACTCTCATTCCCCCTCCAGGAGGCACAGCCTTGGGCATGTCCACAACCACCCTGGGATGACCACATTTTGGTGGGAGTGGGAGGGACGGCAGCCCAGGGTTATCTCGGCTCCTCTATCCTGGCCTCGTAAGCCAGGGCAGGGGGGGCCATATTCTGAGTATTCTCATGGCCCAGTATTCTGGGTCATATTCAAGATAGAGCCTCCATTCTACCCATGGGCGTTGTGCAGAAGAAGGGAGCCCCGCACCCACTGTACTTGTCCAGGACCTGGTCTCAGCACCAGGTACCTGGGGGCAGGAGGAGAAACCTCAAAATCCCTCTGGCTGGAAGCTAGAAGAAAGGGGGCGCAGTGTTGCTGGCTGCTGCAGCCTGGAGTAGAGGTTCACCTCCCTGGTTCAAATACCACAGACTCTCAGGGTTTTTTTTAATGAATATTTACAGATTTTTGTTGTTTGCCGTCAGGAGTATGTCCGGGGTGTTAAATGGTGGAGTTTTGGAGGGTTTTTTTTTTTTTTTTCCTTCCATTTTCAACCATTTCACTGGAGAGCGGGTCAGTGGCGCTCCATATGCTGTCACACCCGAAATAGATCTCAGGACCTTACCATAGTCAAATAGACTCTACGTAGAGGGAAAGACTGTTCAGCCTTAGTACTATTTTAATGTTTTTAAAAAAGGTCTTACATGAGCTTGTTAGAAAAGATGATGTAGCTTATTTGAAGTTTTCATTTTGAAGCTTTATCTTATCGTTTTGACTCAGTGACGTGCAGTATTTCCTGTCAATTTGGGAATATGTTTATATTAAAATGAAGGATTCCTTAAATCTGTCATTTGGGGTATATGTAAATCGTAGGCCTATTTGGGACAAGCTCAGAGTTTCAACAGTGTCCAGAATAGACTACACTCACCCATACAATCTTAAAAGTTACCTTTGATGTTTTTATGGAAATAACATTTATTTACCATATAAAGGGGGAAAAGTCTGTAAGTTCACACGTATGATTCTTTTTGCTATCTTATGTATAATTCTAGCCTTTTTTTTTTTAAACCAATTGAATCATTTTGGATCTGCTTCCCCCAGAAGTAAATACTAGTAATAGGCATAGTTTTTCTTTTCTTTTTTTTTTTAAAATGTTTTTTTTTTATTTTTGAGAGAGAGAGAGAGACAGCATGTGCATGCATGCATGCAGGGGAGGGGCAGAGAAAGAGGGAGACACCGAATCCAAACCAGGCTCCAGGCTCTGAGCTGTCAGCACAGAGCCCAACATGGGGATCGAACTCATGGACTGTGAGATCACGACCTGAGCCGAAGTCGGACACTTAACTGAGCCACCCAGGCGCCCCTACTAGGCATAGTTTACATGGATTTGCCTTTGTAAGATATATATGTGTCATGTAATCCTCATTTTATTTATTTAAAAAAAATTTTTTTAATGATTATATTTGAGAAAGAGAGACAGAGTGTGAGCAGGGGAAGGGCAGAGAGAGAGAGAGAGAGAGAGAGAGAGAGAGACGGAATCCAAACCAGGCTCTAGGCTCGGAGCTGTCAGCACAGAGCCCAATGCGAGCGTCGAACTCACGAGCCCAGAGATCATGGCCTGAGCAAAAGTCGGACTCTCCACCACTGAGCCACCCAGTCACCGCACATAGTCCTCATTTTAAACCATGGAAAAGATATTGTTATGCTTCAGGGGCATTTTTCTTAGAGCAATTGGTTTGCGGTTTCTCCCCTTGGAGTGACCTCTGTCAGACTGTGTCCATCCTTCTGCTTCCTCTCACGAAACTTCTCTTCTTCCAAGTTTTTTTTGTGATCTTGATTACAAAAATAATACAGAAGTACAATGAGAAACAAATAAAATTCTATAACCTTTTTTCAGCTTTCCTACTTGATACATTCATGGATAACAGTAGTATATGTACCCAGATTTTTGTAAAATACTTTAAATCAGTATTCTATTTCTGATTAAGTCTGTAGTTCCGACATATCTGTCTTGTTTCCTTATAGTAAAGCAAACTGCAATGTTTCCTATCAGAAAACGTGAAATGGATTATGACATTTTTCTGACTTTATTGCTGTATATTTTCAGTTTCCTTGAGGACACTGTAGGCCCTCCTTTAGTCCCATGCAAATGCTTTATGGGCTTTCATTCTCATAGTCTCATGATTGAAATATTTAAGCCAGATTTTAAAAAGTTGAAAGTGAAAAAAGAGAATAGTTTAAAAAGAATTTTAAATCCTAGCTGAAGAACGATTTACAGTTCTGAATCGGGGAGGGGTTTTTGTTTTTTTTTTTAGAGAAACCTTATTCCCGTCTTAACCATACTTCATTATATGGACAATAGATTGTTAATAGTCCCTTATTTTTACCTGCTCTTTTTTCCTCCTAGGTTCGCCAAGCAGCTTTTCAGTCTTTGGGACCTTTCATATCTACTTTTGCTAATCCGTCTAGCTCAGGCCAGTATTTTAAAGAAGAAAGCAAAAGCTCAGAAGATACATCAGTAGAAGACAAAAATAGGTATGATTTCTTTAAACTGTACTTTCCAGCTTTATTGCTTGTGAACATATTTTCATTCCCTCTATTTTATAATAAATGTTGTTTTTGGAGATGTTGCTATTTCTCTTGATTGTAAAAATTGATAAATATTTTTAAGGAGCTACATTTTAAATACATTTGTCGAATGTCTCTTTGGTTAGTTGCACCTTAAATGAGAAGATGAAGATGCATGTAGCTCAGCGAGCTTGACCCTGGCCATAGAGAAAAGTATAAATGATAGATAATGATCATTTTTAAATTAATAAGTTTATTTAATAAATTAGCTACGTAGTAAACCATCTACTGACATTTAGGATAGACGAATTAATGGTTGTACAATTTAAAGAGTATTTTAAGGGGTAAAACCTAATTTGGGAATATGTTCGTTTTAGCGTATAGTCCATTTCTTACGATTTTTCCTTTATGTCAGTTAATTTAATTGTGGATCTTGAACTCTCTCTGCAGAATGATGATTCCCTCTCATCGAGGGGGACAGTATTGTAAGGATTAGCACCATATGAATGTACTTAACAACTAGAATATCAGCTTTAAGTGTAATAGGGCAGCTAAATTTTAAGATAAAAAGGATAACTCTGAGTTTTATTTTTAAATTTTTTTACATTAAAACATTCTGAGTTTTAGTTTTTAAAATTTATTATACTATATGCTTAGGGGAAAAATTCAAGCCTAGTTTGGTGCATGGGAAATAGGCACTTTGCCAGGTGTGCACTTGAAATAATTTAGAACCTGTTTCTGAAACAGGCCCTGCTGTGATGCTTGAGTTACCATAGTGTCTTGTCCCTCCCTTGTCATGATGCTAATGGACATTTTCTTCTGTAGGTCTTGATACTGTGATATTTGCTTTCTTGGTGTTTTGATTTGGCAGTTCTTCCTTTCTTCTCTGCTGCCTTGTTTTACCTTTTTGCCCGTTCTCCTACTGTCCTGCTGAATAGCCAAACAAACCTGAGGTACTGTTTTTTGTAAAGGAAGAAAATCACTCTAAACCTGTCTTCCTAGCAAGCAAATTCTGTCAGTTCTTTTGAAAAACAGCCACTGCAAGGAGTTTGACAAAAATGATGATGGGGGGGGAAATGTTACCTGTTTTTCATTTTTAAAGTCAGCATTCACTAGCTTGTTCACTACCTAATTGTACAGACTATTACATAACTTTTATTTATTTTTAAATCTGGAGAGAGTCTAGTAAGTGAAAATATGAATTTATAGGGAATTGTATAGGTCACAGGTCAACTTTCAGAGCTAAATAAATATTTTCAGTCTCTGCCACGACCACTCAGCTCTGCTCTCACAGCATGACAGCAGCCATAGACAGTACATGGATGGGCGTGGCTGTGTTCCAATAAAACTTTATTGACCAAAATAGTTGGTGTGGCTGTCATGGCCAGTACTTGTACTGTCTGCCGGTGTAGGACATTATTGGAAGAGCTGTGTAAAGGTAGCTACTTTTTACCTGCCAACCTTAATTAATTCCTCTTCCATTGTAATGAGGTATGTCTTAATGTCAAGTCGGTACTATTTGTAGCATTGGGTCTCGTTATATTGTTAGACTTTATTGAATCGTGTTGATGGTATAGGGGAGGGAAGAGAATTTCTGGCTAAGGAGGGAGTTGTACTATAAAAGCTTTTGTGTAGTTTTACTTCATGACTTCAAAAAAAGTAGTCCTATGTATTACTCATCTCAGAACCATTAGTTTGTTTACCCTCTCTTAATTCTATACTGGCTTTTGTTTTACGCTGTCTTAAAACTTGTTTTGTTATTTAGGATTGATTGGTTGGTTGATTATGCAGAAATTAATTGAGCACCTACTATGAACCAGCTCCTGTAGATAGAAATCAAGAACTTAGTTCTTGTTACCAGAGTCCTCTTGGTTTTCCTAGAATTCAGGTCTTACAAAGTAAGCAAGTTTTTGGACAGTCTGTTTCCACTACTATTTATTTATTATCTAGTTTAATCTGATCCTGGAAACATTCAATATCACTTAATACTTTGAAGCATTAATTGATTTTAAACCTTTGACTTTATATACCAGATTTATCTTTCACTCACCCTAGATCAGGCTATTAATCTTTTGAAGGTATTCATAAAGGCTACTTCCAGAAGCAGAATTAAACATTCAAGTATGCATTTTTAGATTATGTAAAATAAGCATTCTCTTTTTAGTCAAATCGGCTGTTATATTATTCTCTGAAAACACTATGTTCTTTTGATTCTCCCTGCTTTCTGTTTGAGAAGCTGTTCCATCCATATCTCGTTTAACAAAGTGGATGTCAGCATGTGTGCTGTCTCTGGACTCACTACCTCCACGAATCTTTTCCTGAGTTTTTTGGAAAATTCAGAGCTTTTGCATCTTGGCCGACGCCAGCACTGGAATGAGGGCTGTAATTTCTGATCCATAGCTTCCCAGTTGTGTATTTACAGACATCACCCAGTAGACTACAAGTCCATCTGCTGCGGCAATCTAGTTTTTTATTTTCGTTTAAAAGAACACCTTCACTGAGCCTGGCACATGGTTGGCACATATAATAAACCCTGAGTGAATCGTAAGGAAATAACTGAATCTCAGAAGCCTTATGTAGCTACACTGCTTATGTCAGTTTTTGTCAGTTTAGCCTAATGCCAACTGTGTGAGAGTAAGATTGCTATTGGTACAAATTTATTTCACTGACATGAAAACTCCATTTAATTAATTCACAGTACTGGAGGGAGGTATACGTTCTTCGCTTTCATGTCAGGATATAGAGCTTCTTTAACCCACAGGTCATTTTCTCCTTGAAATACACTTACTTAGGCCCGATGTCTCTAGTCAAGAACTCAGAGGGTATTAATAGTAAACTTAAGTAGACACTAAAGTAAAATTAAGATTCCGTTACAGAGATTTCTGGCTTACCCTCTGGTGCTCTTGTTACCTACATCTCTTAGGAGATAGGATAATTCTCTCATTTTGCAGAATCAGAGGTTTCTCCAATTTTCAAAACAATGTTTGCTTGTGTGATAGCATTTGGAAGTTTGACAGATAAAAATATCAGGATTTTGGTATTTAGCAGCTTTATCTTGCATTGACTGTTAACCTAACTCAAGGAAAAATCGATATTTAGATCATTTATATTTTTGACAGTTCGAAGCAACTGTTATTCATACATGTAGTCATTCTTCCCAGAATTTAATATTAGGAAGAATTTTTTTGTCTCTTTAAAACGATCTTAGAAGGTTTTTTTTTAATTTATTTTTTTATTTTTGGGAGAGCACAAGCAGGTGAGGGGCAGAGAGAGAGAGAGACAGAGGATCCAAAATGGGTTCCGTGCTGATAGACTGACAGCAGTGAGCCCGATGTGGGGTTCCAACTCATGGACCAGGAGATCATGACCTGAACCGAAACTGGACTGTGAGATCATGATCTGAGCTGAAGTCAGAAGCTCAACTGGCTGAGCCACCTAGGCGCCCCTAAAATTTGATCTTAATGCCATGGTAAGAATAGTAATCAAGGAACTTCAGGCCCATGGAATAGTTTTTGTATACTGTGAATGGCTTTTTTTTTAAAGAGTTTATTTATATATTTATTTTTAAGTAGGCTCTATGCCCAGTGCAGGGCTCAAATTCACAACCCCAAGATTGAGTCATATGTTCCACTGACCGAGCCAGCCAGGTACCCCTGATTGGCCTTTTAGTTGTGTTCTTTTTGTGCATTTTAAACGCAGGTATTTTTAATTTATCAGATAACAGGTGAAGTCTTACAAGTTTTAACCCATTTGGTCCACACTCCTGCCAAGCAATATCTTGTTACTATAATTTTAAAAAAAATAATTTTCATAGCAAAAATAGCACAGAGAATCCCATATACCTTTCAGATTTCTCCGAATGGAATATTTTACTATATTTGCTTTACTGTTCTTTTTTCCTGAGTTCTTTGAGAATGTTTTAGACAGGATACTCTTTTTACCTTTCTTAAATATTTCAGCCTGTGTTTTCTCAAAATGCAGACATGGCTACATAACCACAGTCCAGTTACCAAAATTAGGAAATTAACATCAGTACAGTATGGTCATCTAGTCTAGAGACTCCGTTCAAATTTCACCAATTATCGCATTAAAATTATTTAAACCAAAGTAAAACAATGTCTCCTAATAAGGACCACATGATTGGAAAATATCCACGTAGAAGAAATTTATTTGGCATGACAGCACTAGCTTCAGGAACAGCTCCGGAGAGGGAGGGACTCTTACAGGGTGTCTCAGCCAGTCCCTTCTGTATGAGTAAGGAGTAACCGTGGAGTCCCGAGTCCTGATTTATGGGGGTGCAGTGCGGGCGGTGGGGACAAGGGCCTAAGACCTCGGGGCCCACCTCTGCCACAGGCGTAACAGCTCTTCTGTGCGTGCACACTGACTGACCACAGAGTCCTAAGACTAGAAGGGAAACACCAGAACTAAAATGCTGTTATCGTGTGGTATGTTTTCAGACGACTTCTTACACATTTTTTCTATAATTAAAACAATGTGAACATTATTATGAGATAAAGCTCAATCGGGGGGAATTGATAATTTCATGCTGGCTGCTTACCTGGGATATTACACAGGTGTTCATGTCCCCTTCCTTTTGCACGGTCCCGATGTAGTATCTTTTACTGTGTCTGTTTAAAGGCACATACTGTTTTAAGGGAGCACCTTTAATTTATTTCCCCAAATTCACCTTCAAATCGACCTACACCACCCATCCTTACTTCCCTCTCATATTCCTTAAAAAGAGGTGGCACTTTGTGTACCTGTGTTCTTGAGCTCATATTCTTTCCTCTCAAAAGACGATGCTTTCTCGTGTTTCACCAGTCTCCTGTGCCTGCACTTCCTCCATCTCTTCTGACCTCTCTCTCTCAGGCATCACGAGAACAATGCCCCCATTCCATTACTGTGTGTGCCCATCATGTTTTCATTCATCTTTTTTTGCCTTATACACATCGAAGCCCCGCACATGTCCTTTTGAGTTGGTGACCTCCAGATCTGTCCCTGGTGTTGCCCAGTTTCTCATGGGCACCCCACCCCCCACCCCCGGAGTGCACCCTAGATAGCTTACTCAGCCTGTCCTAACCAAAACCCATTACCTTTCTCATTAAACTCTTCTGGCATTTTCCACTTCCAGTTGGTGCTACCAGGATCTGTTCTGTCACGCTAGCCAGAAAATTGGCACTCTTTGTGATTCCTCCCTTTTGTTTCCCAGCTCTAGCATGTAAGAAGTAAACATATCCTATTGGTCCTGTCATCATTTGGATGTGTTTACTTCTTCTCTAGCCCCAGATGCCTTGCCTTCATTCACAGTCATCATTGCCTCTCACCACCCTTCCCATAGTCACTGCCTCCTGTCTTACCTCCACCCCATTTCCTACAACTGCTTCCAGAATGCTCTCTCAACAGTAACACATGTAAAATACAGTTTTCCAAATTCCTACATTATTCCCTGTAGCCCATAGGATCCCTTCCATAGGTGTTTGGTGGGAATACAGTAGTTCTGGTGAAGTTTTTCACCCTGGCCACCTGTCATTTCCTTCTTTTAGCCATAAGAAACTCCTGACTGCTTTCTGAGTTGTAATACCTCTTCTGCCACTCCTGCCTTTGCATGTGCTTTTTCTTCCTTGAATGCATTTTCTTCTCCTTATCAGCCTCATCAACGTTTACTGCCTCTTCTAAACGCCACTCCTGTCGTTTCCTCTGAGCCTTTCAATTTCAGCTCCGTCCCCACCTCCCGTGCTCGGTGTGTGTACTGCTGTGCTCACCACTGTGTCTGGCAGGTACTTAGCTTACATGTTTGTTTCTCCTGTCTGCCTGCGATTATAATCGCCCTGACAAGACCTGCATCTCATTCACATGTGGATCCTCAATTCTGGTGCATTTCCTGGCTCCTAGTAGGTGCTCAATACAAGTTTGTTAAATTTAATTGAGTCAGATAAAATACGAGGAATAAACATTCAAGCTTACTGTAGTGCTTTAGTTTAGATGGATGGTAATAATCAGTGGACTTGCCTTTAGGACAAGTTAGGAGCTTGTACCATCTGTCCTTATCAATAAAGTCACGACTCTATTGAGTAGAGTTGGAAAGTGTGGAAGGAATGTAAAAAACTTTATACTTAAGAGAATTTTAATATTTTATGAGCTAGTAAGGATCTTTTCTAACACTGTTATAGAGATTTTTTCATTTTTTTATGTAAGCAAATAAGTTTTATTTCTCAGCTTTTCAGTACGTCATTGGAGCAGTGTTGGTACCATAATCCTAAGAGTCAGATCATTTTTTAAATGCATGTAGGAATTTCCTACAATTTTTCCTTAGTTTATTATTGAAATTAGCATGGTTTTTAAGAGTCCTGGGATTCTACAGTGTTGTTTTCCAACTCTTGTAAGGCTTTAATATCTAGACGCTTAACAGATATTTACATCTCTGAACACAGAACAACTGATGGAAAAAGAAGCATTACCAGTACATTAACTATACAGTTTGTATGGATAATCTGTAGTCTTTAATATTTAACTTGTCTAAATAGTTGATGTAGTATCTTCCGTTGAGTTTTTTCCAGTAATTATTTTTATACTTTCATTTCTTTTTTCCCCAAATGAAACAATAAAAGGATCAGAGATCAAGAAGTCCCAGAGGATGTACAGATCAGGCCAGAGGATGTTTCTTCAGATCCCAGTATTAGTAATTCCAGTGTCAAACTGGAAACCGTGGTGGAAGATCATGCTGAAACATCTAGGAAATCTCCAGGTGAAATAAGTGTTCCAATGGACAGCTCTTTACTTTGTACTTTGTCCTCAGAATCTCATCAGGAAGCAGCTAGTAATGAGAATGATAAAAAGCCCGCTAACTACAAATCTACATTACGGCCAGAGGGTGGCACCAGCTCACCAGATTCAGCTCTCTTAGATCAGGAATTATACAACTCCTTCCATTTCTGGAGGACTCCTCTTCCTGAAATAGATCTAGATATAGAGCTTGAGCAGGGCTCTGGGAGTGTACTCAGCCCAGAGACACCAGAAGAAGCACCTGAAGTCACCGTACCAGGCTCTTCAAATATCACTATGGCCACCAGAAAGGAACTCGAAGAAATGATAGAGAATCTGGAGCCGCATATCGATGACCCGGACGTTAAAGGTATGGAAGAGCCCATCGAGTTCTTTACTCTAAAGCTGATACAAACTCTTGGTGCCTTTTTTCCCAGAAAAAATGCCTTTTAAGAATTTATTTTCACCATCATCGTGTTCTTGTCTTGATAAATACGCTTAATCTGATATTTAGTAAATTTCATTTGGGAAAGCTCACCACTGTTTCTAATCGTAGCGTCCATATGCAGATTGGTTGGTTTACAAATCACTCGCCCTGAAATTTCCAGTCATTCAAACCGTGCTGTATGTTCACCACCTCACATCTGGAGCCCTGCCGTAACTGTTTTGCTCTGGTCTCATTAATAACTTTTTTATAAAATAGCAGCAGATGCAATGTTGCTTTTTAAGAAGGACCGTGGTCTAGTAACAGTAGACAGAGGCATCCGTTTCCTGTGGGACATGGTGTTTTAAGAGCTGTAAACATGTATAAGAGTCAGCTGGGTTTCTTTTTCTCAGTTTTGGCTTTTTTTTCCATTGGGTTATACATGTATCACCCAGATTCTTTCATTGTGAGCAATAGCCCTAAAGGTTGTTCGGTGTTAGAATAAAGAGGGGCCTCCTTCTAAGGCGGGGAATATGTTCTAAGGCAGTCTGCGGGAGATGAGGCATGCTGGAGCGGTCGCCGTCGCTCTGCCCGCCGGGGCGGGGACCGGATGCACAAGTGTTGTCTTTCCCTTTGAAGACTAAAGCCCTCCTCATGACTCTCTCTAACCGTTCAGTGAAATAGTATTTAGAACAAAAAACAGATTTGGAAAAGTCCTGTACCTACAAGTCTTCAGATCCTCTGTCACTTTGTGGATGATTTTCTTTCTTCTTTCTTTCTTTTTTTTTTTTTTTTTTGCCTTGTTAGTTCCAAAAGCTAAAATTTCTAAGCTGTCGGTTTGCTCAGTGTTGGGAAATACCTTTTATTTAATGTTTATTTTTATTTTTGACAGAGAGAGCTCAAGCTATCAGGGGAGGGGCAGAGAGAGAGGGGGGACAGAGGATCCAAACGGTCTCTGTGCTGACAGCAGAGAGCCTGATGTGGGGCTTGAACTCACGAACTGCGAGATCATGACCTGAGCTAAAGTCGGACCCTTAACTGTGACTGAGCCATCCAGCCGCCTCAGGAAATACCCATTTTTAAGGCAGATAAAGGGATACCTTTAGTATTCGTCTAAAACATACAAAACCTGCTTCTTTTAAACTTTGAAAATTACATCAGTGGTGGTTAAAATCACAGTTATCTTTATTTGGCTTTAATTTATCATTTTCAAAGATTTCCTGGTACAATTTCACATTTGGAGAAAAATTAAATGATTTGACCGAAGACAAATTCATATCTTCAATGCTTGAAAGTTATTTTAATTTCACTGGCAGATGACCAGTTTCTTTTTTTTAACCTTTTCTGTTAGGGTTATTGGAATGTAATTCAGCTCTGTAGAGTCCAGCCTTCTGAATGGACACTTGTGTAAGGATAGACGCACATACAGTTGTGTGTGACCCTCACTCACCACTGTGCAGCTGCAGAACCGTTACCATGACCCTGGAATATTCCTTCGTGCACCTGCAGTCAGTCCTTCCTTCCCTGCCCAGCCACTAGCGACCACTGACCTGTTTTCTGTCCCTTTGATTTTACCTCTTCCAGAATGCCACATAAATAGAAGCAAGGACTATAAGCCTTTTCTGAGTCTTGACTTCTGTCACTTAGCGTCACGCTTTTGAGATTTATCCTGCTTATTCCATGTATCACTAGTTCACTCGTTTTTATTTATTTATTTTGATCGTTCCTTTTGACTATATTCTGAAACAAGGGCAAGAAGAGAGGATGGAATATTTCTAATGGAATATCCTATTTTTTATCCCTCATGGTAGATTATTTTTTATGAAAAATAATCTTAGCACTTTCTTTGCTCGTTCCTCAGTGTGGCTCCTGTCACTGATCGTTGCCCATGACCTGGGGTTCCGCAGTTCATGACAGCTTGGTGGTGTAGCAACTACTGAGGCTTTTGTTTTGTTAGAATCTTTGTCAGAATCTTCCCTTAGTAGTTTGTCTCCATCCCTTCCACACCCTCAGATGAGGAGCAGTGAGACACAGAATTACACCTCAAATTCAGGATGTTCACAGCCGAGGGTACCCAACTTTTGATACATGTTTATAGCTGTCGGCTTTAAAAATTTTACTATTCGTTTATTCAGTTGGTCAAACTTTAGTAACTCCTATTTCGAATGAATCTTATGCTCCATTTTTATGAAAAAAGATTGCTAGCCCAGCTTTTTCAGCCTGTTCTGGGAGTTCTCACTGCATTACGGTACCTGCCCGACCCCTGCCACATCGTGGCACTTACGCGTCAACTGAAATATTGAATATGCTACATTAAAATTGTTTAATAAGTAAGCTAAAAGTGCTATGCATAGTGTGCTTTTTAAAAAGACCTACATGTATATATAAGTTTTAGGATATGACTTTGTGTTTCCAAAGATGGCTAATACTGTTTGACTTAAAATAGTACTGTAAATTTACAGGCTGCTGTTGAGAGGTTTCAGCACAAAGACTGTATTGTGATTTAATCAGGCTTCTTTTTAAATTAGCTCTTAAGCCTGCAATTTAAATTTTTCCTGGTGTTCTTTCTGTCTGTAATAATGACACTTTCATAATCTGTGCATGGTTTCATTCACTCAGCATTACTTAATGAGCACCTACTATTGTGCCAGATATTTTCCTAAGCACTAAATATATAGCAGCCACAAACCAAACTAAAATTTCAGCCTCAGAGAGCACAGGAGGACGAGACGCTCAGTGCACAAACTGCCCGCGTGTCGGATGTTCTACAGTAAAGCATCAGTCGGCCGTGTTGGGCATTTTCTGCTTAGCTACAGGATGCTTGAATTTTTAATTTTATTGAAATCTGAGGACATGTTTAACTTCTATCAATTTCAGGAACTATGCCTTAGTTTCCCATAGTGTCGGAAGGTGTTTTGAGGGCATATACCTGAATTTTGGATGCTTTCTCATTTCTGATTCTGCCATTGTGGGCAGCCATTTCCTTCAGGACTGTCAGAAAATGTCTACTTTTTTGAAAGGCAGAACTTTGGTCCAAAATTGAGACACTAACTGCTGACCAGCATCTGAACTCCTTACGTTGGATGTGTAATTTTTTCTTGTCAGCTGGGCTGTAAAAATGGTAAGGAAGCACCCCGCCTGGAGACAGTGTTTTAGGGCACATGCTCAAAAGTCAGGTTTCCGTGTTCCCGAGCCTGTGTCTCTTGTTCCTGCCCGTATTGCTGGCTGTCCAGTGGATGGTGTCATGGGAAGCAATAACAAGGTTAGGGTTTCTTCTTCTAAGGCAGCCTTTGCTTAACAGTCTTGTACTTTAACTCTTACCTTCTTCAAAGCATGGATTTTTTTTTTCTTTGTGGGTTTTTTGGTCAAAAAATTTAAGTGTTTCCAGGGATTAGAATGAGATATTCTTGTCAGAAAAAGAAAGCCCTTTCTGTGTTCTAGAACAGAAAGAGCCTACACGGAAGGCCAAAGAGTAAAATGCAAAGAAAGTGTAAGAGATCCCCTTTTCTAAAATACTTACCAAGGGAATTTGAGGTTTTTCTGCCTCCGTCTGTTGCCAAGCTGACTCAGGATTGAACTCTGTGACCAAGTCTACCCTTATTGGTGCCAGCTTGGTTTACCATAGCTACATTCATGGACTACACAAAGAAAAAAATGCCCAGGCTCACAAAATACAGATTTCTCCCCAATTTAGGCCTAGTGGAAGAATTGAGCCATTTTGGTAACTGTGATAAGAAAAAATATAATGTTCCTTGATTGAAATCAATAAATTTGTTAGGAATTGGTGACTAACTACCAGTGTACTATGTGGAAGAGTTAGAGATTATGAAGGTTTAGCCTAACCCTACCAGCTTCTTCAGGAAAGGAGTAAAATTCGAAGCTTCGAGGTTGTCCCTGTTTCTGAGCGTGAGTCACTAGGGTCTGCATTTCTTTCATAAGTCCACGATGAAACCAGCCCTAGTTCCTGGGGTCTCCATCTGTATTATCAGTAAAATGCAGGCCTTGATGAAGACCTGTATTTTCTGTTTTCTTAAATTTGTGGTGGTGATGGATTCTTCTAAAATGTCAACATTTGCCAAGCATTAGAATCTACCTCATTCTCTGACTGAAGAATTGAAGCAGATCAGGGTTCCTCAGGAATCAACACTAGGCTCTGTCTTGATAATCTTTATATATCAATTTTTTGATGAAGGTAACATCACAGTGTAACTCATTTAAACTTTTATGAGTGCACAAACATTAAAATAGACAAAGAGGGGCGCCTGGGTGGCTCTGTTGGTTAAGTGTCCAACTTCAGCTCAGGTCATGATCTCGCAGTTGGTGGGTTGGAGCCCCACATTGGCTCTGTGCTGATGGCTCAGAGTCTGGAGCCTGCTTCAGATTCTGTGTCTTTATCTCTGTCCCTCCTCTGTTCACGCTGTCTCTAGCAAATAGACAAAGAGAAGTAAGTGGTCTGTGTAGAGATAAAGGACTCATGTAAGGCATTTTCCTTGAAAGGCTTTCATTAATCAGTTACTTCCTGGGAAGCAGAATTAAAATGCATTAGGGCTCGCTTGCGCGCGCGCTCTCTCTCTCTCTCTCTCTCTCTCTCTCTCTCTCTCTCTCACACACACACACACATACACACACACACACACACACACACACACCCGTGTATTTTATGTGAGACCAAACATTTTAACCTTTATATGTTGTGCAATCTGTTTTAGTACTGTTGTGATTTTGTTTTGGAAACTTAGAAGTTTCTGAAACGGGGACCTAACTAAACCAATTATAAGGATTAGTAAAAATTACAGCTAGAATTCTTAAAAGAATGAGCACACTTTTCATGAGTGACTTTTTATGATTGAACACCTTCAGTTTACTTACTTAATTTAGCAACTAATGACCTAATAGACTAGAACTTCATCCTGTATGTCTCTCGTATCTCTGTTGCCAGATTCCCAGTGTGCTTGGGCTTGAGTTTCAGAGATGCTGCAGCACAGTAACAGATCGACTTCATGAGAGTCCTCTGATTGCTTTTTTATAATCTTTAAGTAGAGGGGGGACTTTCTCACCTTCGTACTAATTTAACTTTGAAGTTAAAATTGATGAATTATTATATTTTGAGCTTCCAGGTGGATTGTTACCTAAACTTATCTAAGCAATGTTTTTTTGCTAAGTGTCTCATTTGTTTTGGGGGAAGGAAGAATGCCTTATTTTAATTTTGAATCACTTTTGTAAAGAAGGTGTAACTCAAAATGTAGACAGTGCTATAATTTGTCATTTTGGTTTGCTGCAAGCAAGACAGCGCTCAGTTTGGGATGTCTAAGTCACTAATTGCATGTTCAAAAGGAATTAGGGGAAAATAAAATAAACTGGAATAAGATGTGACATGTTGAAATGTAATTGCAACAAAAATCTTTGTAATTACCATTGTTTTATGTTGGCAGGGCTGTGTGACTGCTCCTCTGCTAAAATAGCTTAGTAAGTAAGCCTTGTCAGTTCGACTCCCGCACTACCAGAACATAGTTAACTTACACTGAAATTGACCCCTTTTAATAAACTCGAGGTACCTCCAAAACTAGATAGCCTCTCTCGCTCATACTAACGCAGAATAATGTACAGTAGTGATAAACATTTTTAATCTCATGAAAGCATATTAGTTTTCTCCCTTTTCTCTTGAAGGACTAATGATTTACCACAGTAGTTTTTTTTCAGCTTTTTGATGACAGTGTCAAAAAAGTATACATTTCATTGATAATCTGTAATGCGAACGGAGAAGAAACTGGCAAGCACACTGTTGGTTCTGCCGCTCACACGCCCTTTCCCTGTTCCGCCCACAGCGCAAGTGGACGTGCTGTCCGCCGCGCTGCGCGCTTCCAGTCTGGACGCCCGTGAGGAGGCCGGCGACGCCGAGAAGAGAAGTGATGGGCAGGACGCACCTGTTGCGAGTGAGCTGCCAAACTGTAAAATAAATCACGATGCCTCCGTGCCTTTAATCAGCGATGCCGTTGAGGTAACGCGCTCAGTCAAACGTTTATCCAGTGAGAATAGTTCCAATCCGAAAAGTCTTTTGTTGGGGAACAGTTGTAGCTAATCACTTTCTCGTTAGTACATTCTGTTTGTTGCCGATTTCCTCAGCTCTCCCTCTTGAATAAAGTAAAAGTAATCGTCACCACATCCTATCTTTGCGACATTAGTGTCATGTTTGGTGCTTGGAAACGTAAATCCCAATCCTGTCTACACGACTGTTTGAGTAGCCTCAATGTGTTAACGTAGCTCACTGCAGTGAAATAGTCTTACTGGAAACAAAGCCCTTTATCAAGAATAATTAACTCTTCCCTTTTCTTTTTGGAGAGGTGCTTTGTTTCTGATCGGACCATTTCACTGCAGCAAGCAACACAGTATTCTGAGCAGAAGATCGGGACTTGAGGCCATGTTGCGGAGGGGCCAGTGGCATTATCTGGACTCTGGAGTGTGAGGGTGGGTACTGTTACTAGCATCATCTTCGCTGTGTACTTGGAGCTGTTCTGTGTGATCCTTCCCTGATCTCCTCCTGCGCCCCCGCCCCCCTAAGCCAGCAACATTTGGTATCAGTATTTCTTATCCTTTGTTTCTATAAATAAGGGATAAGGAATACACCCCTGGTTGCCAGAATCAAACGGTCACAGATCAGAGCAGCTTGAGCGATAGGCTCAGAGAATAGTGCCTACATACACACTGGGGATGGAGAGGGTTCTTAGAGCGTTAGTGGATTTCTGTTTTGTTTTTTGTTGGGTGACATCTGGTAGAGTTAGAAGTCTTTTACAATACCAGTGCTTTAGGATGAAACCCTGGCCACCTGTCAGCATTGGAGATTTGAATACTGTGATATCTCTGCATTTTAGAAGGTGTTTTCTTTGTTGGAGGTTTTTTTGGAGCTGTTAAAAAAAGTGTATTTGTGAAATTAGAGATAGCCAGTAATAGAAACGGTAGAACAAGTACGGATGATCTCCCATGGCCTCTAAAACGTTCACTGAAAGCACCCTCTAAGTACTATCTTATGAATAAGCTAATTTTAGATATTCGAGCCATTTCAAAACTACTTCTAAATTTACATTTTAATGAGTTTATTCTGGAATTCATTTTCATACATTTAGCAACCTATTCAAGTTTGATTTAAGTCAGGGGAAGTTCTTAGGAGGTCTTAGGTACGTTTATAAGCTTCTAAAAGCATGAAGAATTTATGTATGTATATCATGTGGCAGTCTTGAAAGGTAAGTAACTTAGTAAGATGGTTTAAATGAAGGAAACCGACAGAAGGGACGGTTGTTTACCTAAATATTTTTTCCTAACAGAATATGGACTCTGCCCTCCGCTATATTCATAATGACTCGGACTTGAGCACCAGCAGTAGCTTTAGCCCTGATGAGGAGAGGAGATCTAAAGTACAAGTAAGTGACAAGTCTCTATGTCGTGTGGGCCTTGTCCACTCCTGTTCCAAACCCATGTCCTACTGAATTTGGTCCTTCTTACAATGAGTTTCATCAAAATAAGACCAGTATATCATACTTTCAGTAAGAAAATTCAAATAGAGTAAAACAAGCAGAAATCCTCTTACACCTGTGATCGCCTTCTTCAGAGTAACCGCGGATCACAGCTCCTTGTGTGTTTCTTCATAAGCGTTTTATGGGTACAGAAACCTGCATACGCACCGCTTTTTGTCAGAGACAGAACCATGCCATCATACCTAGGTATGTCATGATGCCTAATTTGCCAAGAATTACAAGATACAGCTTGATTTCAGAGATGAAAATATGAAAAAATGTCCCAAAGCCACATAAAGTGCCATTAGTGACAAGTTACACTCCAGTTTCTGAAATTTTTAAATGTGGGAAAAAATGTTTATGGAATATTTGGAATATGATAGTTTGTACCTTGCCTGTGTGTGTGTGTTTGTGGGTTTGAGCCCTGTGTCGGGCGTTGTGCTGACAGCTCAGAGCCTGGAGCCTGCTTCAGATTCTGTGTCTCCCTTTCTCTCTGTCCTTCCCCCTGCTCGTACTCGGTCTCTCTCTCAAAAATTAATAAACATTAAATATATATACATAGATGTTTAATTTCCATCTGAAGGCCAGTGTTGTTTTTATGAAATACATGTTGGTAATAGCGCACGTGAGTGCCTGTTTTCTCACATGTACTAGGTTACGTCAGATTTTACAGTCTTTGCAAACATTACAGTCTTTGAGATGTGCTGGTCTTTTAATGTGTCTTTTAAATTTAGTAATCAGTTCTAATCATCCTTTGAGCTGTTATCTGTTTTACGTTCTTACCATTTTTCTTCTAGATTTGCTTTTGTTTATTTACATATTTCCCTTAGCATGTTTTTCCTACCTCTTTTTAGTTAGGAGATGTCTAAAACTTTGAGACTGGGTTTTTCTCTGTTAGTTGAGTTGCTATGTTAAATTCATGCATTTAGGGCACCTAGGTGGTTCAGTTGGTTGAACAGCCGACTATTGATTTCAGCTCAGGTCATGATCCCAGGGTCATGGGATCGAGCTCCGAGTCAGGCTCTGCACTGAGTGTTGCCTGCTTATGATTCCCTCTGTCACCCTCTGCCCCTCTCCCCAGTATTCGCACGCTCTTTCTCTCTCAAATAAAAAAAAATAAAAATTAATATACTTAAAGACATGTTTACCCGATTTATGTCTACACTGCTGAAATGAATCACTGTCGTGTCTCTCTCCTCGTTAGGATGTAGTGCCTCAGGCTCTGTTAGATCAGTACTTATCGATGACGGACCCCTCTCGCGCCCAGACGGTCGACACTGAGATCGCTAAGCACTGTGCGTACAGCCTTCCCGGCGTGGCCCTGACGCTCGGCAGGCAGAACTGGCACTGCCTGAGAGAGACCTATGAGACGCTGGCATCAGACATGCAGGTGAGGGAGGCAGCTGAGGAACGAGCAGTGTGTGCGTGGACGGAAGGCATAGTGATTTTCCCTTCAAAACCTACTAGAATTTCTGTTCATGTTCCAGCAAATACTTGGTATTTCAGAAAATTATGGGCAGAAGAGCTTAAAAGTAATACCAAAGAGGTTCCTTTTTGTATGATCCAAGTTCCGTAGTTTGGAAACCATCATCACATTTGACGTAGCTAAGTTCCTAACTTACAAATGCGTTACTGTCTGAAGTTTATGTGTAGATTAATTCTAGGCATAGGGTTATAAATGGCTTCTTTGATTTTTTTTTTTTTTTTAAACCCTTAATAGAGCTGTGTGTAGTAGTGTTCGCGCTTCCGAGCTCCGGCCCTGGGTCAGCGCTTGTTGCGGTAACAAAGGCGGAGCAGTTCCGTGTGGGGCGTGCGCACACTGTGTCCAGACCCACATGCTACCACCGCCACCCTCTCTGAAAGAAAACAAAATGTGAAATGTTGACCCGGGTCCTCTTGTCTGGATATCTGTGTACTTTTTGTGGCTCTTTTCCCAGATTTTGTTGACTTAACTTCCCTGCCATTAGGTCTGGTTTCTATATTGTATACCAAAATTTTGCCCCTCTTCCACAAACTCTGTTCCTTCAGTGAAATTAATCTCTCGGTTGTTAAGAAAGCAATCTGGTTAGACTAATATATGCTGAGATATGAGTGATTTTTCCTTAAATGTGTTAGTAATTATTGCATTTTTCAAGAAATCATGCTGTTGATTAAGCAAGGTAGGAGTTGAAAGTAATCTCGAGAGAACGTAGTTTAAGTTCCTCCACTGACTGATGGGGTTGGGAAGCCAGGGTCCGGGTGAAGTGAGTTTATCCTGTGCTCGTGTGCTTCTTCACCAGAAGAACTGGGCAGGGACCATGAAGGCCCCATTTCCAGAGTGCTGCATCCTCCATATTGGTGGTTGTCCATCTTCCATCCACCGACATTTCAGGGTTCCTGTGGCACGTGCCCCTCAGAGCCCCTGGTGACCAGGACAGCCCTGGATGGCTAGGGCTTCATGCCCTCTCCGTCCCCTCCACTCCATCAGAACACCTCTGCCTTCGTCTGTCTGCTTGATGTGTTAAATATGGGTACAAAATTTTACTTCAAGAATGGGGTCCAGCGTTTGGGGATAAAACCCTTGCTGTAACAGCGTCTCTGCAAGTAGAGTGTTTTAAGCTAAGTAACAAAGTAAAAATTTTAAAATTAAAACAATGTGAAGGAAAACATGTTTTTAATGTAAATTTCCCTATGTTTTCCTATTCTTACGTTTCCCTAGTTGTCAGTTCCTTAAAAACCAGTTTCATTACTGTTTTTTAATCCAAGATAGGCTGTACAGGAATCAGAAGGGGAACAGTCAAGCGAGGACGATGGATGTGGGACACATCTGTAAATCGGCCATCAAGTGCTCAGAGAACTATGGAGGCTGTGCCATTTGTGATTTCCAGTCCGTTTTCCCTTCGTAAATGAAAGGAGAGGATATGTACTTTGCAGGGCTTTGAAATTTTCTCAGCCAGTGTTTGATATATAGCAGACATTTAAAACTAAGGATCTGTTCTTGCCATTACTTCTATTCTGCTTTAGTTGTTCGAGATTGGTAATGTTCCGATGTAACTTAGCCTTCATGTACTGAGAGTTAAAGCACCCAGTACTGTGTGCTTCGCTTATGAGCATGGTCGTCTCTGTCTCTGCAGTGGAAGGTTCGAAGGACACTGGCTTTCTCCATCCACGAGCTGGCAGTTATTCTCGGAGATCAGCTGACGGCCGCAGATCTGGTTCCGATCTTCAATGGATTTTTAAAGGACCTCGACGAAGTCAGGATAGGTGTCCTTAAGCATTTGCATGATTTTCTGAAGGTAAATTTTAAATTATTCTGCATAAAAACACACTAGAGTTCCACTGTGGACTGAAATTTTTGATTCTGTGTTCCCACCAAGATTAAGTCTCTGCAGCCATGAGTTGATAGACGTGATGACTTAAAAAAAGAAATCGTCCCATTCTCGTCACTTTTGCTGGTGTTCTTATAATTTTTAATTTTAGAATATTTACACCAGATCTCATTTCTAAACAGTGTTACATCATGACTACAAACACTTGTACTTTTTTCCCCCCAAATTATTGAATTAAAAATACACACAAAAATTCCATGAACATTAAGTTTGGAGGCTTTGCGGTATTTTACGAGTCCGGGAATTTCCCAGTAGTCTTCGCTCCTACGGTGTAGATCTCTGGCCTTGCAGGTGAACAGCTGTGGTCTTAAAAATGGTTAGTCCTGGAATACTGTTGTTTCTTAGACTTTAACCTTGCAGTGGGCTCTTGCAGTTTGAGGTTTTGAGGCACAGAAGTACTGTAATCCTGCTTTTAAAAAACATTGACACCGTGGTGTTATGTTTTCTACAGATCAGACTGAAATTTCTCTTGAGTGTCCCAATAATGTCCTTTATTGCTTCCCCACCCTAAAGTTCAGAATCCAATCCGGAATTGCATGTTGAATTTACTCTTTTAAAAATGTTCATTTATTTTGAAAGAGAGAGTTATGTGAGAGCGAGAGCAGGGGAGGGGCAGAGAGAAGGGGGAAGAGCAAATCCCCAGCAGGCTTTGCACTCTTCACCACACAGCCCGAGGCAGGGCTCAGTCTCACAAACCATGAAGTCATGACCTGAGTCAAAATCAAGAGTTGGACATTTACCCATCCGAGCCACTGAGGTGCCCCTGCATACTGAATTTAAATATTGTATCTCTTTAGCCTTTAGCCTTTATCGTCATTGGCATTTTTGAAGAGACCGAGCCCGTTGTTTTGCAGAATGTTTTCAGTTGAAGTTGAGTATTGTTACCCAGTGAGATCAGGTCACACAGGTTTTCTTTGCAGGCACGTTGCCTGTCTGCATGCATCACACCGGGAGGAACGTAGACACTGGAGATGCTGACTCTGCTCATTCGAATATGTCAGCACGTTTCCTCTGTTGTAACAACCGTTCACCTTCATGATTAATAATCACTTGGTGGGGGGACTCCTCCGTGGCTCAGTCTGTTAAGCATCTGACTTCAGCTCGGGTCATGATTTCACCGTTCGTGAGTTTGAGCCCCACGTCAGGGAAAACACAAGCCCCGCTTTGGGTAAGCCCTGCTTCTCTCTCCCCCTCTCTCTCTCCCTCGGTCACATGCTTGCTCACTCTTGCTTTCTCTCTCAAAAAAATAATAAAATAAATAAATTTAAAAAAATAAAACTCAGTGGGGCATGTCTTTCCCCCCCAAGTCACAGAGCTTTTGCATCTGTGCATCTGTACACAGTCTTTGCCTAAATCAGTGGTTACCGTGTTGGTTGTAAAAGTCCGATTTTCTACTTTTATAAATTCTCCATTTTCCAGTCGGCATTCTCATGTTAAGCTGTTCTTTCCTTCTCTCCCTGTTCTTGGAAGGTTTTTTTAGTGTAAGTGAACTCCAGAATTCTTTTTTAAATGTATTTTTTTTAATATATATATTTTTTTACGTTCCTTGTCTTCTCTTTTTTTCCCTCAGAATTCTTTTTCTATTTAGTGAAATCCGTTTTTGTCCTTGGTTGTGAACATCAGTTTGGCTCCCAGGAACCCCTGAAAGCCGCCTTCCGTGCCCCTTTTGATCTGTCCCCTCACATGTAAGCAATCCTTATTTCCAGGCCCACCTTCTCCTTTCTTTCTCTCCCCTAGCCCTGAGTCAGCTCTTTCTTCAAGGAGCCTGGTGTTTTCCGTGGAGAGTGGTGTTCAGAGGCCAGGACCCAGGCACTGGATGTGCACACTGCTCCTCTGGCGTCCTTTCCTTCACGCCTTTTCAGGGGACGGGGGCTGGGAGGTGGGGTGGTGGTTTTTTTTTTAATTGACTTCATCTTGATCTTTCAGCTTCTAGTCCTATACGATTTCCTCTCCTTTTTCCACTTCATGTTTTTGCTTTCCTCTCATGGTAAAAACTCCATTCTTAACACAAACATTCAGTCATTTGCTCCGCTCCACAACATACATGAAGTAGTTTCAGAATTATTCCACCAGTAATAATTCTGACATCAACTCGATTCAGTTAACATTCAAGACTTCCTTCAGCACTTTGTCCTTAGAACATATCTTACAAACATGTATGGTCAAAGGACTTTTTTTCTGCGATTCTTACCTGTTTAATGTACAGTTTAGTTTGCTTCTGTTGGTATCCCATTTATGGTTTTCCCCCTTGCTGACTGTAAACCTACTTCAGAATACCTATAGAGCAATTAGAGGGATAAATTTATTCTTTTCACTCAACAAATCTACATCGAGCACCTACCATGTGCCGTCACGGTGCCACCCACTAGGCTCACGTATGTGAAAAAGAGCACGTTATGTCTCCAAAGAGTTCGTAGTGACAAGGGGGTCCAATGAACAAAGTGGGCCACTGCTACCAGGAAGCTGTGCCCGAGGTGTGTGGGGTTCAGAGGGGGTCATGCATGGCTCAAGGAACAAATATTTCAAAAGAGGGTAAGACTCTTGGTGGTAAATGGGATTATCAGGGGGAAATGAACTAAACAATTTTTAAAACAATTAGATATACCTACTACATCTGTTCTCCTTCAGAAGAATTAACTATATTGTTTATAGTTGTTTTCAAGCAGTGTGGTAAAAGTAATAATGCCTATATATTGTCTTAGCGCGTATTTTTATTTCATCACTTCAGCTTCTTCATATTGACAAAAGAAGAGAATATCTTTATCAACTTCAGGAGTTTTTGGTGACAGATAATAGTAGAAATTGGCGCTTTCGAGCTGAACTGGCCGAGTAAGTTCTAACAGTTTTTTGGACTATAGTTTGGAGGGGCATTTACTTCATATTTACCTTTTCCAGATCTGTTCATTACTTTGAGTAGATACAAATTTCTGTTTGGCGGCCCATTCCTTTAACAATTCTTGAAATGCAAGTGTTGCCAGCAGTGAATTTTCTCAGCTATTTTTTTAAGCCTGTTTTACCTTTTTATTTTATTTTTTCTTATTGTGGTAAAATACACATAATCAAATTTGCCATTGGTGAAATGTGGTAGGTTCAGTGTTATGTAACCATTACCACTGTCTTGTTCTGGAACATTCCATCCTCCCAAAAAGAACACCATGCCCTTTCCCAGTCACTCCTCATCCCTCTCTGCCTTTGACTTCTAGCAACTGTTAATATGTTATGTATGGATTTGCCTGTTCTGGACATTTCATATAAGTGGAGTTTTATTACATGCGGCCTTTTGTGTCTGATTCTCCACTTAGCATAATATTTTCAAGATTTATTCGTGTCGTAGCATGTGTCAGAACATTACTTTTTATGACTGAATAATAGTACGTGTGTACCACTTTGTAAAATGCATTCATCCGTCAGTGCGTATTTGGGTGGTTTCTACTTTTTTGGCTGATGTGACTGGTACTGCTCTGAGCATTCATATACAGGTTTTTCTGTGAACATCTGTCTTCGGTTATCTTGTGGTGGATTTGCTGGGTTATTTGATAATTCTGTTTAATTTGTCGAGGAGCCACCAAACTGTTTGCCACAACACTTGTACATTTTACATTCCCACGAGCAATGTACAGGGTTTAGTTTTACCACATCTTCCCCAACACTTGGAATTTGTCTTTTTTAAAGAGATGATAGCCGCGATTAGAGTGGGTGTGGAGCAGTGTTTCATGGTGAGCTCGCTTTGCATTTCCTTAATGACTAGTGGTGTTTAACACCTTTTCGTATGCTTGTCGACCAATTTGTATATAATCTGAAGAAACATCTATTCAAGTCCATTGCCCATTTTTTAATTGGGTCTATCTAAAGCTGGGTTAAGTTGTAGGAGTTCCTTATATATTCCGGATCCAGACCTCACTTGCATTTTTAAAAGAGATCTTTGCTGGCTCTCGAATCGGGACCGCCAGTTTAGGTTGTTGTTTGTTGTTTTCTTCATACGTTAAAGGTGTCACTCCACTGAACTCTGGTTTGCCAAATTCTGACAAAATAGGCACATCTCTTCTGCTGTTAGTGTAGAGGGTTGGGTCCATCTACTCGGGAGCAAGCTTGGGTTTGGGCTTTGTTGTTGCTGTGATTGCCTTCAGTGCATGATAAGCACTGGGGCCTGCCAGTGCCTTCTGCTGAGGGTGGGGGGGCTGGGGTGCCAGGGGGCCTTTTCATGTGTTAGCATTCCACCCTCAGCTCTCACGCACCCCTCCGAAATGGGTGGGTCTCTTCCCTTCCCCTAGCAGTAGGCTGCTCTGAGGACGTGGTTGGCTCGTGCTAGGAAAGGGGAGAATCTCGGTTATTTGGGGAGGCCCTGTGTGCCTGGGCTTTCTCAGAATTCTGCCCTCTCCCTGTAACAGCCACTCTCTGCCTTGTATCTGTGGTCAGAGGCTCCTGCCCCTCCTCAGCAGGAGGAGACTTGTGCCTGTTATCGGTGCAGGGTCTCAGCTCAGAAGGTTCAGTGTTCCCCCTCCCTGGGATAGAGTTCGCTCTTCTCCTCTGCCCTCAGCTGCAGTGTTTGCCTGCGCCAAGGCTCTGCTGCCCCTCTGCCAGCGCCTTAAGTTAAAGCTTGGACTTGGTAAAGAGAAGGGCCCAGGAGGGGAAGTGCATGGGGTTTGATGCCTGTCCCACAACATGTGTCAGTCATTTCCTGCCTGCTAAGGGGCCTCTCGCCAGTGTGCTTTCCAGACTGTCTCATGTGGTGTGCACCCAAGGGAGGCCCGCGAGGAAGTTTGCAGTGTCAGAAAATCAAAGTTGATAAGTGTGCCTCTGTCTCTGAGGATTTATGTTTACACATACACAGGTACATTGCTCATTGCTACACTGCAAATATTCCTGTTTCTAGCTTACTCCCTGCTGACTACAAATGTAAATAATCTCAGCCATAAAATCTGAAAGACAAAAGTCTCATTCATACCTAAGATATTTTTTCAACGGCATTGTTGCATCCACTCAGAGTAGCCTGATTTACGCCATCAGTCTTGGGGTCTCACGAGTCATAATAGGAACACTCACTAGAGGACCTCTTCACTTCTCTTATCCCTCGTGAGCCTGCCATTCCCTTCAAAGCTACTCAGAGCCTTGACAGTTCCACACCAGGCTGCCTCATGCTGCTAGAACTTCTTATTTAGGAAACTGACTCTTAGGTGGAAGTGTCTCAGCATCTAAACAATCACTGTGGAAACGATATGTCCCATGTTGAACATACTAGGAAACGCTTTGCTCCGTGTCTGTCCCTACGGGCATAGAATCCCACATTTGTCTTCCTCACGCTCTGAAGGCAGGAGTTACTTCTTGAACTTGCAGTGTTTAAATGCATTGCCAGATACACGGAGACTGGAGATAACTCTGCATGAGAGACCACACTAATCACGAGTCTTTGCATGCGCTTGTCTTACGGATAGTGTCCGATAGTACAGTTTATTCACAATTAACCTGTTTTCATTTGTTTTATTTATTTTAAAATTTTAATTATATTTTTATTTTTATAATTCATTTTTATAGACAGCTGATTTTACTTCTAGAATTATATAGTCCCAGAGATGTTTATGACTATTTACGTCCCATTGCTCTGAATCTATGTGCAGATAAAGTTTCTTCTGTTCGTTGGATTTCCTACAAGTTGGTATGTGTTAAAATTTTTACAATTTTAGAACAGCTAACTATTTAATAAGATCTTAGAACAGAAGATCTTCCTCACTTGTCTGTGTTCGCCCTCCTAGGTCAGTGAGATGGTGAAGAAGCTGCACATGGCCACGCCACCCACGTTTGGAGTGGACCTCATCAATGAGCTTGTGGAAAACTTTGGTAGATGTCCCAAGTGGTCTGGTCGGCAGGCCTTTGTCTTTGTCTGTCAAGTAAGTAAAGATTTAACCCATTTATGACACCTTTTTTCCAGCTAAAAATATGTTTCTTCTTTCACTCTCAACACCCTCTTACTTATCCTTAAGGAACAGAGTTTGCCCAAATGGCTCATCATAGGATCACCTGTTCTCTGGAGTTGGGTGTCTGCCTTGCCCATCCCACAGCTGTCCGCTAGAGGGCGCTCGGGGTCCACAGCCCATGGCACGTGTGCAAGTGAATGTGACTGCACACTCCAGGTCATCGTGGAGCCCTTTAAAAACTGCGTGTCTGCAGGGACTTAAAATTATGTCATTCTTGTTTTGAGTTCCCAAGTGCCTGGAATATTGGTTTAAAAAGAAGTAACTAAAACCTGTAGCACTTAAGTTGTCACTAAAAGGTAATGCTAGCCGGTATTATGGTTTGATAGACTAATTTGGCAAATCTAAAGCAGCTGTTTCTCTTCCCCAGACTGTCATTGAGGATGACTGCCTTCCCATGGACCAGTTCGCTGTGCATCTGATGCCACATTTGCTAACCTTGGCAAATGATAGGGTTCCAAACGTTCGAGTGCTGCTTGCAAAGACATTAAGACAAACCCTACTAGAGAAAGGTGGGTGGGTAGGTGACCGTGTTAGAAAAACCGAATGTGGCAGGAGGTTTGTAGACCACATGGATAGATAAGTCGCAAAGCAGGAGTATTGTATGTTGGAAGACATAATCTGATAGAAGAATTTATTTGTAAGTTGTTAATGGAGATTCCCCCTGAGAGAGGACATAGATTAGAAGAAAAGGACTTGTTTGCCTTTCCGCTCTAGTCGCATTTATTTTACAGTTGCAAACTTAGTCGTTTGAAAAATTGGATAGTCACTTAAGACAGTATGAAAAATTCCTGCCTTTGGTCAGCCCCACTTGACATCTGTTAACTGTTGTGTGGGGCCAGGAGGCATGTTTGTGTTCCCCCTTCTCTTCATCCATTAGACGAAAGACAAATGCCCCCTAGTATTTGCTTTGCTGCAAATCCTAATAAGCTGCTCAAGATTTGCTTGTTTTATTTATTTTAATCCCACTAAAATATCTAATAAATATCATTTAAATGCATGAACTCATGAATGAAGCATAGAAAGAGGTTTATAAAAATATGGGTAAATGAATGCAGTTTCTTTTTTCTCCTTTAGAATCCAGTTAAATTTTTTAGGAGCAATTATGAGGAAATGGCTAGAGAAGACTGGCTTTCAGTCTGTGTGTGTGATTGGTATTTGGGGTGTTTTTACTGAGCAAATTAATAGCTGTCACAAGTGTAAGTTTTATTAGTAGCTTAGCTCAGATAAGCTATTTAGTCCAGTTTAAAAACAATCAAGATAAACCTTCTAATTCTCTAACGTTTGGGGAGTTTTTTCATAGCACAGAAATCAGTTTGAATTATTATTTGTAATTCAGCATGGCTTGTGTTTATACTTTGAGGAGTTAGGGTTATGACCAAGAACTTAGTATGCTTGTACTTGATAAAACCGCGAAATGTTCATTAAAACTGATTTCATTTGTAAATCTCCCCTTTGCATTTCCAGAATATTTCTTAACCTCGGCCAGCTGTCATCAGGAAGCCGTAGAACAGACCATCATGGCTCTTCAGATGGATCGTGACAGTGACGTCAAGTATTTCGCAAGCATCCACCCCGCCAGCACTAAAATCTCTGAAGACGCCATGAGCACCGCTTCCTCAACCTACTAGAAAGCCTGAACCTCGTCCTCCTGCTTCCTGAGGAGCCACGGGCTGACAGTCGCTCCGCACGTGTGTGATCTGGGACAGCCTCTGGGAGGAGGAGAGACCTTCCTCTCTTGCAGACTTAATTGCAGGTGCAAGTTGCCTACACTGATACCAGGGATCTTAAGAGTCAAGAGAAAGTACAGTAAACACTATTATCTTATCTTGACTTTAAGGGAAAATAATTTCTCAGAGGATTATAATTGTCACCGAAGCCTTAAATCCTTCCGTCTTCCTGACTGAATGAAACTTGAATTGGCAGAGCATTTTCCTTATGGAAGGGATGAGATTCCCAGAGACCTGCATTGCTTTCTCCTGGTTTTATTTAAATAGGTGGAATGGCAGCCAGAAGGCGGCTGTGAGCCAGGATGCGAAAGAGACCTTCAGTATTAGCCCTGTGTCTACGCAGGCAAGGACCTGTCGGTTCTGTGGCCCTCTGCCCAGTCCGCCCTAAGTGTGAATAGTTTTCGATGTGTGTAAATTGGAAAGGAGATTTTGGGGGGTTTTCTCCTAAGGGCTTGATGCTAACACTAAAGTAGAATCTGATTTTAACTCTTAAATGCAGCATATTGCTGTGTACATTACAGAACGTTGGCCAAGTATCTATGTCCAGATTTTCTTCATGCTGGTCATGACCTGAAGGAGTTTATTGGCACGTGTGCTGTATGTCAGGTGTTTTTACCTTGATCACGACCGGCTGTGAGGTGCGGCTTTCCTTCATGCGCTGCACACACCTGTGACCACTCTGGGGGAGTGCTGCCGTCTTTAATCATGCTGTGTAACCTGTTGTGGCACAAGTTCTCTTGTCCAAATAAAATTTATTAATGAGATCTATATAGAGAGATATATACACTTCTGATTGTTTTCCAGGTGTTGAAAATAAATGCAATTTGTGACCTGTAGCAATGATTTAGTATAAAGTGGGGAAACTAGATTAAAATATTTGTCTTTTAAGTAGTTTAGTAATTTCTTTGCCATCTGCACCTGCCACCCAGGGCCAGGCTCTGCTCTCGGCAGACAGCAGGGTGTCCTGCGCGCCACGCCCCCGGGCCTCCGCCTGAAGCTTCCGGAGGCTGAGTGTGCACCGGGCGCTTAGTGCTGAAGCTGTTTCCAGGAAAACATTCGGAGCCCCTATCGTTTCTGCGAAACAGGATAGTGAAACTCGCTTGTGTGGCAGAGTGGTCTCACGCTCCAATAAGACAGTATGGACGTGCGTCATGGAAATGTCTTTCGTTTTGAAGGGCCCTTGGCCCGAGTCCCTGTGGTGCTCTTGTGAGCTTCGGCTTCGGTGACTCAGCTGCCAGGGACTCCTCAGGGTCGCAGCAGCAGGACAGGCCCCCTCGAACCTTGTTGCGTGGATCCAGGAATGTGTGGGCCGCTTTCCATACAGACCATTCCAGAGAAGCCTGTGTTTCTTACTCTCGTGTTACAGTCCCGGGAACGTAAGTGCGAGCGAGTTCCACTGGCACAGAGGAGGCAGGAAGTACACAGCGTGCGAAGCGGGTGCCGAGAGCAGGGCTGTGGAGAACAGGAAGGTGGTGAGGGGTCAGTGGGACCTGGAGGGCGATCAGTGCAGAGACTGGAGGAGGGTGTGGCCTTGTAGCCGAATCTCTGTGGTGCCGTTCTGATAGTAAGTTCTGATAATACACTTTGCCCCCCAAAATTTCAGGTGTATAAACTATAACTGAAATTGTACAACTACTATAAATGTCCTACTATAAGTTGTACACTAACAGCATTTTCTTTTAAGCAGTGACAATAACAGTATGTTTTGGGATAAAGAACTTGAACCTAGGGTAAGCTGATAAATGCACCAGCCAGTTCTTCCTCGTAAGCCTTCCTGCTGCTGCCTGGCCCCGTGCTCAGGAACAGCCGTAGGTGCTCTGAGGGTCTCCAGGTCCCCTGGGGGCCACGCTGGGATGCCACTTATGTCCATGGCAGTGCTTACAAAAGTCACATTTAGCAGTGACTGCAGTGAAAGCAACCGCGGTGTTGATAAAAATAAATTTAAAAAAGGAAAAAGATGCAGGCGTCCCCTCTTAGATTCTCAACTGTATTGAGCCTCTGCAGCGGGCTGGCTGAGGTGGCTGGTCCTGCTTCAGGGCGTGATGGAAAGTGATGGCCGGGTCGTGAGGACGGCAAGGGCGCCCTCCTGGTTGACAGGATCTCCTAAGCGAGAAGAGTGGGCTTCCAAAGGCAGCACAAAACCAAGCAAATGAGGAAACTGATGAATCAGCAGTTGTTTGAAATCTAGGAGGCAAAAACTACAAACCAGTTAGTATTCCAATTAATTTCATGATAGAAAAATGAATAAAATAGTAATAATCACTGTCGTCCTAGGTATTTAATGTGGGGTGGCCAACCTTAGAAGATATTCTGTGATCCTAGGACTTTTGAGGGAGGGTGACAAGGTGAAGAGGAAAACTGTATTTTTAAAAAACTGGAACTTAGTACTCAGTCGGCACAGGTGGTCAGTGCCGGGCACTTCTCCGTTCCTGCACCCTCACCTCCCACACCAGGCAGGCTAGGAGTGTGCGGCACCCCCCTCCTCAGCCTACTCGGCTCTGCGTCATGGCGCTGGACATGATCTTGGCTGCTCTACCCCTTGTCTGGGAGAAATCTGTTGGCAAGTTTCTGTGAATGTTCAGGGCATCCCTTCACCCAGCCCCCAGGTCTCCAGATCTGTTTGCGTAGTGGAATGGTTTGGGGGCTACCTCTTGGCCGTGATCTTTGTCCTTGGGTCGTGGAGGTATTTCTGTGTTGCCAGACCCTCTAGCTGATTTGGCAGGCACGTGCTGAGTTCCTGAGATAGCTCACCATGCAGATGTCCTGCGAGCTGCCCAAGCTGCCGCATTCGGTCACGGAACATCTGTCCAGGCGATATTTAGTTTGCCAGGCAGGCAGTCGGGTGCACAGTGTGTTACTGATCTTTCCCACACCTGTTGGGTCCAGGCCCCACTTTACACTGGGTGAGTCTGTTTCCTGGCATACTGGCAGCTGAGTACGCTCAAGGAAGCAAGTTGAAAATCTGCCCACTCCAGCGTCAGGGGAACACGGATGTCTGAAACAGCAGGCATGGCGTAGTTGGGAAGCCTCAGGGAAGCAATACTTCTTCACAGACGCAGCTCCAAGGAGAGAGTTTCGAGAGAGGGTGGAGGGGTTTGAAACTGACCATCTATAGGAGAAAGCCTGGCTCAGGCTCTGGGACTCACGGGATTGTTTCCTTGTATGGTAATGTTTCTGTGCAAGATTCCCGGAGACAGAAGGAGTGAGTGATGGGAGGAAAAGAAATTCCCAGCAACTCGAAACCATGCAAAAGGCCTCTTTACAATTAATAGTTTTCTGACTCAAACCAGAGGAAAAGAAGTTGAGTCTGGAAATAAACGTGAGTAAGCAGGACTCTGTGGTTCTGTTGTATTTGTGAATTCCTGTCTTCGAGCGTTTCCCTCATGTCAGGTGGAGAAGGTCAAGAGCAAGGCCACCTGGAGGGTTTGGTCGCTGGAGGAGGACACCTGGGAAGGAAGGTGCCCGGCTGTGTGACTGGCAGGATGGGAACCCTGTGTGGATGGAGGCCAGGCCCTTCCCCCTTTGTGCTCTTGATGATTAAGTGACTGGATGAGTCAGAGCCGATAGAGTTCATCCGCCTGCTGCCCACTAGGAAACCAGGTGGTGGTTTAGGTGAGGGTAGGGTGAGGGCAGAGTAGGGTACGGAAGCCCGATTTTCTGATTCTTCCACCAGAAACCCCAAATCTGAGGCGATGTGATCCTTTAACTGCGAATGGATGTTCTGTCCCAAGGGGAGGTGTTGACCTTGAGAACAGCTGCCTGTTTGCAAACACAAAAATTCCAACAGTGATATGTTTTGTTGAAGGCATTTCTGCAGCAAACTTCATCAAGTCCAGTGAATTCCTTCCTCTGTTTTCTATAGAGAACTGGTTTTAATCTTACAGAAACTGTTTTCCTTAAGAATTATTTTCCTACAAACTCGGACAGCCACTGTTCGATTCAGGGATCGGATTTTCTTCCGTGCAGCCTTTTACATGCCGTCACAGGTTCATTTCCACCAAGTCTTATTTAAGTCAGATTTTGCCGATATAAATTCGGCCAGATTTGATACTTGGAGTTTTTTTTGGAAGTTTAGCCTATAAATCTCTCAGTCTGACCAGCTGTACTTCGTGTTCATGATGCCAACAGTTATTAACTGGATACAAAGCATGTATTGGGTCGTGTCTGTAGATGTTCCGTGAGGAAGCCACAAGCAGTTCTTGTAGGGCGGCCTAGGGAACTGTCACCGCCCCCATCCCCGAGGCCTGGAGCTCGCCCGGAGCCCAGCAGCCTGGGAAGGTACGAGTTTGGGAAGGAAGATACCAGAGCACAGGAACACTGCCTACTCAGTCCCCGACAGGAGCGCGGGCCAGCTTCTCCTGGGGGCACGGACAGTCTCACTTGGCCCAGGATGCCCGCACAGAGGCTATTTCACTCCCTGTGTCTCAGGGCGGTGTGGTGACAGCACACACATGCCACGCTGCCACTTTGTGCCTCGGTCTCCTGTTTTTATAAACAAGGCAACAGGCCCAAAGTGGAGTTGCTTATGTTAATCCCCACGTCACCAAACCGAGACTGATTCAGCCTACAGTTTCAACTCTCCCAGAAGTGGAATTTGAAGGTAATGGACCCAGGCCATCCTGGGAAAGCAACTTTGCAATAACCAAACTGCTTTTTTGCCAGTTGTAACTTCTTTGTCCCTGCTCGCTGCCGGTTATAAAAAAATCTCATTTTGTACAGCTCCTTGGAACTCCTTTGTGTCTACTAAGTAGGATATTGCCTGATTCAAATCACTTTTTGCTCAAATTTTTAACATGCTCAGTTTGTAACCATTCTGGTGTCAGATGTGGGATCTGAAGGAGACACCCATGGCCCCCAGGACCAGTGAGCAACCAGGCATGGGTACCCATGGAGCCCCTTGAGCTTGCTGCTTTCGTTGCCTTGAAGGTGGTGGGTAAGTTCTTGGCTCCGGCCCTGCAGCTTTTGCGTTGGGAGCTTTCAGACTTTATTTGAGCTTTTTATCTCCCCCGTGGATTGAGTCTGACTTAAAAATCAGAACGGATATAAATCAGAATTTAACTAAGTCCAGCCCGAAAACTGGATTGCATCCAAGGTCGTACTAGATCCAAGTTGGAAACCGAACTGCGTCTGTGGTCAGACTAGGTCTGACTTAGCTGGGCTAGGTCCAGTGTGGGGCTTCAGATGAATAAAATTTATTATAAGGCTGAACAAGCAGGTTTACCTTACCAAGGATGATCTTAAGTTACATAGTGGCCACAGTGGACAACTTTTAACCTAGCTAAGCTTATCTATTTGTGACATGCCTAGAGAAAAATGGGTCTTAGCCAGGCCCTCACCATTAAAAGTAGAGGGAAAATTATGTTTCCTCGTCTACAGTTTCTGGTGACCAGGAAGAAACCTGGTGGAACAATGCACTCACTGCCGCCAGGATCCTGGGGAAATTGGCAGAAACCAGCAAACTGTGAGAGTTCTTACCAGTCAGCGCTCCTCTGTCTCTGTGGTGCCTGGTCCAGACAGGAAGGTAAAATGTTACTGTGTCCCTCCCTTTCTTCCCAAATTCAGACTGGCAGGCAAGAGGCATTTGTAATAATTAGCTCTTTTGGGGGCGCCTGGGTGATCTGACTCTTGATTTCTGCTCAGGTCATGATCTCACAGTTCATGAGATCGAGCCCCGCATCAAGCTCCATGCTGACAGCACAGAGCCTGCTTGGGATTCTGTCCTTCCCCCCCCCCCCCCCCGTTTACACTTTCTTTCAAAATAAACATTAAAAAAAAAGAATTAGATCTTTCCGTTGTAACTTGTAATTTGCTTTCAGTTACCCATTGGTTGTCAATCCTTTCTCTCTGATGGACAGTTATATTGACTTATTGTCTGTTATTGTCTGTCTCGTTTTGTATCCACAGAACTTAGCTTGTCAACTTTTGGGCTGGGGACCTCAAAGGTATGGCTGGACAAAAATGTGGGTTACACTCTCCATTTAGGGCTAGGGTCCAAATCTCTGTCACCAGCTCTCAAGAGAACTGTCTTTTCTGGCTGTCTTTAAGGAGTGGCTCTGGATAATCAGATGGTAGTATTATCTTTTGCACTTTCTTTGGGGCCACCTCTTGTGTCCATGGGGTTGTTCAATACTGACAGGAATATTGTCTCAGCTGAAACCCGACCAACTATTTGAAAGAATTTTTTTAATTAGCTTAAATGGCCAGAAGTTGGTCAAACTGGAAGCTGATACTCAGGGCCTGATAGGAACTTTCTTAGGCCTTCTCCCCAAGTCAACGTGCAACTATGTGTCCCAAAGTTAAGAAAAATATTAAGTCTTTGTGGAAGGATTTACTAAAACATTCCAAAGACACCAACCTCTAAAACTAGAAAGTAGGACTCTTTTGATTTCCATCTTAATTGAAGATCTTCTCCCTGATATAAAAGGAGCAAGTTGCAGGCACCTGGGTGACTCAGTAGATTGAGCGTCCACCTCTTGATTTTGGCTCAGGTCATGATTTCAGGGTTGTGAGATCAAGCTCCACAAGTGAGTGTGGAGACTGCTTAGATTTTTTGTCTCCCCCTGAAATCACTGTTGCACTGTATGCTAACTAACTTGGATGTAAATTAAAAAAAAAAAAAAAAAATTGTCTCCCTCTTCCCACTTGGATTCTGTCTCTGTCTTTAAAAAAACAAACAAAAAACCATAATTAAAAACAATGTAGTTGGGGGCTCCTGGGTGACTCAGTCATTTGAACATCCAACTCTTGATTTCAGCTCAGATCATGTCCCAGGGTCAGGGTTGCGAGCAAGCCCCAAACAGGCACTCTGCTGATCATGGAGCCTACTTGCCATTCTCTCTGCCCCCACTCCCCTGCCACTTGAACTCTTAAAAAAAATTTTTTTTTTTTAAAAGATAATGTAGTTGGATGGGTAGGGCAACTACCCATTCTGGTATCATTCTGGTTGCAACCCAATTCTTTGAGGAATTCAAAACAACTGTACTTGGGGTGCCTGGCTGACTCAGAGGAGTGAGTGACCCCACACTGGGTGTAGAGATTACTAAAAACAAACTTTAAAAACTGAATAAAAACGTGTTTGCCTTACAAATTGAGCCTTCACAAGAACAGAAAGTGGCTCTGAAACAATCTAAAGCTCACCTGTCCCTTTCATGAACCCTAAAACCTACCCCGTTCACCTCAAAAGGCTTGCAGGTATTGTCAAAGATGTGGACTTAGGGAACAAAAGTCCTTCTTATGGAACTTGCAGTCTTTGTGCCTTTTGAGATGGAAGAGTTCTCTACCTGATCTGCTCGATGTAATAATGCTTGTCAGGAAAAAAAAAACAACGTATCTTTAAAATCTTCTCCACAGATATTAGTAAAAAGTTTAAGCCGTCTGAGCAGGTAACCTTACTTTATTCCATTCTGCCAGAAACAAAATATGGATCCAACTATTCTTTTGTAAACTAGTAAGTTTTACATAACTTTCTCATGGCTAAAATCTTAAAATGAAAAATTTTAGCTACAGGATCTGTTTGCATCTGTAGGTTTATGCATGTCAACGTATATACGTTATAAATGTGATTTCTTTTTTAGCTCCAAATGGTGTTGCCAAAATTAATTTGTAAAGAGCCTCATTTAATTGTCTTAAAGACAAACAAGTATTATATAAATCAAGTATACTCTCAGAGATACTGAAACTAACCCAAATGATTTTCTAGTTCATGTGATCTAGGATAATCTTCAGTAAATAAAAGCTAGATTAAGTTTGTTGGTTAATTAAAACAATCATGTCTTTAGAGTTATTAACATTAAATATAATGTGTACATATAATTTTTATTCTACCTTAGTTTACTAAAAATCAAATAAGTTCACGTTACCTCTGTTACAGAATCTGTCAGCAAGAAAGATAAGATGCTGGTTGTTGACTATCATGAAATTTTCATGACCAGTCTAAGAACAAGTGAGTTAAATACATGTAAGATAAAACTTTATAAATGAACTTTTCAACAGTTATGCTTTTTGTGGTAGGTCTACTTAAATAGTTTTCAGGAGGAGGGGCCAAGACGGTGGAACAGCATGGAAGTTTTTTCTGAGGGTCTCATCTCTGAAACACAGCCAGATCAACACTAAACCATCCTGTACACCTAGAGAACTGATCTGAGGATTAACACAACAATCTGCCAAACCTGTACCAGAGAACTCAGCAGGTACGCGGCACAGAGAGGTGAACTGGGGAAGAGAAGCCGCGGGGGCAGTGAGCCTTTTGCTTGCTTGGGAGAGTACAGAAAGCATTCCTTCCTCCCCCCACCCACCCCAAAGCAGCTGGAGAGAACAGAGAAAAGTGGAAACAACCACAGGACTGAACAAAAAAGGGAGATAGGAGAGGGTTTAAATTCCATTAAGACTCTATAAACAGGGGGAGTGCAGAGTCTGAGAATCCACAGCTTGATACCTGGCGGTGCTCTGGTGGGAAGGGTGAATCCCCAGGAGTACAGTGAAGTTAAGGGGGGGGTGGAGCGGTCCTTGGGCCACAATGGGAGAGGCGGTTCCCCTGCTGGGAGGACATTTGGTAGAGGCTGTGCAGCCACCCCACAGGCAAAGGTCTCAGCAGACTCCAGAGAACAACCACATTCGCTGGTGCTGGAACAAGGACGTTAAGGGGGAAGCCTGGTGCCAGATGTGTGTTGTGATTTACCATAATGCCTGAAACGCTGCTGCTACATGATCGTGTGAGCTTCTTCTGGGGCGGCCTGGCATCCACCCGCAGTCTCTGAGCATCAGCAGCAGCATGGTGCTGCAAACATTCCTGAGTGCAGGCAGGCACCTGGCCATAGCTCACTGGGACCCTCCCCCAGAAGGTCTGAGCAGGTCAAAGCCGCAGTCCCTCAGAAGTGAACGGGCTGGGAAACACAGCCATATCTGAGATAAAACTCAGGAGGGAGGTGCCGCCTGGCAACCTGTCAGCTTGGTCACAGACAGTGTAAAAGTGTCCAGGAGTGGACGGAAGCCAGAGACAAAGGATGGGTATAGGACTGCTGATCAGAACAGATACCTGATCAGAACCCGATACTAGTGACCAGGTAGCTGGGTGACGCCATTTTCACCCTTCCTGTGCATGCGCGCGCACACCTACAAGCGCCACAACAATCCACCCCAGTAAGCTAAGCAGTGCCATCTAGTGGAGAATGGAGCTGTTACACTAAACCCCACCGAACTGGGCCAACCTTGCTCTTCAGAACACAAGTGTCTCTGCCTGCTTAGTTTAGGGACTATAAAGTGCTTCATAGTTTAATTTCTAGGGGAAAAGGATGTAATTTCTATTGTATTTCAGTCTGTTCACTGGTCCATCTATTCAATTTTTTTTCCTGAATACAGAAAGAGAATTTATTTTCAATTTTTATTAAAATTTTTTTCTACTTTAATTTTGTTAATTTTTCAAATTCTATTTTACTTCCATCATTTCATTTTATTCTATTTCATTGTATATTTTCAAATTTTCCAAACTTTTTTTCTTTCCCTTTTTTCTATAATCAAGCTCCTTTCAACAACCAGACCAAAACACACCTAGAATCTAGCTTCATTTATTTGATTTTTGTATGTATGTGTTGTTTTTAGTTTTTTAATTTTTTTTTTTACCTTATCAATTCCTTTTCTTCCTTCAAAACGACTAAATGAAGAAATTCACCGCAAAAGAAAGATCAAGAAGAAAGTACGGCCATGGATACAAGCAAGATGTCTGAACCAGAATTTAGAATCATGGTAAGAATACTAGCTGTGGTTGAAAACAGATTACAATCTGTTTCTGTGGAGATAAAAGAAGTAAAAGCTAGTCAGGATGAAATAAAAAATGCTATAACTGAGCTGATATCTTGAATGGATGCCACAGTGGCAAGGATGGATGAGGCGGAGCAGCGAATCAGTGATACAGAGGACAAACTTCTGGAGAATAATGAAGTCGGAAAAAAGAAGGAGACTAAGGCAAAAGAGCACAATTTAAGAATTAGAGAAATCAGTGACTCATTAAAAAGGAACAACATCAGAATCATAGCGGTCCCAGAGATGAAGAGAGAAAAAGGAGTAGAAGAGTTATGTGAGCAAATCATAGCAGAAAACTTTCCTAACCTGGAGAAAGACACAGACATCATAATCCAGGAAGCACAAAGGACTCCCATTAGATTTAACAAAAATCGACCATCAACAAGGCATATCATACTGAAATTCATAAAATACTCAGGCAAGGAAAGAATCATGAAAGCAGCAAGGGAAAAAAAAGTCCTTAACCTACAAGGCAAGACGAATCAGGTTTGCAGCAGACCTATCCACAGAAACATGGCAGGCCAGAAAGGAGTGGAAGGGTATATTCAATGTGCTGAATCGGAAAAATATAGAGCCAAGAATTCTTTATCCCCCAAGGCTGTCATTCAAAATAGGAGAGTTTTGAAGTTTCTCAGACAAAAATTAAAGAGTTCGTGACCACTAAACAGCCCTGCAAGAAATTTTAAGGGGGGACAGGAGAAAAGACAAAAACAAAAACACAACAACAAAAAAGACCAAAAGCAACAAAGACTAGAAAGGACCAGAGAACACCACCAGAAACTCCAACTCTACAAGCAACATAATGGCAATAAATTCAGCTCTTTCAGTACTCTAAACGTCAATGGACTAAATGCCCAAATCAAAAGACATAGGGTAACAGAATGGATAAGAAAACAAGACCCATCTATATGTTGTTTACAAGAGACCCACTTTAGACCTAAAGACACCTTCAGATTGAAAGTAAGGATATGGAGAACCATCTATCATGTTAATGGTCAACAAAAGAAAGCCAGAGTAGCCACTTATATCAGACAATTCAGACTTTAAAGACTGTAACAAGATATGAAGAAGGGCATGATATCATAATTAAGGGGTCTCTCTACCAAGAAGACCTAACAGTTGTAAACATTTATGCTCCAAATGTGGAAGCACCCAAATATAGAAATCAATCACAAACATAAAGAAACTCATTGATAATAATACCATAATAGTAGGGGACTTCAACACCCCAGTTACAGCAGTGGACAGATCATCTAAACAGAAAATCAACAAGGAAACAATGGCTCTCAATGACACACTGGACCAGATAGATATAACAGATATATTTCAGAACATTTCATCCTAAAGCAGTGGAATATACATTCTTCTCCAGTGCACACGGAACATTATCCAGAAGAGATCACATACTGGGACACAAATCAGCCCTCAAGTACAAAAAGATCGAAATCATACCTTGCATATTTTCGGACCACAATGCCATGAAACTCGAAATCAACCACAAGAAAAAATTTGGAAAGATAACAAATACTTTGAGACTAAAGAACATCCTACTAAAGAATGAATAGGCTAACCAAGAAGTTAAAAAGGAAATTAAAAACTACATGGAAGCCAATGAAAATAATACCACACCAAAAACCTCTAGGACGCAGCAAAGACAGTCATAAGAGGTAAGTATACAGCAATCCAGAACCTACTAAAAAAGGAAAAAAGATCTCAGATACACAACCTAACCTTACACCTTAAACGGCTGGGAAAAGAACATCAAATAAAACCCCAAACCAGCAGAAAACAATAATAATATAGAGCAGAAATCAATGCTATCAAAACCAAAACCAAAACAAAACAAAACAAAACAACAACAATAAAAACCAGAAGAACAGATCAAGGAAACCAGAAGCTGGTTCTTTGAAAGAATTAAACAATTGATAAACCCCCAGCCAGTTTGATCAAAAAGAAAAAGTAAAGGACCCAAGTAAATAAAATCATGAATGAAAGAGGAGAGATCACAACCAACATAGCAGAAATACAAACAATAATAAGAGAATATTATGAGCAATTATACGCCAATAAAACTGGCAATCTGGAAGAAATGGACAAATTCCTAGAAACATATAAACTACCAAAACTGAAACAGGAAGAAATAGAAAATTTGAATAGACCCATAACCAGTAAAGAAATTGAATTAGTCATCAAAAATCTCCCAAAAACAAGAGTCCAGGGCCAGATGGCTTTCCAGGGGAATTCTACCAAACCTTTAAAGAAGAGTTAACACCTATTCTCTTGAAGCTGTTCCAAAAAATATAAATGGAAGGAAAACTTCCAAACTCTATGAAGCCAGCCAGCATTACCTTGATTCCAAAACCAAAGACCCCACTAAAAAGGAGAATTATAGACCAATTTCCCTGATGAACATGGATGCAAAAATCCTCAACAAGATATTAGCAAATAGAATCCAACAGCATATAAAAAGAATTATCCACCACAACCAAGTGGGATTTATACCTCAGATGCAGGGCTGGTTCAATATCCACAGAACAATCAATGTAATTCATCACATCAGTGAAAGGACAAGAACTGCATGATCCTCTCAAATAGATGCAGAGAAAGCATTTGACAAAACACAGCATCCTTTCTTGATAAAAATAGTTTTCAAAATCTTTTTGGTAACTTGAAGCCTTAAAGTTATACTGAGATAAATAATGGGTATTCATGGAATATCTAGATCAGTTTCCAAAGAGATAAAAATACTGTAACATTAATTACTCAACAAAGGCTTAGCCGCTTTTTGGCTTCCTTTTACAGAGGAGGTGAAGACCTTTGAGTCTATCAGTAAATACATTTTGTGCTGCATTGGAAATTTTACTGACAGAAAGAGTATCTTTTAGCAACTTTGAAAATGTATAAATTTACCAATCCACAGAATGCAGGCTTAACAGTCCACATTTGCTTACTTCTTAGTTTTCACTAGGAACGAAGGATCTAAGCTTACAAGTTCTTCTCAATGTATGTAATGAAAGCTACTTAGAAATTATGAGTGGAAGGAAACATCTGTGTATGGAAAGTAGGTAAGGAAAGTAAAATGATTTAAAAAAATTAGTTTTAATTTACACTAATTAAAAGTACACTACTACAAAATTAGAATCTGGTTTTCTGTTAAAAGGACAAAGTTTCTTAGATTATTGGTCTGCTACTAATAAAAAATGGCAAAGGTTTTGTGGTTGTTCTTTTTTTAAACTTTGGACAGCAAAGATTTTTTTTTCTTCCCCAAATAACTTACCGTGCTTTCCATGAAAGGTCTTGTATCAGGTCTTTGATTACTTAAGAAAATCCAGTCTTTGTCATATTGAGAGCACTAACTTTTGTTCACCTTTATTTATCTTAAATTCCTATATTTACCTTAACATTTTCTTTTTAAGTTTAAAGTTTTATTTTTTGAGAGACAGAGAAAGAGCATGAGCAGGGGACAGGCAGAGAAAGAGAGGGAGACACAGAATCCAAACTAGGCTCCAGGCTCTGAGCTGTCAGCACAGGGCCCAATGTGGGGCTCAAACCCATGAACACAAGATCATGACCTAAGCCAGATTCGGACACTCAACTGACTGAGCCACCCAGGCGCCCCTACCTTAACATCGTCCATGGTCACTTTCGTTGTACAATTATTTCGTAATTATCTGTGAACCTATTTAATCAAATGTTCAAATCTTTTAACATTATCTTAAAATTCTCAATAGTCTTTTTAACTTCAAACTAACTTTGAGATTTATCCCAGAGGGCTACTGGAAAACCTTCAAAGGCTGTCTCTCATTAACTTAACATGTTAAAATATGTGGGAAGTACTGTCAAATGCTTTGGTTATATGTGTATGGTAAACCTTAAGTTATATTTGCATGGATACATAAGAAAACTGAAGTTTCTAGAGATCTGTCAAAACTCTCATTGTCCAATTATTACCCTAAATGATTGTATGCCACAGAAGTAACTTCATTTCCTTCTCTGGTGAATCATCAGATCATTAACACAGGCATGTTTAAGTCTTCTGTCATTCGCAGACAGTTGCTTTACTCTGATGCTTCTGGAATAGCGAGATTCATGGAAAGCCCTCCCCCTCCCCAAGTACTCTCTGACCACCTACACTGCTGCCAAATTATAAGATATTGAACCCTGGGTGTTTATTTCACAACTAAAGATGGCACCACCTGCCACCTAGTCCTGTGCAAATGCTGGAGACCTCAAAATAAAACTGACCAGGAAGACAAGTAGCCGGTATCATCTCAAGACATAGGGCCAAAAATGTTTCTTTCTACTCCTCCTTCCTTCTCTGGGCATCCTTTCCCTAATTCTTACATCATGAAGGTCTTTAGGATTCTTTTGTTCGCCTTTTTTGCCTTGCCTCCGGCCCAGAAAATATCTCAAGCGGTAATCACATCCAAACAACTGTTAGATTTGCCACAATGCTGGTGATCCTATATAGTTCTGTCCATCACAAATTTCTCTCTGATTTTCAATGCTTCTGTTTCTTTGGAACAAGCTCAGCCCTCTCTCAGTCCTATCAGGCTCCTTAACCCTCTGGCTCCATCTCCCTATCTCCAGTTAACCCCAAACCCAGGGAACCTTGCATCCAGGCTCTGGACAAAGAAACAGACACAAGATGTTGACTAGAATAAAACGACCTGAGCAGCCTACAGATCCAGAAATTATATTGGCTTCCATGGCTGTCAGGTGTCTAGTTTCAAGCCACAGACTCAAACTAGAAATTTCTGGAGGCATTCTTGATTCCAAACTTACTTCCTTCAACAAATTCCCCTACTCACCTGGCTAAGTGCAAATAAGGCTGTAGTCAGGAACCTCTCCTGAGCTCTTCGAAGATACTGAAGAATCTGCTGCTAAAGCAATTAGCTGCCCAATGACGACAAAAAACCCTCAGCCCTCTCACCAGTCTCGGTATTAGGAAAGCCCTCAGTTATCCGGCAGCTGAGCAAGGAGGTGTCTGTGCTACAGTTAACGCCACTTGCTGCACTTGGATCGATACTTCTGTGGAGGTTGAGACTCGGCTACATAAGATCTGTGAATAAGCCAACTGGCTTAAGTGACTCCTTCAAAACAAATTTTTAAGTATTTTTTTGAGAGAGAGATAAGAGAACAAATAGAGAAGGGGCAGAGAGAGGGAGAGAGAGAGAGAATGCCAAGCAGGATCCACACCATCAGTGCAGAGCCTGAGGAGGGGCTGGAACATGAACCATGAGATCGTGACCTGAGCCGAGACCAAGAGTCGGACATTTAACCAACTGAGCCACCCAGGCAGCCATTAAGTGACTCCTTCGACAGTCTTTGTTGAGTGATTTGAGTCTTTGGGGCCATGGCTCCGAAGTGCACTCCAGATACCGGGATTATCCTGCTTACAATCACAGTAGCTCCACGGCACGCTGAATCTCTCAAAAGCTTTAAATGCATGTCTGCGGCCGCTTAACACTAAGCAAATGATCTCAAGATAGAACATCAGAAAAGGAACAGAGAATGACCAACTTAAAGAATGTGAAGCCAATACTGTGATCTGTGAAATGCTACAGAGATTTGGCAAAAACTACAAGAACCCCAGAGTGGCAGCAGAGAGGAGTACTAATGCCTTGTATTTTGATTACATCTCTCAAGGCTGAGAGTCTCCTTGAAACAGAGGTATTATTGTAAACCAGACAAGAGGCCCAAAACCGTCACTTATGCTAAGCCCCATGTCAGCAAACTACAACTGAATTACAGGTTCAGCTCTCCTGGCGATAGAATCTTAACCAGGAATGTCAGCCCCTAAAAGAAAGGGACTTTGCAATAACCAACGTGCTCTCCTGCCGCGTTGGGCTGACTGACCTGTGCATCGTTTTCGAAGGGCACATTCCACTGTCCGCAGATGTCGCTCATAAAGGAAGCCACACACCCAATCCCAGTCAGCTGGCTGTACAATCGTGCTCCCTCAGCAGTAGCACCTACTGGGAAAGGAGGACAGCAAACCCTAGAAACCAGTGAGGGGCATCAAGTCCACACGGGGAGTCCAAACAAAAGGTTAGTTCACTCTTGGACCTTAAAGAAGTATCAGACCGACTCCTTGTCAGCCACAGGACACTAACTACTTCAAAGAAAGAAGGTGCACAAAAAAACAAGATGCTTTTTTTTGTTTGTTTTTTTCCTCAAATGGCTGTTGAATTTATTTGTTTGATCAATAATGGTCCTGGCAAAAATTAGTTAACGAATGCTGAGACAACTGTAATGAAATACTAATTTTAAAAATCCATGACACCTTGATAGAAATTAGAGTTTACACAAACAAAAAAGAAACCTTCAATATTGCCAGCAAATATAAAATAAATGTAATATGACCGACAGGACAGCAAGAAGGCTTTTATACGTTTATATTTGACACCTGACCATATTTTCAGTCACCATAATATCTTCTCTCCAGATTTAAAAAAATAGTATGCTGATTTCTATAACAAAGCTTTTTTTCGTACAAAAATCAAACAATGGCCAACAAGTCACAACAGTGCAATAGGTAGAGAATAAAAAACCGCATCGAACAGGTGCTGAAAATAAATAGTAACTAGGAGAGGACAGCCCTCTGGGGGGTTTGTTTCCATCACCTTGAGTGTGTGGGGTTTACCTTCAAGGCCATGAGAGCTGACCTACCTCACGGGTGCCATTTATTCAGACAGAGCGTGACTGAACAAAGGTGCCTGAGACCTGACCTCCCAGATGCCTCAGTCACCAGAGAAGTTGCAGAAGCAAGAAAACAGGGTCAAGGATCACAGCTATCATTTAAAGGAAAAGTTTTTTTCTATTGCTCAATCTTGTCAATTGGGAGTCCATCAGCAGGTTCACTGAGATCATAGGATATGGGTAACTGAACTTTTGTTTAAGAGCATATATGGCTTATTCAGGCAAAGAGACTTTTACATTCTAGCCCAAGCAAGCAATCTAAGTCATCCTGTGTTTAATGGAAGATCTCCGGGTTAAGAAACCGATCCTCTGTGTGGATGCCTCAGGTCAGGCTGCTGCCTTTGACCCACCTGGTGAAATCAGCATGTGCTGATCACCCGCAGCGAGGAGCCCGGCAGCTGCTCCTCCACGGGGGCCACGCTGCCCCGGAGCCGGTGGGCGGGCTCCACTGGCAGCTCTGTCTGTGACCAGTCAGGCCATCCTGTGACTCAGGTTCATGGACTGTGGTTTAGGGCCATCAAAGGAGAGGGTGACAAGGGTGGGCAAAGGTAACCTCAGTAAGAGCCATTCTGGCCAGTCAGGAAATCTGAGGCAGCTCCCCATGATAGAATCTGCACCGAGAAGGTGTAAAAGGCACAAGCAAGAGTGACTAGTAAGCAGAGATCCCGGAGGGTGACACTACTGGGCAATCCACAAGGCAGGAACAGGATTTACCTTGTTTGGTTCCCCCCTTTGAACGAGAGAAAGAGATCCTGATTCTGCTGTAATAAAAAAGCAAAGAAAGACGATTTTTGGTTTAAAAAGAAGCCACTCAAGGGTTAAAATAGTTTTAAGTTAACAAAGAAAATTAATCTTCAAATAAGCTGACACTATCTGGAAAACTCATCTGTCCCCTACAAGCCCACAATGCGTGCACTGCTTTGTCCTCCCGTGTAACCTGAGCCTGACGCAGAGAAGTCATACGTGTGAGAGAAGGAAGAGTCTGAGGAGAAAAGACATCTTTACAGAATGTACAGCAGAGAGTTGTGCACTCTGACTCTCGGGATTACAGTAAGATGCACAGGTCTCGTTGGGTCTGGGCTGCTCAGATGGGCGTCTCCTTCCTGTCTCTGCTCGGTGACGGCTTGGCCTGCTCCTTGCCCGCCTTTGGCTGCTCCTTAGCCGTTTTCGTCTCTGGGGCGCCGTCTCTGGGCGGCTGGACAGCACCCCCGCGCCTCTCGGGCTCCTCGTCGTCCTGCCCCGGCGGCTCGGGCTTGGCTCGCTGCAGCTGAAGCAGGCGGAGCTGCACTCGCAACTCGATGATGGCCTCTCGCTCTTCGTGAATTGCTTGATTCAAATGATTGTTCTTTATCTTGAGGAACAACAAAAGAACAGTCGTCACTTAAACAAGAAGGTCCAAAGGGACAGATTCAGGAGCAGAGAACGGTTAGCAAGGGTATCCTACACGGGAATCTATTCTGTTTTAGTCAACTCAGTTGTGAAACAGGAACACGGATGCGCAAATGAGACACGTCAACACCTCGACCCAGAATGCATAACATTCAAGAATGAAACTGCTGCTAATTACAGAAGAGTAAACACATCTGGAAAACATAAATGTACCAAGAGAAAATAGTTCACCTAGTAATATTAAATATTTTAGTGTTTAAAATAGGTTTATGTTTTGCACTGGCTCCTGACCAGCCCTTAAGTAATTGGAGGATAAAAGTGACTTTAGCAGCAATTAGAGGGGGGTGTTAGAGACAGGGCAAAATCCCAGATTTATCTCAAAAGTGAATGTCCTTTGTCTTTGGTGAATGGCATTGCTTTACATCTGAACTGTGCTACTTAAACTACAGAACACTATCAGTTCTAAATTATCTGTGTGCATTCAGCAAAGCTGAGGTAGTGAAACAGGAGCTAATCCCAGAATCCTGCAGACCTCCCTTGGTAGCAGGCTACTGGCTGCACAGCACACCCTCCCCTCTCTGTGCTGTGGCATCTCCACGCAGCATGTATTTCCCAGCCTCCCTTGCAGTTACTACGGCCACATTACAGAGCCTTTGCTAACAAGGTATGAGAGGAAGCCCTTAACCACCAGGCATTCCTGGATTCCTTCCCCCTTCCTGCTGAGAGTGGGCAAGACCTAAGTGGCCACTCTGGACCCCAAATGTTTTCCACTTGGGTGGAGGGCTTCCTGTGTCGAGGCTGGCAGACCTGGATGTCTGCCAGGTGAGGGACGTAACTGTTGTTCAAACCACGAGAGTATTCTCTGTTATAGCAGCCAGGCCTGTATCTCAAGTACTATAATTCTGGAATAGATTTTCCTACTTAGGTTTTTCATGTGGTCAAATGTTAAGGAAGCAAACTAAAGTGCCAACGTGAGGTCTTTCTAAAGAAGGGAAGCTACCTGGTGGCCCAGGTCTCAACCATTGCTCTGCTTCTCCCACGATACACCTGTGGCTGTGGCCAGTGTCCTGGGACATGGACCTCAGTGGGCAGTCCCTCTGAACTCTGTCCACAGGACTTCTGTGGGCGCTGGTTTCGTGTGGAATTCTCGTTTTCTGTGCAGTGGGAGGCTCTGATTTGCCCCAGCAGCTGAGTGCACCAGGATGAGGGAAAGAAAGCTGTCCCACCATTCTCAGAGTAAAAGGAGAACGGCTTTCCTCTCTCAACCCCTGAGGTACAACATCTGGAGACCATGATTAATCTGGGGTAAGAAGGGAAACTCCGATCGGGATCACAGAAATCTCTTGCTTCTCACCATGCGGTTGCCTCCCAGATCCCTGGTGCTGAGTTTACTCACACCGGCTGCTCTGCGGGTTAAGGGATGAGAGAAAACTTTGTCCCCATTTTACCCAGCAGAGTCAGGAGGCTTTTCCTTCTTCCACCAGCATTGCTCTTTCTGCTCATCTGGGAACTTAGCCCAGATCTTTCACAGTGGTTCAAGGGCAGTCGGGGCAGTGGCCACAGCCCAGGGACGCCCAGTGAGGCCACACTGTGCCGCGGGTGCCAGCCGGCACCCACTCTTGCCCTGCGTGCTCCAGTGAGACGCCCCCTAAACTCTCTCCTCAGCCTCCCACTGGTTCCCACATAAAGGAAGACAGTTTCTAAGGGAAACTTTCTGGAAGCTGGTGCTCACTTCTAGCTCTTCATTCTGCCTCTGTAGGTCCTCCAGAATGATCTGCAGCTCCTCTTCGTCCTCGCTCTCGCTCTCGCTGTCAGAGGAGTACTCCTCGGTCTCACTGCGGCCGTGCTGCTGGCGGCTGCGGGCGGGAGGCCGAGAGAGACGGTGAGCAGAGGAACGCATGCTGCTCCCCTCCCACCCTTTTCCATTCACCGGCTTTTCACGAGTCTACTCAATAGAGTGACCTAGGAAGAAACTTAAAGATGACTGATTGGGATGCCTAGTTCTTTTGCATGAAAGTCTGAGAGCTGAAAACAACTGCATGTATTTTTAAGTAAACATTCTTGCAAACTTAAAACTAAAACCCTCGGGGCACCTGGGTGGCTCAGTCAGTTAACTGTCAGACTTCAGGTCAGGTCATGATCTCATGGCTCGGGAGTTCGAGCCCTGCGTTGGGCTCTGTGCTGACAGCTCATAGCCTGGAGCCTGCTTTGGATTCTGTGCCTCCGTCTCTCGCTGCCCATCCCCTGCTCATGCTCTGTCTCTCTCTCTCTCTCTCATTCAAAATAAATAAACATTAAAAAAAACACAAAAACTAAAACCCTCTGCTTTCCTTTACCTCTGAATTTCAGCAATCTCAGCTCTGAGGCGTTCGATCTCTTCTTTTTCGGAGGCGATCTGTCGGCGCAGAAACTGCTCCATGGCTAGAAGCTCCTCCTGTTCAGTCAGGATCTCGTTCTCCTGAAATAATGACCACTGGTGAGCACCTTCAAGACTAAGAGTCTAGGGAATATCACCTTTTTGGGGTCTCCTACATTGCCTTAAATTCTTTAGCCCCATACATAACACAAGTTATGGGAAAGCTTGTACTGCAAAGCTTATAATCCTGTTTCCCTAATGCCATGGAAAGGCTGAGAAAAGGGAGACTAATTTATTTGGAAGGAATATCTAAATTTTTCTCAAGACATAAAATGCCACCTCGGAATCCCACGTCCTCATTTTGCAAAGGATCCCTGTTGAGGCCAGCACCCTGGGCACAAAGTGCCTATGACACTTGACACTATGACTATGACAAAGTGACTATGTCTGTTTTCGACTTCCAGTCTCTCCTGAATGCCCTTCTACCTCTCAGTAAAGACCTCTCATCTATTTCGGGGTCAAGATAGTCTTGGGTAGTATCACTGGGAAAAGAAGGACCCAAGAGATATGCAGCTGGTATATCACCTCAAAGTAGATCTAGTAGGAAAGATCTTCCCAGATGAAGTCTTTTCTCCTCACCAAAATCCACTGTCCTCCTCAACCCATGTCTCCAGAGATAATAAACAGTAAATATTCTAATTTCACAGACACGCATTTCTGAAACTGGATCACCAGAAGGAAAAAAATTCCCTATCCGTCCAAGATCTAGCTAACCCCTCCAACCTAGAGAAAAGAACCAAAGCAGACAAAATTTCAGAGGCAGAAATGTAAGGCTATGGAAAACAAGGGATTGGAGGCAAAGGTTTACAGCATTTCCTTCCCAACTCCTAGGTACGGAGAGGATAAGCACCTCTGATCGAATCAGAAAGACACTGCGGTTAAGTTCTAGAGGGAAGTACTCAAAGCCTCCAGCAAGCACGAGCAAGCTCTCGGAGAAGCAATATGCAGTGCTCCTTCCCCGCGTGTTTCTAAATACAGATGCTTTCCCTTTACCCCAGTGGACCTGTTAAAGCTCATGTTCTGAGAAATATCAGACTGAAAAACTCTGAACTAAAGACATAATCTGGGACTTCATCCTGTCTTCAGGGGAAAAAGCTATGTTCCTGCCAGACAAAACACTGTCCATCTCAGAAGTGAGAGAAAAGCGGGGCCACCTGGGTGGCTCAGTCTGTTAACTGCCCGACTTCAGCTCAGGTCATGATCTCATAGTTCGGCCCTGCATCGGGCTCTGTTGCCGACAGCTCAGAGCCTGGAGCCTGCTTCAGATTCTGTCTCCCCTCTCTCTGCCCCTCCCCCACTAGCACTCTGTCTTCTTTCTCTCTCAGAAATGAATAAACAAAAAAGAAGTGACAGAAAAGGAATGGAACTTGTAAAGCTTTAGGTAGCCCACACATGTGAATTTCTGGAGGTGCAGACTCCAGGTGAGGACTCAAAACTATATATGAAGGAGGAAAAACTACAATTGATACCACAGAAATACAAACCATTATAAAAGACTACTATAAACATTTATATACCAACAAATTGGATAACCTAGAAGAAATGGGTATGTTCTTAGAAACATACTACCTACCAAGACTGAATCATGAAGACTTAGCAAATCTGAACAGAGTAGTACAAACACTGAATCGGTAATCAAAAATCACCCAACCAAGCAAAAAATCACAATGAGATGGCTTCACAGGTAAATTCTACCAAACATTTAAGGAAATAGTGCCAATCCTTTTCAAACTCTTCCAAGAAAACAGAAAAAGGAATGCTCCCAAACTTCCTTTTACAAGGCCAGCATTATGAGGATACCTGAGCCAGACACAGACACTAAAACAAAAGAAACTTAGAGGCCAATATCCTTGATGAACACAGATCCAAAAATCCTCAACAACAGATTAAAAAGATCATACACCATGATCAAGTAGGATTTATCTCTGGGGTGCAAGGATGTTCCAACATATGCAAATCAATAAATGAGATACACCACATTGACAGAATGAAAGGTGATCCAATGATCATCTCAATAGATGCAAAAAAGCATTTGACAAAATTCAATTTTTTTTCATGAGATAAAGTCTTTAAGTGTGTAAAGAAAGAACATACATCAACATAATAAAGGTCATATATTACAAGCCCACAGGTAATATCATACTCAACAATTAAACATTAAAAGCATTCCCTCTAAGATCAGGAGCAAGAATCATGCCCTTTTGTCCCCGCTTTTTGTTCATTATGTAGTACTGGAAGTACTAGCATAGTAATTAGACAAGAGAAAGAAAGAAAAGGTATCCAAATTGGAAAGAAGTAAAACTCTCTCTTTGTAGACAACATGATTTTATATATAGAAAACCCTAAAGACTCTCCAAAATACAAAAAACTTGTTAGAACTAATAAAACAATTCAGTAAAGTTGCAGCATATAATCAACATACGATAATTAGTTATACTTCTATACACTAACAAACTATCTCAAAAAGAAATTAAGAAAATTCCATTTACAATAGCATCAAAAAAATAAAATACTTAGAATAAATTTAACCAAGGAAGTGAAAGATCTGAACTAAAACACTGGTGAAAAAAACTGAAGACACAAATAAATGGAAAAATATCCCATGTTCATGGAAAGAAGAAATAAAATTGCTACAATGTCCACACTACCAAAAGAGATCTAAAGATTCAAAATTCCCATGGTGCTTTTGACAGAAATAGAAAACACAATCCTAAAAATGATTGTGAACAGTCAAAGCAATCCCAAACATAAGGTACAAAGTTGGAGGCATCACACTACCTGATTTCAAAGTATACTGATTTTGAAACAGTACAGTACAGTACAAATCAGTACAGTACTGATTTCAAAACATAAAACAGTATGGTACCGGCAGAAAAAGACAGACCAATACAGTGGAACAGAGAGCCCAAAAATAAATCCACAGATTTATGGCCAACTGATCTTTGCAAAGAACACATATAGGTAAAGGATAATCCCTTCAATAAATGGTGTGGGGAAAGATGTCTTACACATGCAAAGAATAAAGTTAGATCCTTATTCTACTCCATGTATATATGGAGTAGAATACAGATCTATCTATCTATCTATCTATCTATCTATCTATCTATCTATCTAAGTTAAGGTTGAATATAATACCTAAAACCATAAAACTATTAGGAAAAAAAAAACACAAGGAAAAAGTTTCTTGACACTTGTCTAGGCACTGGATTTTTAGAAATGACCCTGAAAGCAGGCAACAAAGAAAAAACAAATGGGATTGCATCAAACTAAAAAGCTCTGCACAGCAAATGAAAAAGTCAACAGAGTGAAAAGACAACCTATGGAATGGGAGAAAATATTTGCAAACCATACATTAGATAAAGAGGTTAATATCCAAAGTATATAAGGAATGCAACTAACTCAATAGGAAAAACTTAATTAAAAAGTGGGCAAAGGACCTGAATAGGCATTTCTTTTTAAGTTTATTTACTTATTTTGAGAGAGACAGAGATGGTGCAAGTGGGAGAGGGACAGAGCGAGAGAGGGAGAGAGAGAGAGAATCCCAAGAAGGCTGCCAGTGCAGAGCCCGACATGGGGCTCAAACCCATGAATCTGTGAGATCATGAAGAGTTGGGACGCATAACCGACTGACACACCCAGGCACCCCTGAATAGGCATTTCTAAACAGAAGACCTACAAATGACCAACAGATATATGAAAAGATGCTCAGGACGCCTGGGTGGCTCAGTCAGTTAAGTATCTGACTCCTGGTTTCGACTCAGGTCATAATCTCACAGTTTCCTGAGTTCAAGCCCTACATCAGGCTCTGCGCTGGCAGCGTGGAGCTTGCGTGGGATTCTCTCTCCTCTCTCTGCCCCTCCCCAACTCATGCTCTCTCTCAAAATAAATAAAATAAATAAAAATAAAACTTAAAAGAAAAAGATGCTCAATATCACTAATCATTAGGAAAATGCAAATCAAAACCATGATGAGATATTACCTCATACCTGTTAGGATGGCTATTAAAAAAAAAAAGATAACAACTGTTGGCAAGCATATAGAGAAAATGGAATTCTTGTACCTGTTACTAGGAATGTAAACTGAACACAACCATTATGGAAAACAGAATGGAAGTTCCTCAAAAAAAAAACAAAAAACAGAACTACTGTATGATCTAGCAATTCCACCTCTGGGTATATACCCAAAGGAAATGAAAAGGATACTGAAGAGATACCTGCACTGCCATGTTTACTGCAGCATTATTCACAATAGTCAGAATATGAAAACAATTCAATGGTCAATTCATGAACGGATAGAGGCGGGGTGTGTATAAACACACACATATAGAGGAATATTATTCAACCATGAGAAAGAAGGGAATCTTACCATTTATGACAATGAATCTCGAGGACATTATGCTAAATGAAATAAGCCAAAGATAGACAAATACTGTATGATCTCACTTCGATGTGGAATCTTTAAAAAAGTAGGACTCAAAGTAGAGAGCAGAACAGTGATTACCAGAGGCTGGGGGATGGGGAAAATGGGGAGATGTTGGTCAAAAGATACAAAGTTGCAATTACAAAGGATGAGTAAAGTCTAGAGATTAGTATACAGGCATGATGACTACAGTTTTAACATTGTATTAAATACTGGAAAGAATAGATTTCAGGTGTTCCCACCACAAAAGAAAAGGTAACTATATGAGAAGACAATGTTAATTAACTTCAGTGTAGTAATCACTTCACTATGTATATAGGTCTATCAATCATCACACTGTACACCTTAATTATGTACAATTTTTAAGAAAGGATCTTGTAAAGTAGAGAAAAAGTTTAGCTTACCTGAGCAAGGAGAATATTTATAACTTCTTCATTTTCATTCATTTCTTCTTTGGAAACATCCTCTTTTGAAAGACTGGCGATCTCTTGTGCAATCTTGGTTTCACACTCCTGTTGGGTAAGACAGAAGAAAAATAACTGCTCAGCCCACATGTAACACATATTCAACAATTTTACACCATCACCATTTTGAAGTTTCCTTCTCACTTCCTAGAATTGAAAAAGTAACAATAGCAGTCAGGTGAACCATTGGATAGATGAGCATTTGTTAACTGTGCTTGAAAAATAACATGTGGATCTTAGTTTGTGGCTACACTCTGGAAAATGTTTAATTCTGGTTAATAATGTGCTCACCATTTCTGGATTCCATCCATATAAATGCCTTCTGTGATCTTTTTTTTTTTTTTTTGGATTTTAAGTGTACAGTTCAATTAGTTTTGACACAAATACAGTTAAGTAAAGAGCACAATAATCACTACATAGAACATTTCCATCACCACACAAAGTACCCTTGGGTTCTTCCACCATCTGCTGGCCCTTGGCAACCACTGACCTGTTTTCCGTTGCTATAGTTTTGCCTTTTCTTGAGTGTCATGTAAATTGAATAGGTCAGTAAGAAATCTTTTTTTATGTGGCTTCTTTCACTTAGCATAATGTTTGGTTTTTTTTTATTTATTTGGGGCGGGAGGAGAAGGGGGACAGAGAGACAGAGAGAGAGAATCTCAAGCAGGCTCCACACTGGGAATACAGAGCCCGACGGCAGGCTCCGACCCACAAACCATGAGATCATGACTTGAGCCAAAAACCAAGAGTCAGATGCTGAACTGGCTGAGCCACCCAGGTGCCCCAGCATAATGGTTTTTACTATTCATCCATTTTGTTATTTGTATTCATAGCTTGCTGAGTAATAAAGTTACTATACATAAATGTATACCAATCTGTATACCCATTCAGCAGCTGATGGACATCTGGATCCTTCCTAGTTTTGAACTATTATAACTAGAGCTGTTATGAACATCTCATACGTATATGCTTTGAGTGGGTATATATGCTTTCTTCTTTTATATACCTAAAAGTAGGATTGCTTGGTCATATGATAACCATATGTTTAACTTTATAAGAAACTGCCAAACTATTTTCCAAAATTACTATACCATTTTGCATTACCAAGAGCAACGAGAGTTCCAGTTGCCCCACATTCTTGGCAACACCTGGTATTTTTATTTTTAATCATTCTTGTTAGTGTGTAGTGGTATCTCACTGTGATTTCAATTTGTATTTCCTTAATGATAAACAATGTTGAGCATCTTTGCATGTGCTTATTTGCCATCTATACATGATCTTTGGTAAAGTGCCTATTCAACTTTTTTGCCTTTTTAAAAGATGTTTTAAGGGAGGGCTCACATGCACAAAGAAGGGAAGGGCGTAGAGAGAGGGGGAGACAGAGAATCCTAAGCATGCTCCTCACTGTTGAGTGTCTGGTGGGGTGCGGCAGGGGCTCAAAACCATGAACCATGAGATCACGACCTGAGCCGAAATCAAGACTCAGACACTTAACTGACTGAGCCACCCAGGCACCCCAACTTTTTTTGCCTATTTAAAAACTGAATTCTTATTATAACAAATGTACCACACTCTGGTGGGAGAGCAGAGAGTATATGGGAAATTTCTGTACCTTCCTCTCAATTTTGCTATGAACCTAAATCTGCTTAAAAAAATAAAGTCTAAAAAAAAAAACTTTGTCATTTTCTTAAGTTTTTTATATATTCGAGTCCTTTGTCAGATATGTGTTTTTGCAAATATTCTGTCACAGCCTGTGCCCTGTATATTCATTTTCTTCAGTGTCTTTTGAAGAGCATGTTTTACTTTTATTTATTTTTAACATTTATTTATTTTGAGAGAGAAGATGAACACATGCATGTGTGAGCAGGGGAGGGGCAGAGAGAGAGAGGGAGAGAGAGAATCCCAAGCAGGTTCTATGTCATCAGCACGGAGCCTGACACAGGGCTTGATCTCACGAACTGTGAAATCATGATCTGAGCTGAAACCAGGAGTCAGATGCTCAACCACCTAAGCCACCCAGGCGCCCCTGAAGAGCAGGTTTTAGAATGCTGATGAAATGTAATCTAACAATTTTTTTTTTTACAGTTCATGGTTATTGCGTCCTATTTAAGAAATTACTGCCTGACCTGAGCTGAGCCAAAGTCAGTAAGACCTTCTATGTTTTCTTCTGGAAGTTCTTTTTAGGTCTTAGATTCACTCTGACTTAAGTTTTTGCATATGCTGTGTGGAAAGAGTCAAAGATTTTGTTTTGGTTATTCTTTTTTTGCATACAGATATCCAACTGTTCCGGCACCATTTGTTGAAAAGAAAATCCTTCCCCACTGAATTGTCTTATCATCTTTGTGGAAAATTAACCTGCCCATATACCTGTGGGTCTATTTCTGGACTTTCTACTCTATATGTTTGTCTTTCTCCAACACCTGCTATCTTGGTTACTGTAGCTTCATAGCAAGTCTTAAAACCAGGTCATGTGAGTCCTCCAATGTTTTTCTACAATCATTTACATCATTTGTATTTCCACATAAATTTTAGAAGAGCTTATTAATTTCTACAAAAATGTTTAGATTTTGATTGGGATTAAATACACAGAAATTTGGGAAAACCTAGCATTTTAACAATATTAAGATACATCACTCCACTTATTTAGGTCCTTGTTTTTCTTTTTAGGTCCCATACCTGATTGCTTATTACTAATATACAGAAATACAACAGACTTCTGTGTATCTAATCTTGTATCCTACAATTGTGCTAAATTCACTTATCACTTTTTTTTTTTAACAGATTTTGTATGTAGACAGTCTTGTCTACGGATAAAGGATTTTTGGGGCGCCTGTATGGCTCAGTCAGTTAAGCTTCTGACTTCAGCTCAGGTCATGATCTCATGAACTCAGGTTCATGAATTCGGGCCCCGTGTTGGGCTCTGTGCTGACAGCTCGGAGCCTCGAGCCTGCTTTGGATTCTGGGTCTCCCTCTCTCTGCCCCTACCCCACTCATACTCTGTCTCTTTCTCTCAAAAATAAATAAAACATTTTTAAAATTTTGGGAAAAAAAAGGATCTTATACGTAGACAGTCATGTTGTCTATGTATAAAGACACGCTTCTCTTCAATCTGTATGCCTTTTCTTGTTTTATTGCTCTAGCTAGAGCAAACCTCCAGTACAATGTTGAACAGAAGTGGAAAAGTGGAAATCCTTGCCTTATATACCCGATCTAAGAAAAAAGCATTCAGACTTGCATCATTAAGTACGAGGTTAATGGTAGACTTTTTCGCAGACACCCTTTATCAGGCTGAGAATGATGTTTGCTGAGAGCTAATCATGAATAAGGGTTGAATTCTGCTAAATGGTTTTTCTGCATCTGTTGAGGATCTTGTGGGTTTTTCTTATTTTTAGTCTTGTTAATATAATGAATTATATTACTTCTATCTTTGAAAGTAATTTATTCCTGGGGCACCTGGGTGTTCAGTTGGTTAAGCGTCCAACTTCACTTCAGGTCATGATCTCATGGTTTGTGAGTTCAAGCCCCACATCAGGCTCTCGGCTGTCACAGAGCCTGCTTTGGATCCTCTGTCTTCTCTCTGCTCCCCCCCTGCTTGTTCTCTATCTCTCTGCCAAATAAACGTTAAAAGAAAAAAGCAATTTATTCCTCAAGGTTGAAAGCAACTTGACAAGACCTTTTGAGAATTTTATAAAACGAATGAGCAGCTACAAAGAGACAGCATAAAGAAAACTGGTAAAGTAAAAGTAATCCATCCCTTTCTATGGTGGCTCTGGTTTGCTCTGTCACAATTCCTTTATCCAAGAGGGAGTAGAAGCAAGAGCAATGAAAACCAAACATACATTATCCCTGTCACAGGTGACAGACCCTTCATTTCAAGTCTGATAGGCAATACCACACAGTTAACAATTACAACCATGAGGGCTAATCGGTCAGTCACTGGTTCCAGGCTGAGGCATGACAGGAACAACAATGACAACAGGCATAGGAAGTGAAAGACAGATAATCTGGTAAGCAGGAGAAAAGAAGTAAGAAAAACACATAAAAGGCTTTTGCCAGTCTGCCAGTCCTAGAGTGCATGTGCAAAAATCTCATGTTTCCTCTCTGACAAAGGTAACCTCCACATAAATGCAAATCTCTAATCTCAGAGCAACATAAATACATGGGCTGTCTTTATCTGTTCGCACAACCACAATGGTGACTCACCACTGATCATGCTCTATCCGTCTGATGAATGCTAACTAATGTTCCCTGAAGTACTGGTGGGGCCTGCCATTGAATCTGAACACAGGTTGTAAGAGGGTCCGGAGATCTGAGATCTTAGCCTTTCATGGCTAGGCAACCCATGGTCCCAGAACCACGAAACATACACAAGAGAACACAAGTCTGATTTGTGTACCCCAAACTTAGCAGGAGTCACATGCTACTCTTCCTTTAATTAGGTGAATGAAACTCCTCCTGGTCTTCAGTACCTCTTTGTGTTTCCCAAGAGCTGACTCGAAGGCTTCAAATTCCCCTGGCAGTCTCTGAAACGCAACACTATCCAACTGCTTCTCTTTACAAGTACAACCAAGTAGGAAATGACAAAACATCTTTTAGTAAAATCATCTGTTTAAAAAAAAAACAAACCGACTTTCTAAATAAACATTTCCCTAATACCAAAATGAAGGATTAATAATCCAAAATTGGGAACATTTAAGGAACTTTTATTTACTTCAGGAGACATGTTTATATTGTGTTTTAAAAGAAACTTAACTCAAAAAAATTCCAGCGCATTCTGTTTATCTACATTCTATATATTCTATCATCAACATGATGTACCAAAATACTAAATTTACTCACTTGTCTTTTAGCTTCTCTCAGTTTCCTTTTGAGGGCTGTCAAAATTCTTTGTACTTCCCATAACCTTTCTTCTTTAGACAAGTCCTTTATCCCAGCCTGCAAATCTCGATGTAAACAATTTAAAAGAAACTCCTAGAAAACAATATACCACACACTGAGTGGTACCCCATGTCTCGTCACCTTCAAATAAAACTATATGCATTTTCTAAAGATGTACAACCAACTATTTTTCAGTTATCATGAAGGGATGGGATAATGGCATGAATTATCTTTTCAAGGCTATCACTGAAAATCCTTTTTTTGCCTGGGTATTGAGTTTTCATCATTAATTTACACTGGTTCAATGCAGTTCATTCCCATCTCTTCCCACAACACATCAACAACTAATGATGGGAGCAGATAAAAGGAAAGAAAACCAAGCAAAAATTTGATAATATATATGCAAATAGAAAGTATAATAATAATCAAATATAAGTAAATTTCTTGGTCTTGAATTTCTTAATCGGTTTTGCTAAACACACACACACACACACCCCAAATGAATTTTTTCCATCAAAATAGAAAAGTGGAAAAGCACTGGATTTTGGGGTCAAATCCTGGTCCTACAGTTTAGTAAAACCATGTGACACGCAGTGCGTTAATTTCCCCAAGTTTATTTTTATCTGTAAAGCATGGCTGATAACAGCAACCTTGTCCAGATAAGCTACATTTTTTGGACTCCTTACAACATGCCTGGCAGCATTATCTCACTTAACGGTAATAATCTTCACATCGAGCCACGAGATGACCCATTTTAAAATGGGATCATCAGGGTTTACAGAGGTTAAGCAGTATGCCTAAAAATCAGTTAACTTTTTAACTGAGCAAGAATTTAAAGCCAGGTCTTTTGGATTTCAAAATCTGTGTTCTCTGTACCACACTTTTCTAACTTCGCTGGCATGAAATAGTGCCAGATAGAAATTTCTGCCTTCAACGTGCCATAAACAATTTTGCGTATGACAATTTCCAGACACACAGAGAGTGCTCAGTGAACACGAGCCCCTCCTCCTAGTCATCGCTAGTGATCATCATAATCATCCAAAAGGGTCAGAGCACAGGTAGGCTCTTTAGGGCTGAAGGTGGGGCTGAGCACACACACCTGTCTTCTGATCTCCTCCTTGATGTTCTCCTGGGTCTCTGGCAGTGTAGGCATAGTGGCCATATTAGACCATCGAAGAGGTTTTGTCACTTGCTTTAGTATCACATTTCCAAAGAGCTCTTGCACATGTGTGAAAAACACATATAGGACACGATTGCTAATCTAAGAAAAAATAAATAAAAAGATTTGCAAAAAAAAAAAAAAAACAAAAAACCTATTCCCATTATCATTTTATTTCATTTAATTTGTGTCTGCTGTAGAGTACATCCTTTAATCCTAGACACAGGAATGACTTTTTTCCAAGACAGTGACTAGACATGCTCTGCTAAATTAGCAGCCAACAAAAAGAAGAGAACGGAAAAACAGCATATATTCAAGCATGTATTCAAGCACCATAAAGAATCTGAAAAAAATAAAAGGATAGGAAAAAGGATGCAGAACTCAACGATTATCAATTTGCGCTTTTTTTAGTATATAATATTATTTTAAAAATCTAATGTTCTTTATTCTCGAGTTATTTTAAGACCTTTTAACACATACCAGTGTATGTAGCGAGGGATATGACAGAAGGAAGAGCACCAGGAGTTGTCAAGCTGGGCCGAGGATATGAGAGCCCTCGCTCCAGAAATCAATGCCTTGCAGGCACATATGCACAGCCAGTGTTTAAACATGTTCATGTGCTAGGTCAGGACATTAATCACCTTCTATCTAAAACTTAACACGTTTGAACCTCCTATGAAACTATCATCCTTATTATACTAATGTTAAGTAACGATGAAATATTTACCAAATTCTGAAACCCTGAGTAGTCTGAATGACCAAACTGAAATTTGAGAAACATGTTGCTTCCAAAATAAAATCAATGAGCAATGAAAGAATCTTTAATACAAGAAAATACACTCTTACAGCAGTGCATTATAACAATGGCTGATAATAACCTAGCATACTGGTCAGAGAGCTTAAAATAAGAAATACAACTATCACTTCATTTTTTTGCCTTTTGGGCCTGGCCTGAAGAAAATATCGAGCATACTGTATAACACTAATTAAATGAAAATAAACGCTCTGTGCCAGCACCAAGTGAACAGCAATAAACAAAGGCCAAGTATTTATGCTGTAAAGAGACACCGATTAACATACTACCCAATTCCCTGAAATGCCTCAATTAAAATTCTATAAAATCCTTCTCTAGGATCCATTTATGAATGAAATCATCAGGTAATCATCATTTGACCAAACAAATGATGTTAGGTCCCTTTGTGCTGGAGTCTGATATATAGGTGCAATATAATTAAGCACTGATGCTATCTGAAGAAATAAATGAAATCTCTAAAACTCTGCAGATGAACTTGGTAACCGTGGGTACCATGGGCTCCTTCTCTACTCATGACAGATCACTGTTACCAGAAACTGGTTTAGAAAACGACGCCAAAGGCTGTACAATACTTAAATTACACAGCTACATGCTGGTCATGACACTGTCCACATTCTGAAAGAAAAAGACCATATTCTATTATCTACTTGTGCGGGTTAACTGCTTGGTGTGCGATTCGGCAATAGAAAATGACTCCCCAGGGTCAGCAGCAAAGGGCACGTGTGGAGGGAAGGCCATGTACCTGAACGGTTGGGCTGAGCACTATAGAAATGTTCTGTATATTCATTTTTGTTTCCAGTTCCTTCGCGATAACATGGTCCATGTGCACGATCAGCCAAGAAATCAGAAGATGGTTACATTCTGGCAGTTCTTTGAGCAAGCGCTGGAATTCCTGCACCTTCTCGCTCTCTGTGCTCCTCCCGCAAGCCTCTTCGAAGCGAGGCATCAGCTCTTTGGTAAGCAGATTCTCCGGAAGGTCTCGCAAATACTGCTTCAACAAACTGGCTACGGTGTTAGGCTCATATTCTTCCAAATTTGGAGACTCCTCTCTGTCATAGGCTGCTTTCAGCTCATCCACCTTTGATTTAATTCCTAAAAATATCCAAATTCCGAAGAGAAAGAGTATCAAGAAAATAATCAAACACACAGCTTTTTTCACCATGACACCCACTGCTATGGAGAGAGACCTGAGGAGAGCCAAACTGACAGTAACAAACCTCTAGTTATGAAGTAGTGATCTGCTCAAGGTTTGTACAATTCCCCTGTAAAGATAATATAAATAAAAGACTACACTGTGAGAGTGAATTAACCAAAAGCTAAATGACACCAGGAAAACTCAATATTCGGAACAAAAGAGCAATCACAGAACGTTTTAAGTTTCAAAACATGCCAACTGATTCAAGGGACAATTTTTTTTTTAACTTAAAGCTAGGTAGGTAAAAATTCAGGCAAAAATTCTATTACAATTTAAGCATAAATCTTGCTCCACAAAAGGGGCCGACGTCTTTTTTAACAAGTCATAAGACTGACAACATACAGCACAACTTGGTAGTTACAAGCATCTTCCAAAAAGTGGTGGGTCATTACTTTTTTATAAGCAAACATTGTATCATAAATGCAAAAGGTGAGTTTGCTATTTAAACACACTCTTTTGAAAAAAAGTGTCCATTAGATAATCCCCATCTAATTTCTATTTTTAAGTTTGAATTTGTGTATATTTTCTTAATCTGGAACCCAGCTGGAACAACCACAAAAAGAGTGAAACTTGGGTTTCTAAAATCAAATTGTTTTGCTTTTCTTACTGCACAGAAACACAGACACACAAAACGGCTGTTTTTCAAACATTTCGTAAGTTTTGAAGTCCTCAGTCCAATCTGAATTTAAGTGATATGGATGCAATGCCAACCAATGCTCATAAAAGTACAAGGAAGCTTTCTGTTGTGTTTAATAGTTAAAACTTTAGGCCAATTCTCTGAAACATGATTAAGGCTGAGAGACTGTAACAGTCCAGATGCAAATGCTCAGTGTCATCTAATCTGAAGAGCATTTTATAATCCATTGTGCTTACATCTGGGCTCCTTATCTTATGTGAAAACCTTCCAAAGGCATTACAAAAAATTTGTAACTTATACAGTGCTGACAAAATAAAAGCAATAAGTCTAAATATTAAAGTAACGATATAAAGTTTATCTCTGTATAATCTTTATTTTGACACAGAAAAGTTAGAAAATAATCTCCATTTTCTTACTTTTATGACATGACTAAAACATGGTGAGTGATAACTTTAACTGAAATTCTTAGCAAAGACCTCCTCTCTCATATGTATTTATATGCATCTAATTTTTCTCTCCAATAGTGCCAACCCAGAAAATTGCACAAGTAAGCAATTAGAATGTCGCTGGTTTGATTCTCTCTCTCTCTCCCTCTCTGCCCCTCCCCCACTCACATCCATGTGCATGCACACACACACTCTCTCTCAAAAAAGATAACCTAAAAAAAAATAAATAAATAAAACTGGCACTTATAATAGGAATAAAGAACCAAAAACTCTCCAGCAGAAAACAGTCTTATGAGCATTCAAAGAAAAAAAAAGTCAAGCCATTAACTCTAATCCACAGTATATGAATGTAGCATACTGTTGGAGCTTAAAAAAGGATAAAAAATTGATCAAAGCAGAAGCTGAGCCTCCAGGAACCAACGATCAGGGGAACAGCTCCCTTTGAGCGCTCTGACACACAAACAGAGTTCTGCAACTCCGACTCCAAAAGAATGCAAACATCAAAAATAGGTCAAAGACAAAAGAATCCTTTGAACAAAGCTGTAGAAACTCTTCAGAGAAAAACTTTCACCTAAAACAAAATTCCTTCCTGCCTATCAGACTCAAGTAAGAGAAGCAGCTATGTTAATATTATTTAAATCTTTAAAATTCCATTCATCATTAGTTTTAAAAGTCAATTTTTCAAGTTCATTTAAATGTGTTTGTTTTCATGTTCCTAAAGAATTATAAATTCAAATGTAACTCCATATCTGTAGATTTTATTTTCTATAAAATGCTAGCATCTTCAACAAAATATTCTTAAATGATGATATGGTGTCTGAGGGGTACTATGTAAAGGGTTCCCCAATTATCAAAGATGTTTGTCCTTTCCCCCAAAATCAAAAATATCAAATCTGCCCTCTAAAAATGTGTATGAATCCATTAGGGAATCTACTCCTGAAATCACTGTTGCACTATATGCTAACTAACTTGGATGTAAATTAAAAGAATAAACAAAACAAGTAAATAAATAAAAATAAAAAATAAAAATGTGGATGAACTAAATCGATGGAAAAACTAACTGTAATCTCTATATTCTAAGTGTGTATGATTTGACTCATCATGAAAATGTGTGGCCAACAAGTTTTATAAAACAGATCTCCAGAGGCACCTTGGTGGCTCAATCAGTTAAGCGTTCAACTCTTGATTTTGGCTCTGGTCATGATCTCGCAGTTGTAAGATCGAGCCCCATGTTGGGCTCTGCACTGACTGCAAAGCTTGCTTGGGATTCCCTCTCTAACTCTCTCTCTGTCCCTTCCCCACTTCCGTGTGTGCGCATGCATGCTCTCAAAATAAGTATATATTTTAAAAATAATAATAAAAATAAAAAATAAATAGGTCTCCAGTATCAAAAACTAAATCATGGGAAGGTAATGCTTTGGAACAAAGATGTTGCCACATGTCAGGACTTCCATCCTGTACAGTACAAAAGTGCTACTACTAGGTAAGAAATAAAATCTTTTTTTCTTTACGTAGCATACATTTAGCTGGATTTTAGATACCCGATATGAATTCTATTCTTGCCAAATAAGAAATCTGAACTTTCACGTGTATGGAAAACAAAGATGAACATAAAATCAATTTCACTAATATATATAATAGCTTCACATGGCTGACAAAAACATTGACATTGGGGGCCTAAACATTTAGCAAGTAACATTTCACGTTCCTTAGGCGAACTCAGGAAATAGATTATGTGTTTAGGTCAATAAAAGTGCCTCCTGGCCAAGAAGCGTCCCTTAACCCAGATAATCTTTCCTCGTCCTACTGATCTCCCTCACAACACTGAGCCCTGCTCAGAGAGAGAAGGAAGTGAGAAGAATAAAGCATAGTCTGAGTGCACCCAAGTGAAGGAACATGACTCATGTGCTTTGTTTAGACTCATCTGGGCTCCTGCAAACTGAACAACTCGTGTGTAAAGGTTCCCAATGGAAGGGAATATCGCAAAAAAGCAAACTGCCAACACACACACGCACACACACACATATAGTGTGGGGGATTTCTGTTCAAATGGAAGGATTGAGGAAATGAGTAAGACTTATCAGGAACCATGCCACAATTTTCCTCACAAGTTAATCTTTTTCCTTCCTTTGAAAAATGGAAGTGAATTTTTAAAAACCCCTAAGAGAGGCGCGTGCCCCCAATACCTGAAACTCTGTAGATGCCTTCACACTTCATGCCATACTTCTCTACGTAATCTACACATTCACGGAAAACCGCCGGCAGCCGAATGCCGTCGTACATCATGGTCCTCTCTACTGCGTCGGCCAAAGGAACTCCAAAAATGGGTTTGAGATTCGGAACATCAACCTGAGGCACCTCTGGCTCCTGAACTGGCTTCTTCTTTTTCTTCTTTTCCTTCCACTGTTTAACAACATCCGCTGCGGTCAAGTCTTTTGACTTCTTCTCTTTATGTTTCTCTTCTTTGTGCTTTTCTTCTTTATGTTTTTCCTCTTTGGGTTTCTCTTTTATTTTAAAATCCTTCTCCTTCTTTTTAGAAAAGCTGGGCTTCTTGAAAACATGGATTCCCTTGGACCTCTTCATTTTGGAAGGACTTTCAGCTTCATCTCCAGAGCTATCTTCCTGAAAGGCAGCATAGCCTTCAGCTGCCAAAGAAATGCAGGGAATAGAAGTCATACATCATACATACCGTACATGAACTTTCTAAAAACAGGACCAAACAAAACAGTGCTACCTGGCACTGGCTACCTTGCTTTTCACTTCATGGCCAATCCCTCCTGGGTGCTGCCAGTAATGAAAGGAATTTCTTCTCAGCTAACGTGAGATGCTGCAGTGAGATCTCCTGACCACAAGAGGGTGACATGAGGAGTGCCAGTCACCTTTGCAACCGGGTTTATTTTGCAGGTGAAATTTTGGCAAACCAAATCAAATATTATAAATATACAACCAAAGATCTGCAGAGAGGACTAATGCAAAGAATCCTTCTATAATATAGAGCATTTTTTTAATCATCTGAATAATTTCCTCTTTAGATTTTTTTCATATATTTGATGCCTGTAATTGAAGCGATCTGACACCACGACACAAATGCCCCTGCTGTTTAAAGGCTCCGGCCGTTCCCCTGTCACACGTCACCCTCCTGTCACTAGCTGTGAAGTTCTTTCTGGAGACTGCAGCGGGGGCTGAAGTCTCAACTGGGTGGAGGGCAGAAACAGGAAAACTCCCTAATCTCCAGATGGTGACACTTGATTTATATCCTATCAGTTATCCTACTTTGGTTTGGTTATTTTAAAAATGTAATTTTCCTATTCTTCTCTTTAGCCACCTACCTTAACAAGCTATTTCATAACAAAGATTAAATTTAAAAATTTCACAAATTACCCTCTACTTAAAATACCACAAACAACACACCAACCAGAAGAGCAGAAATCTTAAGGGCGAGAATACCACGATAGAGAGCAGCTGCAGTTCTCAGACACTGCTGGTGTGGGTGTAAGCTGGTACGGCCACTCTGAAAAATCGTGTTGCAGGATCCACTAATGCTAAAATAAGTGTGGCCTTGGAAGAGAGCAATCCCACAACAGAAATGTCTAACCACGTACGACATTCACAGAAGCACTATTCACAACAGTCAAAAACTGAAAACAACCCTAATGACCAATAACAGCAGAACAGATAACTCTAGTATATTAATGCAATAAAACAAAATCCAACAATAAAAATGAACAAATTACTGCCACGTGGAATAACATGGATGAATCTATTAAATGTAACTTCGGGCAAAAAAAAAAAAAACTAGACGCAAAAGGAAATATGCTTTCATTTACATAAATTCAAAATCAGGTAGTGTCAAGCTATACTGAAAGAAGTTTACCTTTGGGAAGCGTGGGGGATTCCCTCTGAAGGGATAATGGGAAGAAATTCCTAAGGGTGATGATAATGCTCTATTTCCAGATGCTTGTAATTACAAGGACGCAAGTCCATTCTGTGATAGCTCATTCAAGTTGCACACAATCTGTGCATTCTATCTCAACGTTATGCTTCAAAAAACTAATTGACTTAAGTATAATGTGAAATTCAAAATAAAGCAATGTAACTTAAAATAAATCACCTCATTTGCTTTTAATATACTAAAGAACTATGCTTAAATAATTCATCTTTCCTACTGAACAGGACCTATATATATAAAGAGAAAGCATCACAGTATCTGCTTAAGACAAACATATAACTACCTTTTCACGGTTCCAATAAAGTGTATCCCAAATGGCCTACACAACCTAGCCAAGAAAGTAATATTCTGTAAGGGTAAAATTTTAATATCGACTTTTTACACATTACTTAAAATGACCCATTTAAGAAACTTCTAACAAAAAACTTTACCATTTCTGGAAATTTAGTATTTTTGTTTGAAAGAGTAAGACTCTAAGATACAACTCTAGTATACACAAATTGAGACCCAGAAATGAACAGAAAATGTCAAACGAGTCTTTGGACATATTCCCAGCAGACAGCAGGTACACACAATCAGAGTAAAAGTTTACCCCAAATATACCAAAAGTATAGAGAAAAATGGCACTTACTCCTTTTCTCTTTTTTCTTAAATTTTCCTTTTTTCTTCCCATGGTCTTTCTCATCATCAGACACTATGTCAGGAGGCTCATGAAGGCTGTCATGGGGAGGCGAGGGCTCGCCAGTGCGGTACAATCCAGGAAACTTGGTAGGGCTGATCTCCTCAGAGCTGGGGGTTCGGGTAAGACCACTGCCATGCTCCACCCGGCGGTGCTCACTAGGGCTGCTGGTGGGGGGCAGGAAGCACTCAGTCATTCTGCCTCCCTGACGAGACAGTGAGGAGGGTTTCTCTGTTACCTATCCATTACACCTACACAGAGGGAGAAAAGATCATCAACACCAACCAGAACACAAAAGCGCACACACACAGGACATGGCAATTAACCTTGCATTTACAAATCAAAAATATTTTTCTTCACAACCACCTTAAAAATACTCATTCATTTTATCATCTCAAGTTACATTCATCACACATTTCAGTTCCTAAAGAGGTAGAAAGCACTGGCATCTTTAAGTATTAGAAAAATGAACCAAACGAAAATGAGAGTCCTGAAAGCTGAATACAGAGTTTCTTTTCAAAAGAAGTCCCCATTATAAGGGGTTTCATTTTGATTATTTTATCTAACATAAAATCTTACTATTTTTCTTTAAGTTATGAAAAAACAACTATGAATAATAAATTATAAAGACAACTTACACAACCACAAAGAGTTTAGAATGAGAATTAAAATTTACAATATTTACAATGATATATTTGATGATTCAAACAATTACAGATCATTCATCATAGTTCTACACTGCGTATTAGGTAGTTCATGTGTTGATAATAACTATTTTATTTTGTACTGCGGTTATGTTAAAAGAAACAATTACCCTTATTTGTTCAATCCTAAAGTACACACTAAATAGATTCACTAGAATGGACACTATAAAGGATAAATGCAGTAAGAGTTCAAGGTTTAGTCACTTTTTCTTCTTCTTTAGACAGAGGTTACACAATCTATGTACATTATTCAAAAGTTACTTAGATTAGTTTTATGATACTCAGTTGGAAAACTATTAGAATCACTTGTTTCTCTTTGCACTCACTTTTAAGGTTATCACTTTTAAGGTTATTTTGCAATTTAAAAAATCCAAAAGCCCTACATGACAAGACTAATAAATTGGACCATGAACAAAGTCAAAAGAAAAGCAAATGTAAAAAAAAAAAAAAAAATTCTGCAAGGCGCCTGGGTGGCTGAGTTGGTTAAGCATCTGACTCTTGGTTTCAGTTTAGGTCATGATCTCACAGTTTGTGGGTTCAAGCACCACACTGGGTTCTGTGCTAACAGCTTGTGATTCTCTCTCTCTCCCTCTTTTTTCTGCCCCTTTCCCACAAGATCTCTCTCAGAAAAAAAAACTGTAAAAAAAAATTTTTTTTTTGCAATTTGCAATAGCTAAGTTCTTTAAAGAGCAAAGAGCTCTTACAAATGAGTAAAAATATGAACAAATCAGGATACCTACAAAAGGACATAACATAATTCATAGAAAAATGACTAATATCCATGCAAAAATAATGTTCACGTACAGTTCTAATTTTTAAAGTAAAAACTAAAACAGTAAGTTACCACTTTTCTAATATAAGACTGGCAAAGAACAAAAAAGTATATAAAACCCAATGTGGGTAAAGGTATAAGCAAAGAGGGACTCGTGAGACTCTCTACTAATAACAGAAGTATAAATTAGAACAATCTTTTTTGAAAAGCAATTTGGCAATATCTATCAAAATACAAAATATACTCTCTGATCCAGACATTCCCCTTTTAGGAATTTATCCTTCAGATACATTTTTATAAGAATTCAAAGATGTGCACATGAAAATATTCATTTTAGCACTGTAAAAGCAAAAACATAATCTAAATTGCTATCAACAGAAGATTGATTCAATTATGATTTATCCACATAATGGAATATAAATTAACACACAATTTCTGAAAGCATGTAAGAAATAGTTAACTATTATTAACTCTTGGAAGTAGTAAAATGGGAGAAAGTTTTTTTTTATTCCTTCCATGTAGTTTGAACCTTACCATGCACTTTTATTACTTTTATTACTACTATTGTAAAAAACTGGAAAAAATGAACAGACCAGTTTCTTTTAATTTCATAAAAATCATGCATTTAAAATCATGTTTTTAGTACTATTTCATAATGTGGGGAAAAACAACTTTATTTATAGCACAGTATCAATATTTAAGTACATAAACATACATGCAAAAAGATCATAAGAACGAGAATGTTAGTAACAACTTTCTCTGAATTACAAGATCATAAGTGACCTAAGTTTTCTTCCTACCCTTCTGCATTTCATAAATTTTGTACCTACTATGCAAAACTGAATAAAAAGAAGAGAAAGCTCCATTAAAGGATCTGTAAGCATCGCTCTAATTCTTCTGTTTTTCTGTTTGGCTATTGTTTTTAAAAAGTACATTCTATTTTCTCTTCAATCGAAGGCATAGTAAGTTTTGACAATCACAGGATTTAGGTGGAGCTGGAGCTCAACAGCCTAACAGCTACACATTATAGGTGAGCTGACTGAGCTCCAAAGACGGAGGAGCCAGAACACAGCCACCGGGAAGGAGCACAGCCATACATCACAGGAATAAAACCCCTTACAGGCACCCAATCCACACTCCGTCACTTGGTCTTTGTGCAGGCTGTCTTCATTCCCCCGAGTCCAGTCCTCCTCCCAGCACTTTTGCATGGCCAACTGCTACCCCTCCCTCAACATGAGGCCTGAAAATGGGCATGAGGGATCTTTTTGAAGTTATGGAAACAGCCTAGATATGGACTGTGGTGATGGTTACACGAACTGGTTAATTTGCTAAAAATTCACTAAATTATACACTTAGATGATCTGATGTGTATGTAAATCACACCTAAATAAAGCTGTTTTTTTAAAAAAACAAGGTCAATTACCAGCAACTCTTTCTCCAGGAATCCTCCTTCATCACTCCTTTTCTGTGATCCCCAAATCTCCGGAACACACCTCCAACACCTCCAGCACTGCATGCATCGTGCTGTGTTTTCACTGCCTGCGTACCCCACCTGTCCTGACCAGCAAATGTGTGAGCTCCAGCATTTAACACAACACAGGGCATTATAGGAAGTACTCAAACATTTATTTAATGAGCTAATTAGTTTTTTCCACGTTCTCAACATATTATGTCTGCTGATGAGACAAAGAGAATGAATCTGACCTTTAGCCTTACATTCTAATTGAGGAAACAAAGCAATGAAGCCTGAATTTTATTTGAGCTCCTGTGGTTTCAGCCATGTTCACATACATTAACTCAACTTTAACATCCTGTTAGAAAAGAAGTACTTTTCCATGTTCACAAACTGGGGAATCAAGGCTCAAAAGGCTGCAGTAATTTACATTAGACACACAGCAAGGAAGAAGTAAAACTGGGGTCTTCTTTCCACTACACTGCCCTTTGTGTATAACACCCAAAAGAGAGGAAGTTCACGCCAGGAGGCGTGGGATGGCAACAAGCCTGGTCTGATGGGAGCAGTTCCTAGGAAGGAGGATAGAAGGCTCAGAAAGACCAGGTTGACTCTGAATTGAAAGCCAACCGAATGCCAAGCTGAGAACTTCAGCCTTGATGTGAGAGCTGACTCATCACCAATTTCAAAGCCAGTAGTGACAAAACTGGTGCTAAAAGGACTAAGAGCAGGAATATGCACAATCAAATGCTGCACAGACATGTGGTCATTCTCTCCGGTCTTCCTGTAGCACTTTGTAACTTACGCCTATGTGAGTTCATTATCATTACTCAGTTTTCATACTAGACTGATGAAGAGGACACATTTGTTCATAAAGCGCTTAATAGATTATCTTGCAAAAACTACTCTAGAGAAATATTTTTTGACTTGCTTCCCTTATAGCTGGGAATGAGAGGAAGGAAGGGCAGCAACTAACAGCATATATGAAGGGGTGAATGCCTGAATACAGGATGATTTAAAAGCAACAACTTGTGTCTCCACTAGGGCACCCTCTTTTGAGCACTGGGGAGCCGCAGCAAGCTTAAACTTCACCAAATAAAAAAGCAGAAGAGGCCTCGAATGATCCAACGTAAATTTAAGTATAAATAGCCCAAGATAAGAAAATAAAACAAAAATTAGAAATCCCTACCTCTAAATCTGTAAACATTTGAAGAAAGAATACCTATCCTTATTCCTCCTGGTAAGTACCACTAGGAATCCTAGATATTAGATTAAAAAAAAAAAAAAAAAGACAAAAGACAGGCAGAGAAAAAGGCTGGTGGTTTAGGGACCTCAGGATTCTAAGAACAAGAGTTGCAAGTTCCCTGAGTTTTTCTTTTTGCCTCTACATCCCAGATGTGGGGCTCAAGAAACCCGAAACCCAGAAACACTGACAGGCACAGATAAAAACTACAAAAACTGGCTCTCTCTAGCCAAAAGACCAGATAAGGGGCTGCCCTGCAAGACGAAAACTTTCAGATAATAATGGTCTACTCCAGGCACACACCAAAAAATCTGTAGTTCTGCCCCTATCTGCACCGGGAAGAGGGAGATTAGATTTGGGCCCTCAGGGGGTGCCCCAGCACCCCTGCTGGAGGTTGTCAAAAAAAGCCAAGTAGGGAGCTAGGGCCTTTCACACCTGCCAGCTGGTAAGTGTCAGTGGAGACCGAGTGAAGAATCTGAACCTCCACCCCCAAACAGTCAGTAACTAAGCGCCCTGCTCCATTCCTGCTAGGTAGTCTCACAGGACACCTAGTGAAGAGTCAGGATTTACATCATCACCTGGTGGTAATGAGGCCACCCCACACAGGAGTGTCAATGGAGACCACATGGGAAACCAAAAGCAAAAGAGAAAAACAAAATCCTCCAAAGAAAAGATTAATTACACAGAAAACAAATCACAATGCAGTAGAATTAAACTGATAATTATATCACATGCAATGAACTAAGCATTCCAATAAAGAGGCAGAGATGGTGCGCCTGGGTGGCTCAGTAGGTTAAGTGTTTGACTCTTGGTTTTGGCTTAGGTCATCTCACAGTTCGTGAGTTTGAGCCCCACATTGGGCTCTCCGCTGACAGTGCAGGGCCTGCTTGGGATTCTCTCTCTCCCTCTCTCTGCCCCTTCCCCATCTGCACATGCACTCTCTCTCTTTCTCTCTCATAATAAATATTTTTTTAAAAGACAGAGATAATTAGATTGCACAAAAAGATTCAGCTATATGCTTTTTACAAAAGATCCACTTTAAAAATAATTCCTACACACGGGGCTCCTGGGTGGCTCAGTAGGTTAAGCATTTGACTCCTGATTTCAGCTCAGGTCATGATCTCACAGTTGGTGAGTTCAAGCCCCACATTGGGCTCAGTGCTTGACAGTTCAAAACCTGAAACCTGCTTCAGATTCTGTTTCCCTCTCTCTCTCTGCCCCTCCCTGGCTCGCATTCTATGTCTAAAATAAAAATAAAACAGTTAAAAAAAATTAAATTGTAAAAGAGGGGAGTGAGGGTAGCTCAGTCAGTTAAACGTCTGACTTTGGCTCAGGTCATCATTTCATCGTTTGTGAGTTCAAGCCCTGCATGATTGGGGTCTGTACTGACACTGCAGAACCTGCTTGAGATTCTCTCTCCTCTCTCTGCAGGTCCCCCATTCACACTTTTTCTCTATCTCTCTCAAAATAAATAAATAAACTTTAAAATAAGATAAAATTGTAAAGGAAAAAATGGGAATGGCATGGCAAAATCTTAGCAGCAAAATCATTAAACAAAGTGAAAATATTAATGCACAAACATTAAAATACTAAAGATTATGTTACATATAAAATACAGTACAGAACCAAGAGCTGCACTATACTAAAGGTAAAAAATGTTACCTCTGCTGTATCTGACAAAAGTACTAAGTTAAAAGTGTGAAGTAGGGGCGCCTGGGTGGCTCAGTTGGCTAAGTGTCCGACTTCAGCTCAGGTCATGATCTCAAGGTCTGTGAGTTCGAGCCCCACGTCGGGCTCTTCGCTGCCGGCTCAGAGCCTGGAGCCTGCTTCCAATTCTGTGTCTCCCTCTCTCTCTGCCCCTCCCCTGCTCATGCTCTGTCTCTATGTCTCTCAAAAATAAATAAATATTAAATAAATTTAAAAAAAAAAAGTGTGAAGTAATTTTATGACAGTTACCACTGAAGTAATGCAAAAAAAAAAAAAAAAGTTTCATAAAACTGGACTCAAACTTAACAGTGGTTTAAAAACATTCACTTTCCCTAGAAAATAAAAGAATAAAATAAAATAAAATAAAATAAAGGGGCACCTGGGTTGCTCAGTTGGTTGAGTGTCTAACTCTTGATTTCAGCTCAAGTCAAGATCCCAGGGTCATGGGATTGAGCCTGCATAGGGCTCTGCGCTCAGCATGAAGCCTGCTTGAGATCCTCCCTCCATGTGTGTGTGTGTGTCTCTCTCTCTCCCCCTCTCCCTCCCCCCACCCCACCCCTCTCTCCTGTTCTCTCCAAAATAAAGTTAAAACAAAAATAATAAATAAAAATAAAAACATTCACTTTTTCTCCAAAGAACTAGGATGTACATTATTCCTTTTTTTAATGTTTGTTTATTTTTGAAGGCGAGAGAAACAAGAGTGTGAGTGGGGAGGGGCAGAGAGGGAGACTCAGAATCCGGAAGCGGGCTCCAGGCCCTGAGCTGTCAGCACAGAGCCCGAGGCTGGGCTCAAACTCACAAGCCATGAGATCATGACCTGAGCCAAAGTCAGATACTGAACTGACTGAGCCACCCAGGCACTCCGATATACATTGTTCTTAAAATAGTCTTTTCTGCTCTGGTACCAGTATTAATCAGCACATGTAATAAGAATCACTCACCCATGCGAAAGGACAAAGTAATATAAGTAGGGAAGAAAGAAAGATTGCTAAATTAAAGTCTCCCAAAATGAGCTTTTGAGAGCAACGCTAATGTTTTATTATGCTTGATAAAATCTACACAGAAAAAGACCTATGCCAGAAAACCAAGAACTTGCTTAACTAGTTTGCAAGTCAAACAAATTCAGCATTTTATAAATGTTCTTTCTTAATAAATACCAGGCTAAAACTCAGCAGAAGCAGGTCTTCCTTGTTTTTATAATTTCAAAAAATAAGCTGTAAACTAAGAGTCTCCAATCTAAATCTCTATAAGAGAAACCAAATACTGGCTCATTAATACATTACATACTGAACCTCTAATTAGTGCTAACCTACTATTTGGGAATGCCAAATTTTGTAAATAATATCTGCACACACAACACATTCTTGTTCTTCAAATGATGTGGAAAGAAATTTTCTCGGAATTGAAGGACAAGAACGTTCAATCACAAGAGACCACGAAGCACCCCACACAGTAACTGAAGAGACCCGCACTGAAGCACAGTACAAAGTTTCAGAGCACAAGGGGGCAGAAAGAGGATGCTAAGAGAGTCCTCCAGGAAAAGTACTTACAAAGGATCAGGAACAATATGTCAACAGGAACACTAGAAATTTAAAAGCGATAAAGAAATATCTTCGAAACTCTGAAAGAAAATTAGTTGCAACCACCATTCAAGTGTAAGGTAAAATAAAGACATTTTCGGACACGGTGTCAAGGAATGTACTTCTCATACACTTTCTCCGGAGTTCCAAGGACCTGAGTGCAACCCTGGGAAGCAGCAAAGGAAGCCCCAGGAAAAGCAGGCCTGTGACCAACCAGTGACACAGTCCACAGTGACAGAGAAGGAAGAGCTCCCAAGGACAATGGGATTTACAGACCTCTGACCATGTGGAAAAGAACAGTAAAATCCAGACTTGCTGAGGCTTTTGGAATAAATCAGTCATAAGAACAGAATATAAAAACAAATAAAAAATAGAAGATAACCATTAACTATAAGAAAAAAGTAGATGAGAATATGAAATTGTAGTTTATCTCCTGGCTCGGCATTACACAACATTTGTCCAGTCATCATAATGAAAATAATGAACAGTGACTCAATCAGACACTGTTGACAGGCATGATTACATCAGAGGGCTTAAGGGAGGGAGTTCAGGAAAAGACATGAGACCTAATCCTCATCTACCGCAACACCCAGTTAACTGACAACACCTACAACTGGTATCTTAAAAAACAGCAGTGTAAGCATGTTATTTAGAAATAAGGAAATAAATAACAAAAGAAATAAGACTGAGGAGGGTACAAGAATGAGGCAGGGAATAACAGTATTTTCATTGTAAGTCTTTCAGTACTATGATAGGGGGTCCCCAAGATCACCCCACGACCCACGTAACTCCACATACAGTCATACCCAAGGCTGAGATTTACTACCATGAAAGGATACAAAGCAAAAGCAACAAAGGAAAAGGCACGTGGAGAGAAGTCCAAAGGAAACCAGGCTCAAGCTTCCAAGAGCCCTCCTGCAGTGGGGTCACAGAGACAAGCTGAATTCTTCCTACAGTAATATGTGAAGTGCTGTCTGCCAGGCAGCTCCTTAGACAGAGCCCAAGGTCTTTGTGGAGGCTAGCATGTACAGAATTCCAGACTCCCAGAAAGCAAGCAGGTTTTCAGCAGAAACCACACTGTTTTTACCAACAGTTGAGACACAGTGAGCTACTCTTCTCATTTAGGAAAAGTTTAATGTACTGTGCAGAACTTAACAGTCAAGTTCTCCTATGCCAGCCAAGGACTGGCCTTGCAGGCAGGCCTTTCTATGGACAGCAGTCTCAGCCTGCTGTAGTAACTCCACACAAGCACTACTTGTTAGCTTAAACTATCTTATGAATTATTCTGATAAAATTTTAAAACTTAAAAAAAATCCTGTCTCACACACAAAAAAAGAACACTGGCCACCTTATTTTAAAACCAAATAAAAGAGAAAAAGGGATTTCTCTTAAAATACAAATGTTACTGTCCCAGAAAAATTTTTTTTAAGTTTATAAACAAAATGGGCCACATATAATCCTCCCGATGAAGCAGATATGGTTTAGAGGGGTTCATAACATCAGCAGTGAGATTTTCCCCAAGAGAGTATGTTTGAGGTTTATGACCTGTCCCCAGTAAATGCAAACTAGTATTCACATTTATAGGCCTGACAACAATTTCTCATGCACATCCCCACAGACCAAATGTCATCCAATTCAGTTGTTACATAATTAAGTCCTTTCGAATCTACTAACAACTGTTTAGGGCTGTACCTTAATAGAAATTTTACTCTTTATGTGAAGTTATTGTTTCTTTTCTATACCCTTCTTATATATTATAAGGCTTAATCTTTAGTTTCTCCCCTACTCCCCGGTTCCTATCCAAACAAATAAACTTTTAATTAGAGTCCCACATGCCACTCACAGAATTCACTGAGTGACACAGTGACTTCGTGTTTTCCACTCAGCTTCCCAACATTCTCAGTGTCACTGATTAAAACAATATGCCTGGGGTGCCTGAGTGGCTCAGTCGGTTAAGCGTCATCTGACTCTTAATTTCAGCTCAGGTCATGATCTCACCTGAGTTCGAGCCCCACACAGGGCTCCGTGCTGACAGTTCAGAGCCTGCTTGGAATTCTCTCTCTCTCCTTCACTCTCTGCCCTCTCTCTCTCTCAAAATAAACAAACTTAAAAAAAACAACAACAACAATATGCCCAAGATATACATGTAAAAGAAAATTTAAAATTTTTAAATTCTGAAGTTCATCATAATGAAAATGAATACTTTTCCAATGCTGACAACTACTATACGATTAATAACAAGAAAACAGAAAACTAACAAGTTAGTTCAGGAAATTAACATAATGCAGTCTGTAAAAAAATCAACCTCCAGCTGAGAATGAAATCTGAAGAGCATAAGAAATAGACTCATAAATATAGAGAACAAAACTAATGGTTGCCAGGGGGAGAGGGGAGGGCGTTTAAGCAAAATGGGTACGGCGAGCTGGGAGGTACAGGCTTGCAGTTATGGAGTGAATAAATCACAGGGATGAAAGATACGGCACAGGGAATACAGTCAACGGTATTGTGAAACGGTTGTGTGGTGACAGATGGTAGCTAGGCTTGTGAGGAGCAATGCATAACTTACAGACTTGTGGAATCACTACATTGTATACCTGAAACTAACGTAACGATGTGTGTCAACTGTACTTCAATGTAAAAAGTAATAATAAAAGAGTATAGCTTATTTCCTTCCTTTAAAGTGAAAGTTCAGACTCTTAAGGATTAGAATGTCAGGTGTTGGAAAATGAGCCGGGAAAACAGATAGGAAATAATTCCACCTTCTGCCTACAAGATAGGCTGGAAAGGACACAGTTCAGTCCTTCGTGCAGCTGCCCAAATCAAAGAGTATATATGTATATTAAGTATCAGGGGAAAACCCACAGTGAACTCTAGCCTTTAAACAAAATTGAAGTGCTATCACTAGCGGTCACTCTATACATGGGACAAAAAAGTTTCCTTATTTAAAAAAAAATCATAATAAATATCGTTTGGTACTTATCAGTGAAACAGAACTTTTTAGAGGAATGGTACATCTCTTTGAGGGGTCAGGAGACAGGCCTCTTTCCTGCCACATTTCATCATCAGATAATCTATTCTCGGAAATCTTAAGTAAGAATTTAACTGGAGAGTATAAGGACCAACAAACTTTACTTAACAATAACTTTTAAGACACACACCAATGGAGGTGCCTGGCTGACTCAATAGGAAGAGCATGCCACTCTTGATCCTGGGGTTATGAGTTCAAGCCCCATGCTGGGTGTAGAGATTACTAAAAAGCAAACAAACAAACTGAAAATGCACACCACTGGATGCAATAGAAACTGTGCAGAATTATCTAGTCTGTGGTTCCCAAACAAGGGACTGAGGCACCCAGAGCATCATAAGCCAAGTCATACAGGAGCCATGGGGTATCTTCAATTTGAGACAAAGAGCAGTGCTCAACATCTGTCAGACACTGTACAAACTACTAGCTAGAAGAAGTTCAATTTCAACATTAGGTTGAGCTACATTCCTTTCAATGACATATCTTTGTGAAGTGAGAGTTTGGGGATAGTAGCTATAACTTTTTTTAAGTACCATGTGAAAATCAACATGGGATAGGAAGTGAGAGTGGAAATGTCCAATCCGATTACAAAGTATTACTGTGTACAGTATCCAGCAGGCACAGGCAAACCATTAATTTTAGTTATTTTAGAGTGAAGTAAAAATATCATTTTTTCTTTCAATTTATGTGTATTTTTTTTCCAAATATCTACTAAACTGTCATGACATAAATACACGTTAAGTTGTGTGAACGTAACAAAATAACACATGGAACTATTAGGTATTTCCATTAGGCTGACACCAGGTCTCCTAGCAGGATATGTACAAAATGAGGCTGAAATATCATGTCATTAAAAAAGAAAAAGTAAGAAGTTACAAAAGATGCCTGAAATCAAGTCAAAAGGCTCTGAAGTCAACTAGAAGATGATCCCACTGGCCAAAAATTAATAACTGCAATGAACTAAAATGTATCAAGTATATTTGAATTCTTTGAGTTCATAATAATACTCAAAAATAAAATTCACTCGTCACTTTGGAAGATACTAGAGAACCGTCTCATTCTTTGGAATAGCTGGTAAATAAAGGGGAAAAAGGCATTTATCCTGAACTTCTTATATGAAGTATTGATGCAGTGAATTTATTTTGATCAAAATCTTCCACTTAACAAAGAAATGAAAGACTATCACCATTTAATAAGCAATTTAAAAACAGATACTGGTGATGATTATCAATGGCTGCCAATATCTTACACAAAAAAGAAACACCTTAATGTGCTCTCTGATGGACAAACACATCAGCCTTGCAAAAATAAGCAAATATAATCATAATCTGATTGAGCTTCAAAATCTATAGGGTATGGAATTTAGTTTCTTTAGTTAATATTTTGTAAGAAAAAGAGAGTGAGGAGGGTAAACATTCTTGGACTTAAGACCAAGAACGAGCCACAGACTGTATGAAAATATTCATAAAAGACTATTAATATAACAAAGGAACTGTTATCCAAAAATGTACTAAGCACTCTTCAAACTCAACAATAAGAAAACAAATCAATTTAAAAATCGGCCAAAGACCAAAACAGACACCAAAGAAAATATACAAATGACAAATAAACATATGAAAAATGCTCCATATCATTAGAGAACTATAAATTAAAATGATGAACCTAATCAAAAAAATCTAGAGTTTTAAAAAATGATATGTATATTTTTTTAAATGTTGGGGCGCCTGGGTGGCTCAGTCGGTTAAGCGTCTGATTTCGACTCAGGTCATGACCTCACGGTTCATGAGTTCAAGCCCCATGTCAGGCCCTGTGCTGACAGCTCAGAACCTGGAGCCTGCTTCGATTCTGGTCTCCCTCTCTCTCTGTCCCTCACCAACTCACACTGTCTCTGTCTTTCTCAAAAATAAATAAACATTAAAAAAAATTTTAATTTTTTTGTAACTATGTATGGTGATGGATGTTAAGTAGACTTTTTATGATCATTTTGCAATATATACAAATATGGAATCGTTACATTGTACGCCTGAAATGTCAGTTTATGCCTCAATTAGAAAAAACAAAACAAAACACTATGTATCCATTAGAACAGCCAAACTCCAAAATGCTGACAAAACCAAATGCTGATGAAGATATGGAACTATTATTCAGTGCTGGTGGGAATGCAAAATGGCACAGTCACCTTGGAAAACAGGTTAGCAGTTTCTTATAAAACTAAACATACTCATACAATATACACTGCAGCAATCACACTCCTTGGTGTTTTGGTATTTACTCAAATGAGTTGAGAGAGCTTATGTACACACAAAAACCTGCACGTAAGATGTTCATGGCAGTTTACAGAATTACACTTATTCATAACTGCCGGAACTTAAAAGCAACCAAGATCCCCTTTCATAAGTGAATGAATAAATAAGCTGTGATATATTCAGACAACAGAATATTATTCAGTGATAAAAACAAATGAGTGGAATCTTAAATGGAGGAAGAATTTTAAGTGCCTATTACTAAGTGAAAGAAGCCAATCTAAAAAGGCTACATATTGGAGTGCCTGGGTGGCTCAGTCAGTTAAGCAGATCGAGCCCTGCAATGGGCTCTGTGCTGACAGCACGGACCTGCTTGAGATTCTGTCTCCCTCCCTCTCAAAACAAACAAACAAACAAACAAATAAAGATTAAAAAATAATTAATAAAAACAAAAAAACTTTTAAAGGCTACACACTGTACTGACTCCCACTATACGACGTTCTGGAAAAGGCACAACGATGGAGACTGCTAACAGATCAGTGGCTGCTGTGGCTGTGGAAGAGGCAGGGAAGGAAGAACAGACAGAGCACAAAGGATTTTTAGTGCAGTGAAAACACGGTGTGGTAACAAAATGGTAGGTACAGGTCATTTATTTGTCCAAACCCAAAGAATGTACAAAACCAAGAGTGAACTTTACCGTGAACTATGGCCTTTGGGTGATTATGATGTGTCACTGTAGGGTCCATCAAGCATAACGAAGGTACCACTCTGGCAGGGGGCGGAGGGGAAGCTGATAATGCGGTGGGCTATGCACTTGTGGGGGCAGTGGGCTCTGTAGCTTCTGCTCAATTTTGCTGTGAACCTAAAACTGCTTTAAAAAACATGTCTGCTAATTAAAAAAAAAAAGTAACCTAAGGAAAACTCGAGAAAGCTAAATTTAATGTCATAATATGCTCATTTTCTTGAAACATTAAACTTAAGTTGAAAAACTTAGATGGTATCTGCTGCTTTTCAGTTGTTTGTTACCATACTAGTGAGATGGATAACAATATGGACTTCGAGGAGTCTTTTCTCCAGTTTTACATTTACATTTTTTGTTTCCATAATTTTCCTAAGCAGAGAGCCACAGGTCTTGATTGATTTAGTATTTCAACTTCGGAAGAAACTACTAAAAACTGCCAACATCTTAAATTACTACAATTTATAAATTTTTCTTACAAAGTCTTCTTTCTAGTATAGGGGAGAAGAGCTTTCTTCCTCATCTTCCCTCTCTTTTTTGTCTTTAGTGGTTCTTAATCCAACCATATTTATCTAAAGGCACCCATCACTGGGGCACCTGGGTGGCTCTGAAAGCCAACTCCAAATGAGTTTTACTAGTATTTCTGTTTTCAACACTCTTTAATGCAAAAGCTTCATATTTAAATATTTGTACAACTTTTCAAGGCAATCAGTTTTAAGGACTTCACTCAAATAAAGAAATAGGCCTAGTGCCTGGTACACTGCAAGTGCTCAACAAATACTGATCCCCTCATTCCAAGTACTATAACTGTTTACAACAGAATATATACATGTTTATACACGTATCTTTGTATGAGTATAAAAGGTCTCTGCAAGAACACACAAGAAATTAAGTTGTTATCCCTTTGGCAGTATCTTTAATGGCTGAGAAAGACACAATCATATTTGTCTCATGCAGGCTCCCCTCCCTCTGTAAGGAAACTAGTAAATATCCCAACAGAGAGATAATTTGGTAAATAGAAAGTATATTGGGCTCTGGAGTCTGATGATCTGGGCCCAAATCTCAACTCTGTCTGAAACACAACTATGGGTTTTGACTAAGTACCATCACCTTTCAGAGACCAGATTTCCTTATCTGTACAAAAGAATAATGACATCTGGCAAGGCATTGGCAAGATTAAATAGAATGGAATTCCTCATATATAGTAGGCACTCAGTAAACAGTAATAGGATTAGCTCAGTCAGTTAAGCATCCAACTCTTAATTTCAGCTCAAGTCATGATCTCACCCTCTGAGATGGAGCTCCCCATCAGGCTCTGTACAGGCACGATGCCTATTAGGATTCTCTCTTTCTAAACTCTCTCTGCTCCGGCCCTGCTCATGCTTGCACTCAAGCTCTCATTAACTTAAAAAAAAAAGATGTCAGACAAAACTTGAGATTTTCTAAACTATATTTCTCTTTCATCTAACACTCTGAAAATGACACTTTTCCTGCCTTTTCTTTGTGATTGTCCATTTTAAAACCCTTCAAAAAAATCTTAAGTACATTTTAAAAACATCATAAACAAATTTAAAAAGCCAAGAAGAGGGGTGCCTGGGTGGCTTAGTCGGTTAAGCATCCAGCTCTTGGGCGAGCTCAGGGAGTGATCTTACGTTCCTTGAGTTCAAGCCCCGTGTCAGGCGCAGCGCTGACAGTGTGGAGCTTGCTTGGATTTCTCTCTCTCTCCCTTTCTCTCTGCCCCTGCCCTCCTGAGCACATGTACTACCTCAAAAATAAATAAATGAAATTTTAAAAAACTAAAAAAAAAAAAAAAAAAAAAACCTAGAAGAAATATAGAAAAAAATACTGACACTACACGTGGAAAATATCTTATTTTTTAAATAAATTTTTTTAAAAAGAAAAACAAGGGGGAACCTAGAGGGCTCAGTTGGTTAAATGTCTGACTCTTGATTTCAGTTCAGGTCATGATCTCACGGTTCGTGGGATAGAGCCCCACATCATGCTCTGCACTAAAAGCATGCAGCCTGCTTGGGATTCTTTCTCTCAATCTCTGTCTCAAAAAAAATAAACATTCATACTTTACATACTGTATGTTAGCCCATTTGACAATAAATTATATAAAATAAAATATTAAAAAAATTAAAAATTAAAAAAAAGAAAAACAAAACAATGGTAGAGGGTATAAACACGAAACACACAAAAAAGATATTTAAAAACTGAAGGAATAGGAAATTAAAGAGATGTTCTTTTTCAACTGCAAATCTTCTGAAGAGGAACAAGTCTGATACCCAATAATGGAAGGGTGTGTAGAAAGAAACACCCGAATACACTAGTTGTAAAAGTGTAAACTGATACATTTAAAAGGGCAATTTAGCAAAATCTATCAAAAATTAATATTCTCACCTAGCAATTCCACTATTAAAACCTTATCCTCAAATACACAAAAGCAAGAATATAAGTAAAAGGATACTTAACATCACATTTGTAACAGCTAAAAAACCTTTATCTATATTGCATCTCTATATACGCATCTAAAATTCTTGAAAAATAAAGCTCTGAGAAAGAGCATATACTGACCTACGGTAAGCTATATGAAGTTCACTTGAACTATACTAATACAGGCAGCCTAAAAGTTCAGTGTAGTATAATAAATGGAATAATGTTGGCAAAATGCTGGCATAAAAAACAGCAAAAGTCCACCCCTCCATTAAAGCAACTAAAAACTGTCAGAATCAACTTTTCCAGAACACCAGAAACTAACCCAACGCTTGCAGCAGTCCAGGGATTACATATTCAAGAAACACAGCAAAATCTTGGTAAAAAACAGAGCTTTGTGGGATTTAACTTACTCTCGTCCTACCCTGAGCTCCCCAGAGCAGGGGTAGCCATGAAAACAACAGCCCACGTTCCCAGTACTGGCACCGCAGAACAAACCTCATTTATAAACAAACTGAAATTATTTGTTTTGACCTAAGGGCTCCCTGGAAGACTTGCTGAAAAGTCTTGCTTTATCTCACCTAAAACTGCTACCTCAGACTTTCCCCAAAGCTAAAGCCACTACAGGACACAAAGGATGTTTGCCAAAAACATTTGCAGGCAGTTGTTTTCAGTGCTGCTGCCTGATGCAATGAGTAACAGTGGGGCAAACAAACTGACCAAAACCTTGAGTGGTAAGGCTGGGCGAGGAGATGTTTTGGGAAATAAGGACCTTGAACAGATTCAACAGATTCCTGGGAATCTAGGACGCAATGTGTATGCCCAGGGCTGTGCACATGCTCAGGAATTTTGCCAGCTCTAGACTTTTTTTTTTCCAGTACTTTGACTATGTCATCCCACCACCTCCTGGCCTCTATGGTTTCTGCTAAGAAGTCACAGCAGTCAGCTGTTAAATCATATTGAGGATTCTTGCCTGTGAGGAGTCACTTTTGTCTCGCTTCTTTCAAGATTCTCTTTGTTTTTCAACTGTTTAAGATTCTCAGTGTGAATCTCACTGAGTTTATTGTACCCAAGAAGGCATACCTCTGGATGATCCTGACCTCTACACAAACAGGAAATTAAGACTAACCAGAGCTGTAAAGTGGCAGAGTGTTCAAGCAATACTTCGACAGTAGCACAACACCCCTCTGAAGATACTGGGAGACGTTTCTGGTATGAAATGTTTTAGGGAAAACCCTGTCCAATCATTAGCTGACCAATAAGCTAACAAAACACGGACCTCAATGGGCACACATAACAGAATATATACTTTAGAAAACTAGTTCAGAAAAGTTTATAAACAACTAACAATAGCTATAAGTAGCAACATTCCTGGGGAAAGATGAGAACCTAATTTCCAGAACTGACATTTTATAATACTCAAAATGTCCAATTTCAACAAAATAATTACACACATGTAAAGAAACAAGAAGGAATGGCCTACGCACAGAAAAAAAAAAAAGCAATCACCAGAAACTCTCCCTAAGGAATCCCAGATTTTAGACTTACCAGACAAAGACTTTAAGATCTGTTTTAAGTATGTTCAAAAGCTAAAGGAAATTAAGCCTACAAAACTAAAAGAAAGCATAAGAACTCTGTCTCACCAGATAAAGAATATTAATAAAAAGACAGAAAGTATTTTGCGGAGCACTTGGGTTGCTCAGTTAGGTGTCCAATTCTTGATTTTGGCTCAGGTCATGATCTCAAGATTCGCAGGTTCAAGCCTTGCGTCAGACTCTGTGCTAATGGCACAGAGTCTGCTTGGGATTCTGTCTCTCCCTCTCTCTCTCTACCCCTCCCCTGCTTGCATGTGCGTTCTCTCTAAGTAAATAAACATTAAAAATAAATAAATAAAAATAAAATAATTATTTTTTTAAAGAATCAAACAGTCAAATAGAAATTCTGGAGTTGAAAAGTATAATAACTGAAATGAAAAATTCACTATACAGGTTCGACAGCAGATTTGAGAAGGCAGGACAAAGACCAGTGATCTTAAAGCTAGGTCAATTAAATATATCAAGCTGAGAATCAGAAAGAAAAATTAATGAAGAAAATATAACAAAACCTAAGAGATTTGTGGTACACAATCTGACACCCCAAGCACAATGGCAGTCCCAAAAGGAGAGGAGAGAGAAAAGTGCAGAAATAATATCTGAAGAAACAGTGGCCAAAAACTTCTCAAATTTAATGAAATATTAATTTATATATCAAAGACGCTCACCAAACTCCAAGCAGGAGAAATTCAATGAAATTCACACTGAGGCACATCTTCATCAAGTAGTTCAAAAACAAAGAGAGAATCTTGAAAGCAGCTCATGGAAGTGACTCATCCCATACAAGGGATCTTCATTCATTAACAGCTGACTTCTCATCAGAAACCACAGAGGCCAGAAGGCAGTGGGATGACATAATCAAAGTACTGAAAGGAAAAAAACTGTCAACCGAGAATCTTTATCTTGTATAATTATCCTTCAAAGTTGAAAGAAAAAAATAATACATTCTCAGAAGAAAAAAATCTGAAAAAATTCATTGCTAATGGGTCTATCCTACAAGAAATGCTAAAGGGAGTCCTTCGAGCTGAAATGAAAGGACACTAGACAGTAACTTTAATCCACATGAAGAAAAAAAAATAAAAAATGATAGTAAAAGTAACTACATAGGGAAATATAAAAGACAGCATAAATATATTTTTCATTTGTATTTCTTTTCTCTCTCCTTTTTGATTTAAATGACAACTGCATAAAGCAACAAGGTTTAAACCAGATGGGCATACAAAGTATAAAGGTATAACTTGTGACAAGAGCACCATTAAGGGGAATGGAGCTATAAGAGTATAGTTTTTATACACTGTTGAAATCAACCTGGTATTAATCTGAACTAGACTAATATAAATTATGTTAATTGTAACCTCAGGCCAACCAGTAAGAAATAACTCAAAAATATGTAGTAAATAAAATATAAGAATTAAAATAGTACACTGCAAAGAAACAGAGAAGGCAATAATGGAAGAAGTGAAGAATAAAAAAGATATAAAATATAAAGAAAACAAACAGCAATAGGGCCGAAATTGTTACTAATGAATAATTAAACGCAAATTGTTAAATTCCCAAAATTAAAAGGCAAACATTGGTGAAACAGATTTTTTTTTTTAAAGCTACAACTATCCACTGCCCACGAGACACTCACTTTAGGTTCTAAGACACAAGCTGAAAGTAAAAGGATGGAAAAAGATATTTCATGCAAACAGTAACCAAAAGAATGCTGGGTAGGATGACTGGTATACTACTAACCAAATAAACTTTAAGACAAAAATATATTATAACAAACAAAAATATTATTCAATGATAAAACAGTAAGATAACAATTACAAACATATATGCACCTAATAACAGAACCCTAAAAGACAGGGAACAAAAAAACTAACTAAACTGAAAGGAGAAACAGTTCAACAATGGTTGAAGATTTCAAAATCCCCCTTTTAATAATGGATAGACCAACTAGATAAAACATCAAATAAGGAAAGAGAAGCCTTGAACAATACTTTAAACAAACTAGACTTAATCCACAGAACACTCCACTCAACAATAGCAGGATACAGATTCATTTCAAGTGCAGTTGGAACATTCTTAAAGACAGATATGTTAGGCCACAAACAAATCTGAATAAATTTTTTAAGACTGAAAGCACACAAAGTATGTTCTCTGACTACAAAGAAATAGCAATGAAAATCAATAATTTGAAAAATAATTTTTAATTAAAAAATATGTACAAATCTTAAGAAACATTTAACAGAACTTCTGACAAACTAGGAATAGAAGAGAACTTCCTCAAACTGATCAAGGGCATCAGTGAAAAACCCACAGTTAACATTACATACAATTAATGGTGAAAGATTGGAAGCTTTCCTCCTAAGACCAGGAACAGGACAAGGAGATTTGCCCCTGCCACTTCTATTCAAGATGTAACTGGAAGTTCTAGCCAGGACAATTAGGCTTAAAAAAAAAAGCATTCACATTGCAAAGAAGTAAAACTGCCTCCATTCACTACCATATGACATGCTCTTACATAGAAAACCCAAAAGAATATACTAGAAAATTATTAGAGCCAATAATTGAGTTTAACAAAGTTATAGGATACAAGATGAAGATAGAAAATAAACTGGGTATCTACACACTGGAAATGAACATTCCAAAAATGAAATTTAAAACAAATCCATCTGTAGAGGTAAGAGGTACAACATAGGGAATATAGCCTTTTCACAGACTGGAAGACTCGATAATGTTAAGACGGCAAAATAATGCCATAACTCAAAGGGATATATACATTCAATGCAAACTCTTATCAAAATTTCAACAATCTCTTTTGCAGAAATGGAAAAGTTTAACATGGAATTGCAATGGGCCCTAAATAGCCACAAAAAATTAATGATAAAAAAACAAAAGTGGAAGACTCACACTCCCTGATTTCAAAACTATACAGTAACCAAAACAATGTGGTACTGGCATTAGTATACATATGGACCTACGGAATTGATTTGAATCCAGAAATAACCCAAACATCTAAGGTCAACTGATTACCAACAAAGGTGCCAAGACTATTCAATGGGAAAAGAATGGTCTCTTCAACGGATGGTTATGAAACAACTGGATTTCCACATGCAAAAAAATGGACCCAAATCTCAGACCATACACAAAAATTCACTAAAATGAATCAACACTAAAACATAAAAACTACCATGAAACTCTTAGAAGAGAGTACAGTGTAAATTGTTACATCCTTGGATTTGACAATGGATTCTTAGATATGACACCAAAATCATGAGTAACAAAAGGAAAAAATGGATAGACTGTACTTCATCAAAATTAAAAACTTTTGTACATCAGAGGATATTATCAAGAAAGTAAAAAGACAACCTAAAGAATGGAAGAAAATATTTGCACATCATCTATCTGATAAGGGTCTGGCATCCAGAATAAATAAAAAGAACTCTTATAACGCAACAACAAAAAGACAAACAACCCAATTTTAAATGAGCAAAGGACTTGAGCAGGTATTTTTCCAAAGAAGATATACGAATAGCCAATAAGCACATGAAAAGATGGTCACCATCATCAAATCAAAACCACAATGAGATACCGATTCACACCCACAAGATAGCTAAAATTTTAAAACCCAGAACATAACAAGTGTTGGTGAGGATATGGAGATATCAGAATCCTTATGCTGCATGATGGACTGGTGCAGCAGCTTTGGGAAACCGTTTGGCAGTTCCTCAAAATGTTAAATATAAGAGCAGCCGTATGATCGAACAATTCTATTCCTAGGTATATACCCAGGAGCAACATACATCCACATCAAAACTTGCACGTGAATATTCACACCAACATTATTCACAATAGCCGTAAAGTAGAAACAACTCAAATAGTCACCAACTGATCACTGGATAAACAAAACGTGGCATAACCAGGCAATGGAAGATTATTTGGCAATAAAAAGGAATGAAGTCCTGATATATGTTACAATATTGATAAACCTTGAAAACATTATATTGAGTAAAGGAAGTCAGTCACAAATGATAATACGTATGATTCCATTTATACAAAATGTCCAGAATAGGCAAATCCAGAGAGAGCAAGTAGATCAGTGGTTGCCAACGGGTGGTGGGAGGAGGGGGAACGGTGAGTGACTGACAAGGAGTGAAAGTTTTCTTCCTCAGGGTAATGAAGATGTTCTAGAGTTGACTGTGGAGAGAGCTGCACAATTCTATGCATATACTAAAACCACTAAATTGTACACTTTAAAAGGAAGATGAATTACATTTCAATTAAACTGACATAAGAAAAAACCAGGCTTAAGTCTTGGCCATGTTAAAAAATCACTCCCTTAACCCTTTTTACCATCTGCTAACACCTTTCCATTCTTCCCTTCACAGCTAAGATCTATTTATGCTTGAAATAATCTACTTTTACTTTCTTCACTCTCTGACCTATTAACTCCTCAATTCAATGAAACCTAGCTCCCTCCCCAAAAGGTAGCATTAAGTAGAATGTTACAACAGATCTTAGTTATTAAATTCAATAGACTCCTAACAACCCTTGTTTTACTCATGTTCTCGAAGCATTTGAAGCATAGCTTTTTTATTTTTGTTTTTATTTATTTATTTTTTTTTCTGGAGAGTTGGTTGTGAAGTATAGCTTCCTTTTGAAATTCCATTTTGGTTTCTATGACATTCTCTCATGATTTCTCTGCATCTCTAAACATAGGAATTTCCCTTTCCAGGTCTTCTTCCTCTGTCTGGCTTTAAATGTTATTCTCCATTGTCTATTTCCAGAACTATTCTCCATTGGTAAACTCTTCCTACATGGTAGTACCTAAATTAAAGGTTTCAGCTACCACCTATAATAGAGCCTGCTGACTCTCGCAGCAAGACTTCTCGTAGACTCCAAATCCACATACCCAACTCTGGAGCTGATGTTTCCACCCGAATGTTACATAGATAACTCTCTACTCAATATATCCAAAAGCTAAAATACTGTTCCTCCCCAAGTTTGCTCCTCTTCCTGAAGTCCCTGTCTCAGTACAGGGTTGACCCTTGAACAACATGGGTTTGAGCTGTGCAGGCCCACTCATATGTGGACTTTGTGGTCTTTTTCAATAAATACGTGTACTGTACTGTAAACGTAGTTTTCCTTCCTTATGACTTTCTTAATAACACTTTAACTTATTGTAAGAACACAATATATAACAAATATGACATATAAGTTATGTGCTAATTGACTTTTTGTTATCAGTAGGGCTTCCAGTCAACAGCAGGTTATTAGTGGTTAAGTTCTGAGGGAGCCAAAAGTTATACATGAATTTTAGACTGCGAGGGGGTCGGCTCCCCTAACCCCCATAAGGTTCAAGGGTCAACCGTACTTTACCATTGTCTTTTCAATCACGCAAGTTAAAATCCAACTGTAACTGAATTCTATGCATTCTACTTTCTAAATGTTTGTGCTATTAACTTACTCATTTCTCCCTCCAACGACTCTACCTTAGTTTAGGGCCTTACCTCTCTTCTCAATTATTACAAAAACTCCTAACCAGTCTTCCTGCCCCCTGCCTTACCTCCCCTCCATCCCTTCTGAAATCTGCATTCCAGAATACCAGAATGATCTTTCTACAATGAAAACCTTTCATGACCCTTTCCTGATTAAAATCAAACTCTATTATTATCTATAGGAAAAAAAGCTCCAGAATCCCTAGAATGGCATGCAATACTCAGGATCGATCTGTGCAGCCTCATCTTCTGCTACTTACCACCGTAAACCCAACGCTACACTTGTAGAGAACGACTTCTAGTTCGTACAAGAGTTCCACGCTCTCTAACCATGTCCAGTTTTCCTTCTGCCTCAAGTTCCTTTCTCTCATTTTCTGCCTCAGTCATGCCTAAACCTTCAAGTTTAAGAAGGTAAAGCATGAAGTACCTAACATAACACTTAACACACAGCAGGGAGTTAAATGCTTCGAGCTGGCTTAGGCTTCTCTTTTCTTTATCCTGTCTCAGTGACTCCTATTTGCTTACAAGATAAAAGTTGGAATTATTTCAACTGTGTATAAGACTCCCCATAATTTTGTCTCTGCCCACTCACTATGGAAGCTTAGACCCCTGTGCTTTTGCTCACACTGCTCCTTCCGCCTAAATGCCCATCCTTACTGTTTTCATCCCCTCCCATACATACTATCTCCTTACCACTGCCACCTTCCTCAGTCTCTTCTCCTGTTCCCTTAGGAAACCAACCACTACCTCCTTTGTACACCCTGGGGACGCCTACACTTTCTCCAGTCAAAAGAATCTTAAAAACATATTGTACTTGGTAACAGTTTCAAGTAAGAGATAGAGTCTTACCATTCTGAAAGCAGGGGCAGTGCCTTCTCCATCTCTAAGTCCGCTTCACCAGGCATAGTACCTGCTGCTACGGACTTACTACTGGTGACTCTTCCATACAAAATGACCTGCGTTCTTCCTTATTCCTCCCTCATACACTAACTTAGGGTTCTATCGGGAATTTTCTTTCGAAAAGGAACATACTTCGGGGTTACATTCCGGCCCAATCTCCCCTGGCCAAGCAAACAGCTGTGCAAACACAGCTATACAAATTAAATATTCATTTTCTGATGCTTCTAGTTTTCTAAATGAGAAAGACCTAAAATGAGAGATGCTTTTGAAGAGAGGGCAAATTAAGTTATGTCACATGGCTTCAAGATACTTTGTTCAAAGAATTACCGCTTGATGGTTACTGTTAAACTAGCCCACCCCACTTAAATCTTTGGGTCACCCCGAAAAGTGGGAACCTCTCTCCTAACTTCCTTCCTACCTCTCCTACTGCCAGTAGGGTTAACAGCAATTACTCATTTTCAGGAAGACACTCAGAAAGGAACTATCAAATCACCAAGATAACTGGAAAAGTGTCAAGCGAGGTTACCTTTCGGATTCACCGCCCCGTTTTTTCATTTAGAAGAGCTGCCTCCAGAATCACCAAACCAAAAGTGAGCTTGCTCCTTATCACCACTTAAATATTTTATGAATAAGTGCCAAGTATGATGGAATGCTACCTAAAGTGCAGCAGCATTGGGACTTGCCCACTCCACTCAACAAAAAAATTCAGCGAAAGCTTTTCTCGGGAGACTGGATGGTGTGTGAACTCAAGGTCCGAACGACCGTACTTCTCTTACCGTGCACATTCAGACTGAACATTTTAATTATTTTCAAGAACTCTACTAGGCCTTAGAAGAAACACGCTGCTTAGTTAGGCAAGAGGGAGGCTCTGAAGTAATGAATCGCAAAACTCGAAACAGAGTAATTATTTCGGGTTAAGACTGAGGTGTGGAATATTTTGTAAAACCTGTTCCACTCCCCGAAGGAGAAAAAAAAAAGGGGGGGTGGTGCGACCTCAATAAGAGCCTTTTGGCACAGGCATACTTGAAAATGAGTTGTAAGAAGGATTCTCCACTCCAGATCTGTCCGTCCATTCGCACTGAAACCTGCACGAAAGACCGAAGCACTCGAAGGAGCGCCACTGCTTCCATGCCAGCGGTGGGAAACATCGAGAGCCTTTTCCTAGCGCGCTGGGCAAGTCCCGGAGACCGGTCAATACTCCCGGCGCGATTAAAAAACAGTGATTATATAAAAGACAGAGTCCCCTCTCCTCCGCTCCCGTGCCCAAGAGCTGCCCTGAGGCCTGGAGACTCAAGGGGGGAGGGGCCCGGTTCCCGACTCTCCTCCTCCGGACCCCGAGAGCACCGAATCACAAATGCGGGTGCCACGAGGGAGGCCCGGCCGGCAAATGGGAGGAACGGCCGGCAAAGGGGCGAGAACTGGGGAGACGCCGGCCCGGGATGAACCCGCACTCGGGGCAGCCACGCCCCCCACCCCCAACTCCAGCCCCGCGCGCGGCGAGCGCCCAGCCCCGCACGCTGCCTGACAGACGCCGCCGCGAGGTGGGTGCGGAGAGGGCTCCGCGGGCAGGCGAGGGGCACCGCCACGACCCCCGCACGCCACAGCTGCCCGCCACTGACCTGTGCCTGCCGCCGCGCGACCGCCCGCCCCCGCCGCAGCCACCGCCTCCTCGCGCTCACCGTGCCGCCGCAGCCACCGTAGGCGCCTCCTGCGCTGCGCCCCTGGCCGGCCTCGGGCGCCCCATTCCCACCCCGCCCCAGCCTCCGCCTGTTTACAATGATTGGGACAGAACGGGACGAGCCGGCCCAGCGCGCACGCGCATTCCCTCCTACCGCCGCTGCCGGCTTCCCGGGTCCTCCTCTCTGCGCTGACGGCTAAAGACGTCAAGGGCAAACACCCTGTGCCCTCGCGCGGGGCACGCTGGGAGGCGTAGTTCTCCGACGCCCAGCGCCCAGTTTACGTGGGGGCCCTTCATCGAGGAAGCACACTACAACACCCTTGAAGCACCGCGTCTCCTTCGGCCCGGGGACTCGCTGAGGAGACTGAGGGAGCGCGCGAGAGAACGCGCCGCGCGGGTGCTCGGTGAGCGCCTGCGCAGTCCCCGGTCTTGGGGGACTGGGTGGGATGTAACACCTACCTCCAGCGAATATTAGTGAAGAAGGTTTGGGGGCAGCGCCCGCGGTGGTCTTGAGAAAGGAAAGAGCTTTCCTCTGCACCTTCTGTCTGGCTGCTCCTCAGCTCCCGAAGTGCAGACCTTTTGTCCCTGCAGGCTTCGATCGTCCCAACCAGTTAAACCAGCCTAGGAGGCCGGCCCAGCCTGCCGCTGGGTGGAGCATCTTCCCGGCCTTGGACTGGGTGGGGAATCTTTTGCTTGGGGTGGAGACTCTTGCGGCGAGCTTTCGTTAAAGGAAGCGCCGTGGGCCTCTGAGGAGAAATTTGGCATCAAACTCTCTGTCGGGACCCTGCTAAGAGTTCCTAAAATAGGTGTTGATTAGGGCCATCCTTTGGTGGGTGCCGGGCTGCAGGACCGCTGTCTTCCACCGCCCTCTTTGGTTCAACACTGGCAAAGGAACACCTGAATTAGCACTGCCCAGCCGCATGCTTAGGTTGCAAGGAGAAATAGCAATCATGGGGAAGACTGAAAATAACTAAATTTCCCCCAAGAATCCTAGGCTTGAAGAATTATTCTGCTAACGCATGGCTGGAAATCGGGTCTTTTGAAGTGTTCTTGTTTTATTAAAGCTGGGTGGTTATTAGGGGAAAGATATGATTTGGGATAAATATCCTTCCCAATCATTTACATTCCTACATTACTGTCTTCAGAACCTCATCGTATAATGTAGATGAATCCATGTAATCTGCCCTGCCCCATACCTCCCAGATAAACTGACAAATTGACTGTAGGTATCTCCCTTGTACACCGTGTTTTCTACTCAGTAAAGTTCAGCCCCCTCAGCCTGACTTTCAAGAGCCTCCCACAATTAGATCCCGGCATGGTCTTTCGTAGCCATTGTTTTCTGACTGCTTGGGAAGCTTTCTTTTTGCCCCTCTGGCAACAGAAGAGTGTCTTCTGACCACAGAGGCCGACATATTACAATGCCAGTTACAGTATCTTTGCTTCTACCAGCACTGTTTGGGCCAAGAGATAGGCACTGACCTGAGTTGGGCATTATTGAACCCTCGCTTGAAATTGCTACATGCACCAAGAAAAAGGAGGGGGGAAAGACTTCTTATTGAGGTAACTGCTGATGGTCGTATTCTTCATAACAGAAGGAGCCTTTTCTGCAGTAGCAATGAATGAGGCCAAAACAGGAGGGGAGGGTGAGATGGAAAGAGAAATCAGTTGCTGACAGCATGAAGACTGTGGTCTTAGTTTCAGAGGCCACTTCTTCTTTAAGTGCTTTGAGCATATGAGCCTAGCTGGGGGGGGCCAATATAGTTCTTTATTTATTCTGATTTAGGGCTAATTTGTGTGTTTGTCTAACATTTGTTGGTTGCCTCCTGAGCATTCTTTCCTCCCATTTAAGTTATGGAGCATAACCATTCCCTCTGGCAGCTCGGAGTTTCGAGATGGTCATGTAACCCAGTCAGAACCACTGAGTTCCACAGAGACCTAAGATGGATGTTCAAATAAACTGCAGTCTCCTTGCTCTTCTGGCATGGTGGTAAGTATATGAAGTCTGTGGAAAGCCTGTGGAAAGGGATAGCATTTAGGGAAAAGGTACCAATAAAGCCTGAAGATGAAGTCAGTACTGTCAAATGAGTGCTGGAAAGGAGAACCATGTGTTTAGTGGCATCATTAGAGCTGCACTATCAAACCTCACCAGTCTGACTTAACTTACAAACTATCCTATTGACCGTTTAGAGTTGCGAGCCACAGGGGCACCTGGATGGTTCAGTCGGTTAAGCATCTGACTCCGGCTCAGGTCATGATTTCACGGTGAGCTGGAGCCTGCTTGGGATGAGTGGGGTTCTGCCTCTCTTTCTGCTTTTCTTGAGCCCTCTCTTTCTCTCAAAAATAAAAATAAATAAATAATAGTTAAAAAAGAAAAGAATTGTGAGCCATACATTTCCTATATTGTTTCAGCCAGTTTGGGGGAAGAGGGAGGTTCTGTGACTCAAAATTCTTAAAGTCCTAACTAATTTAGTTGAATTCCTTTTACATGACATTGAAAGGTCCTGATTAATACAAGTCCTCACTTAAAAAGAAACTGTGGAAGGAGGTGCCTGGGTGGCTCAGTCAGTTAAGTGGCCAACTTTGGCTCAGGTTATGATCTCGTGGTTCACGAATTGGAGCCCCGCATCGGGCTCTGTGCTGACAGCTCAGAGCCTGGAGCCTGCTTGGGATTCATGTCTCCCTCTCTCTCTGCCCCTCCCCAGCTCACACTCTGTCTTTCTCTCTCTCTCTCTCTCTCAAAAAAAATAAACATTTAAAAAAAAAAAACTTTTTAAAAGAAACTGTGAAAGAATCTTTCAGCTGCAGCTATGTGACACAGTCAACAGTTCCTCTGCATACAAAACAAGTACATAACTGGATAAAACTGTCAAAAACAACCATTTCAAGGCACTTGAAGTCAAACACAGACAACAATCTGAGAAATATCAATTCTTGAAAAACTGCTAGAAATTCTAATAGGAATAGTAGATGTCTGTGATTATCTTGCCTGAGGCTGCTTCTGCCTTGCCCCACCCATTGCTCCAGAACCCTAGTTTTTACTAGACTTAGTATGGACTGGACTAACCAACAAAACTAGCTACTTTTCTGCCAGAGGGGATGGACTTCATTCCTGGTGGGAAGTAAAAAAAAACCATGGCTTTGCCAGCTGGAGGAAATATAAAATGGTGCATGTGCTGTAGAGGACAGGATGGTGGCTTCTCAAAATATTAAACATAGAATTACCATTTGATCCAGCAATTCCACTTCTAAGTATATACCCAAAAGAATCAAAATCAAGGACTCAAAGAGCTATTTGTACATCCATGTTTACAGTAGCATTATTCTCAACAGCCATAAAGTGGAAGCAACCCAAGTGGAAGCTAGTTTTGTTGGCTAGCCCAGTCCACACTAGTAAAAACTAGAGTTCTGGGGCAATGGGTGGGGCAGGACCGAAGCAGCCTCAGGCAAGACAGTCACAGACATCTACTATTCCTATTAGAATTTCTAGCAGTTTTTCAAGAATTGATTTGTTTATTGATGGATGAATGGGTACATAAAATGTGGGGTGTGTGTGTGTGTGTGTGTGTGTGTAGATATGTATACAAAGAAACATTAGCTAACTTTCAAAAGAAAGGAGATTATAATATGTGTAAAACAAAAATTATGAGAACTAAAAGGATAAATTTACAATTCCCTTGTGGTTAGAGGTTTCATATTCCTCTCTCAGCAATGAAGACAGAAAGTCAACGGACATAGAAGTCCTGCGTTACAGTATCAGCCAACTTGAATTATTTGACATGTAGAAAACTCCAACAGCAGAATACACATTCTATTCAAACAAATGAAACACTACCCAGAATAGATTATATATTGTAAGCCACAAAACAAGCCTCTATAAATTTTAAAGAACTAAAATATACAAGATATGTTCTCTTTCTACAATGGAATTAAATTAGCAAAAACAAATATGAGAAACTCCCAAATACCTGGAAATTAACACATTTCTAGGGGTGCCTGGGTGATTCGGTCAGTTAACTGTCCAACTTCGACTTAGGTCATGATCTTGTGGTTTGTGAGTTCAAGCCCTGCTTCAGGCTCTGTGCTGACAGCTCAGAGCCTGGAGCCTGCTTTGGATTCTGTGTCTCCCTCTCTGCCCCTCCTCTGCTTGTACTCTGTCTCTCTCTCAAAAATAAACATTAAAAAAATTTTAACAAATAAATAACCCATGGGCCAAAGAAGAAATCACAAGGAAAATTAGAAAATATCTGGAACTGAATAGGAATAAAAATACAACATACCAAATTTAAAGGAAACAACCAAAGCTGTGCTTAGAGGGAAATTAATAGCATTAAGTGCTTACATTAGAAGGAAGACCATAATCTAAGCTTCCATCTCAAGAAGGTAGCAAAAGAGGAGTGAATCAAACCTGAATTAAGTAGAAATAAGGAAATAGGATAAGAATATAAATCAATGAATCAAAACCAAAAGGAAATAGAGAAAAAGATGCAAAAGCAGGTTCTTTGAAAGAATAAAATTGATAAACCTTTAGCTAGAGTAAGAAAAACAGAAGGGCATAAATTACCAATATGAGAAATGAAAAGAGGGACAACACTATAGACCTTACAAAAATGAAAAATATTATAAGGGAATGTTATTATGAATGTCATAATTCCAATAATTTAAAAAATAGTTGAAAATGGAGGGATTCCTAGAGAGAACAAATTTCCAAAACTAAATTTAAAAAAAGTAAAAAATATGAATAGACATATATCAGGGTAAAAATCTTGACTCAGTAAGTACAAATCTTCCCACAAAGAAAAGCCCAGGCCAGATGTCTTCACTGATGAAGTCTATCAAAAATTTTAAGGGGAAAAAAATACCAAATCTATTAATACCATTTTAAAAAATAGATGAGTAAGAAACACTCCTCAATTCATTTTATGAGGCCAATATCACCCTGGTACCAAAACCCAACAGCAACACACAAAAAATAGAATATCCTTCATAAACTGTATACTTTAAAAGGGTCAAGGGGCACCTGGTTGGTTCAGTAAGAAGTGCATGAGACTCTTGATCTTGGGGTCAAGTTTGAGCCCCACATTGGGTGTAGAGATTACTAAAAAAATAAATAAACTTTAAAAAACAAAAATAAAAGGGTCAGTTGTATGATACATGAATTATATGTCAATATGCTGTTTTTTTTAAGATATGAGAATTGAATTAAATATTCTAAAGACCTCCCCACCCTTGGATGAGCAAAATAGAAATATCCAATGCCGAGGCACCTGGGTGGCTCAGTCGGTTAAGCATCTGATTTCAGCTCAGCTCATGATCTCATGGTTCGTGAGTTTGAGCCCCACGTCGGGTTCTGTGCTTACAAATCAGAGCCTGGGGCCTGCTTCACTTTCTGTGTCTCACACTCTCTCTGCCTCTCCCCTGTTCGTACTCTGTCTCTCTCTCTCAAAAATAAATAAATATTAAAAAAAAAAGAAAAATCCGATGCCTGTTGCCAGTATCCTTAGGACTTGCACTTAAACAGTTCATTGGGTTATAGCACTGTTACATGGTTGAAATTTCCTATTTTATATTATTAAATAAATTTTTAATATATATTTATAATAATTTAAATATAATATAAGTTTATAAATTATATAAATATTATACAAATATAATAATTTATAACAATACAATAAATGTTATGATGTTATAGTTTTATATGTCATATAAAGATATACTATTTAGAGCTCACGCAAAAACAGGTGTCAGAACTGTACAAGGACTGAAAAGAATTTGTGGCCATCTATTTGCAATCTATGACAAGAACTCCTGAATCTCCTTGGCTCCCGAAGGAATGATTTTATAACCTCCAAGTTCCGTAAACTAGTGTGAACTGACACCTTTTGATTGAAAGAATCATAAGTCAAATATAGGTATAAACTGCATTCTGGTGTCCTCCCTCCAGCCCTCCCTAATTCTAAAGATTTTCTAGGAGTAAATAAACTACACGGATTCAGATAAAAAATGTACCTTACAAGGTTCCATCCAATATAGGAAAACTATTTCCATTTCCATCACAGGCTGTAAAGACAGTGCTTTGTTTAATCATTTCTGGGGAGGAAAGGATACAGTTTATGTCATAAATTTAAAGTATAACACTTGCTTTTTAAAGATATCAGTGATAACACTGAGGTTATTTAGAAGAATAATAATTTGGATCATAAGCTTATGGACCATAGTTTTGCTCTAGATAAATCTAAACATCTAAAAGTATTATTCTGCTTCCTAGTGAACTGGGACAGAGGACTGCCTTTCCCCCTAGCTCACTGTACCCCCCACCCCACCTCCACCCCCTGCTTCTGGAATCAGTAAGTAATAAAATCTTGTGATTTTATTTCTTTTGTATGCATTAAAGCTGCGCTTTCAATTAAAAGGACTCCAGGTTTTCTCTTTCCCAAAATGGGAGATCAAATGCTGAGGGAGTTCCCTGTCAACCATGTGTGGGTGGCTTGTGCCTCTTCACTCAGGAGGTCATAATCTGCATATTCTTAATTTAATACACCAGCTCTGCACCCCCACACACAGACTTGGCTACAATTCTCCTAGCTTCTAGTGTTGCTGTGGAAAAAATTCAATGCTATTTTGACCAAAGTCCTTTGTAAACAAACAAACAAAAACTTTAAATTTTCTCCTTCTTTAAGAAAAATTACTTTTCAATTCTCTATTTTGCCCATGGCTTTATGAAGTTTCAGAATGATACATCCTGAGCTGGGATTAATATTATTCTTCTGTGGGTCAGGCACTTTATGGACCAGTTCAGTCTGGCAACTCACGCACTTCAGTTGTGGGATCTCTTCATGAATTACCTCATGGGGACCATCCACTTCTCTATTCTGTGTTCCTGTAATCCCTACCATTTGCTGTTGAATCTGTATAATGCTCCTCTACTTTTATTGTCTTTTAGCTCCTATTTTCTTTTTTTTTAAATTTTTTTTTAAATGTTTATTTATTTTTGAGAGACATAGAGGCACAGCGTGAATAGGGGAAGGGCCGAGAGAGAGGGAGACACAGAATCGGAAGCAGGCTCCAGGCTCTGAGCCGTCAGCACAGAGCCGGACGCGGGGCTCGAACTCACAGACCGTGAGATCATGACCTGAGCGGAAGTCGGCCGCCCAACCGACTGAGCCACCCAGGCGCCCCATAGCTCCTATTTTCTATCTCTTTATCTTTTTACTTAAACTTCTGGAAAATTTTCTTCAACTGTATTTTCAACCTATGTTGAGATCATTCATTTTGGTTTCATACTTTTAATTTCTCTTAAAATTTTCCCATTAATTTTTTTTTGTATAGCATCCTATTCTATTCTTGGCTATAATAACCTTTTCTTCCTGAGCCCGGCAGTGAAACATATTAAAAGTTTTCTTCTCCTTGCATAATCTCTGATTCTTCTCAGGTTGTGATCTGATGGTTTTGTGACCATTGTTTGTGTTTGTTTTGGTCTCTCATTTTCAGATGAGAGATTTTCCTCAAGTGTTCAGTAACTCTTGGCAGTCTAACCATATTTGAAGTGTGAAACTAAAAAGCTTGTATGTGTGGGTGGGGCCTGGACTTGTGGACCTCATTCCCTGTTGCGTGGTCTGGCTGGGGCTATTTTGTTGAGTGTGTCACACTGCTGGTTTTCCCTAAAAGACGTTCCCCCCGGAAGGAGTTAACTAACCTTATTGTGATAATCATTTTGCCATGCATACATGTATGAAATCATCACCTTGTACGCCTTAAACTTACATATGTTGTGTGTCAATAATACTTCAGTAAAAGTGGAAATAATTAAATTCTTGTTAAAAAAAAGGGAGTTCCCCCTTTTCCTTTGGCACGTGAGGTACAACAGTGGAGGCACGTACCTCTTAGTCCTCTGACTGTAGGGATCCTGATTGACCGACGGTCCCAGATGATGTCTTCCAGATACATGGCTGCATTCTTCCCAAGGCCACACTTCCCACATTGGCTGCTGCCCAGTCGGTGACTAAGAGTGGCAGGAATACTGAGGCAAGCCCGTTCCTGCAAGATGCAGGATTCCTCTCCGGGGTGTACTTGACTTGAAGACACTCCTAGTCTTGCCAAAACTTTCTTAGAACCGCACTGTAATCTATGGACATTCTTCATTCTTCCCTCTTCCCTTCCTTCCTCCCTTCCTGTCTTCCCTCCCTCCTTTAGAGGGGTCACACATAAGTCATGACTGATAGCTCTTCCAGGCTCCTCATTCTCTCTCACAGTTGTTTCCCCTAATAAATCTCTTGCACATCGTATCCCATGCTGGCATTTGCCTCTCAGAGGACTCAGACTGCTGCAAATTACACAGAAATTGGAGTCCGAGAAAACAGACGGAAAGATGAGATTTGGAACTTATTGACTTACCACCTGGCAGGTGTTCAAAATGCTATCCTGAGCGGCTGGTGGTCACAGACATGCCTGGCCCTAGGTTGTGACCCAGTTGCTAAAGATTTTACCAATAGCGAGCTGGAAATTTTTCCAGGGAGAGAACAACACTCCTGCAGATAAAATGATTCAGGAATGTGAGAACTATGAGGAGAACCATGTCTTCCAGGACAGTTGAATTAGATGATTGCTGATAAATTGTATGAATACCCTGCAATAACTTGGGCAATAACCTGAATGGGGACTTGCTGGGCCTAATGATGAAGGAAAGAGATTCTGCCAAAAGAGTTGCTTGAATTGACCAGCAAAGAATTAGGGCAAACTTGGTGCTCAGGCAGCAATCAGCAATCATTGCAAAAAGCAATGACCAACAGGGAAGCGGAAATGTCTGAGTTTCCCTGGCAGATGGGAGAGGAAGAATAAAGAGGCTGAGGGAAGGGGCACCTGGGTGGCTCATTCGGTTAAGCAACCGATTCTTGATTTTGGCTCAGGTCATGATCTCACAGTTCTTGAGTTAGAGCCTTGCACCTGGCTCTGCACTGACAGCACGGAGCCTGCTTGGGATTCTGTCTCCCTCTCTCTCTACCCATCCCCACTTGCTCTCTCTCTCTCTCACAAAATAAATAAAAATAAACTTAAAAAAAAATAAAAACGTCGAGGGAAGTAGGCGTGTTGGAACAGATATATTAGGGGTGGCCAGAAGACCTGCCAGAGGATTATATTCCACAAGAGGGTCCCAGGACACACCATTCACCAAGGCCATTGGAATTGTACTTGTCTGAGGGGCACCGGCAACACTAAGGGGTTCAATGATCTTCCCTGTAGGTCAGGGATGATGGTAAGAAAGCACAGAGCCAGGCTTATCAATACTCATGAAGAAAATAGGGCCCCAAGTAATAGAGGCCAGGTGGCCGCTGTTACTGTAGTGACCAGTAAAGTCAAAGGAGCTCAGCTGGGGTGACTGTGGGATGATCTTTACCCACAGGCACTGCATTACAGGTGAATGCACTATCATTCAGACCACAGCACTCAGACACGTCCATAGGGATAAGAGAAACACTGTCAAGAACTCTCCAAAATTTGTACACCTGAGGAGCAGGTATAATTAGACCAGGTAATTGGGCACTAATTATTTGGAATCTGACAGAACTGAATTTGAATGTTGACCCTAATTCCTCCTATATGTCAAGGTCAGCAAATTTTTCTTAAAGGGCCAGATAGCAAGTTTGCTAGGTTTCCTCGGGCTATGTGTTCTTTGTTAGAACCATGCCATTTTGCTGGTGTGACACACAAAAAAAAGCAGCCATAGACAATATGTAAACAAATGAGTGTGGCTATGTTCCAAAAATTCTTTATTTAGAAAAACAAGTGAAGAACTGAATTTGGCCCTTTGGCTGTACTCTGCTGACCTCTGTTCTACGAACATATTTTCTTGATTCAATTAGGTCATTTGCAAAAAAAATTTAGCCTAACTACTCAGCAAGGTTTGTTTTGGCACCTACATAAAATAACGTGCCAGCTCTTAACAGGTGTCAGCCCAAGAAAAAAAATTGTCACTGTGTGGTGATGGGTGTTAACTAGACTTACTGTACTAATCATTTTGCTAATAGCAAATCATGTTGTATACCTGAAACTAATGTAATGTTATATGTTAATTACATGAAAATAAAATTCTTATTTTAATCTGGGAGAAAAAAATCAACCAAGCCAGTGAAATGTGCCCCAGAGTCCAATAGAATTGGGGCTGAGTCTGGAGTTTGTAGCTTACCAATGACCCTGTGCAAGTTTCTAAACCTGTCTAAACTCTATGGTCTGGCTGGATTGGACCAAGCCTGAAAAGCATAATTTGCACAGAGTTGTTTAATGGAGCATTAGAATTTCTGGTTCACTGGTATATCTATGGTTCTGGCTCTGATTGTAACCACACAAATATACCATTTGTGACTCAACCAAAAACATTCACTTTAGTTCCTAGTTTTCCGAAACACTTAATAGTTTTGTTTTGTCATTTGGTCAAACAGACCTTGGGTTGTTGAGCCTCCCACCCTCCCGCGACTTCCCCTGGTGCCTAGCACAGAGCTTTCCAAACAAGAGGAGAAAGGTCAAGCCTTGTTGAATGAATGCAGCATCTCAGCCCTGTGGGATTCAGCTGTGCTTGTGGAGACATGCTTTTAATGACCAAAAATCTAGTTTTCAAGTAAAGGAATCAGGTATTCCATCTTTTTATTGAAGTTGAAACAAAAAGAAAAGAGCTTTAACCAAAACACAGCTTTGAAGTTTGCCATCAAAAGGATTTCCTTAGAGTGGCTGTTGAAAGCTTTTAAAACTAGACGGGCTTTTAAAAATAAAGTGGGTTACCATCTCCTGGGAAGTTTATGTGTGGGTCTAATTACAACAAAGAAGTATCAGTTGAAATAACCTTTATGGAGTCTTTGATTGAAATGGTTGGGAGTCTTTCTGGTAAATAAAGGATGAGAAACGTCCCTCTAGTGAATATTTAAGAGTTCCTTTGTTAAATATTTTACTTTGCAAGACAGGGAGTCGCAGGTTTCTAGAAGCCAAGGAGTAGCTAAAAAACTCTTACACGGTTGGTGGAATTGTAAATTGATACAGCCTTCCAAGAGAGAAATTTAGGGTATGTAACAAAATTTAAAGTATGCACAAACTGTGATCCAAAAACTTATTCCAACACTATAACAGGACAAGTGTGACTTGCACAAGAATATTTATACTGTTGTTATTTTTAGTAATTAAAACATTGAGACCTAACGGTCCAACGGCAAGGAGTTGGTTAAATCAATTATGGAATAGCCATTGCAGTAGAATACAGTGTATCTTTTAAAAATACTATGTATTTTTATTTTTTGGCATGAAAGATGTTCATGATATCCAGGAAATAGAAAACTTAGTTATCTGGACAGAATATGTATGAGAATGTGTTCACGGTCTTTGTATTGTTTGAACTATTTATGAAAATGATGCATTATGAAGGAGGAAAATAATGATGCTTTCTGTTTGGGGGTAAAAAAGCAGCTGTGATTTGTGTTTTCACCACTCAGAAGACAGAGCAAAGAGCAGACCAGCGACTGAACAGATTTATGGTTATCCTATCCAACTTCCTCACATGGGATATAGATACAAAGACAGTTATAAAACTCCTCTAATATAATTCTTTACTTAAAAATGCAAGCAGTACAAAAAAAAAGTAGTGCATCTTTTTTTCAAACTGTGTTGCTGAGGACTGTGATACAAAGTAAATGACATACTTTTCAAAGGAAATAATACAGTAATTTATTCCAGCATTAAAAGCATTACAGAGATGATCAAAATTATGTCATAAATTTAAAAAGACACACATATAATATGTAAAGATGGAATAATGTCCTAAATCTGAGCCATCTAAATGGAAACAATTAATAGATAATAAATGTCAATTAGTAAAATTTTGCTGGGCGTATTAGAATTTTGGTGGAATTAGGGGATGACTTCTATAGATCATGTGGCTAATAAACTTGTCCATGATCATTTTAAAAGATACTTTCTTCTTTTTTTAATGTTTATTTGAGAGATAAATAAATATTTTTTTTATGAGCAGGGAAGGGGCAGAGAGGGAGGAGAGGGAGAATCTGAGCACGGAACCCAGCATGGGACTCAGTCTCGTGAACTGTGAGATCATGACCGGAGCCAAAACCAAGAGTCAGATGCTTAACCAACTGAGCCACCCAATCCTCTCTTCTTTATTAGTAAAGCTAATGGACACATTTGAAAATTCTATTGATGGAAACCTTGCTTTCATCTTTCACTTTTCTCCCTTTCTCTCTGTATCTCTCTTGTCTGAGAGACATCTCTGGTTTGATACTGGATTTATATGCAAGAACTGAAACAACAGATGTATCTGACATTGAGTAATATTGCCCAATATCATTCTCATTAACAAACTCCCTTAACAATAAAATATATTTCTAACCCCATTAGAATTTTTAAGTGTATTTCCCCCAAGTTTTTAAATGAAAAATGTTGCATATATAGAAAAGTTGGCAGAATTATACAGTGATATACCCACCATTGGACTCTACAAGTATTAGTATGTTGCTGTAGTTGTTTAATCACAGATCTATCTATTCTCCATCCATGTCTCTATCCACCCACCAATCCATCTTATTTCTTAATGTATTTCCTTTTTTTTAAGATTTTATATTATTTTATTTTTATCATTTATTTTGAGACAGAAAGAGTGTGTGCATGAGCAGGGGAGGGACAGAGAGAGAGACAGAGAATTCCAAGCAGGCTCCACACTGTCAGTTCGGAGCCTGGCATGGGTCTTAAACTCACAAACTGTGAGATCATGACCTGACCCGAAATCAAGAGTCGGAAGCTTCGCTGACTGAGCCACCCAGGCGCTCCTAAGATTTTATTTTTTCAAGTAATCACTATATCCACTATGCGGCTTAAACTTACAACCCCAAGATCAAGAGTTGTGTGCTGCACTGACTAAGCCAGCCAGGCGCCCCATTTTTTTATGTATTTCAAAGTAAACCGCAAACATGAGTGTGCTTTATCCCTAAACACTTCAGCTTGCATATACGTAAGCAGATCTTAATATTTGCTTGTAGTTCTTTATTCTCTTAAGAGAAGTCTGCATACAGTGAAATAGATAAATATTAAGTATACCACCATTCTATGCGTTTTGAAAAATGCCACACTCAATCCAACCCTTATCTAGATCTGTCCTCATTTTATACACCATAGATTAGGTGTGCCCATCCCAGAACTGCCTCTATGTGCAAGCATTCGATTAGTACTACTTTGTGGAGGGTTTCTTCCACTCATTGTGTTTTTTGAGAGTCATTCATTTGTTCACTAGTTCATCCCTAGTTATCACTGAAGGATATTCCACACTGTAAGTGTATCACAATTCATTTCTTCCATTCTCCCCTTGATGGACATTTGGTTGTTTCTGCTTCAGGGTAATGAGGGGTAAAAAGTTGCTATGAACATGCCAAGAACTGTGTGGGTCTAAGGCTTTATCCCACCTGCAGGATACAAACCAGCCCAACACAGTCTCAGGGGCGCTGGCAGAAGATGTGACATTGCTAAGTCAGACACCAAGGGTTTTATTGCTCACAGCAATGGCAGTACCCAGAGTATCAGTATCTGCGCCACTCCCCTAAGCCCATCTCCAGGGGCTGACATACAGGGCCAAGTGACACCTGCAAACAGGAATTATGTCATAGGGGACAAACCTTGAGCTTTGAGAACCTCAATCTGATGGTCCTGGAGGGAGACTTTATCTTCCAAGGCTGTTCTCTATACAAACGTAGCTCAGAACAAAAGACAGTCGGTGCTTCGCTCACCAGCCGCAAGCCACGCAAAACACCAGAGACCCATGGAAAACCGTCTCCCTACCAAACATTCCGGCACAATCCTTTTGTGAACGTGTTTTTAATTTCCCTTGGGTAAAATCCTAAGAACTGAATTGCTGAATCATAAGATTGATGTTTGTGGAACTATCAGAACTTTTCCCAAAGAGATTGCACCATTTTATATGCCCACCAACAAACAACGTATAAGAGTTCCTGTTATTTCAACTCTCCCCCTGTGGGTGTTGTTAGTGTTTCAAATTTAGGCCATTCCAGCTAGGTGTAGTGGTAACTTAATTGTAATTTAATTTGCATTTTCCTGGTAACTAATGATGTTGAACCCTTTTTTATTTGCTATGGGCCACTAGTACATTTTCCTTTGGAAGGTGTCTGCTCAAATCATTTGCATTTATTTCCAAAAAAATAGGGTTTTTTTGTCTTTCTATTACTGAGTTTTAAGAGTTCTCTGTATACTATGGATGCACATACTTTACTAAAATATATTTTGGAAATATTTTCTTTTTGCTTATTTATCTTTTTAACTGCGCATTTCAGGGAATAGAATTTTAAAATTTTTACTGACATCTAATTTATCAACTTATAATTTTATACTTACTACTTTCTGGGTATTGTCTAAGAAATCTTTGCCTACTTGATGGTCATGAAGATTTCTTTTAATGTGTTATTCTGGAAACTTCATAGTTTTAACTCTTAAGTCTAGGTCATGATACATTTTGAATTATTAATTGCATAAGGATTAGGTCCAGGTGGTTCATTTCCCATATGAACATCAGTTGTCCCAGCACCTGTTTTATGTTTTATGAAAAACTCTTCCTTTCCTCGTTGAACCGCTTCTGTAAAAGTCAAATAATTGTATAAATATGGGTCAGTTTTGGGGTGCCAGGGTGGCTCCATCAGTTAGGTGTCCAACATTTGATTTCCACACAGATCATGATCTCACAGTTCATGGGTTCGAGCCCCACATTGGGCTCTGCCCTAACAATGCAGAACCTGCTTGGGATTCTCTCTCTCCCTCTCTCTGCCCCTCCCCCGTGTGAGTGCACATGCTCTCATTCTCTCTCTCTCTCTCTCAAAATGAATAAATATTTTTTTTAATGTGGGTCAGTTTTAGGCTCTCTACTCAGTTCACCTGCTTTGTCTATCATTACACCAGTACCACGCCGATTACTATAGCTTCATAGTATTCTTAAGGTCGCATAGTGTAAATTCTTAAATTTTGTTCTTTTTCAAGATTACTCTGGATTTAAAAAAATTTTTAATGTTTATTTATTTTTGAGAAAGAGAGAGAGAGAGAGAAAGAGAGAATGAGTGGGGGAGGGGCAGAGAGCGAGGGAGACATAGAATCCAAAGCAGCACAGAGCCTGACGCAGGGCTCAAACTCTGGGAGAGCACGACCTAAGCCGAAGCCGGACACTTAGCCAACTGAGCCACCAGGTGCCCTAAATTTTGGTGTTTTTTTTTTTAATGTTTATTTATTTTGACATGGTGGGGGAGAAGAGTGTGTGTGTGTGTGTGTGTGTGAGAGAGAGAGAGAGAGAGTGGGGTAGGAGCAGAGAGAGAGGGAGAGAGAGAATCCCAAGCAGGCTCTGCACTGTCAGCACAGAGCCAGACATGGGGCTTGATCCCATGAACTGTGAGATCATGACCTGAGCCAAAATCAAGAGCAGAACACTTATCTGACTGAGCTACCCAGGCACCCCTTCAAGATTACTTTGGATAATCCAGGTTGTGTGCATTTTCATAGAAATTCTAAAATTGGTCCTTGGAATATAGATAGGTGATTGATAGATAGACAGGTAGTTATTTAGTTTTTGCATGGTATGTAATAAAAAAGTTACTTTAAGTATAATAATAAGAAAAGCATTAAAATAACTGCATTAAAAAATATATTTATTGAGAGAGAGAGGGAGTGCAAGTATGAGCAGGGGAGGGATAGAGAGAGAGAGAGAGAGAGAGAGATCCCAAGCTGGTTCCATGCTGTCAGCATGGAGCCCAACTAGGAGCTTGAACTCACAAACTGTGAGATCATGACCTGAGCCAAGATCAAGAGTCAGATACTTTACTAACTGGGCCACCAGGTGCCCCCTAAATAACTGCATTATTATTTTATATTTCTAAATCAATATACTAAGGCAACTTTATTTTTTTATTTGATAAGTTTTAGATACCATGTAATGTGATGAACATAAATTAGGTAAGAAAAACCTGATATGATGATGTGTTCATTTCAACTTTTTAGAATAGGATAAACTGATTAGTCTTATTAGACTGATTAGATTTGCCCACTTAGACTAGTCATGCTCTAGAAAGCATGAGGGGCACCTGGAGGGCTCAGTTGGTTAAGTTAAGCATTCCACTTCGGTTCAGGTCATGATATCACAGTTCTTGACTTCAGCCCAGCATTAGGCTCTCTCCTGTCAGTGCAGAGCCCACTGCAGATCCTTCTCTGCCCATCCCTAGCTCGCATTCTCTCCCTTTCTCTCTCTCTCTCTCAAAAATAAATAAACGTTAAAAAAAAAAGAGTAAGCATGAAAAAAATTAAAGAACAAATGAAGTAGTCATTGTGTTGTTGTTCATTTAATTATAAACACATTTGAATCTCCTACCTACAAAATTTTTTAATGTTTATTTATTTTTGAGAGAGACAGAGTGCAAGCAGGAAAGGGGCAGAGAGAAAGGGAGACACAGAATCTGAAACAGGCTCTAGGCTCCCAACCAGCAGCACAGAGCCTGACAAATGACTTGAACCCACGAACCATGAGGTCATGACCTGAGCCGAAGTCAGATGCTTAACCAACTGAGCCCCCAGGTATCCCTGATTCTCCTATTTAAAGTAGAATTTCTAACTGAATAATTAATTCTAACTAAAGAATTACCAACAAAATAGAAAAGTGAAATTATGGAAACCCTTTGAAGAATTATCAGAAGTTAACATGTACTTTTGAAAGTTTAACAGTAAAAATATCTGAAAATCTTGAGAGATAAAATAGGCCAACATTAAAAATCTATAATAAATATCAAGCATACAAACAACAAAGTTGGCTTATCACAAAGCTGATCTAGACACAAAAATTAGGAATACAATGCCAATACAATTTTTTGATTCACTTATACTGTTTAATATTTATTACTTTACTAAGTTGCTTAGTGCATATTTTCTCCCTTGTCACCTTAAAATTTCCAACATGAAAATGGCAATTTATTTGCCTAAGTTTTGAAATAGCAGGCTTCTAAGTTATTATATTTATCTTATTATTGAATAATACATATCCTCATGAAACACTCTTTGTTATCTTAAAGTTTTCTGGGGACTTTGAGACATTAACAATTCTGTCACTTTTACTAAACAGAATGTTGTAAAATGCGGAGGTAAGAAATTGTGGCCTCTTGACTGCAAAGCTTCCAGTACAGCAGGTTTAGGGTGACCTTTTCTGTCAGAGAAACGTATTAATGCAAAATTGGCTTGACTACTGAAAGGTCTCTTCTGCCATCTCGTAGTGCATGATAACCCTTCGTGAAGGGTAGTTTCATGAATTGTACTTGGCAAGGGAGTAAATACGAACAATTAATATATATGTATGTGTATATATATATATATATATATATATATATATATATATACACACACACATAGCAGCACATATATGTATGTATACATAAAGCAGCAAAAGGAAAATGCCAAAATAAACAAACATACTTATCTATTTTGAAGCAAATGGTAACTCAAGGTGTCCTGGTATTAATTTTAAATGATTTTCAATTTAAAATGCCATATACGGTCAACCTACCAATTGAATGAGAAAGCAAATTAAGATATTTGCACACATACACAAATTTTTAAAATATACCTCTCATATACTGCTTTTCAGGAAGTTCTTGAGATGAGAGGAAGGCCAAGAAAAAGGAAGACACGGGATATAGAAAAGAGTGAAGCTGACCCAAAAGCCTATTGATAAGAGCACATTTCTTTCTTTTTTTCTTTTTCTTTTCTTTTTTTTTTTTTTTGACAAGATAAAAGAAAGGCACTTAGAATCTCCAGTAAAAACAGAAAGTTGTACAGGATAGTTATGGTTCAAACAGGAAGCAACCTAGAAAGTAGCATAATTTTGAACAATTGGTAGAGTATTAGAAAACAGAATCTTTTTTGCTTTATAATCCTAAGAACATTCTTTACAGTGACTCTGGAGTGCTGACATTGACCACGTACAGAAGGAAATAGGATCCTAGCATTTTTTTAAATCTCTGTAGTTAAATAATACTACATAGCTGTAATACTGTATAAGCTGTTTAATGGTTTTCAACTTCTAAAAATAAACTTTAGACAATCCACAGAAGACTTAGTAAGAAACCTAATTTGAGAGGTAAAATTTGGAGAAGAATTCTAATTTTACATCCTGAAGAGACAAGAAATACTGTATAAAATTAATGGAATAAGATATAAAGGTCTACGTACATTATTTCAAGTGATAAAGTTTAAAAAAAACTAAAAATAAAATAATTATCAAAAACTGAAAAGAGAAGGTCAAATTGTGTAGGTTAAATATATTTTGGAGCTGGGAGCTGTTGGATAATATCTATCTAATCTAGAAGTAGTGATATGGATGCAATATTTGGAATTATGAAAGTAACTACCAGAAGGATGAAGAATAAAAAAAATGATTGCCATGAGAATAGACCTGGAGTGGGGAGAGACGTGATGCTTTCCATCACAAATCCTGTGATTTTTTTCCAAAAAGTAATTTACATTTATTATGTCGATAAAATTTGGTTTAAACAAGAATAAAATTTAGATTGAAATGTATCAGCATTGTGGCATCAAAAATAGACCAAAGCAGCTGTATTAAATGCTTGCAGTTTTTGGTTAGAAAATGCCAGTTGATTTATTTTTATAAATTTTCTGCAGAGCTTCAAACTGCTATTTATTATTATTTGCTCAGAAACCATACATTGGGAAGAGAGGTCTTTTTTTCTCTGGAAGTGAAAAGCCAAATTGGGCTTTTTATTTTTATTAATTTATTTTTTTTAATGTTTATTTATTTTTGAGAGAGAGAGAGACAGAGTGTGAGCAGGGGAGAAGCAGAGACAGAGGGGGACACAGAATCTGAAGCAGGCACCAGGCTCTGAGCTGTCAGCACGGAGCCTGGTGCGGGCTCAAACTCGCAAACTGCAAGATCATGACCTGAGTCGAAGTCAGACACTTAACTGACTGAGCCACCCAAGCGCCCCCCAAATTGGGCTTTTTAAACTATATTTTCTCTTTGGGGCACCTGGGTGGCTTAGTCAGTTAAGTGTCTGACTTCAGCTCAGGTCATGATCTGTTTGTGAGTTTGAGCCCACATCAAGCTCTGTGCTGACAGCTCAGAGCCTGGAGCCTGCTTCAGATTCTGTGTCCGCCCACTCTCTCTGCTTCTCCCCTGTTCATGCTCTCTCTCTCTCAAAAATAAATAAACGTTAAAAAATTTTAAACTATTTTTTCTCTTTTAATATTGATTTGTGAAGTTCGATGTCCAATTGAAGAACTATGATTTTGTGTATGTATATATGTATGTATGTGTGTATTTTTAAGTAGGCTCTACACCTAACGTGGAGATGAAACTCACAACCCTGAGATCAAGAGTCTCATGCTGTACCCACTGAGCCAGCCGGGTGCTCCAAGAACTGTGATTAGATATATACATATTATTCATTGCAGAAAATATTTGTATATATTCTTTGGAGAAATATCTACTTGAGATGACTATTTTTAATGAGGTTGTTTGGTTTGTTTTTGAGTTTTAGGAGCTCTTTATTTGTTCTGGATCTTGATTCCTAAATAAGAAATATCTAATAGATACATGATTTGCAAATATTTTCTCCCATTTAGTGGATTCCCTTTTCACTCTGCTTCCCCACGTTCCATCATAGTTTTATATAGACTAAATTAAACAGTGCAGAACTAAGGATAAAAGAACAAAAACTATATAATGGTTTGCCCCACCCAATGAGCCAGCTGTGTCCACTGAGTGGTAAACCCCCCAAACAACTCGTATGTGAGCTGGATCATCTGACCTGCTCATTGGGCTAGCATTGGATGGTTCTCAAACTTTCTGTTTTAAGGATGAAATTTTTTAGATTGCTGAATTACTTTTAAAAATTGAAATAGAACAGGGACCTTTCTAACTTCTAACAAAGTGAGCCTCTTTAACCTTCAGTTGGGAAATGCTGTCCTGCCACCATAAACCTGATTTATGAAGTCATTGCTTTGAAATCATCCAGGCCTCATCAGGGGGCTCCCTCTCCAAGTGTGGAAAATGCTGTTCTAGAATTTTCAGGCCTCCCACTTCCGGGATCAGACTCCCTGTCAGACTCTATGGGATGAGTCATCCCTATGGGTCCTCTGTCACCCCACACCGGTGAGGAGAATTTGAAAATACAGTTTTACAATTGAAAAAAATGACAATGGCATTTTGCCGAGAGAATCACACTTTGTGAAATCCCCTCTGCACTGACTTGAGGAAGATCCAAATCTGTCTCCCCATCTCTGGCTCCTAGGTGTCCCCTGATGTCTTGGCAATTGTTAAAACAAGGGAATCTTAAGGCAAAAAGGCAGAACTGTCCTGGAAAAGCTCCAAGCTAGAGTGGGGACCACAAAGGCACATCTGCTTGGCTCCCTGCCCTAAGTCCTGTCACGGTGTTTGTGGCATTGTCCCACTTTATTAACTTACACAGGCCAACTCCTAAGGAGATCCAGTGCCATTCCTATGAAAAACAAATTATTGGTTAATAGTACATTCGACGTTCTTTGAAAGTTCTGTGAAATAAAAGCGCAACTGTGATCTTCGGACAATTAATTTTAAGAAACACAATTTTCAAAGGCTATAATTCTATTTCAAGAATATTGCTGACCACTGACATTTGAAAATAATCTCCCCCCCCTCCTTTCACAGAAATCATTTTGACACGTTTGCTTCTGGGAATTTCTTTCTCAGCCACACATATAAAAGTATTGAACTGATGAAGTTGATATTCTAAACATTCGAAGTTTGTCTTTGATTCTTCCCCCCCCCAAAAAAAAAGAAAAAGAAATAAAAGGGTAGGGAAGGTCATTTAACATCATGAAAACATCTCTGAGAGTTTGATAGGCTTGTGCTATGGAGACCTAAAATGAAATGGAGACATTTTCAAAAGGACAGAATCAGGAGATTTTCCTCAACTTTCCATGCCCTCCTTTGCAGAGATGTAGAGGCTGAGGCCAAGTAATATCAGTGTCCCCCTGCCCCTGACATCACTTGCTCAACAGCAAGGCTCCATCCCACAAGCCGCCCCATGCCAAGCACATGGCCTCACCAGTCTCTTTTCAGCCCCTCTCCAGGCCTTTCTCATTGCCTGCCTCCTAATCTAAAAACAACAACAACGATAGCAACAACAAAACAAAATACAAAACACAAAAAGCACCAACAACCATCTTCTCATTTTATTTTTTTAAGTTTACCTTTATTTGTTTTGAGAGAGAGAGAGAGAGCAAGCGGGAGAGGGGCAGAGAGAGAGGGAGACAGAATCCCAAGCAGGTTCTGCATTGTTAGGGCAGAGCCCAATGTGGGGCTCAAACTCACGAACTGTGAGATCATGACCTGAGCCAAAGTCAAGAGTCAGACGTTTAACCTACTAAGCCACCCAGGTGCCTCAACCATCTTCTAATTTTAAAAGGTAGGTACTATGTGTTAAAAAGGAGAGATGGTTCTACATATACTGATATGGAATACTGTAATATATATTAGATGAAAAAAGTAAGTCACAGGAAAATAAATTCAGTGATTCCATTCATATTTAAAAAAAAAGTATATCTACATGCATGGTTTAAAAATATGGAATCACACATACACACATCACATAGAGACATATATATGTAAAAAAAAAAGTTTAAAAGCAAAACATCAGGCCCCAAATGGAGTCTCTTATGCTAAGCCCCATATCACCAAAATGAGAGTTAATTACAGTTTGGGTTCTCCCAGAAATGGAATCTTAAAGCAGTCAACAAGGAATCTGATTTTTCACCTGGTGTAACTTCCCACTCCCATTTGCTTACAAGTCTTTCACTTTGTACAGCTACTCAGTGCTCCTTTCTGTCTACTAGATGGGATGCTGCCTTGATTGATGAGCCGTTGAATAGAGCCAATTAGATCATTAAAATTCACTCAGGTGAATTTTGTTTTTTAACAAAGCCTGTAAAGAGGGGAACTTCTTCCCACTATCAAAGAGAGCCGGAGTCTGCACACTGTGATCTGAGCATGACCTGCTTGGAAACGTTCTCAGTTGCATCCCTAGTGTTGCCATGAGGCCACCTCCTGGAGCCTGCTGGAACACCCAATGACACTGGGTCAACTTGGGTCTCCTCAAGCCTAGAACCCAAGGTGGCATAGGATGGATACAATTACAGGAAGGAAATTAAGCAATAGGAGAATTCAAGTATTTGCTAAGTTTCACCTTCTCCTGGACCTGAAAAGATTGATTCTGATGAGGGGGGCTGTTGCTTGGGAAGGTGTGATACATGGGTGCCCCAACCTTCATCTAAGCAGACTCCCCTCATATTTTTCATCACCCGCTCAAACAGTTCCCTCTTCTAGCTCCTCTACTAGACTCTACCCCCAACCCTCGCCATCTGCCCCCTCGAATGCACAGCAGTGTTTGGGATTTCCCTCCCCGCGCCCCATGCTTTGTGAAATTACACCTCCTTTTCCACCTGAGCAGGTACTCCAGAATAAAATTCTTTTTGGTTCTGTGATCTTAGTGAGTGATGAGGAGAAGGAGGGACGAGTTTTTCTAGAGGCTAGAGTGGGAGGTTATCTATCGAACTTATGAATCTTCTGAGGGAAGTCTGGAAGGATCTGTGGGAGGGGTAAGATGGGAGGAGAGTGTGTGAAGAAGCTTTCAGTTTTTGCTCCATATATTTCTGGACTGTTGCATTCTTTTGCAATGATCATGAATTCGTATTTTACTCATGTAATTATAAAAATAAAAATAGGGGCTCAGTTGGTTAAGTGAGTTGTGGGTTTATACATAAATTTTTAATTTGCCTTCTTGTCATGGACCAGAAATATTCTCTAAAATGAAGACATCATGCAAAATAATGGAAAACAATGTGAGGGAACTGTGCCAGGCACGGGGCTTTCTGATACTGGGTGGTGTTTGTGCCCTAGATAATTAAGTTTAGAGAGAGCTTGTGTTCAGAACCACTTTGATGATATAAACATATAAGGAAAGCACCTAGATCAATTCTGTCTTACTGGCTTGAAATTCTACAAAGCTTAGCAGTAATTGGAAGAACCTGCTCGCAATCAAAATCTGGCTAAAGGAAGTCAAGGAGGTTATAACTGATGTGAAACCAATGAATATCACATATGAAGACATCTTTGTAGTCCTTGTTCATATTTCAGAATGTGGAATCTTACCATAATTTTTCAAAAACAGCAAACGAAAGCACCTCAACCATAAGAGAGAAATGTTGAAAGATGATCATTTTTCTAGTTTACACTGATGGGCGATGTGGATTAGGGAAGAGAAACCTTACATAAAAGCTGAAAAACTTTGGATATAAAACGGGAAGCCATTTTTCTTGCCGCTGAAACCATTAGCTAAGTCAAAGTAGTCTGCACAGCATATTGTTATCACTACTCTTTGTTAATATAGCAACATTTGAATAAAAAAATGAAAAATATTACCTGAGGAGCATGAACCTAGAAAGTAAATACAGGAGCGCCTGGGTAGCTCAATCAGTTGAGCATCCGACTCTTGATTTCCACCTAAGTCATGATCCCAGGGTTGTGGGATCAAGCCCCGATTACTCGAACTCGGACTCAGTTCTGAGCCTGCTTAAGATTCTCTCTTTCTCTGCCCCCCTTCCCTCCTGGTTCTTTCTCTCTCTCTCTCAATATTATAAAAAAGAGAAGAATAGAAAAGAAAGAAAGTAAATATAGAGCTTGCACTTGATAATTTAGTGAAATCAAACCCAGAGGAAACAATCAACCTCCTGGTAAATAAAAATTAATTTAGTAAAACAAAACAAAAAGCCCTAAGTCGTGATTTGCAAATGTGGCCACTGTTAATATTGCCGTGAAATGTATCAGACATCGCAAAAACAAACAAAAAAAACCCCAAAAAACCACACATGACTGTTTACGTGCCATTTACATGAAGAGTTAAGACAAATGAGACTTGACACAATAAGCCATTTTAAAGATGTACTGGATGGCACAGCTTTACACCCTGGTCTGTGGCAGTTAGAATAGGGACAGCCGAATTTCCTGGGTTAAGAATGCAAAATGCATAGGTAGATAGTGGTGGAACTGCCTAAAAAAGGAAGATTTGCTTTCTTGGAGTTGTTCACCATCTTGTCATTGGTCCCACTTGCTCTAAGTACCCATGTTGTTCTGCATTCCCGGGTTTTCATCAAGTTCCAGAGATTGGTCTTTGTTTAGAGCAATGTTCCAATGTTCGTCATGCAAATGTGGTTTTGCTTTGAATAAGATTTCAATGTGTTTGCTGCTTCGCAGATGCTTTGAAGCATCTGTGTATCATGCAAACCCAGTTCGGGGAACCTCATGAATTCTGAAATGGTTCATGCTGTTAAACAAGGGAGCTTGTCAAAACTTCTTTTGTACTCCTACTTCCAACTTTTTTTTTTCCATTTGCCAACATCCAAGTTTTCAGTAATTTTCCAGCTACTGAATGGAGTTTCTTTTCCATAACCCACAAATATGCACCCTGAAAGGATGCTCGACTTGACCCAAGGGTTTCTCAAGGATAAGGTAATAACAGCACGCCCCACCCTACCACATTTTGGTACTAGGTTTTGGACAGCCTTGGCTACCTATCATAACTAGACTCCCTGCTCTGTGTGTGCTTTTCATTTGGCACATAGAAAATCATAGGTCCTGCTGGGAGACATATGGAGTCTTTTTGAAGAAGTAAAATATTCCCAAAGTGCTAACAGTCAGAAGCTGACTGATTCAAACAAAGCCCTGGCATTCCAAATCATGCAGTGATGTGCAGGCCAAGAAGCCCCCGAGTGTGGGCAGCACATTTAACCTCCATCACCCACCTGCATGGAAGCGGCTCACCTCTGCTGCACATAGTTCACCGGGACACACAGTTCTCTGGCCTTCGTAGCACACCAGTGCTGGTCATGTAGGATTCAAAGATAACTTGCCAACTACAAATACACGCAAGCCATCATGCACCATGGGGGGCGGCCCACACTGGCCGAGGCTTGTATCCATTTGTGATTTATACTGTCCCAGCATGATCTGCAGTGTTACATATTTATCTTCTAAAGGAATCCGACAGATCTCATTCCAAAATGAGAATCTCGTCCCCCTAGCTAAGGATCACTGCTTTAGGGAGCAGCAAAGGAAATCTAGGGTATCTGGAGAGGAGGGGAAAGGAGAAAGGAGAAGGCCTAGGATATGGACTTCTTACTTTCTCAAGTGAGTCAAATCCGGAAGGACATGGTCTTCCAAAGCAAAGTTGGTATTAGATTCAAACCCACTGGTTTAAAATAAGCATCACTAAATGTTTTGTGGGTTGTTTTTTTTTTTCATACGAATGCCTGTAAACACTATAAACATCTGCCCCATCAGAATCCTGATCACCTTAGTCAGATTGGACTATTATAACAAAACACCACGGACTTGGTTCAAACATTAAGCGTCAATTTCTCACAGTGCTGAAAGCTAGAAGTTGAAGATCAAGGTGCTGGAAGATTCCTTGCAGGGCCCTCTTCTTGGCTTGCAAACAAGTCACCTTCCCACCATGTCATCACTTGGCAGAGGGGTGGAGGGGGGTGGCCCTCTGGTCCCTTCCTCTTCTTGGAAGGCTACTAATCTCATCATGGGAGCCCCACCCTCACGACCTCATCTAAATCTGATCACTTCCCAAAGTCCCATCTCCTAATATCATCCCTTTGGCAGTTAGAACTTTAACAAATGAAATCTGGGGGACGCTAACATTCAGTCAATAACACGGCTGAATTTTCTTTCAGGGAAACAATCAAGTATTTAGCAGGTGGGCAAATTGTGCCCTAGATTCCTATTCATTTCCCCTTAAGAATATCTTCCTTTCAGAGATCCTGTCACACCACCAGAGAGGTCTGAGGTGGGTGGTGCATGGGATGTGCCAGCCCAGATAGCAAAGGGACGCAGCTCTTTCAGAGCTCCTTCAGCCAGGAGAGGAGACACATCCATTGGGAAGTGGGATCTGGCTGCTCTTTCCTACCCAGTTTCACCCACTCATGTGTCCATCTCTGCCCTCTGAGATGGGTTCTCCAGAGCAAACACTCAGCAAACTGCCAGGAGTCAGGGGAGCTGTGTCCCAGCCCTTGCTCCATCCCATGTGCTTTTAAAAAGTTGTTAGCTCCAGACTCCTGGGTGGCTCAGTCAGTTAAGCATCTGACTTTGGCTCAGGTCACGATCTCAGGGTTCATGAGTTTGAGCCCCGCATCAGGTTCTGTGCTGGTCAGAACCTGGAGCCTGCTTCAGATTCTGTGTCTCCCTCTCTCTCTACCCCTCCCCGACTTGCACTCTGTCTCTCCGTCAAAAATATATAAACATTAAAAAAAATTTGTTTAAGTTAGCTTTTGGGGGCACATGTACCCCAATGTTTATAGCAGCACTATCAACAAGAGCCAAATTATGGAAGGAGCCCAAATGTCCATCGATGGATGAATAGATAAAGAAGATGTGGTATATATATATATACAATGGAGTATTACTCGGCAATCAAAAAGAATGAAATCTTGCCACTTGCAACTACATGGATAGAACTAGAGGGTATTATGCTAAGCCAAATTAGTCATTCAGAGAAAGACAAATATCATATGACTTCACTCATATGTAGAATTTAAGATACAAAACAGATGAACATAAGGGAAGGGGAGCAAAAATAATATAAAAACAGGGAGGGAGACAAAACGTAAGAGACTCTTAAATATGGAGAACAAACTGAGGGTTACTGGAGGGGTTGTGGGAGGGGAGAGGGGCTAAATGGGTAAGGGGCATTAAGGAATCGACTCCTAAAATCACTGTTGCACTATATACTAACTTGGATGTAAATTTAAAAAAAATAAATTAAAAAAAAAGTTTTTGGACCCACACTTCCTCACGTGTAGAAGTGTTGGGTCCAGCAGTGTCTCCAAGGGTAGAGGGGAGTCACCCAACCTAAGGGGCCTTGGGATGAAACTCAAACCATACTGCTAGGGGTGACATTTCTTTCTGAAGACTTACATTTTTATTTTTAAAACACATGAGAATTTTCCATTCTTCTCTATAACATATCTATATCTATCTAAATATGAATATCTTAAATCACTTCTCATGAAATAAAGTTAATGTTCCACGTTCTTCCTATGGCTTTGAAAATAAAGGAGGGGCTGTAAACCAAGGAATGCAGGCAGCTGCTGGAAGCTATAAAAGGCAAGGAAACAGATTCTCCCCTGAGAAATGGAGGCTCCCCTGAGCCTCCAGAAGCAACCTGCCCTGTTGATACTTTAATCTTAGCCCAGTAGAATTAATTTTGAATTTCTGACCTCCAGAACTCTAAGAACAAATCTATGTTCTTTTAAGCCCCTGAGTCTGTGGTGGTAATTTAAGAACAGCAATAGAAAACTATTACCACTAATATCAAAGCCCACGTTTATTTTGTCAGTTTTCCCCAATGGCAGAAATTCTTGTTTATATATTCATTCCTTTATGCATTCCTAAGTTACGCAACAGCAGCTTTCATTGGGTATGTACTTACAGAAGCCATTTTTTCCGATTCACAAAGGAGAATGCACCACATGGGTGCTCGCCTGAATCCATTTTACTGTCCCTGTCCAGTTAATGGCTCTTCCACTTTTCCCCTAAAGGAGAGTTCATGAGAAAAGAAGTGTCTGCAAAGAGGTGCATCTAGTCAGTAACCCCAGTTGGCCCCAGCATGTCCAAGGACATGCTCGTCAATTGGCATGAGTGTCTCTGTCGACACACTTGGTCAAAAAGAACAGCAGATCATGACCCAGCATGACTGCCTTGGCTGGCTTTGCCAATCAGCAGGAGTTAAGGGGGCCACCTCTGTCGTTCTCACTGCTGTAACTGTACCGCAGATTGGGCGGCTCGTAAACAGCAGACATTTATTCTCACGGGTCTGGAGACTAGAAATTTGAGAGTAGAGCACCAGCGTGGTTGGGTTCTGGTGATGACCTTCTTCTGGGTTGCAGATGCTGACTTCTAAGGTCTCTAAGTCCTAAGGTCTCTTTTATAAGGGCACTAATCCCATATTCATGAAGGCTCTATCATCATACTTAACCATCTCCCGAAGGTCCCATCTCCTAACATCAGCACATTGAGGGGCAGGATTTCAACATATGAATTTGGGGGGGACAAAGACATTCCCTGGGGGACGGGGCAACCTCTGACTCCAGTCTCATTCCTGGATTCGCACTCTAATTCATCTTGGAATAATTTAACTGATTCATCATATAGAACTTTCATTTTGTTTTCATTTACAGTAACAAAAATTTCAAGGAAAGGGTGAAATAGAGCAAAACTAATTTTAAGTGTGCTTTTCAACAAATTGAAATGTTTATTATTTAAAATTTTTTGTAACGGGACATTTCAAATATATCTAAAAGTAGAAAGAACAGTAAAAGGAACCCCCACGTACCTATCACCCAGCTTTAATAATTATCAATACCTGACTGGTCCTATTCATCCCCTTGGCCCCACTGGAGTATTTGAAAGCAAGTTCCAGACACCATATCATCAGTAAATACTTAAGTGATTATTTTAGAGTTTAGTGGATATAAACAGCACAAGATTCAAAAGATAGAAAACAAAATTGGGAAGAAGTTAAGTCATGACGCTCCCCGTCCTCCTCCTCCCGTCAAGCCTTGCTCCCAGAGGCAGTGACTATAAATAGTTTTGAACTACAGCTGATGCTTGAATGCAGGGTTTGGGGACTCCGGCCCCCCATGTAGTCAAAGATCTGCATATAACTGTGGACTCCCCCAAACTTAACTACTAATAGTCTACTGTTGTCTGGAAGCCTTACTGAGAATATAAATGGTCACTTAATGCATATTATGTATATATATTATACAGTATATTCTTATGATAAATTAAGCTAGAGAAGAAAAATGTTATTAAGAAAATCATAAGGAAAATACATTTACAGTCCTGTATGGTATTTATTGAAAAAATCTGCATATTTACATGGATCTGTGCACTTCAAATCCATGTTGTTCAAGGGTCAACTGTAGCTCTTTTATTTATTTATGTATTTATTTATTTAAGATTTTATTTATAAGTAATCTCTACACCCAACATAGCACTCAAACTCGCAACCTCAAGACCAAGAGTCACACGGCTCCCCGACTGAGCCAGCCAGTCAGGCTCTTTAGGCACCACTTAGTCCCACAAAAAGGAGATTTCTCCTGAGAAATTGTCATCTGAATAGATAGACTGAGCTATCACTTAGTATATTTCATTGATGGCACTTCCACTAAGAACAGTTACATTGGAGTATGTATGGGGCACATTATAGATCAATTAATATCTATGGCTTGATTAATCCTGGAGCTAAAGATGGATGTTACTCAAAACCCAATTTTTCAAGCACCCATTTTGCACCACTTGTCTTGGCCATACACAGAACATGAGAACCAGCAGGGCGCCTGTGAGTTTTAGTTGAGCCCTGGGAAAGGAGAGAATTAAGCCCAGGGAAGTCAAGCTGGTGGCAGAGAATTAGAACCTCATTCCCCTGCATCCAGTGCTCTGTCTACTGTGCCCTGAATTCCTCCCCAGCCTGTTCATGTTGGAGCACATTAGATGTGTTCCCATTACCATTATCCATAATTAAGGGCAGATGCTGCATTCTTTTAAATTTGCCCTTGGAGAAGGAATCCTTATGGTGTTTGATGGAGCAGCCAGTAGTGTGTGTTACATGCCAGAGCTGGCCACGGAAAATTCTTCCCAGGATTCAAGACACTCTCAAACAGAAACCATCCAGCAAAACAACGCCAAGGGCCCGCAATGAACTCTACTGCTTTCTGCTGACTGTACGCAGGTCACCTTAAGCTCACAACGCATCTGTGCAGCACTGACAAGTTTCTAAAGTTCCCTGACATATAGCAATTGATGTGTTTCTCCCCCTTTAAGGTGAATATTACAACCCTGGTTTTACATAACAGGAAGTTAAGATTCAGCCATCCTAAGTGACCAGCCTAAGGACATGGAGTCAAAAAGGGCTGAAGCTAGCACTTAAATGATGGCCTATGGCCCCTAGCCCAGTTCTCCACCTTCATGGCTGCCTCAGATACAAAATAAGGTAAGTGTCTCCATTTAAGGGGAATACATAAAACTTCACTACTGTTTTGGAAGCCCAGAAGCACAGTATGTGTTTGTCCTGGCACCGATTCTAATTTAGTAATTTTGGAAAGGGCAAGTCCAGCAGGGGGTAAACTGGGAGTGTGGGGAATTATAAGCAGTTTATATTTCTGGAGCATGAAATGGGAGTCGGGCAGCAGTGAGCACAGGAGCCAGGGAGGTGGGCAGGAGCCAGCTCACGGAGGAGGGCTTTGTGTATCATGAGGAACTTGGATTTTATCCTTTCTCTAGCAGATGAGAAGTCACTGAGGTCGTTAAAGCAAGGAATAATATGGAAATATTTGCATTTTAAAAGGTCATTTGGTGGCTATGAGGAGGATGAACTGAGGATACCAGGATAAGGGACAGAAGGATCAGCTGGCAGGCTACACATTGGCCAAATGCGGCAGGGCAAGGGGCTGGGATGAGAAGGAACACAAGGCCCCAAGGTCCAAGTCACAGAGCCCACAGGAAAGGTGAATTTATTTGCATCCTCACATTACAGTGCAGGATGTGGTGCTGTTCTGGGGTTGAACTTTTATTGAAGAAAAACCGAAGCTATAACGAACATACAACAAAATGCACAGGTGTTAAGTGTTCAATCTGATGAGTTTTGACACCCGTATAACCCGTATGACCACGAGGATTGTGGCTGACAGGTAATTCCAGGTGCCGACACTGTGAGAAGTGAGCAATGTTTTTCTTTGTTTTCCTGCCACACACCTGAGACACAGTGTCATGGAACAATACCAGCATTATAGCCTTCTGATTTCTTTCTTTTCCCCAATCTTCTGTATGAGCTAGGGAAAACAAAGGGAGAAAGGACAGGAACAAACACCGACTGACTAAACTGCATGCCCAGTGGTGACAAGTATCATGCCATTAACCCTCCCAATGGCAGCCTGACAACCAAACCATGAAATAGGAAGGACGGTGCCTGGGAGGCTAAATTGTCTGTGTTGTTAGACAAAGCAAACAGCTAGAGGTCAAATACAATGGACATTTCTTTTTTTTAGACAGAGAGAGGGCACAAGCGATACAGGGAGAGAGGGAATCTCAAGGCAGGCTCCATGCCCAGTATGGAGCCCAACATGGGGCGCAAGCCCCTGACCCTGAGATTACGACCTGAGCTGAAATCAGGAGTTGGCCACCCAACTGACTGAGCCACCCAGGCACCCCAACAATGGCCATTTCTTAGAAACTCCCAGCTCACAGTGTTCACCCATGAGTGTTCCTGGCAAGGACCTCTGAAACAGTGACAGAGTGATTGATGCTCATCACATCCCATAAGCGCAAGATCAGGATGTAGCTTGGCCCAGGTCAACAATGGCCAGGGAGAGAGGCAACCTCCACGTAGCTCAAGTGAGGAATGTCGCTGGGTCACAGAGAGCCCAAGAGACAGCTAGGGCCTCCATGTGGGACCTAAAATGCCAGGGCTCTCTGGGGTAAGGTCCTTAGGTCCAAGGCCACAATGCGGCTAATGTACCTCCTGGCTGCAGCTGACATGGAAAAATGCTTCAGGAGCTGAAGTTTAAAGCCATAGGAGCATGAAGGTTCTAGGTATAAGGTGGCTAAATGTTGTTTAAATGGTCCATATTTCCTACTGGACAGCGACATGCAGAAAAATGAACCTGGACCACTTTCTTACACCATATACAAATATAAACTCAAAATGGATGAAAGACCTAAAGACAGGAAGCCATCAAAATCCTCAAGGAGAAAAGTATCCAAGAACATCTTTGACCTTGGCCGCAGCAACTTCTTACTCAACACATCTCTGGACACAAGGGAAACAAAAGCAAAAATGAACTATTGCAACCTCATCAAGATAAAAAGCTTCTGCATGGTGAAGGAGACAATCAGCAAAACTAAAAGGCGACCAACAGAATGGGAGAAGATATTTGCAAACGACATATCTGGTAAAGGGTTAGTATCCAAAATCTATAAAGAACTTACCAAACTCAACACCCAAAAAACAAATAATCCAGTAAAGAAATGGGCAAAAGACATGAATAGACACTTTTCCAAAGAAGACATACAGATGACTAACAAACACATGAAAAAATGCTCACATCACTCATCATCAGGGAAATACAAATTAAAACCACAATGAGATACCACCTCACACATGTCAGAATGGCTAAAATTAACAACTCAGGAAACAACAGATGTTGATGAGGATGGCAGAGAAAGAGGATGTACTGGTGGTAGGAATGCAAACTGGTGCAGCCACTCTGGAAAACAGTGTGAAGTTTCCTGAAAAAGTTAAAAATAGAACTACCCTATGACCCAGCAATTGCACTACTAGGTATTTATCCAAGGGATACAGGTGTGCTGTTTCGAAGGGGCATATGCACCCCGATGTTTATAGCAGCACTATCAACAATAGCCAAAGTATGGAAAGTCCATCGATGAATGAATGGATAAAGAAGATGTGGTATATATATACAATGGAGTATTTCTCGGCAATCAAAAAGAATGAAATCTTGCCATTTGCAACTATGTGGATGGAACTAGAGGGTATTATTCTAAGCCAAATTAGTCATTCAGAGAAGACAAATACCATATGACTTCACTCATATGTAGAATTTAAGATACAAAACAGATGAACATAAGGGAAGGGGAGCAAAAATAATATAAAAACAGGGAGGGGGACAAAACATAAAAGACTCTTAAATACAGAGAACTGAGGGTTGCTGGAGGGGTTGTGGGTGGGGGAATGGGCTTAATGGTTAAGAGGCATGACGAAGACACTTGTTGGGATGAGCCCTAAGTGTTATACACAGGGGATGAATCACTGGAATCTACTTCTGATATCATTATTGCACTATATGCTAACTACCTTGGATGTAAATTTTTTAAAAATGGCCCACATTTCCTGATAGTTGTGAGATGGTTCAACTACAGGGTCGTCTTCACTTGAGTCATACTGCAGAGCTCAATTTTTCAGTTTTTTTGTCTTGATGACAGATTTGCTATTTTTAAAATGTCACAGAAGAAATAGAACTGTAAGTTATGCTTCCTTCCTGCTCTTTTGTGGCTCATTTCATGTTCTTTGGACAGTTCCAATATGTTTGTGTGATTGAGAAATTGATTTTGGACAGAGAAAGTAAGAGTTACTGCAGGAACTCACCAGGGGCCTGCTGGAAAGGCACTAACTATCCAAGCTCTGGGGCCGGAGGGGCTCCAAGGAAAGCGGGCCTGGAGAGAGTTCCACTCGACTCCTCAGTGGGTTTCTGCACAGATACTTTTTTTTCAGCAGGATGGCAGGAAACTGGACTTTGTTTTGTGATGACAGCTCTTCAGGAGTTTGGGTACCTTGCAAGGAAATTCTATAAAGTTTTGGTGACATTTAGAAGAATTCTCAAAACATATTGTCAAGTTAAAAATACCATTTCATTCTGATCCAGTTTTGTAAGAAAAAGTATATAGGTACATTTGTGTCGAGACAAAAAGACAGAGAGAGAGAGAGAGAGCATTGTATTACTTAGGGTTTGGGGCTGTGGAGAACAAAGGCTCACCAAGATTTCTCGAAAAAAAAAAAAAAAGAAAAAGAAATAAAGAAAAGATAGGTTCATTGCAAGAGAACACCTGCAGGAAGATTACAGGACAAGCTGGGAACCATTAAGAGTGAGGCTTACTTTGGAATCAAGGCAGGCCCAGAGGCCTCAGCAACAGAAGCAGGAGCTACTGTTGCTCTGCTGTTGTGACTGGTCAGCTTCCTCACACTCCCTTCTGGAACTTCTCTTTCCTTCTCGCACCTTCTTACATTTTCTGTTCCTTCACAATTTCAGCTGGCACAGGACCCATCAGGGCTGTGCTGGTCTTCCTATTGTTATTCTATCAGACACCTCCCCGCTCCCCCTCCCAGTCACCATTCTCTCAGCAGCTCCTGGTTCTAGTACCCAGGAGAGAATAGCTATGGCCCACCATGTTTATGCTCAGCCGATGGAAATTAGTCTTTGAGACTCCCCGGTCCACTTACAAGGATCAAGGTCACACGGGTTACTTTGATTTAGCTCCTCAGTGCTGTGGCCAGTGGGGCAACTTAGGGTGTAAACAGATCATGCACGCATGTTAGCCTCAATAAAATGCGGATGATAGGAAAAAATGCAGTTCCACGCTGGTGACACGGCAGCCTTCTTTGGTGCGCAGTCACCCCTGACAGGCTCTGCACCCAGCGGATGCGCCTTCAGCGCCCGGCAGAAGTTGCCCACGACTGCGGGCTGCTTGCCGCTGTCACGCTCCACGTCCAGTCTGGGCTTGAAGCGCCCAGATGAGAACCCCAAGCCTCGACTGCCAGGCCTATCTGCTCAGTTTTCCTGTTTTCCAGCAGAAGTATCTGAATCTGAGACTGACTGAATTATGAGTTCTTTTATTTTTCATCTGTTTTAAGAGCCCCTTACTAGTAGGAAAATCAAGCATTAAATGAAAAAGCGGATGTTTGTTTTTCTTTTTACCTAGGCATGGAAAACAGAAAAGGAATGAGCGAAATGACAAAACACCACAGATGTTAGGGGATCCATGTGCAGGAGAGGAAGTGCGCACCCCGCATTCCACCGATACAGACTTGTGCGCAGCCGCAGGGAAAGGCAGAGGCCCTGCTGCTCGAATTTTGTCTCTAGAACTGCTGAACACCTGCGCCTCTTGAATTTCATTCAAGATTCCTAATCAATAAGAGAATGTATTCTTTCAAGAGGTCACATCCATTTCTGGAGCCTGGAGCATGAGTGTGGCTGGCATCCTGCCACCGACCATAGGAATCACTTGAGAGTCTGTGCTCTGGGCCGTTCTGGAAGGAGCTCTTTGTTCTGAGTTCTGTGCTTGTATAAAAAGGTCCCTTGGTGGAAATCTGGTATGTCTATTCAGAACAACTCACAAAAGGGAGAGTTGTAAACACTTGGATAGACAAGGTTTGCTTTAATAAATTAACAATTACCTTAAAATGATGACACTCTCGTGCTTCCTCCTCCCCACCCTGGGGGTTCTGGGTCCTGCCAAATGCACTGAGCTCTTTATAAAACTGGCAACAGCGAGGAAATTCCAACTCAAGAATGTAATGGAGGCCCCATTATCGGGGCAGGAGGAACAGGGGACATAGAAAAGCCTCAAAAAGGCAGTAGTCCCACATTATAAATGAAGCAACAGATGTGAACTACTGGTTAGTATGTTTTATGTGATCACAAATACAGTTTTCCAAAAGATCCTTCTTATGGAATTTTAAAATTAAAGTTTGGAGTTTCTTGCTGTTATTTTTATTGGTTCTGATTAGATTAAGGAAGAGGAATAGAGCTATTTAAATGAATGCGATGGGGGTGCCTGGATGGCTTAGTTGGTGGAGCGTCCGACTTGGACTCAGGCCGTGATTTCATGGTTCGTGAATTTGAGCCCCAAATAGAGCTCTGTGCTGACAGCTCAGAACCTGGAGCCTGCTTCGAATTCAGTCTCCCTCTCTCTTGGTCCCTCCCCCACTTGCACTCTGGTTCTCTCTCTCAAAAATAAACATTAGGGGCGCCTGGGTGGCTCAGTTGGTTAAGCGGCCGACTTCGGCTCAGGTCATGATCTCACAGTCTGTGAGTTTGAGCCCCGCGTCGGGCTCTGTGCTGCCGGCTCAGAGCCTGGAGCCTGCTTCAGATTCTGTGTCTCCCTCTCTCTCTGCTCTTCCCCTCCTCATACTCTGTCTCTATGTCTCTCAAAAATAAATAATAAAACGTTAAAAAAAATAAAAAATAAAATAAAATGTTTAAAAAAAAAAATAAACATTAAAAAAATTTTGTAAATGAATGTGATGGGCTGAACTCTTCTATAAGGACAAAGAAGTAAATCCCATGAGAGTAAAAGGCACAAGTCACATGACTATCTGTCCTAAAATCTTCCTGCTCAATTCTTAGATCCTATTTGGAAACTATTAGAATTTGAGAACAAAAGTATGTCATTATCCATCAAAGACACGACTAGGTCAACAGGTGGAGATTATCAGTTATAATCAAGACTCCCTATGAGCATTTAGTCGTGTTAACATTATTACTAGAGACTGTGGGTATCTAGTTATTCATAGAGACACATTTTTTTTTTTGCTGCAAAACTGGATTCTTTGGAAAAAATATCTTTTAGTGTCTTTTTAAAATTTAAATTGTATTTAAGGTAATGCATTCTCATGGCTTACAATTCAAAGGGTAGAGAGTGAAAGTCTCCTTCCTACCCTGTCCCTCGGCCTCTCATTTCCTTTCCCTAGAGGCAGCCAATGTTTTCATTTTTCTTGTGAATCCTTCCAGATACTTCATTGTTTTTTGTTTTTGTTTTTAATTTTTTAAGTAGGCTCCCTACCCAATGTGGGTCTTGAACTCATGACCCTGAGATCAAGGGTCTCATGCTCCATTGGCTGAGCCAGCCAGGCATCCTCAGACACTTACTTGCATATCAACAAATATGTACATAAATTTTTCCGTTTTACACAAACTGCAGAATATTATACATAGTTCTACATCTTGTTTTTTCTGTTAACAATATATCTTAGAGAGTATCCACTATTCTTCACAGTTATTCCGTTATAAGAAAGTACCATCGCTTACTCAGTTACCACTGTTGGACACTTAGGTCCAATATTTTGCGGTATAAACAGTGTTCAGTGGATGCCCTTGTGAGCAATGTCTGTAGGATAATCTTCTAAACATGAAATAGCTGGATCAATGCATATCTGCCAAACGTATCCCTCCCCCCAGAGAGATTGTGGAAGATGGCATTCCTGCAATGACACATGACTGGTTTCCCATAGCCTCCTTAATGTTAGGGACTATATGACTCTTTGAACATTGCAAATTTCATAGCTGAAAAATGTTGATCATTGCCAATTTTGCTGGATGAAAATGGTATTTCTACGCTTTTATTTTATGTGTTCATATTCTAATTTGCATTTCTCAAATTTTGAGAGAGGTTAGGAATCTTTAATACTCATTGGCATTTCCTCTTTTTTCAGTAGTCCCTTTATATACTTCAACTATTTTATTATCAGGTTGTTACTCCTTTTCTTCCTGACATCAAAAAATATTTCCAATTTATGATGTATTTTTCATTGTTTATGAATTTTTATTTTATTTCCCCAAATTCAAGTTTTGGCTTTGAAGTAAAGGTATCAATTTCTCTTTACTGGCTATAAAACTTTTAATTTGTGATTAAAATGGTCTTTCCTACCCTAAGATTAAAAAAGAATTCTCTTTTTGGGGGTACTTTTGTGGCTTAACTTTTTGTATTTATAGTAATTTTTTAATGTTTATTTCTTTATTTAGAGAGAGAGAGTGCAAGCATGGGAGGGGCAGAGGGAGAGGGACAGAGGATCTGAAGCAGGCTCTGGTCTGACAGCAGAGAGCCTGATGGGCTAGAACTCACAAACTGTGAGATCATGACCTGAGCCGAAGTTGGACATTCAACCGACTGAGCCAATCGGGTGCTCCGCTAAATACACATTTTTATATTGAAAAGTAAACGTTCAGAATTCTATTTCGAGCAATTTAGCATCCTGGAAAAAACTTCTAGCTAAAAAAATAACAAGAAATGCTGATCCATCATAATCACTTAAAAAAAAAAAAAGATGTATAGCTGCACTTGTGAAAAATTAAGGAAAGTCCCTAGGTTAGAAAAGAAAAACTTGATGCTGAAGCTAAAAGCCACACTGGCAGTGATGTTACCCCTCCCCTGAGAGTATTAACTGATCTCAAGTAAACAAGAGACTCAAGTTTTAATGAGGCCAGAAGGTAAGAAAAGGCATAGGCCTCCACAAAGTAGGGATTATAGGTTGGAGGCCCTTTCCTACAGCCCAAGATGCTGGGACTAGTCCAAAAAAGTGAGGACTGGAAAAATTCTCCCTCCGACAATAGGAAAACAAAGGACAAAAGAAAAATTGACTATATTGGTCTGGGATCTAGATAGGGCAAATGTCTCCTTAAGAGTTCATGACCATGATGGGGCGTCTGGGTGGCTCAGTTGGTTGAGCGTCCGACTTCGGCTCAGGTCATGATCTTGCGGTCTGTGAGTTCGAGCCCCGCATCGGGCTCTGTGCTGACAGCTCAGAGCCTGGAGCCTGCTTCGGATTCTGTGTCTCCCTCTCTCTCTGTCCCTCCCCCACTCATGCTCTGTCTCTCTCTGTCTCAAAAATAAATAAACATTAAAAAAAAAAAAAGAGTTCATGACCATGAGCATGCCTTGGTGCTGCTCTGGAGTTCAAGTTCTACTACCAATTTGTGCTTACTCCTATAAATCTAGACATTCATATCAAGGATTTCTGGGCTGGTAACACCCTGGAGCAGCTGCAGAAGTGAAAAAAAAATCATCCCAGACAGTATATATCCACAACCCAGGTCTCCTAGGAATGGCACAAAGTCTTTTTGAACACAAGTTTACCCCCCAAAAGTATAAAATGTATGCAGAAAGAGGCCATCATGAGTGAAATAGACATAAAAAGTTTAACCACTGGAATAAAAAATTCAGAATACTACCCTGGCAAAATCTTTACCTGCAACAACTATCTATGGGTACCATTACTGTCTAATTAATTGTCTACTTCCTTTGACTGTCCAACCCATAAACATACACTCTACAAGCTGAGAGACCCTCTGAATAAAATTGTCCCACCACTAAAAACCCAGAAATTCCCACAGCTTCCTGTCAATAACTGTCTGTACCCTATAACCAGTCTAGACATTGATTCTACCAATAGGTGCTTTATTCCCCAATACCAACAAGTATGCATTTTAAAAGCTTGATAATGAGTACCTCAATTTATTCTCTTAAGAAAATAAAAAAATTCCTCAACAAAGTAAGTAAGTTTAGAGGGAACATACCTCAACATAAAAAGGCCTTAAATGAAAAGTCCATAGCCAACAACATACTCAATGGGGAAAACCTGAGAACTTTTCCCCTAAGGCAGAAACAAAACAAGGATGTCCACTCTCACCACTGTTATTTAACATAGTACTGGACATCCTATCCACGCTAATAAGACAAGAAAAAGAAATAAAAGGCACCCAAATTTGTAAGAAGTAAAACTCTTGCTATTTGCAGATGATATGATATTATATACAGAAAACCTGAAAGAGTCAACCAAAAAAAAATAATTGCCAACAGATATGTGAAAAGGTAAGTAGAAAGGTCAATATATACTTTAAAAAGCATAAATATATTTCTTGTTTGTAAGTCTTACCCCCCTCCTATCTGATTTAAAGACAACTGTATAAAGGAGTAATTATAAATCTGTACTGATGGGCATACAAAATATAAAGATATAATTTGTATGATAATAACATCAAAAAAGAGGGATGTGATACTGTGATTTTTTTGGTCTTAAAAACCTTGGAATTTCCAAGTGATAAGTGATAAGAGCCATAAAGGTAGCTTTTGTCATTCATAACCAGCTCCTTTCAACCACAGGTGATTTTATGCTAATACTGTGACTTTTGGAAAGCACCTGGGGCTTGCTCACCCTCCCACCCCTCCAGCCCTACCAGCTGGATTGATTGAACTCAAGGGTCACCAATGGTCAATGATCTACTCAATCTTGCTTATATAATAAAGACGCCATAAAACCCCCAAAGAACCTTAATTCAGAGAGTTTCTGGGCTAAAGAATAAGAATAGATGCATGTGTGGCCAGAAGTGGTGAGTGGGGGGTGCTTCCCCAACTCCATGGGGATAGAAGCTCTTGTACTTGGGACCCTTTTGGACTTCACCTGATATATGGCTTCATCTAACTGTTCATTCCTAACCTTTAATCTTTGTAATAAACCAGGAATTTAGTAAGTAAACTGTTTTTTTTTTTTCTGAGTTCTGTGAGCTACTCTAGATAATTAGTCAAATCTGAGGAGGGTGTAGTAAAAATCCCTGATTTATAGCCAGTTAGAGGCATGAATGACAGCCTGGACTTGAAGTGGGGGGAAGTCCTGCATGACAGAGAAATAGTAAAGTGCTTGTTCCATTGTCATCTGACCTCTATAGTTTCTAAGAAAAAGGCAGGAATTTTTCAAGCCAAAAAAAAAAAATTGCTACTAGAGACAAAGAAGGACATTTTATAATGATAAAGGAGTCAATCCACTAGGAAGATATAACAATTATATACATATATGCATCTAACAATAAAGCCCCAAAATACATTAAGCCAAAGCAGACAGAATTGAAATGATAGACAATACAACAAAAGTTGGAGACTTCAGTACCTAATTTTCAATAAGTCTAGAACAATTAGACAGAAGATCAATAAGAAAATGACAGAATTAAAATGGTAAAATATAATGTTTTATTTATTTTTGAGAGAGAGCCAGAGAGACAGAGCACAAGCAGGGGAGAGGCAGAGAGAGAGGGAGACAGAATATGAAGCAGGTTCCAGGCTCTGAGCTGTCAGCACAGAGTCCAATGGGGGACTTGAACTCACAAACCGTAAGATCATTACCTGAGCTGAAGTCAGACACTTAACTGACTAAGCCACCCAGTCACCCCTAAAAGTTTATTTAATTTTGAGAGAGAGGGAGAGTGCACATGTAGGAGCAGGGGAGGGACAAAGAGAGAGAGAGGAGAGAAAGAATCCCAAGCAGGTTCTAAGCTTTTACCACAAAGCCCGACGCAAGGCTCAAACCCACAAACCACGAGATTATGACCTGAGCTGAAGTTGGACACTTAGCCAACTGAGCCACCCAGGTGTCCCAAGGACAAGGTTTTTCAGGGCACCTTTGGCTAAATCTTGGTTCAAGTCTTCTCCTCTAATCTGGCTTCTATCAGCTATCAGATTCTCTGGCATCCATTTTTACTAAGGTCATAGGAAACCTCAGTTAGCTATCTTGTGTAATGGGAACCTGTTTTTTTAACCTTGGAATGATTTAGTGGACTGAGGATACAAGAATCAAAACCATATTATCAGTGTTTTTGTGTTAAGAATTGGCATATTTAATTGCATGTTGGAGAGGATTTCACTTATTAGATAGGGCACAGCCTCGTAAATCCAATCTAAAGTGTGTAGTTGAGAAATTGAAGTAGGCTTAATTTTAAGTTGAAATCTTCCTATGTTTGTGTGTAGAATTGGAACTTTCAACAGATTCAACTTATTATAAATTTAATTTAAGTACTCAGCAAACACAGAAGGGCAGCCTTGAAAACTAGATTGTTAAATATATACCTAATCGTTAAACTGTTAGAAATAATATTTGCTGTTTTTTAAAACTTTTGGGAGAACAAGGGTTTTTTAATGTTTATAATAATAATTATTATTATTGAGAGAGAGAGAGCATGAGCAGGGGAGGGGCAGAGAGAGAGCGGGGATAGAGGATCCCACACCAGCTCTGTGCTGACAGCAGAGAGCCTGATATGGGCTTGAGCCCACAAACTGTGAGATCATGACCTGAGCCGAAGGATGCTTAACCAACTGAGCCACCCAGGCACTCCAGAAGTAGTTTTTTAATTTTGTAAATCAAATAAATTAAACATTAATTTTTAAAATGCATATGAATTTCTTATTAGGCCTTTCTGCAACAAAAATTGCCATCAAAGATAAAAAAAACTTTGCATTGACAACACGCCTGTTCTTCTTGCTAGGTTGCTATAAAAGTCCCCTAGCCTCCAAATCTCCTAGACTACCAGCAGTCTAGAAAGACCCTAAGCCAGCCAGCAAAGATGCATTTGCAACACCTGCGCATGCCCCAATCAAATCCTGGACACCGGCTGGCAGAGTGGCAATTCACACTACCTGGTTACGTCCTGACTAGGGTTGGGATGTGCTGAGGAATGCCCTGAGGTTAAAGGCTATGCTGAGCCCTTCTTTAGTCAGCCAGTGAAAGGGGCGAGAGGTAGGCACAAAGGGAAAAAGTGTTGCAGACTGATAAAACATCCTTTACAAGGGGCCTGAAAGCAGTTCTGTAGGACTGTGAAATTAATGAGGGACAGAAGCAGGAAAATGTTTACCCTTAGCCAGGAAGACTGACCATAAGCCTATATAGTTTCAATAAACATCAAATATGTGCTGCTTGCTACATTCTTTAAGGGTCTCACGACTGCCTGTATATCTTGCAAAAGTAGTTTTACAAGTAGAAATTCAAAGAAATGTAAAGAAACTTCTGTAATTTGACACTTCCTGTCTGCCCCCTTCCCTTTGATTACTAAGTATGAAAACACCAGCCTCACACAGCAAAACCTGCAGCTCTTTCTGCCCATGGGTCCTGACCTCGTGCTACTTAAATAAATTTACTAAGTTGCACCTTACCGTCTCAACAATTCTTTTTGGTGGCCTGTACCCGGATGGCAACAAAATGAATTCAAGAGCTTCAGTGCAGCTTGGGAATTCTTCTGTACCACAGCCCCTCTACCCTCCCCCCTCCCCAACTACCATTTTTGTTTCTTACCTGTTCTTTTTCGGAAATGTCCTGAATAGTACAATTCTTCAGAATGTGCCCATGTCCAAGTGCTCAGGAGAGAACCTCTTGCCTGTGGCTACACTAGAGAAGGAGACAAACTCCTGCCACCTGGCTGGACACTAGTACCTTGGCCGTAATGGCATTGAGCTCAGAAATCAAGCTTTCCCTGTTTTACCTGTTCTTTGAATAGTTGTATTCCTCTCCAGCACTGGACAGCCATACAAGTCATTAGGATGGCTGTGAATCTTAAGAGTCTTGTGTAAGATACCTTCCTAAGTAATCTGGTGTAATCCCTCAATGAGCATAAAATCCAAGATACATCTGACTGTGTGCTTGCGGGAAGGGAGTGGTCGGAGCTATTACCTGGTTGGGGCATTCACCCAATGGGAGACTGCTCTCTTGGGACTGGATCATGGATAAAGCTCACAAAAAAAGTCACCTGGATTAAATAGGAGTTCCATACTTGCGTTTTTTAATGTCTCTCATTTGTTCCTACCTGTGGGCTGTTTGGCATTCTCGGTCCTGCTTACAGATTAAAGGTACTTCTAGCTGAGACATAGGATACTTAATGCAATATAAAATAGCTGCCCCTTCTCAACGAAGCCCAGGACCCCATCCATTAATACTACATCTACAGGCTAGGCTTACAACAGGTATTATTTTTTTTTTTCTCTTAAAGTTTATTTTTGAGAGACATAGAGACAGAGCATGAGCAGGGGAAGGGCAGAGAGAGAGGGAGACACAGAATCCGAAGCAGGCTCCAGACTCCGAGCCGGCAGCACACAGCCCGACGCGGGGCTCGAACTCACAGACCGAGAGATCATGACCTGAGCCGAAGTCGGCCGCCCAACCGACTGAGCCACCCAGGCGCCCCTGACAGGTATTATTATTGGTCACCAAATATATCGACTCCCTCAAAATTGAAGGAGGCAGCCTCAATCTGCAGCATTTCAGTCCATCTACCGGCACCTACTGTAGCCTAGGATGCAGTGGGAAGTAAAGGGAGGTCAACATCCCTTCTCAAGTAGTACAGGGATGTCAGACCAGTCAGGAAGAGAGTTGCCTCCTGCCACTCTGCACTCCAGGAACCTTAGGCAAAATTTCTGATAGGACACCATTTGGAAGCCGAGGAGGATTTTGGTAATGGACTCTTATTAGTTAATATACTTTCCTCACTTTGATTTAACTATGGGATTGACTTCCTCAATCCCAAAGAATTCCCTCTTGGGCATATTAGAATCAATTTGGATTTAAGGAAAAAATGCAAATGGAACACCTAGGTGGCTTGTAGGTTGAGCACCCAACTCTTAGTTTCAGCTCAGGTCACCATCTCACAGTTTAGTGGGGTTGAGCTCCACGTTGGGCTCTGTGTTAGCAGTGAGGAGGCTGCTTGAGATTCTCTCTCTTTGCCCCTCCTCAACTCGTACTGTCTCTGTCTCTCTCAAAATAAATAAACTTAGGGGTGCCTGGGTGACTCAGTCGGTTAAGCGACTGACTTCAGCTTGAGAGTTCAAGCCCCACATCCAGCTCTGTGCAGACAGCCTGGAGCCTGCTTCAGATTCTGTCTGCCCCTCCCCCACTCACACTCTGTCTCTCAAAAATAAATATTAATAAAATTTTAAAAAATAAACATTAAAAATAAAAATAACAATAAATAAACTTAAAAAAAAGAAAGAAAAGAAGGAAGGAAGGAAGGAGCACCACACTCCACTTTCCACTCCAAATAATAAACATTCTGTCCCCTAGTTAACAACTGTCAATTAAAGATAGACACCCAACCCCCAGGGTGTGCAGCTCTCTCTCTTGAGGTTGTCCACTCTCACATCTTGAGAGTGGACTTTTCACTTTAATAAATTGTCTCCCGCTTCTGTTACTCATCTGTGTGCTGTTTCTCTATCCTTGAATTCCTTCTTATGACAAGACCAAGAACCTTTGGCAACTCCTTTGGGTCTGGCTGGGTCAAGGCCCCAGAGCCCAGGGTCTCCCCAGTTCACCTGGCAACATCTTTTTTGGTGACCATGAAGGGACAAGGTAACAGGTTGAGCGACCCTTAGGTTGAGTCTCCAACTCTCACTTCCTTGTGCTGGAGAGTTGCTTAGTCACTGTTCTCTGTTCTACTCCCTTTTTCTGAACTACTGGGGAAATGACCTGAAAAGGAAAAAAAAAAAACGTTGGTTTGCCAGATTGATTGCAGTCTCAGTGCAGGGGAGATTTGCGTCTCCCAAGGAAACTTATGTTGATTGAAAGGAAAGATGAGCAGGGGCTCCCACTTCAGGAAGCACACTAGGCTAGGTTGGGGACGCCTCTCTGCACCAGGGATGATGGTTTGGTGGTTTCAGGGAGATGTCCTTGGGGCCAAGACTATCCAAGGCAAGGCTCTTGGGGTTTAGCAGGGACACCTCTAATCCAGCAGACTGTCACTGTCTTTCCTGCAAATTCTCAATTCCATCCGACACTCCCTTGAGATATATCTTGAGAAACTAGAACCGTTTTAGCCCTGATACCTCATATGCTTTCTTCCTAAGTCTGTTTCTTTTGTAGCACTATTGGCCTCAATATAAACTAGAGGATGGAGAAGTCTGACCAGAAAAGTGGACCGAAACCCTATATGGTCAGGCTTTGTGACCCTGTACCAAAACACTTAATCTGTCCATTCTCCTTTAGGCGTCCTGAGAACACCCATCTCCTCCCTGTCTACTCCACAATCCACCATCAGATCAGTGCCTCAGGCCTCAGTGTGTGTTAATCCATCACATAACCTGTGTTCTGCCATGTTCTCTGTGTGGCCCCCACCCCATCTCTCTTGCAAACAGGTTGCTGCCAAGATCTTACACACACTTCTCTTTTCCCTGCGTCACTCATCTCCTCTTTGTTGCTTCTTTTGTGTGTCAGATCTGAAATGTATCTTGAGGGGACCAGATAAATGTTGCCTGAACCTTGTTGTATGTGGGGGCTTCTCCCTCATTCATTTCCGGGTTAATGGCCATGATGATTGGAGGTCGGTGTTTAGTATACTTTGGGATGGGGACTTTAAGGAATATTCTCAAGCAGCTGCCAAAACTCCTTTTGTTTTGGAGTGGTTCTCTATCTTCTCTGGCCCAACATGGGCTGTCTATTTTCACTTTTTGTTGGTGGCAAGAGAATGTGTGTCTGTTCATCTGCCCGAGCTGATGAGCTTTAGGATGGGGAGTCCTCTTTCTTCTGTCTGGGCTTTTATCCCTACCAGCTTGCTGGTGGCACCTTACATCTTCTGCCTCCACCTCCACCTCCTCCTGTTTCTGGGTATAGCTTACAGGACTGGGCCCTGTACAATGCAGTGCCTCTGGCACCATTGGCTCCTGCCCCTCTTATCCTCACTGTCAAGAAGCGAAGAGTCCCCCAAGCTTTTGGGCCACCTCCTTTGAGGTTCAAATGGAAGCACCTCCCAAATCAGCATGAAGGAGCCCAAGGGTTCCCTTGGACTTACACAACCCCTTCGGATTTCCCCTCAGTCGCCTGAAGTTAAATTGATAGTGGGGGACAAATTGATTGACTTTTAGTGGGTACAAGTACAATATATTCTGTATTAAAGCTAATTTAAGTTTGTTAGTTTAAGATAGACATGTCTTGAGGGTTACTTTTTACCAAGGTTTACTAAAGGAAGCAAACTTATGTTATTTTTGTTGCAATTTGTCAGCAAAAGATGGCTTCACATGTTTAATTTTGTCTGTCTCATGAGTTTTCCAGGGTAATTGTTAGGAACGAGTAGGTTGAATAAAGTTTTATAAGTAAAACTTTTAAATAGCCTTTAAAAATTTTGGTAACCTGAAACTTAGACGTGTTGCTAAGTCAAATGACAAATTGGATTGAATTCATTGGATATCCAAGGCTTCCAAATGAGATAAAGATTACTGGCATAGCTTTTGTCTTTAGCTTCTTATTGCAGAGAAACTGAGGGTATTTGAGTCTGTTGGTAAACATGCTTTATCCTTCATTGAATGATTGTACTATTGGAAAGCATATGTTTTTAGAAATTTATGAAATATATTCATAAATTTGCCAACCTAAAGAATTCTGGTATAACAGTTCACAATTAATTTTCAGTGGAGACTAGTTTTCTTAAGTTAAAATTCTCCTAAAGGTAATTAAGACTGATGGAATGCTAAGGAAAGCAACCCTGTATGTAGGAAAACAGGAAATGTGTATAAGAAATGAGAATACGTTTTGTTGAGGAAAACGTGTTTGATTTGTGTCCTAAAATCAGACTGGTTACTTGGAGAGAAAAGGCTTAGGACAAAATCTGAATGAAAAAGAAAGCTGTAGAAGATTTGTGAAGGGAAATCATTGGAAAATAATTTTATGTATGGTCAGGACTAAAGCTGAGATAAATGGATTTTAAAAGAAACCTAGTATAAGATTGAAATTTTGCTCTTCTCCCCATTAAAAAGACAAAGCTTTCTTGGATTATTGGTCTGCTCTCGATAAGAAATTGTAAACAAGTTTTTTTCTTTATCTGCCCAGAAAGCCAAAGCTTCCGTGTTTTGTCTTTAAAGGTCTTTGATTACTTCAGAAAGTTAAAACTTCTCAATATTAAAAGAGCTAAGTGTTGCGAACAGCCGTATAACCTTCTGTAGAATTCTTATTGCCAGCTTGGTTAATTAAATATTGAGCTTCATACTGATATGTGACCCTATTTAGCCATGTGCTTTGAAACTTCCCCAAATTCAAATTCTAAATGAAGTCTTTTTTTTGTTTGTTTATTTTTGAGAGAGATGGTGGGGGGAGGCAGGCAGGGGGAGAGAGAGGAAGAGAGCATATACTAAGTCCCAAACAGGCTCCACATGGTCAGCGCAGAGCCTGATGTGGGGTTTGACTCATGAACCCGTGAGATCATGACCTGAGCTGAAATGCAGAGTCAGATGCTTAACTGACTGAGCCACCCAGGCACTCCCTAGATGAAATCTTTTCATTTGTTTATTTGCGTGGGAAGCATTGTCAAAGAAATGACGATAAACCTTAGGTTATGTTGTTTGGGTAAATACTGTAATTGTTCGAGAAAATATATGAAAATTCCCAAAGTTTTAATATGTTCGGGCATAAGGTCATTACTTGACGTTCTAATTGTTAAAATGCCATGTGTCATGGAAATAACCAGATTTCCTTGCCAATTGCATTGGAATGAACTCTCTTCAGAACTTTAACCATGTCCATTTTTGAGTCTTTTGTCTTTTATAGTTAGTGTTCTGATGCTCTTGCAGAATAAGTTTTGTCTTCAAGATAGATGAAAAGGAGTTTCTAACAAACAGGTTTCTCATATCTTTAAGATCATAAAACTAAAGATAAGAATTTCCAGAACAAATGGGAGAGCTACATCAAAACAGAAGAATTAGTAACATGAGACTGAATGAATTGAGGAAGATGACTATAATGTTTTCATGACTCTTGTCTGAAACATTGCTGGTTCTCTAATGTTTGCTCTTCTAGAGTCAAGGAAGTTTTCTCTTAAGATATCTGTGACTTACAGAAATATGATAAAATATTCCTTTGTGAACAAGTTGCAACATTTAACTTTCCTCCTACCTGGACCCTCTGATATTCAGAAACTCTCAGTGAGTATTCTTTTTTTTCATAGCAATATAATTATTTGCATAAGTTCAAAGAAACTCTATTCTCCTTATAACAAGACACCATTGGAAACAGTGGTCCAAGGCTTTGACTGGAATGTCATGAGAGACATGCATAGACTCAGACATGCCCAGACAGCTTAAAGGAACTAAGGTTGACTTGATGGAACCAAAAAAGTCCCTTGGAAATATCAGCCTGATATCTTGCTTACAAAGTTCCCAGCAGCCTTACCTGGTGAGTAAAGAAGTTCACTTCCTGGCAGGTGCAGGAACCTCAGGATATGCTGAGGACCTTGAGAAGAGAGAAATTCACCCAAATTTATAAATATTGCAGGCGAAGTCTGATGGCAAATATTTGGCTTGGTTTTGGCCTCAAGAGGCTATTGAAAGTTCAGTCGGGAGATTCCTTGTAGAAAATTCCAGCAAAACAGATTTTTTAAAAGATCTGTATGATCAATCACTATTTTTACTGAGTTTATATAATTAGGCTATATTTGTTAAAACTGGACTTGTTTTACAAACAAATTAGTCTTGATGTGGCTGTCTTTGTGGATTTTGTTGATATTATTTTTTAATATAATTTATTGTCAAATTGGTTTCCATACAATACCTAGCGCTCATCCTAACAAGTGTCCTTCTCAATGTCTGTCACCTACTCTTCCCTCTCCCACACCCCCCATCAACCCTCAGTTTGTTCTCAGTATTTAAGAGTCTCTGAAGGTTTGCCTCCCTCCCTCTCTGTAGCTTTTTTTTTTCTCCGTCCCCTCCCCCATGGTCTTAAGTTTCTCAAGATCCACATATGAGTGAAAACATATGGTATCTGTCTTTCTCTGCCTGACTTATTTCACTTAGGATAATACCCTCCAGTTCTATCTATGTTGCTACAAATGGCCAGATTTCTTTCTTTCTCATTGCCACGTAGTATTCCATTGTATATATAAACCGCATCTTCTTTATCCATTCGTCAGTTGATGCACATTTAGTCTCATTCCATGATTTGTCTATTGTTGAAAGTGCTGCTATGAACATTGGGGTACACGTGCCCCTATGCATCAGCATTCTATATCCCTTGGGTAAATTCCTAGCAGTGCTATTGCTGGGTCATAGGGCACTTCTATTTCTAATTTTTTGAGGAATCTCCATGCTGTTTTCCAGAACGGCTGCACCAGTTTGCATTCCCACCAACAGTGTAGGAGGGTGCCTGTTTCTCCACATCCTCACCAGCATCTATAGTTTCCTGATTTGTTCATTTTAGCCACTCTGACCAGCATGAGGTGGTATCTCAGTGTGGTTTTGATTTGTATTTCCCTGATGAAGAGTGACGTTGAGCATTGTTTCATGTGTCTGTTGGCCATCCGGATGTCTTCTTTGGAAAAATGTCTATTCATGTCTTCTGCCCATTTCTTCACTGGATTATTTGTTTTTCGTGTGTGGAGTTTAGTGAGTTCCTTATAGATTTTGGATACTAGCCTTTTATCTGATATGTCATTTGCAACTATCTTTTCCCATTCCGTTGGTTGCCTATTAATTTTGTTGATTGTTTACTTTGCAGTGCAGAAGATTTTTATCTTGATGAGGTCCCAATTGTTCATTTTTGCTTTTAATTCCCTTTGGAGATGTGTTGAGTAAGAAATTGCTGCAACTGAGGTCAAAAAGGTTTTTTTCCTGCCTTCTCCTCTAGGGTTTGGATGGTTTCCTGTCTCACATTCAGGTCCTTCTTCCATCTTGAGTTTATTTTTGGGCATGGTGTAAGAAAGTGGTCTAGTCTCATTCTTCGGCATGTTGCTGTCCAGTTCTCCCAGCACCATTTGTTAAAGAGGCTGTCTTTTTTCCATTGGATACTCTTTCCGGTTTTATCAAAGATTAGTTGGCCATACATTTGTGGGTCCAATTCTGGGTTCTCTATTCTATTCCATTGGTCTATGTGTTTGTTTTTGTGCCAATACCATATTGCCTTGATGATTACAGCTTTGCAGTAGAGGCTAAAGTCTGGGATTGTGATGCCTCCCGCTTTGGTTTTCTTCTTCAGTATTACTTTGCCTATTCGGGGTCTTTTGTGGTTCCATACAAATTTTCGGATTGTTTGTTCTAGCTTTGAGAAGAATGCTGGTGCAATTTTGATTGGGATTGCACTGAATGTGTAGATTGCTTTGGGTACTATTGACATTTTAACAATATTTATTCTTCCAGTCCATGAGCATGGGATGTTTTTCAATTTCTTTGTGTCTTCTTCAATTTCCTTCATGAGTTTTTTTATAGTTTTCAGCATAGAGATCTTTTACATCATTGGTTAGATTTATTCCTAGGTATTTTATGGTTTTTGGTGCAATCGTGAATGGGATCAGTTTATTTCTCTTTCAGTTGCTTCATTATTGTGTATAAAAATGCTACTGATTTCTGTACATTGATTTTGTATCCTGCGACTTTGCCGAATTCATGTAACAGTTCTAGCAGGCTTTTGGTAGAGTCTGTCGGGTTTTCCATGTAGAGTATCATGTCGTCTGTGAAAAGTGAAAGTTTAACTTCATATTTGCCAATTCTGATGACTTTTATTTCATTTTGTTGTCTGATTGCTGGTGCTAGGATCTCCAACACTATGGTAAACAACAGTGGTGAGAGTGGACATCCCTGTTGTGTTCCTGAAATCAGGGGGAAAGCTCTCAGTTTTTCCCCATTGAGGATGATATTCACTGTGGGCTTTTCATAAATGGGTTTTATGATGTTTAAGTATGTTCCTTCTATCCCTACTTTTTTGAGGGTTTTTATTAAGAAAGGATGCTGTATTTTGTCAAATGCTTTTTTTTGCATCTATTGACAGGATTGTATGGTTCTTATCTTTTGTTAATGTGATGTATCACACTGATTGATTTGTGAATATTGAACCAGGCCTGCCACCCAGGAATGTACCCCACTTGATTATGGTGAATAATTCTTTTTATATACTGTTGAATTTGATTTGCTAGTACCTTGTTGACAATTTTTGCATCCATATTCATCAGAGATATTGGCCTGTAGTTCCCTTTTTTTTGCTGGATCTCTGTCTGGTTTGGGAATCAAAGTGATGCTGGCTTCATAGAAGGAGTCCAGGAGTTTTCCTTCCATCTCAATTTTTTGGAACAGCTTTAGAAGAATAGGTATTAACTCTACTTTAAATGTCTGACAGAATTCCACAGGAAAGCTATGTGGTCCAGGACTCTTATTTGTTGGGAGATTTTTGATAACCGATTCAATTTCTTCACTGATTGTGGGTCTGTTCAAATTTTCTATTTCTTCCCATTTGAATTTTGGTAGTGTGTGGATGTTTAGAAATTTATCCATTTCTTCTAGGTTGTCCAGTTTGTTGGCATATAATTCTTCATAGTATTCCCTGATAATTGCTTGTATTTCTGAGGGATTAGTTGTAATCAGTTCATTTTCTTTCTTGATTTCATCTATTTTGGTCCTCTCTTTTCTTTTTGAGAAGGCTGGCTAGATGTTTATCAATTTTGCTTATTTTTTCAAAAAACCAGTTTTTGGTTTTTGGTTTCTGTTTTTTTTGTTTGTTTGGTTGGTTTTTTTGGATTCTATATTGTTTATTTACGCCCTGATCTTTATTATTTCTCTTCTTCTGCTGGGTTTAGGGTGTCTTTGCTGTTCTGCTTCTAGTTCCTTTAGGTATGCTGTTAGATTTTGTATTTGGGATTTTTCTTGTTTCTTGAGATAGGCCTGGATTGGATTGTATTTTCCTCTCAGGACACTGCCTTTGCTGCATCCTAAAGGGTTTGGATTGTTGTATTTTCATTTGTTTCCATATATTTTTATGGAATATATGCCTGGTTGACCCATTCGTTCTTTAGTAGGATGTTCTTTAACCTCCATGCTTTTGGAGGTTTTCCAGACTTTTTCCTGTGGTTGATGTCAAGTTTCATAGCACTGTGATCTGAAAGTACACACAGTATGATCTCAATTCTTTTATATTTATTGAGGGCTGCTTTGTGACTCAGTATGTGATCTATCTTGGAGAATGTACCATGTGCAGTTGAGAAGAAAGTGAATTCCATTGCTTTGGGATGTAGAGTTCTAAATATATCTGTCAAGTCCATCTGGTCCAATGTGTCATTCAGGGCCATTGTTTCTTTAGTGATTCTCTGTCTAGTTGATCTATCCATTGCTGTAAGTGGAGTATTAAAGTCCCTTGCAATTAACATTTTATCAATAAGATTGCTTATATTTGTAATTAATTGTTTTATATATTTGAGTGCTTCCAAATTCGGTGCATAGATGTTTATAATTGTTAGTTCTTCCTGATGGATAGACCCTGTGATTATTATATAATGCCCTTCTTCATCTCTAGTTACAGGCTTTACTTTAAAGTCTAGTTTGTCTGATGTAAGTATGGCTACTCCAGCTTTCTTTTGACTTCCAGTAGCATGGTAGATAGTTCTCCGTCCTCTCACTTTCAATCTGAAGGTGTCCTCAGGTCTAAAATGAGTCTATTGTAGACAGCAAATAGATGGGTCTTGTTTTTTTTTTTTTATCCATTCTGATACCTTGTGTCTTTTGATTGGAACATTTAGTCCATTTACAGTCAGTGGTGTTATTGAAAAATATGGGTTTAGAGTCAGGGTTCTCTGTAGGTTTCATGCTTGTAGTGATGTCTCTGCTACTTTGTGTTCCTTGCAACATTTCCTTCATAGAGTTCCCCCTTAGGATCTCTTATAGAGGCTGGTTTAGTGGTGATGAATTCCTTCAGTTTCTGTTTATTTGGGAAAACTTTTATCTCTTCTTCCATTCTGAATGACAGTCTGGCCGGATAAAGGATTCTTGGCTGCATATTTTTTCTGTTCATTACGTTGAAGATTTCCTGCCATACCTTTTCTGGCCTGCCAAGTTTCAGCAGATAGGTCTGCTACTGTGTCTAACTTTGTATGTTAAGGCCGTTTATCCCTAGCTGCTTTCAGAATTCTCTTTATCCTTGTATTTTGCCAGTTTCACTATGATATGTTGTGCAGAAGATCAATTCAAATTATGTCTGAGGGGAGTTTTCTGTGCCTCTTGGACTTAGTTGCCTGTTTCCTTCCCCAGGTTGGGGAAGTTCTCAGCTATGATTTGTTGAAGTACCCCTTCAGCCCCTTTCTCTCTCTCTTCTTCTGGAATTCCTATGATATGGATGTTGTCCTGTTTGATTGCATCACTCAGCTCTCGAATTCTCCTTTCATGCTCCTGGATTAATTTATCTCTCTTTTTCTCAGCTTCCTCTTTTTCCATTATTTTATCTTGTGATTCACCTATTCTCTCTTCTGCCTCTTCATTCTGTGCTGTGGCTGCCTCCATTTTATTTTCCACCTCTTTTATAGCGTTTAATTCATCATGAGTATTTTTAAGGTCCTTGTTCTCTGCAGCAATGGAGTCTCTGCTATCTTCTATGCTTTTTTCAAGCCCAGCAATTAATTTTATGACTATTATTCTAAATTCTTGTTCAGTTATGTTGCTTATATCTGTTCTGATCAATTGTTTAGCTGTCACTTCTACTTGGAATTTCTTTTGAGGAGAATTCTTCCATTTCATCATTTTGGCTAGTTTTGTGTCCCTTGTAAGTTTTAAAAGCTTGTTATGTGCTCTGCACCTGTGAGCACTGCTATAATAATGGGGGCTCATACACTGTCCAGGGCCTGGCCATTCAGGAGGTGTGTTTTGGAGAGTGTTACTTGCCCTCTGTTGTTGTGTCTTTGGTTATTTTGGTTCCCTACTCGTAGTGATGTTTTGGACCCTCCACACCAGGTGTGCTTTGGTTTGTTCCTTGAAGTAGCCCTGGAAAGGAAAACAGATACACAAACAAACAGGAAACAAAAACATGCAAATTCACAAATAAAAGAAACAAGCAAACAGACCAAAACAAAAAACAAAAGACAATCTGAAAGCATAAAACCAGAAACACCAGCTCCAAGAACAGGGTGGAGGCGGTGCTGATGGAAGAGCATATACAAAGAGAAAAATGACAGGGGCGGAGAGAAAGAGAAAATGAGGATTGACCAGGTAGAGAGACTGAAAGACTTAATCCAGAGAGAGAGAAAGGAGAATAAGGAAAGAGGCAAGGAAAAAGAAACGAAGATAAAGTTACCCAGAGGAGCTATATGGCCTGATTATTCCAGAGAGACAGAGAAGAAAGTAAACAAGGAGGTGTAGAACATGCATTGAGAGAATGGATTAAATATGTCTGTTTAAGCAAACCAATACCCCAAGTAACCAGCCTAGAGGAGGGAAGAGATAAGAAGGAGAAAAGGGAGAATATATCTAAATAACAAAAATTGACCTAGAGTCAATCCAGGCAATGTCGCAGTGCTGGGTGGGCCCCAAGGACTGATCCCTGAAGCCCCACTTTGGTGGTTGTGGGGAGAAAAATGGCGACCCCCCAGTCCCTTCGTCATCCCAAATTGCCCCTTTGGATCCGTCCTCACTCCGCCACGGGTGCAGATGAAGTGGCTTTCTTGTTCGGTGGTCTCCTGTGTCCCACGCTTATCTGAGTTTTAAACTCGTGCTACATGCGAGTTAATGATGCCGCGATATGTGATCCCAAGGCTGTGCTGCATCACCTGAGGGGAGGAGACTGGTTTCTTCTGGTGTAGATTACGCCTGTCATACCACGGAACCGGAACCCTAGGCGACTCCCATCCTCCCCCGATATGCATAAAGGGCAGCCAGTCCTAGTCCAAGAAAGCCCTGCAATTAGAGACTGGATCTCTCTCCGACAGCCCTGCGGCTAGAGATGGGATGATAGGCTCCCTCTCTGTCCCAGTCAGAGGTTTTTCTCTTGTCCAGATACAGTCCTACGCTTCCGCAGCTGTTCTTTCTCTCCCTTTGTCTCTCCACAGAAGGGGTTCCCTCCCCTCCGTGCCTCCCCGGCCTGTTTTCACAATCACGAAATCAGTTCGCAATCACACACCTATGGGGCTGTCTGGTTTTCCCATTTTCTTCCTTGTAGACTCCGTCCCCTTTCCTCTCAGACTCTTGGGGTTGAGAGTCCTTTGGTTTCGGTCCTTCTTTGTTTGAGAGATGCAAGAAGTACGGGTCCCCCTACTTCTCTGCCATGTTGGCCCCTCTTCTTGATGTGGCTATCTTTTATAAAAATAACAGTCATTATAGAGAGAAAATATGTTTCAGTAATACATCTTTGTAGATATTTGATTTTAATGTTATTTATTATAAGCTAGACTAGATCATGAGTTCTTTTGTTTTCCTCAAAAATCTGGCAACGGCTCTCCAAACTAAGGTTTCCAATCTTCTTCCATTTTCTTGACTTAAAGTCATTAAAACGAAAACTGACCTTTTCCCTAAAGTCCTGAAAACAAGTTTGCTGGACAACATGAGGTCAGTTTCAGAGAAAATGCCTAAAACTCTTTGTGCCTATTGAACTACAGGTCATTCAAAAGAATCACCAGAGACATCTGATTCAACAAGCCAGAAAAACCCATCTGACTCCCACTGCCTGCTCCCACTCCACCTGAGGATGCTTCACGCTCGACATCGAAACATCTTTCTCACTGGCGGCACACGAGACTCAGACACTGGGTTTGTAATTTGCTCTAACCATTAACCTATATTTTTCTTTTGTTTCCCTAAATGTGCCTATTAATTACCTGATTGCTTGCTAAACAAAACAGTCTATATGATGGGTAACACCACTTGCTACACAAGTAAGGACTTAAATGGCTCTCAAGACAGCATTACATTATTTATTAAACACTAAAGTGACTCAAATGAGTAAAGCAGTTCTACAAAATAAAATGGCATTAGATGCCTTTACAGCAGCACAAGAACATGTGCCATTATTAAAATGGAATGTTGTGTCTCCATTACAGATTATGACAACGGTGTAACAGGATTACTTACAAATATGAATAACCAGAGTGGTGCTCTTAAAGACTCCACATTACTACTTAATGATTGGTTAAATTCTTGGTCGAGAGGTGGACTGTGGTCTATTCTAAAGGGTCTTATCACACTTGTTTTTATTATATTAATCCTAGTGTGTTGTCTCTTTCCCTACGTGTAAACAGTTCCTGATTTCTCTGCCCAGTGGACAGATGATCCCTACTACATGAAGCAATCCTTCCTCCATGTCTACTCTGGACTCTGAAGCAGTGGCCTTCGGTGGTTATTGTTCACAGGAACAGATAGTGATCAATTTTGGTATAGGTAGGGATATCTCTACGATTCCCTGTCAGCTCGAAGAAGTTACAGAAGATGAGCCCTTTACCTTTCAACAATCTTAAAGATTTAAGGGCCAAAAATTGGTGAGGAGGGGAAATGATGAGGGACAGAAACAGGAAAATGTTTACCCTTAGCCAGGAAGGCTGAACTAAAGCCTGCATAGTTTGAATAAACATCGAATGTGTGCTGCTTACTACATTCTTTAAGGGTCTACGACTGCCTGTATATCTCACCTATAGGTAATATCGAACTGAGTGACAAGCACCAGAGGAATCTTGCAAAAGTAGTTTTACAAGTAGAAACTCAAAAAAATGTAAAGAAACTTCTGTAATCTGACACTTCCTGCCTGCCCCCTTCCCTTTGATTACTAAGTATGAAACCACCAGCCTCACAGAGCAAAACGTGCAGCTCTTTCTGCCCATGAGTCCTGACCTCGTGCTACTTAAATAAACTTACTACTAAGTTGCACCTTACTGTCTCAAGAATCTTGCCCATTGCGTTCAATGACCATGCATCAAAACAAAGAGGTCTGAGGTGGGCCTGGTTGGATGAGGGGGACCAGACCATGGGGCCCTGAGAGGCCTGCTGAGAAGCTGGGCCTTTATCTGAGGAGCCACCATTTTAAGCAGAAGTATGAGAGGATCCGCTATCATTCATTCATCCCTAAAACATCTGTGCCTGCCACATGTCCCACACTCAAGGGTGCTGGACAACTGTGCTCGAGGCAGTGATAAAGAAAAGAAACAAGTTCCTACCCTCATGGGCCTCATGTGCTAGTTAGAGGAGAATAGATAAGTCACTGATACATACTTTCAGAGAGTTACCCAATATTAAAAAAATAAAATGGCAATAGGATGGGGTGACTGGGGAGAGGCCGCTACTTGAGAGATGGTGGTAGCGAAATTGGAGCTGAGACCTGAATAAGGACAAGCAAACAAAATCTGCATAAAGAGCAGAGGGCATCAGAGGAAACAACTCACGCAAACCCCAAGGAAGGAACAAATGTGGTCTGCTGAGGGAGGGCAAGGCCAGCGCGGAGAGAACAGGAGGACGAGGGAAAGGGGTGTGAGGCGGGGGGAGGGGACAGTGAGCCCGCCGGTGGACGAGGCTGAGAGAAGGAAATGCCATTCCACAAACGCAAGGATCCAACAGGTCTTCTCTCATTTTCTTCAAATCAAGTAAAATGTGACGCAGAGCCCTTTTGCATCTAACCTCTGCCTAGAGCAAGGCTCTGTTACCTACCCCGGATCTCACAGGATCCTAGAGGCAAGTCTGAGGGTCCTAGACACTGAGGGCATGGTGGGGCTGCTAATACCTGTTAGCTGAAACGTCTAGAAGGAGGCAACGGCTAACTTTGGAACCAGGGCACTTCACGGCACAGCACATTGAGGCCTGGGGCATGGTCCCCAACGGTCTGGGAGACCCAGGTCTCTTCCTATTTTCTAGCAAATGGATTTCACCTCCTCTCCCCCCCCACCTCTCCCAGAAGCAGAGGAGACTGCTGGAAAACAAAAGGCAAGTTGTCTGCTTTGCTCCTACTTCCGATTAGGTAACTCAAGCCCCTGAGGCTAAGAGGCACGAAGGCCTGGCAGTTGGCTGGGATTTGGAACTGGGGTTGGGGCGGCTATTACCTGCTCACGCGTGTTAGAATGATCACTCTAGCTGCAGCATCGTGTACATCAGGAGGGCTCACAATGCAATCATTGTTGCCACAGAGGTATTTCAGTGGTGACTGTGTCTAAATTCAGTGGCTAACTTCAGTCAAACGAGGACATTTCGGTCCCCGTGACGGAGGAGGGTTCTGCATTTTTCCAGGCTTCTTTCTGAGTCACAGCACCATGCTGGGAAGGCAGAAATTTTTCTCTCTGCTTTGGCACTGAGAGTTCTCATCTCAAAAGCTGGACCCTGTAGTTACTGCTGACTCCATTCTTCAAGCACAGACTTCAAAATAGGAAGATGTAAAATGATTTTTTTTTCAAATGGTTAGGAAAAACCGAAGAGGCCTAAGAGTCATAACTCCTAACACCTTTTAGCCAATGGCGTGTCTGCCAGCTTAAGGAACTCAAGAGATGCCTGGGTGGGGCCTGCCATACCGCAGCCTGCCGGCCTGTGGGCTTCCCAAGCTGAGAGGCTCTCTCCTCACTGGGCGTCTCCAGATCATGACCCTCTGCCTTTCAGTGTCCCATGACTCACCGCCACTGGACAGCTTCAGCAAAAGAACAACTTTCCTCATCAAATGTACGGTCCTACTTGAAATGAATTGTACCCCTGAATTCCTTAGATGTCTCGTTCTGTTAAGTCAATTGACTGGCAACCTGTCCTCTTGAATGTTCCCCTCTCTAGAACCCCGTACACCAGGCTGCCAGAACATAGATTCTGTGAAACAACGCTGAGGCTACCATAAAGGTACCGTTTATGGCTCTCCATTCTAATAACATCATCCCATGAGGGTCACTGTGGGACAGCGGGGAGTGATTTTCCTACCCTGACCTTCCTGTAACTCCTTCCAACCATCAGACAGATCTCCTGAGGCTCACAGAACAAGGAGAATGAATGTTAACTATTTCATTTCAAAGTTTCCCCCATATTGGAATAAAGCACATGAAAAAGCCAAGAGCCAACTATTAAAGAGCCTTTGTTTCAACACAATAAGCAGGGGCATCCAGAGAGAAGCAGACATGCTTCCCTTAAACTGGAACTTCGCTAGACAGAAATGTCAAATTTATCCTGGGGTTTGTTCTGTGCTGAAGTTAGCAAAAAGCAGGACACACTCATTTCAATTTTTTATTAAAATACTCTTTTGCTTATAGGGACAACCAAAGAAAAAATACATAATTCTACATGTGGTAGATCATGTGAAATACAATTAACATAGGCTCTGGGGAATGTAGAAGAGATTTTAAAAATCTTCAAAGAAGCTTTCACAAAAACAAACTTGAAATATGTGGCTTATTCATACTTACTTCATTTTTTAGAAGTTTTAGTTTCTTTTCTCTATGTCGATGCTACTCTACTCTGCTTTATAAATAATTGTTCGAATATTCTTCTATCTTACCAATTCTGTTTTCTGAAGGTTTAGAAATATTATTTTAAATGAAAGCCTCTCTTTTTATAGCATTCTATGTAAACAAAGACTTATTTTATTTGAATTATCATTTGATTTGGTGCCACTATTTTGAGTACAATTTCTGCAATAATTAGATCACATGCGGATAAGGAAGGACAGGAAAACGAGCAGGAACATGTCTTATTCTAGGAAAGAAACTTTTATAAGGCTTTTATAATATCTACTGATTTAGGGTTTTTTTTAATCTAGTTATAAAATAGTTAATCTAATTTTTATTTAATAAAAGAATTTTTACCAGAGCTTCAACATAGAAGTAAATCATACCTAGAATGGTAATAAAGGGTCTAAATTTTAGTGGGGTTACTGGCTTCTGAAATGTTATACTTTTAATTTGGAAAACATTGTTATTCAAAACTTGAAATACATTATAAACTGGTAATGGAATCTTTTAGGTAAACTCTGTCTTTCAACCCCTTCATAAACCACAAAAATTAAGCAAAATTGAAAATGAAATTAACCATTACATTTAGGGATGATTTCTATTGGGAGAAAGAGATGTAAGGAAAAGCAGTTCAAATACAATATCTTTCAAGAAATTACCTTCCCAGTATATGGGCAGAAGAGAATTAATTTAAAAATTTAATAATAAAGGGCTAATAAAGATGATGAATGCAGTTAAAAAATGTCATATTTAAGGCAACAGTAAACATGCTGCTAATAAACACAAAAGGATTTCTCTCTTTATAGAAAATGAAATTACTTTGAATAGCAAAGTGGAAATGAAGCACCTGAATGTAGATTCCTTTAAAACTTTCTCTTTTTTAGTTTAAAAGGTTTTAAGAAAACTGTTACTTTCATAGGCATTAACGAAGAAGGGGAGCCAAAATGTTTGCAAGGCACTTTTAAACAGAGGCATTTTAGTTGGAAGTAAGAAAAGGATACCCCAATGTTTTCCTATTAAGAAAAAAATACATGTAAGAGCTAAATTTTAACTTTGTTTTAAAGGCCAAAAGTTTTTGAAAAGGCTAAAGTACCTTTAGTATTCATTAGAGTTGTCTGAAAGAACAGAAAGGTATTAAGGCTTTAGATTTTGTGATAGTTAATCATGATACTACATATGATCTTATAACTAACTACTGTTCATATAATGAATACAAAGTGTCTAAGAGCATTATCTATTTTTATGTACTAAAATACTTAGACATACAATGAGACATTCCTACAAGTTACTTGTAACTCATAATGTACTGAAAAAATTAAAAATTTTGTATAGTTAAGAGTCTCTGAAATATAAATATTTATGTTTTAGATTCATGATTGAAGACTGGGATTTTATTATGATTGAAACATATAAAACAAAATAGTCTATAGTGTATTTGGAGTTAACATCATCTTAAACAGAGATTTCTTTTTAATTTCATACCCTTTACCTCCTACTGTCTGATTATACTTTTGTAGCGGAACATTGGATCCAGCCAGAAATCTAACGGAAAAGATTACACTATAACAAAATAATTAATGTCAATAGTTCTAAGTTTGCTTCCTGTAAGAACTGCCGGCTTTTTCAACCTTCCCTGCTCATACTGGTAAGTTTCTTCTTTATCTCCTCCTGTCACTCAGCTTAGGGAACGTGGCTCTGCCCATGTTCTGTACAGTGGGACAAAGTGTTTCCCTAGGACTCTGAGCAGAGTCTGATTTGGCAGGCATTTCCCATCCCTAGTGTTCCATAAGCCGGTACCTTAAGTCTGAGAAATGCTTTAACTTTCTAATTCTTTACACCCTGGTAGAATATTTAACGTAGTGTCATAGGTGTGCCTTGCAATTCTTGTTCAGAATTCATCACTACCTACGTCGGCACTTTGGGCAGCGGGGTGTAAGAGGAGAAACTGTCCCCAGAGCTCGGTCAGCATGTGTCTTACAGGATGGATTCTACCATGTGAGAGTTTTAAACTGTAAAATGTGGTAAGCATTTACTTTCTAAAGCCAACATTACAAGGTGTGAAATTAAGCCTTTAATGCTGAAATTTATGAGAGTTCTCAGGGTGATTTATTGGACTATCTACCCTATTTATAGAAGAGATAAACGAGACAAGGCACAGTGAATGAAGACTGGCGTACGACTGGAAACACTCAGCGTCCCAGGAGTAAGTAGTAAATGATGAAATCATAACTTGTTAACGTGCTCTAACACTTTCAAAACCAAAGGCTTTTGGAATGCTAGAAAAAGATGACATCAGGCTTTCTGTCAAAAACCTCAGATCTTTCAAGGAATTCTCTGTGTACTTGCTTCTCGTATGATCAAAGTTGTAAATGTATTTAAGAGGAAAGGGCTTATTGCCAGTGGGCTATAAAAGCGACCAGAGCAGTTATAATTATAATTTAGCACATTACTGGATCTGTCATACTTCAACCCGTCTAAATTCTTTATATCTTCTTAACCAGCTGGCATGCTGGTGCAGCCAGTGGACCTCACTGAATAGCTTTTCATATCTTTCTTGTTGACTAGATTGCTTTGGTTTGCATTCTTCTCCTTCTTTAGAACATGCAGTTCATACATTTGACAGTCTTACTACCATAGTCGATGCATTCTGGACCAATGCACTCGCAGCAGGCATTATGGAACCAGCGATACTTGGAGGCTCCCATGGATTCACAGGATATTTTACACTGATGTATGGACATGCAGTCATCAAAATAAACCACAGTACACATGTGTTCTGAAAAAGAAAAAATTAAGAGCTCAGAGCAAGAAAGAGAAAAGCAGGAAATGCTTTAATACCTGTCTGATATTAATAGTTATTCTTGGTTCTCTGACTGCTAGTCTACACAGGACAATGGATGAGGTGTGGGAAAAAAGATCACATTTGTTAATTATATTGAGAAGGACGCCAGAGTCCCCCCCTCCAGCTGAAGAAGGTAAAAGGCTTCGTTAGTCAGGTTATCAGATTCTGGACTTTGATCTTGAAGTTAAGATTACTGGGCTTAACAATTGGTATGCTTGGAGCTGTGCCTTTTGAACTGGGCTTTTCTTTTCTTTTCTCTCCCTCCCTTCCTTTTGATGTTTATTTATATTTGAGAGAGTGGGGCGGGGGAGCATGTGAGCAGGAGGGGCAGGGAGGGAGGAAGTCAGAGCATCTGAAATGGGCTCTGCACTGACAGCAGAGAGCCTGATGGGGGGGCTCGAACTCAAGAACCATGAGATCATGACTTGAGTCAAAGTTGGACACTTAACAGACTGAGCCACCTAGGCACCTCAAATTGGGCATTTCTGATAAGATTTCCTTAGAGGAGAGAATTCTCCAGCTAAAAGAAGTTTGAAAATTACTGTTCTAAAGCTACACTGAGAATTTACAAAAAAATAAAACTTAATTCAAACGATGCAAAGTGGTTAGCAATATTTGGCACAATTCCACATGAGCTATTTAAAAATGCTCATATTAACCAGTAGCAATTTCTAGTCTCACTTTCCAACGCAACTATTTTTGATTGTTTCAATTTTTAGTTCTCCTGGTGGTTAATGTCATATAATGACCTAGCCAGGAGGATAAGGTACATGAAATAAATAAAAGACGACAAAAACTATTAATAGAGAATGCATGATTAAAGTCTGTTATTTTACAGAGCCATTTATAGAAGTAATAAACTCACAGGCATCTGACTAGTAAGGAAAGGTTTAATGGAAAAAAGTGGGCTTATTCCATTTGTTGTTTGTTTTTAACTTATAGGTCTACCATTTTGTACTTAGGCTTAGGAGGAAGAATTAAAAGCAAAGTCACCAGGTAACAGAATAAGGGAAGTCACAAGGAGACCAGTGTGGTGTGCATGGGGAATGGAGTGGAGGCCAGTCCGACTGCAGTGAGTGGTTGGCATCAGGAGACAGCAGAACCGTCACTGGGTATAGAAGATGGGGTCAGGCCAAGATGGAAAACAGGGAGGCCGGTACGGCCTGAGACCAGGCCGACTAGGGGCTGATGGTGATCAGGACAGGTGATTAGTATCTGCCAGCTTTCTTTCATTTATTTATTCAACAAGTACTTATGGAACACCTACTCTGCAATAGCCATTATGGACTCAAAGAGTAATCAGAGAATCCGAGGAACTACGTACAAAATGGGAGACCTATAAGTTAAAAACAAACAAATCAAAACACAAATATGGGGACAAGGAATTGGAGGTAATTTGCTCTACCTGGGAGCAGGGCACCTAGAGAAAGTGTCGAAGAGGAGAAACTTTTAACTTTGTCTTGAAAGATAGTTGGTGTTTCCGGGAAACCTGGCTTCCTGCTAATTATTTTATTAACTTAAATGATATTGCAACAAAATTTATGAATTACTGTTGAATATCTATTACACTGATTACAGTTTAATGGAGAAAATGGTAGCAAAATATCTTAATAAGGCATATTCCATATATTTCTGATGTTTTCCAAAATCTACAATTTGTCTTTTAAAGTAGTCTAACCAAAAAGCAATAACATACTCGGAGTATCATTAACAAATGCTGTCTTACTTTTACTATTGATATCCAAAGGTCACACTATTACAGATAGGCAGGATTGCAATGGAGGGCACAACAAAAAGCCAAATAAGAAAGAGTACAAATTATACTTTTTATGCATAATTCATCTCAGATTTTTTTAAGAAATAAATTTTTCATCATTGCCTTATTCCTCCACAGTAAAATTGTGCAGAGCCTTTTACTTAAAAATATCAAAGATGTTATAAAAGTTACATGCCCTTTACATTAAGGAATGACCTATCCTCACTAATAAGCGCTCTTTAATATGGTTCTCAAAGTTACATGAGTCACTCTTTCATTTAGTTCCCCTCCTGATCAAGAGTACTGGGGTTAGTTTGTACCAGGAGATTAGATGTCTGTAATGCCAACTTGCTCATAAAGAAATTTAGCTGATGACCTCAGTATCATTTGTAGTACCAATGCTATGACAAAAATGTGACTTCCTAGGACACTCTGAATGTTACCTGACAGTGTGCAATGCTATAGTAAGTAAGCAGCACTGTTGCTATCTTACGGAAAGAACAATTAAAGCCTAACACAAATAAACATTAGATCCCGGTTATCTATCTTCCAACACAACCTCTATCACTGTGACTGTGAAGGAGTGGTGACAATATGCTTGACATGCTTCCTTATCTACTGAGGGATTAAGGTCATTAAAGTCCATAATTTATTTAGGATTAGACAAACTCAAAGATAATGTAGGTTTCACAGACCACACAGAAAGTGAGGGGGCAAGATAGAAAGTCAGCTGTGGGCAGTTACCTTTGTCACTGGAGTAAGGTGTGTGAACATTATTGCTAGGAACAGACACATTTTGATGGTGCGGCTGGTTCACAGTTTCTAAAAATGAAACCAGATTCTCATGATGCGAGAGTTCTTCTGCAACAGGGAAGGAAACAATGTTCCAGTTCAACTGAGTGTCTCCTTCTGTGAGTGCCCGGAAGAGAGAAGGGATTGGCTCGTGAAGCTCCTCCACCGTGCTCTTTGAGGTTGGAGGTGTGTCACTATAGTTTCTAGGATTACACATACCTGGAGGAGAAGAGACAAAGAAAATAAAAGTTAATTTTTCTCACTGATTGTAATATCATGCAATACTGTCTTGCAATGAAAGCTCTAACATATTAAAACTAGGCTGCTTCTACATACATGTAGATATTTTCCTGGCTTTTTTGGCTGAGAGGGCCTAGAAGTGATGACAGCCCCATAGCATCGAGCACATCAAGTGCCCAGATGTTGTTTTCTAAATACCTATCCTTCACTAACAGGAACCAGAGCTATTTTGAGAAAAGACTGATTCCAGAGCTGAGCCAGGGAAAGTACAAAATTACCCTGGGATACTTTCTATGCCAAAAAGTAAGGAAATGCTCAATGAATAATGGGACATATCAAAAAAACACAGGATGTAATTTGAAGGGGCTCCTACTGGCCAAATAGACAATTTTAATGTTAAAATAAATGATGATAGTAATGGATTACCACTCGACAAATACAATAGGAATTGATGAGTCCTTATATTATCAATAAATGAATGAAGGAAAAGCTCCTCCTTTTAGTAGTGCACCCAACGGATAAATATAGAAGGAATGAAGGAAATAGAAAATCACCACTTGGCAACTATCATAGAGGTGTTTGATTCAGATGGGAGTCATTAATGGATGCTAAAGCCTGTGGGAGGAGGTTACATGAGGAACATATTAAAGTACTCTAGGATCATCCTATATAACATAAAGCCCATACTCAATAAAACTGTCAAGGGAAAGACCGCAGTACTGTTTCAGACTGAATGAGTCTTAACAGACATGACAACTAAATGCATCACATGTTTTGGATAGGTGCCTGGATCAGAAGAGGTATCACAAGGGATACTGCTGAGACATTTGGCAAAATATGAATGAGGTTTGCGGATTGGGTGGCAATGTTGTAACAATGTTGGCCTCCTTATTTGGAAGGCGTATGCTAGTTACATAAGAAAATGTTCTAGTTAGAAAATACAGAATGGAATATGTAGTAGTGATGGTATATCATGTATAAAGCTTGTTTTCTAACGGTTCAAAAAAGAATGGATGATCACATGTGTTTGGGTGTGTGTATACGGAGAGGGAGTAGTACTGAACAATGGTGTAAATTCAATAAAATGTTAGTAACTGGGGAATCTAGGTGAGGGATATAGGAATCTTTACCCTTCTGGCAGATTTTCTCTATATTCGAAATTTTTTCAAAATGAATTGTTTTGGGGGCACCTGGGTGGCTCAGCAAATTAAGCATCCAACTCTTGGTTTTGGCTCAAGACATGATCTCCCAGTTCATGAGCTTGAGCCCCGTGTCAGGCTCTGTGCTGACAGCATGAAGCCCGCTTGGGATTCTCTCTCCCTCTCTCTCTGAGCCTCCCCCACTGGCTCTCTATCTCTCTCTCAAAAATAAGAAACGTTCTAACAACAAAAAATTATTTTTTAAAAAAATAATCTTAAAAAGGAAAAATGGTAGAAGAGAATTAGCAATAGTGACTATAGAAAACAGTTCCAAGGTGTTTTGTTATAAAGGGGAGAAAAATGAGAAAATGCTTAATCGGCCCCAGTCTTTGGTCAATAGCCCAACATCCAGCTGTTGTGGAGCAGAAGGGAGCTACCCGGAATGCAAGTTCTGAGCTAACTCAGTGATTATTATTGTCTTAAGCCACTATGGGGGCGCCTGGGTGGCTCAGTCGGTTGAGCGTCCGACATGATCTCACGGTCTGTGAGTTCGAGCCCCGCGTCGGGCTCTGTGCTGATGGCTCAGAGCCTGGAGCCTGCTTCGGAGTCTGTATCTCCCTCTCTCTCTGCCCTTCCCTTGCTCACGCTCTGTCTCTGTGTCTCTCAAAAATAAAATGAAACGTTAAAGAAAAAAAAAATTAAGCCATTATGTTTGGGGGTAAGTTGTTTAGTAGCAATAATAACTGGAACAGAGCCCTCTGGATTTTCTTTTGTGCATACTATACTTTTAAAAACTAAATTATGTTTCATTTTGGTTTAGTATCTATTAGGTCTAATATGGAGTTTTGCTTTTTCCTCAGACTAAAACTTTGAATGGTTAAACCAAATTTACAAATTCCTATATTTTATAAATTTAAGCGGAAGGGAAAAATCATCTCATGTTTTCCACACTTTATGAGTTTAAGGAACACGGCAAGAACTGAGAATAACAAGGTTGTTTATACTCTTCATTAAATCTTTTAATATGTAAGAACCTTAATGATTTAGATTGTGACACAGAATGATGGATTAAAGGCTCAATTTGACTCCTTTATTCATAAAAGAGGAAGTAGGCCCAGATGAATTAAATGATTTGTCCACTGTTATATAATCTAGGATTAGAGTCAACATTATGATTCAGTATGATTTCATATCCGTTGCTGATTTTAATAACCACATCCTATAAATAACCATTAAGTGGCATTGAAAAGCAAATAATACTTAGAATATGTGAATTACAAAATAAACATAATATATTCTTCTGCCAGATTTTATAACGAATGAAAGTTAGTAATCTGAGACGAAACGGTAAACAACAGAGTTCAATGGTTAGAAGAGCTAAACTCAACATCTACTGGGACTTTAAACAAACTTCAGGGCCCGTTACCAGATATTTCATTACATTCAAAAAAGTTTTGAGGGGAGAGTTTTGTGCATTTAAGAAACTTAGGCCAAAAACATTTGTAATTTAAATCTGAAAACGCTGTGTTAAAACCAGTATACATGAAGTAAATGCTTGCTAGATAATGTTGTACCATGGCATGACTTTAAAGCTTTCACATCTCTTTCTCTTTTCAGCTAGAATTACATTCAGAGAAATCACCACTAGAGACTCTTCTTAGGCAGTGCGGCTTTTGACCCTCCATTTCTTGCCTGAAGCACTCTTCAAATTCTGCATTCTCTCAAGCATGGGGAGTTATGAAATCTGATTTTCCAATAATATGTGGGATTTATCCTGCTCAGGAAAAGCAACCTTTTAATTTTTCTGAAAGATTTTTAAAAAATATTTTACAAATTTATTTTAGAGAGACGGTGTGAGGGGGCCAAGGGCAGAGGGAGAGGGACACAGAGAATCCAGGGCAGGCTCTGCACTGTCAGCACAGAGTCCAACATGGGGCTCCAACCCACAAACTGTGAGATCACGACCTGAGCCGAAATCAAAAGTCACACACTCAACCAACTGAGCCACCCAGGTACCCCTGGAAATTCTTTAGTTGTCTATATTCATTATATACAGGGGATCAATTTCTGGGGAGAAAGTTACTAGCCACTCACAGCTTAAAATAATTAGGAAAACTTCTCTGGGAAGTATCTATCATCCTCCTGAAGTTTATCATTGTTAGCTTTTCTTTAGCTGATTACAGAGGTTATTTTCATGATCATTGTCTTGAGGCAGTTTGTTACTTTGTGACATTCTATCACTACAGTGAAATTTAAAAAACTAAAATTTTAAAGAAACTGGCTCTGCACAAGGCAGTCAGAGAGGCCTAAAATCAGGAAACAAATGGCAACCATTGAAAAGGAAGCATTTCAGATCCTTTAAATGTATACAGAATGTTGATACAATTTGTTTCAGCGAGCCAGAATTCACTACTATGGTGCTCCAGATCTACAACTACTAAGTACAAGGAATTTTTCGGACGTGTGCTTAATTCTTTTATATAGCTGACCTGTGTCTTCATACATTTGTAAACTAAGGTTACATTAAAGTAGAGCTTACTTGATGAAACCACATTTTAGGGTAGTTATTAAGGCTAAGGGGAAAAGTTATTACTTTCCTTAATGAATGTGCATGGTTAAACAGCAACAATAGAATTGAGAGATATGTATAGTAAAAAAGCAACATTGCTTTCTCCACTCCTCCCAGCCCCAATTCCACTCCCCAGACACGCCACTTTAAAAGTGTTCTTGGGGGGGTGCCTGGGTGGCTCAGTCGGTTAAGCATCCGACTTCAGCTCAGGTCATGATCTCACGGTCTGTGAGTTCGAGCCCTTCGTCGGGCTCTGTGCTGACAGCTCGGAGCCTGGGGCCTGCTTCGGATTCTCTGTCTCCCTCTCTGCCCTTCCCTTGCTCATGCTCTGTCTCTCAAAAATAAAATAAAAACACTAAAAAAAAAAATTAAAAAAAAAAGTGTTCTTGGGATGCCTGGGTGGCTCAGTTGGTTGAGTATCTGATTTCAGATCATGATCTCACATTTGGTTCGTGAGTTCAAGCCCCACATGTCAGGCTTCCTGCTGTCAGCACAGAACCTGCTTTGGATCCTGTCTCCCTGTCTCTCTGCCCCTCTTCCTCCCTCCCTCCCCCCTTTTCTGTCTCTCAAAAATAAACATTAAAAAAGAAAAAAGTCTGTTCTTAAGTCTCTCTGGTAGTTACTGCCACAAGAATTTAAATAAAATGATTAATTTACCAGAAGCAGTAAAAATATCTTTAGACCTTATCTATTAATCCTGTTGTATGAGAGAAGATTAAGTTCATTTATACTAACCTCTCTCCTGTTTTTCTAATAATTATATTATTCTAATACTATAATTTGTTTCCTTTGCAGTCTTAAATATACTTAAACTTCTGATTTTTATTTCACATCTCTTAATTCCCTCATTTACAGGTAAGGATGCTGGTGTCTTCCCATGCCCCCCGCCCAACTTCTCTTAACTTATGTTCACAAACTTAATAACAACATTATGTTGCCTAAATACGATGAAATCATCTTGTCTTATGCTAGGAATTGATTTTGAAAGTTGAAAACCAGCAAATAGCAGTTTACCTTAACATTACCCCATGAATATTGTTCACTGAAAAACTGACAGTATGATAGGATTTCCTTGTCCAGTGCCATATTATCAAATATTTCTAATTTTAATATAAAATGAATTTTATCCATGAACTCCATAAAATACTGAAAACCAGCTATATTTCACACAGCATTGCCTATCAGGTCTTCTTGCCAAAAATTTAAACCTGAATTCAATCAAACTTTCAACAAGCTTCAAATTACTGGAAATACAGAGGGATAGAGGAACAAGTTAAATGACAACCTCAAGGAAGTAAACAGTCAAATCCTAAATGTGGGATATTCTACAGACAAATTAATACTGTTTCTTCAATATGTCAAACGGCTTGGAAAAAAAAAACACAACCAGATACCCTATAAGCATCTTGTCTGGATCACTTTGAACGTATCAACTATACAAACATGCTTTTGAGACAGAAGGAGAAACTTGATTATGAATTAGAATATTAGGATATACCAAGAAATTACCGTTAATTTTGTAGGTTTCATATGGCATTATGATTTAAAAAGTAAATATCTGTATTTTCTTTTAGAGATTAAAACTGAAGAACGCAGGGTAAAAATTATTTACTGTCTATAGTTTGCTTTTAAATACTTCTGTGCCAAGTAAGAAAAAAAGGAAGGAAAGGATAGATGAAAGGAATGTGGCATCTTTTTGATAATTGTTGAATCCAGTGATGGGTATAGAGGAATTCATCATGCTACTCTCTTTACTTCTCTGTTGTGAAAATTTTCATAACAGCAAATTAACTGCCATATTTAATTTCTAGGACTAATATTTTCTCCTTTTTTTTGATCTTTGAAATATAATTTTATTTTGAAAATTGACATTAGCATTCCATGATTTTGTCTCAAGTTCAATCAGTGCATATGTTTACGTTTTCTGTTCTGATTTCTTTTTTTCTTAATCAATTTATTATCAAATTGGTTGCCATACAACACCCAATGCTCATCCCAACAAGTGCCCTCCTCTGTGCCCATCACCTGTTTTCCCCCCTCACCTCTCAATTTGTTCTTAGTCTTTCAGAGTCTCTTATGTTTTGTCTCCCTCCCTTTTTTTCTTCCTCCTCTTCCCCTCCCCCATGGTTTTCTGCTAAGCCTCTCAAAATCCACCTATGCATGAAAACATATGGTATCTGTCTTTCTCTGACTTATTTCACTTAGCATAACACCCTCCAGTTCCATCCATGTTGCCACACATGGCCAGATTTCATTCTTTCTCATTGCTGCGTAGTATTCCATTGTATATACATACCACCTCTTCTTTATTCATTCATCAGTTGATGGACACTTAGTCTCTTTCCATGATTTGGCTATTGTAGGAATAATATTTTCTTATTGAACTTTTGCATGTACTTTCTATGCTAGGAAGTTTCTTGGAGTGTGTGTGTGTGTGTGTGTGTGTGTGTGTGTGTCTGTGTGTCTGTGTGTATTCCGCTTCTCAAGTGTGTGCTAAATATCCTATGGAACTCCTTTTCTTCTCAGATAGGCTTCTCAGGGCCCTCACTTATTGCTTCAGGCAGCCTAGTTGTCTCTTAAGCCTCTGTATTATTTATGCTTTTAATTTTCTGCATATTACAATGTTTTGACATCTTAAAAAAAGCTTTCTGGCTGGGGAGAGACTGCTTCTTCCTGGACTAGTCAATTCTTAGAGAGCCAGCAATGGGCTCAGCCCGAAGGAGGCCTTTGATACGCAAACTGACCAAATCCTGAGCCACACCCTCCTCTATCACCCAAGCATCCCAGTAGGCATGTGTTTAATCAAGCCAGGACTGGTACTAAGCAACTAGAGAGCATCTCTAGAGCCTAGAGCCCACAGGAATGATTCAAACTAACCAGTTCTAAACTGTTTGTTCTGTCCTGCCTTAACTTCCCAGTGGAAACCCCACTGAAGATTCTGACCTAGATTTTCCTCCTGCTCCTGTCTTTTGCCATTTGATAAAAACCTGATGCTTCCCCTCTGACCCTGGGTGGCATGCAGTGAACCCCTCTCTGAGACCTGTGATTTATAATGAACTTTGTTCCTCATTGAGCCTTTCCTGTGGCCACACCTGACTGACCACAAAACAGCCTCCTGTGTAATTATCATCTTATAACTGTCCTTAAACCACCTTCTGGTTAAAGCTATCATTTCCTTCAACCCATGTTTTTCTCTTTTGTGGTCTTCTGACTTATTTTCTTTGATATCATATCAAATATGGTGTGTGCGAAGTACACTTAAGAGTTCTTGCTGTACAAAAATGTTTTTAATTTTTCATTCACATTCTTGATCAGTAATTTGTCAGTTCAAAATAATTTTCCTACTGTGCACTTAAGACATTGGTCTAGTGACAGTAATGAGAAGTCAGATGGCAGTGTGATTCTTCTTCTTTTCTTAACTCTGGTTTTCTATTCACATGATTTATTTTATTTTATGTAGGCTCCACACTGTAAGTGGGGCTTGAACTCACAATCCTGAGATCAAGAGTTGCATGCTCTACCAACTGAGCCAGCCAGGTGCCCTTACAGTGTAATTCATATTCCTTGTATATACACTCTATTGTAATTTCTGAGATTTTTCAGAATATTATTTGACTTGGCAATAGTGAGACTATATGAGGCTGTGTTTAGATGTAGGTGTTTTCTCATTCATCTTGGTCAGCATTCTGTAGACTCTTCCAGTCTAAGGATCCATTTCTTTTCTCAGCTTTGGGAAGTTTTCTTCTATTATTTCTTTGACAGTTTCTTTCCTCCTATTTTTTATTCTTTTCTGAAGTATGTATTTTTCCCTGTCATATTTTCCATCTGTCTGTTTGCTCTATATTTCTATAACGTTCCAATATTATTTCCAATTCCTCTTAATTTACATTTTTTCTAATCAAATTTTAAGTTTGCAAATGCTTTCTAGTTCTTTTTATAATATAATAATAAAATACAATATATTTTCTCAAATTCCTCCAAAATATAGCCATCAGTTTTCTTAAAGATTTATTTCCTAAAGATTTCCTTCATGGTCTGCTACTGTACTGTGTTCTTTCCTTTAAGGTACTTGTTCCACTTTGTTCACAGGTCTGGTTATTAGGCTGGAGACATCTTCCTCTCCTGCATTGCCTGAATGAGGAGCTCTTGATTCTGGCGGGCATGCCAACCACACACCAGTGCTTGCAGTCCTTTCCACTTAATTCCTTTGATTTTTCTAGGGAGAATCTATTTTTTTTAACCAAGGTTATTTCAAATGTTTTATACGAAGAATGAGAGAGGGGGTAGGGTACCAAATCATGCAGCTGTTCTTTAGACCCATCTTCAAATAACCTTTCTATTTTCAGGTCTATTTCTTATTCCTACACGTCACAAAAGCCAAAGTTGAGCCTGAAGATTCTTTGGGGGGTTTAGTTGGGAAAGTCACTCCTCGTCCTACCAAAATCCCCTCTTCTGCAAATTGTTTTGGTGTTTCTTCTAATCTATTTACTAAACAGCAAGATTCTCCATCTTCCCCTTTAGGTCTTTCTCCAATTATAATTTCTCCCTTTCTCTTTGTTATTAAAGTTAACTTCCAGTTGTATTCCTTTATTTTATTTTACTGGAGTCTAATAAGTACAAGGGAGAGCGTGTGTGAACATAGACCACTATGTTGAACCAGGAGTCACATTTGCTTTAAGGGTTTGAAAATGTGATGAATCATATTCTCTTTCACTCTTACTCGCACTCTGGCTCTTGCCCTCTCGCCCATTCCCTCCTTCATCTCTTTTCTTCCAGAATCTATTGTATCCAACATCCTATAAGACATTTCCACTTGAAAACCTTATATGTTCCTCAAACTCAACTGTCCCAGTCATCTTCCCCAACACACCGGGGCGTTAGTATAGGCATTCTCTATCTTGGTCCCTGTCATGATTTATCCAGTCACACAAGCCACAAACCCAGAGGCTACTTTGGCTCCCATTTCTCCTCAATTCCCACTCCCAAAGTGTCACCAAGTATGGTTACGTTAACCTAATTATTTTTCCAATTAGGCCGCATCTGTTCACCTCCTCTGCTCTCACTCTAGACCAAGTCCCCATCAAATTTTGACTAGACTTGCAAACACTATATTTTGATGGATTTTAAACTCTATCTTCCATTCTCCCTCAGAAACGCCAGACCTTTAAAGTGTATGTTACTGAATTTTACTCTCTGTTATCCTTCCTTTTGGTGATTAGCTTCTGTACATTCAGTCATACTTCTTTCTCACTAACCAATAACTTCAATACCTGGATCACCTCTTCATTTCCACCCCTAGACCCACTGTCATTCTTGACAATTTCAATATTCACATTAAAGATCTACCTAATACCCTGGTCTTTTGTTGCTAGACTCCCTTAGTGATAGGATTTGTAAATCCACCCCACCTCAGTCACCCAATTCATAGGCCTAGCACTAATTTCCTTCTTTCCTCATATCCTACATCCAATTCAAGCCAAACTCTGACAACTTACATCCAAAATATTTTCTGAATCTGAACTGCACCATTTCCATTAATAACAATAATCCTAATCTACTGTACTGTCATCTGTTACTTCAACTATTGTAACTGCCTCCTAACTGATTCCCCATCTCTTCTCTTCATATCCCAAAGTCTGTCTTTCATACAGTATCCAGAATGATCATTTAAAAAATGTGATTCAGATATCACCAAAGGATCCTCTCCAGTCGGTTTCCATTATACTTAGGGTACAATCCAAATTCCCTTCCTGGCCTCCAGCCTAGTCTTTACCCACCTCCCCCATTCATCTCCCTCCACCTTTCCTCTTCTCACAAACATTGAGCCATACTGATCTGTTTTCAAGCTTGGATCTTTAGCCACTACACTTAAAACATATTTTGATATATTAAGTGGTTCACATCAATCTTTTGTTGATGATGGTTAACTAAAGTTACTTATTTCCAGAGCTTGTTGGAGACAAACTCTTTTTAACTCTAAAAAATTAGAACTTTCCAGTACTAACAAAGGGAGGAAACAAAAGCTCTTTGAGACTCATCATTCGCCTGTTTTCCCTAAATGAAAAAAAAATTACTAAAAGATGTCTTCTGCTCTAAGTAAAAATTTATAAAATTATTCTGAAGGTATCTTGGATTCAGGAGTGCCTGGGTAGCTCAGTTGGTTAAGTGTCCAACCTTGGTTCAGGTCGTGATCTCACAATTTGTGGGTTTGAGCCCCACATCGGGCTCTGTGCTGACAGCTCAGAGCCTGGAGCCTGCTTCGGATTCTGTGTGTGTGTCTTTCTCTCTGTCCCTCCCCTGCTTGTGCTCTCTCTCTCTCAAAAGTAAATAAATAAACATTCAAAAAAAATGTAAAGGTATCTTGGATTCTGTTTATTATACTTTTATAAAATAAAATGTCTTATTGGAAGTATGTATGAGAAATATTTAACTTTACGGAGAAGTATGGGTGGTATAATGAAGGGAGACATTTCATATATATACTTTCCTATATTTTTTTTAATTTACTGTATGTAAATAGTAATTTTAGCTTAAATTATAAAAGGAAACTACATATGTGTTAATAGTTGATATTGAAGGTCCTTCTTTTCTCTATTTTCTTAAAATTCAACACAATACTTTCACCTTAAATAACGTACTTAGATATGCAAAATTATTACTTCATTAGGAGTTTTCTTTTAAAAACTGAATATAAATATAATACTTCAGATATTTAAAAAAGAATGCATTTGAATAGCAGTTCCCAAAGAATAGTCTAAGAACTTTGTGGAGTCTCCAAGATTCTTTCAGAGGAGTCGTACAGTCAAACGAATTTCCATAAGACTCCATTTGTTTGTTTTACAGGTCTGACGTCAGCACTGATGGTGCAAAAGCAATGATGAGCAGAATATTTGGCAACTTGGCTTGAATCAAGGCAGTGGTACCAAACGGTTATCAGCAGTCATTGTGTTCTTCACCACTAAATACAGTTTTAGTTTATTTTTAAAGGCTCATTTCACTTAAGACAATGCTTAATGGAGCAAATAAAATTATTAGTGTCATTAAATACAGACCCTTGAATACATGACTTTTTCATATTCTGTGTGATGAACTGGGAAACATGCAGAAAATACTTGCTGCATACTTAAGTACAATGGCCATCTTGAGGAAATCACTTATTTTTTAAAATTATTTTTAACGTTTATTTATTTTTGAGAGACAGAGAGAGAGCACGAGTGGGGAAGGGGCAGAGAGAGAGGGAGATACAGAATCCAAAGAAGGCTCCAGGCTGTGAGCTGTCAGCACAGAGGCCAACATGGGGCTCAAACCCATCAACTGTGAGATCATGACCTGAGCCAAAGTCGTACACTTAACCAACTGAGACATCCAGGCGACCCTCGAGGAAATCGCTTATTGCGTTGCAAGCTGAACTATCCATGTTTTCCTTAGGACACTGTTTTTACCTAAGAAAAAATGACTATCAGACAATCTATGATTGTGAAGAACTGTGTATGTAGCAGACATTTTCTCGAAAATGCATGAAGTGAACATGCTGTTTCAATGATACAACTCACAGTGCTTGCTGTTGATGATAAAACACAAGTTTTCAAGCAAAAATTAGAATTTCAGAGACTTCTGTCTGCCACCATGACCTGATAGTTTCCCAATACTTACATAACTTTTCTGATGAGATTGGTGGTAAAATGAACTAATGTGGGTCTTTTTTTATATTGTATAATGAATGTGTCAATATTTAGAAAATCTACATAACTCAGTGAACTCATAATTTCTAAATGACTGATACATAATGTTAGAAAATTATACGTGGGTAAAAGTTATTCAAAGTTCAAGACAGATCAATAGATTTTGATGTAACATAGTATAAAGAATTTAAGAATCTGGTTTTAGATTCTAATTTGTAACTAACCTTTAAGAAATTACCACTTGTCCAGTTTTGGTATAAAATCAAAGAGGAATATACACAATTATCTGAAAAAGCTGTTAAAATATTCTCTTTTCCAATTACATAGTTGTGCAAGGTTGGATTTTCTTCACATATTTCAACCACACAAAGAATCACTAAAAATTGAATTCTTCAGAGTATAAAGGGATTCTGAGATTAAAAAAAAAAAAGTTTGGGAACAGTTACATTAGAGAAACAGATGTTAACAGACTGTAGCCACTATAGCTAGACCTCTAAGGCAGAATGTACCCTACAGTTATCCAGGAAGGGCAATGGGATTCAGAGCATGTGATCAAATAGACCTCATTTAAAGAGGGTATGAGAATGGATAGAGGTTTTCATCTCTTAGTTTCTTCAGCATGAAGATAGGCAGTAAATCAGAATCCCCAGTGGGTATATACAATTTTAAAAAGAATTAATGCTTAGTCAATTAACAGTATAATTACCTTTTTCTGAAAACAAACTATTGTTTTCAAACTACAGCCTACAAAAAGGAAAGGAAAGGAAAGGAAAAGAAAGGAAAGAAAAGGAAAGGAAGGAAAAGAAAAGAAAAGAAAAGAAACAATTTGATGATAAGTAGAAGATGCAGTGATGCAAAAATGGACGCTGTTGAGACAAATAATGACAAACCGAGAAACAGGGACATGCATTGTCTAGAGCAGCTTTCCTTAACCTTTTAGAACTCGTGCCCTGTTTTCATAAACATAAAAATCCCACCACCATCTGTCCTCTCACAAGTTGTCATAGCGATACGATGCCTTTCAATGCAGACTCAACACATAATGCCTAGTAGGGTGGAGAGAGCCTTAGAAAGGGCCATAACAATGCAGTCTAAGTATGCAGCTCTCAGGTGGTCTGGCTAAATCCAAGAGAAAATTTGGAGTTCACAGAATACAGCCCCGTGCCCAAGTCCAATTATCTTTGCAGAGATCATGAAAAATTAGTAGTTGTAAATAACTATTTATTAAATCCAACATCATATACTAGCTTACAAGTGATAGTTATAATGGCTACACATGAAAGCTACTGTGTTATACGATTTTAGAATGCCACCATCTTTGCCTTCATCTTCACAAGAAGTCGAGTAACATATAATGTGTAACACACAAGAAGCAGTACATCAGAACAGGTCACAGAGCATGGACTTGAAAGCCAGACTACCAGGCTTGAGTCCCAGCGTCCTTACAGACTAGCTGTCTGACATTAGGGAGGTCATTTAAACTCTCTGGTTTGTTTCCTGATCTGTCAAACAGATGAAGGATAATAACATTCTCATATTCCGTAGGTTTGTTCTAAGGACAAAATTAATGTATGGAAAATACTTGACATATAAAGATGTTATATAAGCATTAGCTATTATTTTTTTTAGAAAGTATTCCTTGACTGACACTGCTACACTGTAGTAGACACTGCTACACTGACATTTTTTTAAAGAATTAAGAAGTGTTCCACTAGAAAAAACTCTTTAGGGAGTCATATAGTATATATGGAATGTGTGGTCTCAGAATCAAGACATCTTGAACTAAAGATGCACTAAGTTACAAATGTCTATAATTAATTCATTCAACAGCAGAGTCTCATCTAATTTCTCATCTCATTTCTAATTTTGTTTACGGTATCAACAAAACTACTGTCCTTTGTTTAATTCATTAATAAACATGTTAAACTTAATTTTTTTTGTTTTGACAATAAATCTTTATTGAAAGACATTAAAGACATAAAGATATTACATAGAAAGCAATAAAATGTTTATGGGTAGGAAGATTCAATATTAAAACTATATTAACACTCCAGGGCACCTGGGTGGCTCAGTTAGTTAAGCATACAGCTCTCGATTTTGGCTTAGGTCATGATCTCGCAGCTCGTGGGATTGAGCCCTGCATCGAACTCTGCACTGACAGTGTGGAGCCTGCTTGGAATTCTCTCTCTCCTCTCTGCCCCTCTCCTGCATGCACTGTCTCTCTCCCTCAAAATAAATAAATAAACTTAAAAAAAAAAGCTATATTATCACTCCAAAAATGTATCTGTAAATTTAGTGTATGTCCAACAAAAATCCTAAGGTTTCTTTATGTTGACATAAAGTCACTTTATTTTGATATTTAGATTACAATCATATTGTCCATGCTATTTTTCTCTGTAACCTATTTTTAACAGACTTTTTTACAACAGCTTTATGGAAAAATTGAAAAGATAGCATAGAGTGTAATTAATGCCCCTACACTTAGTTTCCCCTATTACTAGCATCTTATATAGTATAGTACTTTTGTTATAATTAATGAACCAATATTGACACATTATTATTAAATAATGTCCATATGTTATTCAGATTTCTATAGTATTTACCTAATATCCTTTTCCTGTTCCAAGATCCCTTTTAGGATGCCACACTGTGTTTAGTCATCATGTCTCTTTAGGCTCCTCTTTGCTGTGGTAGTTTCTCAATTTTCCTAGTTTTTGATGACTTTGACAGTTTTGAGAGTACTAGGCAGGTATTTTATAGAACACCCTACTTTTAGAATTTGTCTGATGTTCTTCTCACAATAAGATTCAGGTTATATAGGTTATTGGGAAGAAGGCCACAGACTTGTAAAGTGCTATTTTCATCAAATTAAATCAAAGGTACATACTACCAACAAGATTTAGGATTGCTGATGCTGACCGTGACCACCTGGCTAGAACAGTGTATGTAAGATTTCTCCACTGCAAAGTTATCCCCCCGCCCCTCCATTTAGAGGGAAGTGACTATGAGCAGCCCATACCTACACAGGGTGCAGTTCGGCTCCCACTCCTTGTGGGCAGAGCATCTACATAGTTATTTTGAATTCTGACTTGGAGATCTGTCTCTTCTCTTATTGAATCAAATATTTATATCAGTGTGGACTCATGAATATTTATTTTATACTCTTAGTTATAATCCAAATTACTTTATTTTGTTGCTTATTTTGTCCAGCTTTAGCCACCAGGAACTATTTCAATTGGCTCCTGTGTAAATTTGACACTCACACATCAATATGGGGATTTTTTTTTTTTAGCAATTCTTTATCTTTTGGCACCGTAGTATGATCCAAGCTTATCTTCTATATTTCCTGCCTCAGTGTTAGTTAGAACCAGCTGTTTCTCCAAGGAGTCTGGCTCCCTATTCTCTTATTGGAGAATGATCTTAGAAACCAAAATCTGAGTGCAAAGTGTGCTCATTGTACTGAAGCAGGATACCCTTTTATAATGTCTTTTTAGGGGCGCCTGGGTGGCTCATTCGGTTAAGCATCTGACTCTTGATTTCAGTTTAGATCTCAATCTCGCCATTTGTGAGAATGAACCCTGTGCTGGGCTCTGCGCTGACAACACAGAGCCTGCTTGGTATTCTCTCTTTTCTTCTCTCTCTGCCCCTCCCCTGCTCATGTTCTCTCTCTTTCTCTCTCAATGATGAGGGAACATTAAGGCAAGCCAACAGGCCGCAAACACCACCCCCCCACACACACACACTCCTAGATGGGATATATGTGTTATTCCTCGGGCACTTCCGGCTGCCCAAGAACAAAGCAAGGGGGAAAAACAAGTGGTTAACTGGTAGAGATGATAGTCCTGCAGGACCTAAGTCTCCATCACCCCTCCATAGTGATGTGGGAAACAAGGGCAGAAGGAAATGGCAGAGAGAACTAAATTTCCTTATAACCTGCAGCCCATTGAGGAATACTTGAGGCTGGCACAGCAAAAGGTTTCTCTGGGAACTGTGTCTTAATGCTAATGATTTGCTAGAAGGAAAACAACCTTTGCTTGACAATAGCTAGGCCTCCACTATCCTGTGAGTCTCCTTTAGCATATGAAAATCTCACTGGAAACTTCCCTTGGACTGTACCTCCCCCCAACTCCATAGTATATAGCCAGTCTCTCTTCATGGTCCCGGGGCAGCTCTTCCTGGTCACAGGTCTTGTCCCCGTGTAAGGGCAAATAAGGACTGATTCCATTTTGCTTAAGGGCAAACTGGGACCGACTCCATTGTATTCCGTGTCCTCCACCCTGAGTCCCCAGTGCCTGTGTGAAACCTTAAAACCTGCAACTTCCCGGTTCCAAAAGAACCACGCCCAGTAACCTATGGAACAGGACCCTTGACCCTTCCTCAGCCAATTGGCTAGGGTCACGACCATCACCCCTCCCACTGCCCCTAGACCCCTTTAAAACTATTGTGTTTTTGGAACGGGCCCTCTCTCTCGACCCACTGCTGCGTTGGTACGGTAGGAGATTGAGCTCGAGCTAGCTCGAATAAAGGCTCTTTGTTCTTGCATCGGACTTGGCTCCCTGGTGGTTTTTGGGGTCCCCGAATTCTGGGCATAACACCCGTGCTTCAATAAAATCGCATTTTTGCACCAAAGACATCTTCAATAATTCTTTCTTGGTCATCGGCTCCAGACCCCAAGAACCCCATTACCATCCCAAAAACCTCATCATCAAAATAAATAAATGAACTTAATTTGTTTTTTAAATGTCTTTTGAAAAGGCGAAAGATATATATACTGCAAACAAACTCAAAGTTCTTTCTGGAAAAGGAAGGTGAACTATCCACATAAGTGATTTTAAAAATCCTTTATATCAAAGCAGGCCCCTTGCTTTGTCTGGGGCTCATATACAAATAACTTCATAATGCAATTCCCAAACCGGTTTTATGACAACTTAAGGGATTTTTAAATAGTGAGCAATTTACTCTAGAAATGTGGGACCAATTATCATTTCTAAGAGTAATAGTCCAATGGGTATCACAAAAGAGAATCCTTTTTTTTTAAAGGTTAATTTGGAAGAAAGGTATAACTATTCAACTTCTCAAAGAAACTCCTGAATTAAGCAATTACTATTCCATTTTAGCAAAAACAAAACAAAACAAAAAAAAACCCTGAAAACCACCTTAATTAAAAAACAGTTACCTAACATAGCTTATTTTGGAAAAAAAGGTACTTGAACTTGTTCCTGAATACTATTCTATGACTCATATTTGATATATGTAACAGATTACAGTGTGTTGAAAGGAAAGAAAATGATATTTAAAGACTATCCTTGAAGAAAATTCACTCTGAAGAGGCAGCTACTATTACTAACAGAAAATTGTGACTGGAGTCATTTTGGAGTTAGTTCCTGGGTTATTTGTCACATGGATAAATTAAACTCAGTTTTGTTACTTATTACTTTTCTAAATCAATAAATTAGCTTTAAAAGTGAACTCTGAATAGGCATTTATGACTCTTGTCTTCAATGTCCTTAAGTACTTGTTGGGTAACAATTATAAACATCTGAGCCAATCAAACATCATTAACAAAATAAAACCAAGTAAAAAAGCCTATGTCCCTTGACATATCGATTCTGGCATATGTATTAAATCCAATGCAACACTTCAAATGCTTGGATTTGGTGGAGACCATGATGTATCTAAATAATATGCCTAGTTTTCTTAAATACTCCTAGTATTTTATTTAAAAAAAAATTTTTTTTTAACATTTATTTATTTTCAAGAGACATAGAGACAGAGCATGAGCAGAGGAAGGGCAAAGAGAGAGAGGGAGACACAGAATCCGAAGCAGGCTCCAGGCTCTGAGCTGTCAGCACAGAGCCCGATGCGGGGCTCGAACTCACAGACCGTGAGTTCATGACCTGAACTGAAGTCGGCTGCTCAACCGACTGAGCCACCCAGGCGCCCCACTCCTAGTATTTTAAAAGGAAATGGAAAATGGAAATTTTCCATAAAATAGAAAATCATATCTGTCAATAAGGACTTAAAAATAAACATTTACTGGGGTGCCTGGGTGGCTCAGTCGGTTGAGCGTCCAACTTCGGCTCAAGTCATGATCTCGCGGTCCGTGAGTTCGAGCCCTGCGTCAGGCTCTGTGCTGACAGCTCAGAGCCTGGAGCCTGCTTCGGATTCTGTGTCTCCCACTCTCTCTGCTCCTCCCCCACTCACGCTCTGTCTCTGTCTCAAAAATAAACATTAAAAATTTTTAAAAAAATAAACATTTACTGTAGAATATAAAATTAATATATAGAAATCTGTTGCATTTCTTTTCTTTTCTTTTTATGTTTACTTATTTTTAAGAGAAAGAGACAGAGTGTGAGTAGGGGAGGGGCAGAGAGAGGGAGACACAGAATCTGAAGCAGGCTCCAGGCTCCAAGCTGTCAGCACAGAGCCTGACGCAGGGCTCGTATCCACAGTCCATGAGATCATGACCTGAGCCGAAGTCAGCGCTCAACCGACTGAGCCACACAGGTGCCCCGCATTTCTGTACGCTAATAATGATAAAGCAGAAAGAGAAATTAAGAAAACAATTCCATTTACATTTGCATCAAAAAGAATAAAATACCAAGGAATTAACTTAACCAAGAAGATTAAAGGCCTATACTCTGAAACTATAAAACAGGGATGAAATAAATTGAAGACGACACAAACAAATGGAAAGATAAACCGTGGACTGGAAGAATTAATACTGTTAAAATGTCCATACTACCCAAAGCAATATACGCATTCAATGCAATCCCTATCCAAATGCCAACAGTATTTTTCACAAAACTAGGACTTAAAATTTGTATGGAACCACAAAAGACCTCAAAGAGCCAAAACAATCTGGAGAAAGAAGAACAAAGCTGGAGATATCACAATCCCAGATTTCAACACACTACAAAACTGTAGCAATCAGAACAGTATGACACTGGCACAAAAACAGAAACATAGATCAATGGAACAGAGTAGAGAGCCCAAAAATAAACCCACATCTTATATGGTCAACTAATCTACAAGCAAAGGAGGCAAGAATATAAACAGAGAAAAGACAGTTTCTTCAATAAATAGTGGTGGAAAAACTGGACAGTTACATGCAAAAGAATGAAACTGGTTAGCTTTCTCACAAAACACACAAAAATAAACTCAAAATGGTTGAAAGACCTGCGTGTGAGACCTGAAACCAGAAAGTGCCTAGAAGAAAACACAGGCAATAATCTCTTAAACATTGCCCTTAGCAACAGTTTTCTAGATACATCTCCTGAGGCAAGGGAAACCAAAGAAAAACAACCTAGTGGGACTACACCAAAACAAAAAGATTTTGCCCGGCAAAGGAAACCATCAACAAAAAGGCAACCTAGTGAATGGGAGAAGATATTTATAAATAATATAACTGATAAGGGCTTAATATCCAAAATATATAAAGAACTTATACAACTCAATACCCAAAAAACAAATAATCCAATTAAAAAAGGGCAGAGGACCAGAAAAGACATTTTTCCACAGAAGACATACAGATGGCCAAAACACATGAAAAGATTGCTGAACATTACTAATCATGAGGGAAATGGAAATGAAAACCACAATGAGATAGGACTTCATACTACTCAGAAAGGCTACTATCAAAAAGACAAAAGGCGCACCTGGGTGGCTCGGTCAGTTAAGCATTTGACTCTTTATTTCGGCTCAGGTCATGATCTCATGGTTTGTGGGGTCGAGCCCCACATCACATCTCTCTCTTTCTCTCTCTCTGCCGCTCTCCTGCTGCATATGCATTCTCTCTCTCTCTCAAAATAAATAAATAAACTTAAAAACACATGACAAGAAATAATAAAGTGTTGGCAAGGATGTGGAGGAAAGGGAACCCTCATGCACTGTTGTTGGGAATGTAAACTGATGCAGCCACTACTGGAAACAGTATGGAGGTTACGCAAAAACTTAAAATTAGAAATACTGTATGATCCAGTAATTCCACTTACTGGACCAAAGAAAACAAAAACACTAATTCAAAAAGACATATGCATTATTTACAATAGCTATAATATAGAGCAACCCAAGTGTCTACTGGTAGATGAATGAATGAAAAAGAGTACTACATATACACATATACATGATGGAATATTACTCAGCCATAAAAATGAATTGCAACATGATGGACCTAGATGTTATTATGCTAAATTAAGTAAGTCAAAGAAAGACAAATACCATATGATTTCACTTACATGTGGAATGTAAATATCAAACACACAAAAAATCAACAACAGACTCATAAATACATAGAACAAACTGATGATTACCAGAGGGGAGGAGGATGGAGGGATGGGCAAAAATGGGTAAACGGGAGTAGGAGGTACAGGCTTCCGGTGATGGAATATATGTTACAAGGATGAATTATATAGCATAGGGAATATAGTCAATGGTATTTTAATAGCATTGTATGGTGACAGATAGCTATACTTGTGAGCATAGCAGAATGTACAGAGTTGTCAAATCACTATGCTGTACACATGAAACTAATGTAACATTGTGTATTAACTACATCTCAATAAAAAAATAAGTAAATAAAAATTAAAACAAAAACCCAATAACATAGAGTAGGGTCCTATAGTCATTTATTTTCAACCAAGGCACTTTGTGCTGTACTCTAACTTTATTCATGTCTTCCTGAACTAGGAATGTAATTTGACTGTGCCTAAAAATAACTTGAAAACAGGGTGCCTGAGTAGCTCAGTAGGTTAAGCTTATGAGTCTTGGTTTCAACTCAGGTCATGATCTCATGGTTTGTGAAATCAAGCCCAGCATCAGACTCCATGCTGATGGCATGGAGCCTGCTTGGGATTCTCTCTCTCTTTCTCTCTCTCTCTCTCTCTCTCTCAGCCCCTCCCATACTCTCTCTCTCAAAATAAACAAATAAACTTAAAAAAAAAATAAAAATAAATTAAAAAACCCCACAATTTACTATACTGGTATTTTAGTTGAACTCTTAGCACATATATGTTCTTTAATATTAGAAAGTAACATGTTGGTATGAAGCAACACAGTCCATTCTGTGTGGTAGACAATGAGTACACCTAGATCTGATCTGAGCCTCAAAAGTCATGGGCGCCAGGGTGGCTTAGTCGGTTAACCCTCCGACTTTGGCTCAGGCCATGATCTTGCGGTCCGTGGGTTCAAGCCCCACATCAGGCTCTGCACTGACAGTTCAGAGCCTGGAACCTGCTTTGGATTTTGTGTCTCCCTCTCTCTCTGCCCTCCCCCAATCGCGCTCTCTCTCTCTTCTCTCTCTCAAAATTAAACTTTAAGCAAATTTTTTTTTTAAAAAGGCACAGTCATAACAAAAAGCATGGATGTCCCAAAAGGAAGAGGTTAAGGCCCAGTGAAGCTGGTACTAGAACTGTAGCTGTGAATTCAGACTTCAAGGAATTCATAAGGCAAATAAAGGAGCAGAATTACAGAAGAAACATGTGATCAACAAGGTGGCAGAGCCTATCTTAAGGCTCAAGGTTGTGCTCCAAGTATCAAGTGTGTAACTGTCTAATCTTGTTTTCCTGGGTGTTGCAGGCACTGCCTCTTACCTGACACCTCCCACCTTATTTTGCCCTTCTCTTGGGCTTTTCTCTCACCTGTGCGATCTGTTACCTCTGAAATAACATGGCATTTAACTTTCAACAAGTTTTTGTTGATAAGCAGTTTTTCAGCAGGCTTCCCAGACTAGTCTTGGGACCTATACTACTTTCTCTTTTTTTCTTTTTCTTTTCTTTTCTTTCCCTTTTTTTTTTTTTTTTTTTTTTAGAGAGAGAAAGAGCATGAGCAGGAGAGGGGCAGAAGGAGACAGAGAGGGAGAATCCCAAGCAAACTCCTTGCCCAGCATGGAGCCGAATCTCAAGACCTTGAGATAATGACCTGAGCCGAAATCAGTTGGATGCTTAACTGACTGAGCCACCCAGGCACTCTTTGTTTTGTTTGTTTGTTTTGTTTTCCATATAATACTTTCATTAAGTACTGGAAGTGACCTCAGTATTAGAAAGAATCTAGAGTTTCCAAATCAACATTATCCAAACAGTGCACCACTGAATTCCAGTGTTCCATGAGATATGCTTAGTATCTCATTTGTTTAAAGTGTTCAAAGAGGGGCACCTGGATGCCTTGGTCAATTAAGTGTCCAACTTTTTTTTTTTAATGTTTATTTTTGAGAGAGAGACACACAGAGTGTGAGCCTGGGAAGGGCAGAGAGAGAGAAAGACACAGAACCTGAAGCAGGCTCCAGGCTCTGAGCTGTCAGCACTGACCCGACTTGGGGCTCAAACCCATGAACCATGACCTAAGCTGAAGTTTGACACTTAACCGACTGAGCCACCTAGGTGCCCCCGTGTCCAACTTTTAATTTAGGCTCAGATCATTATCTCACAGTTCATGGGGTTGGGCCTGTGTGGGACACTCTGATAACACAGAGCCTAATTGAGATTCTCTCTCTCTCCCCCTTTCTGCCCCTCCCCCACTTGTGTACTCTCTCTTTCTCAAAATAAATAAATAAACTTAAAAAAAGTGTTCAAAGATGAAAAAGTTGCTATGTTTTTTCTTCACTGGTGAAAGTTAATCATTTTTTAAAATAATTTAACATTTGCCATGATTTCGATTTTTAAATGCACATCAAATGTGGCTCGAAGTTAAAATTTCTCAAAGTAGTGTGAAAATTAATAAAAGAAAACTTCACGTTTTAGCAGGAGGCTAGAAATAAGAGCTCTCACACCAAACCACTCCTTATAGCCCTTTGCATTCCCAGTAAGAAGCCTGTGCTTGCACTCCATCCAGCAGGAGGAAGGTTTTCTTCTCCCCCAGCAACAGCCCAGACAATGAGACACTGTCTCAACTCAGCCAATGAGAAGCCACCGCACTTCCAACTCCTAGTTTACTCCAGTGGACTCTTTGTTTACAACACCATGCCCAACTCCTCCTTGTCCTCTATAAAAGAGTGTTCTTCTCCCTTATTCTTTGGACTTGCCTACGGTTTTGCTGTAGCTTGCATATTCCAATTTGCAATTCTCTGCTATTCCCAAATAAACCTCTTTTTGCTTGAAAAAAAAAACCTGATAATTTTATTTTTAAGGTTTAAGTAGAGAGTCTATTATATTACACATCATTTAATAATTTTTTAAAATGTATTTTAAACCACTATGTACTATATAATTCCATTTATGTGAAATTATAGAACAAGCAAAATTAGGCCCACTTGTTTTTGTTGCACATTATTCTAAAAGTGCAGGCTAATTCCAGACCCAGGATATAAAATAGAGCATTTCATTTACACAAAAACTTAATATTGTCAATGGTCTGTTTCTATACATTAGAGCAAAAAATCTCAGGGAAAACAAAAAGCAGCCTAATTAAGAAAAATGAAGTCAGTGTTCTTTTTGTTTAATATATTAATAACTTTCTGGGGAATCAGTTTTCAAGAGCTAAGCCTGGTTGGGAAGTCTCTTCCAAAGAACACATGCAAATCTAAAGGGAAGAAAAGAATCCTCTCATCAACTCTAGTATGTATGTATGTATACTTGAAATTAATATACTCTGGGCAGAAGAGCAATGGATGAATGACTAGCCTTAATAGATATTAACACACGTACAAGGCATCTATAAATACAACAGTGTGGTTTTCTCCAACTTTTTTTTAAGATTTTCTTTTTACGTAATCTTTCCACCCACCGTGGGGCTCCAACTCACAACTCCAAGAGTCATGAGTGCTACTGACTGAGCTGCCCAGGTGCCCCAGAACAGTGTGGTTTTGATACACGAACAGACACAGAGATGAAGGCACAGCATAGAAAATCCAGGAATAAAGCAAAGTGCATATGAAAAAGGTGGTATCTCAAATCAGTGGGAGAGAGACTTTTAAATAGCTTTATGCCTTTATAAATAATATTTAAATAAATACTGGTGGTTATTTGAAAAAGAAAAAACTGGATCCATTGTTCATACATAAACCAGGGTGAATGCCAAATGTATTAGACAGCTAGACGTAGATAAACAAATAAAACCATAGAAGTATTATCTGGGAGTACAGGGAAAGCCTGATTATGACTCAATATCTAGAAACAAACACTGATAAAGTTGACCAAATAAAATAAAAAACTTTTCGGGATAAAAAATAACAAAGAAGGTTAAAATACAAATGATCACCTGTGAAACAAAATTATAATTTATAATACAGATGTTGGGGTTATATACCTAATATGTTTTTAAACTTCTGAATAATGAACAAAAATACCAATAGCCCAGTAGAAAGATGGGCAAAAGATATGAACAAATAATGCACAAAAAAGTAAATATAAATAGTCCTTAAACATATGAACAGATGCTCAACCTCACTGGTGATACAAGATAAGAAATTTTAAAACTATTCCATTTCTTACCTATCAAATTAACAAAAATCTAAAACTTTGGGAACAATAGCAACAAAATAGCAACAAAAGTATGACAACATAAACTTTTGGTAATGTTGTAAAGGGACAGGAGCTCTATTATATTGCCTTCATGAGAAACCAAATGTTACAGCTCTTTTGGAGGAGAATTTGATGATATCTAGTTTGACGATATCTAGCAATATTACATAGAATTGACTACACAAGATAATTCATTGTAGTGTTATTTGTAATGGTAAAAGACTGGAAATAACCCAAATGTCCATCTATCAACAAATGAGTACATAAAATGTTGGGGTCCTATGTAGGTAGCCAAAAAAAAATTTTAATATGAAAGAAGTTCCAGCACATTCAATTAAATGAAAAAAACAGAGGCGCCTGGATGGCTTAGTCATCTTAGTGTCTGACTCTTGATTTTGGCTCAGAGCATGATCTCTTGGTTTGTGAGTTTGAGCCCCACATCGGGCTCTGCCCTGACAGCAGGGATTCTCTCTCTCCCCCTCTCTCTCTGCATGTTCTCTTCTCACATGTTCTCTCATTCTCACTCTCTTTTTCAAAACAAACAAACAAACAAACAAATAAATAAATAAACGAACTTTTAAAAAAATGAAAAAACAAAAACAGAAAGAAAAAAGCATGACACATAATCTTTTAGGTAACAAAGAATGTTTCGTTTAACAAATATGAACGCCTATGAAAATTTTAAAAAATGGTTGAAGATAGGATGAAACCATTATCCCAGTTTCCTTGAGCCAATTCAAGTTCAGGTTTATCCTACTGCCCTAGTTTAACTCTCAAAAATGTCCTCGTTTCTAGGGTTTGACTGAGGGGTGCCTCGGTGGCTCAGCTGGTTAAGCGTCTGACTCTTGATTTCAACTCAGGTCATGATCTTGAGATTGGTGAAACTGAGCCCTGCACTGGGCTGTGCACTGACACTGAGGATCCTGCCTGGGATTCTCTCTTTCCCTCTCTCTCTGCCCCACCCCTTCTCTCTCTCTCCCTCTCTCTCAAAATAAATAAATAAACTTTAAAAAAAATTGTCCTAGTTTGAACAAAAAATTATGTGGTCACCTTGTCTATAGTTGAGGGAAGGAATAGAGTGGAGGTGACAGAGATGGAAATGAGCTGTTTTGCCAGTTATATACATTTGTCTAATTGTGTAAATATTTTACATAATCAAAGCACAAAAAGAATTCAAAAAAGGAAATAAACAGAGGCACCTGGGAGGCTCAATCGGTTAAACCCCTGACTCAGGTCATGATCTCACAGTTCATGAGTTCGAGTCCCACATCAAGCTCTGTGCTGACAGGGTGGAGCCTGCTTGGGATTCTGTCTCTCTCCCTCTCTCTCTGCCCTTCCTTTGCTCTTTCTCTTTCTCTCTCAAAAATAAATAAATAAACTTAAAAAAAAAGAAATAAACAACCCCTAAAAACTGAAAACAAACTAACACAAATGAACCAAACTTTATATCAAGTTGGTCACATAACCACTCACAGAAAATTACTCTGACTTTGGAAGCCAGTATTTGGCTTACAACTTCAGTGTATATTCAAGGACAAATAGTCTTATTGATGTATTATAAATAAAACATACAAGTAATTCTATTAATGTTGTCAGAAACCAAGTATTTCAGCATGAAAGAGTTACACACGTAAAATCAAAAGAAGACCCTGAAATTTAAATTGGCAATATTACTACAAACTGCAAAAGGTTTTCCCTTGTAGCTACTTATTAGCTCGGCCCACAAAAAAGGGCTAGAAAAAAACTAGTAGTAGCAACAAGTAGTCCTATTGCCAAGACTGTGGTCTTTACCTACCATTTTTTTTCTATTGGGAACCCCAGTCCCCTGGGGAAATGGCTAATTCCATAAGTGAGGCAGAAGATGTGTAACATGAGCCTGGGACAACCTGTCTGAAGCTAACAAAAAGGACAGAAATTATGTCAAAAGGATTCAAGAGCCGAGTTATAGAGGTTCCTACAAACAAAAGATGAGACAATTTGAGCAAAAAGAATAATGACAGCAACTGATCAAAATACCAAACGTATTAGAAAAATCATGAGTTTACAATGATGCTTAAAACACCCTCACCCCTACAAAACCTACCAAAAAGCAAAGCCAAAATGTATTAAACACTACTGGAATTTGCTAGAGCATGAAGCCAATACTCTAAAAAAGGAACAAAGATGGAGAATTACGTGTTTATCTTATATTTTGTTTATATATCCTTCATATCAGGGAAACCAAAGGACTCTAGTAGATGTACACAAGTTCTACAGAGGATAATTCCAGCTAATAAATGCAGAAGGAAAGATAATGATAGAAGATCATTATTTAATGAAACTGATAATGGCAAAGATTATCAGTTTGAAGGGTGAAACTACCAAGTGAAAGACTGATGGAAAACTTACCACAAAAGGATCAGATTTTCACCATCTGAACCTACCAATCAGTCTGAATATCACTGAAAGCAGGACGACCAGATATTATGGTGTATAATTTACCACTGTATCCCACCCTCCCTAAAACCGAATTTGAATCTAATCAGTCTTTAGATCTAATCTCCAATCTATAGGAAATAGGACAAAATAACAAGTCAAATAAATATGAGAAGCAATCAGTTGAATCCAAAATGTGGTATATTTTCCAGCATAACTCACTAGTTTCTTCAACAAGTCAATGGAATTAAAAATAATTTTTTGTTTTTTGTTTTTTGTGTTTTTTTTTGAGAGAGAGAGAAAGCGAGTGAGCAGGGGAGGAGCAGAGAGAGAGAGAGAGAGAGAGAGAATCCCAAGCAGCCTCCACACTGTCAGTGTAGAGCCCAGTGTGGGGCTCAAACTCACAAACCATGAGATCATGACCTGAGCTGAAATCAAGAGTTGGATGCTTAACTGAATGAGCCACCCAGGTGCCCCTGTCAGTGGAATTTTAAAGGGTGATGATGAGGGAAGGAAGAATTCTTTTAGAATACATAAGAAACCTGTTTAGAAACATAAGAAACTTAACAGCTTAATACAGTAAGAGGACCATGGGACCTTGAGTTAACTGAAACCAGTATAAATAACATTTATAGTCAATTAGGGCAATCTGAATATGGACTGGGTATTAGGTGTTAAGGAAGTATTGCTGGTTATTGTAGATGTGGTGATGATACTGTATTGTGTAAGTCTAGGAAGACTCAGGAGTTGCGGACAAACAAGTAAGGCAGAAGCAAGCTGATTCTGAGGATAGTTATGCCTCCCGACTGGTCCCTGCCTCTCTTCTCTCACAACTGTAGAAGATGAGACGGTTATTCCCAAGAGATATTAAAACAAAGAGGCCTTGGACTGGGAGTACCAAGTGGAGATGAAGGTGAAAGAAATAAAGAAAGTAAATGATAGCATACTTTCTGAATACTGACATCACCCCTCAGGACTCCAGAACATTTGCAGCCAGCCATATCATATCACCCACTCCTGCCCCAGACAAGACACTCAAAGATTCTTCCCTGAAAAGCTGTATGACCCCAAAGAGAAAAATCTATAGATCCTAAGGCAGATTGTTCCTCAGTGAAAAAGCCTGCAATCATCTGAGAGGGAGGCAAACTAGGTTCCATGCCCTGTCTATGAGCACAGGCTCCCAATTAGCACTAGAGTACCTAACTTATATGTATCAGTAGATGGCCAAGGATCAGCAGGCATTTGAGGAAATAGAAACCATGCAAAGGGCAGAAGGCAAAACTTCAATGACAACTGACCTCTATAATTAACAGTCCCAGAAAGATAAGAAAAATATCTTATCTATAAAAAAAGAAAAATATGTTCCCCAAAAAGGACAAGCAGAGAAGGGCTCTTGGAAATTAAAAATGAGAGCCAAAATTTCAAACACTAATATGAAGTCTAAGATTAAGGACACCATTTGGGAAGTATGCTTCAATACAAACAGACAGATAATAGGATTATCCATTTAATAAATGAGTTTTCATACTATCAAGCACCAAACTAATATCTAACACTAATTTATTCAGTGGATTGCTAAAGTAATTACTGATTTAACTAGAAGTCGTGATAAAACTATACTGGGAAGAAAAGAAATAAGAGAGCTAAATCATCACCTACTATAATAAGAAGTCAACGAGTAGTTTCTAAAATCAAAGAATCAGGAGAACAGCATAAGGACATTATTTAAAATTACGGAAATAATAGAATACCAAAGAGCCAGAAGTTGTTGTCTCTGAGGCAGGATATCAAAAGATTGGCAAGAAGATCCCAGGGGTTGTTTTAGTACAATGTGCATGTACCTCAGGTATGTGCATAGATCCCCTTTGATAAAAATAGAGGTGAATTTTAAAAGATCGATATGACACCATGACTAATCTGAAGGAGTTTCTACTGTTGGAAGAGACATGCAAAACAACAATTATAGTAGCATGCAATACACAACCCACCAGAAGCAGACAATCTGAATAACGTAGTGGATCTTGTCTTGGCCAAAAAAAGGGCATTTGTGAGACAAGGGGACACCTGAACTGTGGTTTCAGAGGATGGAAAAGGATTCACTGGTTGGAGGATGATCAATGTTTCTCCTGTCAACGGTCTATATGTGTAAGTTTTCTTTCCAAAACACAAGCAGTAACATTCTATAAATGTACTTTCACACACCTTGCTCTTTTTTTTTTTTTTTTTGCTTAATACATCTTGGAGACTATTCCTCAGAAAGCCCTTAAAAATAGCTTTTAGTTTCTCGAAAAAACAACAACAACAACAACAACTTAGTTTCTCAAGGATCTTTTACTGAAGTCTTACATAAAAGGAAGATAATCTATTCTTAATATACTAAGTACTTGTTTTTATTTGCAAGTATAATACAGGCTTATTAAAATTCAACACTATGAAAACTTAAAAAAGTAAAAAATTTCCATTGTTCCTCTATTCCTACTTCCCAAAAAAAAGCACTTTGAAATTCCTTCCAGATCTTTTTATATAAAAATAAAAATGCACATATATGTAAATACTATTCAACAATAGCAAATGAAATAACGTTCTATTCGTCTACTACAACTTATACCCACACTAGACTATACACATAAAATACACTTACATTCTTTAAAGTCTCTTAAAAGTCAAGGATTCTATGATAAGAAATTTTAAACTTTACTGCATGTCAACTTACCAACGCAATCACAACACTCATCCCAAAGGGTCCCAAGACATAACATACACTCCTTGCAGCAGGAACAATTCCCTTCTCCAGGTCGGCACTGGCAGAGCTCCTAGAAATAAGATAGATGTTCAAACTTAAAATTTCAAACAACCATATTTAAAACTGTTAGTTTTTTGCAACAACCCCCCCATATATGTATTTATAGCCATTTACTCTTCGTACAACTTTTTATGCAAGATCATTAACTGTTTGTAAGAACATAAATATCTACAATGTCAAGTAGATTTATATTTTCTTTTGGATGCATTCAGTGATCTATTTTGGATACTTTTATCTTATTGTGAAACTAAAGAAAACCTTTTACTTTATAACCCATTACTTTACCCCCTATGCTACCTTGAAAAATAGTTCAGTACAAGCACAAAACCTGCTTTTCAGCTATTAGATTCATTGTCCAAATTAAAGGAATAGCCAGCTTGTAGCTGTAGCTGTGCTTTCTCAATATGTGGAGTATGAATAAAAGCATCTTTCAAAAACTTCTATTTTTATTGACGTACAACATATTAAAAGAGTGTGCTTGGTGTGGTAGCCTATTTAAAAGAAGGCAGCAATTATTTCCTCCCTATGTCCACCCACCCTCTTTGCGATGTAACTTTGCAGCTCTTCCCATTAAGGGACAGTGTCTATTTCCAGACTACCCTTAATTAGCAGAATTTGGTGGAAATGACATCATGTCAGTTCTGAGTCTGGGTCTCCACAGCACTGAGTGCTTCTACTCTTCCTCTCAGAACCTCTCTCAGCTGCCACGTGTAGCCTGGAAGAAGGCCTGGAAGAAGGCCTGGAAGAAGGCCGCATAGGCGAGTCAGTCCACTGGAAGCCTTCCTCTCTCATCCAGCCTCCAACCAACCAGCAGCTGACAAGGGACATAAGAATGAGACCAGAAAAACCATACAGTTGATATAGGCCCAGATGGCCAACCCACAGAAATAAGAGCTACACAAATGGTTACTGTTTTAAGCCACTAAACTTTGGAGTCATTTGTTACCCCACAAAAGTTAATTAATACAGCTTGCTTCCCAAATGAAGCTTCAAGGTAATTCTTCTAGCCCTTGCCACAAGACAACCACTCCTAAACAAAACCAACTTAAAGAGAAATTCTGTAGCTACCATTGCCTATTTAGCTTTCCCTGGATTATGGGATACCATATACATTTTATTTTTATTTATTTACTTATTTTTGAGAGAGAGAGAGACAGAGTGCAAGCAGGGAAGGGGTCAAGAGAGAGGGAGACTCAGAATCCAAGGCAGGCTCCAGACTCCGAGCTGTCAGCACAGAGCCCAATGCGAGGCTGGAACTCACAAACCATGAGATCATGACCTGTGCCAAAGTTGGACGTTTAACCCATTGAGCCACCCAGGCACCCCAAAGATATCATAATCATTTTGAGAAAAATTACACATAGCACATAATATTTATTCTTATTAAATGCATCTTATTACATTTCTAGACTACTGGAGTCACTACATCATTCTAATATGACATGATTTTTTGCACCATTGATATTTAATTCCTTTTTTCTTCTTCTCTCAATGTTGCATAGCTATTTCGCAGCATTTTTGAGAATCAACACTTGTACTATTTTCTAACTAATTCATTAGTTTGATATCAGTGTATACCTGTGACCAGATGATATATGCAAGTAGTTTAGTTCTTCTGAACTCTGTACAATCAAGCTGAATTCATATACTGCAGACCTTAGGTCTCTTAGAAAGAGAAGGACTGAAACGGAAGGGACTTCCTGGGAAGAAAAGATGCTTCATCATAAAACTGAGGATGCTTGATACAGACAAGCTCAAACACACTTGGAAATCTAGAAAATCGGAGTTGCTCAAGATCTATTTTGTGATTGGTTTTCCATAAAAACCTGTCTGTCTTGTCTTTGGAATGAGAGAATATTTTCTGAGTATACATGGTGTTTTTAGGATCCTTTTTGTATTTTTAGTTTTAGAAACTACGTAGTCACAAGAAATAAAGCTTCTTTCAAATATTAATTTACATTATGCGTAATGTCCCTTTATTCTCTAGTTGCTTGTATTTACATTATATATTTAGCTCAGGAGAAGCAAACTAGAAAGTAACAAATTTATTCAAAGAATAAGTCTCTCCTTTTTCTATCGAAGTTTCCAAATAGTAGCTCATTAAATGAATTACTTATATTATGCTAAATAATGTGAAAACGAATGTCAATGTAATGGCATCCGTCTGAGTCATTCGAGCATTCATTATGGCTTTTTACCATTAGGTATCTGCAAGGTGTTTTAAATAGGAATGAAAGGGTGGTGATACCTTAAGATTACTGGGAACTAATGGAAGGTTAAAACTAAGACCATTTAAAAGTTGCTTCAACTTGCCTGGATTATGTAGCCCTCACGATTAAATCTATTTCACGCCCTCTTAATAGATGCCTGTACTTTTACATGTCAGTGTGATGGAATAATGTACTCTAGCAATATGCTTAATGATTTATAACTTACTGATAGAATAGAAGGGGAGAGGCTATAGGAAGCCAAGACATGAGGGAAATAACTTGAAGATAAGCTTTATTTCTACACTATTAAAATAACGAAAATGCAGACTAAGACTTTCTTGGTAAAAATTACTGCTAAAACTGGTTGAATGCCAAGTAACAATACGCCAGCTACTATTTTTCTTTCTTTCCATCTTACTACAGAAAAGACTGAAAAGTCCTTGTCTTTTTTTTTTTTTAATGTTTATTTATTTTTGAGAGAGAGAGACACAGACAGACAGAGCATGAGAGGGAGAGGGGCACAGACAGAGAGGGAGACACAGAATCTGAAACGGGGTTCCAGCTTTAAGCTGTCAGCACAGAGCCTGACATGGGGCTTGAACTCGGGAATGGTGAGATAATGACCTGAGCCGAAGTTGGATGCTTAACCAACTGGGCCACTCAGGTGCCCCTGAAAAGTCCTTGTCTTAATAAAACAAACAATCACATAAATTAAGACATTTACAGAGCAAATAGGTCTCAAAATATATCAAAACATTTCTATTCTTCATAGCTCATGTCAGCATTCTTTTCAGGAGACTGAAAAATAAGGAAAATTAGATCAGATCCTCAAACCAACATTTTATTTATTTCTTTTTTAATTTAAAAAAAAATTTTTTTTTTGGCATTTATTTTAGAGAGAGAGAGAGACAGAGCATGAGCAGGGGAGGGGCAGAGAGAGAGACACACATACAGCAGGCTCCAGGCTCTGAGCCGTCAGCACAGAGCCCGACGTGGGGCTCAAACTCGGAAACGGTGAGATCATGACCTGAGCCGAAGTCGGACGTTCAACCAACTGAGCCACCCAGGTGCCCCAAACCAACATTTTAGTCAACACTTGTACCTTTCCAATTTTCAAATACACACTTAACTTCTCATTTTCCAGGAGAAAATTCCAGGCAAATTTAATATATGGCACTTAGGATCTCAAAAGCCTCACTGTAGGTCAAGAGAGCAAACATATATGGAAACCGTTTGCTTTATGACTATTGTTAAGTCAAGAAAAAATAGCGATGAATTTCCATGTGCAAACAATGATGAATAACAACCATGTGTGGCTCATCAAGTAATTTATTCTTTCCTAGTCACTTTACATGTCTTCCAAAATCACATTACTGAATGTTCGGTCATAAACATCTTTGGAAATGTACACTATAATTTTCTTGACAGCACAAGAAAATTAAGGTTAGGATGAATGTTTCTAAATATAAGAAACACTTCTAAGTGCTTTGAACTCAGTATTGGAAATACAAAAGAAAAAAATCAACTCAGTATGCAACTCTGTGATGAATCAAGGATCATAGAAAACCATTAAAAATTCCATTTAAATTAAACAGAGTCTTACTCACTTAAAAAGAAACGTTTATCTTTAACAGTTTTAGTTATGAAGACATAAATGAATCTTTAGTAACCAGAAAAGCTTTCCCAAAGAGGCTACAGCAAAGAGAACAGAGATGCTTTAAGAAAGGTTAAGTATTTTTAGGTCATCTGTGTGGCTCTGTAGGTTAAGCATCTGACTTCAGATCAGGTCATGATCTTACGGTTTGCAAGTTCAAGGCCCACATCAGCACAGAGCCTGCTTGGGATTCTCTGTCTCTTTCTCTCCCTGGCCCTCACCCCTTCAAAACAAATAAATAAACTTAAAAAAATTATTTTTCTTAATGTTTATTTATTTGTTGAGAGAGACAGAGACAGAGTGCAAGTGAGGGAGGGGCAGAGAGAGAGAAAGACCAAATCTGAAGCAGGTTCCAGGCTCTGAGCTGTCAGCCCAGAGCCCCATGCAGCTCCAACTCACTGACCCTGAGATCATAACCTGAACCTGAGCCAAAGTCTGACGCTTAACTGACTGATCCACCCAGGTGCCCCAAAAAAGTCTTTTAAAATTTAATCATTTTTTAATTATAAAAGACTGAAAAATATATACTAGAGTAGAAGGAAAAACACCCAAATTCCACCCACTTTGGCAAATTCCTACACATTTCTAGCAAAATAATGATTGTATACTCTCCTGATCTAAAAGTAAGCATTTCCCTATTGCAAAAATCTGTCAACATAATTTAATAATTGAATAACAGTATATTCTATGTACCAAAATTCAGAAATAGACCTTAAATCTGGATCCCTTCCACATCTTGTTCATTTTTTTTTAATTTTAAAATGTTATTGGTTTTAAATGCCTACCACCAGGGTGCAGCGCCTCCAGAACCATGTGGCAGCTGGGCCTGGGCTTGGCTCGTCAGACCCAGACACCTCGAATGACCCCACATGTAGGTCGAGGAGGTTGAGAAGGTCCAGGAGTCGATGTAAACAATGCTCCTAGGAGCCAGAGCACACGCAGGTGCAGACGCAGATGCACGTGGTTGGGTGCCTCCTCTTCGGGGGTCCCAGTTTCTTATTCTTTTTCAAAAACTTTATCCCTATCTTTTATTTTTCTATTATTTTAGAGTGTCTGGCACTTAAGTAGAAAGTATGGTTGACTTTTGAGATGTGGAATTTTTCTGTTTGGACTGGCTATTTATAATTTTATTAACCTTACTTGGCCAAACTTGAGTACTACTCAGTTGAATGGAACATGTGATCACAGCCTAACACGAAGTTCACAGAAGTCCAAAATAAAGACTGATTCAGTGCTTCCCCTGTTTACTGCTACTACCTCCCTTAAAGGTCCTAAGCAGGTTTTATGTAACACTAACAGGCACTGTGCTAATAAGCATTTTATATGCATTATCTCAACTCTCATAAAGCCCCTTTCAAGGCAGTTATTATCCTCATTTTTTAAATAAGATTATAAAAAACTTGGTAAGAAGCTGAGATGTGACCCCAGTTTTGATTAGATATTCCTGCTTTTTAAACACTGCAATGAGAAATATAAAGCTTATTTCTTATTAATTTAGCATTTCGATAATTATAGTTATTACTTTCTTAGAGAGAATGAACCATAATTAAACTTAGATAATCCTTTAGGTTGTTTAATCAAAGGTATTATTATATCTTTCACTCTCTACCTGAATACAATTAGAAGTGCTATTGCCCAAGTTTAATCACTGTTTGTAAAGGTAAAGTATCACTGGCTAAGAGTTGCAAAACAAGTGAGTTGGAATTTAATACTTAATTCTTTTGTTGCTTCAGCTAGTTAATGACCACATCATCTGATTCCCTAGTCTGCAAGTCTCAGAGAAAGTGTGGATGTTGCTCACGGTACAGACGAGAAGGCTGAGAAGGAATAGGTTAGCAATTCGTCTGAGTTCCCACAACTGGGGTACTGACATCAGGTCTTCTGATTCCAGGCTGTTCTACCAGCACTGTTCTTACATGCTAGCGTCAGAATAACATGGGGTAAGACATCTTTTCTCTGTGTGAAGTACTGTGCTAAATGTTCATGAAGTATAGTAATTACATTGTTCAATAAATTTATGATGGAAAAAAAAACTTTATACTAAAGGGGAAACAGAAATGTATACATTTGGGCTATCCTATATTGACCAGCATGAGTATTCAGCCAGAATTTGGTAAGCTGCTTAAAAAGCTTACATGAAATGAAAATCTGGCAGGATGAAAAGTTTTGGGAAAGAGTCTAATAATTTAAAATGTATTTTATTACCTTTGTATTAGAAAAATTTTGAATATCTCAGAGAATTTCAAATATTTGAATGCCAGAATTCAGAGATTTTTACATAATTATTCAATCAAGAGTCAATCAAGACTATTGTTTATACAGTAAAGGTTTTGGTGAGACCTTAATTCTTTGTGCAAAACAAAGGAGGAGAGAGGGTAGTATTCATCTAAGACTAGACTTGAAGAGTTAAAATTTATTTTATGAACTTCCAAATTTCCAGGCCAGCGGTGAAAGCTAATAACTTGAGGAAGATTCTTATTTATATTCTGATGTTGTTACTGATAAATATTTCCATTCTCTGTTGCCAAGATCTAGAAACCTATTAGCAGTGGGAAACATCATCACTGAAAAGAACATGATAGCCGCAGACAGGAAATGACTTGGATTTACAGGATCTAGATTTAAGTCCTAACCCATAAACTGTAGCGTGTAACAGTGAGTCTTAGTTTTTCAGTCATAAAAAGGGGATGGGACTGCTGGATTTTCCCTTATAGGCTTTGGCATTCAATTGAGATCTATCAAAGGGTTTTGGTGACCCAGCAGTCCCGCTTCTAGGTATTTACTCAAAAGAAATTAAAACATACAACCACACAAAGGCCTATAAGTGAAAGTAAATATCAACTGTATTCATAATCACCCAAAACTGGCAACTACTCAATGTCCATCAGTTAGTGAGTGGACAAACAAATGTGGTACATCCAGACACTGAAATACTACTCGGCAATAACCTGATACACACAACAGGGATCAATCTCAGAAGCCTTATACTATAAAAAAGTATAGGCAAACACAAAAGGCTACAAACAATACAATTCTGTTCATAGACATTCTGGAAAAGGCAAAATCATAGGGGGGAAAATCAAATCAATGGTTGACAAATGCTGAGTCTGGGAAGGGGCTGGCTAGTTTGGGCTATAAAGAGACAAAAGAAAACTTTTAAGGGAAAATATTCCCTTTCTTGACTGTGGTAGTGGTTATACATGAGCCTATGTTTGTCAAAAATCACAGAAATGTAAACCTAAAAGAATGAATTGTACTGTATGTGAGTTATATACCTCAATAAATCTGACCCCCCAAAAATGCTTTGGGAGGTAAAAGAATATTTTATTTCATCTTTGAAAAACCAATACGGTACATCATGGCCAATAAGTTTCTTATTCTGATAAACCTGAATTCAAAATATATGCAAGCTGGTATTTAAAAAAAGCAATGCAGAAGGCAGTTTTTTGAATTCTGAAAATGTATTACTCTGTTTTACTTTTAAGCTAAAACTAAACTGGTCTAAACTAACATACTTTTTTTTTTTTTACAAGAAACCTAGAACAATGCTAGTGAAAGATGCAAAACACAGAACATATATATAATTGTTAAAAATCACCTAAACAGGGGCTCCTGTGTGGCTCAGTTGGTAGAACACACAACTCTTGATCTTGGGGTTGTGAGTTTGAGCCTCATGTTGGGTGTTGAGATTACCTAAAAATTTAAAAATCTTTTTAAAAAATAACCTAAACATACAATAAAAACCTAGAAAGGGCTATATCAAAGTCTTAACGATAGTCTATGTTAAGAAAATGGTACAATGAATGATTTACTTTACTTTTCCTACTTCAATATATTTTGTGAATTTCCTCACAAATAATTCCTATTTTGTGAGTATAAAAATATTCTTATAATGGCAAATAAATATTTATTTGGGTACTATGACTTCTTAAGCCAGTTTAATGATTGTACAGTAAAAAAAAAAAATACTCAAGAACACAAACCAAGATTCTTAAACATTAAATTAAGCCGACTCTAGGAATTTATAATATCTTGATCTTAACCCCCACCCCACCAGAACTTCCAGGGAAGATGGCAGAGTAGGAGGATCCTAAGTTAACCTCATCATATGGATACAACTATATAACATCCACATCAGTGTAAATAGCCCAGAAAATGACCTAAAGACTGGCAGAACAGACTCTCCACAGCTAAATAGAGAGAAGAAGCCAAGTTGAAGAGAACAGGAAGCGGGGGAGACACAGTGGGGCACTAAATGGACCTGTGAAGACTGTCTACTAGAGCGAGCGTTGCTATTGGTGTGGAGAAGGGAGAGAAACAGACCCTAATGCCAAGCATCATGGGCATAGGGTACCTCATGGAGAAGACAAATCCTTAAAATATTTGGCTCTGAAAACCAGAGGGGCATAATTTTATGAGTTCTTTTTTTTTTTTAAGTTTATTTATTTTGAGAAAGAGCAGCTATGGGTGGTGTGAGGGGCAGAGAGGAGATAGAATAACTCAAGCAGACTCCATGCTGTCAGCATGAACCCAATGCGGGGCTCAATCTCATGAACCATGACATCACAACCTGAGCCAAAATCAAGAGTCAGACACTTAACTGACTGACCCACTCATGCGCCCCAATTTTGCGAATTCTTATCAATTAGCGAGGCTTAACACCTGGAACTTTAAAACCAGTGAGCTCAGCTCTGAAAGAGCCAAAGGACATAGGAAACTGAGTCCCTGCCCTTAAAGATACAACATAGAACCAGTGCTTTGGAAAATGCCCAGGGTACACGAAAGGGAGATTTGTTTACTAATCTCAGAGGCGGTGCAAGAGGAGCTGATGTGTTGAGAGGCATCTCCAAGAACAAAAGAGCTGGCGGGCACCATTTGCTTGCCCTTCCCCCTAGCCTAGATACATGGACACCTGGAGGACACCTGTGAGGACATCTGGGAGAACCAGCTAGCTTGTGTCTCCTGCAGACTTGCCTCCTCCAATATGCCCTTGGATGGAGCCCGTCCAAAATAGTGCCACAAGCCTGGCAGTGTGCAAAGACCCCTAACAGGGGCCACCACCACTCCACAGTGACTCCTGCCTGGGGGAGAGGGGAAGATAACCTCACACCAGTCAGACTGTAGCCCCAGTGAAAGGAAACGAAAACTTCTCAGGGGACAACAAAGGAAAAGAATGCTGCAATTTGGTGCTACTGCATCTCAGGCAAACACCTCGTCTGACTCAACTCAAGCCCAAGGCAACCCCAGAATGGCCGACTAACAACACAGGGTCCAAACCCTGCCCACAACAGGCAAAGATGGCCATTGTAAATGACTGGATTGAAAGAAAAGTGGTTCAGCTACAACAGTAGAGCTTATGAAACACACAGGAGATACTCCTAAAGTGCCAAATTCTGATGAACAGGTGACACTACACTGGAGGGTATTATAGGACCTCTTCTTCATAAGATTGCTACTTTCAAGAGCAGGAGACATAACTGACTTTCCTAACACATAGAAATAGACACAAAGTTAGTCAAAATGAGGAGACAGAGCAATATGTCCCAAATGAAAAAAACAGGACAAAAATCATGTAAGACAGCTCAATGAAACAGAGATAGGTAATATACCCGATAGAGAATTTAAAGTAATGGTCATAAATCGGGCACCTGGGTGGATCAGTCGGTTGAGCATCCAACTTTGGCTCAACTCATGATCTTGCAATTCATAGGTTCAAGCCCCATGTCAGGTTCTGTGCTGACAGCTTGGAGCCTGGAGCCTGCTTTGGATTCTGTGTCTCCCTCTCTCTGCCCCTCCCCTACTCATGCTCTCTCTCTCTCAAAAATAAACAAACATTAAAAAAAATTAAGGTAATGGTCATAAAGATACTCAGTGCACTTAAGAGTGGAGGGCCTCAGTAAGACCCTCAAAAAAGAGACAGAAACATAAAAAGAAATAGAAAACATAAGAAACATAAAAAAGAACTAATCAGAGATGAAGAACTCAATAACTAAAATTAGAAATACTTTAGATAGAATAAATAGCAGATTAGAGGAAGCAAAAGAACAGATCAATGACCTGAAGGACAGAGTATTGGAAAGCAACCAAAATGAATAGGAGAGAGAAAAAATAATAATAATAAATGAAAATAGGTTAAGGGAACGCAACCACTCCATCAAACATTATAATATTGCTTTATTGGTATCTCAAAAGGAGAAGAGAGAGAAAAAGAGGCAGAAAATTTATTTGAAGAAAAAAATAGCAAGAAAACTTCCTGAATCTGGGGAAGAAAACAAAAATCCAGATTCAGAAGATACAGAGAGTCCCCAACAAATCAACCCAAAAGAGGTCCACGTCAAGACACATAGTAAATAAAATGGCAAAATGTAGATATAAAGAAAGAATTTTAAAAGCACCAAGAACATAGAAAACAGTTACATACAACAGTTACATACATACATCTATAATGTTATCAGTGGATTTTTCAGCAGAAACTTTGCAAGCCAGAAGGGAATGGCATGATATAGTCAAAGTGCTGAAAGAGGTGGCTCAGTCAGTTAAGTGTCCAACTCTTGATCTCAGCTCTGATCATGATCTCACAGGCTCATGAGTTCAAGTCCTGCATCGGGCTGCACACTGTCAGCAAGAAGCCTGCTTGGGATTCTCTCTCTCTCTCTCTCTCTCTTTCTCTCTCTGTGTGTCCCTCCCCTGCTCTCTCTCAGAATAAATTTAAAAAATTTTTAAATAAAAAATAAAAATTCAAAGTCCTGAAAGAAAAACACCTGCAACCAAGAATAGTCTATCCAGCAAGGCTATCTTTCAGAATAGAAAGAGAAATAAAGAGTTTCCCAGACAAACAAAGTTAAAGGAATTAATCACCACTAAGCCAGCCTTACAAGAAATGTTAAAGAGGACTCATTGAATGGAAAAGAAAGACCATATGTAGGAGTAAGAAATGTAGGAAGCATAAAAGTAGCAAAATTCAGCATGTTAATAAAAATCATTTAAGGGATGCATAAAATAAAAGGGTGAAAAGTATGATATCAAATACCTAAAACATGGTAGGGAGGAGGGGAAGAAACATTTAGTACTTTTAGAATGAGTTCAAACTTAAGTGATCATTAACTTAATATAGACTGCTATATGTTTAAGATGTCATATATAAACTTAATGATAACCACAAATGAAAAACCCATAATAGATATGCAAAAATACAAAAAGAAGAGAATCCAAATATCTCACTAAAGAAAGACAGCAAACTGTGAAAGAGCAAGAGAAGAAAGGAATAGAGAACTACAAACACAACTGTAAAACAAGAAACGAAATGGAAGTAAATATATACTGATCAACAATTACTTGAAAATAAATGGACTACTACTAAACACTCCAGTCAAAAGACATAGAGTGATGGAATGGATAAAAATGCAAGACTCGTTTACATCTTGCTTACAAGACACTCATTTCTGGCCTAAATATACATGCAGATTGAATGAAAGTGAAGGGGTGGGAAAGATTTATCATGCAAATGTAAGTGAAAAGAAAGCCAAGGTAGCAATACTTATATCAGACAAAACAGACTTTAAAATAAAGACTACAACAGGAGACCAAGGACACTATTATTTAATCACAAAGGGAACAATCCAATAGGAAGATACAACAATTGTAAATATTTATGGATCCAACATAGCAGCACCCAAATATATAAAGCACTTAATAACAAACATACTATTATAGTAATACAATACTAGTAATACAATACTATTAGGTGACTTTAATACCCATTTACATCAATGGATAGATCATCCAAACAGAAAATTAACAAGGTAATAGTGGCTTTGAATGATACGTTGGACTGGATGAATCTAATAGATATAGTCAGAAGATTCCATCCTAAAACAGTAGAACACAAATTCTTTTCAAGTGCACATGGAACTTTCTCCAGAACAGATCACATATTAGTCCACAAAACAAGTTTCAACAAATTCAAAAAGATTTAAGTCATACGTGCATCTTTTCCAATGACAATTCTATGAAACCAGAAATAAACCACAAGAAAATATCTGGAAAGAACACAAACACATAGAAGTTAAATAATATGCTACTAACAATTAACGAGTCAACCATAAAATCAAAGAGAAAATCAATAAGTACATAAAGATAAATGGAAACACAATGATCCAAAATCTTTGGGATGCAGCAAAGCTGTTCTAAGAGGGAAGTTTATAACAATATAGGCCTACCTCGAGAAGCAAGAAAATCTCAAATAAACAATATAAACTTACACTGAAAGGAACTAGAAATATAAAGGTAAACAAAACCCCAAAGCAGTAGAAGGAATGAAATAATAAAGACTAAAGCAGAAATAAATAAAATAGAAACTAAAAACAAACAAACAACAAACAAAAAAAACAAAAGATCAATGAAACCAAGACCTGGTTCTTTGAAAAGATTAATAAAATTGACAAACTTTTACACAGATTCACCAAAAAAAAAAAAGAGAGAGAGAGAGAGAGTAAAGAGAGAAGACCAATATAAACAAAATCAGAAATGAAAGATGAGAAATAACCAATATCACAGAAATATAAAGGATAAGAAAATATTATGAAAAATTACAAGCTAAAAACTGGACAACCTAGAAGAAATGGATAAATTCACAGAAACACATAACCTTCCAATACTGAATCTGGAAGAAACAGAAAATTTGAACAGACAAATTACTAGCAATGAAATTGAGTAAGTAATCCAAAAACTCCTGGCAAACAAAAGTCCAGGACCAGACAGCTTCACAGGTGATATCTACCGAATATTTAAAGAAGAGGTAATATCTATTCTTCTCAAACTATTCCAAAAAATAAAAGAGAAAGGAAACCTTCTAAATTCATTCTATGAGGCCAGCATTACTCTGATACCAAAACCAGTAAAGACACTACAGAAAAAGAGAAATATAGGCAAGTATCTCTGATGAACATAGATGCAAAATTCTCAATAAAATATTAGCAAACTAAAATCAACAATACATTAAAAAAATTATTTACCATGATCAAGTGGGATTTATTCCGGGGATGCAAAGCTGGTTCAATATTCACAAATCGATCAACATGATATATCACATCAACAAGAGAAAGAATAAAAACCATATGAGTATTTTAATAGATGCGGAAAAAGCATATGACACAGTACAATATCCATTCGTGATAAAAACCCTCAACAAAGTAGCTCAAGAGGGAACATATCTCAACATAATAAAGGTTGTATATGAAAACTCGCAGCTAACATCATACTCAATGGGGAAAAACAGGGAGCCTTTCCCCTAAGATCAGGAACAAGATAAGGATGTCCAGTCTCACCACTTTTATTCAAACACAGTACTGGAAGTCCAAGCCACGGCAATTAGAGAAGAAAAAGAAATAAAAGGCATTCAAATTGGTAAGGAAGAGGAAAAACTTTCACTCTTTACAGATGGCATGATACTATACATAGAAAATCCTAAAGACTCCACCAAAAAACTGACACAACTGATAAATGAATTCAGAAGATGGCAGAATACAAAATCAATATACAGAAATCTGTTACATTTTGATACACTAATAATGAAGTATAAGAAATAAAAATTAATAAGACCATCCCATTTATAACTGCACCGAAAAGAATAAAATACCTAGAAATAAACTTAACCAAAGAGGTGAAAGACCTATACTCTGAAAACTATAAGAGTGATGAAAGAAATTGAAGATGACACAAACAAATGGGAAGATATGTCAGGCTTATGGATTGGGAGAACAAATATTGTTAAAGTATCCATACTACACAAAGAAATATACAAATTTAATGCAATCTCTATCAAAATACCAAAAGTATGTTTCACAGAACCAGAACAAATAATCTTAAAATTTGTATGCAACCACAAAAGACTCCAAATAGGCAAAGCAATCCTGAAAAAGAACAAAATTGGAGGTATCACAATCCCAGATTTCAAGATACACTACAAAGCTATAGTAATCAAAACTATATAGTTTATAGTAATCAAAACTGGCACAAAAAGAGGCACATAGATCAATAGAACAGAACAGAGAGCCCAGAAATAAGTCCACAATTATTTAGTCAATTAATCTTTGACAAAGGAAGCAAGAATACACGATGGGAAAAAGACAATTCCTTTAATACATGGTGCTGAGAAAACTGGACTGCTACATGCAAAAGAATGAAACTAGGTCACTTTCTCACATCATACACAAAAATACTCTAAGTATTTTTTTTAAGTTTATTTATTTTGAGAAAGAGCACCTATGGGTGGTGTGAGGGGCAGAGAGGAGATAGAATAACTCAAGCAGACTCCATGCTGTCAGCATGAACCCAATGCGGGGCTCGATCTCATGAACCATGACATCACAACCTGAGCCAAAATCAAGAGTCAGACACTTAACTGACTGACCCACTCATGCGCCCCAATTTTGCGAATTCTTATCAATTAGCGGGACCCTGAGATCAAGACCTGAGCTGAGATCAAGAGTCAGACACTTAACTGACTGAGCCACCCAGATACCCTAAACTATTTATATTTTTAACTTAAGACAAAATAAACTTAACTAGGTTAATAAAAAGTAATTTAGGGGCATCTAGGCGGCTCAGTCAGTTAAGCATCTGACATCGGCTTAAGTCATGATTTCATGGTTTGTGGGTTTAAGTCCTGCATCAGGCTCTGTGCTGGAGTCTTCTTTGGATTCTGTGTCGCCCTCTCTCTCTGCCCCTCTCAACTCACACCCTGTCTCTCAAAAATAAATAAAAAACATTTTAAAAATTAACAAAATAAAAAGTTATTTAGAAATCATAACTTAGTTCAGAAAATCTAAGATTTGACAGTTTAATCAATTTTTAGAAGAAATTTTTTTTTAATGTTTTTATTTATTTTTGAGAGCAGGAGAGACAAAGGATGAGTGGGGGAGGGTCAGAGAGAGAGAGGGAGACACAGAATCTGAAGCAGGCTCCAGGCTCTGAGCTGTCAGCACAGAGCCCGACGCGGGGCTTGAACTCACAGACTGTGAGATCATGACCTGAGCCGAAGTCGGACGCTTAACCGACTGAGCCACCCAGGCGCCCCTCAATTTTTAGAAGAAAAAGCAAATTGTTGACTTAGTACATAAAAGTGCAAAATATTCAGATAACCAGTAAAGTGCTAAAATAATGTACCAATGATCTCTGCACATAAGTTTGAATATTTTTATGAAACACAAAATTTATATCAACCCCAATATGACCATTAATATTAGCCAAAAAGTACTCACAAGTCAAAAGGGGTTTTTCTGTTCATAATACAAAATAGGTCTTGAGATTTCTGTGGTGGAAGCATACTATAAATACAAATTTTAAATGTTCTTTTCATGGAAGAAGAAAAACTGGTAGAGATCTTGTTAAAAACAAAATCTTGTACGACCACTTTTTTCTTTGAAATAGTAGTTAAACCACTCATTATATGAGCAAGGAAATACACCAAGATGACAATTTTACTTTCTTGATGTTTAAAGTTAGATTTCTTTCCTGCCAGAAGCAAAAACTAAATATTTATATAGGGACCACCCTTCTGCATAGCAACTCGTAGGAGTGGCAGGAATGACCATGCTGCCTTGCAACCGTGCTGGTAAAAACTATTTACATGACCATGAGCTTCCAGGAAAAATGTTTTATACTTGGTTATTTCATGATCATGCAGATGTAGAGGGCTCAAAGATAAACAAATGTTCTGACTTATCCTGATAGCACATCATTTCAACACTACAGATGATGTTCAAACCAAACGAAAATAACAAAAAGAGACTCTAAATTCCCTCGAAGAGGGAAGTGGTATCTTTCTTTGAACTTCTATAGCGCTGCCTTTCTTTTTTATTAAAAAAATTTTTTTACATTTATTTATTTTTGAGAGACAAAGAGACAGAGCACAAATAGGGGAGGGGCAAAGTGAGAGGGAGACACAGAATCCAAAGAAGGCTCCAGGCTCTGAGCTGTCAGCACAGAGCCTGATGTAGGGCTCAAACTCATGAACCATGAAATCATGACCTGAGCCAAAGTTGGATGCTGAACCAACTGAGCCACCCAGGTGCCCCAGCATTGCTTTTCTTAAAGTACTTATTTCCCACCTTCATTTCTGTACCTGTTTTGTTCTTGCATAGTTTAAGGAGAAAAGTTGTTATTGTCATCTAAAATGTCAACATGACTTGTACTTTGCTGAATTAGAAAGCAAAATTTTAATGGTAACTTAGCATGTGCAATGGAAAGCAAAATCTCAGTAATTCTTAACCTTTCTAGGGCCATCAACCACTTTGAGAACCTCCTGAAAGGTATGGACATTTTTTTCAAGAGAACTGTACACATACAATTTTGAATATAATTTTGGGTATCCCCTGACGCCTTTAAGGGATCCAATGACCCAAGTTAACAATTCTTGGTACATGAAACACCAGTAGCAAATCTGTTCTTCAACTTTAGAGGAAAGGAATAAAAGAGGGCATTAAAGTTCATGTTTTTATCAGACAAGTCAGGCTACCCACCCCCCAACACACACATACTAGAGCAAAAAGATGAGAAATGACCACCCACCCATCACAACCGCAGCAAGAAAACCAGCCAATCAAAACTAACTAACTAACTAACTAACAAAACTTCTCTTCAGGAAAATGATAAACCTTAGAGCAGAGAACACATTCCAGCATCAAGGGCTTCCCTGTCCCTAAAGTGATACCCTCCAGTCTGTGTATGTCAGCCCTGCCTATGCACACAGTCTCCCAACCAGGATTTTATCGCCTCTTTCTTAAAAACAATAGAGAGCTAAAGAACACCATACTTTTGAGGAAAGCCTGCCATATGAAAGAGATATAAACTAGAAGAAAAAACAGTCTTAGAAGAAAAAGAAATCCAGGGAACAAAATGGGAAGGGAGGTGAGAAACACACACACTTCCATCTCTGCCAACAAAACATGTAATAAGTATCCTCAGAGATATCTGAGAAAATATTGCATTCAAAAGCAAGTAAAAGTGTTAATATAAAAAACTGACAAGTAGAAAAGAGGAGATTCCTGAAATTTAAGAGTTATTGCTAAAATTTAAAAATTCAATTCAAAGAGTTAAAAGGTTAAAGTCAAGGAAATCTCACAGAATGCAGAATAGGAAGGTGAGAACAGATTTAAGATCTACAACAGTATATATATTAAAAAATGAACAATCTGAAAATGAAATTAAGAAAACATTTCTGGGGTGCCTGGGTGGCTCAGTTGGTTAAGTGTCAGACTTTGGCTCAGGTCATGATCTCATGGTTGGTGAGTTTGAGCCCCATGTCAGGCTCTGTGCAGACAGCTCAGGGCCTGGAACCTGCTTTAGATTCTGTCTCCCTCTCTCTCTGCCCTTCCCCCATTTACTCTCTCTCTCTCTCTCTCTCTCTCTCTCTCTTTCTCTCTCAAAACAAACAAAAAACAAAAACAAAACAAAAACAATTCCACTTACGACAGCAGTAAAAAGAATAAATACTTATGAATAAACTTAACAAAAGAAGTATAAGACTTATACACTGAAAAACTACAAAATATTGTTGAAAGAAATTAAATAAGTATCTAAACAAAAGACATTCCATGTTCATGAATCAGAAGACTTAACACTGTTAAGACGGCAAGACTTCCCAAAGTGATCTACAGATTCAATGCAATCCCTTGTCAGAATTCTAGCTGGCAACACCAAAGATACAATCCATGAGACAAAAAATGGATAAGTTGACATCATTAAAATTAAAAACTTCTGGGAGCACCTGGGTGGCTCAGTTGTTTAAGCATGAAAATTTGGCTCAGGGTATGATCTTGCAGTTAGTGAGTTCGAGCCCCAAGTAAGGCTCTCTGCTGTTAGCATGGAGCCTGTTTCAGAGATCTGTCTCCCTCTTCCTCCACCCTTCTCCTCTCTCAAAAATAAAACTTAAAAAAATAAAAAAGAGAGAAGGAGGATGAGAAAACACTTGCAAGAAATGGGAAAAAATATTTGCAAAAGACATAAAGACTGTCATCCAAAATATGCAAAGAACTTTTAAAACTCAACAGAAAAAAGTGAGCAATTCTATTTAAAAGTGGGGGAAGGAGGAATACCCCAGTGGCTCAGTAGGTTAAGCATCTGACTCCTGCTTTCGGTACAGGTCATGATCTCACAGTCATGAGATTGAGCCTTGAGTTGGGCTCCATGCTGGGCATGAAGCCTACTTAAGATTCTCTCTCCCTCTCCCTCCCCACTACTCCGCTCACACGTGCATGCATGTACTCTCTCTCTCAAAACAACAACAAAAAAAGGTGGGCAAAAGATATAGACATCTACCAAACATGATATACAGATGACAAATAAAGCATACGAAAAGATGCTAAACATCACACTGTAGAGAATTCCAAACTAAAATAACGGGACACCAGAGGAGTTAAGGTGACGGAGAAGTAGGGGGACCAGGATTTCCCTCATCCCCCAAACACAGCTATATTGAGGTCAGAACACTTGGAACACCCAGGCAATCAATCCACAGAGTGACAGAAAAATCTCCACAGGTAGAGGGAGACAGGTTGGCGGGACAGAGGTGTGTGTATCCGAATTAGGGAGATAAAACAGTGGAGGCAGGGAGGCGAGGGAACCCCTTCTGTGGAGACAAAAAGTAGAGAAACAGGGGCTTTGCATTGAGGTACTGTGTCAGGACAAGAGAAAAACCTCTCCTGACCAGGGACTGGGGAATGAGAAATAAGGAGAGTATCAGTCCCTACTTAGTAAACAGCCTTAGGAGTTGAGATCGGAGTTTTCAAAAGTGCGTGACTCTGTCCGGGCGGAGGCCTCCGCCCTGCGCATGCGCCTGGTGGGGAGGGAGCCAGCCCCAGGGAGTGGCAGGGATCTCAGGGGCGTGCTGGGAGAGAACAGTCCCCTCCCTGCAGTACTGTGGGAAGAGGGTTTATTGCCTCTCCAAGGGCAAAAGACCCAGAAAGCGCCCGCCAAAAGCCCTTTATTGGCAGAGTGGAGTGTCCTTACCCCAGAACCGGGACCATATTGAGTGGGATCCTTTAAGACTTCAGGTTTTAATTCCCACCCAAGTACAGGAGGCACAGGAGACTGTGGAGCGGGACAAGCCAAACACCCACGCTGCACTATGAGGGCTGCCTGACAGCTGGTTTGAGACACCCAATCTGGGGAGGAGAGATTGGGGCGTCACCATTTTTCTCCCTATCGCCAACGCAGTGTATGCTTCCGGGAACAGGAAAGTGGCCTCCAGTGGAGGCGGGACCTGCTTGCACCAAACCTTGCCCCTCCGTGCCTGGTAACTGCTTATCTACTGGACTGACACTGAGTGAACCAGATGGCCTCTCCTCCAGACCACCACAGCCGCGGGGTCCCAGGCACCAACAAACGACTGTCCTGCAGTTTTGTGTTAGTCTGTCTCTTTTTTTCCCTCTTTTCTTTTCTTTCCTTCTCTTTTCTTTTCCTTTGTACGCTTTTTTTCTTTTTTTTCTTTTGTAATATATAATATATATATATACACACACACACATATATATATAAAACATTTATTTGTTTTCCTTCTTTTTCTTTCTCTGTTATGTTTGTTTGTTTAATCAGGCATTTTTACTGTATTCTTTTTACACATTTTCTAACCTCTTCATTCTTTATTTTCCATTCTCTTCCTCTGGAATAAGCCTTATAGTTTCTTTTATTCTCTCGTTGGTCTTTTTTTTTTTTTTTTTTTCCATTCCTTTCATTTTTCTCTTTGTATGAGATCAGGTTCCCTGACCTTTCTTTTTTTCCAGCGTTACTTCAATGAACAAATCAAAGCACACCTGGTGGAAGGTCCAAAATGATCCACCACTACCAGCAAGTAGGTCTTCTATAAAGACTGACCAGTGGGATAGAGCAGGAATACTCAACAGAATGCATGCAACACACTCCAGAAATACTGTCTGAAGTGCCAGGTCCTGGACAGTGTATAACCCCTTTGTAGTATAGTAGTTTTTGCAGGTACAGGACACATAATAAGCTATTAAAACACATAAAAGACAGAAACCTAGCCTAACTGACAAAACAGAAGAATTCTTCTCAAAAGAAACTGCAAGAAGAAATGATAGCCGGAGAATAGCTTAAAACAGATATAAACAATATCTCTGAACAAGAATTTAGAATAATAGTCATCAGACTAATAGCTGGGCTTGAAGAAAGCATAGATGACAGCAGAGAATCTACTGCTACAGAGATTAAAGACCTAAGAAATAGTCACAATGAATTAAGAAATGCCGTGAACGAGATGCAAAATACACTAGATACAGTGACAGCAAGAATGGAAGAAGCAGAGGAAAGAATAGGTGAAATAGAAGATAAAATTATGGAAAATGATGAAGCTGAGAAAAAAAGATTAAGGAAATTACTAGATGACAATGGGAGACCTAAGTGATTCAATGTAACGAAATAATATCTGTATCATAGGAGTTCCAGAAGAAGAAGAAAGAGAGAAAGGGGCAGGAGGTTTATTTGAACAAATTATAGTTGAGAACTTCTCTAATCTGGGGAAGGAAACAGGCATCCGAGTTCAAGAGGCACAGAGAACTCCCTTCAAAATCAACAAAAACAGGTCAACACCACAACATATCATAGTGAAACTGGCAAAGTACAAAGATAAAGAGAGAAATCTGAATGCATCTAGGGATAAATGGGCCTTAACCTACAAGGGTAGACACATAAGGGTTATAGCAGACTTGTCCACTGAAACTTGGCAGGCCAGAAGGGAGTGGCAGGAAATATTCAATGTGCTGAATAAGAAAAATATGCTGCCAAGACTCCTTCATCCAGCAAGGCTGTCATCCAGAACAGGAGAGATAAAGGCTTTCCCAGACAAACAAAAACTAAAGGAGTTCATGACCACGAAACCAGCCCTGTAGGAAATCCTATTGGTGACTCTGTGAGTGGAAAGCAGCAAAGACTAGAAAGGACCAGAGACATCACCACAAGCACAATACCCACAAATAACACAAGGACACTAAATCCATATCTTTCAATAATCACTCTGAATATAAATGGACTAAATGCCCCAATCAAAAGACATAGGATATCAGATTAAAAAAAAAAAAGATCCATCTATTTGCTGCCTACAAGAAGTTCATTTTAGACCCGAGGACACCTGCGGATTGAAAGTGAGGGGAGGGAGAACCATCTATCATGCTATAGGATGTCAAAAGAATGCCAGAGTAGCCATACATTATCAGACAAACTAGATTTTAAAACACAGACTGTAACAAGAGATGACGAAGGGCATTATATCATAATTAAGGGGTCTATCCATCAAGAAGAGCTAGCAATTGTAAATGTTTATGCCCCTAAAGATAAAGCACCCAAATATATAAATCAATTAATCACAAACATATAAATGTGTAGATAATAATACCATGATTGTAGGCGACTTGAATACTCCACTTACAGCAATGGACAGATCATCTAGGCAGAAAATCAATAAGGAAATAATGACTCTGAATGACACATTGAACCAGATGAACAGATATATTCAGAATTTTTCATATAAAAGCAGCAGAATACATATTCTTCTAGAGTACACACTAAACATTCTCCAAAAAGATCACATACTAGGTCACAAAACAGCTCTCAACAAATATAAAAGGATTGAGATCATACCATGCATATTTTCAGATCACAACACAAGAAAAAATTTGGAAAGCCCCCAAACACATGGAGATTAAAGAACATCTTACTAAAGAATGAATGGGTCATCCAGGAAATTAAAGAAGAAATTAAAAAATATATGGAAACAAATGAAAATGAAAACGCGACATTCTAAATCCTTTGGGATGCAGCAAAGACAGTCCTAAGAGGAAAATCCTTTGCAATCCAGGCCTATCTCAAGAAGCAAAAGAGGTCCCAAATACACAACCTAACCTCACACCTAAAGAAACTAAAACAGAGCAGCAAACAAATCCCAAAGCCAGCAGAAGAAGAGAAATAATAAAGATTTGAACAAAAATAAACAATATAGAATAAAAAAAAAGGTAGAACAGATCAATGAATCTAAGAGCTGGGTTTTTGAAAGAATAAACAAAATGGATAAATCCCTAGCCAGACTTCTCAAAAAGAAAAGAGAGAGGATCCAAATAGATAAAATCATGAATGAAAGAGGAGAGATCACAACCAACACCACAGAAATACAAACAATTATTGGAGAATACTATGAAAAATTATGTGCCAACTGGACAATCTGGAAGAAATGGACAAATTCCTAGACATGCACACATTACCAAAACTCAAACAGGAAGAAACAGAAAATCTGAACAGACCCATAACCAGTGAAGAAATTGAATCAAGTATCAAAAATCTCTCAATAAAAGAATCCTGGGCCAGATGGCTTCCCAGGGGAATTGTACCAGACACTTAAAGCAGAGTTAATACCTATTCTTCTCAAGCTGTTACAAAAAATAGAAATGGAAGGAAAGCTTCCGGACTCATTCTGTGAAGCCAGCATTACCTTGATTCCCAAACCAGATGAAGACTCCACTGAAAAAGAGAATTACAGGCCAATATCCCTGATGAACATGGATGTGAAAATTCTCAACAAGATACTAGCAAATCAAATTCAAGAGTGTATTAAAAGAATCATTCACCATGACCAAGTGGGATTCATTCCTGGTCTGCAGGGCTGGTTCAATATTGCAAATAAATTAATGTAACACACCACATTAATAGAAAAAAGGATAAGAACCACATGATCCTCTCAATAGATGGAGCAAAAGCATCTGGCAAAATACAGCATCCTTTCTTAATAAAAACTCTCGAGAAAGTTGGAATAGAAGGTACATACCTTAACATCATAAAAACCATATATGAAAGGCCCACGGTGAATATCCTCCTCAATGGGGAAAAACGGAGAGCCTTCCCCCTGAGATCAGGAACACGACAGGGATGTCCACTCCCACCACTATCATTTAACATAGCGTTGGAAGTCCTAGCATCAGCAATCAGACAATAAAACCAAATACAAAGGCATCTAAATTGGCAAAGAAGAAGTCAAACTTTCACTTTTCACAGATGACATGATACTCTACATGGAAAACCTGAAAGACTCCCACAAAAATCTGCTACAGTAGACACATGAATTCAGCAAAGCTGCGGGATATAAAATCAATGTACAGATATTGGTTGCATTTCTATACACTAATAACGAAACAACAAAAAGAGATATCAAGGAATCAATCCCATTAACAATTGCGCCAAGAACCATAAAATACCTAGTAATAAAACTAACTAACCAAAGAGGTAAAAGATCTGTATGCTGAACACAATAGAAAGCTTATGAAAGAAATTGAAAAAGACACAAAGAAATGGAAAAACATTCCATGCTCACGGATTGGAAGAACAAATATTGTTAAAATGTCGATAGCACCCAAAGCAATTTACACATTCAGTGCAATCCCAATCAAAACAGCACCACCTTTCTTCACAGGGCTATAACAAACAATCCTAAAATTTGTACAGGACCACGAAAGACTCCAAATAGCCAAAGTAATGTTGAAAAAGAAAACCAAAGCTTGAGGCATCACAGTCCTGGACTTTAGCCTGTATTACAAAGCTGTAATCATCAAGACAGTATGGTATTGGTACAAAGACACACAGATCAATGAAACAGAATAGAGAACCCAGAAATGGGCCTGCAAGTATATGGCCAACTAATCTTTGTCAAAGCAGGAAAGAGTATCCAATGGAAAAAAGACAGTCTCTTTAGCAAATGATGCTGGGAGAACTGGACAGCAACATGCAAAAAAATAAACCTGGACCATTTTCTTACACCATGCTCAAAAATAAACCCCAAATGGATGAAAGACCTAAATGTGAGACAGGAAACAATCAAAATCCTAAAGGAGAAAACAGGCAGCAACCTCTTTGACCTCAGCCACAGCAACTTCTTACTTGACATGTCTCCAAAGGCAAAGGAAATAAAAGCAAAAATGAACTTTTGGGACCTCATTAAGATAAAAAGCTTCTGCACAGCAAAGGAAACAATGAACAAATCTAAAAGGCAACCCACAGAATGAGAGAAGATATTTCCAAATGACATATCGTACAAAGGATTAATATCCAAAATCTATAAAGAACTCACCAAACTCAACTCCTGAAAAACAAACAATCCAGTGAAGAAATGGGCAAAAGATACGACTAGACACTTTTCCAAAGAAGACATCCAGATGGCTACCAGACACATGAAAAGATGCTCAACATAATTCATCATCAGGGAAATACAAATCAGAACTACAATGAGATACTACCTCACACTGATCAGAGTGGCTAAAATTAACAATTCAGGAAACAACAGATGTTGGCAAGGATGTGGAGAAAGGGGAACCCTCTTGCACTGTTTTTAGGAATGCAAATTCGTGCAGTCACTCTGGAAAACAGTGTGGAGCTTCCTCAAAAAATTAAAAATAGAATTACCCTATGACCCAGAAATAGCACAACTAGGAATTTATCCAAAAGATATGGTAGTGCTTTTCGAAGAGGCACATGCACCCCAATGTTTATAGCAGTGCTATCAACAATAGCCAAATATGGAAAGAGCCCAAACTGATGAATGGATAAAGAAGCTGTGGTGTATATATGTACGTACACACACACACACACACACACACACACACACACACACACACACAATGGAATACTACTCAGCAATGAAAAAGAATGAAATCTTGCCATTTGCAACAATGTGGATGGAACTGGAGGGTATTATGCTGAGCAAAATAAGTCAGTCAGAGAAAGGCAGATATCATATGATTTCACTCATATGTGGAATTTGAGAAATTTAACAGAAGACCATAGGAGAAAAGAAGGAAAAATAAGAAACAGAGAGGGAGGCAAACCAGAGAACTGAGGTTTGATGGGGGTCTTGGGTTGGGGGGTCGGGAAAATGTGTGATACGCACTGAGAAGGGCACTTGTTGGGATGAGTAATGGGACACCAATATACTCCTTTCAGAATGGCTAAAATTCAAAACACTGACAATACTAAATGTTGACAAGGATATAGAACCATCTTGGCAGTTTCCCCCCACCCTTTTTTAATGTTTAATTTATTTATTTTGAGAGAGAGAGAGCAGGAGAAGTGCAAAGAGAGAAAGGGAAAGAGAGAATCCCAAGCAGGCTCCACACTGTCAGCACAGAGCCCAGCCCAGGGCTTGATCTCAGGGACCATGAGTCAAAATGAAGAGTCAGATGCTTAACCAACTGAGTCACCTAGGTGCCCCATTGGTAGTTTCTTAGAAAAGTAAATGTACTCTTAGAATATGATGGAGCGGGGCGCCTGGGTGGCTCAGTTGGTTAAGCGGCCGACTTCAGCTCAGGTCATGATCTCGAAGTTTGTGAGTTTGAGCCCTGTGTAGGGCTGACTGTGCTGACAGCTCAGAGCCTGGAGCCTGCTTCAGATTTTGTATCTCCCTCTCTCTCTGCCCTTCCCTTGTTCACGCTCTGTCTCTGTGTCTCTCAAAAAGAAAAAAAAGTTAAAGAATATGATGCAGCAATTGTGCTTCTTGGTATTTATCATGAGCTGAGAATTTATGGCCACACAGAAATCTGCACATGGATATTTGCAGCAGCTTTATTCTTAACTGACAAAACTTGAAAGCAGTGGACAAACTATATAGTATATCTATAAAATGGAATATAAAACAGCAATAAAATGAAATTAGCTACCAAGCCACAAAAAGACATGGAAAAGCCCTAAACGCATACTACTAAGTGAAAGAAAGCTGTCTGAAAAGGCTATATACTGTATAATTCCAATTATATGACAAATCAGAAAGAGCAAAGTATAGAGACAGTAAAAGAGGTTAGTGGTTGCCAAAGGCTAGGAAGCAGTCTCAGGGAGGGGTAGGAAGGGAGGATCAGGTGGAAGCACGAGAGATTTTTAGGACAATGAAACTCTTCTGTGCCATACTGTAATCTCAGATATATGACATTATGCATTTGTCAAAACTCACAGAACTATACAACACAGAGAGTGAACCCTAATGGACTTTAGTTAATAATAGCGTGTCACTACTGGTTCATCACTTGTAATAAATGTACCAACTTATGCAGGATGTAAATAATTGGGGAAACAGTGGGTGTGTGTAATGGAAAGGAATATACTGGATCTATCTGCACTTCCTGCTTTATGCTTTTATAAACCTAAAACTACTCTAAAAAGTAAAGTCTAGTATTTAAAACAAGAACAACAACAACAACATCCAAGGCTGTCTTTATTGCAGAAATTGACAAACTGATTTTGAAATTCATATGGCAGGGGCCCCTGGATGGCTCCGTTGGTTAAGCATCTAACTTCGTCTTGGGTCATGATCTTGCAGTTTGTGGGCTTGGGTCGTTAGTTGGGCTCTGTGCTGACAGATCGGAGCCTGGAGCCTGCTTCAGATTCTGTTTCCTCTGTCTCTGCCCCTCTCCCACTCACACTCTGTGTCTCTCTCTCTCTCTCTCTCAAAAATAAACATTAAAGAAATTTTTTTAATTCATAGGGTAATACCAGGGACCCAAAATAAGTCAAAACAATCTTCAAATAGAATAAAATTGGCGGGGGGCGGCGGAGGCGTGCACCGGGATGGCTCAGTTAAGCGTTGAACTCTTGATTTTGGCTCAGGTCATGATCTCGTGGTTCATGAGATGGAGCCCCAATTCAGGTTCTGTGCTACAAGCACAGAGCCTGCTTGGGCTTCTCTGTCTCCCTGTGTCTCTGCCCCTCCCTTACTCTCTCTCAAAATAAATAAATAAACAATAAAAACAACAACAAAATTGATAACTCATACTTCCTGATTTCAAAACCATGACGCTACAGTAATCAAGAGAACATAAACATATAAATCAATGGAGCAGAAGTGAAAATTCAGAAATAAACTCTTATCCTTTTGGTCAAATTACTTTCAACAAAGGTGCCAAGAAAATTCCACAGAGAAGAAACAGTCTTCTCAACAAATGGTGCTGGAACAGAACAAAGTTGGATGCACAAAGATCAACTCAAAATAAATCATAGATCTAAATATAAGAGCTAAAAGTATAAAATTCTCAGAGAAAAATATACAAATAGATCTTTGTGACCTCGAGTTAGGCCCACAGTTTCTCAGCCAAAACACCAAAAGCACAAGCAACAAAAGAAAAAATAGATACATTAGACCGTATCAGAACTTAAAGTTTTTGTACTGCAAATGGTATCATCAGGAAGGTAAAAAGACAACCCACAGAATCAGAGAAATTACTTGTAACTCATATTTCTAATACGGGATTTGTACCCATAATATATAAAGAACCCATATAACTTAACAATGAAAAGACAAATAAGCCAATTTAAAAATGGGCATAGATTCACTGGAATCCTCACACATTGGTGGTGGAAATGTATGCAGTCACTCTGGAAAATGCTTCAATGGTTCCTCAAAATGTTAAACACAGAAAATATGACCCAGAAATTCCACTCCTAGGCATACACCCAAAGGAAATGAAAATATATATCCACATTAAAAACTTGTACATGAGTATTCACAGCAGCATTATTTGCCATAGCCAAAAAGTGAAAACAATCCAAATATTCATCAACTGATGAATGGATTGATTAAATGTGGTATATCTATCTATACAGTAGAATGCTATTTGATCATAAAATAATGATAGTTATTATAACATGGACGAGTCATGGAAGAATTATCCTCAGTAAAAGAATCCAGATATAAAAGATAACATGTTATATGATTCCATTCATATTTAATGTCCAGGAGAGGCATACGGAAAGATAGAAAATAGAACAGTGGTTGCCTAGGGGTAGGGAGGAAGGAATAGGGAGTGACTGCTAATGAGTATGAGGTTTCTTTTTAGGGTGATCGAAATGTTCTAAAGGTAGATCGTGCTGATGGTTGCGTAACTCAGTGAATACACTATAAACCAGTGAATCGCACATGTAAATTAGTGAAATTTATAGTGTTAGAATTATATCTCGATAAAGCTGTTTTAAAAAACTAAGACTTAGAGCATCTATCTTAGACTTACAGTAACCAGAGTTGTAGGGGGAAAAAAAGGGAGAATACTGTATAGAAAAATAATAATAAAAGGGAATATTCCGGTCTCAAGCTCGAAACAAACCCCCTGTTCCCTAAAAAAAATTCATAAGGTGTTCATCACTATACCCACATAAAAAGACCCACACCAAGGATAAGGAGATGAAACTAAACATTTCCAGAGAGAAGAAACAAACAAACTAACAAAGTCGCCTACAGAGAATAAAAACCAGACTGGTATCAGACTTCTTACTACCATTACAGAATGCCAGTAGCATAAAGACAGTTAGGAAATGTCTTCAAAGTTCCCAGGGAAAATAATGTAATATAGTATTCTATATTCAGGCAAATCATCAATCAGGTATAAATAAGGGGAGAGAATAAATGCATTTTTAAAAAATTTATTTATTTATTTTGAAAAAGACAGAGACAGTGTGAGTGGACAGAGAGAGGAGGGAGAGGAGAGAATCCCAGTCAGGCTCAATGATGCCGGAGCTTGAACCCACAAAGCTGTGAGATCATGACCTGAGCTGAAACCAAGAGTCAGACATTTAACCAGCCGAGACACCCCAGCACCCCAAAAATAAATGCATCTATTTTATATTTTTATTTTATTTTTGAGAGAGAGCATGAGTGGGGGGAAGGGGCAGAGAGAGAGGGAAACACAGAATCCGAAGCAGTCTTCAGGTTGTCAGCGCAGAGCCCGATGTGGGGCTCAAACTCACGAGGCATGAGATCATGACCTGAGATGGAGTGGGACGCACAACCAACTGAGCCATCCAGGTGCCCTGAAAACAAATGCATTTTCAAGAGATGTGGCACCCAGAACGTTACCTCCCAGTACTGCCTTTGTTAGAAGATACTCTAAGGCATGTTACAAAAAATGAGAGTAAATTAAGAAAGAACAAGACATGGAATCAAAGAAATAGTGGAACCAACTTAGAAAAGTAACAATGGGAATGCTTAGGACAGCTTGAATCAGACCTAGAGAGCAGTTAAGTCTGGAAACAACAACACTGAAGGCTCGCTTGGGAGAACAGACTAAGAATTTAAAACAACATAAGGTGTTAATGACTAATGATGCAAACAAAGAAAGACAATTAGAAATTCAAGAACGATAAAGTTCCATTCAAGAAAGGAAATGTAGGGGCACCTGGATGGGTCAGTCGGTTAAGCACCCAACTCTTGATTTTGGCTGAAGTCATGATCTCATGGTTCCTGAGTTCAAGCCCCTTGTCAGGCTCTGTGCTGACAGTGTGGAACCTACTTGGGATTCTCTCCTTCTGTCCTTCCCCTGTTCATGCACATGCACTCTTTTTCTCTCAAAATACATACATACATACATATGTAAATTCATAAATACATAAATGAATGAATGAATGAATAATTTTTTTACCGTTTTATTTATTTTTGAGAGAGAGAGACAAGACAGAGTGCAAGCAGAGGAGGGGCAGAAAGGAGACAGAATCTGAAGCAGACTCCAGGCTCTGAAATGTCAGCACAGAGCCCGATGCAGGGCTTGAATCCACAAACCACGAGATCATGACCTGAGCCAAGGATGGATACTTAACCGACTAAGCCACCCAGGTGCCCCAATAAATATATATTTTTTAAAGTTTATTTATTTTGGGGCACCTAAGTGGCTTAGTTGGTTAAGTGTCCGACTTCGGCTCAGGTCATGATCTCAAGGTTGGTAGGATCAAGCCCCATGTGGGGATCTGAGCTAACAGCATGGAGTGTGCTTAGGATACTCTCTCCCTCTCTCTTTGCCCCTCCCCCACTCTCTCTCTCTCTCTCTCTCTCTCTCACACACACACACACACACACATATGCACGTGGTCTCTGTCTCTAAATAAATAAATAAACATTAAAGAAAAAAAAGAAGTAAAAATGGAAGCTACCACTTAGAAGATTAAAAGTGGTTCAACCTGAATAACAAAATGAAGAGTAGAAAGAATTACTCGAGTGATTGTTTTTCATCATGTACCCTAACAATCTGACTTTTTAAAAAGAGACCTTTAGGAACTACACAGTCAGAAAGCAATGAGCAAAATGGCAATAAGTACATACTTATCAATAATACTTTAAAGTTATTTTTTTTTAACGTTTATTTATTTTTGAGAGACATAGAGACAGAGTATGAGCAGGGGTAGGGCAGAGAGAGAGGGAGACACAGAATCCGAAGCAGGCTCCAGGCTCTGAGCCGTCAGCACAGAGCCCGACGCGGGGCTCGAACTCACAGACCGTGAGATCATGACCTGAGCCGAAGTCGGCCGCCCAACCGACTGAGCCACCCAGGTGCCCCCTTATCAATAATACTTTAAAACCTCCAATCAAGGGATGCCTGGGTGGCTTAATCGGTTAAGGGTCCAACTTTTGATTTCGCCTCAGGGCGTGATCTCATGGTTCCTGAGTTCAAGCCCAGCATGGGGCTCTCTGCTATCAGTGCAGAGCCTCCTTCAGATCCTATGCCCCGCTCTCTCTCTGCCCCTCCCCTGTTCATGTGTATGCTCTCTCTCCTTCTTTCGAAAATAAATTAAAAAAAAATTTTTTTTTAAAGCTCCAATCAAAAGACAAAAGGTGGTTAAATGGACAAAAAAACAAGACCCATCTATAAGCTGCTCACAAGAGACTCACATCAGACCTAAACACACATAAAAACTGAAAGGGAAGGGGGAAGCACATGCACCATGCACATGAAAATGAAAAAAAGCTGGAGTAGCAATACTTGTATCAGACGAAACAGACTTTAAAGCAAAGACTGTAGGAAGAGACAAAGAAAGCACTATACAATGACAATGGGATCAATCGAACAAGAAGATGTAACAATTATAAATATTTATGCATGCCACATAAAAGCACCTAAATGCATGAGGCAAATATTAACAGACATAAAAGGATAGCAGAAACTGATAGCAATACGACAACCACAGGGGACTTTAATACCCCACTTCCATCAGTGGGTAGATCATCCAGACAGAAAATCAACAAGAAAGCAATGGCTGTAGACAACACATTAGACTAGAAGGGCCTAACAGAACATTCTATCCAAAAACAGTAAAATACACATTCTTTCCATGTGCACATGGAACATTCTCCAGAACAGATCACATGTTAGACCACAAAACAAGTATCAATAAATTTAAGGAGACTGAAATCATATTAAGCATCGTTTCCAACCCCAATGAAAACTGGAAATCAATTAAAAGATACAATTCTAAAAAAAACACAAACACATAGAAGCTAAAAAAAAATGCTACTAAAGAACAGATAGGTCAATCATGAAATCAAAGAGGAAATGAAAAAATACATGAAGACAAATGGAAATGAAAACACAACAGTCCAAAACCTCTGGGATGCAGCAAAAGCAGCTCATAAAGGGAAGTTTAGAGCAATATATGTTTATCATAAGAAACAAAAAAAATTCCAAATAAACAACCGAACCTTAAAACTGAAGGAGCTAAAAAAAGGAACAAAGCTCAAAGCTAGTAGAAGGAAGGAAATAATAAAGAGTAGATCAGAAATAAAAGAAATAGAGACCAAAAACACAACAGAAAACACCAATGAAACCAAAAGGTGGTTCTTTGAAAGAATAAACAGAATAAATAAACATTTAGCCAGACTCATCAAGGAAAAAAAGAGGGTGGGCTCAAATAAATGAAATCAGAAATGAAGGAGGATAAATCACCACCACAGAAATACAAAGGATTAGAGTATGAAAAATTATATGCCAACAAATAGAAACATACAATCTTCCAAAACTAAATCAGAAATAAATAGAAAATTTGAAGAGACTCAATTACTAGTAAGGAAATGGAATTAGTAATCAAAGAACTCCCAACAAACAAAAGTCCAGGACCAGACGGCTTCACAGGTGAATTTTAACAAACATTTAAAGAAGAGTTAATACCTACTTTTCTCAAAGTATTCCAAAAACTAAAAGAGGAAGCCAGCATTACCCTACTACCAAAACCAAACAAAGATACCCCCAAAAAGAAAACTATAGGCCAATAGCCATGATGAACATAGATGTAAAATCCTCAACAAAATATTAGCAAACCAAATTCAACAAAGCATTAAAAACAAGAGTTTACCACAATCAAGTGGGATTTATTCCAAGGATGCAATGGTGGTTGACTATTTGCAAATCAATCAATGTGATACATCACATCAACAAGAGGAAGGATGAAAACAATATGATTACCTCGATAGATGCAGGAAAAAAAACATGTGACAAAGTACATCCATGATGAAACTCTACAAAGTGGGTTTAGAGAGAAAATGTTTCAACATAAAAAGAGCCATATATAGTGCTCACTTTGGCAGCACATATACTAAAAAGAGCCACCTATAAAAATCCCACAGCTAAAATCACATTCAACGGTGACAAACTGAAAGCTTTTCATCAAGAACAAGACAAGGATGTCCACTCTCACTGCTTTTATTCAACATAGTACTGGAAGTCCTACCTGCAGCAATCAGACAAGAAAAAGAAATAATAGGCATCCAAATTGGTAAGGAAGAAGTAAAACTCACTCTTTGCAGATGACATGATACTATATACAGAAAACCCTAAAGATTTCGCAAAAAAACTACTAGAAATGATAAATGAATTCTGTAAAGTTGAATACAAAAATTAATAACAGAAATCTATTACATTTCTATACACTAATAATGAAGTAGAAGAAAAAGAAAATAAGAAAGCAATCCCATTTACAATTGCATAAAAAGAATAAAATATCTAAGAATAAATTTAACCAAGGAGGTGAGAAACCTATATTCTGAAAACTGTCAGAAACTGATGAATGAAACTGAAGATGACACAAAGAATTGGAAAGACGTTCCGTCTCATGGATTGGAAGAACAAATATTGTTTAAATGTCTATACTACCCAACGCAATCTACACATTTAAAGCAATCCCTATCAAAATATCAATACCATTTTTCACAGAACTAGAACAAATAATACTAAAATTTGTATGGAATTATGAAAGACTTCCAACAGCCAAAGCAATCTTGAAAAAGAAAGGCAAAGGAGGAGGCATCACAATTCTGGACTTCAAGTAATATTACAAAGCTGCAGTGATCCAAACAGAATGTCACTGGCAAAAAACAGACACACAGATCAGTGAAACAGGACAGAGAGCCCAGAAAGAAACCCACACCTATATGGTCAATTAATCTATAACAAAGGAGGCAAGAATATAGAATGGGGAAAAGACAATCTCTTCAATAAATAGTGCTGAGGAAACTCAACAGCTACACGGGAATGAAACTGGACCACTTTCTTACACCATACATAAAAGTAAACTCAAAATGGATGAAAGACCTAAATGTGAGACCTGAAATCATAAAACTCCTAAAAGAAAACATAGGCAATAATGTCCTGGACATCAGCCTTAGCAACATTTTTCTAGATACAACTCCCGAGGCAAGGGAACCAAAAGCAAAAACAAACTAGTGGGACTATACCTAAATAAAAAGCTTTTGTACAGTGAAAGAAAACACCACCAACAAAAAAAGGCAACCTAGTGAATGGGAGAAGATATTTGCAAATAACATATCTGATAAGGGGTGAATACCCAAAATATATAAATAATTCATACAACTCAACACCAAAAACACAAATAATCCAATTAAAAATGGGAAGAGAACCTGAAGAGACATTTTTCCAAAGAAGACATACAGATGGCCAACAGACACATGAAAAGATGTTCAACGTCACTAATCACCAGGGAAATGCAAATCAAAACCACAATGAGATATCACTTCACACCAATCAGAAAGGCTATCATCAAAAATACAACAAATAACAAGTGTTAGCACAGATATGGAGAAAAAGGAACCCTCAGGTACTACTGATACATTCCCACCAATGTAAGTTGGTGCAACCACTGTAGGAAACAGTATGGAGGTTACTCAAAAAGTTAAAAACAGAAATACCATATGATCCAATAATTCCACTACCCAAAGAAAAGGAAAACACTAATTTGAAAAGATATATGCACTCCCATGTTTATTTCTGCATTATTTACAATAGCCAAGATATAGAAGCAACCCAAATATCCACAGATAGATGGATAGAGGAGAGCAGCATGTATACACACACGCGCACGAATATTATTACTCAGCCATAGAAAAGAATGAGATCTTGCCATCTACAACAACATGGATGGACCTAGAGGGTATTGTGCTGTGTGAAGAGAGTCAAACAGACAAAGACAAATACTACATGATTTCATTTATATGTGGAATCTAAAAAAACAAGGCAAACAAACAAAAAAATAAACATTCTTAAATACAGAGGTGAAGGGTTGTGGGTGGGCAAAATAGACAAAGGGGACTAAGAGGTACAAACTTCCAGGTATAAAACAAATAAATCACAGAGATGAAAAGTACTGCAATGGGAATATAGACAATAATATTGTAATAACATTATATGGTGACAGATGGTAACTACACTTATCATAGTGAGCACTGAGTAATATAAAGAATTGTCAAATCAATATGTTGTACACTTGAAACTAATGCTACATTGTATGTCAATTAAACTTCAATTTAAAAAAGAGGGAAAAAGGCCTTCTTACTCTGATTTAAAAAAAAAAAAAAAGCGGAGGTGGGGGGCACCTGGGTGGCTGGGTCAGTTAAGCATCTGACTTCGGCTCAGGTCATGAGCTTAAGGTTTATGAGTTCAAGCCCTGAACCGGGCTCTATGCTGACAGCTTGGAGCCAGGAGCCTGCCTGGATTCTGTGTCTCCCTCTCTCCCTGTCCCTTCCCTGCTCACACTCTGTCTCTGTCTCTCAAAAATAAATGTTAAAAAAAATTGTTTTTAAAATAAATTATTTGAAGTAATGGAAATTATAGATTTGGAGAGTCAAAAATAACTTGGGATTTAAGTGAATTTCCACCTAAACATGAATATAACAATCACTGTGAGACTTACGGTTTTTTTTTTTTTTAGTTTCTTTATTTTGAGAGGGGGCGGGGGAGGAGCACAGATAGAGGGCGATAGAGAATCCCAAGCCGTCTCTGCATTGTCAGCACAAAGCCCAATGTGGGACTCGATACCATGAACTGGGAGATCATGACCTTAGCCAAAACCAAGAGTTGGATGTATAACTGACTGACCCACCCAGATACCCCATGAGACTCTATTTTTAATAATGAATTATGAAGTGCCATTGAAACAACCTGGGAAGTAGCACAGCTTCCCCATCCGACCAGAGCACAAAGCTGGACTTCATGTACAGACTGTGAAATTTTCTGCCCGCATGAGCCTAAGCAGACATGCCATATCAAAATTTCCATGTATAAAATTAGATGATATTTAAAATTACTGTTAATTTTTAACTTTATTTTTTTTAAGTAATCTCTACGCCCAACGTGGGGCTCGAATTCGGAACCCTGAGATCAAGAGTCACATGCTTTTCTGGGGCACCTGAATGGCTCGTCAGTTGAGTGACTCTTGATTTCACCTCAGGTCATGATCCCAGAAGCACAGGATCAAGCCCTGCATCGGAGTCAATGCTGAGTGTGGAATCTGCTTAAGGTCCTCTCTCTCTCAAGAAAGAAAGAAAGGAAGGAAAGAAAGGAAGGAAAGGAAAGGAAAGGAAGGAAGGCAGGTAAAGAAAGAGTCATATGCTCTTCCAACTGAGCCAGCCAGGCACCCCTTAAATTGTTAACAGCTACATGTTTTAAAGAGTTCTTACCTCTAAAATGTAGACATTAGAATTATGATAAAACAGTCTCAGGAATCTGCCTGCAGTTAAGACGTAGCTAGGGTGGGCAGTATAGAGGAACACAGATGAAACGAGAGTAGCCCTGAGGTAATGCCTGCTGTCACTGCTGTGCATTATACTCCTCTCTTCTTCTACTTATGCTTGAAAATGTCCACAGTCAAAAAATTTTTTAAAACCCAACAACTTCTATATTTACATGTTTTGGTTTGAAATGCAAAGCAAGGGTGAAGGAAGTAGGAGACGGTGGCAAACTACACTCAGCTAAAGGCCAGGCTTCCTAGAATTTCAACTATTAAGGAGAAGGATCGAAAGGTCCAAAATAAATACAAACTGCCTCAAATCTATAAAAACCCTTATCTCTTCTAGTACATACACCCAACTGCTCCATGTTGGGATCACAGCCAAGGCGTAGCTGACTCATATATTACACAGAATTCTAATATGTGTGGTTACTGAATTTCTTAGCCAACAGCCAACAACTGAAAGGGAGGCTAATAAATACAGACACACAAAAGGCACAAGACTGCTGACGCCTAATAGGATGGGGGGAAAAAAGAGAACAGCTATGCAAGACGTGAAGTTCGCCAATAATTAGCACAACTTTATGGAGTAATAACCACTATGTTGGTCACAGGCTTTGGAGTCAAAGACGTCATTCCACGGCCACTCACTAGCTATACGAACCTAACCAAATTTCTTAACCTCACTTTTTTCTTCAGAAAAATGAAAGTGGTAGCTACACCACTAGGCTTATCCTGATGACTGAAAGAGAGGTAACTGTCGAGTACCTTGGAAGCAGATTCTCCAATCTCAGCTGACAATTTGCCTACACCTTGTGAGAGACCCTGAGCCAGAACCACCCAGCTAAGTGCTCCTAGACTCCGAAGCCTCAGACACTGCACAAAATAAATGTTTGCTGCATTCAGTTGCTATATTTGGGGTAACTTGCTGCACAGAATAGACAACTATTGTATAAAGGACCAATGTGCCTATTATTTGACTAAATTTTTTTTCTACATATAGTAATTGAACTTCACTGGTATATAAACTAGATAACACAAGGGAACCCTTTTATCTGAATGGCATGCTCATCACTTTGTAATGGCATATTTATGAAGCTGGATATAATTTTCAAGACCAAACTTCCTGAATCTGACATTGCTCATATGCAAGAAAACTATGGGGGTAAAAACCCAGACCCTGTGTCATGGTTCAATATCACAGGCCCTGACCCAATACTCAGACCTTAGTCTATAATATACATACATTCTATATCTGTATATATGCACTCTGCATCTACTCTACATTTAATTTTTTTAATGTTTATTTATTTTGAGAGGGAAAGACCAAGCAGGGGAGGGGCAGAGAGAGAGGGAGAGAGAGAATCCCAAGCAGATTCAATGCTTAGCACTGAGACCAATGTAGGGCTCAATCTCACAACTGTGAGATCTTGACCTAAGCCAAAATCAAGACTCAGATGCTTCAACCCCACTGAGCCACCCAGGTACCCCCACATTTTAATATTAGTAAAGAGTACGCTTAGTCCTACCTGAATGAGGCATTTGCTCACGTCACTAGCACAGAGCGCTTTGTTACAACTCAGTGACACAGGGACCCAAGTCAGGAACACCAGAATGGCTAGAGTAAGCATAACAACAGAGTGTGACTTCATGGTTCTTCAAAGACAGTCAACTCCCAGGAAGCTAAACCAACAAACAAAAAGAAAAACAAAATAAAACAAAACTTTAATTCAAAGGCAAGGGCTAGGTTAAGAACGAATACAGAAAGAGAAAGCAAAACAAATAAAGACTCATTATTTGTATTTAATGACTTTTGAGTGATCATTTAAAGGACATTTTCAATGAATGATTGAACAGTCAAAACAAACTACAATTCTTATATAGTAATGTCTTGTCAGCAAACTGCAAATATATACATAAGATATATATATATATATATATATATACCACTGGGTTACTGACGAAATAACTAGTTTTAATACTGCACCATTATTCAACTTTAAACCCGTATAAAAACTATTAATATAGTATCATAATATAAAGCATTAAGCAAATTTTAAAAATGCAAATTATTCTAATGACTATTTATGACTATCTCATTTTATGTCCTCACATAATTAGCCAGAAGCTATGAGCTGAAGCAGCTCAGCGAAAGAAGTAGAGGTGACAGTCATTTCTTAAATAACTTAGCAAATAACAAAGGGGGTAGTAAGTTATTAACTGGATTAAGAACTCTGAGTAATTTATTAAAATGTGAAGACATTCTTTTAATCCTATACCATAGGTACCATAGATTCTGCAGTGTTATTAAGAAGACGGTACATTTTAAAAACGAAAAGGAAAACAAGACCAGCACAACTCCTGACAGTGGTTCAACAGTGGTTAAGCTCACATGGTTAGTAAGCTTTTTAAAGATATAACTTCTTAGAGTTAAAACACCTGCCCCCAAATAGAATCAATTAAAATAAATGATTACTGACGTAAGATAGATAAAAGGTGAGTTTATGGGGCCTTTATGATTGCTGTAAACTTTTACTCCCAGTATTACAAAATACAATAAAGCAAAAGCAGTAAGAAGGCGAAAAGAATAAAGGGCTTTGCACTCGGTATGACTCAATTTTGAAAGAGAAAGCCCTGGCGATTGTTACTGAGGCCCACAAAGTATTCTTGAAGACCGTTAGTAACCCAATTTTCTAATTTATTTAACAGCACATACCAAGTCGGATGATTTCTGGTGCCACCAGTACATATTCGAGGAGGCCAAAGAAGGTATTTTGAAAAGTGATTTTTTTTTTCCAGAACTACTTTTCATCCTACACTCACTAATAATGGGATTTTTTTTTTTTCATCTCTTATGGTTGTCTTCATCCTACTCCCCAAATCTTACTGGAAGAAGTATTCAAGTAAATAAGGGCAAGTACAAAGCAGGTAACAATTGTTTAAAGGGCCTTTCCTCTTTTCCTAAGGAGTCAAGAACGATGCCGCATCGAAACTGTTTTTCGTAAGTAGGGACCAGTTTCAGGCTCTGGCGACCTGTGTGTGGTCCCCAAGGGGGATGGCACTGACAGCAGCCTTTGTGCCGCTGGACTGAGCCTCTGCAGCCTCCGAGGAGGCAGAGGCCACGGCGGCTCTTCACCACCCCCCACCCCCCACCCCCGCTCACCGACACGCCGCTGACCCGCGAGGCAGGGGAGGGGGCCGCAGGGGTGCCGCCGGCCTGCGCACCCGCGCCCAGCACCCACCGGGCGGCGCCCCCACTTTGTCCGGCGCGTAGGCGGGGCCCAGGCCGCGCGGGAGCGCCTCCGCTCCTCCCGGTCCCGAGAGCCCGCCGCGGTCTCGGCCTTCAGAGGCCGGAGCTCGGGGCCCGGACCCTCCCCGGCCGCAGACGCTGCCCCGCCTGCTCCCACTCACCGTGCGCCGTGGCGCTGCCAGGCCGCCTGGCCCTCGTTTCCCCCGCAGGTCACCCGAGCCCTGGGCTCGCCGCCGGGCTGTGCGAGGGAGGCAGGCCGCGCCTCCACGCCGTCCCTCAGCGCTGCGCCAGCGAGCCTCGGGCACCTTAAAGAGACAGGCCCGCCACCGCCCTCCCCCCAGCTCTCCGGGTCCCTCCGCCTGTCCTCGGCTCCCCGCCGCTGCCAGCTCCCGACAGGAGGCGTCTCTCACTCCCGGGGCGCTCCTGTCAGCGCACGCCCCGGCCCCGCCCCCGCCAGGCCCACCGCCCAGTCTCCCGTCCAGCCCCAGCTCCGGCCTCCGCACGGCTCGCACGAAGCCCCTCCCCTCCCAGGCCCCGCCCCCGCCTGGCCCACCGCTCGGGCCCCGGCCGCGGCCCCGCCCCACTCTCTCAAGGAAAGCCCGTCTAGCCCTCCGGTCGCTCCTAACAGCAGCCACACTCCCGCCCCCAGGGACATCCACCCGGGCGCCCACGCGCGCTTTCCCTCCGCCCTCTTCCCCACCCCCATCTTTGTCCCCAGGCTTCTTTGTCCACCTACCTGCGGCAGACCGTCCGTGAGGCCCAGTCTCTGAGCTTAGCAAGTGCATGTCGTGCAGCTAAGAATTTGATGTACACGAGCTCAGTGACGCCCCACGGCAACCACGTGAGGGAGATGTAATTTTCACGTTTTGGGGATGCAAGGCAGAGGCACCTGGTGGTCGAGTAGCCCAGCCCGCTACCTTGCAGAGCTGACACTTGAACTCTTATCTCAAGTCGGAGGCCGGATTTATTAAAAAGGCAGGTTTCTGGGCTCTGTCTCAGACCTACTGATCAAGGATGTCCTAGGGCAGAGCCTTCGTTCACTAAAATTTACTCCGTCCTTAGGGAGTGCCTAGCACTGTGCTTAGCATTGGAAATAAAACAGAGGAGGTGACATGGGTGCTGGCCGAGAAGGAGGCCACTGGACTTCGGAGAGGATGGACAGACAGCTAGACAAATGGCTACAGCAAACCACCTCAAGTAGGATAGGGCTCCCGGAGCATGGATGATGCAGCACTCATTTCAGCCTGTACTTTAGAAAAAGGAATTCCTTCCATCAACAGTTAGCATGCACATAAAGGCATTTGAGAATTGAGCTCAGATCTTTCTAACAAACTTGGGAATTTGCTTTTTAAAAAGATTCCAGAGTGATTAAGTTGGAGCCCATTGGGCTAGATGAGCCACAAGGTACTTTCCCTTTGGAAATGGTGACATAGTAGTGATAGAGTTTTAAGCTAGTAGGAATCTTAAATGCCTTACATTCCCCTTCCATGCTTGGAAGAAAATGGAAGGAATGGATGGAAAGAATTGATTGGCCAAGGGTGTGGATTACATTAAAGATGTTTAGTCCATTTTTGTACAGTAAGTAAACAAATATGCAATGTTATCTGAAAGTTATCTTCTTTAAATTTTTAAATGTTTTTATTCCTTTTTGAGAGAGAGAGTTGGGAGAGAGTGGGCATGAGTAGGAGAGGGGGACAGATGATCTGAAGCAGGCTCTGTCCTGACTAAGGCAAGCCTGATGCGGGGCTTGAACTTACAGGCGGAGAGATCATGACCTGAGCTGAAGTCAGATGCTCAACTGACTGAGCCACCCAGGCGCCCCATCCCTGAAAACTATCTTACAGAAATAATTGAGAGTATACACAAATTTAACTTTAAGGTCTTATCCTTTAGCATTACTTATTGGCTAAATGAATTATGACACTCCAGTGCAATGGACTAAATCAGCTATTAAACATAATATTGTAGGTCAGAAGTCCTCGCAATCTCCGGTCTCAGGACCCCTTTACACTCTTGAAAGGTAGTGAGGGTTCCAAAGAGATGTTATATGCGCTACATCTATCAAACCCTTTGAAATTAAAACAGAAATTTAAGAACTGTTTATCCATTTATTTCACTTAAAAATAATAGGCTCTATTGTAAGGTAATACAAAAGGCATATTTAATGAAAAATAAGTATGTATTCCAAAACAAAAAAGAAGAAAAACGACATTATTTTACATTTGTGCTATTCTCTTTAATGTCAAAGTTAATAGAAGGCAGCTGAATTTTCATATCTGCTCCTGCATTCAAACTGCTGTAATATCATGTATTATGCAACCTCTAGGAGACTACTCTAATCTTGTGAGAGGAGAATGAAAAGGGCAAATAATGTATTAGAATTAAAATAAAAATTTTGAGTTCATGAACCCCCTGAAAGGGTCTTGGGACTCCTAGGGTCCCCAGATTACACTTTGAGTACGAGAATTGCAGATGAATATTGTTGGCATGGAAAGCTATTCATTATTATATATCAATATTTTAAAGTGGTGTAAAGATTTTTAGAATGATTAATATTAAAAATTGCATATACAGGGATTCCTGTGTGGCTTAGTCAGTTAAGCGACAGGCTCTTGGTTTCGGCTCAGGTCATGATCTCATGTTTTGTGAGTTCAAGGCCTGAGTAGGGTTCAGAGCTTACAATGCAGAGCCTGCTTGGGATTCTATTTCCTTCTCTCTCTCTGCCCCTCCCCTGCTCTCTGTCTGTCTCTCTCTCTCAAAATAAATATGTAAACTTAAAAAATTGTTATACAGCCATTAAAGAAGGGCTGGAAAGAGAACCGTGGTGTTAGCAGTGGGTATTTCTTGGTGCGATTATAGTGATTTTTGTTGATGTGTTTCTTTTTGTTGTTGTTCATCTGCATTTTTTGATGTCTTTGCTTCTCTTACTTTGGTAGTAGTTTTTTAAAATACAGTTTTTTAACATTTTTTATTTATTTTTGAGAAAGAGAGTGTGCAAGTGGGGGAGGTGCTGAAATAGACGGGGATAGGGGAGCCTGGGTGGCTCAGTCGGTTAAACGTCCGGCTTCAGCTCAGGTCATGATCTCACGGTCTGTGAGTTCGAGCCCCACATTGGGCTCTGTGCTAACAGTTGGGAGCCTGGAGCCTGCTTCAGATTCTGTGTCTTCCTCTCTCTCTCTGCCCCTCCCCCTGCTCATGCTCTGTTTCTCTCTGTCTCAAAATAAATAAACATTAAAAAAAAAGAAAAAAAGAAAAAAAAAAGAAATAGACAGGGATAGAGGATCCAAACGGGGCTCCACGTTGACAGCAGAGAGCTGGACGTAGGGGGCTTGAACTCACAAACCATGAGATCATGACCTGAGCCGAAGTCAGATGCTCAACCAACTGAGCCACCCAGGTGCCCCCAAAATACAGTTACTTTTAATTTAAGTTAAAGATCCTCTTTGCTACACCCTAGAAGGTCAAATGGTGGTTGAGCCCCCAGGTGAACATCGGGTGGTTCCGGATCTGTGGTTGGCAGTTTGGAAATCTGAGACCTATATTGCAGTGTCTATTTTACTTTACCAGAAGCCTTTATCACCAATGTAATAAAAACTTTAGTTGGGTTATGGGGCACCTGGGTGGCTCAGTCGGTCAAGCATCCAACTTCCTTCGGCTCAGGTCATGATCTCACCACAGCTCATGAGTTCAGGTCTGGCACTGGACTCTGTGAGCCTACTTCAGATTCTGTCCTCATTGCTCTCTGCCACTCACCAACTTGCACTCCGTCTCTCTCTGTCTCTCAAATATAAATAAACGTTGAAAAAAAAACTCTTAGTTGGGTTTGATTAAAGGGTCAAACGTCACTGAGTCACCTAACCTTCAATCAGATATGGCCTGTCTGTGGTTGACGCTCAGCCAGCTGCAGTAAAGGGATGTATTAGTTTCCTATTGCTGCCTTAACAAATTACTGCAAATTTACTGCTGTAAAACAATACAAATTTCTTTTTTTTTAATGTTTATTTATTTTTTAGAGAGAGAGAGAGAGACAGAGCATGAGTGGGGGAGGGTCAGAGAGAGAGAGGGAGACACAGAATCTGAAGCAGGCTCCAGGCTCTGAGCTGTCAGCACAGAGCCAGACATGGGGCTTGACCTCATGAACTTCGAGATCATGACCTGAGCTGAAGTCGGACGCTTAACCGACTGAGCCACCCAGGCGCCCCAAACAATACAAATTTCTTATCTTACAGTTCTTGAAGACAGAAGTACTAAGATCAGAAAAGAGCTGTGTTTCTTCTGGAGGTTCTAGGAGGCAATCCATTCCTTGCCTTTCTAGCTTCCAGAAGCTACCCAATTCCTTGTTTTGTGGCCCGCAGCATGGCCTCTTCAAGTCAATACCCCTCCCTCCTCTCTCTCTCTCTCTCTCTCTGTTTCTCTCTCAACTCTTCTACCGTAGTCTTATCTCCCTCTCTAACTCCGACCCTCCTGAATCCCTCACGTAAGGCCCCCTGTGGTTACACTGGGCCCACCCAGATATCCCAGGAGAATTTCCCATCTCGAGACCCTTAATTTAATCACATCTGCAAACAGTTCCTTTGTCCATGAAAGGTAATTAACATCCACAGATTTTAGGGACTGGGATGTGGACATCTTTGTGGTCCGGGGTGGGGAGGTGTAGTGCTCAGGAGTGGGTTCAGGGGGATTGGGGTGGGGGCATTATTCTGCCCAACACAGAGGTATAACTGGGAAAATTATAATTTGTAAACTTCTGGTCTAGAACTCATCTTTGTAGGTAGCAGGTTACATGCTCTCACCTCTGGGCTCCACCTCACCCTGCCCATCCACCCAGGTTTTTGGTGACCCTGCCAGTCTGATTTGGATTCTCTGCTTCTCAGTTTCATGTTGCTGATTCTCTAAAGGAGAGTGGGTGGGGCCCCCATCTTCATCAGCAGGAGGCAGGGCAAGGGCCCAGGAAGGGAAGCTCAGGCCTGACTGGAAGAGGTTCGAGGAGGCTCGCATCTTGTGCACCTTCCAGCCCAGTGGGCACAGGAAAACTACCCTGCCTGCCAAAGGGCCAGCACTTCAGGAACTGAGGATTCTGATTTGGAACCCACTGTCGCATTCTTAATGTCTCTCGACTTGGGTAACTCAACCCCATTAGCTGATTTGGTTTTACAGACTTGAATTAAAGTGAGCCACAGTTTACCCACCTCCCAGTTTGCTCTTGGGAGGGAAGATCTACTGGGGATGGAAGGCCCATTTGAGGAGAAACCTCCTTTGTCCATTGCCTTCTCCCCCTTCCATCCTTCCTCCCTGGTCTGTTCTGGGTCTACTGCAAAGCTATCTAAAGAATGAGGAAAGGAAATGGATTTCTTCTAAAGGCCTCTCAAGTCTTCCTGTTGTAAACAGAATGAGGGGCGCATGGGTGGCTCAGTCAGTTGAGCGTGGAGCTGCTTGGAATTCTCTCTCTCTCTCTCTCTCTCTCTCTCTCTCTCTCTCTCCCCCTCTCCCCCTCTCCCCACCACATCGCCCCCATGCTTGCACACACACACTCTCAAAAAGAGAAGAGAAGAGAAGAGAAGAGAAGAGAAGAGAAGACAAAGAAAAGAAAAGAAAACAAAAGAAAAAAGAAACACTGAAAATCATGAGTGTGTATACACACACACACATGCACACACACTGTGTATGTGTGTGTGTTCTAAAGTTCCTTGTCATTCCCTCTGCTATGAATGGTTGTTGATCAACTATGCGAAAGTAATATTCAGGCAGGTTATTCTCCATGTGGGGATAGTGGGTGCGGGGTAAGGTAGGGGCAGAGGGGTGCAGGAGGCCTAGTAGACCACTGGGGAAGCATGTAGACCCCATCTGTCGGACGAAGATACTATTTCAGCAGAGGAGATTTGCAAAGGGCTATCAGGAGCTATTGAGGTACTTACAAAACGTTCTCAAAAGCCCCCAAGGGATCCCAAAATTCAATATTTACAAGTGTAAATAGTAGGCTCACTTTGCCTACCAAATTAGGTCCAAACTCTGTAGCTTATTTATTTAAAATGTTTATTAGTTTATTTTCATTTGCTTTCCCTGCCCCCATCACAGAAATAATACATGCTTAGGTGGGGAAAATTTTTTAATTATGGGACTTTGTAAGGCCATTTTAGCCCCTAGCAATTGCTCTTAGTTTTGTGTATATTTCTTCTTTTTTTTTAAGTTTATTTATTTTGAGAGAGAGAGAGAGAAAGAGAGAGCATAAGTAGGGGAGGAAAAGACAGACAGAATTCCAAGCAAACTCTGAACTGTCAGCACAGAGCCAAATGCAGGGCTCAAACTCATGAACCATGAGATCATGACCTGAGCCAAAATCAAGAGTTGGACGCATCACCAACTGAACCACACAGACAGGTGCCCCTTCTGTCTTTTTTTAGTCACAAACATTAATATATGTTTGCGAAAAATGAAATTATGCTAAGAATACTTCACTACAACTTACTTTTTTCCACTTAGCATATCTAGGCCATCTTTTCGTGCCTGTATATGTATATCTTTTTTGATGTTCCACAAATCCTCTCCATAAGTGAAGCTGGTCTATTTTCACACTTCATACTTTTCCAATCTTGTATTTCTGCACATTCTTCTCGTTGCTCAGAACACGATTCTTATTTTTTTCTAGCTACATGAATCCTACCCACTCTTTAAAGCCTGCTCAAATATCACTCTACCAGATACCAAAACCACCTTCCATGGTTCAACGCAATGCCCGGCTCATAGTAAGTTCTCAGTGAATGAATTGATTAAATGCATGGCTTCCCTGGCTAAAGCCCCCAATAGCTTCGAGCCCCTAAAGCATCTATTTGCACTGATATTTCATAATTAGTGCGTATATGTTTTGTTTCCTCAACTAATTTTAGAAGCTTCTTTAGGGCAGGAATCATGTCATCAATGTATCATTTCACTGCGTGCAGGGATTCTGAGGCCCTTGAAAGGTCCATAAAAACTAGGACCCGTGGTCTCATCTGTATTAGCCAAAATGACAATAGTAACAAAGAGGTGAAAAACAATTAGCGAAAAAGATAAAGCTGCATAGAGTCAAGAGCTTAGTGGTTACTTTAAGAAACAAAGGAAAGCAGAAATCAGTGGGGCTAGAATAATCAGAAAGACTTCCTGGAGGCTTATGCTTCATCAGAAGGGGAGGTCAGACCTGCAAGGGCGGAGAGGAAGACTTTGGAGCGGTGAGTGACTGGAGGATGGCTGGGAGGAGGAGTGTCCTAGCAGCAGACCATCCAAGACAAACTCAGAGCTGCACCACCTGATAAGAGAGGAGCTCCAAGTACTCAGGAAATTAATGCTCTCTCTGTGTTAAATTTATGTAATATAAAATTCACCATCCTAACAAGTATACAACTTGGTGGCATTTAGTATAGTCACAATTTTAAGCAACCATCACCACTATTTAATTCCAGAACATTTCTCTCACCCCAAAAAGGAAACTCAGGATGCGTTAAATAATCACGACACCCCTCTACCCCCACGTTGGCAATTACTAGTCTATTTTCTATCTCTATAGGTTTGTCTATTCTGAACATTTCATTTAAATGGAGTCAGACAGAGATGCCTGGGTGGCTCAGTCAGTTAAGCGTCTGATTTCAGCTCAGGTCATGATCTTGCAGTTTGTGGGTTTGAGCCCCGCGTCAGGCTCTGTGCTGACAGCTCAGAGCCTGGAGCCTGCTTCGGATTCTGTGTCTCCCTCTCTCTGTGCCCCTCCCCCACTTGTGCTCTCTGTCTCTCAAAAATAAATGAATAAACCTTAAAAAAATAAATAAGTGGAGTCAGACAATATGTAACCTTTTGTATCTGGCTTCCTCACTTAGCATAATGTCTTCAAGGTTTATGTGTAACAGCATCTATCAAAACTTCATTCTTTTTTGTGGTTGAATAATATTTCATTGTATGATACACCATATGTTTTTATAAAGTGTTTTTATTTTTTGTTTTTGAGAGACAGCCAGCACGAGGTGGGGACGGGCAGATAGAGAGGGAGACAGAGGCTCTGAAACAGGCTCCGTGCTGATAGCAGAGAGCCAGGCACGGGGCTCTAACACACAAACCGTGAAATCATGACCTGAGCTGAAGTTGAACGCTTAACTGACTGATAGACCACATTTTGTTTATTTAGTCATCAGCTGATGGACATTTGGGTTGTTTCTACTTCTGGCTCTTGTAAATAGTATTGCTAGGAGCATTCATGCACAAATTTTTGTTTGAACACTTGTTTTTGATTCCTTTGTGTATATAAGTAGGAGTGGAATGGATCATACAGTAACTCTGTCTTTAACTTGTTGAGAAACTACCAAACCGCTTTCCACAGCAGCTGTGCCGTTTTACATTCTCACCAGCTCCAGTTTCTCCACATTCTTGCCAGCATTCGTATTTTCCACTTTTTTGATTATAGGCATCCCGGTGGGTGCAAAATGGTATCTCATCGCAGTGCCTATTTCTTTTTATTCATATATTTATGTTTTTCTTTTTCTAGGAAGGACTGGAAGAACCTTACAAAAATACAAATGATACAGCAAGGGACAAATAAACAAGGAATTTGAAAGGAAGGAAAATAAAGTCAAGAGAGTAACACTGGGCACAGAGTGGCACAAAGAAAGACTCGCTGAGATGAAGGTACCAAATTGATTCTAAGCATTGTCACAGTGAAAGCCAAAGAACATCCACGGTACTAGGAGGATAAAAATGAACTACAAGTACTGCTTTTTCTAATATTCATGCTGGAGAGAATTTTCTCCCATGGGTTCCCATAAAAAAAAAAAAACACTGCATGATTCAACAGAAATATATATTGGGCAAATAGTTTGAGGATGTATTATGGGCCAAGTCCTGGGTTTGGCACTGGCTATTGCTAGATACATGATTCTGGATAAGTAACCTAACCTCTCCATGCTTCAGTGTCCTCCTCTGTAAGATGGAGTGAACAGTTTATCAACAATACCAAACTATGGAAAGAGCCCAAGAGTCCATCGACTGATGAATGCATAAAGAAGATGTGGCATCTATGTATATATGACAAGATTTCATTCCCTTTAATGGTTGAATAATACAGAATATTATACATATATAGAATATAGAATATTACTCAGCCATCAAAGGGAATGAAATCTTGCCATTTGCAATGATGTGGATGAGGCTAGAGGGTATTATGCTAAGCGAAATAAGCCAGGCAGAGGAAGACGAATACCATATGATTTCACTCATATGTGGAACTTAAGAAACAAAACAGATGAATATATGGGAAAGGGAGAAAAAAGAGAGGGAAGCTAACCATAAGAGACACTTTATGATAGAGAACAAACTTAGGGTTGGTGGAGGGAGATGGGTTGGGAATAGGCTAAATAGGTGATGGACATTAAGGAGGGCACTTGTAATGAGTGCTGGGTGTTATATGTAAGTGATGAACCACCAAATTCTACTCCTGAAGATGATATTACACTATATGTTAACTAACTAGAATTTAAATAAAAATTGGGGGGAAAAAAAGAAAATAGATTGTTACTGCTTTCTAACCAAAAAAAAAAAAGTATGTAGTTGATATGATTGTTCTGAGGGTGAAATTAGATAATATCAAGTGCCTGGGACAAAGTAGACTTCAAGAAATGTCATCACAATGATGATGAAGAAGATCCTACCTGCCCTTTGGGGCTTACAGTTTAGTGTCTGTGTCAGGGAGGAAGGAGACAGACAATAAACAAACAGACAACTAAATCTATAACTACAAAATATGATGAGCTCTTTGAAGGAACTTAAAAACGTGCTGGGAGAGACAACAACAGGAAGACCGGGTGGTAGGGAGAGTTTCTCTGTGAAGAGATATTTAAGCCAGAGTCACCCATTTGCAGCATAAGGGGAAGAATTCTAAACCGAGGGAAGAGCATGTGTTGAGTCTCTAAGATAACAAAGAGGACGTGTGATTAAAAAGTCATACAGGAGTTGTCAGATCGCACAGGCTTTGGAAACCTTGGCAAGGATTCTAAGTGCAGTGGAAAGCTCCTGAAGATTTTAAAGCAGAGACTGGTATGTATCCATTGATGGAAACTGGGTTTGAAGTGGGCGAGATGGAGTAGGGAAACCAGTCACGCTGTTGAGCTGAGGCTGGTTTGGACTAAAGTGGTGGCAGTAGAGATGGATGGACATAAGGTATATGTTGGAGCAGAAATAACAAGACTTGGTGACAAATTGAAAATGGAAGAAGGTAGGGCAGAGGGAGAAGAAGACGGAGGATGACTCCCAGGTTTCTGTCTCTAATTGTGGGTGGTGGCATTTGGTGAACAGGGGGAGAAAAGAGTAGGTTTGGGAGAGAAGATCAAGAGTATGGGTCATGGCAACTTTGAGGAACCTATTGAGGATCCTTACATGAATTGCAGACTCTTTCCTTGGCACCATGGCTAAAATATGAAAGCATTCCCACCTAGAGGAGTACATTACTCAGGCTTCTCCAGAGAAAGAGAACCAATAGGAGATATAGAGGGCATATGAATGACCCTGTAACAATGTGGGGATTGGAGGTGCTGACTCCAGCACAAAAACTGTGGACTCCCAGTGAGAAGTAAGTGAGATGATTCATTTTCAGAAATACCAAATAAAAGCTGTACTGTCTAGTTAACAATAGGTTTACAACCTATTGGAAATATGTACAAACCACCCCCTACCCCACAATGGAGTCCCAAACCCTTAGACACTTCACTTCCAGTTCTTCTTCCCCTCTCCATTTCGTAGGCTTGTTTTTTGTGGGCTTTGCAGTGAGCATGCACCAAAGAACTGAAGTCTCTGCGGCACCTCAGGGGATGTACATTTGTTCCAATCAGACTACATTTTGGCCTTAAATGGGCATAGGTTACTTCCGGGTAAGGGTGTAAGAATCCCTGTAGTACTCAGCCAATGAGGAATCAGGGGAGGTACTTCACGCTAGGAGTTAAAATGCCTGCTGTAAATGCCCAGAGTGTGCCTGTCCATCAGGCACCTCTCTTTGTTGTGCTCGGAGTCTCCATGTCCCTCCTTTGATTGGGGAAGTGGTTTATCTCTCACACTTCCCAAAAACTTTACTAATGACCTACTGGCGACTGGAAGCCATACTGATGACATAAATTGCTGATGAATGCATATTTTGTTCACCATGTGTATTATCTACTGTATTCTTACAATAAAGTAAGCTGGAGAAAAGAAAATGTTTTTTTGAATGTTTTATTTATTTTTGAGAGAGAACAAACTGGGAAGAAGCAGGGAGAGGGGGACAGAGGATCTGAAGAGGGCTCTGTACTGACAGTGGTGAGCCTGATGTGGGGCTCAGGAACCGTGAGATCATGACTTGAGCAGAAGTTGGACCTCCTAAAAGAAAATACATTTCCAGTACTTTACTATACTTATTGAAAACATTCCCATATAAGTGGGCCCACACACCTCAAACCTGTGTTGTTCAAGGTTCAATAAGAAAAGAATTTGTTGGGGTGCCTGGGTGATTCAGTTGGTTAAGCATCCAACTTTGGCTCAGGTCATGATCTTGCGGTTCATGAGTTCGAGCCCTGCATTGGGCTCTCCGCTGTCAGCACAGAGCCGGCTTCAGATCTTCTGTCTCCCTCTCTCTATACCCCTACCTCCCCCTCTCGAAACAAAACAAAACAAAACATAAAGAAAAGAATGGGGGCACCTGGGTGGCTCAGTCAGTTAAGTGGCCAACTTCAGCTCAGGTCATGATCTCACGGTCTGTGAGTTCGAGCCCCGCATCAGGCTCTGTGCTGACGGCTCAGAGCCTGGACCCTGCTTCAGATTCTGTATCTCCCTCTCTCTCTCTGCCCTTCCCTTGCTCACGCTCTGTCTGTATGTCTCTCAAAAATAAAATAAAAACATTAAAGAAAAAATTTTTTAAAAAAAATTAAAAAAAGAAAAGAAAAGAAAAGAATGTATTACAGGAACTGGCTCCCATGGTTAGGGACATTTGGAGTCCCACAAACTGTTGTCTGCAGTCTGGAGAGCCAGGAAAACTGGTGGAATAATTCAAGTCTGAAGACCTGACATCCAGGAAGAGGAGGTGGCTGTTGGTTTCAGTCCTAACTCTGAAGGCCTGAGAAGACTATTGGTTCAGTCCCCAAATCTGAAGGCCTGAGAAGCAGTAACCCCAGTGTCTCAGGCAGGAGTAGATGGAGTACCCAGCTCAAGAAGAGAATTTGCTCTTCGTTTACCTTTTTGTTCTCTCTGGGCCCCTAGTGGCGAGAAGTCTGCCCACATGGGTAAGAGTAGGTCAACTCCAACGGCTCAACCAAATGCTAATCTCATCCAGAAACACCCTCACTGACACACCCGGAAATGATGTTTTACCAGCTCTCTGAGCATTCCTTAACCCAGTGAAGCTGACACATAAAATTAACCATCATAGGAATAGAGCCTTTTCCTGAGGGGCCAAAATAATGTGACTCACATGGTCCAGTTCTCTATACTTGAGTTTTCTACTTTCTAAAGATCAGTTCCTTAGCTCACATTACAAATTGTTTATTTTTTTAAAGCCCAGGTCTACGTGGGGAAGACATTGAAAAAGACACTGGAGGGACTCCTGGGTGGCTCACTTGGTTAAGCGGCCAGCTTTGGCTCAGGTCATGATCTCACAGTTCAGTTCATGAGTTTGAGCCCCATGTCAGGCTCTGTGGTAACAGCTCAGAGCCTGGAGCCTGCTTCCGATTCTGTGTCTCCCTCTCTTCCACCCCGCCCCCGCTTACACTCTATCTCTCTGAAAAATAAACAGACATTTAAAAAAAGGAAGAGAAAAAGAAAAAGACACTGGAAGGAACATAAGCTAGAGACAAAGCTATGGGGACAGCTTGTTCCTACCATCTCCCCTTGCTTTGCTGTGAGCATCCTGGGTGTGGCCTTAATCCCCCACATGGAAATCAGGGCTCTGGGGCTCAGCAGTAATGATTGACAAGCACTTCTGCACATTTTCTGGGGAAGTACACACCTGGAGTTATGCTCCTGATGTCAGCAACATGATAGTGGATATTTTATCATCAGGAAAAGCAGCCATAATGGTTTGGCTCCAATGCAAATGCTAGCAGACACCTCCTAACAATGGTTCCAACTACAAATGATCACAATGAAAATAAGTGGCTTCAAAGCTATTCCAGTGAACGTGCAAACAAAAGGACTGCCTGAAGAGTGGGTGAGGCAGGTGAGAAGGAGTGCAGAGATGTGTGAAGAGGATCAGGGGCATTCACATCATAACTAGAACAGTGGTGGGAGGATTTCATGGAGAACTTCCAAATGCATAAGGACCAATGGGGCCCTCGGAAACCATTTAATCCAAACTCTTCTCCATATAGCAGAGGAAGTGGATACCCAGGATGCTGGGCGATGTTGTGGTAAACACAGGGGTGGGATTTGGGCTTCCCGATGTTGTTTCATTCATTCAGCACACATTCATTGATCACCAACTGTGTGTGTCTAGTGCAGGCAGGGCACAGAAGATGACAAGAGGAGACAGAGAGCTAATTACATCTCAATTTCAAAAAGAGAGAAGGAAAGACAGAGAGATATAAACAAATAACAATTGGTATCAAAGGAGAGAATGAGGCGCTCTCTCAAGATGCCAGTGCAGCATGGAGACCCTGAGCTTGTCTCATCCCTGAAACGCAGCTAGATCATCACCAAATCATTTTGCACACGTAAAAAATGGATCTGAGGATTAGCACAACAATTGCATAACTTGAGCCCGCAGAACTCAGCAGGTACACAGCACAGAGAGGTGAACTGGGGGAGAGAAAAGCCACAGAGGGCAGGGAGCTGTTTTTGCATAGAGAGGAGAGAGAAAGGGAGAGAGTGCAGTGCCTTGGGAGAGTACAGGGAAAACACTCCCCCAAAAGGAGTTAGAGAGAAAGAGTGAAAACACTTGCAGGGGACTGAACAAGAAATCTGTTCCCCAAAACCATTGACAGGAAGAAAGGAGAGGGTTTCAATACCACCAGGATTCTATAAACAGTGGAGAGCAGAGTCTGAAGTTTCAGAACTCAGTGCCTGGTGGTGCTCTGGTGAAGACGTAGGGCAAATTCCTAGGAGCACGCAGAGTGGTCTGAGGGGTCTGTGTGCTACATGGGGTGAAGCGGTTCCCCTGCTTGGAGTGCGTTTAGTATAGGCCATACGGCCTTCGCACAGGTGAAGATCCCAGCAGACCCCGGAGAGCAGCCACATTAGCTGGTACTGGGACAAAGATGCCAGAGTGTGATGAAATCTGGAGCCGGCTGTGTTGTGTTTTTTCATAATCTCTGAACTTCTGTTGCTGTGTGATTGCATGAACGTTTTCTGGGATAAGCAGGCACACAGCCATTGCTCAGAGAGATCTTCCCCCAGAGAGTCAGCATAGGTCCAAGCCACAGGGATCTCTGAAGTGTGGGGTTTTAAATACAATCCCATCTGAGATAAAACTCCGGAGGGAGGTGCTGCCAGGCAGATGGGCAGCTTAGACATGGACAGGGTGGAGGCAGGGAGGGATGGAAGCCTAAGACAAAGGAAGGGTGGTTGATCACAGGTTGGTGAGAACTCGAAGTTTCTGTGCCAGAGACTAGGGATCTGGGTGAAGCCATTTCCACCTTTTCTGCACACACTGACCCACCCCAGTAAGCTAAGCAGTGCCACCTAGTGGAGAACAGAGTCTTTACACCAAGCAGTGCCCAACTGTGCCCTCTAAGCATATCCCCTAGAACACCAGCACAAGTCACTTCACCAGCTTAGTGTATGAACTATAGAGGGCATAGTTTCAGTTCTAGGGGAAACTAGATGTAACTTCATTTAGGTTTCATTCCGTTTGCTGGCTCATTTATTAGCTCATTTTTTTGCTTCTGTTTTTGTTTAAATTGTTTATTTTTCTGTTTTTTTTTTTCCTTCCTTTGTCTTGGATACAGAAAGAGAAAATTTTATTTTTATTTTCTGTTTTTAATTTTCCTTTTATTATTTAAGAAATTTTTTACTTTATTTTTTATTTTTAAATTTTTTATTCTATTTCATTTTATTCTATTTTATTATATAAAATTTTTTTAATTTTTAAATTTTTTCTGACTTTTTTTTCTTTCCCTTTTTTCTCTATCAAGCTTTTTTCAACAAGCAGACCAAAACACACATAGAATATAGCTTCCTTTATTTGATTTTTTGTTTTGCTTTTAATTTTTAAAATTTTTAATGTTAATTTTTTTCTTCCTGCAGAATAACAAGATGAAGGAACTCACCCCAAAATAAAGAACAGGAAGAAATGACGGCCAGGGGCTTAATCAATACAGATATAAATAAGCAAGATGTCTGAACTAGAATTTAGAACAATGATAATAAGAATACTAGATGGGGTTGAAAAAAGCATAGAATCCCTTTCTGTGGAGATAAAAAAAGTATACTCTAGTCCGGAGAAAATTTAAAATGCTATAAACGAGATGCAGTCTTGAATGGATGCCATGAAGCAAGGATGGATGAAGCAGAGCAGCAAGTCAGTGATACAGAAGACAAACTTATTGAGAATAATGAAGCAGGAAAAAAAGAGGGAAATAAAGGCAAAAGAACATGATACAAGACTTAGAGAATTCAGTGACTAATTAAAAAGGAATAACATCTGAATCATAGGAGTCCCAGAAGATGAAGAGAGAGAAAAAGGGGCAGAAGGTTTATGTGAGCAAATTATAGCAGAAAATTTTCCTAATCTGGGGAAGGACACAGACATCAAAATCCAAGAAGAACAGGAAACTCCCATTAGATTAAACAAAAACCGACAATTGCCAAGACATATCATAGTCAAATTCACAAAACATACAGGCAAGGAAAGAATTACAAATGCAGCAAGGGAAAAAAAAGTCCTTAACTTATAAGAGAAGACAGTTCAGGTTCACAGTAGACCTATCTACAGAAACTTGGTGGCCAGAAAGGAGTGGCAGGATATATTCAGCATGTTGAATCAGAAAAATATGCAGCCAAGAATTCTTTATCCAGCAAGGCTATCATTCAAAATAGAAGGAGAGATAAAGAGTTTCCCAGACAAACAAAAATTAAAGGAGTTTGTGACCATTAAACCAGCCCTGCAAGAAGTTCTAAGGGGGACTCTTTGAGTGGAGAAAACATGAAACAAAACAAAAAAGACCAAAAGCAACAAAGACTAGAAAGAACCAGAGAACATCACCAGAAACACCAACTCTATAGACAACATAATGGTACTAAACTGATATCTTTCAGTACTCACTCTAAATGTCAATGGACTAAACACTCCAATAAAAAAACATAGGGTATGAGTATGGGTAAGTAAACAAGACCCATCTATATGCTGCTTACAAGAGACCCATTTTAGACCTAAAGACACCTGCAGATTGAAAGTAAGGATGATGAAGAACCATCTACCATGCTAATGATCATCAAAAGAAAGCTGGAGTAGTCAGACTTATATCAGACAAACTAGATTTTGAAATAAAGACTGTAACAAGAGATGAAGAAGGGCATTATATCATAATTAAGGGGTCTCTCCACCAAGAAGATCTACCAATTGTAAATATTTATGTCCCCGACGTGTAAACTCAAATATATAAATCAGTTAATCAAAAACATAAAGAAACTCATTGATAATAATACCACAATAGTAGGGGACTTCAACACCCCACATACAGCAATGGACAGGTAATCTGAGCAGAAAATCAACCAGGAAACCCTGGCTGCGAATGACACATTGGACCAGATGGACTTAACAGATGTATTCAGAACATTTCATACTAAAGCAGTAGAATATACATTCTTCTCGAATGGAACATACTCCAGATTAGATCACATACTGGGACTCAAATAAGCTCTCAATAAGGACAAAAAGATCGAGATCATACCTTGCATATTTTCAGACCACCATGCTATGAAACTCAAAATCAACCACAAGAAAAAATTTGGAAAGACCATGAATACTAGAAAATTAAAGAACATCTTACTCAAGAATTAATGAATTAACCAAGAAATTAAAGAGGAAATCAAAAAGTACATGGAAACCAATGAAAATGAAAACACGACAGTCCAAAACCTCTGGGATCCAGCAAAGGTGGTCACAAGAGGGAAGTACATAGCAATCCATACCTTCCTAAAGAAGGAAGAACGGTCTCAAATACGCAACCTAACCTTACACCTAAAAGAGCTGGAAAAAGAACAGCAAAGAAAGCCTAAAACCAGCAGAGGGGAAACAATAAATATTAGAGCAGAAATCAATGATATAAAAAAAAAAAGAGTAGAACAGATCAATGAAACCAGGAGCCGTTTCTTTGAAAGACTTAACATTGATAACCCCCTAGCCAGATTGATCAAAAAGAAAAAAGAGGGGCGCCTGGGTGGCTCAGTCGGTTGAGCGTCCGACTTCGGCTCAGGTCATGATCTCGCAGTCTGTGAGTTCGAGCCCCGCGTCGGGCTCTGTGCTGACAGCTCAGAGCCTGGAGCCTGCTTCACATTCTGTGTCTTCCTCTCTCTCTGCTCCTCCCCCGCTCATTCTCTGTCTCTCTCTGTCTCAAAAATAAATAAACATTAAAAAAAATTTTAAAAAAAGAAAAAGGAAAGGACCCAAATAAATAAAATCACTAATGAAAGAGAGAGATCACAACCAACTCTGCAGAAATACAAACAATAATAACAGAATACTATGAGCAATTATATGCCAAAAAATTGGGCAATCTGGAAGAAATGGACAAATTCCTAGGAACATATAAATTACCAAAACTGAAAAAGGAAGAAATAGAAAATTTGAACAGACCCATAACTAGTAAAGAAATTGAATCAGTAATCAAAAATCTCCCAACAAACAAGAGTTCAGGGCCAGATGGCTTTCTGGGGGAATTCTACCAAATATTTCAAGAGTTAACACCTATTCTTTTGAAGATGTTCCAAAAAAATAGAAATGAAAGGAAAACTTCCAAACTCATGAGGCCAGCATTACCTTGATTCTAAAACCAAAGAGCCCACTAAAAAGGAGAACTACAGACCAAATTCCCTGATGAACATGGATGCAAAAATTCTCAAGATACTGCCCCACCAGATCCAACAATATATTATAAGAATTATTTACCATGATCAAGTGGGATTTACTCCTGGGATGCAATGCTGGTCCAATATCCATAAATCAATCAGTGTGATGCATCACATTAATAAAAGAAAGGATAAGAACCAATGATCCTCTCAATAGATGCTAAAAAAAGCATTTGACAAAACATAGCATCATTTCTTGATAAAGACTCTCAAGAAAGTAGGGATAGAAGAATCATACCTCAAAAGCAGAAAGTCCATGTATGAAAGACCCACCACTAATATCATTCAAAATGTGGAAAAACTGAGAGGTTTCCCCCTCAGGTCAGGAACATGGCAAGGGTGTCCACTGTCACCACTGTTATTCTACATAGTGTTGGAAGTCTTAGCCTCAGCAATCAGACAACACACAAACACCATCCAAATTGGCAAGGAGGAAGTCAAACTTTCACTCTTTGCAAATGACATGATACTCTATGTGGAAAACTCAAAAGACTCCCCCCCAAAACTGCTAGACCGATATATGAATTCAGCAACGTCACAGGATATAAAATCAATGTACGGAAATTGGTTGCATTTCTATACACCAATAATGAAACAGCAGAAATAGAAATCAAAAAATCAATCCCATTTACAGTTGCACCAAAAACCATAAAATACCTAGAAATAAACCTAACCAGAGAGGTGAAATTATATACTGAAAACTATAGAAAATTTATGAAAGAAACTGAAGAAGTCACAAAAAAAAAAGGAAAAACACTTCATGCTCATGGATTAGAAGAACAAATATGTTAAAATGTCGATACTACCCAAAGCAATCTACATATTCAATGCAATCCCTATCAAAGTAACATGAGCATTCTTCACAGAGCTACAATACACAATGCTAAAATATGTATGGAATAAGAAAAGACTCCAAATAGCCAAAGCAATCCTGAAAAAGAAAACCACAGTTTTCTGTGACCGGAGGCATCACAGTTCTGGACTCGAAGCTGTATTATAAAGCTGTGATAATCAAGACAGTATGGTACTGGCACAAAAACAGATACATAGATCAATGGAACAGAATAGAGAACCCCTATATGAACACACAAACGTATGGCCAACCGATCTTTGATAAAGCAGGAAAGAATATCCAGTGGAAAAAAGACAGCGAATGGTGTTGGGAAAATTGGACAGCTACATGCAGAAGAATGAACCGGGACCACTTTCTTAGACCATACACAAAAATAAACTCAAATGGATGAAAGACCTAAATGTAAGGCAGGAAGCCATCAAAATCCTAGAGGAGAAAACATACAACAACCTCTTTGACCTCAGCCACAGAAACTTTTATGAGACATATCTCCAGAGGCAAGGGAAACAAAAGAAAAATGAACTATTGGAACCTCATCAAGATCAAAGGCTTCTGTGCAGGTGAAGGAAACAATTAGCAAAACTAAAAGGCAATGGACAGAATAGGAGAAGATATTTGCAAATGACGTATCAGAAAAAGGGTTAGTATCCAAAATCTACAAAGAACTTATCAAACTCAACACCCAAAAACCAAATAATCTAGTGAAGAAATGGAGAATAGATACTTTTCCAAATAAGACATCCAGATGGCAAACAGACACATGAAAAAATGCCCAACGTCACTCATCATGAGGGAAATACAAATCGAAACCACAATGAGATACCACCTCACACCTGTCAGAATGACTAACATTAACAACTCAGACAACAACAGATGTTGGGGAGGACGTGGAGAAAGAAGATCTCTTAACTACTGCTGGTGGGAATGCAAACTGGTGCAGCCACTTGGGAAAACAGTATGGAGTTTCCTCAAAAAATTAAAAATAGAACTGCCCCACGACCCAGCAATTGCACTACTAGGTATTCATCCAAAGGATACAGGAGTGCTCTTTCAAAGGGGCACATGCACTCTGATGTTTATAGCAGCACAATAGCCAAAGTATGGAAAGAGCCCAAATGTACATAGACTGATGAATGGATAAAAAAGATGTGTGTATATATATATATATATATATATATATATATATATATATATATATACACCTAATGGAATATTACTCAGTGATGAAGAAGAATGAAATTTGCCATTTGCAACAATGTGGATGGAACTAGAGAGTATTATGTTAAGTAAAATAAGTCAGAGAAAGACAAATATCATACAATTTCACTCATATGTGGAATTTATGATACAAAATAGATGAATATAAGAGAACAGAAGCAAAAATAATATAAAACAGAGAGAGACGAACCATAAGAGACTCTTAAATACAGAGAACAAATTGAGGGTAACTGGAGGGGTGTTGGGTGGGGGGACGGGTCAAATAGGTAAGGGGAATTAAGGAGGACACTTGGGATGAACACTGGATGTTATATGTAAATGATGAATCACTAAATTCTATTCCTGAAATCATTATTACACTATATGTTAACTAAGTTGGATTTAAAGTAAAAAAAAAAAAAAAGGAGAGAACGTGACCAAGGTCTGGACAAAAGTGTGAATGCTATGTGATGGGAACCAAGTCAGGCTCTAACTTCATTTAAGTCTCAGTCAGAATATACTCTGGTTTCTCCTCAAATCATATAAATCTTTCACCTTTTATTAAAGATTTCTATGGAGTGGAACAACTCTGAGTCTTAAGCCAATTTTTTGAGGCCTTATTTTAAGAAGGCTTTAAAGATATCATTTAAGGATAAGGCTTCAGAGGTGCACCTGGCTGGCTCAGTTGGTGGAGCATGCAACTCTTGATCTTGGGGTCATAGGTTCGAGTCCCATGTTGGGTGTACAGATTGCTTAAAAATAAAATCTTTAGAAAAACTTTTTTAACATTTATTCATTTTTGAGAGACAGAGGCAGAGTGCAAACAGGGGTGGGGCAGAGAGAGAGGGAGACACAGAGTCAGAGCAGGCTCCAGGCTGTTAGCACAAAGCTGGACGTGGGGCTGGAACTTGTGAACTATGAGATCATGACCTGAGCTTAAGACGGATGCTTAACTAATTGAGCCACTTAGGTGCCCCAGAAATAAAATCTTAAAAAAAAATCTCAGAGTCATATAGGTACTTGGAGTTTTTTACTTCAAACTGAAAATATCACGTTACAATAATTTCTCTAGGTCAAGCCTAATGATAGTTCCTGCCCTCCAAACTGTATTGACTACCTTTTTGGTTTCTTTATGTTTTTAAGCTAAATAAACCAGAATATGAGTACAAAAATGTAGAAATGCTACACCATATACTGAGAACATGACTAGATAATATAGCACAGAACCTGATACAGGATGGTTAGTCAATTAAGTATTTTAACAAACTAATATCTCTACAAATACACACATGGACCCTGCCTAAATCTGGAAAATAATTTAAGCCTGTGAACAATACCCAAAACACACACACACACACACACACACACACACACACACACACACACACACAAACCTTGCTAACTGTAAAGAACTTTGAGCATTTTAATTTTAGTTAGTAAATCAATCTCTGGTCAAGGACAATCTAGCCCCATCTTGCTTCAGTTTTCAGAAGCATGTCAGATTTCCTTGATTGTATGTCCCATGTTCCTCCATAACACATCATCTCAAAACTCAGTGGCTTGAAACAGCAACGATCATTGTACTATGTCATATGTCTCATGGGGCAGGAATTCAGGAAGGGCTCTCCTGGGTGGTTCCCATCTCGGAGTCTCTCATGCTGGTACCACAGATGGAGGCTGCAGTTAGGAGGAGGGAGGGGAGCTGGAAAGGTGGGCTGCTGGACTCAGGCTGGGCACTATTCTTGCTTCCTGGAGTCTCAAATCCTCTCAGGTGGTGGCTAATAAGAGTTCCAGTTTCCTCACAACATGGTGGCCTCAGGGCACTTGCACTGCTTACATGGCAGCTCAAGATTCCAAATGAGTGTTTCAGGAGAGCCAGATGGGAGTTTCATCCCCTTTTATGACCTGACCTTGGAAGTCACAGAGCCATGCTGTGTCCCAAGCACTCCTAGATGAAAGGCATGTCATTGTAAGAACGGTAGGTACGATGGGAGATGTTGTAGTTGCCATTTTTGGAAAATACAGTCCACCAGATCCCACAAACTCAAGGTTCTTTTTAACAATTTCTTTTGTATTTGTTTTTGTTTTGTTTAAGTCAGTTCAGAGGCAACTTAAAACTTACCTTTGGACTTGTCTGCTCTGGGTTTGCTAGATAGAATGGCAATCATAAATCATAAATATAGATCTAGGATTATTCAGGCTATCTATTTCTTCCTAAGTGAGGTTTTTCAGATTGTGACTTTGAAAGAATTTGTTCATTTCATTTAAATTATAGAATTTATTGGCATGAAATTCATAATATTCCCTTCTGAGCATTCAATGTCAGTGGACTCTGTAGTCATGTCTGGTCATTCATTTGTAATATTGATAATTTGTATTTTTTCTTCTTAATCCTGATCACTGGCTAGAGGCTTATCGATTTTATTTATCTTTTTGAAAGAATCAGGTTTTGGTTTTATTGATTTTCTTCCTCTTATTTTCCAGATTTCTACTTTCACTGATTTGGGCTTTTATCATTGTTTCTTATCTTCTATTTTTCTAGTTTCCTTTTTTTAAAAGCTTTATTTATTGAGAGACAGAGAGAGAGGGGGAGGGTGGGAGGGAGAGAGAATCCCAGACAGAGACTTTGGGCTCGAACTCATATACCAAACCAGGAGATTATGACCTGAGCTGAAACCAAGAGTCAGATGCTTAACTGCCTCAACCACCCAGGTGCCCCTCTCCTGTTTTTCTAGTTTCTTAAAGTGGAAATTTAGGAAAGTACTCAACTGTAAGGGCAAATCGGGACTGATTCCATTTTGCTTAAGGGCAAACTGGGACTGACTCCATTGTGTTCCATGTCCTCCACCTTGAGTCCCCAGCGCGTGCACAGAAACTTGACCTATGGAACAGGACCCTGACCCTTCCTCAGCCAATGGGCTAGGGCCATGACCATCACCCCTCCCACTGCCTCTAGACCCCTTTAAAACTATTGTGTTTTTGGACCGCGCTCTCTCTCTCGACCCACCGCTGTGTTGGTGCAGGTATGAGATTGAGCTCGAGCTAGCTCGAATAAAGGCTCTTTGTTCTTGCATCGGACTTGGCTCCCGGTGGTTTTTGTGGTTCCCGAATTCTGGGCATAACACAACTCATTGGTTTGAGTACTTTCTTCCTTTTTTTTTTCTTTTTTCCTTCCTTTCTAACAAAATGTGTGGGGAATGAGTTTAGGAATTCCTTGAGCCTGCACTGATGGGTTTAACAAGGCAAAAAGAATTACAATGCCATAGGATGCTCACACCCAAGTTTGGGTAAACAAGATTAGGTAAATAAGCATAGAGAGGGAGGGGCAAAGGCCCCAGTATAGAGAGGGCAGGGCCAAGGCTCCCAGGATAGAGAGGGCGGGGCAAAGGTCCCCAGGATAGGGTGGGTCAAAGGCCCCAATAAAAGGCATAAGGGGTAAGCAAGATTAGGTACTCAGGGCGGAAAACACCCCCCAATTTAGTACCATAGCAGAAAGCTGCTTTCACAAGAGGAAGGACCAAATTAGGTGTATAGGTAAATAAGGCTATAGGCTACTGCGGGTGGGTGCGTTGCCCAGAGGGGAGCTAATTAGCAAAATAAAGGTGCCTTGCTGACCCTGAGGTAGCATGCTTTGTCTATCTTATGCCCTAGGCTGGCTAAGGTAAACAGACTCAGCTCCCTCCTGTCAGCTGGTAACACCCAGCTAGCTCAGTTGGTAGAGCATGAGACTCTTAATCCCAGGGTTGTGGGTTCGAGCCCTACCTTGGACCCCCAGATGGTGACCCTGAGATGATAGAAGGAAAGGGGACTACGGGCTTACCTGGACAAGGAGCTGACCTGACCAGGAGGTGGTGCGACCCCAGGACTGAAGGATGCCATGGAACAATTAAGGAGCTCCAAGAAAAAAGAAGAAATGCACCAGGTAGTCTCTACCTGACGAGGTAAGGGGTAAAGCGAAACTATATTAGGATCTGCTGTGTGGAACTTTTTGAGAGATTTATCATGGAGAACTCCTTAGCCTCTGAACAAAAGCGCTATATTCGAATTCTTCAGTCTCTAGGAGAGACAGCAGGGTCTAAATTATGAGGGTCTCCTTAGATTATTGGCTGTCCAACAAAATTGCCCTTGTTTCCCAGAACAAGGAACTTGTGATCTTGACATGTGGGAACAAGCAGGGAAAACACTGAAGGCCAGGCATTAGGAAGGGGCTAATGTCCCACCTGAGGTAATCCTCACCTGCTCCATCGTCCACAACTGCCCTCTCCTTGAGCTCGGATGGTGTATATGAAGACGTAGAGTTATCTAAAAAGGAGGAAAAACCTCTGTCCCCCTATAATCAGGCTGTGCCTCTGGTGCCTTTACAGCCAAAAGATACTCCCCCTCCCCCAAAAGGGTGGGACAATATCAAGCCTCGAAAAACCTTACCGACCTGCTCTGATAAAGTCTCTACTCCAATGCAGGAGTACATTAAAAAAGCCCACAAGGCCATTAAATTGTTTACCATCGTCAGGCAAAACGGGCAATACGTCTATAAAGGGCTGCTCTTTCCAACAGTAAAAGAACTGCAAAAATCAGTTCAGCTCTATGTCCATCACAGCCCTGTTACAATCGGCATTTTAGAAAATATTTATGGTACTTAATGTGGGCCTGGGAATGGGTCCCTCTTATGGACATCATTCTGACCCCAGCCCAGTATGCTGTCTGCGCCCAAGAGTTTCATGATGCTTGCATGGCGCATGCTATGCAGAACTTTGCCACTGCTATTCCAGTGTCCTTTGAACAAGTGTCTGACACAGGGCAATATTCCCAACCAAGACAGCAAGCCCAACTCGCGATCATTGTCAGTAAAACAATTCACTAAAATCGTGTGGTGTATTTTACACAGGGCATCCCTAATATAAGGGACTCTAACTCTATCACTGTTTCTCTCTATACACTCCAGTTACTCTAACTCTATATGGGGGCTCTTGTCTTCTCTCGGACATTAGCCATCTCTCACATTTTAATCCTGCGTCTCCTTTTCTACTGGACAAGAAAGAACTTTAGACCCAGAGTCTACGACAAAAATGTTTAATGATATAAACTTTCCTTAAATATTTTAGCTGCCCACAAGTTTTGATATGTTGTGTTTTCATATTCATTAAGTTCATAATACTTTCTAATTTCCCTTCATGATATCTTCTTTGACACAGGGATCATTTAGAAGTGTGTTGTTTACTTTTCAACTGTTAGGGATTTGAGGCTCTCTTGTTATTGATTTCTAATTAAATTCTCTCATGCTCATAGAATATACATTGCATGGTTTCCATCCTTTTAAATTTATTGAGACTTATTCTATGACCAGAATATAGTCAACTTAAAAAGAATGTGTATTCTTTTATTGTTGGCTATATTCTATCAATGTCATTAGGGAAAGTTGGTTGACCTCGTTAACATCTTCTGGATCCTTCTGTATACACTGCTGCCACCCCTACTCAGACTTCCCCATCATCATCATCATCACCCTGCTCCACAGTGGTACATTTGTTACAATCCATGAGCCAACATCGACACATTGATTGATGCATGACAAGATCACCCAAAGGCCATTATTCACACTAGGGTTTACCCTGGGTGTTGTATGGTTTTGACAAATGTATAATGACATATGTTCACCATTATAGTATCATACAGAATAGTTTCACTCCCTTAAAAATTCCCTGTGGTCCCCCATTCTTCCCCCCCCCCTTCCCCTAAATTTCTGGAAACCACTGATCTACTGTCTCCATAGTTTTGCCTTTTCCAGAATGTCATATAATTAGAATCATACAATCTGTAGCTTTCCAAGCTGGTTTCCTTCTTGGCAATATGCATTTAAAATTCCTTCATGTCTTTTTTTTTTTTTTTTTGTCTAAATGTAACACAGTTTATTTATTCATTCACCTACTGAAGGACTTGTTGGTTGCTTCTAAGTTTTAGCAATCATGAATAAAGCTACTATAAACATTACATGTAGGTTTTTATGTAGACATGTTTTCAACTCATTGGGTAAATGCCAAGGAGAATGATTGTTGGACCATATGGTAAGAGTATGGTTAGTTTTGTAAGAAACCACTAAACCATCTTCCAAAGTGGCTGCACCCTTTTGCATTCCCACCAGCAATGAATGAGAGTTATTGTTCCACATTCTCACCAGCATTTGTTGTTGTCAATGTTTTGGATTTTCACCATTCTAGTAAGTGCGTAGTGACATCTCATTGTTGTTTTCATCCTTTGAACTTGTCTGTCATTATACTTAAAGTGAGTTTTTAAAAAAATTATTAAATAATTTTTTTTCAAATTGGTTTCCATTTGAAACCAATAACACTCAGTGCTCATCCCAAGAAGTGCCCTCCTCAATGCCCATCATCCACTCTCCCCCCTCTCACACACCCCTCACCCTCAGTTTGTTCTTAGTCTTTGAGAGTCTCTTATGTTTTGTCTCCTCCCTCTCTCTGTCTTTTTTCTTTTTCCCTCTTCCCCTCCCCCATGATTTTCTGCTAAGTCTCTCAAAATCCACCCATGCGTGGAAACATATGGTATCTGTCTTTTTCTTACTTATTTCACTTAGCATAATACCCTCCAGTTCCATCCATGTTAAAGTGAGTTTGTTATAGACAACATAGAGTTGGGACTTGCTCTTTTATTTACTCTGACAATCTCAGTTTTAAAGTATAAATTCGCATTTAATGTGATCATCCATAGGGTTGAGTTTAAATCTAGTCTTGCTATTTTTTTTCTGTTTTCTCCTGTTTTTCATTTCCCCCTTCTCTTTCTTTCTTTTTGATGAAATACTTTGCATGATTCCATTTAATCTTAATTATTATCTTTAGTTGTACGTCTTTTTTCCCTTTAGTGGCTGCTTTAGTATTTACAGTGTACATTTTTTTTTTAGTTTCTTTATTTATTTTGAGAGAGAAAGCACAAGTCAGGAAGGAGCAGGGAGAGAGAGAGGAATGAGAGACAATCCCAAGCAAGCTCCACATTGTCAGCTTGGAGACTGATGTGGGGCTTGAACCCAAGAACTATGAGATCATGAACTGAGCTGAAGTCAGACGCTTAACTAGCCACCCAGGGGCCCTTATAGTACACTTCTTAAAATGTATCACAATCTACCTTCAACTAATATGACACCACTTCATGCATTTTATGAGGACTTACAACAGCATACTTCCATTCCCCTCTACCAATTTTGTACCATTGTCATGCATTTTACTTTAATATATGCTGTAATCGCCAGAATACATTTTTACCATTTTGGATGTTTTCATTCCTTTGTGTATATCAAAATTTGTCAGCTTTGGTAAAAAATTATTTTGCTTTTATTTCTCAAAGGTATTTTTGGCAAATACAAATTCTAGGCTGATAAGGTTTTTATTCAGCCATTATTTCTTAAAATTCTTTTTCTGTTACCCCTCACTCTCCTCTCCTTCTGGGTCTCCTCTATTTACACATATTTGGTCGCTTGATATGGTCTCCCAGCTTAAGGATGCTCTGTTCATTTCTTCCATCTCTTTTCTTTCCATTTTCATTTGAGGTAATTTCGTATTGCTATTGTCTAAAATTTATTAGTCTTTACTTCTGCAGTGTCTCATCAGTTAATCGCACCTAGTATATTTTTCATTTCTCAAGAATTTTTATTTGGGGTTTTAAAACTTTACCTCTCATTCTTTCCTTATTATGGTTATATTTTCCTCTACTTTTCTGTATATACACAGACTATAATAGTTTCAACAAATGTGTCTACTAGTTCTATCATTGCTTTTATTTCTAGTTCGGTTTGTATTTTTTTCTAGTTAAGGGTCATAATTTTCTGCTTCTTTACATGACTGATCATTTTTTGTTGGGTGCTAGACATTGTAATTTTTCCATTGTTCACTACTGGATTTTGTTGTATTCCTTTCGTGATGGATTAGGTTCAGGCATGCAATTGAGTTACCTGGAATCGGTTTCAGATTTTTTTATTTTTTTTTAAGTTTTGAGGGAGAAAGCACATGCACAAGTGGGAGGAGGGACAGAAAGGGAGAGAGAGAATCCCAAGCAGGCTCCATGGTCACCACAGAGCCTCATGTGGGGCTCAATCCATGACCCTGGGATCATGACCTGAGATGACCTGTAACTGAGCCACCCAGGCGCCCCACAGGACAAATGTATCTGACCGAAGGACTTATATGCAGAATATATAAAAAATTCCTACGAATCAGTAATAAAGACAACCCAATAAAAGGAGCAAAACACTTGAGGACATTTCACAAAATATGTATAGGTCAAAAGGCATATGAAAAATAATGTTCAACCTCATTGGTCATCATTGAAATGCAAATTAAAGACACAGGGTACCACTACACACCCACCAAAATTGCTAAAACTGGAGACCGACACCAAATATTGAAGATTCAGAACACCTGAGTCTCTCATAGGTATGGGTATAAAATAGTACAACCACTTTTGAGAACTGTCAGCTTCTAATAAACATACAACCATTCTCGATCACCTAGTAATCCAAGGTATGTACCCAAGAATGAAGGAATATGTCCACAAAAAGCTTTGCATGCTCAGTTTTATTCACAGCAGCCCCCAAATTGGAAACAATCCAGATGTCTGACAAGAGAATGAAAAAACAAGTTTGTACAATATACTACTACTCGTTAACAAAATGGAACAGGTTACTGGTATATGCAACATGGATGAATTTCAAAATCTTATGTTGAAAGAAGGCAGACACAAGAAAGTTCTATTGTTTGACTCCATTTATATGAAGTTCAATAACTTCTTAGGTAATATTTGGTGATGGGTATAAGGTAGAAGTAATATATGGTGATGGGAAGTACAGTGATTGCTTCTGGGGAAGGGAGCCACTGACTGAAAGGGGGCACAGGAACTTTCTGCAGTGATGGAAAGCAGCTGGAAATAATTGCAATTTGGGGAATGGTAACATGACTGTATATATTTGTCAGGACTTATCAAAACACACTGCTTTTGTTTTGTTTTTTTAAACTGGATTTAAGTCAGCTTAAAAACAAAAACTGAGAAGAAATGTACTGATAATGATCTCTTAAGCCGAGTGATGGGCACACAGGGATGCTCTTTAATCTGTAAACCCATGCTACATATGCCTAATTCTGTATATTAACAGCAGAATTTTCTTCACAAGTGGAGGAAAATGTGGCCACCTAAAAAGCTTTTTATCTAGGACTACTCAGATATTTTGATGTGGCATACAGTTTTTTAATTTTTTAAAAGGCGTTGACAATGCCTCAGTAGAGTGAAATGCGTACCATAAATAATCTCAGATTCTGTGTAACTAATCCATCTAGTAAAACTGAGTCCTCTTGCAACAAAGACCATGTTCATCTTCAGGTGAATAATCTTCTGTGCTATTTTCTCTTATGGAGATATGCACATGTATAAAAAATTTACATTATTTGCAAATACTATGTAGCATTTAACAGTTAATCACTGGAAAGTCTGTATCTCTAGATGTAGTTTTTAGTTTTTATGCTAATATACATATATATATGTATATTTTCCGTTTTGATTAAGGGAATTATTTAAGTTGTATTTGCCTCAGTTTGTCCTATGAACTCTGGTTTTACGGACTGGAAATACTTTGGGTAACTACTACTGTGCAGGCTTTGTAACTCTATATTAGGTACAATGAAGTCTATAATGTCAAAGAGCCACCAAGAAAATGAATTACAAGATATTTAACCAATTAAACTTCACACAAGCTTTTCCAAAGGTGACTATCTTTTAACAATCTATTTGCCTTAAATATTTGAAGAGGACTTTTTAAAAAATCATGAAAATACTCTCTTTAAAATACTAGAAGACTATCTCATGAGTTTTGAATTTCCTCTATATAAAAATTTTTTGGAGTTTTATGTCAGAGATAGCAGTATTTATTGCTAACTTTCTGGATAACTAAGAACAAGACCTATTTAGCACTGCACTCAATTTCTAGAATAAATGTATAATTCTAAGTCAATTAAGACGAGCCTCATTGGGGCTTTGAGACTTTTGTGGTTATGGAGTTTGCAGCATATCTAACATTTAAAATTCATTTTTGAGACATTACTGAATAGACATGAACTATTGTTCGGAGGCTGTTTCCCCAAAATGAGTATTTCTGCATTTTTGCTGCTGCTCAGGTAAACACTGGTGCTTGGCTTAGAGTCACACAGGAGTGGAAAGTAAAAAAACATTTAGCACACATTTCACTCTCATTTTTCTATAAAAATATAACTCTTTATTAAATAACATGCACAAATATCAACTAGTCATTTATTAAACAGATATGATTTAGAACAAGATTTAAAGAAATACAAATCCTTAGGTACAATTTAGTATCTTGTTCATGATATTTGAATAGTTAAAAAAAAAATCACTGATTAAACTAAGCATCCTTTATTTCTCTTTCAGAATCCTAAATCTTTTTCGGTATATACCCCATTCCAAGTTTTTTTCTAGCATTTCGAAGCTTCAGCATATCTTTGATGTCAAAGCTCTTAACTACTTAAGTGTAAATTCCCACCACGAAGACATTCACTTTTCTTTTAAGCTATCCGATTGGCTTTGAGTCACTTTACACAGGGAATCTGCAGAAGCAGAGTCATGGCAGGGAGGCTCAGGCAACGTGAGGTACCCCTGGAGAGGGCGAGAACTGGAGTCGGTACTTAAAAAGCTGGGACGAGTAAAATATGCCAGATTCCTGCTTCTTAGTTTTTCTCGTCTGCAACTTGGTTCTGTTTGGCCAAGCAATGATTTCTCTCCCTCTTTTCCAGCTGGACCCTCAGAACAAAATGCTGTATACGTTTCTCTCTCTCATATTTTCTATGACTTCAATGCTCAATAATCTGGTTTTTTATTTTTAGGCAAAAGTATAAACAAAATTTGCATTAAGTTTTTCATATTAAAAAGTATTGCTTTTATAAATTAGCTTTTAATGTTCCCAGCCTTAATAAACTTAACTTCAACAAAACCAGTGCTTCAAAATCTACCCTGCCTTTCTTGGCCCCATTTAACCAATAAAAAAAGGCCCAAATCTCTCATTTAAGTTTCTAAAGAACACTACATCCATTATAATAAAGTCCTTGCACTGTGTACTTTTTACACGTGCTGCTTTATTGCGCATGCCAAGTACAGTATGGATTAAAATATAAATGGACGTAAAAATTCAAAAACCCTAAGCTTAATATATACCTTTGCACTCAAAAACTTCAATGCTTACATTCTCTCCCGTTAGACAGGATTTCCAACTTGCATGCTGAGTTTAAGTAATTTTATTCCTCATATATTCTTTTTACGTTTCTCTATCAGAATAAAAAACAGTATTTTATAATTCAAGAAAGTACTGTGGAACGTTCTGTAAATTTTATCTCATATACGTAGGTTCACTTTTACATATAACCTAATTTTCCTTTCAAAACTGCTTAAGAAGTTTAGCAGATTTCAGATCTGAAATAGTCCTGAATATTTACTCTACCTCATTGTACAGGAGAAACTGGACTTTTTCTAAGTATATTGCTAATTACTTTATTAAAAAACAGCATACCAAATCTTATTTTAATTATAAAATTCTGAAAATTATATGTTTTGCATCTTGATACAAGGAAAAAATACATATTAATTTTTCATAAGCTTTGCAGAGATTGATTGGAATATGCCTGTTTCTTGTACTTATTTTGACTACCAAGTATCTCTTTTTTGATTTGAGTACTCTGTTTTTATTTTAAAAGTGCAAAGGTTATTAAGCTTAAAACATTATATTTAAGCAATGTAAAAAAGTTTTACAATGATTTAACATGACCAATAAAATTTATTAAACATATTTACATATATTCACAGATTCTTTCATACTTGAGTATTAAAATAGACATTTACAATTTCAGAATTTTCATTCAAAGGCATTTTGGGAGAGGGTAATAGGTTCTACTGTGAGATGAAAAAGGAGCTGCTTCTTTGTATGACTAATTCTAAATCATATGTCCAACATAGTGAGTCATAGGTACTATCCCGGGAGACTGGCATGAGAACACCCTACACTACTTTAAGCGTTGCTTATGGAGAGAGTTAAATTATAGGAAGCATGCAATACAACTAAGTCACAACCTTTACAGTTATGGTGATGAAAACAAGCTAACTCAAACACATGCATGCCTTATTTCAAAGTTTTGCTACATGAACACACTACTAGTATACTCCATACAAACTACAACTTTGGTCCAATAAAACATCAGACAAAACAGTTTTACAATTATTTCTTTGTACATGTTTTGACTACCAATCCCTTTGTATACATTTTGACCATTAATTACAAGATTTACATCTGCACAATATGTATAAAATAAGTTATTAAAAAGGAAGACAATATTAAAACTTTTGAAAAGAAAACTGTACAATTAATTTACAGATATAATAAACTGAAGAAATTTTGTGCCAAGTTTTTCTTCCACATTAGAAACTATTTGGTAGGAACTGAACCTTTTAGTTTACCGATACATTTTAATAAAACTTGAAAGAGATTTGAATACTAGTGGTTACCTTGTTATTTAGGAGTGCTAACAACTTCCTGTGCTGTTAGCAGATTCTCAACTTTTAAAGTATCTCCCACAGTCGGCCAACATGCTCTGATGCAATAGTTACCTCTCACCAATATAAATAATAGATTTCAGTTAGAAACTGGATCTTGGATCCAAAATTATTCTATTCATTGTTTATAAAATGACAGTGTTTACTACATAACCAACTTTAGTCAAACTTTACTAAACAACTGTAAAGGCAGAATATCAGTATTTTTCTCAAAAGGCAGTGTTCCACAGTTTAATACTCTTGAGCCACATCAGTTTAAGATGACACCACCAAAGTAACGGTGCTATATAGGAGTCAATTCGAAATCATCATTAACATCAACGAGGGGAACATAAAACTCCTGGATCTCATAAATGCTGATAGATTTATAGGTGGCAGGATCGAGCTCCTGGAGTTTGAGCTGCCATTCTAACCTCTGGACGGCATTTAAAGCTGCAGCTTCATGTTGTTGCCTCATTAAAAGACAGGTCTATTGAAAAGAAGAGAAGAGTTAATAGATTACTCTGTTAAATTGGTTTCGTTTAAAAATTAATCTCATCCACAGACTCTTTGGGGATTAAGTTTCTGAATTACACATCCATTTCTGCTTTCCTGGTCTGTATCTCCAGGCTACTTCCAGGTCTGCAATCTCACAACTGTCTTATCTCACAGACTTTAACTTGAAACTGCTCTTTCCCATAATGAGATTTCAAATTATCAAATTATCAAACAATCATGAACATGTAAGAAATGATTTTTGAAATGATTCAAAATCCCAAACCATTCTACTTTGCAGAATGTATCTTTCTCTTCCTGCTCTCCCATTCTCTCACATGTTAGAACTATAACCAGACTTGTATTTTGGATAGTAAGCATGAAGATGCCCATTAGAAACTGCTTCTGTGGCAGTTTCCTCTTTTACTACGCTGGTCCTGAAAAATGGACTTGTAGTCTTTATTTTCCTTTACCTCCTGACTGTAGCCGGCGTGAGAATGCCTAATTGCTATCTCCTTTCCTAGTCACTCCTAACTAAGCTGCAATTTCTGTTTCCGGGGGAAGCAACCATTTATGCTGAATTTCTAGACATACATACCTTTAATTTGTCAAACTTATCATCCACATCTTGTAACCAAGACATGAACTGTCTTGCATTAAAGCGATCCCTCACAGAAGTTTTACTGTCATCAGACTGAAAAAGAATGTAAGCAGTTAATACTACCCAATAACCCACTTTAAAACCTACATGCCATCCTATCGTTCTGTGGTGTGATGGAATGATGGAAATAGATTTTGAAAAAGGATAGTAATATAATTTGAATATTTAAGAAATTTGTTACAGCCTTTAGTTCCATATTGAACAGACAGGTTATTAGAATTTCTAGGATGCTGAGTGTAGATATTAAACAGAATCCTATCACTTTGTGAGTCAAAGATGATTCTCAAAAAGGCAGGTCATATTAAGTACTACACCTATGACATTCTTATTAATGTATAATTGATTTCATATATCCTTTTATTGTTACTGTTTACCATATGTAGGGAGAAAGAGTGTTAAGGTGGGAGACAGGACTTTGAGGCCAACATTTTCTCCAGGACCAAGATTTTGGAGTGATCATAAAGAAATTCTGGATCAACTCTTAAGAACACCAGTTTTGGAATTAAGATAGGCTATATTCAAATGTCTTTGTGTCTTATTGTGTGAATTTGAACTAATCATGCACTCTCAATTTTCTATTCTGTAAAATGGAAGTACTCCTTTTTTTTAACATTTTAAAAAATGTTTACTTCTTTTGACACTGTGGGTGCACGAGTGGGGGAAGGGCAGAGACATAGAGAGAGAATCCCAAGTAGGCTCTGCACTAACAGCAGACATGGGGCTTGATCCCATGAACCGTGAGATGATGATCTGAGCTGAAACCAAGAGTTGGATGCTGGACCGAATGAGCTATACCCAGGCACCTCAGAATGAGTACCTCTTTTAATCTTGTCTTGACAAGATTAAGAGTCTCTGAAGTCCTCACCAGAGTGCCTGGGCATACAGGCAGCATTCACTCTACTAAACATCTGCTGTAATTAGTACTATTGCTTTATTACCACCGGTGCCATCCAAGTGCCATCCAGACATCAAGCAGATGCTCACATTTTCAGCCATTATCCCTTCCTCCTTGATCCTTGATAAGATTTTTGTGTATTTAAAATTTTACTGTTCAATCTTTTTATTTTTTAAAAGATTTTAAGTAATCTCTCCACCCAACATGGGGCTTGAATTCACAATCTCAGGATCAAGAGTTGCATCCTCTGCTGAGTCAGCCAGGCACCCCTATTATTGAATCTTATTAATATTACAAGTTTACTTTGAAAAGGAAGAGGTATGATGAGAAAGTAGGCTAATGTATGATCCAAGCCCCTAGCCAGGAAAGCTAGAATTGTTTATTTCCCTGTTTTGTTCGTTGGAGGCTATTCTGATAGAAGCCTCCTACCCAGCTGACAGCTTCTACTCTAAAGGCAGTTGTAAAGGACGGATAAGAGTTACATAGTTTTCCTCAAGAGAATGATTACATTCTTCTGTCCTTTAATTATTAGGCTGATTATGGCCCAATCCTCTTTTAGGTTCATTCTAAGTGTGTACTGGGAAAATTCATTTATTTTTGAAGTTCTCTTTATAACTACTTGGGGTATAGATTCCTCAACTCTGCTGTATTTTACTATCAATATGTTCTCATCTTTTTCTTTTTTAACATTTATTTATTTTGGGAGAGTGCATTTGCATATTGAGTTGGGGAGGAGCAGAGAGAGTGGAGGTGGAGGTGGAGGGGGAGGGGGAGGGGGAGGGAGGGAGGGAGGGAGAGAGAGAGAGAGGGAGAGAGAGAGAGAGAGAGAGGGAGAGAAGGAGAGAGAGAGAGAGAGAGAGGGAGAGAGAGAGAGAGGGAGAGAGAGAGAGAGAGAGGGAGAGAGAGAGAGAGGGAGAGGGAGAGAGAGAGAGAGAAACCCAGGCAGGCTCCACACTGTTAGCACACAGTCCTGACATGGGGCTCAATTCCATGAACCTCAAGATCAGCACCTGAACTGAAATCAAGAGTTGGATGCTTAAATGACTGAGCCATCCAGGTGCCCCTTCTCATCTGTCTTATCAGAAATGTCACTGTGTTCTGGTCCAGCTGCCTTCCACCTTGATTTCCAGCTCTGCTATGGACTTGTTTTTATTTGACATGTCTTTTGTCATTTCAATTGAGTTTTGGGAGAAACAAAAAATAAACAGGTATGTTTACCCAACCATTCTGAAGTAGAAATCTTCAAAAGACTTTCCTTGTACCTTGATTTACACTGTCCTAAAATTGATTTCATTACTCTATAATTGCATGCAAATTTAAAAGACCTCAAGATATTATACAGTCTAGTCCAGTCTTTAGTAAAACAACTAAACTGTTCATTTCAGTTATTAAAAGATCACTCATTCTTCCGTTTAAATTCTTTAAAGCTGTATTGTGTAAAGTCCCTCAGTGGCCTTTTCGGTGTTTACTTCCTCAGAGTCAAACAGTTTTTTCTTAAGATCCAATTATTCTTAATAGCTTTTTCAAATCTCTCTGAATACTTTCATTCGGATAAAAATAGTTGGTGACTTAAGAAAGTCTGAAATCTACTGATCTAGTTTAATCTTTTTTTTTTTTTTTAAACAGATGAGAAAAATAAAGCCCAGAGAGAATTTTCTCTGGAATATACCCTGTATCATTTGTATTTCTGGTCTGTCTGACTTAAAACAGCATTTCCTTGCATTTTTTGTGATAATCCTTCAATTGTCTGGGGTTATACTCTTTATTTTAATCATTATATTCTCTCTTATGACCTATGAATTTCATTCTGGTTTGTGAGGGATAAAAATTTCTGACCACTGAAATGGCTGGTTCCAAATTCTTATAATTTAGATGTGACATCAAACTTTATTCAAGACATAGCTACAGTTTTCTTCACAACTATATTTATTTATTCCAGCAATATCCAAGATCAAAACAAAAGCCTGGCCCTATTTTAGCACCATCACCATCTAGAGATTTAATCTGTCCGTAGTAGTTTTCCAGTCGCTTGAAGGTGTAAACATCCACTTTAGAAACAAATTACAAATTATGTTCAAGGGCACTATTCCAAACACATATCGGTTCTGGAAATATCTGCTTTTATAATATAAAGCTAATGTTTAGAGGATTTTGGAAAACAGAGGACCAGGTGATCTGCATCTAGTGCTTTATTCTGTAAGAGGTGTTTTTTCCCTTTGAGTTTTACTGACTGCTGAAGTCAAACTTCTAAGGAAATAGATTAGAAAAACATTCACGTTGTATTTTAGGAAAATTTTCACTGTATCACTGGCACTTTACCTGAGCATCCAGCGGCACACTGTATACTTCTGCGTCCAGTAAAACAGTGCACGCGCTAAATGGCAGTGTTTGATTTGCCAACGTTCTTGCAGCTCTGTAATGAACTCGTAGAACTTCCTGTTCATTGGATACAATGAGTTTTTCCTAGTTGAACCAAGAATGAAAAAAACAGTGATGTAAGCGATCTTATGCATTTAGCAGACTGGGAGGTGTAGCTACAGATGCCCACCCATCATGATCTGGTTATAGACTTGTGCCATATGGTGGCAGCGGTCTTCTTTGGCTTAAGCATTAAAAAGGACAACTCTGGGACCTGTGGATGGCTGGAACTTCAAGGAGAGAGGTAATGAGTCCAGGAATCCTCCGTTTATAAGATGTCTATCATTTAGTTGGTTCTGTCTGGCAGGCTGGGCTGACAAAATTAATTAAGGGTATGACTGGTCTTGTCCCCACCATGTTCCCCATTCTCCCTCAATTTGATAAGAACTTTATCCTCCTACCGGAGCAAGGAGGCCTCATTATATCCAAATATGTACTGCTGTAGAGTTTTACTGTATTTATAATTTAGTGAAAAGACAAAGAAACAGTCCTACTTAATCTCTTTTGAATTCTGATGTGACAAGTAATACTCAAAAGAGAAGAGGTAAATCTAACACTTCGGGTTCATTAATTTAAGTACAAGTTTAAGGTGGGACTTTAAGTGATAAAATATCCCCCCCCCCCAAAATTAAGATACTAGGAAAATACAGGTAGAAGAAAAGTTTTTCTAAAAAATTGGTTGCAGTTGTATAGAGATTAAGAGCAATAACCAAAAATCCCTTAACACTATATGAGAAATAAATTATATTTTTAAGTTTAAAAAAAATTTTTTTTAATGTTTTTATTTTATTTTTGAGAGACATAGAGACAGTGTGAGCAGGGGAAGGGCAGAGAGAGAGGGAGTCACAGAATCCGAAGCAGGCCCCAGGCTCCGAGCCGTCAGCACAGAGCCCGACGCGGGGCTCAAACTCACAGACCGCGAGATCATGACCTGAGCCGGAGTCGGCCGCTTAACCGACTGAGCCACCCAGGCACCCCTATTTTCTTAAGTTTGAGACAGCAAGAATGAGTGGGGGTGGGAGTGTAAAGACAGAATGGGGGAGGGGCTTGAACTCACAAACCATGAGATCATGACCTGAACCGAAGGCAGATGCTTAATCGACTGAGTCACCCAGGTGCCCCAAGAAATATATTATTTGAAGTCAGACCCGCTTCCCCTAAAATACTTAACAGAGATATGCTGTGTGAATGATAGCCTGAATATTCCACTATAGGTCACTGTTCCTAATGTTGTGTCTTTGAACTTCTGGAACACAGCTTCTCAAACAATGTCTCCAGAGGATGGGTTATGTATGTCTCAAGTGCAGAGTAGGGGATGAGGATAGTTCTGAGAAACTGGGCCAAAATCTGTAAGATGTGTTCATTCACTCAGTATACCATTCAAGTGTTATCACCATTTCTGATGGGAAAAATGACCCTAGAACAGAGGTTCCTGACCTGGGGTCCTAACATTCCCAAGAACCCTGTGGATAGACTGGGGAGACAGTCATCTGTGAACTTGGAAGGGAAAAATTCTATCTTTATTTTTACCAACTGCCAACTGGCATTTCTTTCTATTATGAACGTAGGCTACAAACCATGTAATATCACAAGTATTTACAACTTTGCCATCCACAGAAATCACAAGGATTTTCAATTCGTAATTGTTGCAGATATTACCCCTAAATGGTATCACTGTTTGTTGTCATGTTCGTCGGGCATTTTAAGTTGCTTTCTAGGACTCTGCAATTCTAAATTGTTTGTTGGTCAATATGTGAAAGGATGTGAGTCATTTTTACTATTTGTTAAAGTTTGGAAAATTGCACTGTTCAAATGAGAATTCTTAACTGTCTGTAAAGGCAGCATGGCTTTTGTAACATGGATAGATGCACAGGTGAAAATATGTTATCAAGTGGCTTCAAACATGCCTGATGGTTGAAGTAACTATTGACATGTTATAAGACTTAGCTTCTTATTGAGAACAAATCACTCATTGACACAGGAGTGCAAAGTATGTAGCAGTGCTTCTTTCATTTACTGTTCTCTTTGCAATGCTGTAAGTTTATTAATTTAAAAACATAATTCTGAGAAAAGGTTTGATATTTAACCAGATTGTTACAGAAGTCCCATGACACAAGAAAGGTTAAAAACCTCAGCCCTAGGAAATTAATCATGTATGAATCAAAGAAATCGCATACTTTCTTTCTAGGAGTACTTATATACCTCTTTGAAGGATCATAGCTCATACCAAGTTCCAGAAGTCCTTGACCCTCCCAAAAGATTAAGAAGGTATAGTTTGTCAATCCAAGAGAAATGACTTTCATGATTTCTCTAAATAGGCAGTTTTTTTTTCATGTCATTTCACGCCCAGACTAACCACTAGAAACTAGAACATGAAAGGAGACCTAGGAGGAACACTAAACACAGCTTTTTTTTAAGTATTCTGCACTAAAGAAGCTGGTACCAAGCAACAATTCCAAAACTTAGAAATCCAACTAACTAGGAATTCACTGCTTTAGTTCAACAAATGATAACAAGAAATTATTAGAGATGTTTATACATCAAAAATACACTCAACATGAACCATAACATATGGGCAGTTATCCTAAACAGGTTTAAAAATTCTCCATCTAACTGCATAGGCACAAGATAAAATCAAACCATTTCCTAAAATGGTTCTAAGTAAGGAAGATCTCCTAAGAAAATTGTGCGTATGTATGTTTTGTGTATGTGTACGTATGTATATATATAATGTAAGTCATTATAATCTATTGTTAAAATATCTATTTTTTTAACGTTTATTCCTTTTTGAGAGACAGACAGAGCGTGAGCAGGGGAGGGGCAGAGAGAGAGGCAGATACAGAATCCGAAGCAGGCTCCAGGCTCTGAGCCATCAGCACAGAGCCTGATGCGGGGCTCGAACTCACAGACCGTAAGATCATGACCTGAGCCGAAGTCGGCTGCCCAACCGACTGAGCCACCCAGGCGCGCCTGTTAAAATATTTTTAACATAAATGTTATTTTTAGCATAAATGTAAATTTAAACATTTCTTACCCTTTCAATACTGTGTTGCAAACGTAGTTTCATTCTTACAACTTCCTGTTGCCGAAAAAGCTCTTTAAGTGGATCTGACAGTGAAGGTGGTGGTGTAATCTAATTTTTAAAAAATATATAGTTAAAAATATTAGGTTTTGTTTAAAACAATGGGCTACTCTTATAAAATTAAACTTCTTAGTGTATCACTTAATGAAAACATAAGGTTTGATGTTCCCTGAATTAGATAATACAATAACGATTATACAACTGGTTGTTACTTCCCAATCAACTTCAATGGTCTGAAACACAGCAGAACATACTGGTAAACTCAGATGTTTTAATTCTGAGGCAACAGCAAATTTCAAAGAGCAAATTAGAAGGACTAAAGAAGTTTCTGACTACAGAGACACATTTTAGAGCATCACTAAGTGACAGCTCACATATAGGGAGGGAGTGGAGGGCCACAAAAACAGAAAAACACCAAGCAAATAGTCGTAAAGTTTCCAGCGGTTGGAGTCTCAGTACAGTAAGTCTCTTTGTAGACATGATAAAAATCAAATGCTAAAGTGCTGAGCTTTACATTTACTGAATTAAGTCTTTTATTGAAAGATGGAATTATCTTCTAATAGGTTTGTGGTTTTCAAACTCCTTTATTTGCATGTGATAACCCACTTTGTCCATCAGTACTCCAAAAGTCTTACGGTTGGTTCATCTCTACTAGACTATTAAAGTGGACTGCTTTCTGGTAGAAGCTGGAGGTTAAGGAAGCCAATTCCATCTATACATGTGTTCTACTGTTAAAACGAAGCGACATCTGTGAACTCTTTAATGTTCTCCCTCTACCCCTCGGAGTATCTATATTCCTCCCCCTACCCGACAAGCTTCTAACTACTGTTAGCATTTTGGGGCAAAGTAAGGTATCTCGGTATGTTCTGGCACCATATGATAACTTCATTGACTCTTCTGACTCAAGAAGGTGGGACAAACAGATTCTATGTGCTTCCTTCCTGATGTGGTGCTAAAGGAATTACATAACACCATATACGGGAAGCTCTAGCCAAAGAATCAAACTTGGATCTCACTGGGACTCTATCACCAGTGAACAATTTACAGGAATTATGGGGAACCAAAAAAGATGTTAAATCACATCACAAGGATTCACCCAGTTGAATCAATGTGGTGGAAAATTCTACAGGACAAATAATTTATTGGGGTGGATTATTTTCCATGCCTCTAACTTCAATAATACATTTGTTTGATTTCTAGGTCTTGTAACTGTCTTTAAATTTAACAAGAGTAACAGTAAAGTTTAGTGCTATGGTTTTACAGATTTCCAAAATTGTAAAGGCCTCCTTTATATTGTCCAGAGGAAGAGTATCCACTCCTTTGAGCCTGGGGTGTCATAGAAAGTTTCCTGGAGAGGGTTAATGCCTGAGGCTGCATCTTAAAGGAAGAGCCAGAATCAAGAGTTAAGAGAAATGAGTTGTGGGGGAAAAAAAGAAGGGAAAGAAGAGGGGAAGATAATTCCCAGAAGAAAAGATGGCATAATCAAGTACACAAAACAAAGAGATAGTAGGGTGTCAGGAGACAACTACGAGTTGAATTCTGGGACATCAACTTTGAGGGAAGGAATGGTGGGACAAGAGGATGGAGAGATTAGCAGGGACAAAGTCATTAAGGTTCTGTAAACCAGCTTTTTTTTTTTTTTAAACCAGCTATTCTTAAGAGTGTAGTGTGTTCCACAGAACACTGAGCCCATAAAGAGGACTTGCAAGACATGGGTCTAAGAACAAGTAGGCTTGAGCAACATTGTACATCTGTACTCACTCAGGTGTCTCACAATTAACAAATTAAAAGGTTCTGAGAAGTTCTGGAATGAAGAAACCTATTTATTTTTAGATCCATTGTTTCATTTCCCAAACTTATTTGGCCATGAGCTCTCCCCACCCTGCCTCAGCCCCATCCCCATGTATTTAATTAACATGCTGTGGTACAGATACTATGTATAACACAGTGTAAATTTTGTATGTGGTAGGGAATCAATGAAAGATCTTACAGCTCACTGCTGTGTCTGCAGAATAGATATTGGGAGGACAAGACTGCAGGCAAGAAATTAAGGAAGCAAATCACTGTGACACTGGTGTGAGAAGAAGGGAGTGGAAGGGATGGGGTCTAAAAATAGAGTGATTAAGAATAAAAGAGAGGGAGCAGCAAGGGATGACTTGTGGGTCCTCCAGCATGAGGGCCGACGGATGGTTAAGAGATACCCCAGGAAAAGAGGAAAGAGAAATAGGGTTTTGGATAAATTCAGTGCTGACATGTTAAGTTTGTGGAACTCATGGACATCCAAGTGGAGCTAGTCAGTTAGCAAAAAAGAAGCTGAGGAGAGAGTCGGGGCAGAATACATAAATTTGGAAATTTCCAACATCTACCGACGTATAGAGAAATGGTACAATGACCAAAGGAATATATGGAGACTTTCTGAGGAAACTTTCCTTTGCCGTTTTCCTCATCTATCTTTAAGTAAATCATGCTTGGAGATTTTGTCTTTTAAGATCTGTGAGTCCCAGGAGTCTCTAGAATATAAAATCTCTTGATAGTTCTCCAGCAATGCTCTTCCTATCGCCCCTCACCCCCCAACCCCCACAGGGACTCTGTGTGTTGGTACTAGTGACCATAGTAGATACCAGGATGTGACAAGTCTTTTTATTTTATTCTCCCCCTGTTCATTTGCCTTTTGGGAAACTGACCTATGGTTTTACTTTTTCTTCCTTTGGTTTCCTCTGGAAAAACAGCAGTGTTCTGGTTAAATTATGAGAAAAGTATCTGACAGAAGAACACTTAAATTGACTTTAGAGATGCTTCACTTCATTTCTAACAGATTCTATAAACAGATCACATAAATGTGGAGATTAATTCAATAAGCTGGCAATTAGCTGACAGGAAACAAATGGATAATTTGGAACAAATGGACAATGGATATTGGAAACTACTAAAAATAACGTATGTAAAAGTGATCTTTGTTATTCTGGTCTTTATTTACTTTTTAGACCTAAGTTTTGAACAAATGAGTTTCAGTCCAATAAACTCAGAAGTAGCTTTTTATGAACAAAAGGTGGGGGGTTTGCATATTAACTCTAGTAAATATGAACCTCAAAGTTATTTTGAGCTGGATAAAATAATGGCAACTTCTTCAATCTGTATGTTTTAACCTTTATATTAAAACTATTGCAACCTGCTTTGAAGTAGGGTAGGTATTATTGTTTTACAGATGTGAAAACTAAGAATCAGAGAACTGAAGGAATTATTCAAGATCACACAGCTGGTTTGTATCAAAATCCAGACAACCTTCTGTATACTACTTAGAAATTGACTGCTCTTTCTACTATACTGTGCTGTGTGTTTCTTTAATACGTCTCACTAAAAGCAAATAAAAAACTACCTACTACACTCAGAAAAAATTCTCAGCTCTATTTATAGTCCTTTTTGAAATAACATTTGCTATAACTAAATACTGATTTAATCAAAGCTGTATCCCCAAAACTGCTACAAGGGAATTAAACTTGTATTACATCACCTTCGAAGGAATAAGAAAAGGTGTTCATAAACACAAGCACACATAATATATATATTATACACATATATATACATATGTATGTGTGTGTGCGTGTCATACTGTATATACACATATATATCTCAATAGGAAGAAAGCACTAACAAGGCAAACTGACATGATTTATTAGAATTTTTTTTAGTAAAATAGTTTGTACAAAGTTTAATTTAAATAGGTTCTTTATGTTTTTACCTATATTTCAAGCCTTTGATACAACATACTTCAGTTAAAAGTTTTTACCATTTAAGGGGAAACAAAGGAAACAAGAAAATGATTAGCATTATATTCTTTAAGTTATTAACAAATTACTTGCTGAAAAAATGACAAATTTATTTACAATTCTATTTTTTTAAATCTACTATTACTGCTTATTAATAGTAGAGTAATATAAAAGTCTGTTTTTCAAGATTTAAAGGGCACTAACATCAGGTATATTCTGTGGATGTGGGACTAAAGAACCACCTTTTCTCCAACTTTTTGTTCTTCTCTGAACTGGGCTTTGAAACTGTATAGGATATCCTGGGGAAGCATCATGTACAGTAGGGTAGTAACTAAGTAACTAAGTAGTTACTACCCTACTGTAGGGGTAAGCCTAGAAAGATATGGGAAGACCTGTAGACAATGATGGGGACTTTGGTCTATAGAAAATTTAGAGTCTCTAAAGATGTTTAGCCAGGTAGTCACATAATCAGATCTGAGTTATATATAAGGTACCGAGACAGTAAGAAGGCTAGATTGATAGAAGAGATTAGACTAGAACTTATGACAACTGCTCGGAGTGCCTGTTTTGTTGATTTCTTTTTATTTCTTAAAAAAAAATTCTTATTTTTGAGAGAGAGAGAGAGCGCGAGTGAGCACGAGCAGGGAGGGGCAAAGAGAGAGGGAGACACAGAATCCGAGGCAGGCTCCAGGCTCCAACTGTCAGCACAGAGTCCAATGTGCTGCTCTAACCCATGAATGGTGAGATCATGACCTGAGCTGAAGTGGGATGCTTAACCGACTGAGCCAGCCAGTCTCCCCCTTTTTTTTATTTTGAGAGAGAGTGTGAGTAGGGGAGAGGGGCAAAGGGAGAGAGAGAGTAAATTAAGCAAGCTCCATGACAGAGCCAAGCATGGGGCCTGGTCCCACAACTCAGGGATCATGACCTGAGCTGAAATCAAGAGTCAGGCTCAATGGATGGAGCCACCCAGGTGCCCAGTTTGCTGATTTCTGATATCTAGTTATCACAATGCTTAGCATGTGGTTATGAATTACTTGATTATGTAATATTCTGAATATTTAATTATGCAATATTCACATATTTGAGTGAATAGTCTATGGAGCTAATGTGGTCCTTACACAGCAGTAGTAAGAAAGAGAAGGGGAAAGGAAGTGAGATGAATCGACATGACTTAGTGATGGATGTGATGGGAAGGCAGAAGGGAAAAGGTGGAGGTTGAATTTTGGGTTCCTGGTCTGGGAAATAGCAGGTAATGACGGTAAATAAATCAGAGATAAGATAAACGGGCTTAGTGTTGGACCTAATGATTTTACAGATCTTGTGGTACAGGTAGGCGATGTTCACAAGCAGCTAGAAACACAGTTATGGAAATCACTAGTGTATTCACAGCTGAAGATAAATATGGAATTCACCCTACGAGAGACAAATAGTGTCCTAGCCCTTAATCGGATTACAGGCAGACATGTGAACAGTAAACTATGATATCATGTGTGAGGTATGAGGAAGACACAAACAATTCTGCTTTGACGAGATTTTGCACAGAGGTGACAACACAGCTGGAATAAAGGCATGGAAGAGGACAGAAAAGGAGGCTTGGTGAGAACAATATTTCAGGTGGAAGGAACAGTACTAAGTAGCAGAAGTGGTGAACAAGAGATTTCTGTTGAAAAGTGAATTAAATATGTGTGAAATATTGGGTGAGTTTGGAAGTAATGAGAAAATGAAGCTGGAGGGGTAGATTGGGGTCAGATTACAAAACGAACGGTATGCCATGACTATATGTGGATTTAAAAATTTTTTTTTAATTAATTATTTTTAAATTTTCTTTTTAACGTTTTATTTATTTTTGAGAGACACAGAGACAGAGTGTGAGCAAGAGAAGGGCAGAGAGAGGGAGACACAGAATCCGAAGCAGGCTCCAGGCTCTGAGCCATCGGCACAGAGCCCGACGTGGGGCTCGAACTCACAGACTGTGAGATCATGACCTGAGCTGAAGTCAGCCGCTTAACCAACTGAGCCACCCAGGCACCCCCCAAAAAATGTTTTTTTAATGTTTATTTATTTTTGAGAGACATAGAGACAGAGCGTGAGCAGAGGAAGGGCAGAGAGAAAGACACAGAATCTGAAGCAGGCTCCAGGCTCTGAGCCGTCAGCACAGAGCCCGACATGGGGCTCGGACTCACAGACCCAGACCGTGAGATCATGACCTGAGCTGAAGTCGGCCACTTAACCAACTGAGCCACCCAGGTGCCGCTACGATATGTGGATTTTAAGCTGTAGGCAATGGGAAGCCAGCTAATCACAGCTAAGATATTTAAGAATATCTTTAACAGTTTTTTATTGTTGTCTTTTAAAAAGTTTTTTTATTTAGGTAATCTCTTCATTCCACATGGGGCTTGAACTCATGACCCTGACATCAAGAGTCACATGCTCTTCCAACTCAGCCAGGCACCCCTTTATTGTTTTTCAAAGGACAGAAGTTTAACAACAGAAGAGAATGCTTCTGCAGAAAGAGAGTAAGGAGAAAAAAAGAAGTGAAAAAATGGCTGCAACGTTCTAAGTGAGAGATAATGACGAGGGTCCTAAAACAAGGCAGTGGTAGAGGGACAGATTCTGGAAAGAGTTCTAAAGTAAACGGTTAGAATTTGGTAACTGATAGGATACTGCTTTGGTGTCATCACTAATAAAAAAAAAATTGGTTTCTGAGCAAGTGAGAGAGAAATCATTTCTTTTGGTCTGGGGGAATCTGAGGTTGGAGCAGATTGGCACGTGGTTACACTCCTCCTTCAGGAATGAGGCACTCAGCCCCCAGGCCCTAGGAGTATAGGAGGCTGGCAGCTCTCACTGGAGTTCCTCTTTAGGAACTGGCAGAGGGAACACTGGAAGGGAAGACAGTTAGCACATGCTAGGCCGAGTTCCCTCTCCGGGTGCAAGCTACTTGTCAGAAGGGCCACCCCACTCCAGACCTTCTGTGGGCTCACCTGATGAGTGCTGCAACTACATTTCAGTTCAACTTCTTGCTCTGCCAAATTCTGGTTCCTTCACACATGTACTTGCATTGTTCCTGACAGCACTCACCAATAAGCCTCTTGCGAATAGTCTCAGGGTCCGCTTCCTGCGGAACTGAACCTAAGCTTGGAGGCACCTACATCTGATTCCGGAGCTCAACAGAAAGGACATGACTAGGTAAGAATCTGGGGTACTAACTGGCACATGGGAGACTGCTGAAAACCACAGGAAAAGGTAAGACCACAATGACAAAAAGTTGACCGATTCCTAGAGAACTCTGCCGCTTAAGGGTGGGTAGAAGAGTCATTAAAGGAGAGCCAAAAAGGTAAGTCAAAGATTAACCCAGCAGGAAGGAGACCCATATATGTTTGGAGTGGGTGGATAAAGGCCAATGGAGAGAGATAATTAAAATTATACCAGTAACAGGTGTCTCAAGAGAGGAAAGTTCCAGAGAAGCCTGGAGAGAATGGGATCAAGACCGCATGTAAATGAATTACCCTTCAAAACATACCTCGTTTTGAACAAAAGGAAAAGCAGGTAAGGAAAAAGAAAATACCATAGACCAGAGCTGATCACTAAGGTAGCCAAAAGCTACACATGGCTATTGAACACTTACTGAAATGTTGGCCACATTTAGTTTGAACTTAGATATACTAGAAACACAGCGGATTTCAAACTCCTAGTACAAAAAAAATACCGAATGTGTCGTTCATTAATAATTTTTCTATATTGATATACTTTGTTTGTTTTAAAGATTTATTTAAGTAATCTCTATACCCAACATGGGGCTCAAACTCACAACCCTGAATTGCATGCTCCACCAGGTGAGCCAGCCAGACACCTCTACGTTGACACATTCTGCAACAGTATTCCAAATATACTAGGTTAAAAAAAACCGTTAAAATTAATTTTTCCTGTTTCTTTTTACCCTTTAAAATGTGGCTACTAGAAAAATTAAAACTACAAAAGCGACTTGGATTATATTTCTATTGACAGCACTGCAGACGCATACTGAGTGATGTTACTTACTGTGGGAATGCAAATCTTGCTTAATGGGTTTCCATCCAGGAGATATGAGCCATTAAATGTCACATATTCATCATAATACTGAGGTGCTTGAGGAATAACACTACACAACAATTTGCGCTTTTCTTCAATTTTTTTCCTTATGTGCAAGTATTCAAAATATGGATTTGCTCGCTCTGAACTGTATGGCTGAATCTCATCTAGTTTCAGAGAATCTACAATGGCTGCCAGAGACTGTTGAGTTTTCTCTTTTGCTTGTAGTAAAGAGGGACTCACTTGCACAGGCTGAGGAACACGGGACACTTTCCTTTTCCGTGGGTGGTGAATTTGAGGATCATCTTCTTCAGTTAATCTTATTCTTCCTCTAGGAGATGAAGAGTCACTGTCTTTTTCTGATAGTAGCGTACAGCTAGCAAGAATCTGTTTGCTTTGATTTGCCACTGTATTTGCTTTGTTTCTAGTCATCCTTTGAGGGATTTGGCTTTCAGTCTTATCGTCTTCAGCATTTTCTTCTAATTCTACTTTACCTAATTGACCATATTTATGCATCTCTGGTTGAGCTGACTGTTGCAAATGGTTTTCTAGACTTGATAAAGTGCTTTGTTGTGATTCTTCATCTTCAATGGAAAGCAAACACTTTTCACCTTCAGGACAATGTTTTGGGTTATCGTGTTCATTTAGGTTTCCTTTTGGCAGCCCTGCACTCATTTCACATAAATCAGAATCACATTTATCATTCAAATGAGTTAAGACCAAACTCTCCAGTTTGTTTTCTTTCTCATGTGAAATAACCTGAATATCAGAAATGCTATTCTCAACCTCATGGCCACTGGAAGACTTATACATTAATTTGCCAAACGCATAATGTGTATTTAGTTGGGAAGAGGCATCGTTTCCACTAAAGTCTTTTTCTGATGGTAATACAGGCAAAGTATTAGCTTTTTCAAAATTTGGTGCTGCTTCTTGAACAGTGCTTTCAGAGTACAATGGGACAAAGGCATCTGTCTTTTGAACATCTGTTATGACAAACGTATTCTCCATCTCTTTTGTAGATTCATTGTCAGCATCTAAAACAGAATTGATAATTTGAACTGCGTTTTTCTGTTGCAAAATACCCGGATCTTGATTGGCAACATATGACATAGACATATGTTTAGAAATAGATTCAGCATCTGAAAGTGATTGGCTGTTGAAAGAGCAAGGTTGTTGTGAAGGCAGAAAGGACGCGGAGTCCTGAGCACAAGAGTTTCCTGGCAGTTCAGTCTGGTGCAGGGATAAAAAATCAGTGTTCTGTTCTTTCAAAATTTTGTTTTCAGAATTGCAAAAGCCTGGAACAGAAGAATCTTGATCAGGTGTACCAGAATTTGGGCAGATAAAGTCACTGGTGCTTAAGGATTCCAGTCTATCAACAGGTACCTCCCATGATTTATTTTGGATCACACCAACCTGATTAGATGGCTCTAAATGCACAGGACTGTCCATTAAAGTGCCCACTGGAACAGTACTCTTGATAACATTTGTATCAGCTGAAATATATTTGCTGTTTACAGATCTGGTTGGAGAGGCTGCAAAACTGGAATGTATGTTAGATAAATTTGAAAGTTCTCGATCAGGCACATTTGAGGACACCTCAGGTTTGGGAGAAGGACAAATATCTCTTGGCACAGCTAAGCCACCTTGATTGCTTTCTTCTGATATTGTTTGGAATTGTTTTGTATGTTCACAAATGACTGATGGCATGCTACACCTCCGAACTTCTACAGCTGGTCTCCCCTCATTTATCACTAATTTAACGTCTTCTACCGAAGATGATCGGAGATGGGATGTTGGAAGTCTGCTTGTAAATGGTGGCTTAATCCGTTCTGGCAGTTCAGCCAAGCTATCTAATTCCCTTTCGTGAAGGGCAGGAGATTTGGCAATTGGCAAAAAAGGTGACTGGGAAAAGGACATTTGGGAATCTGAACCCTCCAACATAAAGTCAGAGTCATACTCAACTGGAGGCCTGGGGGTTGTCACTGTAGTATGGCAGGAATCTTCTGAGCTAGCAACTGAAATCATGGATACAGATCTAGAGCTGAGACCTGGTTTTTCACTTTCTGATCTAGGAGATCTGTTTAAGCTATTATCTGAAACAAAAGAGGACTTCCCTACATTCATTGTATTTTTGGCATCAACAGATTGTGATCTGTTACTTACAGCATCTTTAGACTGTTTCTCCTTGGTATAAGGATCAGTCAACTCTGAACTCTTTGACCTGGTAAGTTCTTTATTTTTAGACTCAGCTTGTCCATGCTTTGTTTTTTCTTTATCTTTTACTTTAAGTTCTAAACAATTACGATTTCTCAACCGCTCCTTTTCTTTCTGCTTAATTTTTTCCTTATGTTTTTTGTGCCACTGTTCTATTTCTAAGTCTTTGAGGCTTAGCATTCGTTCAAAACTTGTCTGCATTAAATCATCATTCACTAACCTCTTTTCTTTAGGTCGAGTATCTTTTGATGCTGGTGATGACTTAAGTTTAGGCTTATCTGCTTCAGATTTTAGTTTGAATAAACTATTTAGTTGAATTTTATCTTTGTGCTTGTCTCGTTCTTTGTATCTATCTATATCTTTGTCTTTTTTATCTTTTTCTTTTCCATCAGGGGTTTTCAAAGGCTCATCTTTTGTTTTTTCTTTAAGGGATAAAGTTTTCTCATGTTGTGCTTTACTACTGTCTGCTATACTTGACTTCTTCTCTTCCTGGAAGTGTTTGGAGTTAGATATACTTTCTTTATCTCTAGATTTTTCCCTTTTATCTACCTCCCTGTCTTTTTCTTTATTTTTGCTTTTTTCTGATTTAGTATAGTCACTATTGTCTGATTGTTTGTTTTTTTTTTCCATCAAGTGCTTTTCTTTGTTTTCTGCTAGATGCCTCTCTTTTTCAGGTTTTTCTTTGTCATGTTTTCTATCCATCTTTTCTCTACTTTTCTCTCTATCGTCAGGTTTTTTAATAGTGGTAATATTTTTTATCTTTTCACCTTCTTTGTGGCATTTCTCTGTGTGATGTGAATACAGCTTGTCTTTTTCTTTTATTCTGTCAACACAGTCACTAAGATCTAATTTGTCTTTGTCTGACTTATGCTCATGTTTCATCCTTTTCTCTTTTTCAGAATTTTTTCTTTCGACATCTTTTTCTTTAGTTTGAAGCCGCTTTTCTGATTTTTCCTTTATTTCTTTTATATGTTTTTCTTGCTTCTCAATCTCTATCTCCTTTTCCATTGAATGTAACCCTACAGACTCTTCAATGGCATTTGCTCCTAAAGAAGTGAATTCTGTTTCTTTATCTATGGGTACATTCTCTCTTTCTTCTTTTAAGTCTTTCCCTTTTTCCTCCCTAAAAGATTTTTCACTTTCCTTTTTAATCTTCTCTCGTTCTTCTTTAAAATTCCTCTCTTTTGGAACATGCTTTTCCTTGGTTGATTTATCATCTTTTATGTTTTTTTCCAACTTTGATTTTTTTTCTAACGTTAGGGACTCTTGTTCCATATTTAAAAAGAGATCTTCAGTCTCATCACTTTTAAAAAAATTCTCTTTCCAAAATTCTCTATCAAACTCTACACTCCGCTGCAGCTCTTTAGCACTATCTCTATTTTTGTATTTTTCCTTTTCACTTTCAATTTCTTTTTTATGCTTTTCTTTTTCCCTTTCTTTGTGTTTCAATTTATGCTTTTTTAATGTTTTACCCTCTTTATCCATTTTTTTCAGTGTGCAATCTGAATTCTCAAATGTTGGACTATGATCTTCATCCTTTACTTTGGCATTTGACTTTTCACCAAATTCTAAGTGGAAATCTTTCTGATGTTTATTTTTTTCCTTATGCTTACAAGATTTTACACTTGAACTTTCTGGCAAAAATTCAGATTCTGTGTTATCATACCGAATAAGATCAGGCTGCAATGACATTTCGGAACTCCCTGGTGATAAACATGTCTTAGTATGTTCTTGTTTTAGTGGTGTTGACTGCTTTTCACTTAGTCCACAAGAATGTTTAGGAGATTTACCAGAGGAAATATGAAATAAATGTAATGAAGTATCATCTTTTGGGCTAAAAGATTTCCTAAAATTCCCCTCTTCTCTGGTCTTTTCTGAGCAATCGAGTGCAGTATTAACTGTCAAGTTTGTTACTCTGGTATTTTCTTTCCCCTCTTTTTCTTGCTTCAGCTCTTGGTTCTCTTTATTTTTGTTCTGGTTCTTTAATTTTCTTTTGACTTTGCCTTTCTGTTTGTGTTCATTTGAAACTCCATATTCCTTTTTGGTTTGTGTATCAGAATTTGAGGTTTCAGGGACAGAAGATGGAGCAGAAACCTTTTTATTCTGAAGAATTTCTTCATCTGAACTTTCAGAACTTGAATACAAAACTCTAGATGGCTTTTGTTTTTTACTTTTAAATGATTTAGGATAGAAAGCTTTCTCCTGTTTTGTAAACAAACTATTCTTTTCCACTTCAGCTTCATTCTCTTTTCGTAGCTCTTTCCTAAGAATATGTCTGTCATCAATCATTTTATTTATTTCTTCATCATCATCATCTTTGAACTCATATTCATCAAGAGCAGATGGAAGAGGTGCTTTACTGGGAATTATCTGTTTACTTTCACAGATGAGAGAGTCCTTCTCTGTTTCAGAATCAATGTTTTCATCAACACTGGAAGGATTTACAGACCGAGCCTCTTCAGAATCTAGAATAAGAAAAGAAAATCTTTTGTTGGTCAAGAGATAATTGTCAGAAAAATAAGGCTGTGAGAAAAATATAGCATATAGAGGATTTCAATTCGGAAAGAAATTTCAGAATTATATGAGAATAATGCAATAAAAATATGTAAGAATTCTGCTACAGTACCGTGGAAAACCTTTATAAATAATGTGCTTTATAATGAGATCCAATACTTCTAAAAGCAAATAATATAATGAATTCACAACTCATATATCAAAATACATAATATAAAAATGTATAATATAAAGCAGAGGTTTATAATTCAGGGGACTGAATTCAGGGGACATATTGGCTACAAATGTTATGTAGAATTTTAATACTTATACATTTTTTTTTTCAGAGAAAAAATAGCTAAGATTCTCTCATGCAAAAAAGATTAAGAACCACTAACTTAAAGGGTTAAGTAAATCTCACACTGTTTTAGGTTTCAGAATTTTATGAGTAAAGTCATAAGGGATCAAGTGATTTTCCTGAAGTACAGTAACTTAAAGGTGAAAGGTTTTGTCTATACAAGATATATGACTATCTGGGTTAAATAAAAGTCTTAAAAAGACATGTATCCCACAATTACATAATCAAAACTATAATAGATAAATTGAATATATGTAATTTGAAAAAAGCTACTCTGTTCCTTAGTTTTCTTATCTATAACTTAGACTTGATACTAATACATACTCTAGTAAAATGGGGGTAATAATGGGCTCAGTTTCTACGTATTTTATATCTTTAAGTAGGCCTCACGCCCAGCATGGAGCCCAAATGCACAAACCTGAGATCAAGACCTGAGCTGAGATCAACAGATGGATGCTTAACTGAGCCACCCAGGCACCCCAATTTCTACATTATTTTTAAGCATGTTAAAATTATTTTTAAGTACATCAAAGTTTAGTTGAATCCAAGTTGTATAAATGTAGCCAAAACATCACCAAATTCTATTTCATTATATCATTTTTTAAGAAAAAGATTTTTTCTTTTTCCTAGGTGGGCATCTTTTTTTTTAGCTAAAATGTATATTGTATACAATAGACCTTTACCTGAAAAAACCCAGGCTCCTAACTAAAGGTAAAGAAAACTGAGGCCTCTCACCAAGGGGAAAAACCAAACTTACTATAAAAATGATAGACAACACTTAGGGGCACCTGGATGGCTCAGTCAGTGAAGCATCTGAGTCTTCATTTCGGCTCAGGTCATGATCTCACAGTTCATAAGAGCTTGCTTGGTATTTTTTCTCCCTCTCTCTCCACCCCTCTCTCCCTCACACGCATTTTCTCTCTCAAAATAAACTTAAAAAAAAAAAAAGATTAAAATGATAAACAATTGCTAAGTATTTATTAAAATTGTAAATTTAACACATTAAGCTTCCTATAAAGTGATCTAGTTCCCAAATGTTCTTCACATAAAAATTCAAATTCCAGAAGTATTGTATAGGAGCTCTGGAGAGATCACAATCTTAGTTTTGGAGATGAGATGGGCATATTCTAAATGATACGGTTATACTGACACATGGTATAAAGAACAACATTTTTGGAATCATAACTGGTTGTATGGATGTTGAAAATGCTCTCCATTCCCAGCCACCAATAGTGCAATACACAGTATCAAACTACAGAATTTTATGTTGCAAAAAGGAACATCTATTTTCGGAGTTTTTATTTTGGTCTAGATTAGGGTACTACAAGAATATGTACTTATACAACAGGTGTTATTTTCTATTGTTAATATTTCTATTCAATAGAATATTTCTATTCAATTGTTAATACTTTATAATTTGTTCTTGAGGGCTTATGTCTATGTGTGGTTTTCACGGATTTAATTCTTTATGGTTTATATGCAACTATACTTTTTTTTAACCAACATGAAAACATTATTTTTATGTGAAAAAGTCAGAACATAAAATAATCTATTAACTACAGAATTATTTCAAATATATATATATATAGCCAATACTGGGGACGCCTGGATGGCTCAGTCGGCCAAGTGTCTTGATTTTGGCTCAGGTCATGATCCCACAGCTTTGTGAGTTTCTGCCCCATGTTGGGTATATGTAACTATCCTATTTATATTTCTCATCAGATGATTAATTTTAATACATTTTTATTTATTTTTGAGAGACACAGAGACAGAGTGTGAGCAGGGGAAGGTTAGAGAGAGGGATACACAGAATCCAAAGCAGGCTCCAGGCTCTGAGCCATCAGCACAGAGCCCGACGCGGGGCTCGAACTCACAGACTGTGAGATCATGACCTGAGCCGAAGTCGGCCACTTAACCAACTGAGCCACCCAGGCGCCCCTCATCAGATGATTAATTTTATTGGAAATTAGGATTTCTTCCTTTGTAAATCCCACAAGCCCTCAGTCTTCAATAAATATTTACTCTGTTCTACCAGGCACATAGTGTTCGAAGTGCTAGACGGTGACAGGATGAAAAGATAGTCCCGCCTCTTCAATAGTTCTACAACTTGATAACTACTAAAAAGGGATGGATGCTAGGTTGAAAGGGTGCACTTGGGAGAACTAGAGAAGGAAGAAAGCAGGATTCTCAAAGAAGCAGCACTGAATATGAGGCATGAAAGATGTACAGAGATTTCAGGTAGGATTTCAGGGCATGGGAAGTACTAAGACATAAACAAGCGGATCCAATCACAGCATGTATACATTTTTATATATGGCTTTTTCCCACTGAACAGATCACATTTTCTTCTGAAACTAAATTTTCTTCATTACTATTTTTAAAGTCTGCATGTTACACTAAATTACTTTATAATCATTTAAACCGATTCTTCTACCGAGGAGACATTTGGGTTGTTTCCAATTATTGATATTACAGATATCTAATGATGTAGAAAAAAATTTTTGTTATTACTTGAAAACAGCAATATATCAATTTGTGTGTGTATGAAAAAAGAAACAAGAGAAATCCACCAAAAGACTATCTCTACTAAACTTTTGCTAGAGGAATTATGGGTGATTTTTATTTTCTTCTTCAAGCTTTTGTTTTCCCAATTCCTAGCAAACAGTTATTATTTTTATCAGAAATTTTTTTTTAAAAGTTCACTTATAGATATAAAATAGTATCACTATTTTTTAAGTTATTCGTGTGGTTCATTTTCCCATGTGTTTGTATTTCCTCTTGTGTAACATCACTTTATAATTTCTTCAGCCTATTTTCTCCCAATCTTTTTTGTTTGTGCATATTAATACATGACTTAAATTACACTACACATCATAATCTCATATGTTTTGCTTATTATATCATAGTGCTTACCATTTGCATTTTACTAAGGTTAAATGCAAATTGTTTAAAGGAATTACACATGCATGGGTACCCTGGGTTTATCACTTGTGCTCCTGATTCATCGGCTAAAGGTAATTAAGCAACGCTCTTCGATGCAGCTACACTTTTTTCCTATGGTTCTTTTTCAAAGATGACTTTTTTAAAAAGGGAAACATGTAAGTTTTAAAGTGATTCAGTTAGCTTAACACTAATTAATGCCCATGATGAGAGAGTAGAATTACTCCAGTGAGGCATCGAAACCTGCCTCTGGATGCTGAATTGCATGTGGCCATTGGGCTTACTCCACTGCATGGTGGTTCTCAGCAGCCGGTGGTGGTAACGCTGTGCCGCTCTCGTGAAGCTGGTGAGTCTGAGCTCAGTAAAGGTACTGCACCTCCATGACATTTCACTTGCAGACTAGGCTGAAACCTCTTTTCTTCCCTAAGCAATCCTAAACCTTTTGGTTTACATAGAGCAAGCTGGTCTTGCAATTGTAGTGTGGTAGAAACTTAAAAAAAAATGTTTTGCCTTTGTTAGGAGATGATCGCTTACAGTGAAAAAATCATCTGGACTCTCCAAATCCTCAAATTCTCATAGTCAAAATGGCTGTAGCTATCATTACACTGTTATTTTCCATTTTGTTCCAATCTTTCAGTCTTCAATGATATAATCACTAAATCTGAATTTGTACTTAAAACATTTATCAATTATTTCTGACAAAAGTTCCTTTAAAACAGTTTAAGCATTCAAACATTAAGCTTTTTACTAAAGCATTTTTCTTCTTCATAAAAGAATGCTAAATAATAATGAAAGCTTTATACATTAAAAACACTTAAAAACATTTGAAATTTGCTCTTATACTTCTCAAGGTACTTTTAGATATTTGCAACAAGTACTAGCAACATTTACAGAATAACTAAATGTTATTTGAGGTCACTATTATCCTTAGGCTTGACTTTTTCCCTATTAAGACTACCATTATTTCCATCTCTTCTTGTATGGTATCCAAAAGGAGCAGCAAACAGGGCACATGTGACCAATACAGGGAGATGATAATATTATCAGGTAAATCTCTTTTTCAAAATCTCTGCAAAACCATCAGTGTGCATTTGACAAACCAATTACATCTCACAAGACTAAAAACAAATTCAGTAGAAGTTGGGCTTTTAAAATGGTTTGAATTATATGATTATACGAACTTTTAGGAAATACACCTATTCTAATTTCACATATATTCTGGGAGTGGATGATGATGATACAAAACTAAATGCACCAGGATCCTAAACTCGATTTTATAGTCAAGTCCAGGTCTCTACTTTTCCTCTGTACTTCAGCTGCCTAACTTGGATCTTCTTGGACACCTTTCAATCATCCTAACTCAAAATTCAACTCATTACCTTCTCTTCCACAGCTGTTTCCTCTTGTTGCTTTAAGCCAATATTTCCCACTTCTGGAGCATACCAATCAACCCACTCACTCCAACTGAAAACCTCAGAGCTATTTTTAACACTCTCAATTCTTCAACTTCCAAAGTAACTGTTAAAATTTCTCTCTCTTAAATCTATCTCTCTCTACTCCCACTCCCACTGTCCCAGCTCAGATTCTCATCATTTTTTGCCTACTTCAGTTCTCACCTTAAACCACAATGTGGCCAGCATTATAGAACATATTAAGTCTCGTCTCATCTGAGGGCTCCCTACTCTAGTATAAAATAAAAACTCCAGAGATGATGGTATGAAACGTTTCAAAATCTAAAACACTACTATTTATCCCTAGTAGCAATTATTATTCCTATTTCAGAGATGTGTTAAACAGAGTATGAGCCAGGAAGTAGCTTGTCCAAGGCTTACCTCACTCTTAGGAATATAGCCCAGGATACTTTTGTCTGACTTCATGGTATTTCCTACATTGTGTCCCATCTCTCATTTGTTTTTGCTATTCACATTAGCCATATCAGTGTACTATTCACTCTTCCCCAAATTTACATGCATATTTACGTGGATTCTGATTAGCTGCTCTTTATTATTTCCTAGCTACATAACTAGACAATATTTTAGATTAGTGATCAGGGGGAGGACCACTTCAAGAATTTATAAATAGGAAGGGCTTGGGGTAGTCACCTGTTATGGGGGAGGGTGTGGGGTAGAGGACTTGTTTTGAGACTGAGTTGGTATTTATGGAGATTACATGTTTATTTGGAGGTGTTTAGAAGTGGATAAATTTAACTTCTCATGTATCTTTGGGAACTCACTTCCAAAGGTGTGATTTTTAATCTCTTATTCTTATCACTGGGATATGGGAGGTTAAAGATGGTCTGTTTCCCAAAAAAGGCAAGGGGCAAAGAGAAGACTACATGCTCCACAGTATCTTCAATGCATTCCACCTATTCTGGATGAGTAAGTGCTTAAATACATGCACGCACAAACGACTCAGCTTCTCGTAAATCTTCAAAAGTGTATGACTCTATTAACGGCATCTGCGTAAATCTATAGCACCCAGGGAATGAAAGATTTTGTATTTTATATTTGTGGGATGCAGTACAGTAGGGAAGGCAGTGCGCTTACTGAAGAAAAGAAAAAAAAGGCCAATTTATGGAATTTGAGAGTCCTCTTAAACCTGTGTGGGAAGGTAAACTTAAGCAAGATAGCTGTAATTTTCTGCTGGTTTTCCACATTATTCAACAGATACTTCAAATATAAGTCCATGACTTATACTCAGGAACTTACATAATAACTAGCATGTAGTAGGTGCTTTATTGTAGAATAAATATACAAATAGTATGGTTTAGAATCACATTAAGACATCAAGAAATCAAGTGGGGGTGCATATGGTAGAACAAGAAGACTGTAGAAAGGGAGGTAAACATGCAATAAATATTTATCCACTGTGTAAATCTGTAGAGTATCCAGGTGGCAAATGATGTTGCCACTGACTACTAGGTGGGTAATTCATTGCTGATGTCCCCTTTAAATTCAGCTATTTGAAGAGGTGGCAAACATTTCATCTACATTCCATTTAGTTCTCATATCACCTGCCATGTGGAGCACAGCTCTGTTATTAAGCCACCTTGAACTTTCACACAGCTTGCACTTTAACACGTTATGTGCTAACATGCCTATCTTCCTGTATTGAACTCATGCTCTTGTACATCAGTTGCTGAACTTTTTTAGTCAGCCAGAAATTTATTTTTAAGTAATGGCACCATTTTTATATAGCATTTACATAGTTATGCATTTTGTTTGTATTTTATGCAAACTGAAAAATTGCTGATAGTGGTAATAACACAGTTAAGATGGAAACTGAATAGATGTGATAATAGTAGAAAATCTTTAGCCTCCTTCAGAAGCTCAATGAAATGAAGACTGTTCAACTGTGAAGAAAAAGAAAATTAGAGAACCCATATGAAGTACTACATATATATGTACAGTGTATTGACATTTTGAAAAGTAATGATGGAAATAAGATTTTAAAATCATGGGCAAAATCAGCATGTGAAATATTTTAATAATTTATATAAAAAGTTTATGCCAATACTACTAGAAATTAGTTTCAAAAGAAGCCTAATGTTCACTTCAGTTCTGACAAGAATAAAGATAATTGATCAGAAGCATTAAAATAATCTGCTCAACCTCCAGCAAAATTTCTTTGTAATAACCACAAGCGACTTTTCCTTCTCAACATTAAAGTCAGTTTACCATTAAACTCACTGAAGGTAAACTGAGAAAACTTGAATATTTGGAAAAATAAATTTCCTTAAATGAAATCATGGAGATGTGACGAGCAAAATCCAGACTATGGGAAAATTTACTAGCAAATGATCAGGTTATTTCAACAAAATATTCTAAGAACATAAGAATGAAAGAGGGGGGCCCCAGAGTGGCTCAGTTGGTTAAGTGTGCAACTTTGGCCGAGGTCATGATCTCACTGTTCCCGAGTTTGAGCCCTCTATCAGGCTCTGTGCTGACAGCTCAGAGCTTGGAGCCTGTTCAGATTCTGTGTCTCCCTTCTCTCTCTGTCTCAAAAATAAACAAACATTAAAAAAATGAGAGATTTATAAGATTAAAAGATACTTGGACATATCACCCAATTTGCAATATATGGACTGTCCGGATTCTCACTGAAAACATTAAAGAAAAAAAAATCTTTTCATTTTATGAGGCAATCATGACTTGGAACAGTAAGTGGATATTTAACAGTAAAAACATTTAGTTTAGGTATGATAATGGTATTGTGGTTATGTTTAAAGTAAAAAAAAAAAGTCCTTTCCTTTCATAGATACCTACTAAAACATTTTTCCAGTGAACGGACTTCAAAATGATGGGGTATGAGAGAATGAAGAGACACAAACAAGATTAGCCAGAAGGTGGTAATTAGTAAAACTGGCTACTAAATATCTATGGGTTCATAACAGTATTTTTTCTACTCTTGCATATATATGAAAAATTTGATAATAAAGGAAAAATCATTAATTTGCTTATAATTACATTATAATCTATTTAAAAATGTTTTTTTAAATGAAAACATTATGCAACATACAGAATTAAAAACTCTAAACATTATACTATACCTGAGTTTTTTAAAAAATAATTTTCTTAATTTTTTTAGTACAAAATCAGGTAACACGTAAGCACATTTTCAGGAATGCATTATATATGAAAATGTAAACTTCCATTAAAGATTTTTAATTAGTGAATTGTAGACTCTATAGCAAGACCCACAAAACACCAGCTATTTTATTTCATTTTCAGAAGGTGCCACACTCAAACATAACGAACATGAGTTTGGTCATGGTACATATTGTAACACTTACACCATTAAGTCAAACAAACATACACTAAATCCATGTTGTGATTTTATGCTGTATCAGGATCATCAGACTCTGAACTCTTCAGACTCTGAACTCTTCATACCCAAAGACAATCAGCATGATACAATGAAAAAGTACATGAGGTCTGTCATTAGCTCTAGGTTTGAATCTTTGCCACCTGACGGGTCAGTAATCTATTATTAGGGATTAACTCACAGGGCTATTGTATTAAATAAATTTACCTATGTGCCTGCTATATCCTGGCACACACCATACATGTGATAAATATTAACTCATTGCTTAGGTAAAAAGAGAAAAATGTATCATTAAATTAAAAAGCACTTAAATAAAACGTACACTTAACATGCCAAATTCAATAAAGTGCATGTTAACTTGAAAGGCCAAAATTAAATCCCATAGCTTTGCATATTTGTTTAACTTAGTATCAGAAAACTTAAGAGAGAAAGATTCAAGCTGACTCCAGGCACTTATTTCACTTACTACAGGGTTACAGCAGAGGTATGCGGTCCTTTAGAATGAGGGCAATGGAAACCACTAGACTTTCAAGTAAAAAATGGACATATGCAGGCATAGACTTCTCCTGAAGGAAAGATTAGGGGCAAGTGGAGGCAGTGAGGGGAAAGAAGAAACAGAGGGAACCAAGATACAACTTTCTTATATTAGTGTCTGGTGGTATTTATATTTTTAAACATAAAAGTACTAGTCATAATTGACAACCTGTTATGTAAAATATTTTTTAGTATTCCCCAAAGAGAGGGGAAAATGGGGATGGAGAAGGGGACACAATTATATAAACTGTTTCATTTGCTAATTGCACCTTAATGCCATTACAGGATGATTTAAAAAAAAAAGTTTCTTCTATAAGTTAATAAGTAGACGAGAACTTTTTGTTGAAAATAATCCATGGAGAAAGCTTAAAATGAATACCATATTTAATGCAAGTCTATAAAACATCTCATTCATTTCTGTATCCACCTTACAGTCTAGGATACTATGTAATAATGTTACTAAATTTAACCATGACCATACAGCTAATGAGTGGCAGGCAGAGCTAGGTCTTCAAACACAAGTTTCTCTGACTTGAATGTTGGTACTCACAACCATCATGCTGTCATCTCTGAGTATACAGAAAAAAAAAAAAAACCCTCTAAATATAGTTAAGAAGAACTATACAAACAACCCAGTAAAACCATGCCATAATCCATAAGAGTTTGTATGAATACCTTCTACGTCTAGGTTTATTTTATGATTAAGTATACCAAAAAAACAACCCTGCTACAAAAACCTAGGTTCTACAATAAGGTATTATATTAAATGAGATTTACTGTTAATTTATATGGAAAATGATCTGAATTAAGAAAAATACCATAATGCTGTTAAACATACCCACCTGAGGTTAAAGTTGAATTTCAAACATGAATTTTCTATCTATTCTTTGCCTGATTTTGAAATATTCACATCTTAGATATGCAATATCTTGATTTATATATTCCATAAACACATGAGATAAGAGATTAAAAATAAAAGATCTCATTCATGACTATTAATACAATTTATAAAAGAAAAAAAGTCAGGGGATGGGGAAAATGGGTGAAGATAGTCAAAGGGTACAAACTTCAGTTATCAGATGAGTAAGTGCTCAGGATATAATGCATAGCATGATGACTATAGTTAACAATACTATTGTGTATTTCAAAGTTTCTAAAGGTAGATTTTAAGAGTTCACACCACACAAAACTGTAACTAGGTGAGGCCATGGATGTGTCATCTAACCTTACTGTGGTAATCATTCTGCAATATACACATATATCAAATCACTACATTGTACGCCATAAATGTACACAATGTTATATGTCTATTTTATCTCAGTAAAGCTGGACGTAAAAAATACAAGAAAAGCAGCCATGCTATGACTACCTTAAATGACTATAAATCTGTGAACTTGATTAGATTTCCCATCTTTATAATGGTAAATACAAATGACGTTTTATTTTTTTAAATGATGTTCTTGATTTTGTATTTTTCTTTAGGATTTTATTTTTAAGTAATCTCTACATCAAACATGGGGTTCGAACTTACAACTCCGAGATCAAGAGTTGCACACTCTACTGGCTGAACCAACTGGGCACCCCACAAGTGACATTTTCAATTTAAAAATTATAAGGCTGCAATACTATATAAATATAGTTCTCATTATTTAATATTAAATAATTGGACATGTGTAATGTGATAACCTTATTTCAGATTTTCACTAGTTTTAAAGCTAATATTTATCAAGTGTTTACCTCTGTGCCAGTTGATACTCTATGTGCACTCATATAATATTCATTTAACCTTTATTTACCACATCTTCATAAAGTTTGTACTGTAGTCTCTATTTTACAGATGTGGAACTCGGTGCATAGAGGTGAACTAAACATGCTCACAGTCAGAGATTCAAGGATCAAACCTAGATCACGCGGAGCAGTAAATCTGAGCTTTTATTACTGAACAGCCATTTCAAAGAGAGGAAAAAAATGCTTTATGACTTGACTTCCATTACTAAAATCTCTATAATGTTGAAAGCTACATGTGTGTAATGTATTTAGCCAGAAGTAAGTATTCTTTTGACATAGGAATGCTTTCTTAAAAAATAAAAAAACCTTTACATTTGGAATGGTGTTTGCTTATACACGTTATTTTTTATACAGAGATGGGTTATTGCATAAGAAAGTCCTAAGCTGTACTTCTTTTTATTTATTTATTTATTTTGAGGCAAAGACAGAGACAGAGAAAGAGAGAGAGAGAGAGAGACAGAGAGAGAATATCCCAAACAGGCTCATCGCTGTCAGCACGGAGTCCAATGCGGAGCTTGATTCCACGAACTGTGAGATCATGACTGAGCTGAAATCAGCTCGGAGTCGGAGGATTAACTGAGTCACCCAGGCATCCCTCTAAGCTGTATTTCTTTGGTAATCTTTCTTATGAAGATTGTTTTAATTTATTTTCAAGTAGCATTTTATTGTTCATTATAAAACTAAAACAGTTCATGATAGAAAAGCAGAGAAATACAGAGTTGGGTAAGGAAAAACTACCTGTAAAATAACCCCATTACCCAAGAGAATCATTCTTCATAACTTAAGTATTACATATGATTTATCTGAATTTAACTCAGAAATAATAAAGTGACAGAATTTCTGAACTTCAGGTCTGTCCTCTTGGCTCTTCTAAATTATCTGAACAAGTGAGACCTCCTACTGTCATTTCAGAAAGCATGCATTTGCTCCATGAGCAGCCCAAAATCATGTCACATTTTAGCTTGTTTTTTAAATAGGCCATGAATTATTCATGTTTTATTTTTCCTGGAGTTTTCACCTTTTTTCTTTTTCATCAGCTCAGATAATATGCGTTCATATCAATACCAGACACAACAAGCTCTCAATCTAATTTACACAATATGTGTATTGTTATCTACTCTCTTTTCTTAGTAACGTTCCTCATAAAGCTGACATTTTGTTAAAAAATATGCCGACTGCTCACTGCTGTCACTCTATAGAGTTTTTTACCAAAATCCTGAATTAGTTTTTATATCTTCCTTTTAGACTTGTATTTTGTGTCACTGAAGAGTAATATATGTGAGTAATTTTTCCAGAAAAAGAAAGCCTTTACACTTGAGTGATGGTTGGGAATAGAATTCTAGGTTCAAAATAATACTTCACAGAATGTGGTAACTACAGCTCCACCTGTCTTCTAAAAACTATTTGAGAAATCTGATGCCAGTCTCTCCTTTGTAGGTAACATGTTTCCGTGTGATACTGGGAGCTTACAGAATTAAAAAAAAAAAACTTTATCCTTGAAGTTGTGATATATCTAGATATGGGGTTCTTTTTCTTTCCTTTCTATTCTTTTTTTAACATTTGATCTACAAACATAAATCTTCAAGTTAAAGGACATTTTCACTTAAAAACATTATTTTCTTCTCAACATTTGCTCTTTTTTGTAAGATGAATATTGTATTATCCTGGGTATGTTTTTTGTCTGTCTTTACCATTTTTCTCATTATTTCCAATGTCTTTTGTTTAATGTTTTGTATGTTGCTCTTCTCTTTGATCTCAAGATCTTCAGCAACGTCCAGTCTGTTCTTTAGTCTATACAGAATATTTACTTTCAGTAATGACAAATATTTTGAATTCCAAGGACTTTCCAGGTCTACTTTTTCACAGCAGCCTTTTGTCGTTATGGTTAGTAGACTGCCTGCCTCCCAAGGATCTCCAAGAATACCAAGGACAAGTTATCCTTCTGCTTTTTATATTATTTACATTCTCCAAGATCAACTGTTCTGTTCGTTCATCTTGGCCCTTCTTGTCTTTCATTCACTTGATTTTCCTTACATCTCTGGATTTCTTTTTCTACTGATAAAAGGAAAAACTCATTTTTTCAGCAGTTCTGTGGTGAATCTCTATAACAGGCTTCTCCCTCTGAGAGGCCTTTGCAGTGATTTGTGGCTCTCTCTAATATCAGTCTTCTGCTGAGACTGTTTCCTGTATAAATTAATTCTAAGTTTCAGAGATTCTCTTAGGCTTGAGAGGAGGAGTACTTCACAATGGTTGCAGGCCTCTCATGTATATTTTGAGTTGTTCCTTTGCTCTGTAATAGTTCACTATCCACAACTAATATATTTAAGGACTAATTATATAACTTATTTATATTATCTAGCCAAAAAAGTAACACCAAAAAAATGCACCTGCATTTTAGGAAAGAAATCATTATAGCTTCCATATCCCTAAATTGACTGAGAAATGTAGCTCAGAGACAGGGAAAAAAACCCATCAGGTAATTTTACTTGGACTCTTCTAAATCTTCACTTCTAAGCCACAGTTTTCCTAAGTTTAGGTATTTTAATTCTGCTTTATAGAAGAAAAGCAGTCATACATCTATGGAAGTAAGTAGGTCATATGAGGACATATTTTCACTGTATTCTATAGTAATAGATGTAGATAAGAAAACTATAGTCAAGAGTTTAGGGGTGAGCTGGGGAAGGAAGAGAATATAATCAACAGTTGAAAATACTAAGTCTAAAAGCAAAATCTATATAGGAAGTAAAATCAAGTACCACAATATCCTGTATACTCCCTCAGTTAGTTATAATTAGTTATACATTGCCTTTCTACTAAAATGTCAGTAAAACACATAAACTAATTCTATAAAGTATAAGTAAATCAAGACTTTTCCCCTTCTGAAAATAGGACTAGTATCACTACAAAAATTTTGATGTCACTAAAGGAAACTGACAAAATCACCCAGTCTCCACTAAATACATAATATATATATATATATATATATACACACATATATATATTACATGGAGGTCCTTTTAATCATGACTAAATAGAACATTTTTCTGCAGATAAGATGATATAGCTAAGGCTGAACTCATTCAAATGTATGCATATATAATAAATATTTTTTTAAAAGTCAAAGGTCTTTAAGGGTTCTGCCCAAATGTACCCTTTATAGAGTTTTAGTCTTACATATTCAGCAATATCTCAACTACTATAATTATGTGACAGACTCACTTTAAGTTGCTAGGCACTGGTAGAAATTCAGTTTGTAATAAAAACCATTATGCTTACATTATTAACAAAAAAACCTATTAGTTTGGTATTTATAATAAATAATCTTACATATTTTGGGCATATACAATTAAAATTCCTTGGCTATGTACATAAACTTCAAAGACAGATATTTAGTAGGCTATTTTATGTAACATAAAATTTGAAGACTTATAATGTATTCACTAACAGACATCCAAAGAACGTCTCAACTGCAACCACAATTTTCCATTTGTTTTTCTGACATATGAACAAGTAAAAAATATAGAAGTGTGTAATTTTTATAGACACTGCTGAAAGTGAACACCTATGGTAAATGGTAATTTAGTAATTTTGTTTCCTTTTTCTCCACTTAACAAACTTTAACATACATATTTTTCTTTAAAACACACTCCATGTAGAATTAAATATTCTTAAGCTTTGGTACTAGATTGATATAATTGATCCATATAAAACACATGGTAAAATCTGTATCGATTTAAAAGTATTGATTTTCAAATAAGAGAACTGTAGTGGTTTTGTTTGTTTAAGATTCAGATAGAAGCAGCTGGTGATATTTAGAAGAAGGTTTGAAAAATTACAATTCAGGACTCTGTGGTCAAGCGTACCATGTATGTCACAAAGCAGAGGAGAAAAAGCAGAGCATGCAAAAACACTATGCAAAACACTATGGAATTTCTTCTCCTTGGTCATGAAATCAAAGAATTATCTCATTGCCTATCATGCTGTATTCTCAATCCTCTGTACATAATGGTTACCTAAGTGGACTTTTCATTTCTTCTAAGCACTGGCACTACAGGGATAGGTGAAAAATAAAGGGTGCTGAACACCCAACACTGTGCTTGCTGCCACTCCACCAGTTCAGAAATAGATTTAATGTAACAGTTTGCTAACAGTCCTAATTAAACAAAATAACGTTCTTGGGTTATAAATGGATTATAATTTTCTACACCTGACCTAACCCATTTCCTAACACATATCCTGGAAATGATTTTAAAATGCCATTTGGAAAGCAAGAACATAAATAAAATATTCTTTACATCTTAAATGGGAGAATCTTTAATTTTAGGTATATTAACATGTAAATTCCTTTACCCTATAGAATGCTTTATCAAGTCTAAATTCCTAATGATCAAGTATGATGATAATATATTTTAACACTCTAGAAACATCTTATGTAATTTCTTCCTGAAGATATCTTCATACTTCTAAGGTTAAAAGGCTTGCTTTAAAACTTCCTAAGGTGATGTTTCTTCCTACTTAAACTGTTAACATCACATAATCCATTTAATAAAAATTTCTGGTATATTTTGACTTAAATAATTGTTTTTTTTGATCTCTTGATTTATGAACTGTTATAATTCCATATATGCAAGTATCAACCAGTCATATTTCCATAGCTCCTGAAATATAAAACTGACGAAATGAGTTTCACAAATTATGACAATATATTTAGAATAATTACAATTTACTATTTTAACATTAAGCAAATAAGGCTCTTTAACAATACTGGTCATTTTGTGTATTTTATGACACAGAAATGTACTCAGTAAACACAACATATCGATATATCACTGTCTTTTTAAAAGTTTCCTGATCTATTTTTACAGCAGATGCTAAGAGTAGCTCATCTGTTTATTATGATGAAGTATCTCCTTGCTTAAGTTGAAGTATGCAAGTGAGGTAAGTTTATAGCAGCTGCTTGATAAAACGAGGCCAGATTTCTGAAGGTCGAAGTAACAAGAAAAAGGGGAGTGCCTTTTTTGACAATGACTGGCATGTTCAACTTGTTCACTGGTCACTCTAAGTAATGAAACTAGTATCTGCAAATTTGTAACAGAATCTCTACTTTGGCAATTAATGAATGCTGGAAAGTATTGGGGAGGGGTGGCACTGTGTGACACAGAGTTACCCACTTCTCCATTCCCAAAATTATGTTTCATGAGCATGCTATGACTCTGAACACGACTTAGTCCTCAGCAGAGTAGCAAGAAGCAATTACTTGCAGCAAACACCATTATTAGACAGAATTTCTGTGCAGGAAGGTAACAAGACTATGGGAAAAGGGCAGAAGTTAGGGGGGAAAAAAGACTAAAGAATTATGCAAATTTAAAAGTGCCACACATTTGTATACAAATAAGCTATACTAACCAGGACATGTATTCCTGCAGTAATATTATTAATGTTTGATATGCGTGACATAGGAGAACTACTCAGTGTAGTCTGTGAACTGAGGCTGGTCTGCAAATTATTACTAATCTGTGAAGAAATAAGGAGCCTGCAGCAGAAATGTAAATCAATTATGTCACTAGCACATTGTTTACGTCAGCTGATATTCACTCACAGCCTTTTATCCTTTTGATAAAGGGAAGCACTGCGGTGATTTACATTCTAGCACAAGCTCCTTATCTTGAGGACCAATAACAGTTTTTGGAACAGCTACCCTGACTTGAGTAGCAATGGCATAAAGCACAATGCTTAATGGAATAAACCATATTTTAAATGTTATATATTTAACACTCTTTGTTTCCTCCAAATTTATGAAGTTCTAAAATTCAGTGTCTTGGTTATATTATCTAACTTTGCAACTCTTAAAGTGTATCTGTCACATGGATGATGTGATTGATATACCAGATGGGTAATGATGCTGTCAGGCTTTATACGTACAAACATCTATGGGCAGTTATTCTTGATTAGATAGTAATATAGTCTAAATTTAGATTGGATGAAGTTTGATAAAGTTAAGTCTAACAAGGACCTCATGTAAATTAAACAATAAAGTGGGTATTTTCATCAGTCTTTTTCAGCAACTCCAAAATTTTTGTATGATACTTACTGACGATTTTTGCATCATTCCTTGAGGGACTTTGATCAAGCAATAATTCAGGCACATTCACCATGTGGAAAATAAATATTCTGAAAAATCAATACATAGTTGATGAACACCTGAAACAGTCAGAATTGTGAAAACCAAAAAAGGCTCTTGAAGATGTGTTTCACTCTAATTAAACATTTAAGTTCGAATACGATCCCTTCCCTTATCCACAGGCAATCTGTTGCAGCACTTCTTTCTAATGGCAAGTTTTATATTAAAAGCTGCTCTTTACAGCCACTGTTTTCTGAAGAGACTAGAATTACAGAGTTCGTAGCCACATTAAATGGGAAATTTAACATATCATACACAAATTTTCTATTTTTCAAATCTTATTTTCTTACTTTCTTATCAAAGTCAATGTAATTTTAGCTATTATATTCCTGATTTCACACAGCACAAAGATGTGCACGAAGTTCAAATGACTTGCAGCTTATAACTGGTAGATGGTTTACAAATATTTTACAAGTAGAAACTGAGAGAGGTTAGTGGATGATTATGTTAGCATCTTCATTTTCTTAATCAGTTGTATCCCCAGTACTTAAATAGTACCTGACACATAGTCAGTGTTCAAAAATAGTTGCTGAATAACTGAAGGAAAAGGAGAAAGAGGAGTTTATTAAGATGACCACCAAGTGACATATTTACAGATAAATGATGCTATCATCAATCGAGACAGGAAAAACAAGAAAAGGAGTACAAATGGAAGAAAAAGAAGTTCTATTAGGGTCTACTGATTTCTGTGGGAATTCTAGGTGGTAATAACCAGAGGGCAGCTAAATATACAGGTTTGAGGCTTAAGAGAAAGGTATGCAATAGAGAGAGATTTGGAAGGCCTCGCCACACGGATGGTAGTTAAAACTGAGTGTGGGTGAAATCTATCTGTGAGAATATGTGTCACGAGAAGAGAGTCCAGAAAGTAAAATCTTTGGAAAAACCAACACAGGAGTGTATGGGAAGGGAATGAGGAAGAAATGACGATAAGATTCTAGAAGGAAACTGAGTAGAAACAGTCCAGGAAGCTAGATGAAAGCCAGGAGAGAATTACATCCCAATAACCAACAAAGGAAAATTTTAGAACGAACATCAATACTGTCAAATTCTGCAGGAAGAGTAAAAAGATAGCTAAGGGCAGAAAGAGTAAAAAGATAGCTAAGAGATCTGTCAATTAGAAGATCATGTGATGTTAGTAAACAGATTCAACAAAGTACATTTCGTTAGGTATATATCCTTTCAGATTCTGCTCCATACTTGCAGGATTTCACACAAACTTACATAGAGGTTTTAAAAACATTATTCATTTTGTTAAAATGAGATATTATGATTATTTATCTTGATTTTTCTAACTTAAAAAATTTCTTATGAAAATCCTCCAAGTATTAAGTATTAAGACCTACAATGGCTGTACAATAAATAGTCCATTGTGTGGCTATTTACCACAATTTGTGCAACCAATCCCCTGTATCACTCTATAGTTTTTCTTTTGCCACTAAAAACAGTGCTATAATAAACATGAGATATTCTCAGAAGTGTGATCGCTAGATCAAGGAGTGTAAGTATTTAAAAAAAATCTTTATAATGGAAAATTTTGAACTTATACAAAAGTAGATAATGCTTACACTAAACCACCAGGAAACCACTAAACCATCATGTACCCATCGTTCAGCTCCAGCAGCCATCAATCCTTGGCCAATCCAAGGATTTATACTATTCCTGTATCATTTTGAGCACATCCTATTCATATTCATCTAGAAATATTTCAGTACATATCTCTACAAGATAAGAGCTCTTGTATTTTGTTAGCTGTTGCCAGACTGTTTTTCAAACACTGTTGTAACAATTCACATACTTCCCTTTATATCCCTTTCCTCTTTTAGGTAACCACTTTTATAAGTTGTTGGTTTATTTTTCGAATTTTTTTTAAATATAAGAAAATATACTTATTAGTGCATCTTTTAAATGCTTAAATGTCTGCTACTATCTTTCTTTTACCCTGACATATGAATAATACCTTGGTCAGGTACAGAATTTTCATGGTGCAGTTTTCTCTCAAGAGTCTATCTTCCACTATTAGAAGTTCTAAGTCCAAGGGTGCCTGGGTGGCTCAGTCAGTTAAGCATCTGACTTCTGCTCGGGTCATCATCTCACTGTTCGTGAGTTTGACCCCTGCCAGGGGCTTTCTGCTGTCATGGTCAGGGCAGAGCCTGCTCCAGATTTACTGTCTCCCTCTGTCTCTGCCCCTCCCCAGCTCACACAGAACATACTCTCTCACTCTCAAAAATAAACATTAAAAAAAAAAAGTTTTAAGTACAATGCCAATGTGACCATATTTCCTGGTAGACAACTTGTTACATTCGGAACTAAGGAAACTGACAAATATATGTCTGGTGGATTGGTGGCGGGTGGGAGGGATGTGTGTGTGTATGTGCATGTTTTCATTAAACCATCTGGGGGCGCCTGGGTGGCTCAGTTGGTTGAGTGTCCAAAGCGTCCAACTTGGGCTGAGGTCATGATCTCATGGCTTGTGGGTTCAAGCCCTGCTCTGTGTTGCCAGCTGAGAGCCTGGAGCCTGCTTCGGATTCTCTGTCTTCCTCTCTCTCTGCCCTTTCCCCACTCGCACTTTCTCTCGTTCAAAAATAAATTGACTCATGAGGACTTTAAGATACAAAGCAGATGAACATAAGGGAAAGGAAGCAAAAATAACATAAAAACAGGGAGGGGGACAAAAACATAAGAGACTCAAATATGGAGAACAAACAGAGGGTTACAGGAGCTTGTGGGAGGGGGGATGAGCTAAATGGGTAAGGGGCATTAAGGAGTCTACTCTTGAAATCACTGTTGCGCTGTAGGCTAACTAACTTGGATGTAAATTTTCTAAAAATTAAAAAAAAAATAAATGAACATTAAAAACAGTCTTAAACTATCTGGAACTCGCTGACCTTTATAATTGATAGACTCAGGCAGGCTATCAGAAAATTTTTCAGCTCAGGAAAATTTTGTTCTATTTGTTTAATTATGGACTATCCTTCACCTGTTTCTTTTTTCCCTTTCAAATTTCTGTAGATATTATTCACATGTTTCATCTTTTACATTTCCTAGATCTATTCCCTAAGTCTTTTTGCTTTTAGGATTCTTTGTTTGTACATTTGCTGTGTTGTGAGGACTTATTTTACATGATTTTCCAGTCTGATTAAACTTAAAGCCCTAACAATGATCATTCCCCATTGGAGTCCTGCTTGTCTAATCATGTTTTTTATTAGTTCCAAAAAGTCTTTTTGTGCTGTACTTGAATTTTCTTCAGTGCTCATTTTTGTTCTTGAAGTTATCTGCTACCTCTAGTAGTTTTATTTAGCTAGGTTAACATTTTGTTTGTTTAAAATGATCATTCAGTCAGATTTCTAGGCAACCTAGAAGGATTGCCTTTCTTTGTTAGCACACTGTAACCCAATGTTGGACTAGTCCAAGAGAAGCAGCTTTCTTATGAGTAGTGGAAGGTAAAAAGTGGCCTTTACCCCTGTGTCTGCCAGTTAGCAGCTAAAGTACCAGGAGAAAGCTGTCTGTTGTTTGATTCTAGATCTTCTCAAACTTTCCTAGTCTCAGTAATGGATGAATTCAGCCTATAGGTTTAGCTATTCCTTGGATTTGTGGAGGCTGAAGAGTTCTGGCATAATCCCTCAGGGCCAGTAAACCCTCCCCGCCAATTCGACAACTATTTACTAAGCAGTATCTATGTACCACTTAAGGAACTTACATGTAGTGGATGGTGAAGAGGTGAAAATAGATACTAAAAGGAATGTTGCCACCTTTACAATTTTGCCTATAATTTTAGTTTCATTCATTAACATTACCACTACACCAAATACTGCCATCAGCAATTTACCCAACATTCTAATTTTCTTTCCTTCTTTACACCCCCATCCTTAGTCTCCTCTTCCTATAATTAATCCTACTTTTGGATAGGTGATAGTGCTGATCATTTCCTAAGTGAAGTAAAAATGCTGGTCATTTCCTAAGTGAAATAAAGAAACTACTACTATTGCTGGTCCCTCTCAAAACTACTGAAAGCTTATCAGGCTTTCCCCAACATGTCATCTTAAGAATTTCTTAGTATCTTTTAAATGTTTATTTGAAAGAGAGAGAGAGAGGTAGAGAGGCAGAGAGAGAGGTAGAGAGGCAGAGAGAAAGGCAGAGAGAGAGGGAGACAGAGAACCCCCAGCAGGCTCCATGCTATCAGTGCAGAGCCCACTGTGGAGCTTATTCCCACAAACCATGAGAGCTGAAATCAAGAGTTGGACACTAAACCAACTGAGCCACCCACGCACCCCAAGAATTTCTTATTATTAAAAAAAATCTAATATCCTAGGGACTCCTGGGTGGCTCAGTCAGTTAAACGTCTGACTCTTGGTTTTGGCTCAGGTCATGATCTCGAGGTTTCATGAGTTTAAGCCCCGCATTGGGCTCTGTGCTGAGAGCATGGAGCTTGCTTGGGATTCTCTCTCTATACCTCCTACCTTGTGCTTGCTCGCTCTCTCTCAAAATAAAAAAATAAACAACAAAAGAAAAATATACCCTAATATCCTCCTGGAACTTGTAAGTTCCATTTATCTTGACTGGGTTTTGTACAAAATTACCCTAAAAAGTATAACTTGCCTACTAAATACATGATTAACTTTTTAGTCTTTCTGCTTTTTAAACATTTTAATTTTTTCCTACAGGTTATCCTTTTTCGTTTTCATGCAATCTATGTTGAAAAACCAAAGCTGTTTGTCTCCCCCACAGTCTAGATTTTGGTTAATGCAGTTCAGTATATCCCTCATTCCTGCAAGCTGCAGCTGGAACCTGAGGATTGAGAATTCGTATTCTTTCACTGGGGACATTGCAATATATATATATATTTTAATTTAATGTTAGCAACTATTGAGCCTCAATGCTTAGATATTTTAACTGGTAGTTGCAAAGCAGTTAATCCTTTTCCCCCATTTTGGCTAGATAATCTTAAAAGAAAATACTTCTCACCTATAAAGTTACCCAGTGATAAAGTTCATATAGGAAAGGCAAAATAAATGATTATTTTCCATTTCTGCCTAATTTTTAAGATAACAAATCAGTTCTCTGATGTTGAATTAATTTAAAAATTTATCACTAGGGAACCATGGATTTAAACATAGATACAACTAATACCCTTACTGAATCTCAAACTATCCCATCACTGGCCAGTGGGGTACTCCTCCAACTTGTTTCCTTAAGGCTTTTTGACAAGGCTTTGATAGCTTCCTGGGAATCTGTAATGACAAGACGTTCCAAATTTATCTTATAGATCTCTTGTCTCAGACAAAGAATCATCTATTTTTTCCCAGTTTTCTTTCTTTTTTTTTTTTTTTTTGAGATAAAATGTGAGCTGGGGTGGGGCCGAGAGGAAAGGGGTCAGAGGATCTGAAGCGGGCTCCACGCTGACAGCAGTGAACCCAACACAGGGCTTGAATTCATGAACCATGAGATCATGACCTGAGCCGAAGTTGGATGCTCAACTGACTGAGCCACCCAGGCACCCCATCCTGGTTTTCTCTTAAGTGGAATATATTTCAAGATTATAATCTGTGCACTAGGAATGACTGATTACTGCTTACTGTCTTTAATGTCATTGCTTTTATATCTTTTCAACACACAAAGCAAGGAAAGTTTATGTACTGATATATATCAATATATATACATATATATTTAAGTTTATTTGTTTTGAGAGAGACAGCAAGTGGGGGAGGGGTAGAAAGAGAGAAGGAGAGAGAGAGGATCCTAAGCAGGCTCCACACAAGAAGGGTGGAGCCCGACGCAGGGTTCGAACTCACGAACCGCAAGATTATGACCTGAGCCAAAGTCAGAAGCTTAACCAACTGAGCCACCTGGGCGTCCCAGTATTTATTTTGAATTTCACTTGGAAATAATTTCAAACTCACAAAAAGCAAGCAAGAATCCTAAATACTATATATCCTTTATCCAGATTTGCTTAATATTAATGTTATACTCTCTTGCTTTATAATTTGCATTCTCTCCATACAAATGTGTGTGTATATATATATATATATATATATTTTCCTTTGAACTATATGAAGGTAAATTATATACATCATGGTTCTTTACCCCTTTATACTTCAGTGAATATTTTCCAAGACATAAAGATATTATCTATCACCACAGTATAGTTATCAACTTCATAAATTACACTGACAAAACACTGATCTATAAAGTTCTTCATACAATCATTTCCCCTCCAGGATAAGATCCAGTCAAGGAATAGGTATTGCCCTTAATTGTTCTCTTTACATAACCTGGAACATTTCTATCACTTTATGACATTGACATTTCTTAATCTTTCATGGCACTGGCTCTTAAAAAGAAAAAAACCAAAACATTCCTCATGATTCTGCATTCATAGCCAGAATGCTACAAAAGTAACATTATGTCCTTCTCATGGAAGGTATCGCATCTCAGTGCACATGATGTGCATCCATCCCTCATTTGAGGATGTTAATTCTGATCACACAGTTCAGTGTTGCTAAATTTCTCTTCTCTATCATCACTGTTTTCCTCCCTCCTCTGTTGTGGTATTACTGAAAAGGCCATGTAAATATCCTGCTCATCACCAAAAAAATCCCCTCTAAATTATCAGCCATTAGTGATTCTTGCCTAATGATTACCATAAAAGGTGTAAATGATCAGGTAGAGGTGGGAACTGACTAGGAAAGGGCTTAAGGAACTTTCTGGAATGACAGACATAGTCTGTAATCTTGATAAGATTGGATTATACAGGTCTATGCATTTCTCAAAATTCAGAATGCTTCATTAAAGAATTATTAATTTCACAAATGTAAATATTATCTTAAATAATCATACACAAAACCTGAACTCTAGTTAATGAAATGCATGCTAAGGTATTTAGAAATGTCTGCAAATTATTCTGAAAGGCATCAAAAAAATTAGAAGATGGATATGTGATAATATAATAAAAGAAATACAGTAAAAAGTTAACAACTAAAAAATGTACTTGGTGGGTACAGAGCGTTCAATACATAATTCTTTGAGCTTTGCTGTATGAACATTTTTAAAAAATTTTTTAATCTTTATTTATGTTTGAGAGACAGAGAGAGACAGAGTGCATGTAGGGAAGACACAGAGAGAAAAGGAAACAGAATCCAAAGCAGGCTCCAGGCTCTGAGTTGTCAGCACTGAGCCTGATGCGGGGCTCGAACTCACAAACTGCTAGTTCATGACCTGAGCTAAAGTCGGATGCTTAACCAACTGAGCCAGCCCAGGGACCCCTGAACATGTTCATAATAAAATACTGGTATTCTAGTTTCTGCACAGCAAAAGAAATCATCAACAAAATGAAAAGACAACCTAGTGAATGGGAGAAAATATTTGAAAATTGTGTATCTCATAAGAATATCTAAAATATATAGAGAACTCATACAACTCAAAAGCAAACAATCCAATTTAAAAATAGGGAGAGGATCTGAACAGACATTTTTCCAAAAAAGATGTACAGATGGCCAACAGTATACGAAAAGATGCTCAACATCACTAACTATCAGGGAACTGCAAACCACAATGAGGTATCTCCTCGCACTTGTGAGAATGGCTACTTCCAAAAAAATAAGAAATAAAAAGAGTAAGCAAAAGTGTGGAGAAAACAGACTTTTGTTCTGTTGGTAGGAATGTAAATTAGTGCGGCCACTATGGAAAATAGTGGAAGTTCCTCAAAAAATTAAAGATGGAATTACCATAAGATACAGCCAATTCTACTTCTGGGTATTTATCTGAAGAAACAAAAATACTGACTCCAAAAGATATATGCACCCCATGTTCATGGCAGCATTATTTACAATAGCCAAGATTTGGAGGCAACCCAAGTGTCCATCTATGGATGAATGGTTAAAAAAGATGTGGCATATGCATATAATAAAATATTACCCAGCCATAAGAAAGAGTGAAATCTTACCATCTACAACGGACCCTGAGGTCATCATGCCAAGTAAAGTCAGTCAGATAGAGAAAGGCAAATACTGTATGATCTCACTTATATGTGTAATCTAAAAACAAAACAAAAAAAACCCCAAGCTCACTGATACAGAGAACAGATTATTGGCTGCCAGAGGTAAGCATCAGGTGAAATGGGGAAAGGGGTCATGATGTACAAACTTCCAGTATAAAATAAATAGGTCATGGGGATGGAAGGTACAGCAGTGATAATACTGCACTGCATATTTGAGAGTTGCTAAGACAGCGGATCTTAAAATTCCTTAACACAAGAAAAAAAAGAAAAAATATTTTAACTATGTAGGATGATAGATGTTAACTAGCCTTATTGTAGTGATCACTTTGCAATGTATACAAACATCAAATTGTTACGTTGAACACCTGGAACTAATATAATGTTATATGTTTCTTATACCTCAAAAAAAAAAAAAGTAAAGGGTAGAACTTTCTGCCTCAAAAGTACAGATGTTGCTTTACTGCTTTCTGGTTGCTGAGACTAAACGAGTATGATTTTATTTTTATTCCCTTATATATAAGAAGTAGTATTACCTAATTTCTTGTAGAAATTCTTTAAAATTTTGTGAGGATATGGCCAGTTATGATTCTTAATAAATTCTTTTTCATTGATTTTTGCCTGAAACAGGATTCCTTCCAAACTGTATGTAAAAGACATTCTTCAAAGCAGAAAAGTATTTTTCTATTGTATTTTTAATTGTTTATGTTTAAAAGAAAACCAAGTATGTCAAAATTTTTCTGAAATATTCTTTTAGATCTTTCCTTTTTAATACCATGTTTATCAACTGTGCCCCTACCTTGCAACAATGAGCAGAGTTCAACCACCTAAATCACAGAAGTAAAAATGCAAAGATGACTCACTAATGCCAGGAAAAACGGGAAGGGTTTATTTAGTAGCTCTCTAATTTATAAAAGAATGAAATAAGTCAGAGTAGCAGCACTAGTAGCTGTTAACGGGGAAAGGTTCTGCAGTAGACTTGAATGTGATAGCAGTTTGCAGGGGGTGGGGCAGAATCATGAAAATAGGGCAATGGCATTATGTCTCCACTTACATAGAGGACATGTAGCAAATACCTAGGTTACTAAATTCATCATTCTTAGTAGCTGGCTAGCATTATTCTAAGGAACTCAAACATTTTCTGTATTGTAAAGCAGAATCAGAATGTTTTACTAAACACCACGTCAAACAAACAGTTGAATGTAGATTATCTGAAACGAACCTGTGTAACTTTCATCATCATCAGATAAAGGCACCTCTCTTTTTAGCAGCAATTCCAACTCCTCTGTCTCTGCTACATCCACTGGGCGCTCCCCGTGCTTATTAGCTTGAAATGGATTTCCACCATGACGAAGTAACAGTTTGACTATCTGCAATATTAAACAGTAGGAAGATTTAGTCTCTTCAGAGTTCATGTCATTTCAACCATTCTCTTGAGAACACAGTATCTTTTTGCCTCATCTACTCTGCCACCATTCCTCAGTGTCTATTCTAAATAATGATTGCTCTCTTCAAGTTCCACTTTCATTGCCATCTACCCTCCATCGATGATCTTAACTACTACAAAGACGTTTCCTCCTTAAAATTTAAGCTGGGCTATTTGAGCACTATATCCGATCATTTTTCTTCCTGTTCCATCATATGTTCAACAAATATTTACTGAGTACCTATTAATAAGCACTGCTCCAAGTTTTGCAGATAAATCAATGGGTAAGAATAATAAGCTTCTTGGCCTCTTAGAATGTATATTCAAGAGGGAGTCTCAAAAGAAGTATTAGCCTTCTGTTTAAGGCTAATATCACTACCAATGTTCTTAATCATCTTCTTTCCCATCTCCCAGGAATTTAAACTGTTAGGAACTGACATGGATTTATTCAGAACTAATGAATCTTTTTTTTTTTTAAAGTAGGCTTTGGGGCGCTGGGGTGGCTCACTTGGTTAAGTGTCTGACTCTTGGTTTCAGCTCAGGTCATGATCTCGAGGTTTCAGGTGTTTGAGCCCCATCTTGGGCTCTGCACGGCAAGGCAGAGCCTGTTTGGCATTCTCTCTCTGCCCTTCTCCCACTCACACAGTTTTGTTCTCTCTCAAAATAAAACAAACTTAAAAAAAATTAAAATCCAATAGGTTTCATGCCTAAGCGCAGAGCCTAACATGAGGCTTACACAGCTCATTACCATGAGATGAAGACCTGAGCTGAGATAGAGTCAGACGCTTAACCAACTGCGCCACCCAGGTGCCCTAGAACTAATGAATCTTAGACTTTAAGGCTCTCACTTTCATGGTCCCATTACAGTGTCCTGTATCTAATTTTGTATTTATTTACTTTAACACTGTTCTTAAGCTCTCTTCTCCCCTACCACATAAAGTAAACTTTGGGCTCCACAAAACCACGATGTGCTTGGTTAGTCATTTCATTTCTTTTGTTTGCTGCTTATCTTCTTTCTTCTATGTTTTTAAACCTCTTTTTGATCGGTACCTTTCTAGAGAAGCTAGTCTCTTTCATCTTAAAAAAATTGGCAATAAAGAAATGAAACACAGATAAAACAAGAAATTGTTTAAACCTGTATTTCCCTCCTCTAGCCAAATCTATTTTTCTTCATAGTCAAGCTTCTGAAAAGATGTTCATTCACCCTTGCGGCCTTGACTTTTATGGTTCTTCTTTCTTCTACCTGCAATAATGCTATCATCAGTCCTACGAAATGGGATCTGTAAAGATCTAAGCCAGTGATGGTTTCCCTAGGGTTCTGTCCTTGATTCACAGTCTCATGCTCTAGTCTACATCATCTATTTGGAGATCTCACCCACTCTGTTCGAATGTGATTGACAATTATGCAATCCATCCATTGATTTTCATTCTCTTGTTTGCTCACTCTTAGCCCTCTCTCTGGAGTTCCAAACACAAATATCCTGGATATATCAATGAATATATTTGTATTTCAACAGAATATTTGATAGGCCCCAAACAGAGTTCATTAAAACTTCTTCCTTATCTTTTATCTATTTCCATTCTCAGTGACCAGCACCTAAATATACCCAGTCACTGAAGCCAGAAAACTTGGGGAGTCATCACTGACCCTTGTTTTTCACTGTAGTCTACATCAAGTATTATTTATCCTGCTTGCTTATGGTCTCTTCTTGTTTTCGCCTTCTTCCCAGGTGTGTTCTATATATATAAATCTATACTATCATTAATTAACACATTTCTCTCCCCTTATTCTAGATCACAAACTACATGTGGGATCAAATATTTATTTCTAACGCACAACAATGGTATTTTCTGGAATTTAGGAAATAAATGTCTTTTTAAAGAAACCATATGAAACAAAATGTTGTAAATTAGGAATTACTAACAAATGAAAAATAGTTAAGAAAAGTAAAGACTGATAGTGAATAATGGAAATTTTTTTCTGGACTATGAAAGAATAAACCATCAATGTAGAAAATGTGAAATATTAAGAATGTATCAAGAAAACAAATTACTCATGATTCTAACTGTTAATATTTTATCTTTTGTTTACTAATTTTTATCAAATTACACGCTTATGATTTTAAGAGATCAACCAGCTTTTCAAGGCCACTGGTGAAAAACGACTATTTCTAAAACATACCTACACATATTTAAGTAACATACTTAAGTTTGCTGCTTCCGTATTTTTCAGTTTTAGGCACTGCTTATTATCTTACAATGGAAGATGTGGATTCAGTGGTCTTTCACCAACTCTCATCCCCTCTCCTCCCATATACATACACTTCCCTTCCTCCTAGCTTTCTTTTTTTTTTTTTTTTTTAATGTTTATTTATTTTTGAGACAGAGAGAGACAAAGCATGATTGGGGGAGGGGCAGAGAGCGAGGGGACACAGAATGTGAAGCAGGCTCCAGGCTCTGAGCTGTCAGCACAGAGCCCGATGCGGGGCTCGAACTCACAGACCGCGAGATCATGACCTGAGCCGAAGTCGGACGCTCAACCGACTGAGCCACCCAGGCGCCCCCCTCCTAGCTTTCTAATATAATTATGTATTTCTTGTGCATCATTAGGACTAATAAGAATGTTGAGCCAAGTAGTGCTCTATGACTAAATTTCCGTTCTTACACAACTTTATTTTCCCACTGTAGAGTTAACTGCTTTGATTTTTCATTTGCTTAGTTTTCTACATAACCATCTTTAATTCATCTCCCATTCTGCTATAAGTACAGTCCTCTTCGATTTTGTTACAGACTCCTTTCTCCAAGCCTTCTAATGTGCTCTGGACGGACTGGTTGCTCTCTAGATTTGCTTCCCAGCTGTCACCTCCATTCATCCTATAACCCCAGAAATATCCTTTCCTCAATTTTGTGTTGGATTCTTCAGAACTTTTTAGATTTTTTTAAAAAATGTTTACTTATTTTTAGAGACAGAGAGAGTCTGAGCAAGTGTGAGTGGAGGAGGGGCAGAGAGAGGGAGAGAAAGAATCCCAGGCAGGCTCCATGCTGAGCGCGGATTGACTCTGGGTTCAATCTCATGACCATGAGATCATGACCCACACTGAAGTCAGACACCCGACTAACTGAGCCAACCAGGTGTCACAATCCTATCTCCTTTTTTCATTTACTCCCTTTATTCTACTGAATCATCAACTCCAGAAAATTCCTGAAGAAGTAAATATTTTGAGATTTTTACATGTCAGAAAATACCTTTATTTTATCTTTATTAAAATTCGGTCTGGATATAGAACAATTTTCCCTCCCATTTTGAAGGCATCACTCCATTATCTTCTAGCTTCTAGTGTTGTTAATGAAAAATCTGATGCAATTGTGATTTTTTTGCCTTTTATAATAATTTGTTTTCTTTCTCTCTGTAAATTTCAGGACATTCTTTGCTCTTATTGTTCTGAAATTCCAAGATAACGTATCTTTTTTAAATTTATTTTGAGAGAGAGAGAGAGAGAACACAAGTGGGGGAGGAACAGAGAGGGAGATAGAGAGAGAATCTAAAGCAGGCTCCACACTATCAGAGTACCCAATATGGGGCTTGAACTCACAAACCATGAAGCATGACCAGAGCTGAAACCAAGAATTGGACGCTTAACCAACTGAGCCACCCAGGCACCCCAAGAAAAATGTATCTTGATCTTGGTCTTTTTACATCCATTTTGCTGAGTGTTCAACTGCCATTTCAATCTGAAGACCTATGTTCCTTCAGTTCTAGGAAAATTTATTTAATATTCTTTCTGTTTTCAATGTTCTGTCATCGAAGAACTCTTGTTAAGATACTAGATCTCCTAAAGTAATCATCTTTTTTCTCATTTCTGGGTCTTCACCTTTGTCTTTTTGCTTCCTAGTTTCTGGGAGATTTCTTCAACTTTATCTTTAATCCTTAATCCTTTAATCCTTAAAACTGACCCTTGGACAACACAGGGGTTAGGGGCACAGATTCTTGTATAGTTGAAAATCTGTGTATAATTTTTGACTCTCCAAGAGCTTAATTAATAATAGCCTACTAAAGACTGGAAGCCTTAGCAACTACATAGATCATCAACACATATTTTGTGGGTTATTATGTATCATATGCTATATTCTTATAATAAAGTAAGCTAGAGAAAAGGCGATGTATTTAAAAAAATCACAAGGAAGGGGTGGAAGGGGTGCCCGGGTGGCTCAGTTGGTTGAGCACCTGATTCTCGATTTTGGCTCAGGTCACGATCTCACAGTTAGTGAGATCAAGCCCCACGTCAACGCTCTGCGCTGAAAGTATAGAGCCTGCTTGGGATTCTCTCTCTCTGCGCTCTCCCTCCCCATCAAAATAAGTAAATAATCATTTTTAAAAAAATCACAAGGAAAAGAAAATACATGTACAGTTTCTACCATATTTATAGAAAAAAATATGCAAGTGGACTCATGCAGCTGAAACTTGTGTTGTTCAAGGGTCAACCGTACTCCATTTTTCATTTCTGTTACCATATTATTAATTTCTAAGAGGTTTTCCTCTTTACTCATCGTTCCTTGTTTAATGCATTCAGCTCTTACTTCATAGCTACAATAAATTCTTACCTCTTTGGGGAAGTTGATGGCTTTGGGGGAACTTCCTCATGGCATTATTTTGTCCTCCAAGTTCCTACTTCCTGTTTGCTTGTTTTGATCTTTATCATCTATATTAGAGACTTTCCTCAAATGCAGGTGGATCACTGATTGTCCACACTTAAGAGTAAGCCACTAAAAGTGGCTTTCACTAACTGAAAGTTTTGTTGGCATAGTTAGGACTTGTGACAGATGGACTTCATGTTAGTGTGATGTAACAGGACCATTTCATCAGACTCCCCTCTCAGCTAGTTCAATTTCCTGTGGAGAAATCTTTCAACTCATGCCTAAAACTGTAAGCCTTATTGTCAGCATTTTGGTTGCTGAAAGGAGGCTGGGTTCTTAACATTCCGTATATTTCACTTAGTTAATTTACACTTAATCCTTACTCTCAACTATTCTTGTGGAATGTCAGTCCAGAATATATGGTTTATACTTGCCAGGAAATCAACCTCCCATCATCTGCTGGGGTGGGAGAGGTGTAATCATTTGGTTGTGTAGGGTCAGTCCTATCTTAATTGGCACTTCCAGAAGTACCAAGTGCCACCAATTCCTGAGGTCTAGTCTTTCTGGGATTCTGTGTTGGAATGGCTTTGGTTTCAATTTTCTTTGGTTTTCTAAATCAGGAGTTGGCCAATGAAGAGTAATTTTTTATATTCTTTTAAAATACTTTATAAAGGGGGCACCTGGGTGGCTCAGTCGGTTAAGTGTACGACTTTGGCTCAGGTCATGATCTCACAGTTCATGAGTTTGAGCCCCGCATCGGGCTCTGTGCTGACAGCTCAGAGCCTAGAGTCTGCTTCGGATTCTATGTCTCCCTCTCTCTCTGCCCCTCTTTCACTCACCCTCTGTCTGTCTCTCTCAAAATAAACATTAAAAAACTACAAAAAAATTAAAAAACCCCAACACTTTAAAAAGGATTCATATAGGAGAATTAGTTCAGAGGAAGAGAGAGGAAGAAAAGAGGGTAGACAGAGAAGGGATGGTAGAGGTGGCACGTGGCCAGCAAAATCTAAAGTATTTACTATCTGGCCCTTTAGAGAAAAGTCTGCCAAATCCTGTTCTACATCAGTAACCGTTCATTCCTCTAATTTTCTAATCCAAAAATGCTGTTTTTCTTGTTTCTTCTTCTTTTTGTCCTTGTGCATCTATCATTTAGAATCTCCTTTTACTGTCATTTTAGGGGTTTGAGAAGGTAACTGAAATAAAAACTTGTAGTTATTATAAGTAATACTGTACTGTACATCTTTATAAGTTGAAAATTTTCCATTTTTAGGCTTATTTCCTTAGGCTAGAGCCCTAGGATAAAAAAAATAGAATGCAGGATCTTGATACTGCTGAAAACTATCTATATCCATTAGGAAACAACCAGCAAATATATATTACATAACTATGATGAATTGAGAACAGGTGGTTAATTCAAACATGTTTCAAAACCCCAACCTAAATAACCCTTTACAGAACATCTGCATATGAAAATAATTATTTATCCTAAAAAGATTTAAAGGGGGTGTGGAGCCCCTGGGTGGCTTAGTTGGTTAGGCATCAAACTTCAGCTCAGGTCATGATCTTACAGTTCGTGTGTTTGAGCCCCATGTCGGGTTCTGTGTTGACAGCTCAGAACCTGGAGCCTGCTTCGGTTTCTGTGTCTCCCCCTCTCTCTGTCCCTCCCCCACTAGCGCTCGCTCACAAAAATAAACCTTAAAAAAAAGTTTTTAAAGGATTTAAAGTAACTTAAAGGTGCTTAAAATACAAGAGCCGACAAATTTGAAATAAGTAAAAATGAAGTAAGAATGGAGACACGTATCTAAAATAGAACTAGGAATAAAGCAATCACAAAAATATATATCATAAAATACTATATACACTTGCAAAAGGTAAGCTAAAGATTAGGTTCTTAATAAGCTATGTTAGTCTAAATAATTTAGAACATGACACAAAACGGCTATCTTTCTGCTCCTCCCACCCTAGAAATGTTTTATGGATGGCTGAAGTTGTCAGAGGTATTACTGAGCAAAAGAAATTTAATTCTTAGGCAGAGATTCATAATAAATGGTAGAAGTATATACAAATGAGAGTTTGGTGGTGGTCATTTTCCTCCTCCTTCTTGGGCACAAGTAAAAGAACAAGGAAAAATAGCTCTCAATAGCTCTGAATTGTGACTCCTACTATCCTAGGCATGTTGGTAGGAGGAAAAGCAAAGGTCTCTTGAAAGTAGCATGCCAGTTTCCCTCTGGAAAGAGACTGGAAACAGTGTTTGAGTCCCTGTAAGTATAGGAGCTCAAAGGTCAGCCTCTGGAAATATTTGCAGCTATGTGCACATTTAGAAACTTGTATTCACAGAAACATGTCTAACAAGGCATAATTCTTTAACATTATAGTTAGAAATTAGGAAATCTTATCATTTTAAAGAAAAACAATTCATCCTTGATAAGCTATCAAGAATGAATACTGTTTAAAAAATGAGCAAAAAGTACAACATTTAAATGGCAGAGCCAGAAAATAAGTCACTTTCTGATAAATGCAGTGGGAAAGAAATGTACCCTTTATATTGTCAGGCCTTATAAATTAAGCCTTTTGCATTCTGCTTTATCCTCGGTCAGTTATGTATTCACCCATCCATCCAAGTACCTACACATGCACGCATGCAAAATTTAGTAAGTGTTATGTGTTAAGTCTTATGTAACGAGAAGTTCCAGAGGTCACTAACACAAATGCATACAAAAAGCCTCTATGCATGCTACTCACAGTGCAGTGCAGGAAACACACAAGTACATCAGTAAAAAAAAACTGCTGGAAGTGCTATCACACAGGTATATACAAATTGCCAAGGGAGCAGAAAAGACTGGTCCAATGGTAAACAAAAAACAATTCAGGAAAAACAACATTTATAGACTGCATTTTTCTTCAAAATTAGAACTTCTTTGAGAATCATAAAAAATACCTTAGAGAAAAAAGTAAATGAGAAAAACAGCATTTTTAATTTCCAAATTTTAGTTACTAAAATATATGAGTATATTTGAAAAATAGTAATATAAAGGTAGTATTTTAATCTTTTACCTCTGACATTTCTATACTATATACTAAACAGTATTTAGATTTCAAGGTGTGTTTACATGCACAGTGTCTTTTTTCCTTCAAAATATCCCCTTTAGATACTTATTTGTTATATAATTTAAAGATGAGGAAACGGAGATTCAGAGGAAAAAAGCAACTTGTTCAAAATCACATAGTTAGTAAATTGGCCAGGCCACGACTGAATTCATATCTATCTTCACTTCAAATTCCATTTTTTCCCTCAACTAGAGTAAAATTTGCCTTTTAAGACAGGCAGCTTGACAGTGAAATTTTTATTACATGTCAAAAAAGAAAACAGGGCAGAGAATGTTTGCTGCTAAAGAGAGAAAAAGGGGATTTTCTAGCAGAAAGGTATGAGAGGATATCAAAATGCAATCTAGGACATTACAAAACATGTCCTATCTTTCTCATTAGAGTGAAGACTCATTAAATAACAACTTTCCCAGATCACTGAATCATCATATCATTTTTTTGTCTTAAAAAGACATGGAGATTTCTCTCTTTTGGTCCTTTAATTTGGAGTCATATCAATTTAATAAACTTGGGAGTATCTTGGAAGAGGATTTCTTATGTCAGTGTCCTGCCATGCTCATGGAGAGGCTGAGAGTATTGAAATGTAACAGGCTACAGTCTTAACAAGACACACCAGAAGTCTGTTTGCTTACTGTGAAGATTAAAAGAACCAATACATTTAAAGTATTTAGAACACTTCTTGTCCCATAGTGAAAATACAAATACTACCATAAGAATTTAACGTAATGCAGTTCACGAAATAACAACACAAAATGAGAGATCAAAACAGACAAGTTATTCATATTTAGCTTCATACCCCAGTCATTTTACCATGTGAATACTGAGGATTTTTCTTACTATAAAATCTAATTTCCGTTTTTGTCACCGAGTTGATTTTTCCTATTATTTGACTTTGGGAAATACTCACTGAAGCCTACTGACTCAAAGAAGACAAATAAATGCAACTACCTGAAAATGCAAAGTTATAAGAACCTCAGATAAATAATTTGTGACACTTCATTACCAAATCTTCCTTAATATGAAAAATTTCAGTAGTTCCAAATATTTTTCAGATCAATAAGCAATTACATCTTCATTTGTAATGAAACAGTGCTACTTCCATGCACACTGTTCAAATATTCCTCAAAGAAAATGTTACTTATGGCACAGTTTCAACCAGAAGAATTGCTGACTTCATGGAATTCAGAGTACAACAAAGTACTAAATGTGATGGTAGTGAAGACTAAGTGTTCCTCCAGCTTGAAAAGAAATGCTCCGTATAATTCCAAACTTGCTAAAAGATAACCAAATCCTTTCCTTCTCTTCTTCAATCACTATCACTGGTCCACTCAATAGGAAAACAGTGTATGAGGACATTTTTTAAAAGGGAATTTCCTGACTTTGTAGGTTCACTTGGGATTAGGTCACCATGAAAATAAAGTTTTACCCAAGCGTCTGGAGTCGGGAGTTCACACAGGCCAGTGTTTGACTCTCGTCTGTAGAAACCTGAGAGTAAATGATTGTTTGGATTTGCTCCTGATAAGCAAGGAGGGAAGGCAGTCATGGACACAGATTCATAGGCTCACTAGTGATAAGAAATGTTACGTTCCTAAGCCACACCCCTACTGCGGATTGGAGTGGAGAGGCTGCTGCAAATGCATCAGCACGCCCGGGCAGTAGTGTCGGGCAGAAGCTTCCATCTTAAGTTTGTAGTGAATGTTGTGCACAGCTCAGATACCCTCTTCTGGACCAAGATGCTTACATCCCCAACTGCTGGGAGTAGCGCCACTTAAGGGGTATGCCTCCTGGCCGTCATCAGCTTGTATTCACTAACTGATTCAAGTGTGGGCATATAGACTTAGCCCCTAACTCAAATCATTTCAAACTCAGAAGTCTATCCTCATATTAAGGACTCCCTGTGACATTGGCTGAAGCTTCTGTTGCAGCTGCACTGTAGTTACGCTTCTCCCTCTGTTCTATCCTGCTGCTGTCATATCCTAACAGGTGTTGCTCCTGAGATCACACCCTCTTTCCTCCTATCTCTGTAGCACCTGCAAATGTCTGTCTCAGAATCCCAGGGCACCCAACCTACGGTACATGTGAGAATGGTCCTACGAAGCAAACTCTAAAAAGTCTAAAACAGGATTTTTGAATGGAATTACATGCTGGCTGCCATGAGATCCAGTACTGATAGTCCTGGCATATGGTGATCACTGTTCAAACTTTCAGGCCTTTGAGAAGCACCAGGGAAGTACTAATTGTAATGATGGTGTTTCTGTTCTCAAGCCTTCCCACTCAGGTGAATGCACCTTTTCCATCCCTGAAGAAGGGAAGTTTTTTTCAAAATAAGAGTAAGATTCTGATTTGGATAGCACAGTGGAAAATAGTTTAATGGTATCTTACTGTAAGTCAGGAGGATTAAATGTAAGTTTCTCTAAGATAGAATGAATTCAGAGTCTCCTCTTACTACTGTTGAACAAAAACTCCTCCTCTGCTTGGCTTCTAGAAAGCTAGAAAACCATTCTTATGTCATGCAGACAGGAAAGTAGAATATCCCTTTCTGGAGAAACTATCTATCTCGAGAGAAGAACCTATAAATACTGACATTTAGGAGATTTCTGACAAAACAGCCAACTTGTCCACCAGACACATTACAGAAAAGCCCACCAGCCAGTAAACTCCGTACATTACACATCTTGTCAATCATGCTTCTTAGAGCTTCAGTCAAATAGGAATGAACAGAAGTTAACAGAAGATCTCTAATGTAAGAAATACACCACATTAGAGCAATAAGGGATCTTGGGGAAATCCATGACCATGCAGGAAGTAGAACAAACCATTTAATTAATGAAAGTTAAGATGGGTACCTAAAAACTGGAAATCTCATGGAAAGACTGATAATCCCACATGGGATTACTGGGTAAGTGAGATTCTAGGATAGCATCTATGCCTCAGATCTAGAGAGCAACTAGTCCCAAAGAGATCAGGATACAAGATATCTTATATACGGGGATACGAAAAACCCCACAGGTATTTCTTAAAAACAGTAAACTAATCAATGTGCTTTACCTTATTTAGAGGCTAAATGAGTTCTATCAGAGAAAGTAGAGAAAAACAAATATAGGTGCACAGAAAACTAAATTAAAAAAAAAAGGCAATATATTAACCTAGATAATAAAACAAAAAAAAAATCCAAAAAAGAAAATTAAGTATAGACAGTAAAGACTAGTAAAAACTGTATTATATAATACAGATTTGTGGATATCTGAACAGCAATAAAATGCTCTGCAGGAGGTCAATAAATAAAAACTAAAAATTAAAAAGCAAGACAGCTTCATCTTGCTAGAAATACAGAAGAAACACCTATGCTCGGTGCTTCTGGCAGGGTGCCTGAGTGGTGCAGTCGGTTAAGTGGCCGACTCTTGATTTCAGCTCAAGTCATGATCTCATGGCCTGTGAGATGGAGCCCTGAGTCAGGCTCTGAGCTGACAGTGTGAAGCCTGCTTGGGATCCTCTCTCCCCCTCTCTTTGCCCCTCCTGGTCTTTCTCTCTCACTCTCAAAATAAATAAATAATCATTAAAAAATAAACAAACAAACAATAGTTGCTTTTGGCTAAAAATAATGAGAAGTGGGGAGGACAGGAAGGGGGCCTGCAGTTATCTTCAGAAACTAAAAGATATTTTTCAACTTTCTAAACTATATCCAAATATTCTTTAATAGGTTTTCTCTTTGTACATAGTTTTTACTTTTACTTGAAACACAAAATCCTGCTTTTGAACCATTCCTAATAATGCCCCAAATTGATTTGCTCTGTAAGCAGATTACCACAACGCAATTAAGCATTAAAGACACCTAAAACATGAGCTTCATTACAAACAGAGATGGGTTTAAGCTTTGATATCAGCATGACAAAGACTGAAAATGCAAATGGATTTAAAACCTACAATGGTTCATAAAATTACATCGAAACAAATTAAAAATGGTGTTCAAAGATACCATTACTTTGTAAGCATATATAATCATGTTTATGTTTTTATTACTATACCTATAAGCCATCTGAATATATTAAATAAAAATATCAGCTAACATTCAGGAATGAAGGTTATAGAGAGAGAGATTAAAATATTGATGAGCTGAGCAAACAAGTGAAATGTGACCTGAGATGGTAGGACTAAGAAGTGAACTAAATTACTCTGGGTTGAATTAGTATTTTGAAAATGTATATTGATTTTTCTATCATACTTACATCTCTGTGCCCACTACTAGCAGAATCATGGAGTGGAGTGTCATCATCTAATCCTTGAGTGTTAACATCTGCTCCAGCTGCTATAAGTATCTTAGCAACATCATAGTATCCAACATTGCAAGCTTCATGCAGTGGTGTCCAACCTAAAGTTAGCATATTAATTTAACATATGGTTAATTTATACTAATTAAAAAATATGCTTTTTATATATACAACTGTGTGAAATATATGGATTCTAATGCACATAGTACAGAAGGAAAAAGGAATGATGAACGAGCTACAGGAAATAAACACCTAAGAACACTACCAATTTTACAGAAGGTTCATTTATGTTAATATTATTTCCACTAGGGCTAAATTATTTTACCAAAATATTAAGCTTTTAAGCTTATCCAATAAATATAAACTTGCTGTAATTTATAATCATCTGAACTATGGCAAAAGAATAGAAAAAAGAAAAAATTAATAAGCTTTATTAGGGGATTTCAGCAAACAAAAGCCTCTATGTTTTAAGAGTTTTCATCTTTTCCAGACTTAATACCTATTTTAACTAAAATAAATTTATCGTTGCAGTAACTTTGGTGATTAAAAAAAGGTTATGTGTTCATCAATGAAAAATTAGAAAACAAAAAGTGCAGAAAATAAGCATCACCCATAATTCCACCACCCAGATATAAAAATTTGAAGACTCTAGCCTAATTCTAATCTCTCTCTTAGATCTGTAATTTTTTTCTTTCTTTTTATTTTATTTTTACTATTATTTATTTTTTAAGTTCATTTTGAGAGAGTGAGCAAGCAGCACTAAGTGGTGAGGGGCAGAGAGGGAGAAAGAGAATCCTAAGCAGTCTCTATGCTAGCACAGCGCCTGACTTGGGGCTCGATCCCATAAATCACAAGACCTGTGACCTGAGCTGAAATCAAGAGTCAGACATTCAACCAAGCTACTATGCAGGTGTCCTTCTTTTTTTTATTTTTAGAGAGAAAGCAAGCAAGCAGGGGAGAGGGACAGAAAGAGAGAGAGAGAATCTTAAATAGGATCCATGCTAAGCATGCAAACTGATGTGGGGCTCGACCCCAGGATCCTGCAATCGTGACCTGAGCCAAATCAAGAGTTGTGGACACTCAACTGACTGGGTCATGCAGACAACTCTCTTCGATTTATAACTTTAAAGCAAAGCTGGGAACATTGTTTAACTCTCTTCTTACATTTACTGAAGTGAAAATAATCTCCCATGTCATTACACTTTTCTATAACAGTACAGGGCTGATTAATACACTGTAATTTATTTAAATAAGCTCCTATTACTGGGCATTTAGATTATTCTTTTTTTTATTTTTAATGTTTATTTTTAAGAAAGAGAGAGAACAAACAGAGGAGAGGCAGAGAGGAAGACGGACTCTGAAGCAGGATCCAGGTTCTGAGCTGTCAGCACAGAGTCTGACGCAGGGCTCGAACCCACCAACTGTGAGATCATGATCTGAACTGAAGTCAGATACTTAACCGACTGAGTCAAGCTGGTGCCCCCTTATTTTTAAAATATTAAAAGCAATATTGTAACAAATATTCTTACAACTAAATTTTCACGCGTATCCATATCTAAATATTTAAGATAAGTCTTTAGAAGTGGAACTGTTAGATCAAAGTACTTTTTGGTTTCTGATATATAATACCAAGTTTTCTCCTAGAATGGATGCTATGCATTGTGTCTCATTCTTTAAAGGAGACCACACCAAAGAGAGAAGTAAGTTCCACGTGTATTCTAATAGGGCTACATGTAAAAGCAGAACAAAAAACAAAATATGGGTATGAGAAAACAGAGGGGTATATAGGGGCAGAGAAGGCCTTACTAAAAAACAAAACAAAACAGGAAGAACCCATAAATAAAAAGATAAACTGATACGATTATATAAAAAATTAAAACTTTACAATAAACACTGAAGTAAAAATTCAAACACAGTCACAGTGAAAAGTTTTACACATTCGATAAAGAATTAAAACTTACACTAAAGACAAAAAGTTCTTATATATTAATAACACTGCCAAACCATGAGACTAATGGGCAAAAGGCTAGATCTGGCAATTTTTTCCATTTGTCAGATTGTTAATAATTAAATAGGTAACATCCAACTTTAGTGAAGAGGTGAAGAAAAGGGGTCTTATATATACTCTTGATGGTAGTGTAAACTGATAAAATATTTTTTTGGATGGCCATTTGCATATGTAACACCTTTAACAGTTTCTATTCTGAAATTCTGAAATCCTTCTATAACTACACACGAAGTCATTTCTATAGGAGTGTTCACTAAAGTACTGTCCATGGAATCTATACTGTGCAATACTAATACAGCTGTTGAATAAAATAGAACCACCTATATGTACTGGCAGAAATATCTGTAAGACATTAAATAGTAAAAAAGGCAGATTATAGAACTATAGACCAATAGATATAGATGGGATGATTCAATTTTTTAAAAAATCCTATATATAAATGTTCGTTTTATACAGATGATAATAAAAATGTACAGAAAGGATAACCTTCAAATTGTTAATAATAGTTTTGTGGCAAAGAAAATCTGTATTGTAGTATGTGAAGTATGGGTATCTTTGTATTGTTCCCTGCATGCTTTTACTGTCTCAATTCTTTACAGTAAGAATATACTGGTATGGTATTTGGGTAAATAAAATGAAACACCACCAGTGCTCTCTGAAAGTTCTCATGTTCAAGTTAATACACGTTCTTGAAAGACTTATGAAAGAATTAATACTTTGAAAACATTATGTAACTAATTTATCTAGAATAGAACCTAAACTAGATAAAAATTTTTGTGGTAGTATGTCAACTAAAATATACATTTAATATTTAAAAATTTGAGTAGTTCTTGACATGAAATTGTAGCAGAAGATCAGGTTTATGTGCACGTGCCAAAAGAATTTTATAATACAGTACACTTTTAGAACTCTTTTGTTTTAGCAAGAGGAATACAGAATACAAATTAAATTGTTATCAGAATTTGTTTCAATGATCAATTTTAGGTCCTGAGCATTAGTCTTTAATTACTTGACTTACCTGCGAAATCTTTCACATTCACATTTGCCCCTAAACTTATTAATTCTTTGACTTGTTTCACATCTCCTCGAATAGCTGCCATGTGTAAAGGAGTTTCACCACGTTCATTTCTTTTATTAACTTTGTCTTTTTGTCGAGACGAGGAACTGGGAGTTTTTTTCTGGGCTGGTGTTGTTTGTGATGGATGATTTGGTGTAGAATCTGTAAGAAAAAAGAAGTTAACGAAAGTTCCAGATTGACTATTTTGTATATTCATGGAAAGGTTTGTAATGTGCAATTTTCTGGAATGGGGGGCTATCTTCTCACTCTAACAATCCAAAACTTGGCTTGGAAGATATACTAATAAATTAACCCAAAATACACTAAGTAGATATATAAGTAGATGATAACCCTTCCTTTAGGATTATCAAATATTGCATGAGCGAATTTAGAAAAAGATGTTTTATTCTATCAATTCATAAAATTGCCTTAAATTAATAACAAAGTATCAAGTATGTACTCTAAAAGTGTTTGCTAAATGAGTAATCTGATAAACTGTAAAAAATATATATTTTTCATGGCATGTTACTCTTTTTTTTTTTTAAAGTTTATTTATTTTTGAGAGACATAGAGACAGAGTGTGTGCAGGGGAGGAGCAGAGAGAGAGGGAGACACAGAATCCGAAGCAGGCTCCAGGCTCTGAGCCGTCGCGGGGCTCGAACTCACAGACCGTGAGATCGTGACCTGAGCTGAAGTCGGCCGCTTATCTGACTGAGCCACCCAGGCGCCCGTTACTCTTATTCTAACACCTAGATGAAATGACCTTGAAGGCTAGAGTTCACACTTTGTAACTCAAAGTATTAGAGTTCTATTTGGATATTAAGTGCAAATTGAGGTCATGGATAATTTTAGCATTAAAATGAAGCTTAAGAGCTACAAGAAATAAGGATGTCTGGGAAGGCCTTTAAAAAGTGGGCTAACAGGGCACCTGGGTGGCTCAGTCAGTTAAGCGTCCGACTTCAGCTCAGGTCATAATCTCACAGTTTGTGAGTTCGAGCCCCGCATCGGGCTCTGTGCTGACAGCTCAGAGCCCGGAGCCTGCTTCCGATTCTGTGTCTCCCTCTCTCTCTGCCCCTCCTCTGCTCATGCTCTGTCTCTCCCTCAAAAATAAATAAACATTAAAAATTAAAAAAAAAAAAAGTGGGCTAACAAAAGAGAAAAAAATTTGTTTTGCTTTGTTTCTCATCTTTTGATTTTTGTTCCAGTCTCTATACCAAAATCAAGAACGTTAAACAAGATGATACCCAAAGTTCTTCCTTCTGTCCCCATTTTAGAACTACTGGGAGAAAAACAAAACATAAAATAGGTTTCTTAATCAGTTAAGGATTCCAGACAAATGTACAGTGTTAATTATTAAGTCTGAAAATTTACAACTATTTAAAAGAAACAAATGTTCTAAGAGGAAAGTCTATGGAAAGTAATTTTCCAGCATCATATAGTAATTTTCTTGCAAATTGACATGATTAGAGGACTAAAGTACCATCATTCTTTCCTCAATAAGAAAAAAAGCTTAAAATTTACATTTTGGATTTTAAAGTGTATCGTGTCAGTAACAGTTTCTTATCTGGACTTCTGTAAGTACACTCCATAAGAGCAAAGACACTGTCCCTCTTACTATCTTCTTCGTTACTATATTTCAACTGTTCTGAAGACTTCTTGGCACACGGTAGTACTCATGCAATATTTGTAAAATAGATGAATTGTAAAATAAGTGAATTTTACTATACTGTTTGCAGTCAAATTATTTATGAAGAAAATTAGCTGTTCAGTTTCTTAAAAACGAAAGGACATATTTTTTAATCCAAGCAACTTGCAAGGAATTAATTCATATAAAATTTTGTTAGCGATTTCAAAATAAATTTCACACATAAAATAAAAATAGTACTATCCATAATGTCAATGAGGGTAAACATAACATAAAAGGGGAAATTAATTATATAATGGATAAAATAATGAATCCTAAACTACAAGTATGCTTATATGTTGGCAAACAGCTTCGTATTTCAAAAGTTTTCCACTCTAGTTCTACATATATTAATAAAATTGACTAAAAATCCTTATATGAAAAGAATCAACTGTATTATAATATGATCTTATTTAAATTTTAAAACACAAATTATATAGGGAGCCTGGCTGGCTCAGGCAGTAGAGTATGTGACTCTTGATCTTAGGGTTGTGAATTCAAGCCCCACGTCAGGGATAGAATTTGCTTTAAAAAATAAAAAAACAAGACAAAGCAAAACCCTACAATGAAACGTATGTATCTGTATGTTTATACCTAAAAAACTTCTAGAAGGAACACTGGAGACATGGAAAGATTAACTTTTTGCCTTCTAGTTTATTCTAAGGACAGAAATTCATGGTATAACAATGAGTTTTTAAAAATAAAAGTCTTCTCATCTAACTGAAATCTGACACAAGGTAAACAGTTTACAGAAACATTTAAAGTTTTAACAATGTATAGGATCTTTAATTTGTCTACAGTCTTTCAAAAATTGGGGGTGGAAAGGCAGGAGAATAACCAAAAACAACACACTCTACTTAAAAAAAGCAGTAAGCCCTAACGTGTTCATTAATGAAAGACTAGATATACTAAGATTTGGCGGAAACTACAATACATAGACACTCCAAAAATTTTAGCATGTTGTCATAGTTTTTTTAAAAAGCCAATATGGGAAAACTTCAGAGAAAATTGTCCTTTTCAGTGCATTTCAACAGGGTGTGTTAAGTTACCAAAAATCTTATATAAAGATGCCTTGAATTCAGAGCCTGAAGAAAATTGTTTTTTCTCTAGACAAAACTGACTTTCTGTTATCAGTCAATAAGAACTATACAACTTAAAATTTTGTCTTATTAGTTGCCAGAATGCATTCAATGCTCAGTAGTAATTATCATCTCAGCCCAGCTACCTGGATTTTATCTCGCTTTTTATAGCTCCTTTTAATGAATTAGTGAGTTGGGTAGTTCCCTCGTTGTTTTGGTTCTGCTGGTAACCCATCCTAATTATTTTTGGAGGGCACAGTATAGAAATAACTCACCCCCCACACATATAGTATGACACCTTAACTGGAAGTGTGAAATGAAATATGAAATAAATTTACATAGCATATCACAGATATTTTTCCTTTTAAAATAATTTTAATTTAGATCTCAAACAATAAAGCATGGATTACATTATTACTTCTAAAAGTATTAATGTGATAAGATTACCAATTTATCAGCAAGGTGCTAGCAACTGGAAAAGTAAACTATAAACCTAGAAGCAGCTTTACAGAAACTACCGTAAAGGATGTTAAAGCACACAGTGCAGCAATGTACTTCTCAAGCTGTCCGACCATTTCTTTTTTTTGAATGACCATTTCTCAGTTACCCATTTTAGTTGACAAGTATTTACTGAATATCCACTAAGTGCAAAGATCCCTGCTCCTATACAGATTCTCATCTGGTGGAAAATACAGACAATAAACAATTATCATCCAAATAAACATAAAATTGTATTAGTAATAATTTTTTAAAAATATTTTTGAGAGCAAGTGTGTGCGCACGTGTGAGGGGGAGGGACAGAGAGAGAGAGGGAGACACAGAATCTGAAGCAGGTTCCAGGCTCTGAGTTGTCAGCATAGAGCCTGACTGTGGAGCTCAAACTCACAAACCATAAGATCATGACCCAAGACGGAGTGGGATGCTTAACCAACTGAGCCACCCAGAGTCCCTCAAACTTATAAGAAATTTTTATTAAATCCAAGAAAAAATAAAAATATAAAGTAATTGTTAAGACAAGGGTAGCATTTGAGGCAAACTAAGACTACACATGTACTAATGATGTTGTTACCTGGACTGTTGTCTCTTGCTGTCATCTGCATAAGGAGTGCCATCTGCTTCCGCTCAGAGAGTGGATAACCGAAAAGAATGCTAACTGGTGTGGACTTCTTATTTCCAGCTTCCTTTTTTGTTTTCTTCTTTTCTGGACCTTCTTTCTCTGGAATTATTAATAAATATGTAAGAATTTGAAACAATTGCAAGCATTGAAAAGCAAAACATACGAAAACTAAAAAAACAGGTGCTACAAATGTATATGAGAAACATAAACCAGCAATAGGCTGACAAAAGAACACTAGACTTATTGTACTATGTAAGCAATTTTCTTCCTGAATGCTTAGAAAAAAGTATATTCTTAATTCTACTGTTTTCTGAAAATTAAGAATATTTGGAAATTTATTCCTAGTATAATTTATATTTTAATGATCTATTCTCTTAAAATTTAACTTCCTCAATAACATTTCAAATATTCCTTAATATCACATCTTTGAAGCTTCTCTTCATTCATTACAGTTTTATTCTTAATTACTGCTGTCTTCATTAGCAATTTTCCTTCAAATTACTTCCCTAATTCCACTGATGATTTGTACACTCTTTTTTTTTTTTACACTCTTCTAACAAGGTAAGTATTTAAGACAAGTCTCATCACACAAAGTAATTATTGAAAAAAAGCATCAGATCACTTTATCCCAGACACAGGATAGCTGAACATGGAATGATCCTAATCAAAGCTAAAAATGAGCAAATTAAAGATTCTGCATGTGTGTGGGTATGTGGGGATGGTTAACAGAGATTCTACAAAGATCCAAAATGTCTAAGATTTTTTTTTTTTCTTCAAAGAGATTTGATTCATCATAAAGCCAGCTCTCAGGTTCAGCTATTTGGGAAATCCTTTGGCAATGCAGCTAGCATTCCCCATCAAGTGCCAGGAACTTCAGATGGAACTGGATTCCATAAGTCAGAGAGATAAAGATAGCTGTTCTTGGACTTCTTTGGGAGATAATTCAGGTGTGAGCTAATGTCTGCTTGTTAACTGCCTAGGCATCTTATTTCTTGGAAAATCCTATACAAATTATCTGAGAATTACTGATCTGGGTTTGAGGGTCCCTGCAAAGATGGACTAACAAAGATAAATAAGCAAATTTTAAAAATAAATGTAGAACATAGCAAAAAATGGAAGAAGGGAAGGTTCAGTAGTAAATATTGCACTTTTTTTCTAGGCAGATGTGGCCAGCAGATACACTACTTCAGGTGATAAACATTTATTAATCTAGCAAGTTTCAAGAAACTAGTTATAGTTTGATATTATTTAAAAATTACGAAATATATAATCATTTTAGGCATAACAACTTAAAGTAGTAATTCTTGCAGCAAACCACTTATTTAATTAGGATACAATGGTTGGCATCTTAATGGCCTAGAAAAATTAAGAGATCAGAACATTTAACTCTGCTGCCCATAAATCACTCAAAATTCAATAGCTCCTAAAATGTCCATGGTGTTATTTAATTTTATATAACAAAATCAAAAAACTTCAAGATTTACCTAAGATTTGCCTTTATTAATAGTTCTAAATATTGTTTTATTTTCCTATTTCTCATTTTATCATTAATGGTCCACTTCAGTATAAATCCAGTTTTGGCACAGTGTTTCATCTAACTTACTAAATTATGAAACCCTTAACAGGTTTTTAAGGGAAGTCCATTTTTTTCTGAAACATATACTTTCTTCTAATATTCTGTATGCTTTGGTTCTCTCATATTTAATGAGGAACCATAATTGTTGTTTTAATGATTTTCCACCTAAATGACAAATCTTTAAATATAATTAATGTACTTCTTTTATAAAATTAAAATATTTAGCACTGTAAATATTTTATAAAAAGGAGAAAAGAAGTTTTTTAAAAAGAAGTAAAATCTAGTAATTGGAGGAAACAATGAAGAAAATGTACAGAGAATCTTTCCTTAAAATATTTTCAAAAATTTGGGGGAAATTTTCATACTTTCTCACTTGCAAAACAATGAATTTTATGTTTCTCATTGCATTTCATGCAATGTTTTAAAAAGAATATACTTTACAGTGGTACATATTCAATTTACAGAAAAAAGTGAGACACATAAATTCATTTTAGAATTCTACCTGCCAAATGATCAAAGACATAATGATTATATCTTGGAAAAGAATAAAGTTGTACATATTCCAAATATTTAAGCAAAAATTCAAATTAGATACTAGCAACCAATCTGAACTCTATTTTTGTTTAACTGAGTTTACCTTAGTCTTTTGTCTGAGTTCATGCTTTACATAAGGTAGGAAAAGAAGGTAAGTAAACAGATGCCGGTTTGTGTTAGATCAGTATGTCCCAAAGTATGCTTTCTCAAGTGTAAAGGATTCAACAAAACTTTTGACTATTTGGGATTTATACTGGGAAGAACTTGTTTTCTGACTGGTCATAAGTAAAAAATGATCACATATATTAGAGAAAGTCAGGTACTTCTCAAGTTACACAACTGAACTATGTATTTATTTGTCCAAAAAAATGGGTCAGAATTTTTAAATTTAAACAGAGGAATACTGACACGTGCTCATTTAGCAGTTTCCTATAGAATTGAAATTCTACTCAGTCACTCTAGAGACTGTTAAAGAAAAATCCAAATGATTTAATTAAGACGAAAGAAAAACAGGAATGGATTATCCAAAATCCAACATTCTTTATTTCAAGGTTCAGGAGATCTTTAGAAATAAGGAAATGTCTCAGTCTTATAATCTCAAAAATGAATGCTTTGTTTTCAGGACTTGTCAGAATAAACAAAAAACTCAACATGGTCACATCCCAATTAAGTGTAGGGTATATTAAGGAGAAGAAACAAAATTTCTTTCTTCGGGAATTGGTTCATAAACCTACTAGCCTCTCAAAAACTAAAGAATATGATACTTCCCTGCAAAGCAGTCACTGTGGAAGGAATGGAGCAATGGAGTTGTAATTCAAAGTCAGACGAATATAACTAAATCAATCACATTTGGAATGTTACTTCAAGTCTGAGAAAAAAATGTTGCCATTGCTCTCTGGTTCTAAAGCATCTACAAGAATTTCTAAAATGTAGGTGTTTGTATCTTTTGATTTCGAGCTATTATACTTAGATCATGGATAGTTTCATCCCATATACCTGTTTCAGGTACACTCAGGGCCTGAGGAGTCCTGTTTTAGAAATGTATACCCAACTCCACAGTAAGTGTAGGCCTTTTAAATTTAATGCTGATTGTAAACATGTCCTTTACCCCCAAATTTTGATAACCAAGTACTAACTTATCAGCTTATTTAGTAGCTTTCAGGATAATTTAAAGAGTAATATTTGGTTCTACACCACCCTCACAAATTTATAAATTACAAAATATACCAGAAACAGAAGGTTTATTTCAGCTTTTATACATAAATGTCATATGCTGAATACTGGACCCTTGAATACCCAAGGACTAAACAATATTTTATATTATAAAAAAGTTAAGAGATAAAAATGTAGGCTCATTTAAAAAAAAAAAAGACAATCAAAACAATTAGTTTTCGCATAAGAGAGTATTTATATATTCTCCTGTATTCTTCTATCTGGAGCAATTATGAAGCCTAATACCTGGTGCCATAGCCAAATAAAGCAGTCCCAACACAGTTAATGGTAACGGCATTTCTCAAGGAAAGCTGTTGTTTTAATCCACTGTTAAATTGAACATGGGCAGCAAAGTCAATAGACTAAAGACAGTTCAATCAAAAATTAAAAAAAATTTTTTAAAAAACACTCCATGATTAAATAGTAAGATGACACTGTCTATCAAAACCAGTACACATGGTATACCTTGTAAAGAGTATAGAGCAAAAGAGACCAAGGACCTTGAGTATCTTCAGAGAGGAACTGCTGCGATGCACTGCACAATCCAAGGGTTGACTTTTATATTGTTTTCTATATGAACAGTGGCCCCATGCTGTGTTGCACAACTACTGAGTGGTGGGTACATAGTAGTCCTGCTTATAATGTTCATAAATAACATGTGTTGGATATGATTCAATAGATACCTCAAACAAAAACTGGAATATTCAGTGTCACTCATGTAGTTCACTTATTCAACCACAATAGCTATATACTGGTTTGAAAGGAAGTTATTTATAGTACAACAATTACTTGTAAATGTGACAGAAACCACTGGCTAAACAGGTGCCCCTGATAATCTAATTACCTGAGTATGTCCTGTAAGAAGATATAAGTCTCTCCCCCCAATTTTCACTTGTATGTCCTGGATCTGAATCTACAGAATAAGAAGAGACAGGAGAAAAGAAAAAAAGCACACGAAGGGAAATGCAGAATTCAACAAACCAACATTTTTCAAAAGACCACTAGTTTAATCAATGATCTATCATTGTTTTTCCAAAAGATTACTTTTAAGGCAAAGCCAAAAGCACATTAAAAACACAGGTTTGGCTGAAGATTTCAATTTGGCCAAGACTTCAGTTTCTTCAGTTGGCCTATTAAAGCTGAGAAAGTCAACCATGCAGTTTGCAATAATAGATATTACTGATGCTACTTACTAAAAGAGATCTCCTTTGTAGCTATGTCTTTTCCAATCTCTGAATAATGATAAAAGAGGCAGTCCTCTATCACTGTTTTTCTGTTTAGAATTTGTCTTTAAAAAACTTGAATAAAGGACCTAAATAATCCTTTTTGTTCTATGAATGCCAAACTATTCAGAAAACAATGAAACACTTCGGACTGCAGTATCATTCTAGAACAGAGACCTTTCTATAAATTATACGCATTTCAAATGGTATGAATTAACTACACTGACCACTATTGAAGACCTCTTAGAAAGAAGGCAGCCTAAAATCAAAACAAAATTTATCAGCTAAGATAAGAATATGGAATTCTGACTAGCAATTCATGACAAGTAAAAATATCTCCAATTGACTTTTGGCGATATGGCCAGAGCAGATATTTTTACTTATAAATAATATGCCATTTTAACTCACAATATTATTTTGATTTTCATATACTCAATTTATTGACATACACTTTTCTTTCCAGGATCATTATTATTATTCATGAGTTCAGTTAAGTATAAAGAAGCAAGTGTTGGGGAAAAAAAAGAAACCAATTTAGAGAACACGTAAAATGTAGCATTTGAAACTTTTAAAGATAAGTCTAAAAGTTTAGTGTTGAGAAGGCTCACTTAACTGAAAGGGAAGTAACTGATAAAATAACATTTAGAACAATTCTAAACCAAGTGGGTAAATGGATTCAATGACAAGTTTTTAACGAAAACTTCTATTTCTAGACTGAACACATAAAGTTAGCAACTAGAAAAATTCCATGAAGAGTATCTGACATTTCATTTAAAGACAAGCAAAAATGGCCTCCATATACTGCAAAGGAAAAGAAAAAGTGGCAACTGATAAGTTGTGCAAACAAACTGAATTAAATGAATTACTGAAAACAGATCATATTTTTCAACAGATTAAAGCATAGCAAATAAACTGAACTTTCATTTATATTCATTAATATAAGGAAGTGGCATAAGTTTACTGAAATCTTCCTTTGGCAGTAAATTAATCCACCCTTACTTCACACACCCTTTGGCTTTTACTCAAGTAAGTATGTTTATATTTGGTGCATTTGAATATGTATTCTACAAACATTTAACTCAGGAGCTGAATCAAAAGCTTCCATATCTTGTCCCTTGACTCACCCACTTCCGTGCTATACTGAGGCTACAACTACCTAGGAGGTTTCTGTAAAATACTGAGTGCCAAGCAGAGTAATTATCCCTCCCTGATATGTTCTCTGCAGCAAAGTAAGATAAACAATAGTTGTATTTTAAAAGCCATCTTTTTTAGCCAATATTCTGTTTTGGGTTGCAAGAGAATAAGAGAAAAAATCAAGAATGAGGGGCGCCTGGGTGGCTCAGCCGGTTAAGTGTCCGACTTCAGCTCAGGTCATGGTCTCACAGTCCGTGAGTTTGAGCCCCAAGTCAGGCTATGTGCCAACAGCTCAGAGCCTGGAGCCTGCTTCAGATTCTGTGTCTCCCTCTCTCTCTACACCTCTCCCGCTCACACTTCATCTCTCAAAATTGAATAAATGTTGAAAAAATAAAAAATTTAAAAAAAAAAAGAAAAAAAATCAAGAATGATTAAAAAGGTTTGCACTATATGTTTGAAAATCTTTAAAGTAAAAGTTTTAAAGATGGGAGAGGGACAAAAGAAAATCTGTAATAAATAATCTCCATGAAAATCATGACAAAGTGATCCGAGCATCCTTATTAAGCAAAGCACTAATTTTATCTGCTTCTCTGACGCTTGTTACCAGAAAAATTATATTTGTTTTCTTTTTTAAAAAGTTTCTCTCTCCAAATTTGCTGGAGTCATATTAAACGGTAAGTCCTTCAATGACATCAGGAAAACAGAACTTCTAAGGCTGGCTGGCAAAGATGATTTAGTTTAAAGCATCTGAACATGCTCCACAACTGCCACCATGGACTTTGGGAACAGATCACACTGTGTCTCTTTGGATTTTCTTATGCCGTATTATCTACATATGCCAAAAGAAATAAATTAGTAAGTAAATAAATAATACTTACAAAGAGAAAAAACAAAGATTTCAAAAAAAGTGAAGGACACTATATCTTTCTATTTATTTAAACATACAAACTAAAAATGATGAAGTACCACTGATTTATTTCTATAGGACATTAGATCTATCGAACCCTAAGAAAAACATGTACCCCAATGTTATCTGAGATTAAAGAACATTCATATACTGCTGGTGGCTTTGTAAGTAGGTATAATTATTTTGGAGAAACATCACAGAAATATTTAACCCTTAATCCCATAACCCTACTCCTGGGAATGAGTAAGAAAGAATTCAGGGTATAATAAAAATACAATATGCAAAGATGCTCATGATGACATTAATCACAACAAAATAACTGCATGTTTAGTTTGAAGGCCAACAAGACACCTCTCATGTGTGCTCTCAAGATAGCTGTTTACTGGTATCAAGGATACTAGTCAAGGGATTGTGGCTTTTCCTTGGATGGCATCAGACTAGGAAAGAAAAGATGTGTGATTTTTTGACTGATAGTGCAGGAATAAAGCTCACTTAGGTACAAACAATAACTATTTGAGATAACAGCAGTTTTCAGTTGTTAATTATTGTACTAAAAACTATATACAGTGTCAGTATTGAAAGATGCCTACTCAATATTCATTTTCCCCTTAACAGAAGGACTCCAGTTTTGATTAGGGGGACAATACACCCAGCTGAAAGTAGTTAACTTTCCAGACTCCCTTGTAATTAAGGTAGCCTAACCAATGAGATGCAGGCAGAAGTTTCTAGGAAGGTTGTTTCATTAATAAAAAGGCAAAGACTCACTGGAAGAAAGATACTTTGTCCTTTGTCCTTCCTCTTCTACTTTCTGCCCAGGAGGAGGCAGAAGATATTCTGTGACTACAAAGCAAAATGCTTAAGGACAAAGCCCATGTATGAGTTAAGGGTGAGCACAGAATGAAAACATTCCAGTCCCTGATGGGACTACTGAACTACTACTATAACAACACTGGACTACTGATACCTCTTGGCCTTATTACAGCAGATGAAAAAAAACTCAATCTATTTAAAGCCAGTGTTTGTCGGTTTTCTGTCTTAATTAACATATCATAAACTGATTTTATACAGTATGTCACTGAAAGATTATAATTCTCTGAAGATGGTATTACAAACACTTTAACAGATGAGAAAATTGGAGTTATGAAGGGCTCAAATTTTTTGGCCAGGACTAGTAGGGAGCTGAGTAGGGACACAACAATGATCTGTCAGACTCTGATAATAAACACTATGCAATGATTTTACCTTTCTGTAACTACAATTAATTTACCCTGCCTGGATTCTAGACAAGGAGAGACTGAAAGTAAAAGCTAAAAATAAGTGATAAAGCAAGCTATTGGTATAAGGAATAATATGTCTTCTTGTCACTCTATATATTCACCTCCTAACATTTGTTGGGACTAAATTTATGGGAATTCTCTAATAGGATAGGATAACGCGGGATAGATACTGAAATGATATAAGCTGGAAATTTACTGAAATAAATAGTACTATGACACATCTGTAAAGACCCACATGACTTCAAATTATGCTGTAATTACATTCCCCCAAATTTTGTCGTCAAGCAATTACCTTTTAAAATTGCTGTCTTTTAAAAAATTAATAAATATTTAATAATTCAGAGTTATAAAGCTTAAGACACACTAGAGTATCTCAAAATGAAGACTAAGAATGATTTATCCAGCTGATGGCAGTATCGCTGATTTGGTGGATCACTGAGTCCTCCGTGAATAGTATGAATATCTTTTTAAAAAAAGTAACAGGGGAGCCTGGGTGGCTTAGTTGGTTAAGCATCTGACTTCGGGTCAGGTCATGATCTCAAGGTTCATGAGCTCAAGCCCCACATTGGAATTCTCTCTCCATTCTTCCACTCGCTCATAGGTGTGTGCACAAAGGTCTCAAAATAAATAAACTTAAAGAAAATTTTAAAAACTGTTTTACAGTGGTACATATATACAATGGACTACTACGTGGCAATGAGAAAAAAATGAAATCTGGCCATGTGTAACAACATGGATGGAACTGGAGGGTATTATGTTAAGTGAAATAAGTCAGAAAAAGACAGATACCATATGTTTCCACGCATAGGTGGATTTTGAGAGACTAAGCAAAAACCATGGGGGAGGGGAAGAGGGGAAAGGAAAAAAAGACACAGAGAGGGAGGGAGATAAAACATAAGAGACTCTCAAAGATTAAGAACAAACTGAGGGTGAAGGGGGTGAGGGGGGTGAGGGAGGGGGGAGAGGGGGTGATGGGCATTAAAGAGGGCACGTGTTGGGATGAACACTGGATGTTATATGTAAACCAATTTGAAAATAAAGTATTAAAAAAATAAAAAAAACAAAAAACTTTTACAGAAATAATAATGCTCATTATTTTAAAAGTTCAAGTCCTACAAAAAACAAAGAAAGTAAAAAGTCATCCCGAATCCTGGAAACAGAGTGTTAACATCTAGTGTCCTCCATTCCAAGCATCTCTCTAAATATATACAAGAGAAAGGAACTGGGGTGTGCGTGTGTGTTAATTTACATACAAACAGAAAAATATCATACATATGTACTATTTTAAAATAAAAGCTGAAAAATTTTATTTTAATCCAACATAAAAAGAAGAGGAACTAGGGTTTCTGGCTGGCTATTCTTTTTTTTTTTTTTATGTTTTTATTTATTTTTGAGAGCAGGAGAGGCAAAGCATGAGTAGGGGAGGGTCAGAGAGAGAGGGAGACACAGAATCTGGAGCAGGCTCCCGGCTCTGAGCTGTCAGCACAGAGCCCAAAGCAGGGCTCGAACTCACAGACTGTGAGATTATGACCTGAGCCAAAGTCAGACACTTAACCGACTGAGCCACCCAGGTGCCCCTCTGGCTGGCTATTCTTGATCTCAGGGTCATGAGTTCAAGCATCACACTGGGTTCAGAGTTTACTTAAGGAAAAAGAAAAGAGGAAAAACTAAAGGAATTGCTTCTTTTCTACAAGACAGATCATATACTAAATATAAACACATTATACGTAAAGGTATATATAAAAGAATTTTAAATAAAGATTAAAAATTTTAAGTAATTTTGTTAAAAAAACTTATATGTTTCAGTTGTAGACAGTATCAGTAATTCCCTTGATATAAAAGATGAGCTGAGCAGCAGTATTAACATTTTGTTATTATTCCCAATCCCCCACTCTTTTATTTAACCTAAGTCAGGGTTAAAATATTTAATTTTTGTTCTGGGCCCATAATACAGTAACTAGGTTTGGCTTAGTTCTATAATGAAACAGTCTTTTATATTTAAATAATTTTATCCTTCAATATGTGTGTTAATAAATGCCCTGAGTGTATTTACATACAAATATAAATATACAGAATGTGACTTTTAATGAAAACAGTACAAATTATTTCATAACCTATTTTTAAAATTTGTATGCTATGAGCATCTTTTCATTGCAAGTATTCTACAATATTATTTTTAAGAGTTAAAAACCATTATTTCTTCATTGGATTTACCATAACTCAACAAATTCTCTATAACTTAACATATTTTCCTGCAGTTACTTTTGCAATTCCAAGTAGAGATAAACACACTTGAAGATAATTTTCATTGTCATCAATATTACTTACATAGTTTAAATTCCAAATTAAAGAATAATTCAAATGTTAAGAACCTTTTAGTTTTGGACAAATCTTTTCAGATTTACCTCCAATAATATATTCTTTTCATTTAGACCAACTAAAGCAAGTTCCTATTTCTGGTCAGTGATCACCATACGATTTAGGCCAATGACTTTGTCAATTGTTCTCTATCGTATTTCTTTGATTACTATTGATACTTTTTTATTTAAAGAGTTTTTAAATGTTTATTTTGAGAGAGAGAGAGGGGGCAGAGGCTCCGCTGTTAGCACAGGGCTTGCCTGGGATTCTCTTTCTCCCTTTGTCTCTGCCTTTCCCCTGCTCATGCACTTCCTCTTTCCCTCTCTCAAAATAAATATTTTTTTAAATAATAAGCACAAAATTTCTTCATCACTGGAAAACATAACAATTTTCAAGGCTTAAAAAGGTCATGTTTAAGAACAATTTCTAATTCAAGCTAACACAGACAGCAAAATAAATATTCAAAAGGAGACCTACCTACTAAAAACATATGATAAAATTTAAGTACTTTCTAAAGCTATGCTAGCACAGGGCGTTTCAAATATTTTCAGATTCCACAGTCAAGATTATTTCCAAATTGATGATTAAGATGGCCAGAAAGATATAAGTAGAATATATTCTCTGTACATAAACGCAGAATGGGACAGTAACTTTCAGTGAGTGAAGCTGAAACATTCTTAACAACAGCTCATTATTAATATTTCATGCAAGGAATAAAATAATTATGATAAATACCTAACAGTAAAGTTTATGTTAGTTTCAAGACAGGATTAGTTCAGAACCAAAACAAAATCTAATGGCTTGTTAAATTGTGATAGTAAGGTTATGATCTATTATGAATAACCAGAATTGACAGAGGTCAAGGACCATTTCTGACATATAAGAGTTTTAAAGAAAAAAAGTACCATGAATGAATGGGCTTAGGCAGTAAACCTCAATCATTTTTTTTTTTCAGGGTGGGGGAGGGCATATTTTGGATTAATTTCTGAATCTAAAATGCCTAAACTGTTTTCTTTGTTGGGTTCACTATTTGTGTCCACTAAAACTCAAATTTTTCTGAACTCTATCATATCCTATGCTCCTTATCAGAGTAAATTTTCATCACTGAAATGCTATCCAAGAAAGTAAGTTCTGAGAGTAGTAAGAGATTTGTAATAAACCTTGAGAGTAAGGAAAGAAGCAAATTGTTTTTATCTGATTAGAAGTCATGTTTGGGTGAGAAACAATGAATTTCTGCCCCAAAATGATAAATCTGAAATACCAAAATACATATATTTCTCTATAAAAAATGGGGTGCAAGAGGAAGGATACGTAGCAAATCAGAGTAAAAGAATGATTAAGATTTTATCAGAGAACAAATTCTACCTGTGTCTGAATCTCGTTCTTCATTTCTTGATGGGCTAATGGTAAAAGGAAGTTTACGTTTCATGGACGATTTCTCTTTTATCTCCTTGCCCACATCACTTCGGTCAATTTTTGGAGTTTTACTATATGATGCAATCTTGTCTTTACTCTATTAAAAATCAAATATGAATAAAGTTATAACAGTATTAGCTAAGCAAGACAGTATTTAAAAAATTATGAAGAAAATGTTCAAATATATTCAAAAGCAGAGAGATATCGCAAACCAGTATCTTTAATGTATTCAAGACCCAGTTTCAACAACTGTAACATTTTTTCTAACTTGTCTCATGTTCTCCTACTTTTACTTAATATAATTTTAAAATAATGGTAAAACAAAATATCTTGAATATAATAAAACTCTGAAAGCATAATATACATGTTATCATCAATGAACAAACACATAAATCTGGAAAAGTGATTCTGGATAGAATAAAACACATATTTTGTTAATATCATGTACTCACTCATTCAGGTGAATATATACCTTCATGGTCTACATGTGAACATTATCAAGTTCACAGTTATTATAATCTTAATATCGGAATTGGTACTGCACATCTAAATTGGGTTGTAATAACTCCTTTGTGAAAAACATTCTAGACACTAAGAATAAGCCACATCACCTTAAAAGAACAGTCCCTAAACTATGATAATGACAGCTATGATAGTTATAGAGGTTCTCAGAAGCAAATTAGAAGTAGACTAAGACTGCAGAAGATACCAGCTTTCAACACTCCCCTCCCAAATAATAAAGGAAAGAAGAAGGGAAAGAAGAGGCACAAAAAACAAAACAGTGAATTTTTTTTAGAATGGAATTAATAAAATCAAAAGGTAATTTTAAATGAGCAACAGAATAAGAGATTAGTGGGTCTAATCATGAAAATGAAAAAGAGAAATAATAAAGACTGGAATTGAGACCTACATACAATTCCAGAGGGGTTATGGAAAAGTTAAAAAAAATACTGTCTTCATTTTTTTTTTAATGTTTGTTTATTTTTGAGAGAGACAGACAGACCATGAGCAGGGGAGGGTTGGAGAGAGAGGGAGACTCCGGGCTCTGAGCTGTCAGCACAGAGCCCGATGCAGGGCTGGAACTCACAAGCTGTGATATCATGACCTGAGCCGAAGTCAGGCAATTAACCAACTGAGCCACCCAGGCGCCCCTGTATTCATTTTTATGTCACTAAGATTTTAAGACTATTTTCTTAGAAAGCATTTATTATTAAAAGTTGGCTCATGAAAGAAATAGAAAACCTGAATAGAACAATGATCATAGAAGATAATAAATCCACAGCCAAAGATTTTAAGTTTAAAAAAGATATCTAGCCCAGAAGATTTTATGAAATTAAAAAAAAATTTAAGAAACAGATATTTCACATTTCATGTAAATACTACTATAGCATTAAAGGTATGATTAGAAGCTACTAATCCATCTCTAAGTCTAAAATAAAACATACGAAAGAATACAAGATAGAAATTATGAACTAAATTGCTTATGAAATAAATGCAAAAGTAAATTATCCTAAATAAACTGTCAAATTTAGTGTCTTAAAACTTAGAATCAAGCAGGGCTCACCCAAAGAATACAAAAATAGTTTATTATGAGCAAATCTCTTAAGACAACTCACTGTATCAAAAAATTAAAGAAAAACCATATGATGATCTGAACAAGTGACAGAAGTAACATCTCAATAGAGTCTACATTCATTTTTTATAAATCTATTACCAAATCAGGAAGAGAATGTGACTTCCTTATATCTTAACCGATAGACTGCTGAAGAATAACAGCCTCATATTATTTACTTCTCAGTTATAATAAATTCTCTTGAGCTGTTTTTCCGCTTCTGCTAATGAAATCAAGCTTCATAAGCATGTATTTTGTTTAAAAGGTTGTTTTAAAACGTAGGTTTTATTATTATTCAGGTATGGTGAAGACAACAGATCAGGCGACTACTGCCACTGAAAAGGCAGGTTGTTACAGTTCCCAAGATGGGGCAGGCTACACCACATAGGGCCTCAAAAGGTAGCGCCAAGGTGGGTCAGGAGGCCGAGGAAGAGAAGGGAAATGTGGGCAAAAGCTTTTATTGTGATTTCCTCAGGAAAGAAAAGGAAAGGCCTGGCTATTTTAAACACTGTCAGCAGTTTCTGGGGTATGGGCACTGTTTCTCTTATTGTCTGGTATATGGTTCTAGTGTGATTTATTAGGGGAGGGGACAGTGGCCCAGAATGTGAGAGTTGGATACAGTTGGTGGTTGGGTCTGGACTCTGGATTGGTTTGCATATGAAATGTATGGTCACAAGTAAGTTAAGGTCTCGAGGAAATGGCCAGCCCTGGGAATGGCAGTCTCCCCAGTGTCAGCAGGACACAATGTCAAAGCATCAGAAATATAAAGGCATGATTAATAGAAAGGTTAACCAACAAAATTCTAGAGATGTGCTTTAGAAAAGTATTTATTATTAATAAAAGAATCTAAGAAAAAGATGAAGATGTCCCTTTTCCCTTGCACCTGTGTAAGTAAAGATACTGTTGTGCTATAAAATGAGTTAAAAAACCAATTTGATAACACATTAAGTGGAAAATGTTCCCTAGAACGTATTGATCATATTCTCCTCTGCAACATGGTGATTAGGGTGAATATTTGCAACTACTACCAATTAGTTCTGTTCTCTATAAAATGAAACTGCCCTAGGAAGTGTTACTTGAACAGAAGGTTTTGTGACATTCTTAAACACTTTAAAAATTATTTTCAGATTTAGGGAAAGTAATTTTCAAAATAAATAGTTACACCCAATTGTTTTGAAATGTCTGTATTACCAAATGATATAAATATAATACCAATCCAGGAACAAATCACTGGCACATTCTTCTTCCAAATCCATGACAGAAACGTCTAGGATTCTGTTAGATTATTTCAAAATATTTTAAATCTTTTTCATTTACATTACTGTTATTCTTTTAATAACCTACAACCGCTATCATATACAGTAATGAAAACATCAAGGTAACATTTGGGGTCTACTATACATCAATAAAAGAGCAACAGCAAAAATCAATGGCAAAGCGAGAATGACCTTCGATCACTGCTACTGGTAGACAATGTACTGGTAGCCTTTAACAAATCAGTAAGACAGAAAAAAGAAAAGGTAAAAATTCACTGAGAAGAAAATATGTACATAGAAAATTCTTGAGGGATATAACCCAAAATGTTAATAGCTATCTGTGGGTAACAGTACTACTAATGTGTGGGGAGACAGTTCCCCATGGCTCTCTTGCATATCTGCACATCTTACACGCAAAAACACTAACTCCCTTTGTTTAGGACTATATTTTCAAGAATATCTATATGGAGAATAGCCTTGGAAGGTATGATCTCCCCCTGGAGCAAAGAGCAGATGTGTTTACTGTTCCATACAATAAACAGTTTCTCCCTTTAGGGAAAGTTCTGAAAGACTTACTGCCCATTATGAAATACTTGGGGTTCCTCTCCTGTACTGCAACCCCCTTTATGTGTAGCTGTCACCTGGCTCTCTTTGGATCCCCTCCTAAGAAATAGGGCTAAAAAAAAAAAAAAAAAGAAATAGGGCTCAGGTTACAGGCACAAATGCTGATAGATCGCTACTACTATTGCCTATGAGAAATGAACCTTCCTTTCTATCCCACTCAGGAGTCTCACATCTTCTGCCAGCATCCATGAAATAGATTAGCTTGCAAGTAGGGCAGGGTACAATCTGATTGTTCATGGTTTTTTATAAGGCAGTTTCTGTTTTTATTACTCTTCTATGTATTTTCTAATTTTTCTATAACCAACATGTATTCTATTACTTGAACAGTAAAATAAAAACTTCTCTATTATCACTTGGCTGTGGAATAATGAAAAGTCTGAATTATATTGATGGAAAGGATAAGACAGCTACTTAGAAGGTTAAATGATCTACTCCCACATACTTCATAAATTTAACCTAGATTTTAGATTTTCAACAAAGATTTTGATTTACAAATCGTTAATACTAATTTATAGCTGAAACAGTAGAAAAATTTCTGAACTAAAATTAATGGAAAAAAAGTCCCATAGAGTAGTAGTGAAAGGATAAAATATATGAAGAATTGTGAGTAGACATTTTTGATGAACCCCTATTATGATATTTAATTAGATAATGAAAGCATTTTATATTAAACATATATTTTAGAGAATGTGATTATTATTTAAAATTATGCTCTATTTAATACATTTAAGACATTAAATTTTGGCTCAGGTTATTTTATTACTTTAGGATCTCAAAATAGCAATAGTTTGAGTCCTATTAAACTGTAAACAAGGTCTCTATCAGAACAGCTGTATACTCATTTCTAAAATTATGTGGAAGAAAAAACTCAGAAGAAGCTTGAGGCTGGCCTCAGGGCCAATCACTCAGTAAAGAAAAGACAAACAAAAGAATATGCTTTGCAAGTATCCAGTTGACTAATATGATTGTGCTTTCTCTCCTACCCTCCCTTCTAACTTCATTTTGTTAAAAGCAGTGGCAGCAGTTAACATGGTCTATAAGCAGGAAATTATAGCCCTTCCTCTTCTTAAGGTACAAATAAGCAGTCAAATATCTATTTAAAATGGAAGAAAATTACTTAAAAAATTTTTAATATTTTTGAGACAGAGAGAGAAAGAGAGAGGGAGAGACAAAGACAGACAGAGTGCTAGTGGGGAAGGGGTAGAAAGAGAAGGAGACACAGAATCTGAAGCTGGCTCCATGCGGGGCTCCAACCCATGTGAGATCATGACCTGAGCTGAAGTTGGATGCTTAACCAACTGATCTACCCAGGCGCCCCAGAAAATTACTTTTAACAACAGCTTTCAATGTCAAGCTGCTCAGAAATTCTATAAAACATGGCAATAAGCACCATGTGCATTGCCTCAGAAGGGCTTATGACCCCCTTACCCAAACAAACAAAACAAGCATGTGATCTTGAAAAAGCACTGAATGAGCAGAGGCTGAGAACAGTTTAATATATCACTCTGGGTAAGTCAAAAGTTAATATATGAAAAACAATATTCTATATTTATTCTTCCTATTTATTATATAAACCAAATAGTTTTTAAAAAATGTTTATCTAGTTTTGAGAGAGAGGGTGAGTGAGGGGCAGAGACAGATGGAGAGAGAGAGAGAGAAAATCCCAAGCAGGCTTGGAGCTGTGAGCACAGAGCCCAAATGCAGGGCTGGAGCCCACGAACCATGAGATCATGACCTGAGCTGAAATCCAGAGTCGGACACTTAACCGAATGAACCACCCAGGATCCCCTGTATAAATCTAATAAGGATTCTTAATTTACAAAGCAATGTTTTTAATAGAAATATGTTAGTGAAAAATGTTTGCTTTTTGCTGTTGTTTCTACATTTTTATGAAGGCAATGCTCTACCACTACTGTATATTTAGTGGCAGCTTTCAAAAGATACATATAAAGTATCTAGGAAGAATAAAAGTTTTAACAAGGTCAGCCATACAAATTCAACCCCCAAAATGACATCAAGCAGCCCAGATATAATTTCACAAATGCAACCTTCACTATATTCAAATATTTAAAAATAAAAGTTCTAATTCTCTCCTCAAATCTAGCACTGTATTGTCCCTACAATCCTACTGAAATTACTTTTACCAAGCAAAGTCATTTTAAGGTATCCCAACAGACAAAATCCAGTGGTCTCATCCTTCTTGTTCATTTCTGTGGCATTTGGCATACAGACTCCCTTAGCTACTCTCCTGTTTAACCTCTCCTGGTTCTCTCTATCCTTGTTTCCCATCTGTCGATGATTATTAAAGTACCTGAATTTCTCTAGGTATATTCTCCTTCCTTCTTGCTTTATTCTCTTTGGGTTATATCTCCATAATGGTAAGGTTACTCTTTGACTAATCCTCATATATTTATTTCCAATGAGCTGTTTTGAGTTCTGGACTTATATCTAACTGCCTACCAATACTTCTAGTTGGATGTTCCAATGGCCAACTTAACAAGTACAAACCAAACATTCTTCTCAAAACAACAATTCTTCTATTTCCTGAATTCCTTCTCAAGGAATAGTTCAACCTCAGAGTGAATCCAGATTGCTTTTTCTACATACACAAGTTTAATTCATTCAACATCTTTTACATCTGCCAACTTCTTTTCATCCCCATAGCCACTGCCCACACTGCCTTTTGCTTGGATTTTTAAAATAACACTCTAACTGGTCTCTACTATGACTCTTCCCTTTGGGCTACAGGATAAATTCCAAGTTCCTTAGCAACACATAAGACCATAATGAACTAGCTACTGTCTAATGCTTTTCTCCTATCCTCCATCCTCCACAGGCCATACCGTAACTATATATATTACTATAACAGATTTATGTCTTTTTTACATCTTGGACCGTCCTCTGTTCCCATTTTCCAGGTGGCCAAATACTTATTCATCCTTGAGAATCCAGATTAAGTATCTTTTCTACTGTGACACCATACCTGAACCCTCTATAATTGATTGTTTTCTTTTTGTTCCATTATACACTCAATACTCTTCATGTGCTTCTTACAACGATAGAGAAAACTTTAAATTATGGTGTCTGAGACCGTCTCAGAAGATCTGCAAGGTCAGAAATATGCTCACAGTAACACTAATGTGTTACTGTACCTTTCTCATTCTCACAAGAATATATTCTGGAGTTCTCTAAAGATACATGACAAGTGATATCCAAATACACTACATGTAGAAACAGATGAGAATTTGGTGGTCTTCTGTTAAATCACACACTAATGATACATGCAATGCAAAACCAGTAACACTCTTCTCACTAATATCTTTTGTCTTGGAACATATAGTTGTTTTCCATAAAAATATATTATATGTGTAAACATATAGACATATGTATTTTTTAAACCAGTTAATAAACATTTAAATTTTTTCTCAGTTTTAATTTCTGATATATTTACATATAAAAAAGTTCTTTGGGATCTTTAATTATGTTGGAGGGGTCCTGAGAGCAAAACGTTTCAGACAAACAGGAAGAGTAATTAAGAGTCTTTATGAAGACTTAAATCATGCCTTAGCCACTCATTGTTTTATTCCAAATGTCATAAAAGAATACATAACACAAAAGGAATCCAATATAAGATTTGTTAAATAAAATGAATAATAAAGTCACTCTGCTTAGGATTTGTCACATTTGGCAAATTAAAATATCATTTGGGGAAAGTTGTCTATGGTGGAATACAGGTATTAGCAACTTACCTCCCCAAGAAACAATTATAAATCTAAAAAAAATTGTCAAAAACAACCACCTTAAGGTTCCAAACAGTGAAACAAAAACAAACAACAAATTGAGAAGCATTTTTTTTTCCCTCAAGAAAAACTGCTGAACTATGGACAAGAACAGCGAGTGTCTTTGGCATTCTTGCAGGGGGAATGCTCTCATTCCCTGGCTGATGCTTAGTTTGCATGAAGTGCTACCAGGGTGGGGCTGGCAAGAAAAACAGCATCTTTGCTGCCAGAGTGTGTCAACCTGAATTGGCAAAGAAGGTAAAAAGCCCATATCCAGCTGCGCTGTTCCTAAAAATAGCAAACAGGGTAGGAAACGATTAGAGGGGGCAAAAAACATACGTCTTATTAGCCTAAGGTTGTGATCCTGCTGTAGAAGAGCAGGAGAAGCTATGTCAATGGGAAAGATTGGAGAAGGGTTTAGCTCTCCACACATCCCTCGCTGACTGGGAGATTGTGTGTACATGCAGAGGAAATCTGAGAGGGTCCAAGCTCTCTACATATCCTAAGCTGACTGCACACAAGTGCCGGGTAGACCCAGGTGAGCCCAACAGAAAGTAAATGCCAGGATACATTTCAAAAATGCCCTAACATTGAATGCATCTCTAACATACAGACAATTCTGTCCACAGAAGGTGGAAATCTGACTGGCCCGTGGTGTTTTGAGTACAACCTCTGACTAATCAATGGCTGCTGACTAATCTATACAGACACAGGGGTACCTCTGTGGAAGCGAGACTAAAATATACAAAGAAAAAAAAATGGATACCAGTGGTTATGACAAATACCACAAACTCCTAACATTTTACTCAAAAACAAAACAAAAAAGAAAACAAAACAAAAAACAACTCAGCAACAATTACAAGGTTCAGGTGGGAAATAATGAGCACCCAAAACCATAGAACTGCAACAGTATATGACCTAAACTGTCCAGTTTTCAATATAAAGACATAACAAAAAAAGCAAGGAAAAAAGTATTCAACAGAAATTTCTCTGAGTAAGCCCATATACTAATTTGACAGTTATTATAAAGAAATAAAACAATGTTTAAAAAATTAAAGTATGACAGTAATGACTTATCAAATAAAGAATACCAGTAACTAAAAATCACAAAAAGAGCCAATTGGAAATGATGGATTTGAAAAGCAAAGTAATAGGCCATCTGGATGGCTCAGTCGGTTAAGCATCTGACCAGGTCATGATCTCTCGGTTTAGAGTTTGAGCCCTGCTTCGGGCTCTGTGCTCACAGCTTAGAGCCTGGAGCCTGCTTCAGATTCTGTGTCTTGGTCTCCCTCTCTGCCCCTCCCCAGTTCACGTGCGTGCTCTCTCTCTCAAAAATCAAACATTAAAAAAATGAAAGGCAAACTAACTACAAATGTATTAGATATGTTCAACAGCAGATGTGAAATGGCAAAAAAGAAAAAAAATATATATAAAATCAGTAAATTAAATAATCCAAATTTCATGAAAACCATAAATCTACAGCTCTGAGACACCCAACAAACCCAAAAAGGATAAATACATGGGAACCCTAAGCACATGACAAAGAGAGAGAAGTAATGAAAAAAAATTCATTGTGACAAGGGTACAAAAACAATTAACAGCTGACTTCTTATCAGAAACAGTTAAAACAAGACGGTAGAGAAACATTCAATCTACTAAAAGAAAAAAGTTAACTAAAAAATCTATATCCAACAACATGGCCCTTTGAAAATAAAGGCAAACAGTTACCAAAGACCACATATTATATAATTCAATTTGTATGAAACATCCAGAATAGGCAATTCTATAGAGACAGAAAAGACTGGTGGCTACCTAGGGTTGTGGGGGTTGGGGACAGAATGAGAAAGGACTATTGATGGGTACACAATGTTTCTTTTTTGAGTGAAGATGTTCTAAAATCAACAGTGGAGATGAGTGCACAACTCTGTAAATATACTAAAACTACTACTGAATTGTACACTTTAAATGATATGCGAATTATATTTCGACATTATTTTTAAAATATGACAAAATCAAGATATTCCTAGATCAATGAAGACTTCAAAAAATCATGGCTGAAGATCTTACAGTAAATGTTAAAATTCTTAGTAAGGACATGACAACTAGACAGTAATAACTTGAGTCTATAAAAAGAAAATATTAAGAGTTACAAAACTGCTAAATTTATAGGTAAAAAGAATTGTATGAGTATGTATTTCTCCTTTCTTCTCTTATTTTTTCCAAAGATAAAACTGTATGAAATTATAACAGTCTATTATTGGATGAATAACAAATGTTGATAAATCTATGGATAGACAGATACATGAAATGTTGATAGATAGATACATAGATACATGATAGATAGATACATAGATACATGAAAAAGGGAGGAAATGGAGCTATACAGGAACAAAGTTGTTATATTTTACTGAATTAAGTCACTATTGATTTGTAATAATTAGATGAACATTATAAACCATAGATCAACAATTTTAAGATTACAATTTAAGAAACATAGTTTAAAAAATCATAAATTTAAATAACACATTAAAATATATTTAAAATTAGGGATGCCTGGGTGGCTCAGTTGGTTAAGCATACAACTTCAGCTGAGATCATGATCTCATGGTTTGTGGGTTTAAGCCCCATGTCAGGCTCTGTGCTGATAGCTTGGAGCCTAAAGCCTGCTTTGTATTCTGTGTCTCCCTCTCTTGCTCTCTGCCCCTCCCCTACTCAAGTTCTGTCTCCTTCTCTCTCAAAAATAAATATTAAAAACAATTTTTTTAAATACTTAAAATTTAAAAAGGCAGCACAGAAGGGAGAAAAACAATAAAAAAAAAAATGAAACATAAGAACACAGAGCAAAACGGCAGATATAAGTCTACCCCTATAAATAATTATATTAAATGTAAATGGAGTAATTACTTGAATCAAAAGGCAGAGATTGCCAGGGCAATAAGGCAAGATAAAAAGCATCAAAGTACCTATACTGGAAAAGAAATAAAATTATCTTTATATGGAGATGACATGATCCCATATATAGAAAATCTTAAGGAATCCACAAACTTTTAGAACCAATAAATGAGTTCAGTAAGATCATGGAATAGAAAATCCCTACATAAAAATTATTTGTATTTCTATATACTAGCAATGAAAAATCCAAAATGAAATTAACTACAATAGCATCCCAAAGAATAAAACACTAATAATTTAGCAAAGGAAGTGCAAGATTTGTACACTAAAAACTACAAAGTATTGCTGAGGGAAACTGAAGATCTAAATAAACAGAGATTCTGTGGTGATGAACTGGAAGACATACTGTTAGGATGTCAATACTATTCAAATGGATCTACTCAATAAAATCTCTATAAAAATCCCAGCAGGCTTTTTTGGAGAAACGGAGAAGCTAACCATAAAATTTACATGGAAATGCAAAGTACCTTAAATAGTAAAAACAGTTTTTGAAAAGAACAAAGTCTGAAAACTTAAAATTCCTGATTTTGAAAGGAATTTGAGGTTGCCTGGGGATTGGTGTGGGAAGAGGGACTGAATGCAATGGGCATGAGGCTCTTTTAGCAATGATGGAAATGGTGTAAACTGGATTGTGATGATGGCTGCATAACTCTATAAATTAACTAAAAATCACTGGATCATACACTGAGTAAATTTTTGGGAATATAAATTATACCTCAATAAAGCTATTAAAAAAATTTGTACACAAATGTTCATTGCAGCTCTATTCATATTTGCCAAAAACTGGATCCATTTCAGATGTTCTTCAACAACAACGACAAAAAGACTAAGGTGGGGAAGAAAAGACATAAAAAGGAAAAACAAAACAAAACAAAAAACAAAAGGAAAAATTCAAAAATAATATGTAATGGGGCACCTGGGTTGCTCAGTCAGTTAAGCGTCCAACTCTTGATTTCAGCTCAGGTCATGATCTCATGGTTTGTCAGATCGAGCCCTACATCAGGCTCTGCAATGACAGTGCAGAGTCTGCTTGGGATTCTCTCTCTGCTCCTCTCCTATCCATGCATGTGCAAGCTCTCCCTCTCTCTCAAAATTAATAAATAAACTAAAAAAAAAAAAAGATAACATGTAAAATTAACTAGATAAAAAAAGAGACTAAGAATAGTGAGCCCAGTTAGGAGACAATTGCTAAGTCTAAATGAAGGTTTTGAGAGCCTAAAGTAAATAGGAATGAAGAAGGATAGATGTTAAAAGACAATCATAGGTCACTGCCAATCACAATGATTATGTTTAATCATAAAAAACAAAAACTGTTAACATTTAATGAGCACATATTATGTAACAAGCATTGCATTAGGCATCATACTGATGCCACTTCATTGTCACAACAATTCTATAAAGGAGTCTTGTCCTCCAATACAGGGAGATACACTGAAAAAAAAAGTTATATAAATTTATCCAAGGTTAAAGACAAGGAAAACGGAATGGCTACTGTGTACATGTTTTGCTTCTGACAGTCAGGAGGTGGACAAAGAAATGCTAAATGATTGTGATGTCTTAGATTTTTTTTCACCCCCTCTCAATGATTATTTCATAGGTAAATATGCCATTTTAGTAAATGTGTTATCTCAGGGAATGAAAAACAATCTTATCCCAGGAATCCAACTTAATTTTAAAGGATTAGATAAATGGTTTGGATTTATCTGGCATCCAAATACTTTTTTATGGGTAATTACTAAAAATACTAAATGGGGAGTTTTTCCCAGTTCCAAGAGTCAACACATCTTTAATATAATCATATACCTTTCTTCCATATGGTTTTTCTACCATATTGCTGTCACTGTCAGAATTTTCACTCTGAACTGGTTTTGTGAACCCAGATTTGGGCATCTTATAGCTGTTCAGCTAGCTTCTTCTTTTATCAGTCTTCTCATCCTGGATCTGTAAAGAATGGACATATGAGGGTTATTCGTATACATCTGCAATAAAACCTACTTAAAGGTATATACCACAGTTAATGCAATTTGTTATTCTCTTTGTAAGTCCTAGCCTAAAGTAAGGCTTCGTTTAAGAATTTGAGCTTCTCGTTGAATAAATATAAAAAAATTGAGATCATATCATGCACACTTTCAGACCACAATGCTTTGAAACTTGAAATCAACCACAGGAAAAAGTCTGGAAAACCCCCACAAACACGGAGGTTAAAGAACAACCTACTAAAAGACAAATGGGTAAACCAAGCAATCAGAGAAGAAATTTAAAAATACATGGAAATAAATGAAAATGAAAATACAACAGTCCAAACTCTCTGGAATGTGGCAAAGGCAGTCCTGAGAGGGAAATGTATTGCAATCCAGGCCCATCTCAAGAAACAAGAAAAATTCTTAACACAAATTCTAACAGCACGCCTAAAGGAACTAGAAGCAGAACAGCGAAGACAACCCAAACCCAGCAGAAAGAGACAAATAACAAAGATTAGGGCACAAATTAATCATATGGAAACAGAAAAAGTGGTGAAACAGATCAAGGAAACCAAGAGCTGGTTCTTTGAAAAAATAAACAAAATTGATAAACCTCTAGCCAGGCTCCTCAAAAAGAAAAGAGAGAGAACCCGAATCGATAAAATCAAGTACGAAAATGGAGTGATTACAATCAATCCCTCAGAAATATAAGCAACCATCAGAGAATATTATGAAAAACTATATGCCGTCAAATTGAACAACCTGGAAGAAATAGACAAATTCCTAAAAAGTCGCACGCTACCAAAACTCAAACGGGAAGAAATAGAAAACTTGAACAGACCCATAACTAGGGAAGAAATTGAATCAGTTATCAAAAATCTCCCAGCAAAGAAAAGTCCAGGGCCAGATGGCTTCCCTGGGGAATTTTACCAGATATTTAAAACAGAGTTAATACCTATCCTCCTCAAGCTGTTCCAAAAAATTGAGATGGAAGAAAACCCCCGGACTCATTCTATGAAGCCAGCACCACTTTGATTCCCAAGCCAGATACAGACCCAGCAAAAAAAGAGAACTACAGGCCGATATCCTTGATGAACATGTATGCAAAAATTCTTAACAAGATACTAGCAAATAGAATCCAACAGCATTTAAAAAGAATTATCCACCATGATCAAGTAGGATTCATCCCTGGTTTGCAGGGCTGGTTCAACATTCACAAAGCAATCAACGTGATACATCACATTAACAAAAGAAAAGTTAAGAACCATATATGATCCTGTCAACTGATGCAGAGAAAGCATTTGACAAAATACAGCATCCCTTCTCAATAAAAACTCTTGAGAAAGTTGGGATAGAAGGAACATACTTAGGTATCACAAAAGCCATTTATGAAAAGCCCACAGCTAATATCATCCTCAATGGGGAAAAACTGAGAACCTTCCCCACGAGACCAGGAACACGACAAGGATGTCCGCTCTCACCACTGCTATTTAACATAGTGTTGGAGGTCCTAGCATCAGCAATCAGACAAGAAAGCAAAATAAAAGGCATCAAGATAGGCAAGTATGAAGTCAAACTTTCACTTTTTGCAGATGACATGATACTTTACTTGGAAAACCCAACAGAATCCACCAAAAGCCTTCTAGAACTAACCCATGAATTTGGCAAAGTTGCAGGATACAAAATCAATGTACAGAAATCGGTTGCATTCCTTTACACCAACAATGAAGCAATAGAAAGAGAAATGAAGAAGCAAATCCCATTCACAACTGCACCAAAAACCATAAAATACCTAGGAATAAACCTAACCAAAGATGTAAAAGATCTGTATGCCGAAAACTATAAAAAACTTATGAAGGAAATTGAGGAAGACATAAGGAAATGGAAAAACATCCCATGCTCATGGACTGGAAGAATAAATATTGTTAAAATGGCAATACTACCCAAAGCAATCTACACATTCAATGCAATCCCAATCAAAATTGCACCACCATTCTTCTCAAAGCTAGAATGAACAATCCTAAAATTTGTATGGAACCACAAAAGACCCCGAATAGCCAAAGTAATATTGAAGAAGAAAACCAAAGCGGATGGCATCACAATCCCAGACTTTAACCTCTACTACAAAGCTGTAATCATCAAGACAGTCTGGTATTGGCACAAGAACAGACACACAGACCAATGGAATAGAATAGAGAACCCAGAATTGGACCCACAAATGTATGGCCAACTAATCTTTGACAAAGCAGGAAAGAGTATCCAATGGAAAAAAGACAGCCTCTTTAACAAATGGTGCTGGGAGAACTGGACAGCAACATGCTGAAGAATGAAACTAGACCACTTTCTTACACCACTCAGAAAAATAAACTCAAAATGGATGAAGGACCTGAATGTGAGACAGGAAACCATCAAAATCCTAGAGGAGAAAGCAGGAAAAAACCTCTCTGACCTGAGCCACAGCAATTTCCTTCATGACACATCTCCAAAGGCAAGGGAATTAAAAGCAAAAACGAACTATTGGGATCTCATCAAGATAAAAAGCTTCTGCACAGCAAAGGAAACAAACAACAAAACTAATAGACAGCCAATGGAATGGGAAAGGATAATTGCAAATGACATATCGGATAAAGGACTAGTATCTAAAATCTATAAAGAATTTGCCAAACTCCACACCCGAAAAACAAATAATTCAGGGAAGATATGGGTGGAAGATAGGAATAGACACTTCTCCAAAGATGACATCCAGATGGCCAACAGACACATGAAATGATGCTCAAAGTCACTCATCATCAGGGAAATACAAATCAAAACCACACTGAGATACCACCTCACACTGGTTAGAGTGGCTAAAATGAATAAATCAGGAAACTATAATGCTGGCGCAGATGTGGAGAAGCAGGCACCCTCCTACACTGTTAGTGGGAATGCAAACTGGTGCAGCCACTCTGGAGATCTGTGTGGAAGTTCATAAAAAAAAAAAAAAAAAGAAAGAAAGAAAATAGAGCTACCCTATGACCCAGCAATAGCACTGCTGGGAATCTACCCAAGAGACACAGGAGTGCTGATGCATAGGGGCACGTGTACCCCAATGTTTATAGCAGCACTTTCAACAATAGCCAAATGGTGGAAAGAGACTAAGTGTCCATCAACTGACGAATGGATAAAGAAGATGTGGTACATATATACAATGGACTACTGCACAGCAATGAGAAAGAAATCTGGCCATGTGCAGCAACATGGATGGAACTGGAAGGTATTATGTTAAGTGAAATAAATCAGTCAGAAAAAGACAGATACCATATGTTTCCACGCATAGGTGGATTTTGAGAGACTTAGCAGAAAATCATGGGGGAGGGGAAGAGGGGAAAAGAAAAAAGACACAGAGAGGGAGGGAAACAAAACATAAGAGACTCTCAGAGACTAAGAACAAACTGAGGATGAGGGGGGTGTGGGAGGGGGGAGAGTGGGTGACGGGCATTGAAGAAGGCATTTGTTGGGATGAGCACTGGGTGTTATATGGAAACCAATTTGAAAATAAATTATTTAAAAAAAAAGAATTTGAGTTCCAAAGTTCTATTGTTTAAGTCCATTCAATTTGTCACTGATAGGAAGAAAACAGATCTACTTTTATATTTCTTTCCACCTTCTATAGACTAGCATCTAATCTCCTGTTTTCTGGGTAACCACAAACAGCAGAAGTGAAAGCAGTAGCAAAGGGTTTGTCATTTCAGCCTGTCTCTAAAGGTTGAAGGTTCTAACAGACTCTGGTAGTTCTGCATTGGTCTGGAATTTACTTCTGAAGCAAGAATCGGACAAGTCTGACTGGCAATTTTACAATTTTACCATTTTGGGTTAACTTAAATTCATGAGATTGTTCCAACCTAAAATTCTTGGGAGTGTTTATTTTCCTTCACGGAATTCCCAGACATCCCTGGACAGTCACTTTATTAATCTATTCATTGACTGAATTCCTACTATACTATAATTATGTCATATATCATTTTCAATTTGTTCACTTTTCTGTCTCCTGCTCTGCAATAAGTTAAGGACCCTGATAGAAGCCTATGTTTACAAACAAGCTTACACTTTAGATCCAAAAAATATTTCAAGAAGGGAGTTTTACATATAAAAAGGGAAGCCAATAGACTAGACCAGCATTGCTGTCTCATGACCTACTGGCTACATGTGGCTGCTGAAAGTTAAATTAACTAAAATTAAAGTAACTACTGTACAATACAGATATACATTCCTATTATCACAGAGAGCTCTACTGTATAGTACTGGACTAAACTGAGGTTGCTGGCCAACAGAAGCATGACCTGGACCACAAAAATAAGCAGAACTGACAAGCCTAATTTTTAAATATGATATATATGATAAAAATGATATAAATTTCCTATAGATGAATATTATAAGTCTAAGTAAAGCTACATTCTAGCATCTATGTGAATTATTAAAGCCTAGACACCTCAAAAAGAGGATTTGTAAGATCTTCTGTGTTCTTCAAATTGTTCTACTGGTGATTTAAAATATTTCATTTCAACAGAAACAAACCTCAAAATCCTTTAAATGAACGGAGTTAGCTTGTAAATTATCAAAACTAGATTAAATGAATCCGAACATAGCCAAATCGGAATACATTCCAAGAGAAAAAAACTGCCAGAGTTCAAAGAGTTCAAATCTTTTATAGAGGAGGAAATAAACTTGAATAAGGAAACTTTTTTGATACTATACACATGAGACAGAGTTTACCTTGGAATATTCAACTGTTTCAACTAATACCATATAAATAGAATCACTTAAACATAGCACTGTCCTCAAAACTAGCCTTGTGTAAAGTTTATAGAGTTAGAATTACGAGTCATATATAAACAGAAAAATTCTGACTCAAGAGCAAAACGGATCTGCATATTATCACTAGGCATTAGTCTAGGTGAGATTTATAAAGATAAACACTTTGTAGATCAAGCAAAGCAAGTTATTGGTGAATGAAGGAGTGTCATGAATATTTTTTTAAGAAAATTATAGATAGAGGGGCACCTGAGTGGCTCAGCTGGTTAAGCACCTGACTCTTGATTTCGGCTTAGGTCATGACCTCACGGATCATGGGATCAAGCCCTGTGTCCGGCTCTGCACTGATAGAATGGAGCCTGCTTGGGATTGTCTCTTTCCCTCTCTGCCCGTCCCCTGCTCTCTCTCTTCAAAATAAATAAATATTTTTAAAAACTATACACAGCAATAAAATATATTAATAGACCGTATGTTAGAAAAAGCTCGTATTATCTTTCGATAACCTTATTTGGAAAACTTCAGAACAATAAAAACCAAAATTAGATTCTAAAAATATTACTTAAATCAATTAATATTAAGCATTTAATATATGGTTAGGTTCTGTGACCTTGATATAATATATAACTGCTAAAGCAACTAATACAATTATATATGAGATCAAAATCACATTAAATTAAAATGGAATATTTTAAAATGTAAAAATAACCCAATAAAAGGCAGTAAAAGAAAAACTGAAGAGTGAACAACAGAAGGAACAAACAAAACAATGATAGACCTAATCCAAACATACCAATAATGATATGAAATGCAAATGGACTAAACACACCAATTAAAAAAAAATTGTCAGACTGTATATCTGAAACTACTTTAACACTGCATATGTTAACTATGCTGTAAATAAACAAGTAAATAGGAAAACTGAAAAAGAAAAAAACAGACTACCAAAAAGGGGAAAAATGACCATACTATGAGCTATTAACAAGAAATTTATTCATATGTAATTATATAAGTATGTTAAAAAGTAAAAGAATGGAAAAAGATATGCCATGCAAACACTAATCGAAAGCAAGTTGGAGTAACTACATTAATATCAGACAAAACAGTTCTCAAAGAAGAACTTTACTTATTACACACTGATAAAAGGATCAGCTCACTAAATGTGTATGCAACTAGCGACACAGCTTCACACTACAGGAAGCAAAAACTGATAAAACTGACAGGAGAAATCGACAAATTCATAATTATAGTTGTAGGCTTCAACTACTCTCAGTAAGACAGAAAATCAACAAGGATATAAAAGAACTGAAAAATGTCATCAATTCAAATCAACTGGATCTAAATGACATTTGTATAAAAATATACCCAACAAAAGAATATTCATTCTTTTCAATGGGACACAGAATATTTACTGAGATAGGCTATGTCATGAATTAAAAACAAACATTAATAAATTTAAAGTAATTAAAATCACATAAAATTTGTTTTCACACTATGAAGAAATTAAACCAGAATCAAATATAGAAAGGTAACAGGAATATATCCAAATTTAAAAATCAAGAAAAATCAGTAAGACTGAAAACTGGCTCTTTAAAAAATTTTTAAAAAAATTGTGAATCTCTGGCAAGACCAACTAGAAATGAGAGAGAAGACCTACCAAAATCAGCAATAAAAAGAGAGCATTACTATGGATCCTACAAGTACACGAAGGGATAAGAGAATATTATCAACAACTTTACACATATAAATTCAACAAATTAAGTGAAACAAATTTCTTGAAAGGCACAAACTACCAAAGCTTACTGAAGGAAACAATCTCAGTGGCTCAATATTTTTGATTTCATATTTAAAAACAAAGATGACTCTAAGCCCAGGTAGCTTCAGTGGTGAATTTCACAAAACATGTAAATAAGAAGTAATGCTAATTCTACATATCCTCTCCTGAAAAATGAAAGAAGTAGGAACACATTTTAGAAGGCAGGCCATCAATATCCTAGTACAAAAGTCAGAGTAAGTCTTTTATGAGAAAACTACAGATCAATATAATATCTCATGATCATATGTCAAAAAAATCCTCAATAATAAAATATTAGCAAATTAAATCCAACTATATATAAAAAGGACAATCCATCATGACCAACTGAGATTTATCCTAGTAATTCAAGGTCAGCTTAATGTGTGACAATCAATCCATCCAATTCACTGTATTAACAGACTAAAAGCCAAAAAACAACTGATAGTCTCAACATATACAGAAAAAGCATTTGATAAAATTTCATAATCATCAATGGCAAACAACTCCCAGTAACAGAAAAGAACTTAAATGCTTTGTCTCCTAAGATCAACAGGAAGGAAAGAATGTGCATTCTCATCATACCTCATTATCTTTCCCCCACTGGCTTTACTGAGGTGTAACTGACAAAAACTATTTACGTTTAAGGTGTTCAATGTGGTAATTTGATATATGTATATACCGTAAAATGATTACCACAATCAAGCTAATTATAACATCCATCATGTCACATAATTTTATCTGTGTGTGTGTGTAGTAAAAACACTTAAGATCTATACTCTTGGCCAATTTCAAGTATGTAATACATTATTATTAACTAGTCACCATGCTATACATCTCCCCATTTCCCCCAGTCCCCAGCCCCTGGCAACCACCATTCTACTCTGCTTCCGTGAGTTCATTTTTAGGTTACACATATAAGAGAGATCATCCAATATTTATCTTTCTGTGTCTGACTTATGTCACTTAGCATAATGTCCTTTAAGTTTATCTGTGTTGATGCAAATGGGAGGATTTCCTTTTCTTTTAATGGTTGAATAGTATTCCATTGTAAATATGAAGATCATATTTTCTTTATCCATTCATCCATCGACAGACACTAAGATATTCTATACTTGCCTATTGTGATGAATACTGCAACACAAATCAGACTACAGATACCGCTTTGAGATATTGATTTAATTTCCTTTAGATATATATCTAAAAGTGGGATTGCTGGATCAGAGAGCAGTTCTATTTTTAATTTTTTGAGGAATCTCCATGCTGTTTTCCATAGTGGCTGCACCAATTAACATTCCCCACAAGAGTGTACAAAGGACCTTTTTCACCATACTGTCACTAACACTTGGGTTTCTTTTCTTTTTGGTAACAGCCATCCTAACAGGTATGAGGTGAGATCTCATCATGGTTTTTGATTTGCAGTTCCCTAATGATTAGTGATGTTGAGCACCTTTACATATACTTGGGCATTCATTAAGTCTTTGGAAAAATGGTCAGGTCCTTTGCCCATTTTTAAATTGAGTTTGTTTGCTACTGAGTTGTAGGAGTTACCTACATATTTTGGATATTATTTGCTTACCAGATAGATGTATGGCTTGCATGTATTTTCTCCCATCCCACAGGCTGCCTTTTCGTTGCTTCCTTTACTGTGCAGAAGGTTTTTAGTTTAATGTAATCCTACTTGATGATTAAAAAAAAAATCTCCTAGGAAGCTTCTTAAAACTTCTTAAAACTTAGTTACCTACAGATTTAGCAGGTTTGAAATGCAGCCAAGAATTTGTACTTTTTAACAAGTGTCCCAGTGGTTCTTCATCATTAGGAAAGTTCAAAAAACAAATTAAATTAGTATTTTTAATGATATTATAAAAGATCTCATTGGAAAAAGATTCACTTAGTTAATTTAAGACAGGAGATTTCTCTGTCATATTAAATCATATCTATATACACAACATGCATGCATGTGGATGTGTGAAGTATCATCTGAATTCAAAAATTCACTACATCAGGCAGCCTGAAAGTCTCATTAAACATTTTTAACTGTCGGGGCTCCTGGGTGGCTCAGTTAGTTAATGTTCGACTTCGACTCAGGTCATGATCTCACAGTTTGTGAGTTCAAGCCCTGCACTGGGCTCTGTGCTGAAAGCTCAGAGCCTGAAGCCTCCTTCAGATTGTGTCTCCCCCTCTCTCTGCCCCTCCCATGCCCATGCTCTGTCTCTCTCTGTCTCTCAATAATAAATAAAAACGTTAAAAAATTAAAAAAAATTTTTTACCTGTCATTTCCTTTTTTCATAGGATGATAACTCTTTGTGAGAGTATTTTAACTTACAAGATTGATCCTAAAGAGCATTCAAACACTGGTACATTTATTTTGTTCTACTGATTATTACTTGTATGCCATAAATGCTCCATAGCTTTCTTTTCCTAGATTGATCTGTTTCCATTTTTCTGGGAAGTATATGCAGCAACTATTAGTTTCTTGTCACTGTCTCTTATAACCTTTAACACTGGCTTCTCTAGAAGTTTATTTTTCCCTCCCATTCTAGATAGAAAATTTGTTGCTTAGTCAGTTATTGCCCTCTGTAAATTTTTTTTAAGAGAGTAATAAGTACGTGCATGCACAAACAAACAGGGGAGAGGGACAGAGGGAGAACCTTAAGTAGGTTCCACATTCAGCACAACCCTGGAATCATGACCTGAACCAAAATCAAGAGTCAAATGCTTAACTGACTGAGCCACCCAAGTGCCCTTGATTTTTAAGTTTAAAAGAGTCATAATGGAAGCCTGCAAACCAGTTTATATTTCTTTCTTTTAGATAAGTAGAAAATGATTTAAATTTTACATAATTCTTTACATTTAAATAGAACTTTAAACAGTATTTTCCAAACTAGATTTTCCAAAGCCTCCATTGTTGGGATCTCTAAAACCTGCTTTGGATGCTGGGGGTGGGGGGAGGGATCACATAACTGGAAGAAAATTATTGTATCTTAAATCTCTTGACATATGTAAGGTGATTAAAAAAGATCCTACCATTCATCCACCTTACCTAATCCTTCTTCCCAGTAGAAAAAATTTTCTATAAGCAAACTTTCTTGGACTATATGTGCATTTGCTTTAGCAAAAGGAGTCCAACCAACTCATTTTTGGGACACAACGCACGATTCATTTTTGGGGACAGATGCAGGCATACCTAAAAAGTCCAGTTACTGGAAATTTGCAAAAAGTGTTGATAAAAATGCGTATCACTAGCTGCAATGTAAAGTTTAACCAAGCAAGTAAAAATAATAAGCAGCAATGTGACTAAACTATTGCTAAGTTATAATTTAATAACAAGAACAGCAGATTCGAACAACACAGCTAACTCAAGACAAGACCAGTGATACATGTAAGCATTCGTTTTTTTTTGTTTTTGTTTTTTTTTTAAATTTAAATCCAAGTTAACATGTAGTGTAATAATGGTTTCAGGAGTAGAATTTAGTGATTCATCACTTAATGTAACACCCACCAAGTGCCCTCCTTAATACCCATCACCCATTTAGCTTATCCCCCCCAACACTAATGATTACTCCCTTCCAGCAACCTTCAGTTTGTTCTCTGTTTTTAAGACAGATAAGCATACTTCTTGAAAGCCGAGGTAACTGCAGTGATGCAAGTCTTGCTTGATAGTCAAAGACATCTTAGTATAACAAAACTGATCCCTCAGGAAATATTAGTAAGTTGCTCTTTTTTGTTTATGACTTACTCTTCATCCTAAGGCCAACAATTTGGAGAAAACTTTATCTTCCTAGCACAGAGTACAAAATCACCCATAGGAAGAGGCCAAAATTTGTTATGAAAATGCTTTGAAAAAGTAATTAGGAAGGAAATAAATCTTGGGACCAGTCTGTAGGGAAAAGCTACTTGACATGACAAAAGAAGGGAGGGTTAAGGAAAAAATTCAAGAGAGAAAAGACTCTAGTAGACTATATGCAAGAAAGCGATGAGAGAAAAAAACATCAGTTGGAGTATGGCTAGAAGAGAACTTTGGAGAACAGAAGTAGATAACAGAATTTGGAAAGTTGTTATGCTATTGAAATAACGATTATGTAATGTACAAGTGAAAATCTACACAAGTATTCCTCTAAAGAAACCAAAGAACTCAAGAACCAAAGAAAACTCTGTATTTTGAGATCAATTCATTGTTTGTTTTTTTTTGGCATTCGGTCATACTGAACCCTTGAAATGAATGGTTTAAACACCATTTTGGTGGGAGCCAAGGCAGCCTGGTGGCCAGGGCGGGGAGGGAACTCATCTGTCAAGAGGACCACATGCAGAAAGCAGAAGGCTCCTTCAAGGAACAAACCAAAGCACACCTGGTGGAGGATAACCAAAGTCACAACAACAGAGAGCAGGTAACACTCTCCCAAAAAATACCTCCTGAAAGGCCAGTCCCTGGACAGTGTATGAGCCCCCTTTAATAGAGCAGTACTCGCAGGGGCAGTGCACGTAACAAGCTTTTAAAACTTACAAGGGACACAAAACTAGCCAAAATGATGAAACGGAAAAATTCTACTCAAAAGAAATTCCAGGAAGACGTGACAGCTAAAGAATAGATCAAAACAGATATAAGCAACATAACTAAACAAGAATTTAGAATAATAGTCATAAAATTAATTGCTGGTCTTGAAAAAAGCACAGAAGACTGCAGAGACTCTATTGCTGCCGAGATCAAAGACCTTAAAAATAGTGATGAATCAAAAAACACTTTAAATTGAGATGCAAAATAAAATGGAGGCAGCCACAGCGCAGACTGAAGAGGCAGAAGAGAGAATAGATGCATTAGAAGATAAAATAGTGGAAAAAGAGGAAGCTGAGAAAAAGATCATCTGATTGAGGAGCAAGAAAGGGGAATTCGAGAGCTGATTGATGCAATCAAACAGAACAACATCCATATCATAAGAATTCCAGAAGAAGAGAGAGAAAGGGGCTGAAGGGGTACCTCAACAAACCATAGCTGAAAACTTCTCCAACCTGGGGAAGGAAAGAGACACTGAAATCCAAGAGGCACAGATACCTCCCCTCATATGTAACTTGAATCGATATTCTGGATGACATATCATAGTGAAACTGGCAAACTATAAGGATAAAGAGAGAATTCTGAAAGCAGCTAGGGATAAATGTGCCTTAACATACAAAGGTAGACACGTAAGGGTAGTAGCAGACCTATCTGAAACTTGACAGGCCAGAAGAGAAATGGCAAGAAATCTTCAACGTGATGAACAGAAAAAATATGCAGCCAAGAATCCTTAATCCGGCCAGACTGTCATTCAGAATGGAAGGAGAGATAAAGGTTTTCCCAAACAAACAAAAACTGAAGCAATTCGTCACCACTAAACCAGCCCTATAAGAGATCCTAAGGGGAGGACTCTATGAGGGAAATGTTGCAAGGAACACAAAGTACCAGACACATCACTACAAGCATGAAACCTACACATAACACATTGACTCTAAACCCATATTTTTCAGTAATAACACACAATGTAAATAGACTAAATGCTCCAATTAAAAGACACAGGGTATCAGAATGGATTAAAAAAACAAGACTCATCTATTTGCTGTCTACAATAGGCTCATTTTAGACCTGAGGACACCTTCAGATTGAAAGTGAGGGAATGGAGAACTATCTACCATACTACTGGAAGTCAAAAGAAAGCTGGAGTAGCCATACTTATATCAGACAAATTAGACTTTAAAGTAAAGCCTGTAACAAGAAATGAAGAAGGGCATTATATAATAATCACAGGGTCTATCCATCAGGAGGAACAATTATAAATGTCTATGCACCAAATTCGGAAGCACACATTATGTAAAAAAATTAATTACAAACATAAGCAATCTTATTGATAAGAATGTGCTAATTGCAGGGGACTTTAATACTCCACTTACAGAAATGGATAGACTCAGAATCACGAAGGAAACAATAACCCTGAACGACATATTGGACTAGATGGATTTGACAGATATATTTAGAACTCTACATCCCAAAGCAATGGAATTCACTTTCTTCTCAAGTGCACATGGTACATTCGTCAAGAGAGATCACATACTGGGTCACAAAGCAGCCCTCAATAAATATAAAAGAATTGAGATCATACTGTGCATACTTTCAGATCACAATGCTATGAAACTTGAAATCAAACACAGGAAAAAGTCTGGAAAACCTCCAAAAGCATGGAGGTTAAAGAACATCCTACATAAGAACGAATGGGTCAACTAGGCAATTAGAGAAGAAATTTAAAAATATACAGAAACAAATGAAAATATAACAACCCAAACCCTTTGGGATGCAGCAAAGGCAGTCCTATGAGGAAAATACAATGCAATCCAGGCCTAGCTCAAGAAACAAGAAAAATTCCAAATACAAAATCTAACAGCACACCTAAAGGAACTAGAAGCAGAACAACAAAGACACCCTAAACCCAGCAGAAGAAGAGAAATAATAAAGATCAGGGCATAAACAAACAATATAGAATCCAAAACAACAACAACAACAAACCAGTAGAACGGGATCAATGAAACCAAGAGTTGGTCTTTTGAAAAAATGAACAAAATTGATAAACCTATAGCCATGCTTCTCAATAAGAGAGAGGACCCAAATAGATAAAATCACGAAAGAAAATGAAGTGATTACAACCACTCTCTCAGAAATACAAGCAATTATCAGGGAATACTATGAAAAATTATATGTCAACAAACTGGGCAACCTGGGAGAAATGGATAAATTCCTAAACACCCACAGACTACCAAAACTCAAATGGGAAGAAATAGAAAATTTGAACAGACCCGTAACTACTGAAGAAATTGAATCGGTTTTCAAAAATCTCCCAACAAATAACAGTTCTGGACCAGATGGCTTCCCTGGTGAATTCTACCAGACATTTGGAAGAGTTAATATCTATCCTTCTCAAGCTGTTCCAAAAAATAAAAATGGAAGGAAAACTTCAGGACTCATTCTATGAAGCCAGCATCAGTTTGATTCCCAAACCAGACAGAGACCCAGCAAAAAAGGAGAACTACAAGCCAATATCCCTGATGAACACGGATGCTAAAATTCTCAACAAGATACTAGCAAATCGAATTCAACAGCATATAAAAAGAATTATTCACCAGGATCAAGTGGAATTCATTTCTGGGTTGCAGGACTGGTTCAATATTTGCAAATCAATCAATGTGATACATCACATTAACAAAAGAAACATTATGATCCTGTCAATAAATGCGGAAAAAGCATTTGACAAAATACAGCATCCTTTCTTAATAAAAAGTTCTTCCCTCAAGAAAGTTGGATGGAAGGAACATACTTAAACATCATAAAGCCCGTTTATGAAAAGCCCACAGCGAATATCATCCTCAATGGGGAAAAACTGAGAGCTTTCCCCCTGATTTCAGGAACACGACAAGGATGTCCACTCTCACCACTGTTGTTTACCATAGTGTTGGAGGTCCTAGCCTCAGCAATCAGACAGCAAAACTAAATAAAAGGCATCAGAAGTGGCAAATATGAAGTCAAACTTTCACTTTTTGCAGATGACATGGAAAACTCGACAGACTCCACCAAAAGCCTGCTAGGACTGAGACATGAATTCAGCAGTCGTAGGGTACAAAATCAATGTACAGAAATCGGTTGCATTTCTATGCACCAACAATGAAGCAATAGAAAGAGGAATAAAGAAACTGATCCCATTCACGATTGCACCAAAAACCATAAAATACCTAGGAATAAACCTAACCAAAGATGTAAAAGATCTCCATGAAAACTATAAAAAAACTTATGAAGGAAATTGAGGAAGACAAAGAACTGGAAAAACATCCCATGCTCATGGACTGGAAGAATAAATATTGTTAAAATGGCAATACTACCCAAAGCAATCTACACATTCAATGCAATCCCAATCAAAATTGCACCACCATTCTTCTCAAAGCTAGAACGAACAATCCTAAAATTTGTATGGAACCACAAAAGACCCCGAATAGCCAAAGTAATATTGAAGAAGAAAACCAAAGCGGATGGCATCACAATCCCAGACTTTAACCTCTACTACAAAGCTGTAATCATCAAGACAGTCTGGTATTGGCACAAGAACAGACACACAGACCAATGGAATAGAATAGAGAACCCAGAATTGGACCCACAAATGTATGGCCAACTAATCTTTGACAAAGCAGGAAAGAGTATCCAATGGAAAAAAGACAGCCTCTTTAACAAATGGTGCTGGGAGAACTGGACAGCAACATGCTGAAGAATGAAACTAGACCACTTTCTTACAGCACTCAGAAAAATAAACTCAAAATGGATGAAGGACCTGAATGTGAGACAGGAAACCATCAAAATCCTAGAGGAGAAGGCAGGAAAAAAACCTTTTTGACCTCAGTCACAACAATTTCTTACTCGACACATCTCCAAAGGCAAGGGAATTAAAAGCAAATATGAACTATTGAGACCTCATCAAGATAATAAGCTTCTGCACTGCAAAGGAAACAATCAACAGAACTAAGAGGCAACCAACAGAATGGGAAAAGATAGTTGCAAACGACATATTGGATAAAGGGTAGTATCCAAAATCTATAAAGTACTCACCAAACTCCACACCCGAAAAATGAATAATCCAGTGAAGAAATGGGCAGAAGACATGAATAGACATTTTTCCAAAGAAGACACCCAGATGGCCAAAAGACATTATGAAGCAATGCTCAACGTCACTCCTCATCAGAGAAATACAAATCAAAACCACGCTCAGATACCACCTAACGCCGGTCAGAGTGGGTAAAATGAACAAATCAGGAGACTATAGATGCTGGAGGGGATGTGGAGAAACAGGCACCCTCTTACACTGTTGGTGGGAATGCAAACTGGTGCAGCTGTTCTGGAAAACAGCATGGAGGTTCCTCAAAAAATTAGAAATAGAACTACCCTATGACCCAGCAATAGCACTGCTAGGAATTTACCCAAAGGATACAAGAGTGCTGATGCATAGGGGCACATGTACCCCAATGTTTACAGCAGTGCTATCAACAATAGCCAAATCATGGAAAGAGAGTAAATGTCCATCAACTGACGAATAAAGAAAATGCGGTTAATATATACAATGGAACACTACATGGCAGTGAGAAAGAATGAAATCCTGCCATTTGTAGCAACATGGATGGAACTGGAGGGTATTATCCTAAGTGAAATAAGTCAGGCAGAGAAAGACAGATATCATGTTTTCACTCATATGTGGATCCTGAGAAACTTAACAAAAACCATGGGGGAGGGGGAGGGAAAAAAAGTTACAGAGAGGGAAGGAGGCAAACCAAAAGACTCTTGAATACTGAGAACTGAGGGTTGATGGGTGGTAGGGGAGAGGGGCAAGTGGGAGATGGGCACTGAGGAGGGCACTTGTTGGGATGAGCACTGGGAGTTGTATGGAAACCAATCTGACAATAAATTATATTTTTAAAAAATCATTTTTTTTCTGTTAGCTCTAGTAACTCTTCCAACTAGAAGTCTGACTTAAAAATTCTTCATAGGGGTTTCATAAAACACCAGAAGGTAGCAAACTCAAAGTCAGTCAGCAAATCTTTCCCAATTATCAGATATGCTTAACTTTACTACGACAGCTCCATTACCTACTTAGCAATTAGTACTCATCCTTAAAGAGTGCACTTTTATCAAGGTAGGGGTGGCAGGAAGAAGGGAAGCTTTCCTCTAAGTGGGCTAAGGCAAGTAGAAGTATTTAAAAAAGGGGGGGGGGAGGGAGAAACCAAGAGAAAATAAGCAGAACAAAGTACTGAAACCAAAACTTAGTTGGTAATGGATGAATAGAGACTACGGAGACCAAAAGTTAAGTGAAATCTAAACACAGATGCCAACAAGCTGACATTTTATAAAATGGTTTCTTTCCCTCACTTCAACCCTGCCTAAAATGACTTTTAAATTAAAGACAATCAAATGCGATGGCATTTGTTTTTAGCTTTGATGAGATGCTCTTTGATTCACATTTACTGCTTCTAGAACATTTCAATTTACTCAAAATATGCTGTTCTTTTAGGCTCATGACACCCAGTAATTCAAACTTGCCTGACTACCAGAATGCTTTTTTTTTTTTAAAGATACAGATGCCTAGCTTTATCTTTAGAACTATTGAATCAGAATATCTGAGAGGGGAGATAAACACAACTTTATCAAAAGCTTCCGTTAGTGGCTGCAAGGGGCTGGGGAAAGAGGGAAACAGGGAGTGACTGCTTAATGGGTATATGGTTTCTTTTTGGGTAATTAAAAATGCTCTAGAGTGAGATAATGGTGATAGTGGTTGCACAACACTGTGAATATACCTAAAACCACTGAATTGCAGACTTTAAAATGGTTAAAATGGTGAATTATATGTGGTCCCTGGTGGCACAGGTTAACAATTCTGAAACCACTATACAGCTGAGCCTTGAACAACGTGGGTTTGAACTGCACAGGTCCACTTATAACCAGATTTTTTCAATAGATATATAGTATATATATAGTATATATAGCACTAAGTATTAGGTATGCATTAAATATATAGATACTAGTATATTTTACCATTTACTACCATAAGTGGTAGTAACTGTGCATAAATGGTTTGAACTGCGCAGGTCCACTTATATGCAAATTTTTTCAATAGACATATAGCATATATATAGTATATACAGCATTAAGTATCTCCTATATGCATGAAATATATAGATACTAGTATATTTTACCATTTACTACCATAAAATATACACACACATAGTACATGGTACCATGTGCAGTCAAAAGAAATGAAAACAAATGTAAAGATATAGTATTTAATACCTGCATTAAAATTAACTGTAGCACATGTATCTTTTACTAGCATAAAATTTCACAGCCACATCCTGTTGCTACTACAGTGAGCTCATGTTGCAAGTATCCACTTAAAATGCTGTGTCACACTAATCATCTCTATATAAATTGCACATTGCAGTAAAAAATGATCTTTCATGGTTCTCCCTACTAGTTAAATTTTTAAGGAGTTAAAAGTTATCTGTGGATTTTCAACTGTGCAGAGTGTCAGCACCCCTAGCCTCTGCATGTTGTTCAAGCGCAAACTGATGTATTCTGGAAATGAACACTTGAGTAAAAGAACAGTGACTGGTGGGAGCCATGGTTCTCACTGCTGGAGTGGGAGATTGCAGAAAGGCAAGTCAGGAGAAGAATGGAATGTGGTAATGAATTATTTTTTGAAAGAATGTGAACTCATGTTTAGCTTAATGTAGACACAGATGGTTTCCTACAGGAGTATTTATAGACATGCATATGGAGAATTAGTTTACACACACAGATTTCCTTCCCATTTCAGCAAGCAAGTCCAGAAGCAACAATAAACACTCCAGTAGCAAAGAGAACACCTAACACCAAGATCTTGGTTACTAGTACCTTTCTCCAATAAAAGAAACTAGGGCTTAGGAAAAAGTCTGATTCTAGGGCTGAGACAGCAAATATACAAGGTGAGTTTGGAGACTCTTATACTGCTATAAAGAAGTGCTCACAACTCTGCATAAAGTGCTCAAAAAATGTACATAAATATATAAACTCAACAATAAGAATGTGTTAAAGGGATACAGGTGTCAACTGAAAGAGGTCCCAACTGGCAAAGTCAGAACACTTTCAGCAACAGAATAAATAAGTAAAGTAGTATTGGGTTATAACCCAAGTAAAACATCTGTGTCCATCCTGATATAAGTGACTGAACAAATTAAAAAATGGGGGAGAACACAGAAATTTGCCACAAAGAATTCTAGGTAGTTTACATAGATATTCTGTTATCAGGTGTGAGCTGCACAGTATGACTTCCTACCAAAGAATATGGTACAAAAAGAGTAACTTGAAAAATCAGACAAATACCATCTCAGCAAAGTGATCAAAGTTAGCATCGACAGTGAGAAGTCATACTGATTGTATGTATCCTGGACAAGATATAATGAAAATGGCATTTTACATCTGTGATCTTCCTTCCACAAACATCTAACCCTAGTCTAATCACAAGAAAAACATAAGACAAATTCTAATAGTGGGGCACCCTACAAAAATACCTGGCTAAGACCATTGAAAACGAGGAAAGTCTGAGAAACCATCACAGCCAAACGGGGTTTAAGAAGACATGATGTTTAAATGTAATAAGGATAGGATTCCTTGGATAGGAAAAATGATAGGATTCTTGGAACAGAAAAATGACATGAGATAAAAACTAAAGAAATCTGAATAACGTATGGACTTTAGTTAATAATAATGTCAATAATATCATTATTGGTGTATCAATTATGACAACTGTACCATGGTAGGTAATGTAAGACAATAATAGAGAAAAATGGTATACAGGAACTCTGTGCTACCTTTGTGATTTTACTGTAAATCTAAAACTATTCTAAAGTATTAAAAATAAAAGTCCCCCAGGTATTTTAATGGTGTGGGAGCCATTAAACATTTCCCTCTACCCTTTTTACTGCAAGCACCTACATACCTCCCAGTTACTTTGCCTCATATTGAGTTTTATCACTTATAACCTTAATCTCTACCTCATATCCCTCCCCCATCATGGTTTTCTCTCAAAGTTCATGTCTATACTCCATCTCCCACTTTGATCCTTTAGGTTCTTGGACTTCTCACTGTCAAAAAACTTTTTCACCCCACTTTAGCCACTATTTCTCCATTTTTTTCTCTTCAGAATTTTGTTAGTATCCTTTGCCAATTTTCTTCTGTGGTATTTATCATTTTTCTATTGTTTTATAAAAGAAGAAAAGCGATGCTGTCATTTTTGTTGCTTGCACACACACACACACACACACACACAGGCATATCTCAGAGATGTTATGGGTTTGGTTCCAGACTACTGCAATAAAGTGAAAACCATAATGAAATGAGTCATATGAATTTTTTTTGGTTTTCCAGTGCACATGAAAGTTATGTTTACAGTATACTGTGCTCTATTAAGTTAAAAAAATGGATATACCTTAATTTAAAAATACTTTATTGCTAAAAACTGCTAACCATCATCTGAGCTTCAGTGTTGTACATCATCTGTGTTGTAAACAGTGATCACAGATCACTATGACAAATATAATAATGAAAATGCCTGAGATATTGCAAGAATTACCAGAAAGTGACACAAAGACACAAAGTGAGCAAATGCTGTTGGAAAAATGGCAATGACAGTCTTGCTTGATGCAGGATTGCCACAACATTTAATTTGTAAAAATATCAGTGTCTGTAAAGTACAATAAAGCAAAGTGCAACAAATGAAGTATGCCTATGTATATATATATTTAATTATATGTAATTTAAACTGATTAAATTATAATTATGTATATATGATTACTTATAACTTAAATTATACATGAAATTTAAATGGTAAATATAACTAGTACAGAATTTACCACTTTAACCATTCTTTTATTGAAATATAATTGACATGTAACACTCAATTAGTTTCAAGAGTAAAATGTAACGATTTGGGATTTGTATGTATTGTGAAATTATCACAATTAAGTCTAGTTAACTCCGTCACCACACAGAGAGGGAAATTCTTTCCCTCATGAGAACTTTTAAAAATAATTTTTTTAATGTTTTTATTTTATTTTTGAGAGAGACAGAGGGCAAGTGGAAGAGAGGCAGATAAAGAGGGAGACACAGATTCCAAACAGGCTCCCCAGATGCCGGGTTCAAACCACGAACTATGAGATCATGACCTGAGCCAAAATCAGACGCTTAACTGACTGAGCCACGCAGACGTCCCTTGTAATAAGAACTTTTAAGATTTACTTAGTGACTTTCGAATCTGCAATATGGTGTTAACTATGCTGTACGTTACATGGTCACCATGCTGTACATTACATTTTTATGACTTTTTATTATTTCCCACTTTTTTTTTTTTAATCTTTTGACCCCCTTCCTCTCTCTCCCACCCTCTACCTTCCACCTCTAGGAACCACTAATCTGTTCTCTGGATCTATGAACTTGGTTTTGTTGTTGTTGTTGTTTTCTAGATTTCAAATAAAAGAGAGATCGTATTGTCTGACTTATTTCACTTAGCACAACTGCCCTCATGGGTACCCATGTTATCACAAATGACAAGATTTCATTCTTTTTTTGCTAAATGATATTGTATGTGCACATGTGTGCACGTTTGTGTGTATTGTAGGGGCTTGGTAAGGCCACTCAGAATCTATCACAATGGCATATCGATTATTATGAATTGAAGCTACCTGGATAACGGCCAATGAAAGGACGCTTAGATACTTTTTTCTCCCCCTGAGCGCAGGAAACAGATCTCCACATAAAAAGAACCTTCCTTGTACTAAGAAGCAAAAAGGCATCCTTATCACCAGGGGCTTTAACGCTGAGAAAGCTGTAGAAACAAAGCTTGTTCCTTTTTTACTAGTGCACTACCTCAGCTCAAATTTCTCTTGGAATTCCTACTAATTAAAGCTCCCAAACGTATCTTTTTCATCCTCTCAATTCCTCATGAACTTACTATCTTTGTCTTTAAAGCATAAAAACTGCCTGACTTGGTCATTTCTTAGATCTCATTTCATTTGGGGCCCTCCATGAGCATATAATAAAACTTAAGTGTTTTTTTCTTCTGTTAATCTATCTCATAGATTTAATTCTTAGTCCAGCTAAAAGACTTTCAAGAGTAAAGGAAGAATTTTCCCTTCTCTACAGTACATACCAAAACTTTTTATCCCTTCATCCATCAACGAACATTCCATATATTGATTATAAATAATGCTGCAATAAACATTAAGGTGCATATATCTTTCTAAGTTTTGTTTCCTTTGCATAGATACCCAAAAGTAGAACTGTTAGATCATGTGATAGTTGAACTTTTAATTTCCTGAGGAATCTTCATACTGTTTTCCATAGTAGCTGTACCAATTTATAGTCCCAACAACAGTGCATGAAAAGGGTTCCTTTTTCTCCACATCGCACCAATACTTATTTCTTGTGTTTCTGATAATAGCCATTTTAACGGGTGTGAACAAGTATCTCATTGTGGCTCTCATCTGCATTTCCCTAATCATTAACGATGTTGAACATCCTTTCATGTACCTGCTGGCCAGCTGTAAGTCTTCTTTGGAAAAATGTCTATTTAGATCTTCTTTTTTTTTTTTTAATTTTTTAATGTTTATTTTCAAGAGAGCATCCGTGGGGGAGGGTCAAAGAGAGGGGGACAGATGATCTGAGGTGGGCTCTGCATTTACAGCAGGGCCCAATGTAGGGCTCAAACTCATGAACCTGGAGATCATGACCTGAGCTGAAGTCAGATGCTCAATCGAGTCACCCAGGCACCCCAAGATCTTCCCATTATTTTTTTATTTTAGAGAAAAAGAGCATGTGCAAGCAGGGTGAGGGGCAGAGGGCAAGAGACAGAATCTTAAGCAGGGTCCAACCCCATAACCCTGGGATCATGACCAGAGCTGAAATCAAGAGCTGGATGCTCAACAGACTGGGCCACCCAGGTGCCCCTCTTCTTCCCATTTTTAAACTGGATGCCTTTCTTTTTTGCTAGAGTTGTAGGAGTTCTTTGTATTTTTAGATATTAGCCCCATCGGATATAGGATTTACAAATATTTTCTCCCATTCAGTAGGTTGCCTTTTCACTTTGTTGATGGTTTCCTTTGCTGTGCAGAAGCTTTTTAATTTGATGTAGTCTCAATTATTTATCTTTGCTTTCGTTGCTTTCACTTTTGGTGTTAAGAGTGAAAAAATCATTGCCTATGTCAAACCATGTATGTTTTATTCTAGGAGTTTTATGGTCTCATGACTAATGTTCTTTAATTTTGAGTGGATTTTTGTATATAAGATAGTAGTCCAGTTTTCCCATTACCATTTATTGAAGAGATTATCCTTTCTCCATGTATACTGTTGTCTCCTCTGTTGTAGGTTAACTGACCATATATGTATGGGTTTATTTATGGGCTCTCTATTCCACTACAGTAACCTCTATGCCTTTTTTTACGCCAACAATATACTGTTTTGTTTTTTTTTTAATTTTTTTTTTAAATTTATTTTTGAGAGCAGGAGAGACAAAGCATGAGTGGGGGAGGGTCAGAGAGAGAGGGAGGGAGACACAGACTCTGAAGCAGGCTCCAGGCTCTGAGCGGTCAGCACAGAGCCCGACGCGGGACTCGAACTCACAGACTGTGAGATCATGACCTGAGCCGAAGTCAGACGTTTAACCGACTGAGCCACCCAGGCGCCCCAACAATATACCGTTTTAATTACTATAGCTTGTAATATAGTTTGAAATCAGGAAGCATAATGCCTCCAGTTTCGTTTCTTCAGAAGATTACTTTGGCTAGTCAAGGTCTTTTGTGTTTCCATAGAAATTTTATAATTTGTTCTGTTTCTGTGAATAAATGGCATTGGTATTTTGATAGGGATTGCACTGAATCTGTAGACTGCTTTGGGTAATATGGACATTTTAATAATACTGATTCCTCTAAATCAGCACAAAATCCCTCTCCATTTGTGTTATCTTCAACTGCTTTCATTAAGGTCTCTGGTTTTCAATATACAGGGCTTTTGCTTCTTTGGTAAATTCCTTTAGGTAATTATTTCTTGATGCAATTGGAAATGATATTGTTTTCCCAATTTCTCTTATAGTTCCTCATTACAGAAATGCAACAGATTTTGTATATTGATTTCATATCCAACTACTCAACTGAATTCATTTACTCGTTCTAACAGTTTTTTGGTACAGTTTCCAATATATAATATTATGTCATGTACAATGACCATTTTACTTCCTCCTTCCCAATTTGGATTTCTTTTTCTTGACTAACTGCGCTGGCTAGGACTACCAATATTGTGTTGAATAAAATAAGTTAAAATGGGCAATCCCTGTCTTGCTTCTGATTGTAGTGGAAATGCTTTCAACTTTCCACTGCTGAATCTGATGTTAGCTACAAGCTTGTCACATACAGCCTTTATTACGTTGAAGCACATTCCATTTATACCTAGTTTGTTAAGTGTTTTTGTTTTGTTTTGTTTTTTATCACAAATGCATGTTGAATTTTATCAAATGCTTTTCCTGCACGTACTGAGATGATCATGAGATTTTTATTCATTTTTCAATGTGCTATATATCACAGTGACTGCTAAGAGGATGTTGGACCATCCCCATATCCCTGGAATAACTCCCATCTGATCATCATATATGATCCTTTCAATGTACTGCTGAATCTGCTTTGCTAATATTTGTTGAGAATTTTTGCATGTACATTCATCAGGGGTATTTTCTTTTTTCATAGTATCTTGTCTGGTTTTGGTATTAGGATAATGCTGTCCCCATAAAATTATTTTAGAAGAGTTTCTTCCCATTCTATTTTGTGGAATTTGAGGATTGGCATTAATTTCCTTTGAATGTTTGGTAAAATTCACCAGTGAAGCCATCTGTTTATAAGCCAACTTACCTTATGACCCCCTTCACCCATTTCACCTAGACCCCACTCTACAGATTTGACAATCAGCAGTCTGTTCTCTGTATTTATGAGCTTCATGTTTTTGTTTTGTTTAGCTTTAGATTCCATATGTAAGTGACATTATATGGTATTTGTCTTTCTCTGGCTTATTTCACTTAGCCTACTGTCCTCAAGGGCCATGCATGTTGTTGCAAACAGCAAGATTTCATTCTTTTTATGGCTGAATAATATTTTATTGTACATGTAATATACATCTTTCTTCATTCATTTATCAATGGACACAAGTTATTTCCATACCTTGGCTATTGTAAACAATGCTGCAATGAACAGGGAGGTGCATAAATCTTTGAGTTAGTGTTTTCATTTTCTTTGGATGAATACCCGGAAGTGGAATTGCTGAATCATATAATAGGTTTCTTTTTAATTTTCTGAGGAAACTCCATACTGTTTTCCATAGTGACTACACCAGTTTACATTCTCACCAACAGTGCACAAGGATTCCCTTTTCTCCACATCCTTGCAATCATTTGTTATTTCTTGTAAGTGCATAGTTCTGTGGCATTAAGTTCATTTACACTGCTGTGCAACTAATCTGCAGAATTTTTTCTTACCCCAACTGAAGCTCTATAACTATTAAACAGTAACTCCCCATTTCTACGTTCTCCCAGCCACTGGTAACCACCATTTTACTTCCTGTCTCTATAAATTTAATTGTTCTAGATACTGAGTGTAAGTGCAATTTTATAATATTTGTTTTTTTATGACTGGCTTATTTCACTCAGCATGTCTTCAAAGTTCACCCATGTTGTTACAGGTTTCCTTCCTTTCAAAAGCTGAGTAACATTCCATCAATTGCATGTATATACCACAACGTGTTTATCCACTTATCCACTGATGGACATTTAAGTCGTTCCACCTCTTGATTACTGTGAATCATGCTATGAACATGGGTGTCCAACAGACTGTACAATGTACTATCCAAAATACATTTTTATGCCTATATTTTCCTCATGAATCCTTCCTTTTCTTTTAGGTTTAAACTGTCTTTACTTCAAGATCAGAAAATATACTCGTTTATTTCCTTTAACTTCTTTTCACATTTAACTCTTCCCATCTATCTGTAATGCCAATTTTTAATAACAATCTTATTTCCTTGTATACCCAAATCTGTCTCTGGACTTTCTAGTCTGTTTCAGTACTCTGTCTTTCCATTCTTGCAGTAATACACTACTGTTTTACTTTATTTTTTTGCACTGGAGGATTTTATTTTTTATACTTTTTTGTATAGCTTTATAATAAATTTTAGTTCCTCATTTTTTAAAATTATCTTGCCAGTTCTCACCAAATAAATTTTAGATAATTTTGATAAATTAAAAATGTTGACATCTGGGTCAAAGAAATAAACATAAAAATTAAACCACAGAAATACTAGAAAAAATTCTTTAAGATAAGTCTTTCTAAAATGGGATATAAAAGCTGAATATTATAGAACAGACATATGAAGAATTTTTTTAAATCACTCAAAATCCTTGAAGAGATAAGACTGGTAACATGCAGTAAGACTAAACATAACCAAGAAGCACAGGGCAGAAAAGCATAATAGTTGAAATAAAGATTTACACAAATTTATAAAAATCAGAAAAATATTAGAATGGATAAGCCAAAGAATGAATTAATGAGCTAGAAGATCAGGTAGAGGACAGATGCAGAAAGCATTAAGAAGAGATTTGAAAATAAAAAAAGGGAAAATACTAAAGTTTAGAAATACAGAGGTTAGAAGTGGCAGAATCCCTGTGATAAATTTATCAGAAAGAAAAAAATGGAGGAGTGCCTGGGTGGCTCATTTGACTGAATGTCCTACTTTGGCTCATGTCATGATCTCACAGTTCATGAGTTCAAGCCCCACACTGGGCTCGCTGCTGTCAGCCTGTTAGGGAAGAGCCTGCTTCAGATTCTCTGTCCCTCTCTCTTTGACCCTCCCCTGCTTGCACTCTCCCAAATATAAATAAATACAAAAAAAAAAAAGTCAGACTGACCTATTTAAAAAATAATAAGTAAAATGAAGAAAGTAAAATATTTGAAAAAATGACCAATAATTTTGCAGAACTGAAGAAAAGATGAAATACCTCAGATTAAAGTTTCTGGAATACATTCTGGCACACAGATTTCTAATAAAGAAGTATTTGTTGCATGAATGATGAATATGAAATAAGACAGAAAAGCAACTACATCCGGACACATTATAAACTGGAAAAGACAGATGGAAAATTTCAAAATCTTCTAGAAAGGAACTACAGGCCATATAGACAGCAAAAGAAATAAAATTGATATCAGAACTTTCAAAAAGCAACATCAGAGGTAAAAAAAAATAATAATAATAATGTAGTATTACTTTCAAAATATTAAAGGAAAAGAATTTTGAACCAAAAATTTACAATCAAACTAATCATTTAAAAGTAAGGGTTAATTAAAGGTATTTTTAGGGGGGAAAAAAGGGCCTTAGAATATTTACATACAAACATCCTGTTGAAACTACTTTTACATAGGCACTCAAATAAGAACTGAAATCAATCTATGAGGACGCTATGTGATATATGGGAGTAAAAGTTACTAAATAACCTAATAAAGTACATTTTATATAAAAAGTAAGAAAAAGGACAGCTGGATGCTTAAAGAATACCCCTAACAATCCAGAACTAAGATTCAACAGAACATCAACATGGTTACTTGGAAACCGAGGGTGGCAGATAGAGTGGAGGAGACCAGAAGAAAGTGATAAAGCAACTGAAGTGCTTGTCTTATTTAGAAGGAAGACATATATGCTACATATACATTATATATAGTTTGTATATATGGGTTTGTATGTGAGAGAGATTTAAAAACTGTGGAAAATAACTAGAAGTTTAGTAAACAGAATGTAAATAATTTCCAAAGAAGTGTTAGTACAATAAATGAAAATGAATTAAATTCATTAATCAAAAGATAGTCTCTGAGGTTAGATAAAAACAAGATTCAGCAATATACTTTATAAAACAAACCACAAAAGATACTAAAAAGGTTGAAAATAAAAGGATAGGAAGAAGATGTATCAGGAAATATAAACCCTGGCAAGTAGTTAGGCTTTGTTTATTTACCCCATTCATGAATAATTCAGACCTTTCCTGGTCTAGGCTCAGCTCCCTGACATTCCTAGGCCCGTTGATTCCACCACTGCATTAAACCTTACAGGTTAAGGAGTATCTGTTTATTTCTTTTACAGGAAAGGTCTTCACTTGCTGTTTCCTATTATGACTTCTGGTCCTTTTTCCATATCGGGCACCTGCAGATTCTTCTTTATAGTTTTCAAACTCAGCTGTCTATTTTTTTAGGTTTTATTTTTACTAGCATTTCCATACATTTGAAAAGGAAGGGAGCTTCTCCAGTCTAGCAATTTGTCCAGAAGTCCTCAGAACATCCACTTTAAATACAACTGAAAACAAAATCCAAGTTACTTAAATTCTTCATCTATATTATAAAATGATAAAGCTCAACTGATAAAGCTATGAAAAGTAATAAAATGATAGGATAGTCCTTGGTACATATAAAATATTCAAATACTGCCCTTTATACTTACCACTAATTTTACATTCTACCTAAAGACAGACAGAATCATAAGCATGGAATAAAAATTCCATTTTTCCTTTTTCAGCTTTCACTGGATTGCAACTGCTCTGTGGGTAAATATGCTTCCTCCAAAATTTTTTTGAGAAAAAAAAAAAGAAAAAGGCAACTATTAAAGGAGCAAATTACAGTAACGATCCTTATGAGTCATTCAGTTAGGAAAGTGATTTCTCTATGATTTTATCTTGAAACCTAAAATCCAAGATTCTATTCTGAGACCTACCACTGACTTTTTGGTTGACCTTTATCATGTCTCAATATTTGTTTCTTCTTGAAAGTAAAAATGATAGCTTAAATTATTAAAACATTATAACATTATTATTAATTTATTAATAAGATTATTAAACATCTTTATTGCTGTTTTCCCCATGCAAAAAAACTGTAAGCCATTACACATAAATACTAAGTATTTCCTACTTAAAGATCATACAGCTTAATTCTCTCACATTTTAAAAGTGGTTCTAAGGACACCTGGATGGCTCTGTCGGTTAAGTGTCCAACTTCGGCTCAGGTCATGATCCTGCGGCTTGTAAGTTTGAGCCCCACATCAGGCTTGCTGTTGTCAGCTCAGAGCCTGGAGCTTGCTTCAAATTCTGTGTCTCCCTTGCTCTCTGCCACTCCCCCGCGAGCGTGCTCTCTCTCTCTCAAAAATAAACATTAAAAACATTTTTTTAAATAAATAAAAGTGATTCCAAAAATAATGAAAAAGGCTCCAAAATAAATGGTCATGTTTCTGGGATATTAACTGGACTTTTCTCTCCTTAACTACTTAAACCATTCAAGTGAGAATTCAGTCTGTGAAAGTGGATTTTGCTCAGAACAATATTTTCTGGCATCCATTCTGTAACATTTTCCCAAGAATGTGACAGTTGTATTCCAGATCAAGAAATTAGCATCGTAAACATGATAAATTTAACCAACAGCATGTAAATCATCAAGACAAACACCCTTTAAAATAAACTGTCCTCAACAATGCCCTTAAAACTATGCTTTTAAAAGTCCTTAAAGTAGGGGCTATCAGGTGGCTCAGTCAGTTAGGCAGCTTGATTTTGGCTCAGGTCATGATCCCAGGGTCACGGGACCTAGCCTGTGTCAGATACACAATGAGCATGAAGCCTACTTAAGATTCTCTCTCCCTCTCTCTCTTTCTCTCTCTCTTGCTCTCTCTCTCTCTCTGTCCCTCCTCCTTTCTCCCCTCCTTGGGGGCTCTGTCACTCTCAAAACAAATAAATAATTTTTTTAATTTTTTAAATGTTTATTTTTGAGAGAGAGCACAAGTGAGTGCGGGGAAGGGGCAGAAAGAGAAGGGACGACAGAGGATCCATAGTGGGCTCTACACTGATAAGCACAGGGGCCCATGTGGGGCTTGAACTCAGGAGCCTTGAAATCCTGACCTGAGCCAAAGTCAGATGCTTAACTGACTGAGCCAACCAGGTGTCCCTAAAAAAATTTTTTTAATCCTTAAGGATGGGGTGCCTGGGTGGCTCAGTCGGTTAAGAGTCCGACTCGTGGTTTTGGCTCATGGTTCATGAGTTCGAGCCCCACATCAGGCTCTGTACTGGAAGTGCAAAGTCTGCATGGGATCCTCTCTCTCTGCCCCTCTCCTGCTCATGCTCTCTCTCACTCTCAAAATAAACGAATAAACTTTAAAAAAAAGGCCTTAAAGAAAGTTTGTAGTATATTTTATACAGTTCTATATTACCTTTTACAATGATCATGTACTACTTGTATAATCTGCAAATGGAAATTAAAAAAATAATAAAGTAGGTCGACTTCCACTTGGTTTGCTCTGGAGAACCACAGTGTTCTGGGGGAAAGACTAATGAGTCTGCTTCAGATAAGAGGCAGAGGGAAAGAAATAAAAGGTACTTTTATGTATTTCATGTTTTCTAACTCAGCCACCAGAATAAGAAAGGAAGCAAAAGATTCAGGACAGAAGCTCAATCCAGTAAATATAGGTAGCACTTCTGGGTTGGTACTGCTAAGTATTATATCTTTCAGGTATGTAAGCATGGCAGGTAATTCAGAAGACTATTCGAAGTAAATAAAGATAAATGGTCAACTTGGCTTAGCTATTTATGTATATTACCTTCAAAATCACACAAAGGCAAATTTATGGTATAAAAAAATATAAACAAGCAGTATCCACTAATCCCAGCCAAATCAAGGCAATACATACTAGGAGAAATTCAGCAAAATAAGAATAGTACTAGAAGACCTTAGTTCTCACTGCAACTCTAAACAAACTCTTTGGGTTTCAATTTTCTCATTTTATTTTTTTAAGGTTTCATGCTCCCTCAAAAAAATTTTTTAACGTTTATTATTTTTGAGAGAGAGGGAGAGAGAGAGCACATGTGTGTATAAGCAAGGGAGAGGCAGAGAGAGGGAGAAACAGAATCTGAAGCAGGCTCCAAGTCAGCACAGTCAGCCCTACACAGGGCTCAAACTCACAAACTTCGAGATCATGACCTGAGCTGAAGTCGGACGCTTAACCAACCAGGCACCCCATATTTTTAATTTTTTTAATGTTTATTCATTTTTTGAGAGAGAGCAAGACAGAGCATGAGTGGGGGAGGTGCAGAGAGAGAGGGAGACACAGAATCCGAAGCAACCTCCAGGCTCTGAGCTGTCAGCATGACATGGGGCTCAAACGCATAAACCGCGAGAACATGACCTGAGCGGAAGTCGGACACTTAATGGACTGAGCTGCCCAGGTGCCCCATCAGTTTTTTCATTTCATTACTTATTATTTTAATTTTTTTAATGTTAATTTATTTTTGAGACAGAGAGACAGAGTGTGAGCTGGCAAAGAGGGAGACACAGAATCTGAAGCAGGCTCCAGGTTCTGAGCTGTCTGCACAGAGACCAATGTGGGGCTCAAACTCACAAGCTGGGAGATGATGACCTGAGCCAAAGTCATTTGCTTAACCGAATGAGCCACCCGGGCGCCCCAGTTTTCTCATTTTAAAGTGAGGTCCATTCCAACTCTAAAATTCTACTATTATTTATCTCCTTTCTTTCCTCAATATAGATAGCATAGATACGTGGTGTAAAGTATATCCAACAACTGGTCTGGAACTGATTCTCCTCCTAACTTCAAAAGATGAATTAGTATGTGATGTTAAACTACTTAACTAAGGCTATTTCCTTTAGCTATCCTACCCTAGTTTGCTCATACAATTTTCAATCACTTAACATTTACTAAGCATCTGTATGTTAAGCAATGGAACTAAAGAGAAACAAGACACAATTCTAGCCTCAAGGAAATTTATGGTTTTGAAGTGGCAAAAGACAGGTTAATTACCATTTGGAACAATAAATGTTACAGAAATAAGACAGCACTAGCACAAAGAGATCACCCAACCCAGGTGCATGTATACAGAGGCATGGATAAGGAATTTCAAGAAGAGGTAACACTAAGATAGAATCCTGAGGATGACCACCAGGCAGGAAGAGACAGACAGGGTTGCAGAGAGAAGATAAGCATGTGCACAGGTATGGACACCCATTCCCACACAAGAAAGCAGGCTACACTGAAAGGATAGCAAAAACCAAAGTACAGTGGGTAGAAAATGAAGCTAAAGAAGTGGGAGGAATCACATAATGAAGTACCTTGAGATTGTGTTGCTTGATCTTAATGATGGCAAAAAGCAATTTAAGACTTTTAAAAAGGCAGTCACATAATTCAAGTAGTGTTTAGAAAGGTGTTGCTACTGAAACTTTGGAAAACAGACTAAACAGGCATTAGGTAAGAGACAAGGAGACCACTTAAAGTATAATGACCAGACTATGAAGTAGGTAAGAACAGCAAATAAGAGCAAAGAGGCTAGAATGACACCCAATTTCTGGCTCTAGCAGTAGGAAGTTGCTGAAAGTAATTTAAAAGAAAATAATTTAAAAGAAGCAATTAGCATTTTTCTGTTGTATTTATTCTAGTAGTGGCAACTAAACAATATTGCAAAATTTTAAAAAACAAAATTCTTGTTACTTTATCAGACAGTATTTACAAGACCAGATTAGTGATAAAGACCAGTTTTTTGACAGTGTCAACTGTGAGACTATAACAGGCCACATTCTAACAATATATTTAGACTTTTTAAAGAAAATAATACAAGCAGTTGTGTTTACAATGAACTCTTTGTGCTAGGTATCTCATATATCTATATATACATTTATTTCTAAAATTGCTAAGATGTATATATAAAATACTCATCTTCACTTGAGAGAGTTGACATAAATAACTTCTAAAGGTCAAGGATTCTAAAAATGGGTTGCGGAGTTACTGACCTCTTTCTAACCCTATAGGGTTCTAAATTGTGCAACTTGCACAGACCAGTAGAGGGCTGCAACAGCTCAGAGAAAATGGTTAGTCAGCCTCCCTTGCATCTCTGGCACTGGAAACTGAAAAAATTACCAAAGCTTAACACAGGAATCTAACAGGCGCTACGTATTCACTTCACTATCAACAAATTCTGAAAGAGGTCAGGAGTAATTCCCTAAATCCTGAAAGCTTTCTAGAAATCTTCGTAATTAAACATTCTGTCACCAGCTGCTTTCTCTTCTGTCAAAATGTAAAGTGTTGGAGGCCAAGTAAAATCTCACTGACATACAGTAATTAGGAGGAAAAAAGTCAAATAAGTTAGCAAATCACCACTTCCTTCCAGACTAACCTTCCTAAAACAATTATGTTGTTAGGTTACTCTTACATCTACTTTATCAATTTCTTTCTGCAATATAGTACAGTGTTGAAATCTAACTTTCCTTTGCCTAGATTTTAAGGCAGATTTTTACCTCACATATACAATCTTGTTTTCAACTCCCCTTGTCAGATCACTCTCACTGTTATATACAATACGCAATAGAGTTAAAAATGGAAAAGGACGCTGAAGTGAACTTTGAAGAAAAAAACAAAATTATATAGGTCTAGAAAAAGGAAGTCTGTGCAAAAAAAAAAAAAAGGAGATTGGAATTCCCCTGAGGGAGCGAGGAAATGGATCCAGGAAAGCGTATTAGGGGGCTTCCACTGAATTTGTAATCTTTAATTCTTAAGCTGGTGATACGTACGCAGGAGTTGATTATATGCTGTTTTCTGTACTTTTTTATTATTTAGTATTTCAAAAGAAAAAGATTTTGCTATTTTAACTCTGCTCCCTCTCCTGCCCCTCAAAAGACAACAGCTGATCTTTGCAACGAAATCTGGTGCCATTCTAAATATGACTCACAGTTTAATTCCAAGTAATGCCCTAACTCACTTTTACTGCTTTCTTTAAAAATGATAGGGCACATACTTTACCTTTAAATGGTAGGATTTTTAATGATTTACATAATTCACTGCAGTTTTAACAGTAGTACATAAATATGTGAGAGATTCAGGATAAAGGTCATGGCATTAAAAAAAACAACAGTTTACGAGAATCACTGCCTCTATGAGATAAACCTATAACCCTGATATTTCTCTCTACCTATGCCCACTTTATGCAATTATAGGTAGCTGGAATTAGTACCTTATGAGACACCAATGCTAACGGAAGAATTAAGTTTTCTCTAATTTGCATACCACACTTTTCCCACCCTGCTCAACTACAGTGTGAGTTGTAACACTGCTTCAGACTAAGCAAAAATTTATAGCTTCCGTATGATTTCACACCAGGGTTGAATTGTTTGGGTTTTATTTCAATCCTGATCTACTACCTCACTTTTTCTGTATCCTGCACACTTTCCAACATTAACCTACTTACTATACCACACACAAGAATTCAGGTTAACTATATTTCAGGGCATTTAAAAGAAAACATGCTCTAAACTGGCGTAGGGTAGTAGTGTGTATTATTGGTAGCTTTCTTAGCAAGAGAAATTTAGAAATATAAACTGGTTCCCTACCGAAGTATACTGAAGAGAGTGATAAGGAGAGATATATGGTAATGGGGGACCAAAGCAAATTCGATGCATTCTAGTAACTGTCAGTAAGAAAAGTGTGGTACTACGAAAACTCCAAACCCAATGGGAAAGAATACATGCATATTTTGCTTTACTTTTAAAAGAGAACATTTCTGAGGGCACCTGGGTGGCTCAGTCGGTTGAGTGTCCTGACTTCGGTTCAGGCTATGATCTCAATGGTTCATGGGTTTGAGCCTCACATTGAGCTTTGCACTGACAGCGCAGAGCCTGCTTAGGATCCTCTGTCTCCCTCTCTCTCCACCTCTCCCCTACTCGTTCTTGTTTTTTTTCTCTCTCTCTCTAAAAATAAACATTAAAAAAAAAAATCCTGGATATATAATCACAAAAATGTTATAAACTGGAAAAAAAAAGAGGCAAATCCCATGGACTGTACCACCATTAAACATTTTATGTATCAAAAGGAAATATACTATAAAATAATGCCAAAATATACAAGTTTAGGACTATTTAAGAATATAACAGTTCTACTTCAAACCTGAACTTAAATTCCCAAGTCAGTGATTCATAGTATTTTCTGGACAGACCTATTTCAGACCCTGAAAGCATATTCAGTAAAGAATTTGCAATATAATTTCAAAATGTTTACAGAACCTGTCCCTAATTTTGGATCCTTGCTTTAAGTAACTATCTCTTCACGCTACATTTTAAGTTCCATACAACCAGATAATGTCTTTTTCAGGTATAGAGCACGGGGACCTAAAACCTTAAAGCCTAACAACCTTGTCAATGATCTTCTGGTCTCTTACTGAATTTCATTCAATTTCTGTAATTGTTTTCTAAGAACATTTGCATTACGTTGTTTCCCATCTCGCAAATTCTTTTTTTTTTTTTAGTTTATTTCCTTTTAGAGAAAGAGAGCACCCACAGGAGAGGGGAGGGAGGGAGAGAGGATGGGAGGGAGGGGGAGGGGGGGAGAGAGAGAGAGAAAGAAAGAGAAAGAGAAAATCCCAAGCAGGTTCCTGTCAGTGCAGACCCAAATTCAGGGCTCAATTTCATGAACCGTGAGACCATGACCAGAGTCAAAAACAAGAGTTTGGTGCTTAACTGACTGAGCCACCCAGGTGTCCCGCAAATTCATTTTTTTTAAAGTCCCTCATCCTAGTAATCTCATGTACAACCCTTCTCCCTTAGTCCTCTTATGCTAATCAGACCATTCTCCTGTCACTGGCTTTGGAGTAGTCCTTGCTCATTCATAAATATGCGATGACTCTACCATGTGGATGAAATCTGGGTATACTACACTGAACAAGACAGACATCATCTATGTCCTTGCAGGGCTTAGTACATTCCTTTTCACACCAACCACAGAGCAATTTGGATGTTTAAGAATAATGAAGTCTTCCTATTTCTCACGTTTATACTTTGTTCATTCAGTACTGTCTTTGCTTATATTTTCCCAAATACCTGCCTCGACAATGACAAATGCGGTGCTGTTCATAAAAACATTTATTTAAAATGTATTAAGTATGAAATGTTTAAAACCTTCTTTATTATATCCATAATATTTGTTCTACTTGAAAATTGAGAAGTAAAAACATAAAAATTCCAGTTCAAGTTCAATATGCAGAGATAAACTATCACACTGTCAGACTGGATCATTCAAGACCTTTCACTCCTTGTAAAAATCCATAATCTGTAATGCAAAATAACTATTTTTCACCAAAAGGCTAAAAATTTATCTATTATTTTATCCTTCTTTCTCTTAATGTCACCAAATTTTTTGAAGGTGTAGTTTTGTAAGGAAGCACTACAATCACAGATTTAAATCAAATCTCATCTCTAAAATAGGAATAAGATATGGGGCACCTAGCTGGCTTAGTCTGTAGAGCATGAGTCCCATTTGGGTGTACAGATTATTTAAAAAAAATTAAGGGCACCTGGGTAGCTCAGTCAGTTGAGCTTCCGACTTCGGCTCAGGTCATGATTTCACACCTCATGGGTTCGAGCCCTGCGTCTGGCTCTGTACTGACAGCTCATACATAACCTGGAGCCTGCTTCAGATTCTGTGTCTCCTCCTCTACCCCTCCCCCACTCTAGTTTGCTCTCTCGCGCTCTCTCTCAAAAATAAACATTAAAAAAATTTTTTAATAAAAAAAATTGGAATGTAACAAACTTCACAACATCACCGTAAGGAGTGAATGAAAAGTTAAGTGGAGAGCCTATTATCAACCACAAAACACTTGTAATTATGGCTATACCAATCAAATGGTACTTCATAAAGAATAGGACTTAAATGTGAGACTCTAGTTTTCCCCTATGCTCACAGGATTCTGCTGGTATTTTCTGCTGCTTCCTCCCTAATAACTAAGTTCACAAAAGATATAGGCAGAAGAAATTCTTGGATTAGGGGTGTGAAGAAATAATGAAAGGGGCCAAAGAGTTATCATCTCAGTAAGTTATCATCTCAATAACTTTCAAACACTCAAAATTAATAGTATGGAAAGAGCCCATTTCTTCTGGGGTTTGCCAAAAGGTTGTAAAATACAAGTTCTCATTCAAAAGATAAATTAGAAAAAATATTTATAACCTATAGAAGATTAACAACCTCTAATATACAAACATCCATAAAGAGAGATCAGAGAATTGTTAACTCTTTTATTACAGGTTTTTTACTTTAATAATAAGCATATATTAATTCTGTAAAAAGTGTCTTAAAAATTGTTTAAATATTTGATTGCCATTCCTAGAAGTTTTCAGTAGAAAGAACAGAGAAAAATGGCCAAGGATACAAAGTATCGATTCACAGAAGAGCTAATGCAAACGATGTATTAGCTAATGATCCAAATTCCTGTAGCTAAAATCAATATTCATACCATAATTAAAGACAAAGGCCCTGAAATACAAGTGGTATACTTAAATCAACTAAAACAAATTTAATTGTCAACCAACGATAGGTATTTTCTTTACTGAGTGTTTGCAAAAGCAAGGGAACACCAGTGTCTGAAGGGGAAGGAGGAGCCATGAAGTAGGAAAAAGGACAAAAGAAAGGAAGAATGAGTAAGCCAATTTGCTATCAAACATTCCTGTTTACTTTCAATGATAAGAGGACAAATAGAAACTCAGTAAGGAGGTTATTTTTTGTTCTATTCCAATTCAGTTTAAAGAGAACACTCATCTTTATTCTTGGGATGTTTTAGTAACAAACTTACATTTATACAGGACTTATAAAGTTCAAGTTAGTTCTTGAGTCTAGTACTCAAGATACCTAAATATCTAAAGTTGGAGATATTCTGATGACAACTTTTTGAAGTTATTCTCATAACTAGATAATATATCTTCTCTCGTCATTGATTAAAACAACATATAAGGTACCTAACCTACCTCATGTACAGAAGCTCAATAAAAGTTCTTTTCCTTGATCACCAAATAACTTTCAAATACTCAAAGTCTGGTAAAAAGGACTTACTTTAACTCAGAGGTTGCAAGACTTTTAGTATTAGTATTTAGAACAATTTACCATTTAGAATAGAATGTAACAAGGCTTTCTTCCTAATTGTAATACGTTTGTTCAAACTAAGGTAGAAGTATTTAGTAAAATTTTAATTTTCTCATTTGTCTTTAATATCATTAACCATCACCACAAATTAGTAAAGTGGTATAAAGAATGTTTTAGTATTTACTTCTATCCTGCTTAAGTTTCTGAAGAGGTATAACAAAATAGAAAGCCCTATACGATGTGCCATTGGTGGAAAAGAAAATAAAAAGTATGGTAGGTGTGTTTCTCCTCTCTTCCTTTAGATGAGCTAATGCTTCTGTTTTGCGAGTGGATTTCAAAAGTCTAACGTTTTGCCAGAGAATTTTAACCTGGATCCAATCCATGGTTCAACATCATCAGCTTAGCTCATGTTTTGCTGATCTTAGAGTAGTTGTGAAATTCAAGGGATCTCATGTAAAAAGTACTTCTTGAACTGCAAAGTATCATTAAGTCTTACCTACTACTGCATCCTGAGTAAAAGTAGCTACTTCTAGGAAGAAAGAACCACACATACATGGTTTCTGTTCTCTATTAGAATTCAGGGGACAGACAAAACTCCATGTAGGAGGAAGAACAATCTGAGAAGTTACAAGGTTCGTTCAAGCAACAAGGTAGTTTAAAAATATGATATTCAAGGGCGGCTGGCTGGCTTAGTTGGGACAGCATGCGATCTTGATTTCGGGGTCCTAAGTTCCGGCCCCACAATGGGTTTAGACATTACTTAGAAACAAAAATAAAGCTTTAAAGACCAGGAAAAATATGATATCACTAATATTTGTGGTATTGCCCCCAATTATAATGGCCCAAATACAAACTGAAAACCGGAAAAGTAGACTACATATTTAAATCAATTTCAGTGCAATAGCAAATATTAAGGCAATGGCCAAAGAAGACATAATTTTTTAAATCCCAAAGAAAAACAAAGATTTCCAAACTATAACTTGCAGCTTCATAATTTACCTCTTCTACTTATCTCAATTTGGGAGCATTTCTGCATTTAACTTAATTTTCTAAAAACTTAAGAGTTTAGAATTTGGAGGGTCTCAATAATGGAAAACCTAGTCTCAGATGCTGTTTTCTAACCTGGACAACTTTACTATTGCTGAATCTATTCCTTTACCAAAGTCCTAAATGAGTTGTTGGTGATCCTTTTTTCTACAGTCACTATGATTAAAATATGTTTCTTTAGAAAAATGGCAACAAATAGAGGTGGAGTTTGTTAAAATCACCTCTTCTAATGTTAAAAACTGTAGTCCTGTAGCTGGTGAGATTAATTTGCTTCTGACAACTAACACAAAAAAACCCAACAGTTACCTCACAAAAAGGCTTGCTGCCTACCTAGAATTCTAAGATTCTCATAAAGGTATTTACTTTTCTTTTTGGTTTTTCTGACCAACGCAGTAGAAGAAGAATAGCTGGCCTCTAGACATTTTCACAAAATCTGAAATTTAAGAAACACTGCCCTAAAACTTTTCAAAATCAGCTAAACATTCTTAATCAGAGGCAGAGCCCAGACAAATGATTAAGAACGGGAACAATACAGTCTGTCATTTTTTTCAGGTCTATGAAATAACTACACATCGCATAACAGTTCAAAGCCTCATTTTCCTCAGTCATATATTAGAATAATAGTAACTGTTCAACAATATTATTTTGAAAATTATCTTGGATATTTTGCTTGAAACTCTGAACACATACATTCATAATTCAGTGCTTAAGGAATATTCATCATAATCTTCAAACTCAAGAGTGCAGGTAACACTGTAACACTACAACAAACAATATTAACATATTAGTTCTAATATTATCAACTTAAAGCACTGGAAGAAAGATCTTTAAACATAACAGGAAAAGCCAAAAACAAAAACTCTGTGTTAACATTTCTACATATTTAGATCTACAAGATAACCTTAACACTAACCATTCGAAGCTGAGTTTATAAAGGAAATTATCTCCTGTTATTGCCATATGTGGAAACTAGCAACAGACAAATTAACATTGCACCTAAGACACTTTCACTATTACTTTTAAAAAGCCACTGTTAAAGAAACAGATTATGCATGCATGAGTGTAAATGAGAATATTTTCAAATGCTATATGGAGAAACTTCATATTCTCCAGAGGAAGTCAGGCTCTAACAACTGCAATATTTAAAATGTTCATAAGAGGCTTTACTAAGATTAGAACTAAGTGGGGATCAGAAAATGTATCTACAGGGAGTTATAATCTGTAAAACAGCAGGGCTGGAAACAAAAAAGCTAAGGCTAAGCAAAACCGAGGGATCTAGACACCTTGTTACATAGTAAAACTGTATTTTTAAAACATCGCCACTTTGTATATGTATAAAAGTTTACAGTATACCACGTGCTTCCATATGTAATTATATTTATTCCATCCCTGTAAATTATGTAGGAAAATTACTCTTTTGTAGATTAAGAAGGTGCTGAAAGTTAATGCGATTTGTCAAAAACCAAAGTTAGGAAGTAGTAAGTCAAGAATTTTTTTTTACAACAAAAATTTAAACTGAGGCCTTCTCATTTCTATTTTATTGTTTCCACTACTCCATAAAGCTACTTCTTAAAGGAAGAGGCAAATTAGCATTTTCACAGAAAGGAATCTCTAGGCCAAAAACCACAGACTTTTTGAACTAGGCTATAAGATATTTCACTTTAGTAGGCCTTTATTTTCTCATCTGTAAAATGAAAAAACTCCCTTCCAGTTCTAAGGACAAATTGCCATGACTCTACCCTTTACACATTACAGACATTTTACAAATACATGTTGATGTTAATTTTAGGAACAAACTCCAAGTAACAAAGTAGTGTGTTAATAGCTCTTAAACTATTGCAATTATTAAACAAATTCTTCATGCCTTTCTGATAAATGTTGCTTCAGGATCAAATTTATATACAGAAATAGTCTAAACGTCTTATGGACTATGATGGAAATAATCTCATAAATCATTCTCTTTTTAGACTGAAATAATGCTCTTAAAACAGGATAATGAAAAAATTTAACTACCAGTCAACACCAACAAACTGAATATTTTTACTATTATTCTTCTCATTCCTTAGAATAAAAACCTCTTTTCCAATTAAGTGTTTTTCAAATATCCCACTGACTACCATTTTCTACAATCTACCTCAAAAGACTATCACATTTTCCAACAACTTATATACATACACACACACGCCGTAATAAAAACATCTTCCTTTTAAATTCATTCCACTGAGTAGGCACTTGTCTCCAAACATTTTCAACCTTTTTTCCCCCTTCCTTTGATATTCAAAGACCTAAAACCAGAAACTGAACATTATTTTTTTCACCTACTAAATTCTTTCCTCATCGGAATATTTTAGTTCTATTCTTCCTCAAATACTCCTCATGGAATACACACCCCGAGATTTTCACTTTCCCAGCTCTGCTTGGTCATAAAACCATACTAAACAACTATGGAAATCACAGTGACAAAAGAGATTAAAGGTATTTTTTTTAACTCCTTACCTTCCATGAATACCACTTAATACTTAGATTTTAGTTCACTTTAACACCTTGTATGCCCCTAAAATACATCACATCCCTGAATAGCTTGACTTTAGTCAAGCTGGCTGCAGATCTTCCTTTAAACGAAATTTTAATTAGTATTTGTGTTAACTATAAAAGATCTTTAAGAAGTAAAACTTTTCTCCTCTTGCCTATAATCTCCTGGGGAAACATTATGAATCTTTAAATTTTTTTTGCGTTTAGCCCAAATTAAAGATTTTCCCCAACAAAATTAGTTAATATAATGACTTGATCTTATACAGTCGACACTATCTCATTTTGTTTTTAAGCCACTTGGCACCAATAGAGCATATGTTCTGCCAGTTCTGAGCTAATCTCCAGGAAAGCCTTTGTATAATGATTGAAGAAACTGAAACAGATCAGTGCCCGAAATTTTGAACAGCCTACTTGAGCATATGTTTTTAATAAACAGTCAATTTATTTTAAAATAGCTATTTTACCAGTTCGCCTTCCTTCATAATTTACGTAAACCAATTTAAAATTAAAAAGGAACACATGACTAAGAACACAGGTTCATTTCAACTTCAGGATTACAGATAATTCCAAGGCTTTACACATCACTGATCTGCAACCCAATTCACCCGCGGGTGTCCGGTGGAAATTACAATGTCAAAGAGTACACTGCTTAAAATGTTTCCTACGGTTTCAACTGGTGCAACAGTGTTAACTTCCCATCCCAAACTGTTTCTTACTGTTATTATTAAAACAGCTGTCAGCTGGGCTTCGGTAACCTCTTTGTACAACCGTTTATTCAACGCTTTGGGATCCTTGAGGATGCGTCACACCATATTACCCCTCAAAATGAGATCTAAGAATCTGACGTGCTCCAAGGGTCTACGGATACCATTCGAATGGGCACTTGCAGAACGATGAAGAGAACCGAATGCTCAATGCGGCAAGGGCAGTTTACACTGGCATTTAAGACAGAACTGCAGCGTGCCGCTCTCATTTCCCTTGAGACTAATAAAGCGGCAGTTTGCCTTCTCCCTTTCATCTTCCTCTCCCCCAGACCCCGGTACCGCCGATGCTCCCTCTAGGAGAGGCCGCAGCGGTCTCCCGCGGCCGCGCCCGGACCCTAGCTCCTGGCGGGCGGGCGGGAGCGCGCGGCGGGCCGGGCGCGCCCCCACCTCCGCCCAGCCCCGCCCCGCCGGGTCCGGCCGCGGCACGCCGGCGGCGCCCTCTCGGGCCGCGCACACTCGCACACTCGCACGCACACGCTCCTCCTGGCCCCGCCATGTTCCGGGAGGCGGCGGCAGCCCAGCCCCGGGAGCGGCGGTGGCTGGGTGGGGGTGGGGCAGTGCCCGGCGAATCCCCCAGTACCACCGACCTGCTGGCGGCTCCCGGCCGCGCCGCAGCTACTCGGGACTCCTAGAGGGGCGGCGGCGGGAGGAACGGACCCGCGCCGGGGCCACTAACGGCCTGTCACTGTCAGGCCGGCGTAGTCTTGGGCCGGGCCTGACCGGGCGGCACGAGACAGGGTGGGCAGGGCGCGTCCCCTACCTTGCTCTCGGGAGGGGAGACGGGAGCAGCGCAGAACTGAAGGGTCTCCTCCCAGGCGCCGGGTACGGGGCTCGAAACCGCGCCCCTCCTTCCTCCTCGTCTGTCGCCACGCCCCCCTCACCCTCACGGACCCAAGGCACTATCGGCGCAGGAGGGTTTACCCCCTGAACGAGTGCCTCGGTGTTGCCGTCGCTGTCGTTGTCTTCGTCGCCGCTGCAACCGCCACGAACGCCGCGGAGGCCGGGCTTGAAAACATCTCCGGTCTCCGTCCGTCTCTCACCACAGCCTCCTCGCTCCCAGGACAGCGCCGCCCGGCGATTGGCTGCGACGCAGGCACGTGACTACACGGGCACGGGACGGGCGGCGTGACCGCCCCGCCCCCGGCGCCCGCCCGCCCCTTCCGCCGGCCCCTCCCCGCTACCCCGCTGCTCTTTCAGCTCTACGGAGAAGCTTCCCGAGCCGCGGGGCGGGGGCAGTCGGAAGGTACCAAGTCGGAGGCGGTGGGGGTGTAGGCCGGAACTCCTCTGTATGTGCTCGTACCTCCTCCCGTCACCTCATCCAGATGTTACCGTCTCCCTCCGCCGTCACCGGTCCGAAAAGAGTGGGGAAAATCTGAGGGTGAGCTATAAAGCAGGCCAGGCTCTGCTGACGCTGCCGGGAGAACGGGCTGTGCGGAGCCCGTTTTTGTGGCGACCATGGCAGTGGATGTGACTGGAAACTTCTGGAAATGGCGGTGGCGAAGAGGCTGAACATATTCACGTTATTTTTGCAGGACGGATGGGAGAGTTTGTGAGGTCCAACCCGGATAGTTAGGTCTAAAAGCAGAGGAGGGGAGTCAGCCCCCTAAACTCGCAGCTGCGAATGTCCGGCCCCAACGTGTTCGGAGACGCGGGGCGCGGCTGGGCGCCCACGTCCACGCCGCAGTGCGCTTGCGCACCGGCTGGGCAGCACCTGCGTCGGAGCCCGCGCGACCGGGAAACTTGCCGGGAGTTCCGCGGGGCAGCGATGCGCCCCCCTTCACCTGCGCCAGGTGGGGCTCCAGTGCAAGTTTTGAAAACACCTTAACGTGCACCTGCAGCAGGGACATGGCGAACCCAATATGCTCTCTCCCGTTCACACCTTCGAATAACCATTTTAGAGAAACTTAAGTACATTTCTCCACATCCGAGATCTAATTTCAGAGGGAACTGCTCAGATACTGGAGTAGAGTGCGTGAGGAAAATTTATGGTCTCGGCCTACCAGCAGCGGGTACTTACTTTCGGACGCTTTTTATTTACATCGAGGTTAGTCTGCGACAGTTCATACCTGCCTTTAACCACCAAAGAGGGGTTACATACTCAGAGAGAAACCATTTTATTGATTTAACTTCTGGACGCTTTTTATTTACATCGAGGCTAATCTGCGACAGTTTATGCATGCCTTTAACCACCAAAGGGGTTACACATTGGACGGAAATCACCTTCCTCGTCGTTAATACTGGCCTTACAGTAGTAAGTTGTAGTTTAGAAAGCACTTACTTGTGACTTAATGGAGTTACAGATTTATGTCCCTAATCGCAGTTGTGACACTTTAGACTTAACACAACCTTAAATCTCAACAAATTATATAAAGCATAAACTTGCATTTTTCCCTTCCTAGGTTCCTTATTTCTCCCACCTATAAAACATTAGGTTCAATACAGTAAGAGCACTTTATGGCTATAGGTGGAATACTGTTACCTTTAATATGCTTATTTGTGGCATGAGAAACAGAGACCCACTAAAAATTTCACCAACTCTGTTACTCTTCAAGTCATTGAATTCTCATTTAACTTATACTGTCAAAGAAAGTTAAGTCCATTAGTACTGATGGCAATGGCAATTGACATTTCTATAGTACCTCACTTCAGAATTGAAAGGTAACTAATCTTGAATTTGCTCTAGAAAATTAACCATAATTTATGGCAACAACTATACCTACAACCTTTTTACTTAGGCATTGACTACACTTGATGGGACACTACCTGTAGAAGAGCTCATTGTAGAATTCAGTTGCAAAAAAATTCTTAAGCTCACATTTATATGTGGCAAATTACATATTAGCTATAATTTATTATTAATTTTCCTTTTCAATGTGAAACTATACATATAAGACATTATAGATATTGCGGATAATGGTCTCAAAAGAAGTCTGAAGAAAACCAGATCTACAAGCTAGTTGGTTAGTAAGCTAATTAAGACTTAATTGAGCAAATGGGTAAAACACCTATTTTCAGAATAGGACCAAAAAAGTCAAGGACTCCAAGCATTAAACCTCAGTCTTACCCAAAGTTAAGCAGATTAAAGTGTGCATACAGGTGACTTTTTTAAGTTTATTTTGAGAGAGAGAGAGAGAGAGAGAGAATGAGAATGAGTGGGGGAGGGGCAGAGGGACTGTCAGGGCACCAAACTGTGAGATCATGACCTGAGCGGAAACCAAGAGTCAGATGCTTAATCGACTGAGTCACCCAGGCTCTCCACGGTTGGCTCTTGAACTACCTGGGTTTGAACTACTCATGAACAAACTTTTTTTGAGAAGTGTAGTATTAAAATGTATTTTATTTTTAACCTTTTCTGTAACTTTAAGAATACAGTATATATATAATAAATACATGTAACATAGAAAATAAGTGTTAATCAACTGTCTATGTTACCACTCAACAGCAGGCTATTAAGTTTTAGGGGAGTGGAAAATTACATGAGAATTTTCAATTTGGACAGAGGTGGGTTGGTGCCCCAACTCCCTTCCGCCACCTCGCACTGTTCAAGAGTCAAATATATTTGATATCTGTATCAGAAGCTATTCTGCAAAATTTACCTTCTCACCAACTCACTTAATTCTTTACAACTTTAGAATCAACCACCTTTATGTTTTGCTACATTAAGTCCAAATATATCAAATCATTCAAAAAATTCTGCCATATTTCAGGAAGGTGAATGTAATAAAATGAAAAGTATAATCTCGGATCATAGCTTATCATATGACTTAGTCTATATATGATACCTTTGCAGTGAAAAGTCTTCTATAACTGTTTTTATGTGCTGTAGGATTTTCTGGAGCAGGAGCCCCATCCAGTTACAGCAAGTAATTCTGAGCAATCAGTAGCTTTCTCTGGCAACTTTCAGTAGTTGCTACAAAAAAACTGGTTATTAGATCCTTTGTTATTAGGAAGAATGATAAATTATTGATTTATTTCTATTATTAAACAGTAGTAAGATTTCCTCCTCAAATACCCCCTTTAAAAAAAACAGCACAGAGTTAAGTACTGAGAAGAGGAAATGAGGAAGTGAGTGATAGTAAACACACATATGCCTACCTCCCCTACAGGTTTGAGAAATAGGCCAGGATATAGCAGTCATCTCTGAAAACCAGCAAGGAAATTTTAATCAGTGTGTTCATATACATTTTTAAACCATCTGGGATTACTGTAATAAAATTTTATCTGGCAGGTGTTTTTAAAAGCTAATAAGGAAACTATCATTTAAACCAGTATTCTTATATTAAAATTGATAGGATTAAGAAAAATAGGCAGAAAGATTAAGCAAGACTCAAAGTCCTAATATATACTGCTATAATACAATGTAAGTGATGATCTAAGAACTATAGAATGTTTTGATAATGGTATAACAGTAAGCCTATAATTATAATGACCTAAAGTTAATTTTCTAGTTCTAAAATATTACATAAAAATTGATTATCAGTGCCTATCCTTAATATATGTCTTTGTTTTTTCACCCAATATCTGAAGCTTCCCCACTCCTAACTTTTTGAGTAAAAAAAAAAAAAAACTATGTCTATGTATAAGGCATTTTTACAAAAGTCAGTAGAAAGTCAAGGGAGCCCTAGGGTAGAAGAGAGGTATTTTCATTGTGTTACCTTTCTATGCCACTTGTAAAATTACTGTTATTGTTTACCCTCTGTTAAATAACAAAAACAAATTTTTAAAGATCTTCTTGAAAATAATGTTTTTAAGCATCACTATTAGTGACGGATTAGTCTGTCAGAGAGCAAAGCCAAACAATGACTTTAAGAAATTCTCAAAGAAGCTATTAAAAATTTTTTTCAACTTGCAAAACTAATGCACAATAGCTAGTTTCTTGAACTGGATATAATACACAGAAGGTTTTATCCTTTGTTCTAAGTTGAAATATCAATATCAATATCAAAGTATTTTGTACCTTCCTTTTATAAACAGTCCTTCTAGAGACAACTACTTTATCCTCCTTACACCTACAGTCTGCTTGAGGTGTCACTACCAGTTGGAAATACATTAAAAACTGTATGCTGTAAATATAAAAATGTTTACAGGGAATTCTAACATAAACAAGATCTATAGAACAACCATGTTAACTTAAGACTTGGCTACAGCTAAAGATGGAAAAGCAAAATATATGTGAAATTCATAATAACCTAATGTTATTGATAAAAGTGACTTGGCATTTGAAAATGGAAATACTGGAATGACTGTTAACTAGATTATGAAATACTGTCTTCATAGTTAGCCACAGATAGCAAAAGACTTTAAAATGGTACTCCTAAGTATTAACATGACACTTATAGCAGCAAGTTGCTAAGTATACACCATGAAATGAACAAATAATATAAAAAGTTTATGTAGATAGGAGATTCATATTTTATTCCTCCTGGAACATATTTATAGTTGAATATAAATTAAAGTCCTGCTTGCACACCAAAGCCAGGCCCTTTGGGTGGTTCAGTCAAAGAGGTAAGACCTCCAGCTGGCTCACAAGAGAAGCGTCCACTCCTGAAAATAAGAGCAAGTAACATTAAATTGACTATTAATGATTACCATTTATAAATCTTTACTTAAAAAAATAATTGTTACCTTACAACATCTTAATTAGGTAACTATTTTTCACCCAAGAATCAGCATGGATTATTTAATTCAAACATTTCAACTGCTGCAAGATCTTTTAAAGTTAAATATGAAAACGGACATATGAAAACTCCCCATAAATATGAAAAATATAAAAGTAACACATTAATACCAGTTCCCATTTATTGAACAGTGTACATATATTGTTAACTCATTTAATCTTTATAACAATGCCATAAGTCAAATGATACTGGCCTTATTTTACAGATATAGAAACCAAAGCTTAGGAGATTCAGCATCTGCTCAAGGATTAGAGCTAAGAACCATAATTTAATAACCCAAACCCAGAGAACATTTTATTCTTTTTATATTTAAATTTTATTTAAATTGAATTTTATTTTGTTTAGATTGAGATCTATCATAGTGAACAGAAGAGAAAACAAATTTATACATTATGTTTGGAAATCAACAGAGGGATTGGAAGGAAATAGGAATTTAAAGGTTTTAGGAGGGTATCCTTTAGGGGATACCCTAAATATTTGTATTCTCATATTGAATACATATTTGTATTCATATTTTTAAAAGCTATGTTAGTAGTATTAACTTTTCAAAAACAGATTCCAGACTAGGGTGGCTACCACAGCCACAAAGAAAACAAGAACAGGTCCTTGATGCAGCACAGAGGTAGAAGAACCTGTCTTTTTTTCACCTCCACACATACTTTCCCAGGTAATCACTCCACTCTGCCCCTGTCTGACCTCCATTGCTAGAGCGCAGCTCAGCACCTTTACTCCTATTTCACCCTTTCTGTTCTCTGGCTTTGTTAATTTACCTTGTTCCTGCCATAGATTTTAACTAAAGAATTGTTCAGTTTATATCTTTTTACTCCTTGCTTTGCCCTTTACATTCTGTGGTCAGTCTTACAAGTGTCTTTTTAGAGCCACAGGAAATCATTTTTTGTTCAGGGGACAGGACAATGATACCACATAATCATTTTAAGATCTTTCAAGATATTACATTACACAACACAAGTAACTAAGTAGTGTATTGTAATGAAGAGTGCCTACGAAGTCAGAAATTAGGTATTATTTGCATTATAAGTTCACTATGAAAATGAGATCAAAAGACAGTCACTGTTGGTTCATTTGGGTGCCTCAGTTGGTTAAGTGTTCAACTCTTGATTTAGACTCAGGTCCTAATCTCATGGTTCATGAGATCGGGGCCCCACGTTGGGCTCTGCACTAACAGTACACAGAACCTGCTTGGGATTCTCTCTCCCCCTCTCTCTCTGCCCTTCCCCCACTCATGCCTCTCTCTCAAATAAACATAAAAACAAAAAGTCACTGTGAACTGTCAGAACTTAAAACTAATGTAGGGTAAGTGGCAAAATGATATCTAACTTTAATAAAAACAGTATTTGGCTTTGTAAATTTCTTATGTTAACTAATAATACAGGTATTTTACTGCTGCTCTTTAACTGCCAATGAAGTAAGTATTCTGGAGGCCTGCCTTCTCTTTACTAGGTTCCCTCTATGGTTCCAGCTCAGCTACCTTCTTTACTGACACAAAGGACCAATTTATTAGGAAGATTATAAAAACTGAGGTTTTGAGAATAAATGGGAGAATTAATCATGCACACTGCCTGAACTCTTCAGGGAATTGTGGACTTTTGTATAAGAAAGTAATTTCAAGAGTAATCTAGTCCATTTTCCTAGTTTGTTCCATGAAATTACAGTCCTATGACATACTTAAAGGGGAAAAAGGTTTCAATGGTCTGCTATATCTGTCTGCAAACTTTCTCCTTCCCTCACCCTTCACAAAATACAGATAAAAATGTTATAAAGGCTGTTACATCCTCTACTAAAGCCCACAAATTGTGTTTAATCTACTAATCTCATCTTTCCCCTCATTTTATCTGTAAATATGCCTCAGAACACCAGACAGGCAGCAGTCTAGCCCTTTCATTCACAATTGACACTAGGGTTTTCACTTCATAAAAAACAAACATTTGGGGCGCCTGGGTGGCTCAGTCGGTTGGGCGGCCGACTTCAGCTCGGGTCATGATCTCGCAGTCTGTGAGTTCGAGCCCCGCGTCGGGCTCTGTGCTGACGGCTCAAAGCCTGGAGCCTGCTTCCGATTCTGTGTCTCCCTCTCTCTCTGCCCTTGCCCTGTTCACGCTATGCCTCTATGTCTCTCAAAAAATAAATTAACCTTAAAAAAAATTAAAAAAAAAAAACAAAAAACAAAACAAAAACATTTGCCTTACATATTAAGCTTAAACTGCCATCTATTGATTACCTTGTTCTCATTACAACTTAAAAGGTAAATCTGGTTTTTCGGCCATTCCAACACTATTTATAATTCATTTTAACTCACTTGCATTCTAGAAAACTTGACCTTGTTTATGGTTTAAAAGAACTTTTTAAGGGTCCTGGGTGGCTCAGTTGGTTTAGCGTCCAACTTCGGCTCAAGTCATGATCTCACAGTTCATGGGTTCGACCCCATATCAGGCTCTCTGCTGTCAGTCTGGGACCTACTTCGGATCTTCTGTCCCCCTTTCTCTCTGACCCTCCCCTGCTATCGCTCTCTCTCTCTCTCTCAAAAATAAACATTTTAAAGTACTTCTTAAAGAAAAGGTACTTTATGAAAGTTTAATGTTCATCTTTTTAATATTGCTGAGATATATCCACCACTGCCCCCTACTTTTAGTAATAAAAAAAAGTAACTTTATGACCATAAAGTCAATTAGCAACCAATTATATATACTTTGTAGCCTACCTATATATTTTTACATCTCATAACATCTGCATCCCATAGCATTCTGCAAAATTTAAGGTATCTTTAGAAAACTATGAAGAATTCAAACTGGAATTAAAATTAGTTTATTAGCTAACCCATACAAAAAACAACTTCTATCTCATAATTAGTAATTAAAAAAATTTTTTTTAATGTTTATTTATTTTTGATAGAAACCGTGCAAGTGAGGGAGGGGTAGAAAGAGAGAGGGGGACACAGAATCTGGGGCAGGCTCCAGGCTGAGCAGTCAGCACGGAACCCAACGCAGGGCTCAAACTCACGGACTGTGAGACCATGACCTGAGCTGAAGTCGGATGCTTAATCAAGTCAGCCACCCGGCACCCCATCTTAATTAGTAATTTGGGAACATGTTTAGAAGTTATTTTCAGTACTTAAAAATGAAAATAAAGGGGTGCCTGGGTGACTCAGTCAATTAAGCACCTGACTTCAGCTCAGGTCATCTCAGGATCATGGGGGATCTAGCCCCGCGTTGGGCTCTGTGCTGACAGCTCAGAGCCTGGAGCCTGCTTGAGATCCTGTTTCTCCCTCGCTCTCTGCCCCTTCCCCACTCTCTCTCTCTCCAAAATGAATAAACATTTAAAAATTTAAGAAAAATGAAATTAACAATTTTAGCACAAAAATTTAATGTCAAAATAAAGTGTTGTCGTAATTGCTGTCAGTTTAATTTTTCCTTTCTAGCTATCATTTAGCAAAAATATAAAAAAGCAGTTCTGAACCACTTCTAGACCTGAATCTTTTATTGATTATGGCTAGGGCAGACCTGGTAATGGTTCTCTGGCATCAGGTACTGTTGAACCAGTTTAACTGTTCTGGTTACTCAATGACTCATAATGAGCACCTCTTTCACGTATGTGAGCAGAGAGCTTTATTATAAAAATACTAAAAAAAAGAAAAAAAAGAAAAAGAACTAGCTGGCTTTGGTCAATTTAAAGAATAACTCTAACTATATTTTGATTATTACTATCATTGCAGTCTCTTTCATTATATTATATATCCAAGAAATTAACTTGAGGAAGGAAAAGAAAAGTTTTTGTTTTCCAGTACAATGGGATAGATTTCTTTGTAGTAAATTTCCCTTCTTTCTATATATTCAAGTAGATACCAGAGGATTATCTGATAGGATTTTAGAGGGAAAAAAAAAAATACTTGTTTTAGATGACAAGTTGGTTTTGATACTATCCATAGCACCTGACAACTCCTATGAAGTTAGGGAATAAAATTTTTAAAATTAAGTTTACATTAGGTTAAGTCATTAAAATTTATTTTATAGAAATAAAAGCATACCTTGGCCCAGGTTTTGGAATTTTGCCAGCTTTGAGCTCATCAATAATTTCTTCAATATCCTTAGGTGTCAGATCCTCCTAAAAAAAAATAATAAAACAGCCATATTAAAATTACTTCCTACTACTGAAATCTGTGTAAATTCCTAGTATCAGTTAGTTTGTCTGTCTCTCTCAGCTCACAAGTCTGTCACCAAGGTACCAGTAAATGAATACCTCCTATATCTAGTATACACTGCTAAATGCAGTGTACAATAAGAGCTGCAGTTAAAGAGGCAATACAGAGTAATGCTTTATTTACTTATTTATTTTGATTTTTTTTAAGTTTATTTATTTTTGAGACAGAGACAGACAGAGCATGAGCAGGGGAGGGGCAGAGAGGGAGGGAGAGACAGAATCCGAAGCAGGCTCCAGGCTCCAGGCTCCAAGCTGTCAGCATAGAGCGCAACGCGGGGCTTGAACTCACTGACCGCGAGATCATGACCTGAGCCGAAGTCGGACGCTCAACCGACTGAGCCACCCAGGCGACCCCAGAGTAATGCTTTAAAGTGAAAGAGTTCTGCATTTGAGTTCTGCCTCCAATATTTAATAACCAGTAATCTTAGACAAGTTATTTGGCCGCCGTAGATTTGTTTCTTCACTTATAAACCTACTTCAAGAATGTTTTTGAGGATTCAGGGAGAAAATATATAAAACCGAACAGTGCTATGCCACATGCTCAACAAATGCTATGTCCTTGAAGAAACAGTGAGGTGCAAATAGTAATTAATACCAGTAGTCATAGTAACTTAAAAGTAGATGCCCAGTATCTATCCCTAACCTAAAGATATAATACTCTCATGAGATCATTCTTTCCTAAGTGAAATTTGCCCAGTTTCCAAATTCACTTAATTTTTGAAGGTAAAGGTAAAAAAAAAAATATATTTTTGGCACATTTTAATAATCCTGACCCTCCAATCCCCATTTCAACAAGAGCAGCTCTATATTTTATACACTATGTACCTGTGTAAAATTTTTACCTCAAGAAAGGGTTGTTAGTTATTTAAAATAACAAATATAATTAAAACACATAGACACACATACTCATGTGCCTAGCCGCGCCCTAGATTTAACCAAAAGACAGTCAAAACAGAATGGGGAAGATTAAACTAAGAGAAATGCCTAAACTATACTCTCTTCCCCCTTCCAAAACTGTTAAGTACTTAAGAAAAATATTTTATAAGACTCTGATACTGTGCTAGAGAAATCATGATTCACTACTGCATCTTCAGCACCCAGCCACATAGAAGTTCTTTAATATTTGTTCGATGATTAAACTTTTATAAAAATAAAACGCTTTCAAACTGCTTAGGGTCTAACAAATGCTCAAAACCTCATAGCCAGAAGGAATCTTTAACTCATCTAATGATTTTATCTCCCCCAACTCTTTATTATGAAAATTTGAAAATTATACATGAATACCCATATTCCTACCATCTATATACAACAATTTTTAATTTGTCATATTTGCATTATATGCACATAAGCCCCCCACTTTGGGTTGCATCATTTTGGGTTTCTGTTTTTTTTAAAGATGGCATTAAAGAAATTTTTTTTAATGTTTATTTATTTTGAGAGAGAGAGCATCCAAGTATGAGCAAGTGGGGGAAGGGACAGAGAGAGAGGGAGATACAGAATCCGAAGCAGGCTCCAGGCTCTGAGCTGTCACCGCAGAGCCCGACGCAGGGCTGGAACTCACAAACTGTGAAAAAAATGACCTGAGCCAGAGCCAAGAGTCTGATGCTTAACTAACTGAGCCACCCAGGCACCCCTGGGCTGCACCATTTTTGAAAGCAAATTGCACACATCATGGCATTTCACTCTTGATACTTCAGCAGACATCTAAGTAGAAGAACATTTTCTAAATAACACAATGTCACTACACATAATTAACAACAATTCTTTAATCAAATGTCAAGTTCATATTGAAAATCCACCCAACTATCCTCAAAATGTATTTCATAGCTCTTTTTTTCCCAAGCAGGAGTGCATCAAAGTTTATGTGACTATTTCGTTTTATCCACCAGTCAAATGAGATCCATAAAAGTTACCTGCCCTGGCTCAGTTAGTAGAGCCTCCAGCTCTTTTTTTTTTAATGTTTGTTTATTTTTGAGAGAGAGAGAGGAAGAGTGTGGGAGGGGCAGAAAGAGAGGGAGAGAGAGAATCCCAAGCAGTCTCCATGCTGTCAGCTAAAACCCACCAACAGTGAGATCATGACCTTTTAGCCAAAACCGAGCTGGATGTTACATCAACATAGCAGCTCTTGATCTCAGGGTCATGAGTTCAAGCCCCATGTCGGTATGCAGTCTACTTAAAATTAAAAAAGAAAAAATTTATCTTGCCAAAGACCATACCACTACTAACTAAAAGAATCTTTATCTTTTGGATAAATTCACAGGCTATTATATTTAAATTTACAGTGCTTCACACAAAGCCTTGACTGTCTAATCCCTGCAAATCAAGATCCTATTTATTACAAGTAAATTACAGAAATGTGGGAGAAGACAAAATTGTTGCCATATTTTCAAAGGACTTTTTAAGTTTTACTTAAATAATCTCCACAACCCTTGTGGGGCTTGAACTCATGACCTTGAGTGCCAGAGTCACACACTCTTCTGACTGAGCCGGCCAGACGCTCCAATGACTTTTTTTTAAAGTATGGGGGACGAAGAAGGTAAGAAATTTGAATTTCTGATGATTAAAATGAAGAAAAGCACGATAGAGAATGAGACCAACTCTAGAAATCTAAACAGCCAAAGAAATCAAATTTCATCTCCATTAAAAAATAAAACTGTAGATTTCCATTGCAGGACTATAGCTGACTAGCTATCCTGACTGACCTCCCACCCCAACTATAACAACTAAAAATACTAAATAAAATTAAAAAAACAAAAAATTGTAAAAGTCATCAATATGCTGACAAGGAAGAAATACCCAGAGGCCAAAACTCAGTGAAAACCCAGGCAGGCAAAGTGGAACACTAAGCAAACTTGGCTTCAGGTTTCATAGTCCAGAAGAGCAAGAGACAAAGCCCCAGGCCACAAGAGACATGGCCAAGCACAAAAAGTTAAGATCCTAAAAAACTATTCCCTCTAGGGTAAACTAGAAATTAAACTATTCCTCAAAAAGAACTCCTAGTCTAGAACCTTACACATTGGGGTAACAGTGGATGGTATGAAGAGAATGGAGCTTTCTTTTGCAATAGTAGTATTTCCAGGAGAAAGAGAGAACCACCAAAACAAATACTTTCTTGGAGAATCCACACTCACTCACTGCAAGACTAAAAGAATTTCCATTAACAAATTTCTAAGAAGTAGGAACTAACAAAATATTATGTATGAAAACCATTAAATATAATTAGGGTAGCAAGAAATCTTCTAAAAAGTAACTAGAAAATTCCACATACTTGGAGATTAATACTGTACTTCTAAAAAATACAGGCAAAAGAGGAAATCAAAATGCATACTTTATAATACTTAGAACTAAATGATAAAAATATTAGTTAGCAAAACGTCTGAGATCCAGCTAAAGCAGTACTTAGAGGTCTGATACCATTTCTGTAAAATTTTTAGAACAAGCGATATAGTATTATACATTAGTATGGCTGGATACATATACTCACGTAAAAACATATACTAGGAAAATATACACTAAATTTATGATACTGGTTATCTCTGGGAATGAAAGAGATTATAGGATTTGGGGGGCTTAGGAGTGGCTTATCTGCATCTGTGGCTTATTTCTACAAATAATAATGATGAGGATAAAAATAATAATACCTAATATTAGAGAGGTAAAATATTATGTTATGTCTTGGTGGTTATTTTCCATATTTCTATGTAAACTATTTTTCATCATTTAAAAATTTTTTAAATTTAGCATGATCTCCTAGAGCTAAATGCAAAAGTGTTCAAAGATAATAATTTTTAAAAACCTTCTCATAGACTACAATGTGAAAGTTAAAACTGACATATTTTATGCAAAGTGGCCTTTGCTTTTTTTTTAAGATGTATCTTTTTTTTTTTTTTAAATATTTTTAACGTTTATTTATTTTTGAGACAGAGACAGAGCATGAGTGGGGGAGGGGCAGAGAGAGGGAGACAGAATCTGAAGCAGGCTCCAGGCTCTGAGCTGTCAGCACAGAGCCTGACGCGGGGCTCGAACTCACAGACTGCGAGATCATGACCTGAGCCGAAGTCGGACTCTCAACTGACTGAGCCACCCAGGCGCCCCAAGATGTATCTTTTTAATGTTTATTTATTTATTTTGAGAAAGAGAGAGTGTGAACAGAGGAGGGACAGAGAGAGAGAGAGAGAGAGAAAATCCCAAGCAAGCTCTGCACTGTCAGTGTGGGAGCCTGATTACAGGACTCATTACCTGAGCCGAAATCGAGTCAGATGCTTAACTGACCGGAGCCACCCAGGCGCCTCCTCTGTTCTTTGCTTTTTAATAAACTTGGGAAAACAGAAAAGAACTCTTCTAGATAATTATGCCACCAGTTTCTTCTAAATGAATGATTCAGAAACCAATATCCACAGGAAAGTAAGTCAAATACTTAAAATATTTTAAACATGATTATCATATAATTTTAATTTATCTTAAATAGAATACTCACATAATAGTTGTCATTTATTTGAACCATTGGTGCATTCACACAGGCCCCTAAACATTCCACCTCTATAAGAGTGAAAAGTTTATCAGGTGTCGTCTCCCCAACCTTTATTCCTAAAAATATAAATGATCACTGTTAAGGACCAAGTTATGTTTTAATAGCAATATAGCTTAATAAATAACAACAAATTACAGAAGCATATAAAAAGTATTTAAGAACATTAAGTTTCTTAAACAAAACAACTCTGTATAATTATACTAGAACATGCAAGGATTTCTTTTTTTTATTTTTAACTTTTTTTATAATGTTTGTTTATTTTTGAGAGAGACAGACAGACAGAACATGACTGGGAGAGGAACAGAGAGGGGGAGATATAGAATCCGAAGCAGGAAGTAGGCTTCAGGCTCCCAGCGAAATGTTAGCACAGGGCCTGATGCAGGGCTCGAATTCATGAAAACCACAAGATCATGACCTGAGCAGAAGTTGGATGCTTAACCGACTGAGTCACCCAGGTGCCCCAAGGATTTAAGTGGACTTGTTCCTTTAAAAACAATCAAATTTCAGGGGACTCATCTCCAGTGTCTGTTGCTATACAGCAGAGTACCAGAATATATTATTTTCATTTTGATTGTGATAATTAACCCACTAAAATAGCAAAGACTTATAAAATTGCTAATGTCAAAGACCATTAGTACTAAAAGGAAAACAGGTAATTTCGTATCTTTAGGGAAGGCATTTTGGCAAAATATAGTAAAATCTGACCCAGCAATTCTACTTCTTGTAAGCAACCTCAGTGTACAATAGGACAAGTATGCAAATGTATGCATGAGAGTAAATGCAGAATAACTTGTAATAGAGAAATGAGGCAGCCATACATATGTTATAGCCAAAACAAAGGGCAAAAAACAAAGACATATTTATGTTTTTAATAATGAAAATAAGTAAAACAAAATAAAATCTAAAACTAATATACCCAACTATTATCAGAATTTGTACACTGGAGATGGAGGGTGGGATTTTGAGCAGACTTCAGCTTTCCGTTTTATACACTTCAATACAACCCAACTAATTTTACAACATGCAAATGCTTTATATTCAATAACAAGATAAAAGTATACCTCCTTTTACTTCCTTTGATTTGCAGTTATTAATGCAGCAATGGCAGTTTTACATAGAAAATGCCTTTTTAATTTTGTAAATGCTACCATAATAACACTTCAAATACTTCAAAGCAGAAAACACTTCAAATTCCCAACGCATTCTTACTATTTTCATATCTTACTTGTTCCAAGACTCATTTGGAAGAATACAAGGACAATGCAGTCAATTTTTTATGTACCACATGCTATTATTACACAATGAATGAAATTTAATTTTTAACAATTTAAACTTTAAAACCCCCACAAGCTTTTCCAACATGCTTAATGATTACAGGAAAAAAAGGTGAAAACTCAACTTTGAGGCTAAGAACTAAAGAAAAATACAAAATAACAAATGTGGGCAACCACGGTAAGACAAAAATTTACTGATGAAGTACACATCCAATAAGATGACAAACACTGGAAAACTTAAGTAGAAATGGGTCAAATCTAGAAAGACATTTCTATTTTTCATAGAAGTTATAATGTGCCCCATACCAAGCTTTTTCTGAATGGCCTCCAGTATGCTGTCAGAGTTTCGAAGCATGCAAGGTGTGGTAGTGCAGACCTGAATGTGATACTTTCCAACTGGCTTTCGATTATACATTGTATAAAAAGTTGCTACTTCATATACTCTCATTGGAGGTACTTGTAAAACTTCCGCAACCTAAAATATTAGGAAATTTTAAGATAATATAATTAAATGTTTGTTAACTGAAACTTAAGTATGTTGTAAAGCACATAAACTCAATATTGCTTCAATTTGCTAAAAACGTGAAAATTCTTCAAAAGCAGAAAATACTTGTATTTGATATTTGCGAAGTCAAGTCCCTCAATTGTTGCAGAGCTTTTACACTTAAACCACACGGAGCCCAGAAGCTAATGGTTCCAGCACCTCCTCCACTTACCCCATGCCCCATCTCTGCCAAAGGATCTTCTTTATCTCTAAATCTTTAAGTCTTTCACTATAAAGAATGTCTACTTTGATCATTTCAACTCTCATATTTTATAATTTAAAATTTTCTAAATGTCAAAAAATGTGTTCAAATCCGAAGAAATTAAATAATTGTATTTTTTCAACCCTTCACCAATTTTTTCAAAAAGCCTTCCTGTTACTGGTGATGTATAATGCATGCAAATGGTATGGCAACGCAAAAAAGGACAAGATCAAAGCTTACCTAGCCTATATTGATTTACATATCTACACACTTAAATACACATAAAACACACATACATACACGTACATAAGTCTCCAGAACAATCTAAAACACTATTTCTTTTTCTAACTGCAACACTCTTTACAAAACTCTTATGAACTAGTACTTCTGAACTCTTCACATCAGGGTATTTATAGTAAATATGTCTTGACACAGTGGAGTTCAGGACCAAGGAAATCATGTCTGAGCACAACTCTCTTGGTCAGGGCAAGTCTGGTAATGAAAACAAGGTTGTTTTAAGTTGTTTGCTAGGGATAGTCCACATATAGTCTATTATGATTGCCATCGTGGTTACAACTTTCCAGGGGATCTAATATCATTTAATCTACCAGGTTTTAAGATTTGATATCTGGCATTCTTAAAAAAATTATCCATATATCCATGTTTTGACATGAAAAATGAGTTTGTTAAATGGCATTTTAGATGACAATATGTTGAACTTTCTCATATTAGAGAATATAAAGGATATGTATTCTCAAAAGACATATAATCATGGCTCACTTGTGAAAGATAAGCAGCTGTGCTAAATTTAATTTGGTGATACTAAACCAGGCATGTACCTCTGAAACTAGGAGCTCTCTCAAAACACACATGCTAGAGGCTGAAAATACACATGCTAGAACCCTACCACTGATGCTAACTTGAAAGATCTCCCCTGGGAATGCTGCTGTGCATCTCCCTACACTTTAGTGATGGTTAAAACTAACGTGTGAGCTTCTGGATTTTGTTTTGGTTGTAAGATTGGGCTTTTATCTTTGGGGGCTGGGGGCCGGGGAGTAAAGAAACAATAATATTAAAAGTCTCAAATGTAAAATGGAATTTGATTCTATCCTCTGTACACTTTCCCACCTCTCACACATCCACATTCGGTTCTAAATAGAACAGGACAGTATTTGTGAGATGTTCTCACATTAGTTCTCGTTTATTTTATTTTACTCTGCTAAGCTTGCCATTCAGCAAGACTTCCAACACAACAGCCATTATTAAAAGAGTGAATTTTGGGGGCACCTGCAATGCTCAGTTGGTAGAACATGCAAGTCTTGATCTCAAGGTGGTTATGTTTGAGCCCCACAGGGATGTAGAGACTACTTAAAAAAACATAATCTTTTAAAAAGTGAATTTTTGCAAAAAAAAAAAAAAAGCATCTATGATTAGAAACATACCTAAATCATTATTTAGAAAGTTGGCTATACGCTCTGAAGAACGGTGTGGAGTTTCCTCAAAAAAATGAAAATAGAGCTACCCTATGACCCAGCAATAGCACTGCTAGGAATCTACCCAAGAGACACAGGAGTGCTGATGCATAGGGGCACGTGTACCCCAATGTTCACAGTAGCACTTTCGACAATAGCCAAATCATGGAAAAAGACCAAGTGCCCATCAACTGACAAATGGATAAAGAAGATATGGTGTATATATACAATGGAATACTACGTGGCAATGAGAAAGAATGAAATCTGGCCATGTGTAGCAACATGGATAGAACTGGAGGGTATTATGGTAAGTGAAATAAGTCAGTCAGAGAAAGACAGATACCATATGTTTCCATGCATAGGTGGGTTTTGAGAGACTTAGCAGAAAACCATGGAGGAGGGGAAGAGGGGAAAAGAAAAAAGCCACAGAGAGGGAGGGAGACAAAACATAAGAGACTCAAAGACTAAGAACAAACTGACGGGTGAGGGGAATGTGGGAGGGGGGAGAGTGGGGAGAGACGGGGGCATTTGTTGGGATGAGCACTGGGTGTTATATGGAAACCAATTTGACGATAAATTATTTAAAAAAAAAAAAGAAAAAAAGAAAGTTGGCTATAATATAAAACAGTGTTAAGTAATTTAGAAAACACCCAGAGAGGTATGTGATTTATCGGGGAAAAAACCACCTGACTATATTTTCCCAAGTAGAGTACCAATCGTATTTGCTTTGTAACATTTTTCATAGTCAAAATAACAAAAAAACACAAAACTAAGGGTCCATAACCATGTGAGAGTACTGTACAAAGCAAATAAGAGATAGAACGAAATCTAAACTTTGTATATGGCATTCCACTAAATCACTGAAGACATTCCTGTTCTCTAAGAAAGATAATGATATAGCCTAATAAACCAAATAAAATTAAGAAAGTGAAAACAGTAATGAGTATAGCAGATCTCTGCTAATACTCAGTCAAGCAGAAAATGCAATGAACTGAAAATGTTCAGTCCCAACTCTATCACTTAGGAATCATAACATAATAATTTGAAGAGATCTACCTTAATTCAAAATCTTCACTGTAGATGAGGAAGTTAAGTCCATAGAGAAGTCAGATCTTTTAGCTCAATTCAAATGTACTTTCCATTATATTATACTGGCTTATTATTTCTGAGATTCTCATAAGAATCAAATAATATATGATTTTGTATGGTACTTTATAAACTATACACTGCAACATAATACCACAAAAATCTAATTAATACAATGTAAATAAGTGTAAAATGTGGATTACTGTTGTAACAACTATCAGTAAAAAAATTAGTTTTAAAAAATGTATGAATAGACTAACTTCCTTTAAATGGGTCACCCATAGCATTTCTGTAGGTCGCTGATTATTAAGTGTAGGTTGCCATCAAGTGTTACAAATACAATGTCAAAAATACTTATATAATTCTTTATTAAAGTCTGTAGCCAAAGATACAAACTAATAAAAAGATTCATACTAGGTATGATCAGATCTTTTTCTCTTAATTTTAGTGTTTTAAGACATTAATTTTCACAATACCTTGACAGCAAATTATACACATGTGGGATCTTTTTATCTTTATTATGGTCATTTCTCTCAAAAAGGGAAAAAAGAGAAAGCTACTGTCACTATAACGCCTTTACTATTTCTTGCAAGGATAAAAAGCTCTACGATTTCAGTTCTCCATGTTATTAAAAGAACCAACAAAAACACAAATTTGAAGAAACAAATGATTAAAAAAGCTTCAAACTCCTAGATTCTGACATTAATAACAATCAGAGGAATTTCTACATAAGGAAGACATTCATACACAGTCTCTCTCCTCTTTTCAAACTAAGGCAAAAATGAATTCGGTACCTTGTTCATAGCAGAGATGGGCAGCCATCCATTCTGTCTTTGGGCTAAATCCAGGACTGGAAGCACAGCTGCTGCTTTATGTCCTTCTGGATAGTTTCCTACAATTGCCTCTATCCTCTGTATCAAAGAAAAAGCACCTGCTTTGATACATCTGGAAGACACTAAATATTTTGTAAATTAATTATGTTAATTTTGTCATACCTTATAGTTTTCTGGTGTGAAATCAAATGGAGTATCTGGGTTATTCTCAGGAGTATCTCTGTGCTATACAGAAGGAAGAAAATTTTTTTTCAAAATTATCAAAATGACCTCAAAAGTGTTAACAGCTTTATTACTATACTACTACTGATCATTTAATCTCTTCACTTTAGGGGCGCATGGGTGGCTCAGTTGGTTAAGTGTCAGACTCTTGATTTCAATTCAAGGTCATGATCTCATAGCTCATGAGTTCGAGCCCCGCATTGGGCTTTACACTGACAGTGCAGAGGCTGCTTGAGATTTTCTCTCTCTCTCTCTCTCTCTCTCTCTTCCAGTCTCTGCCCCTCCTCCATGCTGACTCTTAAAAAAAAAAAAAAGAAAAAGAAAAAATCCAACTTTAATCTCTTTGCTTTAATTCCAATATAACATATATCAATCAATCCTTGCATCTAAAAGAAAGGCTAATTATTAAATACACATTTGAGGAGTATGATTAACAAAGTATTGTTAATAGAATTCAAAACTTTAGAAAAGTTTTAGAAAGCACTCTGATCAGCACGGGAGTTTTGACCTGCTCCGTTTCCGACCTGGGCCGGTTCACCCCTCCTTAGGCAACCTGGTGGTCCCCCGCTCCCGGGAGGTCACCATATTGATGCCGAACTTAGTGTGGACACCCAATCGGCATAGCGCACTACAGCCCAGAACTCCTGGGCTCAAGCGATCCTCCTGCCTCAGCCTCCCAAGTAGCTGGGACTACAGGCGCGTGCCACCGCGCCCGGCTAGAAAGCACTCTAATGATTAAGAGAACTAGCTTTAGAATCGAAACCAAAAAAAGTGCTATCCAACTTGATTATAGAATCTTTTTAAGTTTATTTATTTTGAAAGAGAGAGAGAGAGAGAGAGAGAGAGAGAGAGAGAGGGAGGGAGGGAGGGAGGGAGGGAGAAGGAGGGAGAGAGGAAGGGGGTAGAGAGGGAGAGAGAGAGAATCCCAAGCTGGCTCTACACGGTCAGTGCAGAGCCCAACATGGGGTCTAAACCCACAAACCAAGATCATGACCAGAGCCGAAACCAAGAGTTGTGCATTCAAATGACTGAGCCACCCAGACAACCTGATAATAGAATCTTCTAATGTAATTACCAAAACAAACCAATTGCTGGAACACATATAAAATTAAGACACAAAATTCTGGGTGTGAACATAACTTGCATTGTTCCAAAAGAAGTGTATGAGATTACCAAAAGGATCCACTACTTTAGAGAAAGTACAATAGCACCATCTCTTCCCCACATAACAGAAACTAGCCAATGGCAAGAAGCTTTATTTCTTCTCCATAAAAAGAGCAGGCACTCTTCAAAAACTGACAAGAAATGGCATGTCAACAGGAAATCAAATGAGTCACAGTGAGATTAACACTTACATCAATTAATGTTTAGTATGTACAGTGAACAAAGAACTGAATCCCTTATGTTAACTCTCAAAGTTCTGTTTTTTTAAAGATATAAAAGAAAGAAAATGGAAGTTTTGGACAATGATCTCAAATATGTGGCAAGTTTTATGTTTTTAGATAAACAAAATATAAAGCAGGAATCAACTCAATGGTATGGCTAACTTACTTATTAGGATTCAGCCTGGAAATAACTCAGTTAACAAAACTGTACCACTAACTCAAAATCATCCTACAAGCCCACCAAATTGCCTTTAATAACAACACAAAATTAAACCCTGAAAACTGCGCCTTGTCACAGAAAGGAGAAACATCTTATCTTTTTTACTTATATAACTAAGCTGGGAGTTCACTGGCCTCTACCTGGAGTTAAACCCTGTAAAGCAAAAATATAAAGGCAACCACTAATATGTTCACTGTATTACTAAAGTCCATGAGTTTCAAACTGGTACCATTTTGGGATTCCCCAAGTTGCAGCCGTACAATCTTTATTCAGCCAATACGACTGATTTTTAAGAACCCAAAGTAAGAATCAGGTTAGGGCTCATAGTAATTTCACCAAAAAATAATCTACATTCTTATTCCCAGAGTTGCCCTGGTGTCAATTTAAACTTGAGAGGTTCAATTGCACTCTCACATCTTTTGAGATGTAATAAATTCAATTAGCTCTATTTAAATCACCACAATGGCAAGCATATACCAAAGATTTGTGATTTGATTATCACAATAGATTTACCCAAATTTCCAAAAATTTTCATTCTGAAATCAGAGTAATTACTTACAACAAATAAGGCTCCTCCAGCTCCATTCTGCACAGCTGTCTTATGTAAATTCCTTATATGTCTTCCCTAAAATTTCAAGAAAGTTTCGTAAGTCATAAACCTTAATGAATTTTGATGAGTAAATACTTTAAGATCCATAATTAAAAACAACAGAATCAACTTATATAAGTAAAAGATCTTAAGAGATATGGTCCACTGTGCTACACCCTGCCTATCTCTATAGCTCAGAAGTAAAAGGAAATGGAGATCCAAGGTAAGGTTATTAACTTGCCTAAGGTCACACATGGGCCCATGGAAGAACCAGGCAGGCCACAACGCATATCTCCTGAGTCATGTATACTTTCTACTAGACTTTTGTTGGCATGCATTAGGAGAGTTAATGTTTCATTAACTTACAGCCTTTCACTTTTGCTTGAATGAAGTTGGATGCCAGCTTTCATTTAGTGTGGGCTTTCATAAACATGTTTTCATTCTGTACAAATGAGTCAAGTGTGTCCCCCTTTTCAATTCTTTGCTGAATTAGTTTAGAAACTCTAGCCATAAAGTTTCAGAAGGCTGCTTCTGATGCTATGCAGTGACCAAAGTGAAATGTTTTAGAAGAAATCCATTAGATTACTTTCTATTGCATTTCATTTCTCTTTGCCCTATTGTTCCCCACAACACCCCTAACCTCCCCACAGCCACCAAAAGCAATTCAACTACTATTCAGAAATCCTCTGATTTCTGATTTCTACTTATCACAAAGATGGTAGAACACGGGATTAAATAAAGCATGGAACTAGCGAAAAGTTAGAACAATTCAAAGAAAGCAGTAATGAACTGCTTTCTTTGAATGAAAGTAAAAACAGTGATGTATAACACAGTCATGTATTTAAACTATTCCCTAGGTCCAAGTATTTCAGCTAAAGAAAGAAGTTTACGTAAACACTTGTTTAATTAACAAAAAAGATCCACGTACAGAATGTGAGACACAGGTATAAAATATGGGAGTAAATACCAGTTTCAGGGTAATGGGAGAGGGAGGGGAGGATATGATCAGCTAAGTGGTATACAAGGGGGCTTCAACTCTGTTGTTTTTGTTTTCCTTCTTAGGCAGCAAATGGATACACAGTGTTTATTATATTCATTTTTGCTTTTTTATGTCTTAAACACATAAAACTTAAACACACACACACACACACACACACACATATATATATATATATATATATATATATATATATATATCAAGGAGATAGTTTAGGTTCTTATACTTTTATTCAAATTCTACCCAACTGCTCCAGGGTCAATCTGTGAATTAAATACAAGGTTATGCTTATATCCCTAATTTGCCTCTTCATAAAACTGAGATAGAGATAGACTGAGATAAACATAATACCAAGGCCACAGTTCCCAAACAATACTGTTAAAAACGTGAGCATTAGGCTTTGAAAAATTAACTGAAACTAAAGTTTAGGAGGTAGAACCTGCCATCAATTTAGCTGAGATTTGTTTTAATCAAAGAACAATTTTTACTGAGTAACATTAGTGAATTACTTAACTAAATTTGAAGAGGAAACAAAGGATTTCATAACAAAGTAAGGAAGGATCAAGAGAATGGAGGGGCACCTGGGTGGCTCAGCTGGTTAAGTGTCCAACTCTTGACTCTTGATTTCAGTTCAAGTCATGATCTCATGGTCCTGAGATGGAGCAGGCTCCGAGCTGGGTGTGGAGCCTGCCTAAGATTCTCTCTCTCCCTCTCTTCCCCTGTCCCTCCCCGACTCATGCTCTCTCTCTCCAAAAAAAAAAAAAAAAAAAAAAAAAAAAAAATTTTAATTTTAAGAGAATGGAAAGCATCCAGTCCCCTCTCTTCCTAACTTCTGAACCATTTTACTGGCTCTTTACCCACTCCCTCAGGGTACAGGGCTCTGCTCTGTCCTAGGTTTGTCCATAGATCTTTTGCCCCTTAAGAGCTTATTTATTCTCATCTATGAACTCCATGCTGATGATTCTTTAATCATTCTTGACAAAAGATTAACAGCCTAAAAAGATCACAAACACATATAAATCAATGAGAAAAATGAGCATATATGAATAAAAATGTCAATATAATTTTAATGAACTAGTAATCTAAAAGATGCATTTTTAAATGAGATAACATTTCCAGTTATCAAATTAGCACTGATATTTTTATTTTCAAAGATAACAGTTCTGTTGAGCATATGGAAAAGTGGGTATGCTTACACGTTAGGTAAAAATTGATAACAGTCTTTTAGGAGAGCGAATTGACATAGTATAGGGACAGACTAAAGAAAGTTTCCATCTTTTAACTTAGTAATTCTACTTTTAGAATTATATTCTAAAGAACAGTATAAAATGAGGATAAAGATTTATAGAGAAATATGTTCTCTGTATTGTTGTAGTAAAAAACAAGCAGCCAAAAAAGCCAACATAGAGAGCTTTTAAATAAATATTAATAATTCCAACAAAAATACTATTTTAAAACAATTTGTTTTCTATTTGAGAGAGAGCGTCAGCACAAGCAGGAGAGGTGGGGGGAGAGAGAGAGAAAGAGAGAATCCCAAGCAGGTTCCATGCTCAGGCAGAGGCCAACACTGGGGGGGGGGGGTAAAGGGGTCATGACATGAGCCCAAATCAAGAGTTAGACACTCAACCTACTAAGCCACACAGGTGCCCCCTAAAATCATATAATGTCATTACTAAAAATTGTATTTCCTAAAAATAATGACACTAAAAGATGTATTTGTGCCACAATCATAACTAGAAAATATCAGAGTTAAATGAAATAAAAAAGCATAAACTACCATCCCAATTATATTCAATATAGACACTAATGAAAAGATTGGAAGGTCATAATTTAAAGTGTTCATCTCTGTTATTATGATGTTAACAAATTATAAGAAACTCTTACTTTCATATTCTATTTCTTATATTTTTCTCTATTTTCCAAGCTTCCTATTCAGTATAGATTGACAAACAAAATATCTTACTAAAAACAGAGCGTTCATCAAGTACAAAATGAAATTTAACACCTCTACTGTTAATCCTATTTATCCTTCCAACTTCCCTATATATTATCAAATTAAACACCAGCAATCTCTAAGTTAAAATAGCTTCAGTTTGGGGTCACTATTTGATCCCTTCGTCATTATTCCAGGATCTGCCATGTAACTTTACTTAAAATGAAAAATACAGGGGAAAAAGAAAAAAGAAAAATACAAGAGCTAATCTTGAAAATTGGTCTGGTCTCTGGGGCTATGTAGCTGTATACTGGAAAATCTATTTTGAGGCACTGTCTGGCTGACCTGTAATTCTGGATATGCACATGAGTTTACACACAAACACACACACAGACACTTCTACCCAAAATTACGTATTTTAAAGTCCAAATCATTGAAAGCAGACTATTGATTGAGGTTGAGAAAAAAGCAGCTACTTTATAGAAAAAAACACTGGAGTTCAGATTTAAAAAAAATTTAGGTTTAAATCACCACTCTGCCACTTACTAACATGTGACTTTACACAAATCACTTAATATTTTTAAGCCTCAATTTCTGCACCTATATAAAACAGGTATGTTTATTTAGTGGAGTGTTTTGAGGTTCAATAATAAAGTTTCTCTGAAAGCACTATATAAACTATTAAAGCATTATCACATCTGCTTAGCTGATATGGGGATAAAACATTTAATAAGTGAAGAATGTAAGATTTAAATACAACTGCATTTTAAGAGTTAAACAGATTTTAAAATGGCACTTGGTCAGCTGACTCTAACTAAAAGGCACTGTCACAAAAGAACAGATTACTGAGAGCTTCCTGAATTTCCACGTAATTATTTTTATTTATAGCCATATAAGACTATCAATTTTTCTGGTGAAAATATAAATGGGCTCCTCCCTCATCACTGAAATTAATATATAAATCTTTTTTTCTTTCTTTTTTTTTGTTTTTTGTTTTTTACTTAAAGTGGAGGAGGAAGTAGTAGTAGTGCTGGTAGACAATTTTCCATGGGTGTGGGTTTCTGCACATTTCTGCACATGAGCAGAGGCACTGGCCATTGACAGCTTTCGTTTCACACTTATCTTTTCAAGGATTTTTGTAGAGAGTATCTCCCTCTCGCGCTAAGGTTGGGCAAGTGCTCTTGCAGCTGGGGTTGGGTTCCTCAGTTGTGAGGCACAGCATGCATCTAGGCTGCTCCACGTCACTCCCATGGGATGGGAGGGTGAACAAAAACCAATTTGAACACGAAGCTTATGCTGACTGCTATGCCCTGAGTATAAAAGTCCTCTGTCTCTGACCCAGGAGTCTCAGTCAGTATCCATTAAACTGAGGCAGGTTAACTTGTTAGGTAACAAATAGGGTAAAATCTCACAGCCTTCACAGTTCTTGACAAGAAAGGTCAAAATCTACAAATATGCCAATCTGCATGTCCCACTAATTTTTCAAAATATAAAAATGAATACAAAGATATTACAAAACAAACCAGTAGCAGTGGCTGTCTCTGAAGAGAGAGATCAAGGATGTGGAGTGGGAAGGAAATTTATTCTTTAATATATGCAATGTATTCAGGGACGCCTGGGTAGCTCAGTAAGCATCCGACTTCGGCTTAGGTCATGATCTCGCGGTTCATGGGTTCGAGCCCCACATCAGGCTCTGTGCTGACAGCTCAGAGTGTGGAGTCTGCTTCGGATTCTGTGTCTCCCTCTATCTCTCGGCCCCTACCCCACTCGCAGTCTGTCTCTCTCAAAAAAAAAAATATGCAATGTATTTTATATATTTGTAGTATATATCCTTGTACCTCTGTTCTTTAATATACATTTTATACTATAATATATATATCCTTGCATTCTGTTTGAATTTTTTGCCATGTATATATTTCGTATTTTTCATATTTTCACATACATTTCAATTTTTAAAAATAAAGTCTTTAGTCTATTTTCTCTCTTACTATCACCACTCTATTTCAGACATTATTTCACGTCTGTGCACTACTCTAATAGCTTTCTAGCTGACTCTACCCCAGTCCAAATTAACCTGCCTCATGTCATCAAACTAATCGTTAAAACACCACTTCCTGATGTTGGTCAGGATATGAAAAAATGACAAACACAAACAGGAAGTATCAATTCCATCATTTCTAAAACCACATTTTCCACATTCTAACATCTCAGGAATTGGGATCTATCCCAGGTACTTAATACTCTATAATATACTATATACAGAAAGACAATATAGTCAACTGGTTAAAAGTCTAACTCCAGAGCCACTTTCTTCTTCTGTAAAATGAGAATAACAACAGTACATACTTCATGAGATTATTGTAATGATTAAAAGAGATAATCCATGTAAAGTGCTTAATATGCTGCCCATCACATAATAAATACTATATTAGTCTCTAGAAGAATAGAGGAAATCAAAGAGTTCAAGAAAACCAGGAATTAATTCATACACAGGGAGACAGATTAGAAATGAAAAGACCTGCCTCCTCCCTTGGCTCACCATGTTCCTATTTAGAGACTGAGGGATGTATGTATGTCCTCTATTTAAAACAAGCTATTTACTATTTTTTTAAAAGCCTTTTTTAAGAAAACAGTAAATGCCACTCTTCTGTTCCTATAGAAAACCTAAATATATATACATTAGCATACCACTTGAGCAACTTAATTTCAATGTCTGAAGCCAACTTCTTCAAAGTAGGAGAAAAAAGGTTCAGATAATTTGTTTATAAAACAACAAACCATGCGAAATAGGATAAACTGATAAATATTAGCCCTCATCAAGTTAGCAAGTGGCCATTTTCAAACTTACTCTGTTTTTTGAGATCTTTAAAAAGCTTCACCTATTTTATAGTCATGTATAACATCCACATCAGACACTTGCAATACAAGACATGAAAAGTCTGAATTAACATCTTTGCATTAGTTAGTACGACATTTGATTTTAGTTTCACCTTGGAATGAAGAGGCATTCCAGGACCCATTGTTGGTCTTAGAACTAGAGTTAGCTAGGCTGGACTATTTGAAGAGTAGGTGGAGGTTCCCCCCTTAGAGTCTGCTCTTTTCACCAGACTGCAGTGTGGTTTCTCACTGCACTCTGAAGTATCTATACTTAAATGAATTCCATTTGAATTCAGTGAACGCCAGTTGAAATTTCAGGTAACTTTTTTTTAAACAGACAAGAACATAATTTGACATATAGCACAGCTTCAATTCTAGCTTATTCTTTTTTCAGAACTTTGGAACACTTCTGAAGGAACGGAGAAGATTTACAGCAGTCAAACAGTGGCAGTGTTTTCTTTCAGTTCAACTCGAGTGGTTTTGTGTTAAGTATACTTCAACATACCTTTTTTCGTGGACTCCTCAAAAAAATCTATGGTTAGCTATTATCATTTCCATTTTACTTTTAAAGAAACTTAGGGTCAGAAACAATAACCTACTCTATACCACACAATTAGTGACAGAGATGGAGTTTGACCCCAAGCCTTTTGGATTTAAATCCTCAGCCCAATTAGCCCTTCCCTTTTTAATCATCATTTGCATTACCAATACCAGTAGCTCAAAATGACAAAAATTTAAATTTGATACTCTTCCACCCACTCCCCAAAAACGGATCTTTCATGGGCCCTACATTTGTCTTTTTGGTTTCTTCTGTTGCTCAAACATTAACAGTATCCACTCTATTCACTTTTCAGTTCTATCAGATATTTGCACTATAAAAAGGCTATAACCAGCCAGAGGAACTTGATAAAAGACAAGGAAGCTACAAAACAACAAAACTCACAGAATCAGTAACCTAATTAGTCAGAAAGACAGATCTAAGGTCAGACAACTGAAAAAGTGTTTTCTTTTATTAGCAACCAATTCAGGCAAGGAATACACCTTTCACACTATCCTGAACATTTACAGATTAAATCCAGAATATATGTATGCACCAGCAGGGGGGTCACAACTCACATGTGAAACATCTGGTAAAGGGAAAGTGTATTGGCTCCAAATGTACTTTGTTCCTACTATTCACCAATTATCTATTTGCCTATCACCTACAACCTCCCCCACTGCCAGCTTAAGCAGACGCGATTTCTTTCAGCTATCTAGAGCAAAGACATGCAGAGAAAAACAAAAAACTCCCAAGAATTTTTATGTATAATATACTCAGAGTAGGTATTTCCTACATTTTAAATAAGTTTTCAATCCATTTTAGTTTAATAAAGTAGATGACAGATGAATTAACAGTAACTGTGAAATCTATTTCAAGGATAGTGATAATAAATACAAGTGCTTACTCTGCATCAGATACTGTGCTACGAACTTTACAAATACTATAACTCATTTATCTTCCCAGCAACACCTACCATATAGGTATTATTATCATCCCCTGTTTTACAGATGTGGAAATTAAGGCTCAAAGAATAAAAGAAAAAACTTTTCCTAGATCACACAGCTAAACAAATGAAAAGCCAAACATAAGTTTTCCTGACTACTAAAATTAAGCTTTGTTATATTTCCAAATATACATGGGATGGCTCTTACAAAAGTCTTCCAAATAAAATTCCATCAATAATTTAAAAATGTTAATTCAGATTAAAGAAATCTGATTTTTCTAGCACTGTATAAGAGAAGTAACAAGCAAAATTTGGCCAAATTATATAACAGAAAAACTACCCAAAAGGCCCAGGTATTATTACAGGAGCATTACAGATTAAGATAACCATATCAACGGCAACAATACTGTCTAGCCTGACCATAAATTAAACAAAGCACTCTCTAAATATGTAAAACCCAATGTGGATATAAATAACACTCAGATATTCTAACGATAGGAATACTTCCTAGAAATGAAAAGTCCAACATTTTGGTCAGTAGACCTAGGTTGAGTCATACAATTCTAGTACAGTAACCTTGGGCAAGTCACTCTACCTCTCGGTACCTAAGCTGGCTTACCTATAAAATCACAGCAATACCTATCTTAAACTGTTAAAGATGAAATAAGATGAAATATTTAGCAAAGTATCATTATAAGTACTCATGTCCTGGCCACTATCATTATTATCATTATTATTATTACGGAACTTTAATTAAACAGTAACACTCCAATCTCCCATTATCTTTTCTTCTTGTGCCCCATTAAAATGAAGGAAATAAAAAGATCAACCAACAGGCCTTGATAATCACAAAAACAAATAAGACCCTAAATAATTACAAGTTGACTGTAAGAGCAAACATTCATTTTCAAAAGGTTAAGTGATCTGAAGAGCTTTTAAGCTAAAGAATTAACTGCTAAGTGGTGCCTGGGTGGCTCAGTTAGTTAAGCGTCCAACTCTTGATTTCAGCTCAGGTCATGATATCAATGGTTCATGAGTTAGGGGCCCATGTCCATGTGCTGACAGCTCAGAGCCTGCTTGGGATGCTCTCTCCCTCCCTCTCTCTGCCCCTCCCCTGCCCTCTCTCTCCTTCTCTTTCTCAAAATAAACAAACAGACATTAAAAAAAAAAAGAACTGGTAAAACTTATGCACAACTTTTTAACCTGAAAATCAAATAAATATGAACAAATGCTTTATAAATGTAAATTGTCTTATTTTCTAGTCCTAGGGACTAATACTCAAATAAGCACATATTGTTTAAAATTTAGTAAACCTATGACCAGGTGGAGATCAATTATGTTTATTTTTTTTAAACATTTATTGATTTTGAGAGAGAAAGTGCATGCATGAGAGCAGTGGAGGGGCAGAGAGGGAGATAAAGTCCCGAGCAGGCTCTACACGGGGCTCGATCTCACAACGATACTCACCTGAACCAATGAGTTGGATACTCAACCAACTGAGCCACGCAGGTGCCCCTGAAGTATATGTATTTTTTTAAGTTTATTTATTCATATTAGAGAAAGAGATTGAGAGCAAGTAAGAGAGGAGCAGAGAAAGAGGGAGAGAGAGAATCCCAAGCAGGCTCTGCACTGTCAGTACGACCCCAGTGTGGGTCTTCAACCCTTGAACTTGAGATCATGACCTAAGTGGAAATCAAGTCGGATGCTTAACCAACTCAGCCACCCAAGTGCCCCAAGTATGTGTTTTTAAAGCATCATAGATGATACTTTTAATCAAGTTTGGGATTTACTGCTCTAGAGTATATGGTATCTATACCCTAGTAAGCAGATGATGGATTTTACGAAAGATCTTCAAAATGTAAGGATGCCAAGAAGAAATGCTTGGCTATCTTTTCCAACCCAGAATCTCTGGAAGTACTGAGAGATATTAAGGAATATTTTAGTCAGTGATAATGAGGAACTATCATATCGATATCTTTAGGAACAAAATTGCATCCATCAAGACCAAAGTTAATCTCCTCCTCTTATCCTCTCTGCTCTCTTCCCTAAGTACAAAGAAATCATTTCCCTAGTCTCTGATCATTTCGACAAACTTTTTCTTTTACTATTATAGCATCTATAAAATTTAAATCTTCACCATACATGCCAATTTCCCTCAGTAAACTCGAGCAACTTAAGAAAAGCAGATTAAAAAGAAGAAACAAAAAATAGTACTTGCATACAAACCCAGTTCAGGCTTCTACTACTGGGGCATATTTGGGGCATATTTGTCTGGGAATCTTCAGCTGTCTCACCTACAAAATGGGATAACACCCAGCAAAGTATCCCACATATAAGGCATTTTCCCGCTTCACCAACGAGGCAAAGAAAAAAGGTGTTTAAATACGTTAAGTCTTTAGTGCTTGTTGAATGAAAGAAATCTCCTACAACTGATTTATAACATATTTCCTAATCTGACACAAAAAGTAGTGGGTGAGTCAAGGTTTCTCAATGGAAAACCAGACAGACATGGTCAATGAACCTACTATTTATTACCCAATGTACCGAGCTGTAATTAAACAGTATACAAAGAGAAGTACAGTTATTTATATCTTTGAAATAGAGACTGAGTTTACATCTCCAATATAAAATATCTGAATTTGTAGTATGCAGTAGCAGTCGCTAAACCTCACTGAATAAATAAAAGTTTTGCTTATTTTCTCTTTCCCCTGAAGTGCTTAAGGCCATGGCAGGCGGAATAATGGTGCCCCAAAAATATCCACTTCCTAACCCTGGAAAGCTGTGAATGTATTAGTATGCATAGCAAAAGAGAACTACGGTTGCAGACAGAATTAAGATTACTAATTAGCTGACCTTAAAATAGGGAGATTCCTATTCTGGATTATCAGGGTGGGCCCAAGGTAATCATAGAGCCCTTTAAATGTGAAAGAGAGAGCAAAGTTAGAGAAGGATATGTCATAAATGATGGAAGCAGGGTCAGTGATGTGACAGCTTAACCTACCTTTGTTGGCTTTGAAAATGGAAGGAGCCAACGAATAAGGGCAGCTTTTTCTACCTTTTTCTAGCTCTGCCAACACCTTGATTTTACCCCAGTGAGATCCATGTCAAACTTTTAACTGACAAAATCATAAGACAATAACTGTGTTATGTCACCAAATTTGTGTGTAATTTGTGATAGCAGCAATAAAAAAACTAACACAAATGCCTTTTTTTTTTTTAAGAACTCCTTTAGAGTCTTTAAGCGATACTCTGGGACACTGCAAAATCAGGTTTAATGATCTCTAATGAAATGAGAAAACAGTCCATTCTACAAAACTTAAAATTTAGAAAGAAACATGCCACCACAGGACGTTCTACTTCGAGAATGGCCGAGTAGATATTATCAGGCCAAACCACTAATAACTATAAACACTGGACAAATTATTTTTAAAAAACTAAAAAAAAAAAAAAAAGCAAAACACTTTCTGAAGGCATTGAAAAACAACCAAATGCAGGCAGACACCAAAGGGAGTCTATACTTAGAAGAAGCCAATGAAGGTTTTTTGCTTTACACTTTATATCTTTTAACCTGAAGGCAGACCCGCAGATCCCCATCAATCCTGTGCTGGACAACTAAAACCAAAAGAGAAAACCTGCAATCTTAATGACTTGAAGAACCACAGGACAGTTTGGGACAACAACAGGCATGGGAAACTGCAAAATCCCAGAAAAGGAAGAGCCAGAGAGAAGCCCCGAACTCTGTGGCTGACCCCAAGCCGTACAAGTACATGCTAAAAGAACTGAACCAGTATTTGAGCTGCTGCCTATAAGGGAGTTGGATTATAGTTCAAGTTCAACTGAGTTAACAGCCTGCCACAACAAACACTCATGGAGAAATCAACAAAATCTAGAGTCTCTATGATTTACTGTTCACAATGTCCAGGATACAATTCAAAATTACGAAATATAAAACAAAACAGCCCATTTTTAAAAGAAAAGACAATAAATGGAGATTACCACACAACAATTTCAAAACTGGTATACCCATGTTTAAAAAAAAGTTTCAACGAACAAAAAGATGGAATAGAAACTATAAAAAAAGAACCAAATGAAAACTCTGAAATTGAAAAAAAAATTCTAAAACTGAAAATACAATCCTTGAAAATGCCACTCACTCCTACTGAACTAGGAGTCTTGGGACGAAGCAGTGATGAGCTGCAAAGTGGTGTCAACTATTCAAAAAGCAGTGGAAAATTACTGAAGAGAATAAGCCTGTTCTGAGTATTTACTGCTCCATAATTCACACTTTTTAGGGTGAATCACTCAAATTGTCAAGGTTACACAACTATTGTCTTGTAGGCACTTCTAGACAGTACTAAGTTATGGGTACTTTTAAATCAATGATGAACTTGAGTCTGTGGCTGAAGAAATTAGCTAATACAGCAGAAATTGTAACAGAATAAGCAATTTCTTTGAAAATGTAAATGGTTTCCTTAATGGTTTCTTTTTTAGGAAAGAAACCTGATTAAAAGGCACCTCTTTACTCACACATTTCCCAGGTCATTCTGATATTCCATTATTGGGAAAAGGTTGGAAGGGCCCAGTTATATAAGTTACAGAACATCCTCACAATGGAATGCTATGCACTATTAAAAATGACAGTATGTTTACTGGTAAGGAAAGTGGATCAACAATGTTTTATGGGAAAAAACAGGCTACAAAACAATGTGAACAATACCATCAATTTTTACCAAAAAAAAATCTGTAAGGTCTATTATAGACACAAAAATGTTAACATTTTGGTTATTTCCAGATTGATGAGACTACAGGTAATTTTAATTTTTTGAGCTTATTCTGTTTGCTGTTCCCAAAATTATGTTTTTTCTACAGTGTATTACTTGTGTAATAAAGTCAAACTTATAAACCAAATCATCATGCTGTACACCTTAAACTTACACAGAGATACGTCAATTATTGCTCAACAGAACCGGAAAAAAAAGAAAAACAAAAACTTAGACTTATCTATCAACTCAACAAATATTCATTGGGCACATAATACAAACCAGGTAATATTTGTACAAAGAAAAAACTGTTGCAGAAACATAAAATTTGATTGAAATTTCTCCCACTACCTGAAGATATTCTTCTTCAATTTATAACCCTAGCCCTTTCCCTCAAAACCTGAAGAAAATCTATCTGTACTCTTGTTTCTAGCCTTTTTACTAGGAGACAAGGTCTACTTCACCACCTCTCACCTGGGGTTCTGCAAGAGCCTGTTATCTATTTAACCTCCCCGCCTCTGGCTCCAAGCAAATGTATTCCCTCACTCCATTCAGTCATCTATCCAATACAGGGAAACCTGACCATGTCCCTCTGCTTCTCTAAGATCCTTCACTGACTCCGCACTGCTTCTAAGACAAAGCCAAATTCTATGGCATGACATGCAAGGAGTTCCAACACCTGGGCCCTACCCATCTCTTTCATCTATCTCATCTCTGGATTCGTCTTACCTCCAACAATGAAATCCAGCAACACTGCTTGAGGCTTCTTATAGGCACCAACTTTTTTCTTGCCAACTATCAATAGTGTTTTCTTATATTGTTCTTTCCATCTAGAATACCTCATTACCAATGTTAGCATTGCCTCTAGAAAAAAATCTTATACCACCTTCAAACCAAATTGACCTTATTCATATCTCTTAACACTGTACTCTTACACTGTACGATATTTACCTTAAAGTTTCAACTCCGCAAGAACAGGGACTAAGTCTGTTTATCTGTAATATAGGGAAACAGTACCAACTATGAGATTTAGAATGTAAACATTTAACACAGTGCTTGGCACATGAAAAGTAGTCACCAAATGTTACCTATCACTATTATTCACGTTGTTAAAGAAACCCGGCAGTGTAGTAGGACCTCGAATATTTATTGAACGACTAAACTCTGCAAATTGGAATATGCCTCCCGTTTTATGACCAAGAAAACTAGTGCAAGAAATTACAGCCCAGTGTCACAAATCTAGAAAAGGCGGTGAAGCCACCATCCAAACTCAGGTCCAACGCGAAAGCCCTGAACTACTCAATTCTACTATGCACTATATCCCTCTCTTCTGCTAAAACTTGACTCAACCTTTCTATTTTACTGCTAGGGGAAAAAAGGCTTCCTTCCAGTAAATGCTGTAAAAATCGCCATTCCTGGAATCACCATTTCTAAGTTAACTTGAATGAGTGTTTCGATTCAACTTCCTTGCCTAAAATAAGAGCATGCAAGTACTTGGATCTCAAAAGCCCATTCAAGCTCTATCCTTCTGGGTGCAGTTTTTCCGACGGTGTTCTTTTGCAGAGTTAATGTGATATGATTATTTATCGAACTTTTCCGATATGCAAAACACAACTGCAGTAAATCAAACACCTTGCCCCAAGGAAACGCTCTTTAAGCTTTCCACCAGCAAGCCAGAACCTACAATTTCAGAGCCCTTTCCAGTGCGCTACTATCCGCCGGCAACAAGGTCACCAGGCTTGATATGCAAGGTGCCTCTTTCGTGGGCGGGGGATCTTAGAAACCTATCTGGCCCACGGAGGCCAGGCCTACGTTCCACGCTGGGACGAAACAACAGACCACCGGGCGGCCCCTCCTTCTTCCTCTCCCTGACCACACTAAGCGTAAACTTCCCAGTCCTGTGGGGGAGGCCACGCACCCGCAGCAGCTACGTCTGCGACCCTCCCTCGGAGCCACTAGCTGGCGGTGGAGCTGAGGCGGCCTCCCTGAGTGGGGACGAAGGCCGCAGTGTCCTTGCCACCGCCCGCAGGCCGTCCAGAGCCCAGGGTTCTCGTGTGCCCACCACAAAAGGAGACACCAAAAAATAAGGGAGAGTGGCGGCAGAGCCGGGGCTCATTCCGAACCTCCTTACCCACTGGGCGGTGAGGCCTGCCGCCTTGGCCCGGAGCGCCGCGGAGAAGAACATGGCGGACCAAACTGTTGGCCTTTCCTTGCGGCACCAGGCGAGAATCCCGAGCGAGCCTGGGACGCACAGCGTGCGCGCTCCCGAGCCGAGGCCTAGGAGGTCCAGGGCGGCGCGCCCTTCCCTGCTAAGAGGCGGCGGGGGAGAGGGGGGGGGACGGAGGTGCGCGGGGGCTGCTGGGGCCCAGTGGGCGGAGACTTCTTCGTTGAGAGGCCAGGCGAAGAGCAGCCAGGCCCGTAAAAGGCTGGGTGCCGCGGGCTGCTCGCGGGGTCCCAACCTTGAAAGGAAGCGTATGTTAGTTGTGCCTTGGGCTTCTAGGGAATGAAACGCCTATCTCGATTTTTGGGGTGAGCTTACCTCTGGAGAGCTTTATGGGAATTTAGCCACCTCTTTTTATATTGTAGTTACTTAAAAAAGAAAATTTCGTTGCACCCCCTTATAAATCATATTTTACAAGTTATAGAATTGAAGATGCAAGACTGCCACCGAGTGAGCTAGACACTAAATGCCTTGAATCCCATTCTTTTGATTTAGAGATGCGTGCCGACATATTTAAGGGTGAAATGATAGATCTGGAATTTGCTTCGGAATAATGGAGATTCAGAATAATGGACATAGAAATGAAACAGTATTGGCCATGAATAATGACTGTTGAAGCTGCGGTAGTTCTCATGACTATTCTCGGTACTTTTGTACATGTTAGAAATTTTCCATAATAAAACTTAAAAAAAAAAAACCACTTCCTTTTTGATGTTTGTTTGGTCATCTTTGGAAATTCCAACAAGTATTTATTCAGTAACAGCCGTAATATGCACAGCGCTATTTCCTGCTGTGTAGAGTTTACCAGGCACTTTACTGCCTCTTGATTTTTCCCTTTACTGCCTTCTTTTCTTGTGTGTCATGTCCTGTACCACCCCTTCCTTTTGCCCATTTTCCTTGTTAAACTTATGAATGATTTCTGGAACTTTCACAGCAGTATAAGGATTTTAAATATTTGTTCTGGGGCGCCTGGGTGGCTCAGTCGGTTAAGTGTCGGACTTTGGCTCAGGTCATGATCTCGCAGTTTGTGAGTTTGAACCCTGCATTGGGCTCTGTGCTGACAGCTGGGAGCCTGGAGCCTGCTTTGATTCTGAGTCTCTCTCTCTCTCTCTGCCTCTCCCCTGCTTGCACTCTGTCTCTCAGAAATAAGTAAACATTAAAAGAATTAAAAGTACATATATATTTATTCTTCATTTAAAAACTCTAGGGGCGCCTGCGTGGCTCAGTTGGGTTAAGCCCCTGACTTTGGCTCAGGTCATGATCTCTGGGTTCCTAGTTTGAGCCCCATGAGGAGCTCTGTGCTAACAGGTCAGAACCTGGAGCCTGCTTTGGATTGTGTCTCCCTCTCTCTATGCCCTTCCCCTGCTCATGCTCGAGCTCTCTCTCTCTCTCAAAAATAAAAACTTAAAAAAATGTTTTAAATAAAAAAAGAAATAAAAACTCTAAACTATTTCATCATGGGGTGCCTGGGTGGCTCAGTTGGTTGAGCGTCTGATCTCTGCTCTGGTCATGATCTAGGGGTTCCTGAGTTGGAGACCCACATAGGGTTCTGTGCTCACAGCTCAGAGCCGGGAGCCTGCTTCAGATTCTCTGTCTCCCTCTCTTACCCCTCCCTTACCCCGCTCACACTCTGTCTCTCTCTCCCTCAAAATAAATAAACATTTAAAAAAAAGATTTAAAAAATAAAATATTCCATTATAACCACTTATGAGTCATATTTTAGAAATTATGAAATGGGGACACCTGAGTGGCTCAGTCGGTTGAGTGTCCGACTTTGGCTCAGGTCATGATCTTGTGGTCTGTGGGTTCAAGCCCCATGTCGGGCTCTGCGCTGACAGCTCAAAGCCTGGAGCCTGCTTTGGATTCTGTGTCTCCCTCTCTCTCTGCCCCTCCCCCACTCATGCTCTGTCTCTCTCTGTCTCAAAAATAAATAAGCATTAAAAAATTAAAAAAAAAGAAATTATGAAATGCAAGTCACAAGAAGGCTGACAGCCAGTGAGCTAGAAGTGCTTTGGTCCCCATTTCTTTGCTTATCTTTTATATTAGTTTCCTTCTCCTAAATTGGCTTCGGTATTTACCTTTCTTAAAGGGAAAAATATTTTGGGCCTCCATGTTGATTTAAATTATTGTATTATAGGGGCACCTTGTTGGCTCAATCAGGGGAGCATGTGACTCTCGATCATGAGTTTGGGCCCCATATTGGATGTAGGGATGACTAAAAATAAACTTAAAAAAAATCAAAAATTGGTTTAAAAAATTATGGTATTATAAATTTACCTATATATATGTACACAACACTATTATACACATAATGCTGTTCTTGTAAGTCTTGTACAAGTAAAACCAAAATATATCACAAATTAAATATATAACAAACTTACAAACGGGTGATACTAGCATGATATGGAGTCTTTGAATCTGGTGTACATGCTTTCTCTTGATTCCATTAGGGCCTTCTCTGACGCTAGGTTAAGTCCTCATGATACCTTCCTTATAAATGCCTGCCTCCACTTTCGTTACCACATTTACCACCAGATTATAACCTCTATATATGTAGAAACCTGCCTTCCCCAACTTGTTTGATTCAACAGCTTTCACTGTACCTGATATATGGAAGGCATTCAATATTTGGAAACCGAATGAAAATCTTGCACATAGTACAAATATTTGGACTCTCTGAAGGGGTTGTATGTCTCTGGTTGGATTATGCTTATAAACATGTGTATCTGTGAGAGTGCTTTTGAATACAAGTAACAGGAAACCTAACTGAAGGAAATTAAGCAGTAATGAGTTCATTATGTCACATGAGAAGAATTCCAAAGGTAGAACAGTTCCAAGATTAGATAATTCAATTATTCAAGGATGTCCTTAAAAACCTGAGAGTCTTCCATCTTTCTACTCAACCATACAGGAGCTATGGCTCCTGTTATGGTCACAAGATGGCTGTAGCACTTCCAAGTATCATGTGCAGATTACAACCTTCCCAGGAAGGAAAAAGAACTCTTTCCTTTCAGGGGTCTCAGATGTTCCTCCAGTAGACTTTTTTTTCTCATTGGCATGCCCATCGTGGTTGTTAAGAGAACATGTTCTAGAAGGAGACTGCTGGTTCAGATCCTATCTCTACTGCTTTCTAGCTGTGTGACTTTAGGCAAGTTAGTCTCTCTAGGATTCTGTTTAGTAACAGTACCCTCCTCATTGCTTTATGATGGGAATAAAATGAGTTAATAACTATAAAATTCTTTTTAAATTACTGAACTATAGAGTAAGTGCTCAGTAAATGTTAGCTTGGGTAGAGTAGCATCTGTGGAATTCACAGTCCACAGAGAAGGTATATATCTCATTGGCATCTAACAGTCCAAGCAAGGACTTAGCAGGTGTCCCTAATTTCTGTTACCTAGGAGCCAAGAGTACAAAGAGTAATATTTAAAACATTAAGGATCAGGGCCAAAGGAGTGTCTAGCCTGTTAACACTTCCTTGAAGATGATATGGAGAGTAAATGCTTTCAACAGTCATTCAACTGCCAGTAAGTGTAATATCATTTTGTTCAATGGTCCAAAAGATCTGTTAATGTCCAGCATAATTTTGAGTTATCCTTAACCCAAATAATTCTCAAGTGGAAACATTAGGATTAATATTTCTCACAGCTGATAATGCAAGTTCATTTCTAAAGCCACCCGACTTATAAAGTAACCTAATGCACAGTCAACTATTCTTCCCAGAGTCTTTAGGATAGAATTGTGGGAGCTCTTTGAAAAATCCCTACTCTCAAACCCATTGTTTCTAGGCACAGACCAACATGGATGCCATTGATGTTAAATGTTAGTTACCTAACCCCATAGGCTTGATTGAAATTGGCTTGATTACATACTGTAATGAGTATTATGGCTGCCTGCTTAGACATATTCCATGATTCTAAGTTAGTGCTACTACCATAAGCCCAGGGAAGTTGGCCCTAACTATAGTGATCAACCCTTTGATTAAAGAATGTGTGTGTGGGGTAGGGGGTAGGGGGGAAAGGGAAATGAGGGACTGGGAGCTAGGAGAACTGGGAAAAGTCAAGGGGAATGACCAAATGTGGAACTTGTGCTCTGCCATTTCTATGATTTCTTCTCCATTTAAACTGCCATAAACAGGCACTAGTGAGGGCATAGTATAATGAAAACCATGAGCTGTGTAATCAGAGGGACTTGGGATTGCAATTCTGACCTCATCTCTTACTAGATTCTGTGAAGCTTTGGTCCTCAATTTCTTCAAGTATAATTAGAACATTAAATCATTCTCGTAGGTCACATCGTACTTATGAAAGCAACCTCAGGCACATTATAGGTATGCTCTGCCTCCCACATGCCTACTGTAACAATATTGACTGGCCTCAGGTTTTCTAACAAATGACATGAAATGTAGATCCAGTCTTGCTTTGAGGGAAGAAGAGAGACTGAGTCAAAACTCAAAGGAAGGAGAAAAAAGAGATAAGGTTATTGCTGTATGAGTAAGAAAGAGTTTTCAAGAGAGAAGGAAATCGGGCGCCTGAGTGACTCAGTTGGTTAACCGGCCGACTTCAGCTCAGGTCATGATCTCACCGTCTATGAGTTTGAGTCCCACATCGGGCTCTGTGCTGATGGCTCAGAGCCTGGAGCCTGCTTTGGATTCTGTGTCTCCCTCTCTTTCTGCCCTTCCCCTGCTCACACTCTATCTCTATGTCTCTCAAAAATGAATAAAAAAAAGTTAAAAAAATTAAAAAAAAAAGAGAGAAGGAAATAAAGGCCCTTCAAGTAGGAAATTTGAAGGCGCAAAGAAGCATGATACAGTCACAGTCGTATACTGAAGTGTTAGACCCACTTCATGCTGTTTCACTCTGAGGTGAGGGGAGATATTAGCATTCTTCATGATCTTTCCAAATTCTTCTCAAGTTAATCTTGGATATGGGACCAAAAGGGAAAATGAAAGTCAAAACAGCCAGTAACTTAACTATATAAACCTCGAGAACAAACTGTCTAAAAAAATAATAAGCAGAATGTCACCTAAGCCATTATCAGATTCGGGTTGCTTATTACTTCCCTACTGTGGGACTGAATCTTAGTAGCCTCTAAGACTCAAGTGAAATTTCCTCTAAGAATTTGGTCAACGCTTCCCTATCAAGTAATCAATGTAATTAAACAATGAATATTATTTTTGCTCAACAGGTGGGTAACATTTTAAGATTGCTAATTGCTGGTATTGGTGATGTGTGGAGCAGCAATCTCTCATCCAGTGAGGGTAGTATGGCAATTAAGATCAGCCTCTCCAGAGGGTAATTTGGCAACATATACTGAGTTTATTTATATGCAAGCCATTTTATCCACCAATTTTACTTCTATGAATTTATCCTAAGGAAATAATGGGGAAAGTCTACAAAATTGTACAAACAGATATGTTCATCACAGTGTTATTCATAATACTGAAATCCTGGAAGCCATGTAAATGATCATCAACTGAGAATTGATTAAACAAATTACAATACAACCATACAATGGGACGGTGCTCTGCAAATTTAAAAATAATAATAAAGATCAGTATTTATTTTAAAAGAAAGATGCCCATGACGTGTTGTTTAGTTTTTAAACTTTTGCAGAACATCATGTGTAACTTGACCATGTTTTTTGTATGTGCATAGAAAAAAATATGGAAAGTTACATGTCAAAATGGTAATAAGAGGGGGCGTGAGCCCCGTGAGCTCAGTCGGTTAAGCATCCAACTCTTAATCTTCGCTCAGGTCTGGATCTTGGGGTCATGAGTTCAAGTCCCGCGCTGGGCTCTGCACTTGGGCATGAAGCCTACTTAAAAAAAAAAATGTTAATAGGGCACCTGGATAGCTCGGTTTCTTGAGCATCCAAGTTTGGTTCAAGTCAAGATCTCACAGTTTGTGGGTTGGAGCCCCTTGTCAGGCTCTCTGCTGTCAGTGCAGAGCCTGCTTGGAATCTTCTGTCCCCCTCTCTCTCTGCCCCTCCCCCACTCACTCCCCCCTTCTCAAAAATAAATAAACAAAACATGTAAATAAGAGTTCTCTCTGGATGATGGGATATAAGGTGATTTTCATTTTTTACACCTTTTGTATTATCTGAATTTATTTCAATTAACATGTGTTATTTTTATTGCAAGAAAATAAAGCTGTATTCATTTTTAGAAATAGGGTAATAAAGGAAATATAAAAATGAAAAAATTGATAACTCTCTTTTATACTCACTTCTTTTTAGTGGATGAAAACCTCTTCAGGGTAGAATTCCTTTTACTGCTATTAATTCAAGTTTTAATTTAGGGCATCAGTGAGTGTGGGCTGGGAAGAGGGAAATGAGCCAGTTCTTAGGCTCTTTGGGCAGTTTTAATTTTAGGCAGAAGAAACAGCTCTGGACTCTTTCCCACAAGGTTGCTCCTTAAAATTCCTGTCCAAATCTGAATTCATTTCTTTCTTGACCAGTCACAAAAAGATTTATATAAAATTTCTTTAAATAGACAGTTCTCCTTGCTCATATAAAATATTCCTTGAGTAAGAAATATTATATTGCAGCTAAGTAGTTCATTTGCTTCATGTACTTGTGTGGTACGGTATAAACAGCCTGACTGGTGTAATGAAAGAGTAATCAGAGCAGGGTGAAATTGGTCAGAAGAGTCTTTCATTCATTCATGTGCTGTACGAATATATTTTCAGCTCCAATTATCTTCAGCACTGAAGATACAAAGATGGAAGATCATAGTCCCTTCTTGGGAAGACCTAACACACTGCAAGCAAATGATTATAATACAGAGTATATGTGAAAGGTGAAATGGGAACTTGGAGGAGGGAGTGCCAAAGTCTTCCTGGGGGAGTTTATGTCAGGCTGAGACTGGAAGGCTACATAGGAATAGCCATAAATAGGGTTTCTTGGGGATAAGTTTTCTTCTGAAGAAAGTGAAAGATATGTATTGTTAGAAACAAGGTGAAAGATCAAAGTGGCAAATAACTAAACTTCTAAACTGATCCTGCTAATAAAAAACTTGGAGGAAACATTTCCCTGCTTCTTCTGGAACCCACTTCCTACCAGGTAATTTCACTGCATAGTAACAAAGCCGCTTGATGTTGGTGCTAGGGTCTTCATTGTCGTTTATAGAAGTGAGATGTTTTTGGCAGGGGCTTGCACACTACTGTGTGTTAATGGTCGTGTGCTAATGTCCAGATGGCATGTGATAGGGGCGTCTGGGTGGCTCAGTTGGTTAAGCATCCGACTTTGGCTCAGATCACAATCTCAGAGCTCACGTCGGGCTCTGTGCTGACAGCTCAGTCTGGAGCCTGCTTCTGATTCCGTGTCTCCCTCTCTCTCTCTACCCCTCCCCTGCTCATGCTCTGTCTTTCAAAAATAAATAAACACTAAAAGATGACACGTGATCTAATTAGAAGAGGCTGTGGTATTAGGTGGTAGAGGACAGGAATTAGTGTATGGATTCTTTTTTTTTTTTAATTTTTTTTAATGTTTATTTATTTTTGAGACATAGAGACAGAGCGTGAGCAGGAGAAGGGCAGACAGAGAGGGAGACACAGAATCTGAAGCTGGCTCCAGGCTCTGAGCCGTCAGCACAGAGCCTGATGCGGGGCTCGAACTCACAGACCGCAAGATCATGACCTGAGCCGAAGTCGGCCACTTAACCGACTGAGCCACCCAGGTGCTCCTAGTGTATGGATTCTGAGATAGCCTGATTCGGTGGGTCCTCGTCTTAGCATTTTAGAGCAGGAAAAAATGGAAAAGATCTGGCCCAATCACCTCACTTTACAGATTTTAAAAAAGTTCCTGAGATTGCCAAAGATCTTAACAACTGCCTTCTTTAAAAATAAATTATGGGGCGCCTGGGTGGCTCAGTTGGTTGAGCGGCCGACTTCGGCTCAGGTCCTGATCCTGCGGTCTGTGAGTTCGGGCCCCGCGTAGGGCTCTGTGCTGACGGCTCAGAGCCTGGAGCCTGTTTCAGATTCTGTGCCTGCGTCTCTCTCTGCCCTTCCCCTGCTCATGCTCTGTCTCTCTGTCTCTCAAAAATAAATAAGTGTTAAAAAAAAAACTTTAAAAATAAATTATTAAATGTAATGTTCGGTTTAATAGTGCTGTAGTATATCTCTGTAAAACTTAATGGGAAGATTCATTCCATCCATCTGAATAGCAGAGAAATAATGGTCTGTTTTCCTAGCTTTAGCTCATGTGTGTCTTGTGTTTATATAGTCAAAGGTCAAAAGCTGACTAAGAACAGATGAGCCCTTTCCTTTTACATCATTTTTCAACTTTTCAAAGGGCTTAAAATAAACTATCATTTTCCATTATTTACTTAAGGGATTTGTTTTGCAGATTTTGTAGCTCTTGGGAAGCCCCCTGTCGTTCTTACGAAGTACACAATCTGATTCTTACTCATCTATCAACATCCAAGGAATGTTAGTATTAATATGTATGGTTTAAATCACCCAAAACAGAATAAGAAGGCTGAATTGGCCAGTAATGTTTGTGACTTTCTATAAATATCTTATGTGTATGGACTCAGGAAATCACTCTTCCTTGAGATAGAGGAAATGATAGAGATAGAGATATAGACATGGGGGGAGGGGAGGAGGAGGAAAAGGGGAGAGAGAGAGAGAGAGAGAGAGAGAGAAAGGAATGAGAGCATGTACGTCAGTTCTGAGACGAAGGATTAATTTCTCTGAATAAAAGCACTTCCTTTTCTAACCAGCATTTCAGGTGACACAGTCTTAAAAAACACTGCAATCCTAGACTTCTAAGGGCTTACAAAAAATTTATAATTTATAGTTGACCTTGTATAGAGATGGGTTTGCACTAATTTTTCATGGATTCACTCTTCTGCTGAGCTCCAACTCTAAATCTCTGTGAGACTCTACTCCCCAGAGTACATCCAGCACTCAAATCCTTGCTGCTCAACCTCTAGATAAAACTAGATTCTAAATTCTACCTTCACAATGCCTCTGCTACAAAGATTCAATACGACGTATTAGCAAGTGCAGATTTTACTGGAGATAGTTTCTATTTGTCCACATTATAGGTTTTCCCAGATTAGTATTTTGAAAGGTATCGTAAAAAAAAAAGAACAGAGCCAACATAGGGAATGCCTTGTTGACATTCATTTAATCAAATATTTGTCTAGTATTTCTGCAATAGTAAACTTCCCCATGGCCCCATGACTGCTTGCTAAATTGGCATAACATTTTGTTAAATGTGTAACTTGGGGGGGGGGAATACTAGGAGGGACAATACTTGTCATTCACTAAACCATTCCTCAATCCATTCAATGTTTGCCAAATTCCTTTCATGGGTCAGGGAAAGGGCAGTAAGTGTTGAAGATGTCGAGATAAAGGACACAGTCCGACCCACTTCAAGGAGCTCATAGTCTCAATAGGAGTACATGATTGAGTTCTTAGGTGGATTTGTCCACCAAAGAGAATGTATAACCCCAAACTCTCCTATTACATGATCTACTCCCTCTGAAATCTAATGTACTTTTGCTGTGATGCAGTTTTGCAACTTGTCCTATTGTTTTAGGAACAATAAATATTCAAAATAATAAACATCATGGAGCACCTACTATACCAGGTGGTAAGGCAGGCAGAGTCATAAGATGGCCTCCAGGGATCCCTGCTTCCTTATATTCATGGTCTTATGTAATCTCCTTCTGTTAAATCTAGGCTGGACTGAGTGACCTGCTTCTCACCAATAGAATATGGCAAAGGTGATGGGATGTCACTTCTATAATTAGGTTAGAAAAGACCGTGACTTCTGTCACCATTGCTTTCTTGGTTTGCACATTTTGGTGAAACAAACTGCCATATTGGAGAGTCCTACCTATCAAGGAACTGAGGGTGGCCTCGAAGCAAGGTCCCTAGTTTACCAGTCTGTGAAGAACTTAATCCTGCCAACAACCATGTGAGCTTGGAAGCAGATCCTTCCCCAGTCGGGCCTTCAGATGAGACATGAGCCTTGCGAAAGACCCTGTCAAAGAAGATCCAGGTAAACTGCGCCCAGATTCCTGACTCACAGAAAATGTAAGATAATAAATCTGTTTTGTTTTAAGTTTGGGGATAATTTGCTATGCAGTAGGAGATAACTAAGATGGAAATTATCCTTGTTCTTAAGGAGTTGACAGTGTAGCTGCAGTCAGACAGAACACTGTAGCACAATTATTAAAGTAGTGCCATCTTTAGTAACTTGGCAGAGGTTTAAATCAGGGACTGAATTCTGTGATTCTGGTATTTCAATTCTAATCTCAGGTTAACTTGATTTCTGCTTTCATAGGTTTTCCAGCTGGAAAAGCTCTCGAACAACTCCATCCCTTTAGTTCTTACCCTGTATTCCACCTGAAAAGAAGAATAGTGATACACACTATAATCGACCAACTGGACTACACAGTCCTTGAGGGTAGGATGAGTATTTTATACTTAATGCTTTTTCACATGCCCTTTCATATGAGAGGCGGGCTCACAAAATATGAACGATGAACTATATTCTCACAGTTAGGAAAAGAGCAAAAAACACATGGAAGACTCCTGCATTTCCTGAAAGACCTAAGAATTCTGCATGTACTGGAAATAGGGTGGGGTGGGGAGCTGCCAAAGCAGTCTTCTACAGGGCTCTGATGCACAGTTCATGAGCCAAACATAAGAAGCCTTGGAAGACTTCCACCAGTAATATTCACCATGACACCACATACTTCCTCCAGAAGCTTTCCAGAATCACTAAAACAAGAGCCCTGAAGGTTATTTTTATTGAGAACAGCAGATGCTGCCCATGCTCTACCTATAACCCCTAGATACTGGCCATCATAGTGTATGTCAGAGCACCCTCCTGCAACTTTCCGTTTGTGGGCTTTAGCCAGAAGTGCAGGTGCAGCCCTCAGCTGCTGACATTTGAATGGGAGGAAAAATCCCCAATTTTCTTTGCCCTCCTTTGATGGGATGATTCTGAGGTGTGTTCTATGCTTTCATCCATAACTCCCCAGTGGCACTGACCCCCAGGTATTCACAGGGGTCACCTACTCAATAACACCTTCTTGGGTCACTCCAAATAAACTACTTGGACTCAAATCTTTGCCTCAAAGTTCGTTTCTGGGGAAACCTGGTTTACAAATAAACTGAAATAGGATGCTTAAGTCTGAATCTTGTTGAATTAGTCCTGCTGAAGCTGTCTTGGTCAAACGTCTCAGGAAAGAAGTGTGATCCAGTGGGAAGCCTGGGTGGAGAGGGCAGTACTTGGAAGCTGACCTGTTCGAGACAGTGGAGTGAACACTGGGGGCTGAGTTGAGAGATAATTTTTTTAATGCTACAGATTTCCAATAAATTTTAGAATATTGACAAATAAAATAGTTGCTAATAGGGGTACCTGGGTGGCTCAGTCGGTTAAGCATCTGACTCTTGATCTCAGCTCAGGACTTGATCTCAGGGTTGCAAGCTCAAGCCTGATCTCAGGGCTGCGAGTACAAGCCTACTTAAATTAAAAAAAAGAAAAAGTCATTAATAGCTATCAATCAGCCCAGAGCTTGGTTTCTTTCAGCAAAGCTGGGAGAATGTCTAAGTCAACTCGTCAAGCCCCAGCTCCGCCCCAAGCAAGGTCCAGAAAGGTCCCAGAACTGGTTATGCTCTTGCTTTGGACTCTTGACATCCTAAGCCCTTCCAGCTGTTGAATGGCAAAAGCCAAAAATGGGGTCACTTCCATTACTGTGCCTGGCTCCAGCTATAATAATCCAAACCAAGTCCCGAAGGTCCCCAGTAGCACTGGAGAAGTACAAATGTTTATTTTTAAATAAATTCCTTTTCTTCTGGTTTAATTAAAAACTTTTATAAAGTTTGGTTTTAAACCATATGCAAATATACTGATCTCTGAAGGATTTGGCAAAGATGTATTTCTTTTTCTGTTTCCTGTTATTTGGTGTACACACAGATTAACACTGAATGGAAGAGCCCCCCCCCCTCAAAAAAAAAAAAACGTTCAGCACAAAGGATACGATTAAATACAGCAACTAGGGAGAGGAAGGGTCTGAAACAGATTGGACAGGTGCCTCCGACAGAAAACTGACAAATAATTGTTACTTAAGTGAGTCGTGATTGGAAGTTTCAGTCATTATACGTGGAAGCAAACACATTTTAGTGTATGAACCTCTACTGTGGAGTTTGCATTTGCCACTTGGTGTTCTAGTTCCTGCTTCTCCAAGAATAAACAGTCTGGTTAAGTACAGTCTTTAGCAGACAACCTCTGCTTTATGAACAAAGTCAGATCCCAAGTGTTCATCAAAAGGTGCTGACAGAGGTGGTCGGACATCTTCTGACAAAGGTCCCCATCCGATGGCCAGCAGATGTGACAGGACAGCAGAGATGGAAGAAAAACCTTTAGAAATTTTGCTGAGAAAATGCCTCCTTTCTTCAAAACGCATGTGTTCCTTCCTCATGCTGAGAGAAGCCATGTGCTTTCCATGTTTAAAGACAGTCTTTTGGAGGGGAGAAGGAATTTTTCAGACCGACTTGACCAACCCCATGTGTGATCTGAGTTTTTCTTCGAAATGCTTTCAATTTCTTCTTTCAATGTAATCTTCAGACCGAGAGCTGTTTTGGCCCCCCCAATGGTATTGGTGTGTATTTCAGAAACTCTTTGAGTATCTTGTGGTATCTGTGAGTGAGATGGCTCTCCACAGTGGCATCATCTAGATTCATGCTGGGCATTCAGTAGTGCTCTCTCCACGTCATGATTGTAAGCAGAAATCGAGGCTGAGCTCTGCTCGGTGTCTTTACTGCTATGGCGTGGCTCCTCACAAGGGCCCTGAAGGTTGTCTTCTGCAGCCCAGCTCATCTGGTCAGGGTCTGTGACAAGCAGCAATGAGAGTGTAAGTTCATTGGTTTTATGTCTTGCAGTATGCTTTATAAATATTTTAGTAAAAGTAATACGATATTCAGATAAAATTCAGATCTGTTTTGCACCCCTCCTCAGTTACTTTTCTTCATTTTCCTCCCCAGATCCTCCCCTGGTAGTATCTTCAGTGCATGACTCTAGTTATGATGTATGTATGTGTCCATCATAGATCTATAGTGTGTTTTTATTTGAAAATGATTTGTATCTTATTGTTTAAATATTTCCACAACCGGGTTTATTCCCTCTCAGTGGTATATTTTTGTGATCTACCTACATGAATACATGGAAACCTAGTTCACTTTTTAATCTGCTCTTTTAATGTTCTTGGGAATACAAACTTTGTTTTTCATTTCAAACCCCTCTGATGAGTTTCAGATTGTTCCCAGCTTCTTATAGCTGTTTTCTATGCACATAGTTGCAAGTTTCTTTACAGGAGGACTTTTCTAGGGCACAAGGAATATAAAGCTTTAGCTTTACTGGATGTTGGAAGTTTTTCAATTTGCGTGTGTGTGTGTGTGTGTGTATGTGTGTGTGTGTGTGTTTAACAGTCACTTTATTTTAAATTTTTTTTTTATTTTTTAAGTAAGCTCTATGCCCAGCTTGGGGCTTGAACTTACAACCCTGTGAGTCGCACCTCAAGAGTCACACACTCCACTGACTGAGCTAGCCAGGCACTGTTTTACTGGATGTTGTTAATTTGATGTCAAAATAGTTGCATTTATTTTCCCTTCTACCAGGAGATTTTGTAAGTTCCTATTTTTCCTCTTTCCATCATCTCATATTATCAGATCAAACATTTTGTAGACAATCAGAGGGATATCAAGTGGGATCTAATTTAACTTGTATTTCTCTCAGTACAGTGAGGAAGAGCATATTTTTGTGAATTTTGGTGATTTGTTTTCCTTTTCTGATTCTTGTGCATATTTTTTGCCCATTTTCAAAATTGGGGGTTTTGTTTCACTGCTTATTAATCTTAATTCCTTGTATATCTTAGATACTTTGTAATACATATTATAAATATCTTCTCCTAGTCTATGGCTTGTTTTTTAACCAGATTTTTAAATTAAGTTTTAATTTTGGAATCATTTAAAAATTACAAGCAAATTTTGAATTTTTTTTCTTTATGATTCATGTGTTTTCTACCTCATTTTAAGAAATTCTGCTTAGGGGCCCTTGAGTGGCTCAGTCAGTTAAGCGTCCAACTTCGGCTCAGGTCATGATCTCGCGGTTTGTGGGTTCAAGCCCCACATCGGTCTCTGTGCTGACAGCTCAGAGTCTGGAGCCTGCTTCAGATTCTGTGTCTCTCTCCCTCTGTCTGCCCCTCCCCTGCTCACCTCTGTCTCTCAGACAATAAACATTTAAAAAATCTTTAAATTAAAAAAAAAAGAAATTCTGCTTAACTCAAGGTCATAACAATTATCTGTATATTTCGTTCTAATAGTATAAAAGTGTGCTTCACATATTTTGGTCTTTATTCTTTCTATAACTTAGCCGTGCATAGGATATTAGGTAATAAAAATCTGATTTTACTTATTTATATCTAGAAGCCAATTTTTCCAATACTGTATTTTTTATAATGGAAATAGCTTTCTGATTACATAAACAACTCATGGTCACTGTGAAAATTCAAATAATTATTTAACATATGAAGAAATACATTAAAAGTCACCTGAGAGTCTATTGCCCTAAGATAGTCATCACTGAAATTTTCAACATCTTTAATCGACAGTCTGTCCTCTTCCCCACTTGTTTATGGTACCACCTCAGTCATACAGGGAGAGAGGTCTTTTCTAGGATTCAGGCAAACTTAGAGAATTAATACTTGATCTGGGTATAATTTATAGAATTTGAAGTATCAACGCAAAGGGTTTTCAAGTTAGATAGAGTATGTCACGTGATCACCTGATTTCATTAAGCAGTGTAAATAAGTAAACAGAATAAGTAGGAGCAGCATGTGAGAAGTAAGAATTTTCCAGAAACAGCCAACTTTTCTATGGTTTGGGGAAGTATGAGAATAAAGTCTACAAATTTATGAAGCAAAACACAGTATCTCTTAGTATCATGCCCAGCATGCAAGGTTCATCTTGCTAAATTTTTTCAAATTAAGACCATTAGTATTTCCTCTAATAAATAATTTACCTTAAATTTTGTCACAGAAGTATACAATGAGAAACAGAGCCAATTCCTAGAAAAGCACTGTCTAACTTGGATAGAACGTGAAAATCTGCATCAGTCCATCTTGGAGGCTCTATGGTGTAAAAGGTGAAATGAAATGGAGTCCCTTGTGTCAAAGGGTTTAAAATGGAGCCAGGAGGCCATAAAGGTGGTGGGCCTTGTGCACGTTTCCATCCTTACCGGTGGAGCCATGAACTTTTGAGCTGGGCCAAACTGCAAATATACCAAGGACTCAGCTGGAAAACCTACAACCTGCTGCAGTAACAGACTTTTGCTTAGTGGTAGCCTTAGCAACCAATTCTATTCAGCAAGATTTGTTTTCTATGACACCGATCAAAATTCTCCGTAAACAACTTATACAAACATTCCCTTTCCTCTTTAAAAACCCTTGACTTTTATTCCCTGGCAGGATGCTATTTGGCTTGCTGCCCAAATCTGTGCTCCCCACATTGCAATTCTGAGACCCCAAAGAAGTGCTTCTGTTCTATTTTAGCTCTGCCTCTTTTTTTTTTTTTTTTGGTCGACAATGAAAAGTCATTTATCATATTTCAGTACCACCAAGAAATAGGCGATCGTATCTGTCCTCTGCATACCCAAATATCACCCTTCAGTATCTTAATATTTTCTATTCTTCACGAAATTTGTAAATAGATTCCTCCAGGCACACATTAAAAATACATTTGATTTTTGAATTAAAAAATAATCAAAACCAAACCACAAACAGGCTATATTTATCAGCATGTAGGATGAGAGTCTTTGTTTTTTTTAACCTTGGGTCCATATTGATGTCTAATGAACACTGGCGAAGTTATTTAGTTTTTATGGAGGCATCCTCTGGTATATATGGCATGGGTTTTTGAAAACGTATTCAGACATTACTCATTTCTGTTCCAAAGGGATTTGAAATGTTTTAAGCGATAAGGATATGCAGTGTAGAGTTCAGTTATAAATTGCAGTACTATATGAAGAGATTTGGAAGAGCTACACAAGATTAAGTCCCTCTTCCCAAATATAGCCACGTAGATACATCTGTTCTAACTTTACTTCGTCTGCATTCTACAGCTCTCCCTTTTGCCACAGTCTAAAATCAAATCAAATTGGCAGAAAAGAAAGCAACAAGCCAAAGTATAGCTCGTGTGTTAGCCCAGGACTGGATTCCCGGTACTCGCGACCTCTGAGTGTGTGCAGACCTGGGTGAATCAGAACGACTTCTTTTCAGGCACGTGTGGTTTATCCAGACACTGACCAGCTCCAAGTTCTTCCTGCCCACATGCTTCCTTAATACTCTGGGAGCGCTTGCCGCTCAATCAAAATTAACCCAGGCTGCCGAACTGCTCTACCGCTCCAACGCTTTGAATGTCGAAAGCTGTTTTCCTTGAGGACACTCCTAAGAAGAAAAGAGGAAATTGCCCATGTGCGTGTTTCCGAGACAACTTCAAGGGGTTTTTAGCGAGCAAAAAAATTTCCAGCGTGCAGGGTTTTTTTTTTGTTTTTTGGTTTTTTTTTTTTTGTTTTTTCTGATCTCATCTGAAAGACACTGTGGTTTTCAGCTAGCTTGGTGCTGTTACTACAGTCATTTTACCTGACCTCTTTTTTTTCAACAGGCATAAGGCAAGGCTGAGCTCATACTTTCATGAAAGCCACTCTGCCATCTAAGCAGAACTAACACTGTTAGAAGAGCATGCAAATTGCAATTAAAAAAAAAAAATCCATAAGCCAGCAGTTTCTTTTGACCACAGTGGTTTTTTTTCCTCCTGCTCATTCTGCTGAAACAGCAGCGTTGGGGTACACTGCAAGGCTTCAGCTTTCTGCTCTAATTTGCTGTTCTTCTGATGAGAATTGTGCATTTGAGGAGGTTTTGTTTCATGCGTGCGAAGTGTTGCACTCCCAGCTGGATTTTAAGTTTCTGAAGGCGTGGGCCCCTCCTTTCTTTGCTCGTCTCTTCTCTTCTCGAGGATCCAGTACGGTATTCTCTTGTAGGTGCTCGATCATCGTATGTTGAGTGGATGTGTGATTGAACAAATGACTGACTGACTGATCTCATCAGATGACTTCTCATCTCTCATTTTCTAAACTAAACTGGGCAGACTGGATGGGATCCATGTCAGTCCTAGAGGAGGATCTGTGGCAAGGCAGAAATGAGATGAGACTCTAAGGGCCTGTGGCAGGAGCTGAAGAGTTCAACAGTTCCACAGTGAAGGTGGTTTAGACCTAGGTGGATGGATGTGAAAGGGTATGGCAGGTGTTCATGTGGATGCATATGTGATAGGAATTATGCTTTTAGTTACACGCTTTCATGTAATTATGTATTTCTATCTGTTGTATGTTATGTACATGTATATGACTTACATATAAACATATGTGGACCAAGTATGTGTGTGTGTTTGTGTGTGTATATACAGTTGACCCTCGAACAACACCAATTTGAACCATGAGTCCACTTATACACAGATCTTTTCTGATAAAGATAGTATGGTACTGTAAATGTATTTTCCTTGCTTATGGTTTTTCAAAAGAAGAAACACTTTCTTTTCCCTAGGTGGCTTTATTGTATGAATACAGTGAATATAATATACAAAACACAAAGTATGTGTTGATCAACTGTTTATGTTATCGGTAAGGCTTCCAGTCAGCAGTAGACTACTGGTAGTTAAGTTCTGGGGTAGTCAAAAGTTATACAGATTTTTGACTGTGCCAGGGAGTAGGTGTCCCTAACCCCTGTGTTGTGCCAGGGTCAGCTGTATGGCCATTAAAGAATTTGCATCATATCCTCTTAGAGAACCACCTTTGTTTGGAAAAATATTGTGATTATCCACTTATGGTTGCAAAGTAAGGCCCTGGGCCTACAGATAGAAGAATATATGGAAATAAAGTCACAGCTAAACCAATCTGAATCTAATCATCAAGAGGAATTTGGGAGTCGAGAGAGTAGAAGAGAGAGATTAAAGAGAGATGAGACTCGACAGGGCTTTGCTTTGGAAAGTTGTCATGGGGGAAATTAAAGAAAAGAGGCTATTGGTGCAGAGCAGGAAAGAAGAAGTGAACCCCAAGAGAGATGTGAGTTCAGCTGAAACAGGACTTTGCAACTAGAAGTCAACACAAGCCTGCGCAGTCTCAGTTAATGAGTAAGTCTGAGGTGATTGTTAGACTTCTCATACAGCTTGGGAAGAAGGCTCAAGCAAAATTTTTTTAAGTTTATTTATTTTCAGAGAGAGAGGAGAAAGAGAGAATGAGTGAGGGGAGGGGAAGAGAGTGAGGAAGAGACAGATTCTCAGGCAGACTCTGTGCCATGAGTGCAGAGCCCAATGCAGGGCTCAAACCTATGAACCCGTGAGATCATGACCTGATCAAGGTCATCCAAGAGTTGGGTGCTTGACCGATTGAACCACCCAGGAGCCCCTAGCAAATTCTGATTAAATCTTAAAAACTGTTGGGGCTTTTGGGTGGCTTATATGCTGTTAAGCATCTGACTTTGGTTCAGGTCATGATCTCATGGCTCATGGTTTCAAGCCCTACATCGGGCTCCTTGCTGACAGCTCAGAGCCTAGAGCTTACTTCAGATTCTGTGTCTCCGTCTCTCTCTGTGCCCCTCCCTTGCTTGCGCGCACACTCTCTCTCTCTCTCTCTCTGAAAAATAAATAAACATTAAAAAAGGTTTTTAACAATCTTAAAAACTGTTGTCACCTCAACTTCTGTTTCTGGGTTCCTTAAAAGCAGCATAAGGTGAGCGATTCAGAAACCCTCTACTCATTCCAACAAATCAGTCTTGTTCATGACCTTCCTGAAGTCCAGAGTTATAAAGAAAACCAACAAATAAAGCCACCCCACAGTCTCTTTCAGGGGCTGTTAACAACAGGTATTTGAACTGGTAAGACAAAGTTAGCAACTCCAGTCCTGGTTTGCAATTCCAGTCCTGGTTCTGGTGCCAAATCTAAGCTGGGGCAACCCTGCACCCAGAATGTCCCTGATCCAGCTGTTCTCACTCTAGCCATTCTGTGAGGACAGGGCACCAATGAGGCAAACTGAAAATGTGGCAGGTTAGTCATAATGCTTACGATCTGGCTTTGGAGTCTTTTGACCTATTTTTCCAGGGCTATATTAGCCACTGTATTAAAATACCAAGGTAACTTTCACACGTGTATGATATAGGTGGTTATTATTCCTGTTTTACAAATAGGAGGACTATGACATAAGCTTGCTCAGCACCAGCCGAGCAGGCTTCTGAGTGAGGAATTATGATTTCCAGGGTTGGGCTTGGTTCACTGGACACCATTGTCCTTCTCTACAAAGGGTTTATTGTGAAATGATTACAAAAGCACTTTTAGGAAGAGCTCAGTGTCTATTTCTATCTTGGTGAAAATGTGGGTGAATGTATAGGAATGATACAGAGCCCCCTCACAGAAGGGAGAAGGGCATTCGCACTCGCCGTGTTCTTACCATGAACCCAACACCCGCATTATCTGCACTTTTCTGAAAGATAAGACAGCAGGGACAAACTTTCCGGGGTGATGTAATGTTCTATAACTTAACAGCATGGATACACAAGGGGATGCATTTTGACAAATGCATCCCACTGGCACACTTAAGATTTACACCTTCCAAGGGCCCCTGAGGGGTTCAGTCAGTTGAGTGTCCGACTCTTGATTTTGGCTTGCGTCTTGATCTCAGGGTCTTGATCAGGGTCATGAGTTTGAGCCCTGCACTGGGCATGAAGCCTACTTAAAAAAAAAAAAAAAGATTTAAATCTTTTGTTCTCTTAAAATGTCAAAAGAAATTGAGCCCTAAACTGATACTGAACTCCTATTAATGATATACGGGATAAACTGTTTGGCCATGACATGTTCTGATGTCTGAAACTTACTTTGAAATGCATCCAAAAAATAAGATGGGTTAGTGTTTGGAGAGAGGGATGATTCAGAGGACAGATATGTGGTGAAGCAGGTAGAACACAATGTTAACTGTAGAATCTAGCTGATAGATACATGAGTGTTCATTGTATAATTCTTCCAACTTTTCTGTATGGTTGAAATTTTTCATAATTGAATGTTAGGGGGAAAAATGTGGAACTGATAGTTTATACCAATTTGGATGCTACAGAAAGCCCAGAAATCTGAATGTTCAGAAATAAAATATTCCGGTTAGGCTGGTTTTAGAGCTATGTGGGGGGAAGGCCCTCGTTGAAAATAAAGAAGGATACCAGCTCCTCCTAGTTGAAATTGCATTTCTAGTATGTAGTGCTCCCCTCTGTGAACTGCCGTCGGTGCGTTTCCAAGACACAGGTTATGGTCCTTACCTTGATGGCCGGCTCCACAGCATGTGGCATTACTGGCCACTTCCTCCTCCAAATGCCCTCCTGGTTTCTCTCCCACTTCTCTGCTGGCTCCTTCACAAGCTCTTTTAACTACTTTTTAGCATAGATATTTCTTCTGGGCCTTCCTTTCTTTCCCTTGCAGTCTTTCTCCTAAGAGGGTCTCACTGGGTTTCTGTACCATATCAGGGATGACATCTCCCTAAGCCACAACTCCAGCCTAATCTTCTCTTTTCAACAAGGGACTCTTAAAGCCAACTGCCTCCTTGATATCTTCACTTGAACGTCCCCCGTGAACTCGTCCCTAAAAAAGCACATTGCTTCCACCTATTCGATAATCAGTTATGGTGTTTCTCTCTCTCCTTCACCTCCCTGCGTGCCCCCTTCCCCGCCCGTTGCAGTGACTGTCATCTGCCCTGCCAGCTGCTCCAAGACCCTCACTCTATTCTCATTGGATCAAAGCCACCAATGTCATCTCTTAAAAACATAAATCTGATTATGTCTCTTCTCTACTTAAAAAACTCATTAATGGCTTACCACTGCTGTTGGATAAAATACACAATTCCTCATATGGACAACAAGGTCCCAGTGTTGGGGCCCCTGCCTGCCTCTCTGTCCTGTCTCCCATCACCTCCCCTTGGCTCAGTCACCTGGGGCCCCCGAGCTCTGGGTCCTCCAGCAAGCAGAGTATTTTCCTACCTCACGGCCTTTGTCTAGGGCACTCCCTCTTCTTGGAATGTTTCCTACAATCTTTCCTGGTAAATCCCTACTCATTGTTTAGGTCTTAGCTGAAATAATGCCCCTTGAGAGAAACTTCCTGCCAAACCCCTCCTCCCATCTAAATTATTCCTTATTCTATTGGTGTCTGCCATAAAGCTTTCACTTTTTGTCCAACAGGAGAGTTAATGATTATATGTTTGTGTGTGTACTTATTTGTTAATGTCTGTCTCCCCTGCTAGACTTCAAACTCTGTGTGGGCAGGGATCATGTCTGCTGCACTCATCTCCATGTCCCCGGCCCTAGCACGAGTCCTGGCTACTGGGGAGGTGAGCAACACCCACTTATCAGTTCAGTGAACACACAGCTGCGCCTCAGGGAGTCACAGTTTGAACAGCGGTGTCTAATGTCACAAATCAATGGGGCATCAGGATTCAGCATCATTAGGACCTGGGCAGCCCACCCCGCAGATGTCACCAAGAACCCATTCGACACAGGGCGTGAGGATGACTGGCACACACAGGCTGTTCTGAATCATTCCTATCCTGCCTCCTGGCTTACTCCTGACATGCAGGTAAGGAAAAGCAAGAAAGAACAATGCTTTAAATGCCTGCTAAAAAGACTTCCTCTTCCTCTTCCTCATGTGGGAAGCACTTCTGGGTATAGCCTTCGAGGGCACAAAAATGAAAAGCAAGTAACTTGAACTCAGAATTACATGGTTGGTAGTTCCTGGATCTGTCGCTTAATAATTGTAGGACCTTGTGTGGAGAATTTATATCTTAGAAACTTGCTATGGCCCACGTATGTCATACAGCTATTAGTTGTACAAAATGGGTTAATGTAAATGAAAGTGTTTCTCCTGTCTCAGCCTGTAGACTACCGCAAGCATATGGTTTACTCTGCAGCTTAAAGGACAGTAAAATAGTAGAGACACTGATACTGCTTTTTTTAAACAACTGTCTGCTGTACTACCAGTTTCTTACTAAATGTTTTACAATCAGAATGAACAACTTGATATTCTTTCCACTTTCATAAGGATACTTAATTATAGGTAGGAACATGGTGGACATGACCTAAATTCAGAAATATCATTTCCTAAATCAGCAGTCCACGATCGGGATTAACCTACGCAGCACTTACATCGTGCGAGCATGCAACCCGTCTATTGATAATAGCTTTCTGGGTGACGCTGTACTAAAATCTGTTTTTCCTCATCGTTGCCTATTATTTTAATGACCAAAGCATCTTTATTTCCCCATTTGTAAAAATAAAATGTATTCGTAAAAATTTGAATGATACATAAATATAATAAGTAGCAAGAGAAAATCATCCATAAATATCTTTTCCTTACTTACATCAAAAAGACTGTAAAAAGAAGTAAGACCAAGTAAATATAAACAAGTCTTCTGCACAGGCAGCACTTCATGAGAATTTTAAAAATCTCTCATACATGGGATTATTTCAAAAGACTACTTCTACCTTGCACAAAGCACACATTTTTGTTTATCATACATTTTTCAACTTACCGGCTATTAGCTCTTTCGGGGAAAATGGCTTGCCAATGTATATTTGAGAAGAGCGTCCTTTTCAGTTGGACAATAAGAACTCAAATATCCATTACATATTTCCAGCGACTTTACCATATGTAGAACAACTAAAAGATATAGAAATTGTTAGCAAGGAAAATGATGTGAGGACCCATGGGGTTTCTCAAATGTCACATGGAAGAGGCAAGGAGTGCAAGCTTAATGACATATGCTACCTTTGCAGGTCACTAATAAACACAGACATGGTGGCTTTGATTTCATACAGCAGCAGTTCATTTGTACTGCCACAAGGAAATAGCCAAGAATATTACTAATTTAATTTTAATTAATTAATTAATTAGGATATGACTAATTAAAAAAATTTTTTTTAATGTTTTGTATTTATTATTGAGAGACAGAGAGAGACAGAGCACGAGCATGGGAAGGGCAGAGAGGGGGAGACACAGAATTAGAAGCAGGCTCCAGGCTCTGAGCTGTCAGCACAGAGCCCGACGCAGGGCTCGAACTCACAAACCGCGAGATCATGACCTGAGCCGAAACCGCGAGATCATGACCTGAGCCGGAGTCGGAAGCTTAACCAACTGAACCGCCCAGGTGCCCCAGGATATGACTAATTTTAAATGCTAGCCTGTCATCAAGAAAGAGGCTAAAATCTGGGATATTCCAAGAAAAGACAGAAACACAACAGGAGCACTTAGTAAACCTTCAGGCTGAATACATGTGAATTGCTGGGTGACCGTGGGTTTCTAAATTCTTTTGCAGCATAGATCAACCTACGGGTCAGCGTAAACAAGACTAAGGTAGGGGCTACGCCTGTTCTATATCGCCATCTAGCGGATAGTGATGTCCATGCTCTTCGGTGCATTTGCTTCTGAGGTAGACTTGCCCTAGTTAGCACTAGGGCATTTGAGACACAGAAGATGAACTAACTGTTGAGTTCTGGCTTCCTTTGGACTTTAAAATGTCTGTTTAGTGAAGCAAATCCGGTATTTTATCATCTTTGGTCAGCCTGTAGGAAAAAATGATCAGCATTTATAAGCACCATCTTTTCCTCTTTTTAAGACTTAAAAATGCATAAGAGTGGTAATATTACCACTGAGTTGCCATCAATAACTAATTTTTAAAATATTTTTTTGATCACCCTCCCACATGTCTTCCTTCTTGCTTTTCAAGTCTTCTGTGTAATACGAAACAAAAAATAATTCAAATTCTTTTGCAGTGTATTACAAACTGAGGTAGCAACACGTTAGTGGATCCTGACATCAATAGAGTGGGTCACAACTAGCATTAAAAAAAGAAAAGATCTATTTTTCCATTTTTTGAGGATTCTCTTTATTGTTTTCCACTGTAGAATTCCACTTACCTGAGATATCTAAAATAGTCAAACCCAGAGAAGCAGGAGTAGAATGGTGGCTGCAGAGGGTGTGGGGGAGGGGAGGAGAAATGGGGAGACGTTTAAGGAGTATAAAGCTTCAGTTACACACGATGAATACATTCTAGATATCTGCTGAACAGCATCGTGTCTAGAGTTAACAACACTGTATTGTGCACTTAATTGGTTTAGAGGGTAGATCTCATGTTAAATGTTTTTACCACATTTTTGGGAAAAAAGAATCATTGAGGAAGGCCATGAACAAAAGAAAACAGTAAGAGAGAAAAGAAAGACTAGACTAGAATTGAAAATGTCAAGAGTGCTTCTCACGTGTATAAGGTCGTATTATTCTGTGAGCCTTCTGTTACACACGTGAGTGTTTGTGTGTACTAGAGTGTAATGTGAAGGGCTTTTCATTCTGTGGGTCGAGTTCAAAGAAGTTCAGAAGCCACTGCTGTACTCAAAAAAAAAAAAAAAAAAGAATTCGAACTAAAGCTAAAATTGATGTTGTGTTTCAAGGGAATTCGGTTTCCTTGTATGTAGACATGCTTCTCTATCCCTAAACAAGGCAGTTTAAAGTTCCTGGAGGCAGTACATGGGGTAACTCAGAGCCACACAAATTGTGGACTGTGTCTCTGCTTTCTTTTCTATGTAAAGATAAGGTAGGGCTCATCTGGGAGCCTCACAATGCCGAGGACAGCCTTTGAAGCAGGACAAACCTGGCGTTGAATTCTGATACAGAAACTTCTAGCTGTATGTTAGACTTTGTGAAGGTCAGCATCCTGGTCTGAAAATGAAGCTGATAATTCTCCCTTCATGAAGCTGTTGTGAGAAACTGATGGTGATGTAGACGATGAGTCACCAATTCGCTGATAACATTTGAAATAGTTTTTTCTTCCTTTATGGCCTTGGATTTCTATATCGTAGAATTGCAAATTTCTCTAAATCGGTTTGTTTTATTTATTTATTTTTAAATGTTTATTTCTTCATTTTTGAGACAGAGAGAGAGAGAGAGAGAGAGAGAGAGAGAGAATCCAAAGCAGGGTCCAGGCTCTGAGCTGTCAGTGCAGAACCTGATATGGGGCTTGATCTCACAAACTGTGAGATCATGACCTGAGCCGAAGTTGGACACTTAGCCGCTTAACTGTCTGAGCCACCCAGACGCCCCATCCCTTAATCAACTTAAAACCTACAATCGAGATGGAACCCCAGTAAGGATTTTTTCTTCCTCTTTGGGGAGGTCCAGTGAAAACCTTAACACTATACTCTCTTATTCTGCTTATGATTATGCATAAGCATTAATAATTCATTGTAAATCTCAGTGGGAGTGTATTTCTTGTTTCTGTAGTGGCTTTTTATTTTACAGATTTCCTTCTCAAAGTGGGACACCATCCTCAGGGACTTGTTACCTAAACATAATGACACTGTTTTGTGTGAGCAGAGCAGTTTCTGGAAGAAGAGAGAGGACCTAGCTCCATTCTTTTTACTGAGAAATCATTGGCATATAACATTACATTAGTTTCAGGTGTTTAACATGATTTAATATTTGCATATATTGCAATGTGAATAGAATTATTGCAATAATTCTAGTCAACATCCATCACCACAGATAGTTACATTTTTTCCTTGTGATGAGAAATTTTAAGATTTATTCTCTTAGCAACTTTCAAGTGTACAATCGAGTATCATCAGCTACAATCACCATACTGTATGTTACATCACTAGGACTTACTTACTTTGTAACTGGGATTTTGTACCTTTTGACCTCCTTCACTATTTTGGCTACCCCCACCTCCTGCCCTTGGCAACCACCAATCTGTTCTCTGTATCTATGAGTTCAGTTCTATTTTTTTAATTTTCTTTTAATTTAAATTTTAGTTAACATATAGGGCAATATTGGTTTCAGGAGTAGAATTCAGTGATTCATCACTTATATACGACACCCAGTGCTCATCACAACAGGTGTTCTGCTTAATACCTATCACTCATCTAGCCCATCTCCCGCCCACCTCCCTCCATCAACCCTCAATTTGTTCTCTATCCTCAACAGTCTCTTGTGGTTTGTTTCCCTCTCATCTCTTCCTTGCTCTTCCCATACGTTCCTCTGTTTTGTTTCTTAAATTCCACATATGAGTGAATTCATCTGGTATTTCTCTCTCTCTGATAGATTTATTTCACTTAGCATAACACATTCTAGCTCTATCCATGTCATTGTGGATGGCAAGATTTCATTCTTTTTGATGGCTGAGTAATATTCCTTTGTATATATGTACCACTTCTTCTTTATCCATTCATCAGTCGATGGAAATTTGGGCTTTCACCGTAGTTTGGCTATTGTTGATAATGAATTCAGCTCTATTTTCTGCCCTTTCCCTTCAACTCAGTCTCTCCCCAGGCTCTTTCTGATTCTTCCTTTCTTCCCCAACCTGCTTTAGCAAGTTTCCTTATCCCAGAGGAAATGGAATTGACAAAATATTACTAACAACAGCACCTCTCATGCCTCCTCAAGTGGGTGTTCTGGTGAGGGAATAAGATGAATATGCAAGCTGGAAGAACAATGGGCATTATACCAACATCAGGTGTTTCTGCATTATGATGAATGAATGCCTACTCATGGTAATGTTGGTGAAGCATTAACGTGGTAAAGGGTGCCTGGGTCTGCCATTTTCCAGCTGTGTGGCCTTGGCCAAGTTGTCAAACCTTTTGAAGCCTGTTTTCTCGTCTCTAAATTGTGGAAAACAGTCCTTCCCATTATTAGGGCTCTTTAAGAATCAGAACATGTAGCACACTTAGACACATTGGAACAGATCTTAGCCATAGTAAATGATTGTTATGGACTCAATGTTTATATTCCCTGAAATTCATACATTGAAGCCTAATCCCCGGTGTGATGGAATTGGGAGGTGGGGTTTTGGGGAGGTGATTAGGTCATAATGATGGAGCACTTATGAATGGGGTTAGTGCCTTTATGAGAAGAGACACGAGATTGCCCCAGCAGGTAAGGACACCAGGAGAAGGTGGCCATCTGCAAATCAGGGAGAGAGTCCCCACCAGACACAGATCTACAGAACCTTGATCTTGGACTTCCGGCCTCCAGAATTGTGAGGACCAATGGTGGTTGTTAAAGCTTCCCAGCCTAACGTACTCTCGTTGCAGCAGCTAGAACCGACTAAGACAATGATCAATAAATATCCGTGGTTGTTATTGTCATATCTCCCCAGATTTTTTTGTCCTCGAAGGATGAGAAAGGTAGTCTTTAAAGCTAAAAAGTTAAAGTTAAAATTTTGTAACATCTATGAGTTGTGGGGAAAAAAAGCAAGAAACTTGGGGCAGAGGAGCCTTCTTGAAACTCTGAAATCATGCCATGTGGGCAACCACGTGGGCGTGATACTGCTCTGTATTGGAGTGGTGACTTTCCAATTTACTTGAAATTTCACTACAGTACAGAGAGGCCCATGTAATAACTGACTCCATGAATGGTAGATTATTGTGTTTTAAGTTAACAGTCGTTTCAAACCACAGAGGCTGGTTATTACTTCATATCTCTCGCTATCATATGATCTGCTCTCCTGTGGCTCATTGCCTTTGACCCTCATTTGTGTCCTGCCTTCAGAGACATAGAAGGCAGAGAGCTTAGGTGCAAAAAGGGCCTTGGTAGCGAGGATCGGGTAAGGGGGTGGAAATAAGGAAAGGAAGAGAAGAGAAGGGAGTGGTTGAACACAAAATGCTAGAGGAACCTCTCTCCTACTATCATGTTTAAGGTTTTTTAAAAAGTTTATTTCTTTTGAGAGAGAGAGAGAGAATGAGCAGAAAGGGACAGAGAGAGAGAGAGAGAGAGAGAATCCCAAACAGCCTCCACACTGTCAGCGCAGAGCCCAACACAGGGCTCCAATCCATGAACTGTGAGATCATGACCTGAGCCAAAATCAAGAGTCAGAGGCTTAACCAACTGAGCCACCCAGGCGTCCCCTATTATCATTTTTAGACAGAATCTTGAGTACAGCAGATACTACAGGATTCTCCCCTACTCCTGGGCTTAGCCATAGTAAAGAGTGAATGAGATGATTTTAGGTGGTACACAGGTGAATGTTTTAAAGTTTCATTCTTGCTGATGCTCAGCTCCCAAAAGATCATCAGAACAAACCTGAGCAAGCAAAGCTGTTTATTAGACTTATTCCAAAAGAAGAGAGCACTCCTCTGGCAGTTTTAGTTAGACATCAGGAGGCAGAGCTCAAGGAAGAAAATTACATGTTTTGAGGTCTGGGCTCAAGTGGTTGAAGGTGGGTCTCTCAAGGCGGAGAACGGACTGGGGCTGGATTCGGGATGGGCAGACACAGCAAGGCAAGGATCTGCAGGACCAAACTGCTATCTGATGTTTTCTCAGGTGGGCACACTGGTTTCCTGAATAAAGTCATTTGCAGAAATTTCCTGAAGCAAACAGCAAAGTTATTTATTGGTGTACGATCTTATTTTCCTGGGCAGGGATTTCCTGGAGCAAACGATTGTGTTCTGTTGACACAGGTGGACTCAGTTCTCCTAATTATGTGTTTAGTTCATGTGTATTTGATAATATATAATTGGCATCTCAAACCTCTAATCTCGAAAATGATATTATTTGGGACAATAGAGAAGTAAATGAAATTTAAAGACAAGAGCCGAGTTCAAAGAAAAGTAATAGCATAGGTGATACTAAACCATGACAAAAATTCTGAATACAGTATATGAACAACTGAGGTGTGAAAAACACTATTCAATACTGGGAGAATGTCCTGGTGGAGTCTAGACCGGAGGACAATCCTCTTATGGGGAAAGCATGTATCTCACAGCTGAATCATCAGAGAGAGCCAGGGGAGATGAGTGGGATTGGCAGAGCTGGTTGCCTGGGCTGGGAGGGGCCCAGGCATCCCCTGGGTTTAGTGTCATCTCTGCTGTGCAAATGAGCTGAGAAGTTGAAAAGTCCCTCTGTCTGGAAACTCTGACTTACTGGTGGGTCTACTTGGGGTTTGAGCTTTCAAACAGGAAGTGACAGCTGTTGTTGGAAGATCCTATGCAAGGCAGATGGAGTCCCCATTAGTGGCACCTGCCATTGTGGTCACCCAGATGGCAACTGCATAATGTAGCAAAGAGGCATTGAGACTCAATGAAGGGCAAACCAACCAGAACGCCTCGGTGATGGATGTTTTGAACAAACTGAAAAGGAAGAGGCAAGGGGAGGTTCTGGTTTTCTAGAAACCAGAACTGTAGCAACTTCCGTGGTGGGGTTTGTGTAGGGGAAGGAGGACAAATCCCAGGCAATCCAGGCCAAAGTTAGCTTGACTTTGAGGAGTAGAACCTTTGGGACCAGATAGAGAACAGCCTTTCTTAGGTAGAAAGCCCAGGAGTAGGGGAGAATCCTGTAGTATCTGCTGTACTTGGGTTCCTGCTGAGACAAAATAAAGCAGTCGGGTCAGGGAGATGATGGGGGTGGGAAGGGAGTGGGCAGAAGGAGACAGTCCCTTTCTATTACTGAGAATCTCACTACAGCACTCATTAGCGACTTGAATCATCCTGAGACATAGCTCTGAGGAACTTCATCTAGTATTCTACTCAAACCGAAGTAGGTGGGGCTCACCCTATAGCAAAAACCAAGGGAACTGGGGAAGGAGCCATGCTGAAAGCAACCCTATTACCTTCCTCAAAGACGAGGATCAAATATTGCCAGTATTCTGCAAATCTACCATTCCTAATGATTTTTTGTGTGTGTGCGACGGCTGCAATTTTGCTCACCACGTTGTTAACCCCTGTCAGCTTTCCTGATCAGCGTTGCATGGTGGTTGGAATTTGGTGTTAGTAACCTCAGGCTCCCAGGCACCTTCACCATCAGCAGGTGACCTAAAAAACTAACCATTCAAAAAATGAAACAAAGCAAACAGCAGCCAATGGCCTCACCAGCACCAAAGAAACATCCAAGTGATAAATGGAAGAATAATGGAGATGTGGACATTTGAATGTTTACTATTATTCCTGAGGAAACCAACAACTAGAAAAGGAAAAGATCAGCGGATTATTTTTCCAGCAAGCAGAGATCCTAAGAATCACTGTACGGAAGACAAGAGAGCAACCTCCCTGCTTGAGCAGACACAAGGCTTATGTTTTTCTACTGTTTGGATAATATGAGTTGAAAGAAGAAATATCAATAACACATGGGGAGAATCCCAACCAAAGAAATCTGGAACATATAATAAAAGTTCCTCCCTCCATTTCTGTTCATTTCGGATGTTGGTGTTAAACTTCCAAGTGTTATGATTTAAAAGGAAATTTTATGCCCTTCTTATTTATTTCTAGGATGAAAGAGGGTAACATTTTTGTTTTCTTATGCGACTTTCTTTGAAAATGTGCAATATATTGGTGGCTCAGTCGGTGGAGTCTCAGATTCTAGATCTCAGCTTGGTTCAATCTCAAGGTTGTGAGTTCCACCCACTGCACCTTGGGCCCCATGCATGAGGCTTACTTAAAAAAAAAAAAAAAAAGAAAAGATAGAAAAAGTGCATTATAAAGTTCCTCAAAATTAAAATGTTTACCCTTGAAAGGAAAAAAAAATTGCTCCACGACTCAATACCCAAGTCACCATACACATGCCGCTTACTCGCCCTGGGTCTGGTGTTCTCCCATTCGTGCTTTGTAATGTTATGAAGACCACGTGACAGAGTCTATGCAGAATGTCTGGCACATTGACAGGACTTAATACATATTTGCCGTTAGCTATTGTTTTTTATGAACCTGACGGGAGAGTGGGGGGTGGAGGGTAGGGGTTGTTTTGGGATTCCTGCTTCCTGTGGGTCTGGCAGGAGAGAGAAGTGAGTCGAAGCATGGGTGGGACCAGGCTGAGAGGTCCGCGGTCTTCGGGAAACTTACAGTTTGCTCACGTCATCTATATTCCTGGTCAAGAAAAAAAACCAAAAAAGCAAAAAACAAAAAAGCCCCCCAAACAACAAAAACCCACAAACCTCTAGGAATGGAAGACAAAAGGAAGAAGAAGGAAGAGGAGGAAGATACTGAGGGAAAATGATGAGAAATGCTTTCTTTGCTACTCTGAGCCTATAGGGAAAGCTTCTATGTGATGACTTATTTGAACCAATGCTGCTTGAAGAAAGAAAACTCAGCAGAGAAAAACAAAAAAATAGGGTGAATAAAGGTTTGTGAGAAAGCCACACAGCCCTCGTGATGGAGAGATATGCTCATGAAGGGATAGTCTGTGAGAAGGGGTAGATTTTAAAAAGTATGTAGATACACCCAGTTACAGTGTTGTGAAACATTACACTCACATTGACAATAATTAGAAGACAATTTGTCATAATTTGAATATATTGTCTGGTAAAGCTCTAAAGATACTTAAATTCAGTATAAAAAGTTAATGAAGCACTACAAGATAATTTAAAATTACTTTAAAGTTGTTTTAATTAATTTAGCCTTGTTTCAGTCGATTCCTAAGCTATCACTTTTGATAAGTCAATGCTCCCTCATTTTGCTGTTACCTTTCAAGGCAGTGTCTGACACATCTGTATATAATCACTATCAAAACAAAAACACAAGAACTCCTTGGGCGGAATAGGGCACTGGGGATGATACCACCATGGGACATGTGTCACAGGGTCCTTATTTATTTATTAAAATTTTTTTTATGTTTATTCATTCTTAAGAGACAAAGACAGTACAAGTAGGGGAGGAGTGGAGAGAGAGGGAGATGCAGAGTCTGAAGCAGGTTTCAGGCTCCAGGCTCCCAGTTGTCAGCACAGAACCTGATGTGGGGCTTGAACTCACAAACCATGAGATCATGACCTGAGCTGAAGCTGGCCACTCTACTGGCTGAGCCACCCAGGCGCCCCACAGTGTCCTTAGTTTTAAAAGATTTCCATCTGGCCCTCCCTTGTCTAGTCCTCCTTTATGACCCTGTAGTGCCCCACGATTCTCCAGATGTGGCATGAAACCCATTGTATTTTAAGCACCTGTTGATTTGTTTCTCTCCCCTTTGGATGGCAAACTGAAAAGGCAGATGATAAATACTTGTTGACTTAGAGCACAGATCTGAAGGAGGAGCAGGGGCAAACCTTTTGAATCTTGGGGAGGAGCACTGGGCAGAAGGAATAGCAGAACAAGTGCCTGGGAAGGCTGGGCATGTTCCAGGAGCTGGGGGTGGGGGTGGGATTGGGGATTGAGTTGGAGGTTGGGGGGTGCAGAACGATTGGAGTGAGGCGGAAGAGCCCTTGGAGAGGTAAACGGGGCTTGTAGACTGGGTAGGACCTGGTAGTCGCTGTAAAAACTTGGCCTTTTATTCTGAGTGAGTTGGGAGTCCATGGGGGATTTTGAGCAGAAGAGTGAAATAATCTGCCTTTTCAGGTTGAAAGGATCCCTCTGGCTGCCAGACTGAGAATCAGCATGAGAAAGAAAAGACTAAAGGAGCAAAGACAGTGAGTAGGAGTTTGGTTTTGGACTATGAAGTTTGCGATCCTTATTAGGTACATTTTTTTTTTTAGTGTTGAATTCTCCATCCAAATTGGAGAGTTGGTGGTATTTCTTTTTCAGTATTATAGTCTATCAGGAACCGAAAGTTTTCGTAACAGTCTGGCAGGAACTGAAACCATGGCGGGGGTTGGGGAGGAGGGGAGGGTTTGAGTGTTTTTGTTTAAACATAAGGAGACAGGGGCGCCTGGCTAGCCCAGTCAGAGGCTGTAACTCTTGATCCTAGGGTCATGAGTTCAAGCCCCATGTGTGCCATAGAGTTTACTTAAAACAAAACAAAACAAACAAACAAAACAAACAGAAAAACCTACAAGGAGACAGATTTACACCCACAATCCCATTGTCCTTCAGCAAGGAATATGCATTTGAGGCACCCTGCAACTGCCTGCCCAGGACTATTAGCGCTCAGCGTTGTGGGTTTTTGAATTAAGGTAATTCTGAAAGAAAGTTTGGAATTCTAAAATGTATGTGGAGCTCTCTTTGGAGAGCAGTCTGTCATGGGCCCTGAACGCCCCTGTGTGCTCTTGGCGAGTGTGCCTGATTGCTAGGTCCATGCATCTCCTGATACAGAGCAGTTTCCTTAGTTACATTACGTAGGTCACAGCAGAGGGGGAATGGCTTGTCTCTTGCCTGCTTAAGGGCTGGGGCCTTGACCCTGTGTTCCTTTCCTGCATGGCAATCCACTGCGTATGCAGGTGTCATTTGGGACCATGGCATAATCCCTGTGTTACATGGGAGCAAAGATGCTAGTGTTGTTTGCTCTGTTGTTAGTAATGAAGTCCTTTGTCTCTGACCCAGGAGTGTCATGTCTTCTGCCAGGATCCATGAAACAGGAACTGGGTAACTTGTTAGTGTGTAAGGTGGGTAAAATTTCAGACCCTTCACATTTCTTGACTGGTCCCATCTTCCTCAAAGGAGTTCTCTGAAGCCCATGCTGGTGTGGAGGGGTAGTTTGGGTAAAATAGAAAGAGGATCAGGGCAGATGTCCCAGGCCCAGCAGGGAAGGACTCTATTTCCTCTTCTGGACAAAGGACTTGATGGGGCAAAAATAAAGAAAACTGATTACATGGAGCTGAAGGGCCTAGGCTAATTTTCAATTTGTTTATATTGCTTTAATCAGCACATAGGAAATGGGAATCCTTCCTACAATTCCTTAGGACTGAGGAAAAGATGGGGACGGGTGGAAAGGTCATTTTCAGGGTAAAGGCAGCAGATCATGACTGCTGAAAATAAAGGAAATCCCAGTCCACTTTTGCCTGGGGATGGACAGGCAGTCAAGCCACAAAAAATGCAGCACCTTTATTTTTACAGAAAGAATCTATTTGCATTTATTTTTAAGAAACTCAAGACTAGCTAGGGCCCTGGAGTGCTGAATGTTCCCCATTCACATTCATTGCCCTTAAGACCACCTCCCTCCTTTGTTGGAACTGCCCTTGCTGTGCTGGGGTTGGGGGGCGGGTACAAAGATCTAGAAGAGAGTCACTGACTGTCTAAAGGAATAGCAGACGGGGGCATAATTTCAGTAAGAGTCAGCCTTTCAATAATGTACAGTACTAATTTAGTAATGTACTGACTTTATGCAGTATTGCAAATCTAATTTTTATACTACGTGCCATGTAATCCCTCTTCATCTAATGAAGGCTCATCTTTTGAGAGTTGATATCAATGATGAAAAACAGAGGCAAATCCCAACGTTGCTTGTCTGGAACCATCAACACACAGGACACACAGATGAATCGATATTGTAGCAATAGTTTTGGCTGATTTCCTCAGTGGTATCCTGTTTCCCTCTAACTACTCCAGCCCTTCTGTCTGCCCCAAATCTGTGCTTGGAGGGTTGAAGGAGAGGATTAGAATGACATTCTGTGACAAAGGATACATAAATAAACATTTTTTTAGAATGTGCTCACGTTTTTGCACTAAAAACAGTAAGAAATGCTTGAATCCACTGCTTGACTTTATCCTTCTGAACTATTCTGCCAACCCAAATAGATGAGAATGCGGGAAGCTGATGGAATTTAGAGATTCCAGAAATCACTTTGATAAGAAGTGAGAAGCTCTGACTTCTTTTTTTTTTTTTTTCATTATCCTAATCATTTTATTTTTATTTATTTTTTTATGTTTTTTTATTTAAATAGTTTATTTTCAAATTGGTTTACATATAACACCCAGTGTTCATCCCAATACGTGCCCTCTTTAATGCCCGTCACCCCCTCTCCCCCCTCCCTCACCCCCCTCCCTCACCTCCTTCACCCTCAATTGGTTCTTAGTCTTTGAGAGTCTCTTATGTTTTATCTCTCTCCCTCTCTGTGTCTTTTTTTCCTTTCCCCTCTTCCCCTCCCCCATGGTTTTTGCTAAGTCTCTCAAAATCCACCTATGCGTGGAAATATATGTATCTGTCTTTTTCTGACTGACTTATTTCACTTAACATAATACCCTCCAGTTCCATCCATGTTGCTACACATGGCCAGATTTCATTTTTTCTCATTGCCACGTAGTAGTCCATTGTATATATGTACCACATCTTCTTTATCCATTCGTCATCTTTTTTTTTTTAAGCTTATTTATTTATTTTGAGAGAGACAGAGGGGGAGAGAGAGAGAGAGAGAGAGAATTCCATGCAGGTTCTGCACTGTCAGCATGGAGCCCAACACGGGGATCAAACTTACGAACTGTGAGATCATGACCTGAACCAAAATCAAGATTCAGATGCCTAACTGACTGAGTGACCCCAGGCATCCCAGGAAGCTGACTTCTATACACATAGGGTACTTTTGTTTTACTTAGTGTGTTGGCTAAATGAAAAAACAAACAAACACCCAAAAACCTTTATCTTCTCCCATGCAAAATAGTCTACCTCATCTCAATTTGCAAAATTTCTTGTTTACTTCCTTTACCCAGTATTCCAGGTCTTTAGATAAAAGGACAAGCATATGTCTTACGCTGAAATCCAGATCACTGATGTCCAGATTAGAATCTAGTCATTTCCATTCTCTTTTGCCATCATGTCCTTCCACAAACAACGCATTAATTGCGAACAGTCTCTGAATCAGGTCTCCTGCAATAAATTGGTGAATTAATGGAAGTTTCCACATCATTTAAAAAACGAGGAACACTAATACAAATGCTTATTGTGTCTACAGCAGGGATTTTGTGGTAATCACTATCTGCTTGAATCCAAAGACAGAGAGATAATTACTTGCTTCCCTGGGGAGCGGTCTGTTGAGAAAAACACTTTCAGTTTTGTTGTGGAGAAGCAGCACTAGGGTAAGAAAGGAAAGAAATAGCATTTTCAAGTGTTCTGGGAAGGATGGACTGATGGCTTGAGGAAGGAAGCTACTGCACTGGGGAGTTTGGGGTACAGAGGAGCACTTTCAGATTCTGAGCCTTTTCTGTGAGTTCTAGACTTTCTCTAGGTTCAGGGGTTGAATAAGCCAGTAGGGGTATTTTACAGAAAATACGAACAGTGGATTATTAGCTTTCCATCAGGAAGCCTCTCCTTATGTGCTGTCCACTCCTAGCACATAACCACGTGATCTTCCAAAACCAGCCACATGTGACAACTGAGCACTCTCAATGTGGCCAGTTTGAATTGAGATGTATTATAAATGTAAGATACACATCAGATTCTGAAGACCTATATGACAAAAAGTCTGAACCATCTCTTTAAGTTTTATAATGCTGACATATCAAAGTGATACTGTTTTGGATATATTGGATTAAATAAAATATAATATTAACATTAATACCACCTGTTTCTTTTTACTTTTAAAAATGTTGGGGCGCCTGGGTGGCTCAGTTGGTTAAGCGGCCGACTTCAGCCCAGGTCATGATCTCACAGTCTGTGAGTTCGAGCCCCGCGTCAGGCTCTGTGCTGACAGCTCAGAGCCTGGAGCCTGCTTCAGATTCTGTATCTCCCTCTCTCTCTGCCCCTCTCCTGCTCACTTTCTGTCTCGATGTCTCTCAAAAATAAATAAACATTTAAAAAAAAATGTGACCACCATAAAATTTTAAGTTAGATGTATTCCTTTTGGAAAGCGCTGCTCTAGAAATTCAGAAAAGTAGAATAACTGCAGGTCAGAAAGGGAGAAGGAACACAGAGGAAAAAAAGCCAAGCGTGTTGACTTTTCTTCCTCCTTAGGTCCTGCGGAATTTAGTGAAGGAAAAAATTTTTTTCTGTTAGAATTTTAGAGCTAAGGCCATTAGAAATGATCTAGTCTGATATATCTTAAACTAAAGAACCTTAGGAAATTTGGAAGTAAAGCTGTAACTGCAGACCCCAGCTTGAGAAGCAGTGATAGAATCCAAGAAACTTATTTTATAGATTCAGGAAACTAAGGCTCAGGAGACTAAGTGACTTCAGGGCACCTGCCTAGTTAGTGGAGATGAAGACTGGAAGCCAGGTTTCCCCTTCCCAGTCTATTCTCTGGTACCCTATGGAAATGTTTTGTTTTGTTTTGTTAACAAGAAGAGGTGAATTCCATTCTATTATTTCCACAAATGTGTCAGTATGCATGGAAGAGTGATATGTCTCTACAGCAAAAGGAGAGTATATCAGGGTAGACTTGAGGCTATCTTAAAAAAAGGTCAAATTCAGTTCACTTCTTTTCACTCAACAGCTATGACATTTCCATTTTTATCCCAAATATTCTTAAAATCCTTATTTGAATTTTTTATTCTATTTTCTGGCACCCTGATGAACCTTTTTTTTTTAAAATGTTTATTTATTTTTGAGAGAGAGAGAGCATGTGCATGGGAGGGGCGGAGGGAGAGAGGAAGTCAGAGGATTCGAAGCAGACTCGGCGTAGTCAGCGCAGAGCCTGACGTGGGGCTCGAATCCACCGCCCATGAGATCATGACACCTATTAGGTGTCCCACCCTGATGAGCCTTTTAAAAAACTTATTTTGATATCTTCCTCTCTGGAGCCATACATGAGGGGGTTATATTTCCTTTTTAGATTCTTCTCTTCTTCAAATTCAGAAGTTTCCTCTTCAAAATATACACCCTTTATCTGCTCCAAGTCTTTTCTCCAGGACTGCTGTTAGTAAAACACACATCATGGCTTCTCTGCTGCCAAGGCAGCTAACTGAGAGGTTGGCCCCAGACAGTACTATCTGGTAAACTCCTCAGAGCTTTCCTCCATGGCAGCACAATGTTTCCTTACAACATAAAAAGTTCCTGGAATGTTAAAAAAAAGTTCCTGGGATGGGCCTGTGCCTGGCCAGACTTCCTCTACCTTTTCTCTTGCTTGGTGTCGATGACCCTGGAGGGGTATCTGGCAGCCTCTGCCATGGCATTTTCTCATCTAAGAAAGTCCAGCCTTTCTCGTTCAAGTTCTTGGCCGCTGGGACCGTTGTGAAATTGGTCTTAATGATTACACAAAAGAGTTCTCCACTTCTCCTCTTTGTCCACTCTGCACGCTTTAGAATTATCAAATATAATTAGCACTGTCCACCGCCTTTAAGAGAATCTAGCCAGCCCACCAGCACGTTCTTTCCGCGTCTACTATGAAAAGAAAATTTAGATTTTGGAATCTTTGCGATAACTTTCCAGAAGAAAGATGTCATGAGGAAATAGTCTGAAGAATTGACTCATGCTGGGTAAGGAAGTGTTCCTGTTCATTCGGCGATGACTAACAGCATTCTTCTGGCTGCGAAGTGTAATGATTTCAATAATTATATTGTGTAACCAAAAGATGGCAGTACTCACTCTTCCTGTTTTCTGTGTTAGGACAAAATGGAAAGGTCATCTTGTTCTTCCATTTTTTTCCTTTACTCATCACGAAGTGAAAACAGTGCGTAAAAGTTACATAAGCGACGAAGTAAAATATATCCAGAGCCTCTTTAGTATAACGCTGATAATTTGCTAAGGGCAATCCCATGGCAAAAAGAATATAAGACATTTTCTTTTATTTACTCGATTTACTTTTCTGGTTGCTTCTATTTCTGGACGTTTAAAACACTGCCTCCAGAAAACCCCCATGATACTTTCTAAATGGTAGGGAATAAGTAGATTTGACTGGTGGCTGGTAATTCATGTCTGTATGTGCCAAGAGAATACTGACTAAAATAAAATTCAGCAATGGCGCATTTCTTGGTTATTATAGTTCCCCAAATTATTGCCCCCTTCACCCCTACCCATCAATTTCTCCTTCAAACCCCAGTGATTTTATTTTCTTTTATAACTTTACTTTCTTGTAAGTTATGTCACTTAACAATTAGACCAACGATTTGGTCATCTAGAAGGCTACACCTAGACCTGTGCCCTGCTTAAATAGGAAGCCATAGAGTCCGGCAGAGCCAATAAGTAATTTAACTCTTACTGGAGCTGAATGCCTCTAAAAATAATGATTTCAATTCATCCTATTCATTGATGAAATCAGGTAGCTACATACAAAGCCAATTTGTGGACATCTGTGTTGATAGATGGCACGTTGTAGTTAGACCTGAATTCACATCCAGACGTTGCTAGGCACTGTGATTGGGAATAAGTTACTCAACTTTGGGCAAGTTTAATCCTAGGAAAAATGATGATAAAATACCCAGTTTGCAGGCTCGTTGTGAGAATAGGGTGAAATAATTGGTATATGTGGATGTAGCTCCACTGGAAAGTACTAGTCGATTAACCTATGCCTTCTTCCTTCCTATTAAGAAAACATATACTTATATCCACCATTATTATTGTTCGGTCAGTAAAAGAGAATAAATAACAGAACTATACATGTGCAAATGTTCCGTTCCTTTGGGAACAAATACTCAATCGATTTCCATATTCCATAGGAGTTATTGTTTAAATCGTTCATTCAGCAACTCCTTCAGCTGTAACATGAATTGAGCCCTGGGGCCTCGCTAAGTGTCTACATGGATTGACTCCTTTAACTCATAGAATCCCTACAAAAAGATACTATCATCCCCATCTTACTGCTGGAGAAATGGAGTTACAGACCTGTCAAGTAACTTGTCCAAGGCCACCCAGCTAACAAGATGGAAAGCCTAGCATTTAAAAAGTGTGTCTCTAGAGTCTAGGTTCACAACTATTATGTGACTCCACATCTTTATGTACCCTGATAAAAAAGAAGAGGGTAAGTGCCTTGAAAGGGAGTCTTCTCCTCTTTCTCCTCCTCCTCCTCTTCCTTCCCTCCTCCTTTTCTTCTGTTCTTTAAGAAAATTTTTATTTTAGGGGCACCTGGGTGGCTCAGTTGGTTGAGCATCTGACTTCGGCTCAGGTCATGATCTCACGGCTCGTGGGTTTGAGCCCCGTGTCAGGCTCTTTGCTGACCGCTCAGAGCCTAGAGCCTGCTGTGGAGGTGTGTCTCCTTCTCTCTCTGCCCCTCCCCCACTCACACTCTGTCTCTGTCTCTGTCTCTGTCTCTCTCTCTCTCTCAAAAATAAATAAACATTAAAAAAAAGAAAAAGTTTATTTTAGCCTGTCCAGTGCCACTCTCCCTGTGCAAGTCTGTAGCCCCAAGGCCGGCCTCCTTCACTCATGTCCATCACTCTGTGTGGAAGCACTGCCAGCACGTCAGACAAACTGCCCTACAAAGTCGCCAATATCAACCTGGCCTCCTGGGGACCCAAGGCCCTGGACATCGCAGAGAATGAGATGCCGGGACTGATGCACATGAGGGAGATGTACTCAGCCTCCGAGCCGCTGAAGGGCACCTGCATCGGTGGCTGCCTACACATGACCGTGGAGACAGCCGTCCTCACTGAGCCCCTGGTAGCCATGGGTGCTGAGGTGCAATGGTACAGCTGCAACATCTTCTCTACCCAGAACCAGGCAGCGGCTGTCATTGCCAAGGCTGGCATTCCAGTGTACATCTGGAAGGATGACACAGACGGGGTGTATTTGTAGTGTATTGAGCAGACCCTGTACTTCAAGGACAGGCCCCTCACATGATTCTGGATGATGGAAGTGACCTTACAAACCTCATTCACACCAGGCACCCACAGCTTCTGTCAGGCATCCGAGGCATTTCTGAACAGACCACAATGGGGATCCACAACCTATACGAGATGACAACCAAGGGGAAGTTGAAGCTGCCTGCCATCAACGTCAATGAGTCTATCACCAAGAGCAAGTTTGACAGCCTGTGTGGCTGCAGGGGGTCTCTTACAGATGGCATCAAATGGGCCACAGATGTGATGATTGCAGGTAAGGTGGCAGCGGTAGCAGGTTATGGTGATGTGGGCAAAGATTGTGCCCAGGCCCTGAGGGGTTTCAGGGCCTGCATCATAATCACAGAGATTGGCCCTGGAATGTCCCGCAGGCTGCATGGAGGCCTGTCAGGAAGGCAACATACTTGTCATCACCACGGGCTGTACTGACGTCATCCTCGGCCAGCACTCAGAACAGATGAGAGATGATGCCATTGTGTGTAACACTGGACACTTTGACGTAGAGATGGATGTCAAGTGGCTGGATGAAAATGCTGTGGAGAAGGTGAACATTAAGCTCCAGGTGGGCTGAAAAATGGGCTGAAAAACAGTCGCCATATCATCCTGTTGACTGAGGACCAGCTGGTCAACCTGGGCTGTGCCATGGGCCACTCCAGCTTTGTAATGAACACCTCATTCCCCAACCAGAATGGCACACTGTCTCTGGCACAGATAGAGTTGTGGACGCACCCGAACAAGCACCCTGTTGGGGTCCACTTCCTGCCCAAGGAGCAGGATGAAGCAGTGGCGGAAGCTCACCTGGGTAAGCCGAATGTGAAGCTGACCAAGCTGACTGAGAAGCAGGCCCCGTACCTGGGCTTGTCCCGTGATGGCCCCTTCAAAGCTAATCATTACTGCCACTGAGAACCAGGCCTGATGTTTGCCTTATAGTGGCTGACCTCGCTGGGGTCCCACTTCTCTTCCCCAAGAGGAAATGGCACCAACTTTGAGATAGACTTGTTAATGTCCCTCATCGACTCCTTGGGGCTGGTCACTCAGTCTTTAGCCTCTGCTGCATCCCTCATACTGCTCCAAATGTGGCAGGGGGAATTGAGAAGCCCATCCTCAAGCCCTGGTCATGACAGAGGCACACAGGAAATACCCACAGGGAGTCATGAGCTCAGGGGTTCAGAACCACTCACTCAGTCAGTTCTTACCTAGGCTGGTCACAAAGCCCAGGCACTTTGCCATCTAGGCCCTCTCTTGGCCTATGGACTTTATGCCCATGTTCTTAGTTTACTGGTTCACTGGTTCCTCAGCCCATGACAGATGAGAATGAACTATATCAAAGGGCAGGGAGGAACTATTGGGAGTTTGTTCCTGAGAGCCTGGCTTAGTGCTGGGCATTTTGTTGTTTAAGAGGTTTCTCAGAACAGCTAGGTCAGTACTTTCAGTTCCCATTTTACAGAGCTTCAAATCTACTGTTAAGGGACAATCAAAAACGGACAAGAGAAGTGACAGCCAGAGGTTGAGAGGGGCATAGATCTGCCACGATGGTTCCTATCACAACCCTGGATCTAAAAGATTAATTTGGTTTATAAGGCTTAATTAATGTTTATAATGTTAAAAGAGAGCAGGAAGGTGGGTAAATAAAAAATTTGGTGCCTAAAAAAATTATTTGCTTGTGTCAAGAACACTTAACAAGAGATCCACCCTGTTAACAAAATTTTAATTGTATAATACAATACTGGTAAGTACAGTGTTGTATGGCAAATCTCTAGAACTTATTCATCTTGGTTACATAAACTTTGTGGGGGTGCCTGGGTGCTGAGTGGATTAAGTGGTTTGGCTCAGGTCATGACCTCACAGTTCGTGAGTTCAAGCCCTTTATTGGGCTCTGCACAGGCAGTACAGAGCTTGCTTGGGATTCTCTCTCTCCCTCTCACTCTGCCCCTCTCCCCACTCATGCTGTCTCTGTCTCTCTCAATATAAATAAATAAACAAAAGAAAAACCTTCATGCCCATTGATTAACAGCTCCCAATTTCTCCTTTCTCCAGCCCCTGGAAACCACCATTTTATTCTTTGATTTCTATGAATTGGATAATTTTAGGTCCCTCCTTCATATAAGTGGAATCATGCAGTATTTGTCCTTCTGTGACCGGCTTATGTCACTTAGCATAATGTCTCAAGGTTCATCCAATTGTCTCAGACTACAGAATTTCTTTATTTTTAAAATTTTTTTAATGTTTATTTTTGAGAGAGAGAAAGAGAGACAGACACAGTGAGAGTGGAGGAGGGGCAGAGAGAGAGAGGGAGACACAGAATACGAAGCAGGCTCTAGCTCTGAACTGTCAGCACAGAGTCTGACGTGGAGCTTGAACCTATGAACCGTGAGATCATGACCTGAGCCGAAGTCGGATGGTTAACCAACCGAGCCACCCAGGTGCTCCAGAATTTCTTTAATTTTTAAGGCTGAATAATAAATATTCCATTGTATGAATATACTGCATTTTCTTTGTTCATTCATCTGTGGTTGGATATTTAAGTTGTTTATACATCTTGACTGTTGTGAGTGCCTCAGTGAACATAGGAGTGCTAATGTCTCTTCAAGATCCTGATGTTGATTCCTTTAAATAAATATCCAGAAATAAGATTGCTAGATCAGATGGTATTTCTACATTAATTATTTGAGGAACTCCCTATTGTTTTCCATAGGAGCATTGCCACCAACAGCACACAAAGCTCTTAATTTCTCCACATCCTCACCAAAACCTATTTTTTTTCTTTTGGTAATAGCCACCCTAACAGGTGTAAGTTTGGGGACTAGAGAGTATCATACCCTGTAATCCCAGCCTGGAGGCAATGTGGCTTGGCTGCTGAGTCAAAGGGTCCCAGCACTAAAATAAATAGTGTCAGCGGTAAGGACATAGAATTTTGGGTGGGCCAGAGTCAAGAGTTGTTTAGGTGAGCTTGAGCAGGCAGCCATTGGAAAATGACAAGAAATGTGCCTTGCTTATTAGCCAGGCTTTCTCCTCTTGTACCCTCTCATCCCTTCATTTTCGTCTCCCTGGCTTTCAGCTGCTTTAGGCTGTAAAAGGGATTATAGGCAGGGCTAAGGTCTCCCTGTGCTTAAGGAGAACAGAGGTCATATATAGCCATCTAAGTATTTTGGGGAAGTTCGGTGTTGGGGTGGAGAACACTTTAAACTCTTATGGCTCTGTTGAATACAAGCACCCATGTGACCATCACATCTTTGGGGAGAAGGGCATTTGGGTTCAGCTGATGGGATCTGGGGAGGATCTCGCCAGGAAAAGGGGCTAATATGACCTTGTGGGTGAGCACACTTTGTCAGCACATCGTTCTTGTTCTTGCATGTACATTTGAATATATAGGAGGAACTGGTGTGTTATATACTTGTAGTTCCCAATTCCATAAATGCTGTAGGGGACCCTCCTGATCTGCATGAGCCATTGGGGAAGAAGTACCGGTGAGGCAAAATTCCCTGACACTTGACTCCAATGAGTGAGGCAGGATTTAGTACAAGGGCCTCTACTCTCTGATGTTCACTAAAGACAGAAACCCTGTTGTGACAAATCAGAAGTCTCAGTCTCAGTGACCCAAACTTCTGTGTTGTCACACCTCTGTCTGTAGGGGTGTCTGATAAACCCCAACAGTGTTCTGCTCACCAAAGAATTTACTTGGGACTATGTGAGTAGATGCACGATGATCAATTCTTCCAATGATCAAGGAAAAATTGCTATTTATGGGGACTCCAGACACCAACAAGGAGGCCAGTGTGTTGGAGACAGTACATGTCAGGACCTTGGCAGTCTGTTGGGTCCTTTACATGGCTGTGGCAGGCAAAGTTCTAACATGGCCCATGACCTTATCCTGGTTTTACTCCCATGATTACTTTATGTCACCTGGCCAAGATTTTGCAGATGTCATTAAGGTTAATAACCACTTGAACTTAGCCTAGGGAGATTATCTGGGTGGATTTAACCTCTCATGAGCCCTTGAAAGCCCTGTTTTCATCAGTTAATAACAGAAGAGGAAGTCAGAAAGAGGAGAGGCAGGGGAAGATTTGATGCCATTTGATGGCCTTCAGGATGGAGAGGGCAATGCACGAGGGGTGAAGATTGGCTCCTAGGACTGAGAGTGACCTCCTGGCCGACAGCGAGCAAGGAAATGAGGATCCCTGTTCTACGAGTGAACAAACTCCAGATAAGAGCCTAGCCTGACTGTCCTCTTGAATTCAGCCACGTGAGACCCTAAGCGGAGGACTTAGTCAAGCTCACCCAACCTTCTGATCTACAGAATAGTGAGCTAATAAATCAGTGTTGTTTTAAGCCACTGAGTTGGTAGTAATTTGTTCCACAGCAGTGGAAAATGAACCTGAAAATTAGCATCCTTCAAGGCGACCCAGAGCAACTAGCTGCATTAGAAGCTGTCCAGCAAGTTAAAAAAAAAACTCATCATATAAAATCAATTTTTAAAATAAAAACATTGGCACTTACTTTTAAGTTAATTAATTTGTGAAACCAGTTTATTTTGTAGAATACACATGGGCATTAAAACAGAGTAAAGAAGTATAATGGGTATCTACAAAAATTAGTTCTGATTGTTGTATTCACCCAAATTTCGCGTCTGCACATGTGAAATAAAATTAAATTTCTCAAACATTTTATGTGCAGCACTTTTTTTATGCAGCATTTTTCAAACAGTGCACTGTTTTGGTCTCCATAAAGGATTTAGCTGAAAGTTTAATAAAAAACCCAGGTACTAGGAAAACTTTGCTGTATTTTTTTAAACTTTTTTTTTTTAATGTTTATTTATTTTTGAGAGAGAGAGAGAGAGACAGAGCATGAGTGGGAGAGGGGCACAGAGAGGGGGAGACACAGAATCTGAAGCAGGCTCCAGGCTCTGAGCTGTCAGCACAGAGCCTGATGTGGCACTCGAACTCACAGACTGTGAGATCATGACCTGAGCTGAAGTCACATGCGCAACTAACTGAGCCACCCAGGTGCCCCAACTTTGCTGTATTTTTAACAGCAATTGTATACACAACAATTTGAGTCAGCATGCAAGCAACTTCCCTTCCTTTCACAAACTCGTATTTAGGGAAAATTATACTGATTTTGGCAAAAATAAAATTTCAACACAAATACTACAGGAAGCAGTGTTAAAAAGACCAATGTGAGTGGCACATAAAAATCACATCTTTATTGATTATTAATTACAATTCCCAATCACGTAGTAGGCACAGGGAGATCCGGGCTATAGAGATTCACTCTCTGGAAGAAAACCTTCAGTAATTTTTTACAACTTTAGTATTAAGCTCTGAAGTGCTTGACAAAAGTCTGCAATTATTTCTGGAGCTGCTTGCAGGGAGCGGAGATGTCCTTGTTGAGATACGGAACACTTGGACACCGTCTGAGATCGATGCTTTTCCGTGTTACTGGACACTCACTGAAGCCAGTAATATTTGCATCCACCAGGTAAAGTTTGTTTTAGAGGTGCTAGGAAACCTGGGGACCTCCGAGATCCTACAATCCAAATGACCTCCTTTGAGTTCCAAGTCTCTGTTCTTGCCAATTCAAATTTCTGGCAAAGAGAAACAAACGAAAGTGGGCCTTCAAGGGCCATAATGACTCCATTGCTCCCTGCAGGGTCAGTCGAGGCCTCTATCGCAAACGAACTGCAGTTGAACTTCTCCCTCCGTCCCATCCTCTTTCCCCTTTCCTCTTACACATGGTATTCCCCAGTAAAGCCCTGCATAAAAATCTCTGCCCGAGTGCTGTTCAGTGGAGGGTAGGAGTGAGAAGTGGGGCAGGAGATACTTGACCTTTGACATCCAGTGTATATAATTGTAGTGTGCGAGCCCCTCACTACTATTCTTCACTACTTTCATTCTCCAAGAACTGGCTTCAGTTTCAATAATTGGGAGCAGTGCCTTAAAACTAAAAACTTGAATGGGTCTCAGCCCAGGATTGTACTTTAAGGTGCAAAGTTCTGCCTCCTCCTTGAGTGGCTCAGTTGGTTAAATGTCTGACTCTTGGTTTCTGCTCAGGTCACGATCAAATGGCGACTCTTGGTTTCAGCTCAGGCCATGATCTCATGGTTTGTGGGCTCCACGTTGACAGTGCAAAGCCTCCTTGGAATTCTCCCTCTCTCTGTCCCCACTACTCCATCTCTCTCAAAATAAATAAATAAACTTTGGGCACCTGGGTGGCTCAGTCAATTAGGTGCCCTACCCTTGATTTCACCTCAGGTCATGATCTTGCGGTTCATTAGTTCAAACCCTGTGTTGGGCTCTGCGCTGACCGTGTGGAGCCTGCTTGGGATTCCCTCTCTGTCTCTCCCTCTGCCTCTCTCTCTCTGACTCAAAATAAATAAATAAACCTAATAAATAAATGAATAAATAAATAAATACACAAAAATTTTTAAAAAGGCTGTCTCCAAGCCCAAAGGCAGTCTTTGGTTTATCGCATGATCAATCACTATCTTCTCCAAGGCAGGACGGGGAGCAGGAGAACTGAGCTAAGTTTTGAATTTTGTTGAGTAAGGGAGTTAGTTGTGGGATAGAGAGGAACAGGGACGGGGTCCTAACACAGGTTCCAAGAAATTGAAATCAGTGTTCTAGACACATTTTGGAAAATTTGGTGGGGAGGGTGCAAAGAGAACAGAGTGGCGGCACACTCGCTGTCCTTCACAGAGGCAGCTGATCTGGGGAGACACTTCCTTTGCAAAACCACCTAGTAATCTGGTTGCTATGGCAGCAATAGTAATGCTCTCCTGCAGACCCTACATGAAAAACACTCCTTTGACTTTCATTCTTTCTTTTTTCCCCAATATTTTGAAATATGCTTTTGAAGTGAAATATTCAGGGCTGGCGACCTTCCTTCCGTGTGTAGTAAGGCAAAGCTCTTTCTCTCTTGGATCCTTTCTATATATAAAGTGTATAAAACCAACACTTGAAAACTTGCAATTTGTGTAGAATTTTGAAAAGAGGGTTTTATGGAGCTGTGGCCATGCAATGAGGTGAACATGGCTATGTCGCAATTATCGAACAGCTCCTTAGCTGTCTAGATAAATTGTAGAATTGGATTTCTCTTTGCACTTCAATTCAAAGAAAGTAATTTGTTTATTAAAGTGGTACATGTCTTATGTCTCCCTTTATCATTAGCCAGTTTTAAATAAGTGACTTTTTTGTTAACTACTTTGCTTAAATAAATCACTTCAAGTCAGGAAGTGGAAGAAATCTACATGATTATAAATTAGTACAATTTGATACCTGGCTCTTATTTGGATACGCAGATTCATAAGTAAGGATGTTTTTTAAGAGTTTTCTTGTAGAGGGTAATACTAGTTCTGATGGCCACTTACTGAGGATTTATTCTGTTTCAGGTACTTTGCTAAGTACTTTCATACATAATTTTATTTAATTCTCAAGTCAACTTTATGAGATAGGTGTTAGGTCCTCACTTTACAGATGCAAATTTGGCATATATCATGTCTTTGCTGGGGTGATGTAAAATGTTTATGTGGTACAATATCTACCTACTTTGCTATTAATGCTGTAAGTCTTGGTTTGGCTTCTCTGGTGAGGAGGTAATCTACAGAGGTGTGACATTTTAAGCAACATATTTTTGAAGAGAAAGGATCTGTTTAGATTCACATTATAATGTTTTTTATTTGAACATAGGATGCCAGATGCTTATTTCTCTGAGACGGAGCTTGAAGTTAATGTAATTCAGCATTTATTCAGCACCCACAATGCATGAGGCGTTGGTGATACAACCAAATCTTGAGGTGGAATTCTAAGTGTCTTGCTCTGGATCTTCAAAGCCCTCTTTATGCTTTTTTTTTTTTTTTTAAAAAAAAAAACACTTTTATTGAACTATTATTCACATACCATACAATTCATCCATTTAAAGTGTACAATCGAATCATTTTTAGCATATTCACAGATGTGGCAGCCATCCCCACAGTCAATTTTGAACACTTTAATCACCTTAAAAAGAGATCTCATACCGTTTAGCTCTCACCTTCCTTTTGATCCATCGTCCCCCAACTGGAAGCAACCATCAATCTACTTTGTGTCTCCACAGATTTGCCTGACCTGAACATTCCACACAAATGGAATTATATAATAAGTGGTCTTTTCTGACTGGCTTCCTTCACTTAGCATGATGTTGTCAAGGTTTGTCCATGTTGTACATATATGAATGCTTCATTCCTTTTTATAACCAAATAATATGCATATACCACCTTTGTTTATTCCATACTTCCAGGTTTTTTTTTGATTGTCTGTACCTTTGTTTTTGAAAGATTTATTTTATTTTCAGAGAGAGAGAGAGAGAGAGTGTGTGTGTGTGTGTGTGTGTGTGAGCAGGAGAGACAGGGGGAGAGAGAGAGAAAGAGAGAATTTTAAACAGGCTCCACGCTGAGTATGACTTGATCCCATGACCCTGGGGTCATGACCCAAGCTGAAATCAAGAGTCAGACACTCAACCGACGGAGCCAACCAGGCACCCCTGTTATATAATGAATAATGCTGTAATAAACACTCAAGTAACAAGTATTTGTTCTAATTTTTCTTGGCCGTGTATAACTGGCAGTAGAAGTGGTGGGCCCTCCATTGCTCCTAGCCATGTGTCAAAAGCGTGGAGGAAAGGACCCAAGACTTACCTGGTCCTGCCTACACTGTTGCCTAGGACTTGATCTGGAGTCTTGGCTGCTTTTGGATTTCCCGATTTACCAAATCCTGAAAGGCAAGGTTTAAAGATATTTGGGCAGATGGTGTGAGCAGTTTTATAGATTGAAATTTCATAGCTCCAGTGAGCAGATTCACATTCACACCCAAGTGTGTTTGGATCCTGGGGATATTGATATTTATGGTGAGGTCTGTAGTAAAACAAAGATTTTGAAAATCTTGGGGGAAATATCAGATTCAGGGGAGGGGGGGTGGACATGGGGGAAAAGGATTGGCTGCACGAGAATCCAAACTCCCTGTTGTGTTCTGGGTCGTGTTTTCTCTCTGCATGGTCCCTTGACAGATGTGTGTGAATTTTAGCCTCTTTCTCTCCTCTCTTGTCTAACTTTTTCCCCCTGTTGTTGTTTCTCTGCTATAACTGGCTTAATAGAAAAACAAAATGTATTTTAACTCATACATAAGCTTTACAGTTCTTTTTATTTGCATACAAAGCAGATAAGTAGGAAATTTTATATCTTTCTCTTAAAAATAAAATTACTTAAAGCAGAAAAACAGAACTAAGTGGTTTATAATTGATTTTATTTTCTTGTGGATTAATAGCACTTGATTAAAAAAAGTTCTCTAGTCCTGTTTTCAGAGACAATTAGGTCTGAGTTGTTTTCTTCTTGAATCTTGTAGCTGGAAGAACTCAGAAGGGTTGTGGAGAGATTGTTAGAATCTGCTTATTAGGCCCAATCTTTCAAATAATTCTTATTTATTTATTTGAGAGAGAGAGAGAGAGAGACAATGTGTGAGCAGGGTAGGGGAAGACAGTGAGCAGGCTCCAGGCTCTGAGCGGGTCAGCACAGAGCTCAACACGGGGCTTGAACTCGTGAACCACAAGATCATGACCTGAGCCAAAGTCGGCCGCTTAACCGATTGAGCCACCCAGGTGCCCATAGAATAATTCTTAAATTAAACAGAATATCTGAACACGAAGCCTCCAGACAGTGAAACAATTACCAAATATCCAAACTCTCAGAGTCTAAAATGTAATGTAGTTGGTGGAATAGGGGAGGAAAAATATCTCTCCTCTTCCCAGCCTAAGTTTTCAGCTGGGTCTCTGTAACAAAAGACAGATTAATAAGAGAAAAGACTGAAGATTTATTTTACTATAAGTTTATGTGACCCAGAAGCCTTCATAAGGAAATGAAGACCTCGAAGAAACCATTAGACTTGAGTGTTTTTATGCTAGGTTTGATGAAGTGGGGGAAGTCACTGGAAAATATGAGAGGGCAAAGATATGAGCTAAGGGTAGTAAACTGGGGAAACCTAGCAAGGCCTTACTTCATATTCTTCTCAGAGTTTCTCTGTCTTTAGAGGTAAGGATGCTCCTTTTCTCTGGGAACAGGAAAGGCACTTCTCACATGAGGGTCTATGACCTGCTTCGGGGGAAAATCAGAAAGTCCTTCCCATGCCTGCTGTTTCTCAAATCCCTTCAGCTTGAGATATTTCATGTGCCAAGATACCATATTTTAGGAGAGCGTGTCCTCAACTTTGCCAAGATTAAAAGGGAAAAAATACCTATTGGAAAAATATTTATGAAAATACACTATCCAATTTTATTACTCTCACCAGTAGCTGTCCTATCAGATTTAGCTCCTGAATGGAATTTTACACATTTTCTTCTGAGTGTTTTCCTACTCAAAATTTGGTCCTGGGATTTTTCCCATGTAATTTGGAACAAAAAGCCAAGAACACTTGGATGGATGTAAATTCTGAGTGCTTCGAAGTGTATGCTACCTTGTTTTCTGTCTATAACATTTTGTTGTTAACCTTTCTAATTTGGTATAAACAACAATAGCAACAATGCAAAAATTATATTGATGCTGAAATCTACTAAGTAAAAAACTGCAACAATGGCACCTGAGTACTGTTGCCATGGGGACAGGATGTAAGAGAGGAAAGAATGTAGCTTGCAATACTAGAAAGACCAGAAGTAAATTGCTCTTCAGATAACTTGTGATTAAAATATCCTAAATTTGTGCTTTTGGTTGCTATTTTTTTAACAAAACAAAAAAGCAGCAGCAACAACAAACATCACGGAGCTTAGTGGGATAGAGGTGCGTGTTTCCGAATTGGGAGAGAGAAAACGCGCAGCATAGGCTCAGAGAAGGGGGGGAACCCCTTCAGAGGAGAAACAAAATGAAGAGGAAGAGAGGCTGTGGGATTGTATTTGGAGAAGAGAACAACCTCTCCAGACTACAGTCAAGAAAATGAAGAATAGGAAGAGAGACAGTCTCTGCTTTGCAAACAGCCTTAGGAGTGACGCTTTCTTAGGAGTGAGATTTCAGGGTTGCATGCCTATCTCCGGACTGGAACCGATGCTGGTGCATGTGCCTGGTGGGGAGGGGAGCCAACCCAGGCTTGGTAGGGTCTAGGGGGTGCGCTGGGAGAAAGCTGTCACCTCCCTGGAGTACTGTGGGAAGAGGGTTTATTTCCCCCCACTCAAGGACGGGGTGGCACCTGCCCTTTGTGGACTGGGTGGAGTGGCGCTATTCCAGAACTGGTCCATGTAGAGTGGGATCCTTTAAGATATGGGGTTTTGAATCTTATTTGATCACCTGGGAAGCATGGGAGTCCGTGGGGCAGGGCAAGCTGGCCTGCGCGTGCCTGTGCTGCTCTGTCAGGCCTGCCTGAACAGTGTGGTTTGAGACACCTGACCAAGGAGGAGAGATTGGGGTGTCGCCATTTTCCTCCCCATCACCAACATGGTGAGGCTTCAGGGAACCCGGCAGCCCCCGCCCCCAACCCCCGCCCAGTGGAGGCGGCCTCGCTTATACCAAATCCCACCCTTCCATGCCTGGTAACTACTTATCTACTGGAGTGTGATTGACAATGACTGAACCAGATGGCCTCTCCTCCAGGCCAGCATAGCCACTGGTTCCAAGGCACCAACAGACAACTGTCCTGCAGTTTTGTATGTTTGTCTGTTTTTTTCTTTTTAAATTATTATTATTCTTATTTTCTTTCCTTCTCTTTTCCCTGCTTTATCTTTATACTCTCTTCTTTTTCTTCACCCTTTGGAATCAGCCCTATAGTTTCTGATTTGATTTTTGGTCAATTCATATATATAAATATATGTATGTATATATATAAAATATATACATGTATATATAATATATATGAAATATATATATACATATATATGAATATATAAATATATTATTTTCCCTCCTTTTCTTTTCTTTTTGTGTGTTCTGATTGTTTAATCAGACATTTTTACTCTATTCTTTTTACACTTTTTCTGTATCTCCTTCTTTATTTTCCTCTCTCTTTTTCCAGATTAAGCTCTACAGTCTCTTTGATTCTCTGCCTGGTCTTTTTTTCCACCCCCGTCGTTTCTCTTTTTGTTTGGGATAAGATTTCTTCCCCCTCACCCCACCTTCTTCTCCTCTTTTCCAGGGTTACTTCAATGAGCAAATCAAGGTACACCTGGTAGATGGTCCAATCCAGCACTATGAGTAGTAAGATAAAGTAGCTCAAGACACAACAACAGAGTGCACATAACACTCCAAAAACAATTCCTGAAGTGCCAGGCTCTGTCCCCTTTTTATGACCCCTTTTTAATATATTAGTACTTGCAGGTGCAGGACACATAAAAAGCTATTAAAACACGTAAAGGACAGAAACCTAGCCAAAATGATAAAATGGAAGAATTCTCCTCGAAAGAAATTCCAGAAAGAAATGACAGCCAGAGAATTGCTCAAAACAGATAGAAACAATATACTGACCAAGAATTTAGAATAAAAGTAATAAGACTAAGAGCTGGGCTTGAAAAAAAGCATAGATAATAGCAGAGAATCTATTGCCACAGAGACAAAGGACCTAAGAAATAGTCATGTTGAATTAAGAAATGCCGTGAATGAGATGCAAAATAAACTAGATGCAGTGACAGCAAGGATGAGGAGAAGCAGCAGAAAAAATAAGTGAAATAGAAAATAAAATTATGGAAAATGATGAGGCTGAGAAAAAGAGAGAAAGGAAATTACTAGATGACAGGGGGAGAATTAGAGACCTAAGCGATTCAATGGAATGAAATAATATCTGTATCATAGGAGTTCCAGAAGAAGAAGACAGAAAGAAAGAGGCAGAAGGTTTATTTGAACAAATTATAGTTGAGAACTTACCTAATCTGGGGAAACAGGCATCCAAGTCCAAGAGGCACAGAGGACTCCCTTCAAAATCATAGTGAAAATGGCTAAATACACAGATAAAACGAATTCTGAAAGCAGCTGGGGACAAACGGGCCCCAACCTACAAGGGTAGACACATAAGGGTTGTAGCAGACCTGTCCACTGAAACTTGGCAGGCCAGAAGGGAGGGGCAGGAAATATTCAATGTGCTGAATAGGAAAAATACGCAGCCAAGAATCCTTTATCCAGCAAGGCTATTGTTTAGAACAGAAGGAGAGATAAAAGCTTTCCCAGACAAAGAAAAACTGGAGGAGTTCTTGACCACTAAACCAGCCCTGCGGGAGACCCTAAGGGGGACTCTGTGAGTGGAAAGCTGCAAAGACTGAAAAGGACCAGAGACATCACCAAAATACACGATGAACCAAATCCATATCTTTCAATAATCACTCTGAATATAAATGGATTAAATGCCCCAATCAAAAGACATAGGGTATCAGAATGGATTAAAAAACAAGATCATCGTGGCACATATATACAATGGACTACTACGTGCCAATGAGAAAAAATGAAATCTGGCCATGTGTAGCAACATGGAAGGAACCGGAGGGTATTATGTTAAGTGAAATAAGTCCATCAGAAAAAGACAGATACCATATGTTTCCACGCATAGGTGGATTTTGAGAGACTAAGCAAAAACAAGGGGGGAGGGGAAGATGGGAAACGAAAAAAAAGACACAGAGGGAGGGAGATAAAACATAAGAGATTCTCAAAGACTAAGAACAAATTGAGGGTGAGGGGGGTGAGGGAGGGGGGAGAGGGGGGTGACGGGCATTAAAGAGGGCACGTGTTGGGATGAACACTGGGTGTTATATGTAAACCAATTTGAAAATAAACTATTAAAAAAAAAAAGATCATCTATGTGCTGCCTACAAGAGACTCATTTTAGACTTGAGGACACCTGCAGATTGAAAATGAGGGTATGGAGAACCTTCTACCATGCTACTGAATGTCAAAAGAAAGCTGAGCAGCCATACTCATATCAGACAAATTAGGTTTTAAAAAACTGTAAACAAGAGATGAAGAAGGGCATTATATCATAATTAAGGGATTTATCTATCAAGAAGAGCTAACAATGTTTTATGCCTCTAACATGGAACACCCAAATATATGAATCAATTTATCACGAACATAAATAAATGTATAAATAATAATACCGTGATTGTAGGGGGTTCTAATACTCCACTTATAGCAATGGACAGATCATTTAGGCAGAAAGTCAGTAAGGAAACAACAGCTCTGAATGACACATTGGACCAGATGGACTTAACAGATATATTCAGAATTTTTCATCCAAAAGCAGCAGAATCCACATTCTTCTCCAGTGCACATGGAACATTCTCCAAAATAGATCACATACTGGGTCACAAAACATCTCTCAACAAAAATAAAACGATTGAGATCATACCATGCATATTTTCAGATCACAATGCTATGAAACTTGAAATCGACCGTAAGAAAAAATTTGGAAAGCCTCCAAATACTTGGAGGTTAAAGAACATCCTACTAAAGAATGAATGGGTCAACCAGGAAATTAAAGAAGAAATTAAAAAACATATGGAAACAAATGAAAATGAAAACACAAGGGTCCAATCACTTTGGGATGCAGCAAATGCAGTCCTTAAAGGAAAATACTTTGCATTCCAGGCCTATCTCAAGAAGAAAGAAAAATCCCAAACACAGAGTCTCACCTCATACCTAAAGGAACTGGAAACAGAGCAGCAAAGAAACCCCAAAGCTAGCAGAAGAAGAGAAATAAAGATTAGAGTAGAAATAAACAAGATAGAATTAAAAAAAAAAAACAACCAACCCAGTAGAACCGATCAATGAATCTAAGAGCTGATTTTTTTTAAAGAATCAACAAAATTGATAAACCCTTAGCCAGACTTCCCAGAAAGAAAGAGAGGACCCAAATAGATAAATCATGAACGAAAGAGGAGATCACAACCAACACCACAGAAATACAAACAATTATTAGAGAATACTATGAAAAATTATATGCCAGCAATCTGGACAATCTGGAAGAAATGGACAAATTCCTAGATACCCACACACAACCAAAATTCAAATGGGAAGCTATAGAAAATTTGTGGAGACCCATAAGAAGTAAAGAAATGGAATCAGTTATCAAAAATCTCCCGACAAAGATGGGAGTCCTGGGCCAGATGGCTTCCCGGGGGAATACTGCCAGACATTTAAAGTGGAGTTAATACCTACCCTTTTCCAGTTCTTCCAAAAAATAGATACAGAAGGAAAGCTTCTGGACTCATTCTCTAAACCCAGCATTACTTTGATTCCCAAACCAAAGTCACCACTAAAAAGGAGGATTATGGGCCAATATACCATCTTGTTGTGAAAATTCTCAACAAGCTTACCAGGAAATCAAATTCAACAGTGTATTAAAAGAATTATTCACCATGAACAAGAGGGGTTCATTCCTGGGCTGCAGGGCTGGTTCAATATTTGTAAACAAATCAACATGATACATCATATTAATAGAAGAAAGGATAAGAACCATATGATCCTGTCAACAGATGCAGCAAAGTATTTGACAAAATACTTAATAAAAACCTTCAAAAAAGCTGAGATAGAAAGTACATACCTTACTTAATAAAAACCCTCAAAGAAGTTGGGATAGAAAGTACATACCTTAGCATCATAAAAGCCATATATGAAAGGCCCATGCTGATTCATAGGGGCACATGTACCCCAATGTTTATAACAGTGCTGTCAACAATAGCCAAAGTATTGAAAGAGCCCAAATGTCCATCAACTGATGAATGCATAAAGAAGATCTGGTATATAAAATGGAGTACTACTTGGCAATGAAAAAGAATGAAATCTCGCCATTTGCAACGGTGTGGATGGAACAGGAGGGTATTATGCTAAGTGAAATAAGTCAGTCAGAGAAAGACAGATATCATATGTTTTCACTCATATGTGGAATTTGAGAAACTTAACAGAAGACCATGGGGGAAGGGAAGGAAAAAAAAATACAGAGAGAGAGGCAAACCATAAGAGACTCTTAAATAGAGAAAACAAATTGACAGTTGATGAGGGTGGAGGGCCGGGGGAGGGCAGGGAAAATGGGTGATGGGCATTGAGTAGGGTACTTGTTGGGATGAGCCCTGGGTGTTGTATATAAGTGATGTATCATGGGAATCCACTCCCGAAGTCAAGAGCACACTGTATACACTGTATGTCAGCTAACTTGACAGTAAATTATGTAAAAAAACAAACAAGAAACATTACCAAATTCCTAAGTCAGATAACTTCAGCTCAAATGCCGTTTGATTTGTGTGTGCCCTCTGAGTCTCATGATTACCTAGGTTTCTCTGTAAATCGGTGTGCCTGGGTGACATGACATCTGCTGTGATTACAAATAGCATCCTCCAATCTCCCCATCTTCTAATTATGGAGAAAACATGGGATTTACCTGATGTTTATTGAAACATTGTGTGTTCAACCAGAACACAAGAAGGGGATTCTTGCGTGCTAAGCTGCACCTGACATAAGAAACATGTTCATTCTATCAGAAAAGGCTCTTATATTTTACCCTTGCAATTTCTCTGTTCTGCAGTATTCCTTCTCTGGCAGCCATACATGATTCTGGCAATCATACATGATTTGTCTTGACTGAGGCAGTTCATATGTGTAGTGGGAGAACACTGATCTGGGGAAAGAGGGAAATTTGAGTTGTAGTTTTGACTTTATCACTGCTCTTAGGCAACTTATTTGAATATAGCTGACAAAAAAATACCAACTTACAAATATCTAGTTTTCAGCCCTTAAGTTTTGGCTGTACAGATCAGAGAAAGGTTGGATCTTGGAGAAGGTGGTGTTGTTGAGGGCTGTCAAAATCAATTCATGTTGGAAGGGAACACATTAATATTCCTCAAAAAGGAATGGGATATAAGGGGAGACAGGAGCAAAGGAGAAAACTAAAGTAAGTTGATTTGGGAAGAAGAGATTTCTCTGTCTCTTTAATTTCTTTAAACAAACTTTATTGAAGTATATATGTTTTTTTTTTGAGTGAGAGAGAGACAGAGAGAGAGAGCAGGGGAAAGGCGGAGTTAGAGAGAGAGAATCTTAAGCAGGCTCCACACTGAGCGTGGAGCCCCCCTTGGAACTCAGTCTCACAACTGTGACATCATGAGCCAAAATCAAGAGTCAGTCACTTAACTGACTGAGACACTTAAGTGTCCCTGAAGTGTCCTTTAAATACACTACAATGCACCCTCTGTAAGTGTACTTTTCAATGAGTCTTGACGATTGTATGCAGTCATGTAACTACCAGTGTGACCAAGATAATACAATATTGCCATCACTCTGAAAAGTCCTCTTCTGTCCTAGCTGCCTTTTGGCACTGAGGAACAGGCTTGTCTCTTCTAGAGTTTTATGAATAGAATTATGCAGCAGGTACTTTTTTTGTGGATTCTTTTGCATAGCATATTTTTAAGATTCATTTATGCATCGGGAATTTGGTTCTTTTTATTATTGATTTATATTCTATTGCACGGATAAACACAACTCATTTATCTATTCAGCTGTTGACGAACATCTGATTTGGATCCTGTTTGGGACTATGATGGGTAAATTGGGTGTGAATATTACTGTACAGGTCTTTGGACATAGGTTTTCATTTCTCTTGGAGAAAATGCTTAGGAGTGGAATAGTTGGGTGATATGGTAAGGGTATGTTTGACTTTATAAAAAACTGCCAAGCTGTTTTCCAAAGATTATACTATTTTACATAATCACCAGCAATGTTTTAATTGCCTCACGCCCTCCCTAACCCTTAGTATTTTCAAGCTTCTAATTGGGACGTACCTGTGGGTGTGTAGAGATATCTCCTGTGGTTTCAATTTGCATCCCTGAGGACGAAAGATGTTGAGCACCACTTCCTGTGTTCACTTGACATCTGTGTATCTTCTTTGATGAAGCGTTCATTTAAATCCCTTACTCATTTTATTTTATTTTGTTTTATTAAAGTTTGTTTATTTTGAGAGAGACAGAGCATGAGCGGGGGAGGTGCAGAGAAAGAGAGTGAGAGAGAATCCCAAGCAGCCTCTGTGTGGTCAACGCAGAGCCAGACGTGGGGCTCAGGCTCACAAAACTGTGACAACATGACCTGAGCCAAGATCATAACCTGAGCCAAATCAAGAATCAGATGCTCAATCGACTGAGCCACCCAGGTGCCCTTAAATCCCTTACCATTCTAAATTGGATTGTTTGTCTTATTATTGAGTTGTAAAAATTATTTATATATTCTGAGTATGAGTCCTTTGTCAGATTCTGTAAATATTTCCTCTTAGTCCGTGGCTTGTGTTTTCTTTTTTGTGCTTTTTGAAGAGCAAAAAGTTTCAATTTTGATGAAGGCTAATTTGTCATCTTTTTTTTTTTTTAATGATCTATGTTTTTGGTGTCTTAAGAAATCTCCGCCTACACAAGATATTGGTTTTTTTCTAGAAGTTTTATAGTTTTAACTTTTAGATTTAGGTCTATCATCCATTTCGAGTTCACTTTAATGTATGGTATGAGGTGAGGGTCAAGGTTAATTTTTCTCTAAATGGATATCCAGCAAAATTTGTTGAAAATTTTATCCTTTCGCCTTTGGATTGCCTTGATATCTTTTTTAAAAGACCGATTGCACGTATATATGCATCCTTTTCTGGACTGTACATTCTCTTCCATTGATTTTTATGTCTGTCCATTAATTTCTATTTCTATGATAATAGTATCACACTGTCTTAATTACTATAGTTTCAAGATTTGAAACCAGTAAAAGTAAGTCCTCTACTTTTGTATTATATTTTAAAAATATTCTGGTTATTATAGATAATATGTATTTTCCTTATAAATTCTTTTTAAGTTTTTAAAAATTATTTTATGTTTATTTTTGAGAGAGAGAGAGAGACAGATAGACAGAGCATGAGTGAAAGAAGGACAGACAGAGAGGGAGACACAGAATCTGAAGCAGGCTCCAGGCTCCAAACTGTCAGCACAGAGCCCAATGCGGGGCTTGAAATCACAAACCATGAGATCATGACCTGAGCTGAAGTTGGACGCTTAACTGACTGAGCCACCCAGGTGCCCAGGTCACAAATTCTAGAGTTAGCTTATCAATTTCTTAAATGTAACTATTGGGATTTTGATTGGACTTATATTGAACACGTAGACCAATCTGGGGGAGTATTGACATTTTCATGATAGTGATTAATCTGTTCCATGAACATGGCAATATATGTTAGACTATATACTAGTACTGGAAGTTTCTACATTGGCATTTGTTCTGAAAAGTAGACTTCAATCTTAAAGTTAAAAAGGTGGGATTTTTTAAATATTTAAAGAATATTTTAAAATGATATTTATTTGTGGGATAAAGAAGAAATGTCCTCATTCGTGAGATGATAGATTTGAACAACACAATCTCCAGTGCCTCTTTCAATATTTTACTGCTCTTGTCAGCTAAGATCAGGACTGTTAGAGATACTTCTTATCAAAAGAGTTAAGTTAAAGACAATTAAGTCTTTCTATTGCAGTTTTTTTTTAATTTTTTTTAATGTTTATTTATTTTTGAGACAGAGAGACAGAGCATGAGTGGGGGAAGGGCAGAGAGAGAGGGAGACACAGAATCCGAAGCAGGCTCCAGGCTCTGAGCTGTCAGCACAGAGCCGGACGCGGGGCTCGAATCCAGAGATCGCGAGATCATGACCTGAGCTGAAGTCGGACGCTCAACCGACTGAGCCACCCAGGCGCCCCTCTATTGCAGTTTTAAGAATCTGAGAAATGTTACTTTGGCCCTTCGGCCTCTAAAGCACAAAATAATAGACCAATCTATAAGATAAAGAAGCCCAATGGGGTGTAATTTTATGTATTAACTCAAAAGGAAGCACATGAGCAGGACCTGAAACCAAAGTATTTTGGGGGGTACGAAAATTAAACTTTTAAAAAATATTTATTTATTTTTGAGAGAGAGAGAGTGAGTGCGAAAGAGAGACAGAGAGGTGGGAGGGGCAGCAAGAAGGGGACAGAGGATCAGAGACAGGCTCTGCACTGACAGTACAGCCCCATGCGTGTCTCAAACTCACAAACCCTGAAATCATGACCTGAGCTGAAGTTGAACGCTTAACTGATTGAGCCACCCAGCCGCTCCCCCAAATTAAATTTTTATACAGGTTTTTAGGGATACTAGTTTTTTTTGTTTGTTTTTATTTTTTTTAACATTTATTCATTTATTGAGAGACAGAGCATGAATGGGGGAGGGGCAGAGAGAGGGAGACACAGAATCGGAAGCAGCCTCCAGGCTCTGAGCTGTCAGCACAGAGCCCAATGCGGGGCTCGAACTCACTGACTGCAAGATTATGACCTGAGCTGAAGTCAGACGCTTAACTGACTGAGCCACCCAGGCACCCCAGGGATACTCGTTTTTTAAGCAGTAATATATTTAGAAAGTTACTCACTAATCTTTCCACACATTAAAAAACAATGAATTTTTATTTGTCGCTTCCTAACATCAAGAAGGGAGGGGTGCCTGGGTGGGTTAGATGTTTGAGTGTTCGTGAGTTCCGCCCCACAACGGGCTCTGTGCTGACAGTGTGGAGCCTGCTTGGGATTCTCTCTCTCTCTGCCCCTTCTCTGCTCTCTCTCTCTCTCAAAATAAATAAACTTAAGCAATTTTTTTTAAAAAAGGGATAATTATACTTTTATAGTTATAATTTAATGACAACTGTATCTTCTCACTTACTTTGGGCAGTCTTTCATAATAAAATTCTGCAAAGTTACTTAAAAGAAACATGAAAAATTCCTGGAATTCTGACTAATAGGGTAAGTAAAACACTATAAAGTGATAAACTAAACATTTTAAAGTATTTTTGCTATGCATAATCTCCACTGAAAACATGCCTTCTTTAGGGTTTTCAGTTGATTTATTTATTTTTAAAAATCACTGCAGTAAATAAATGCTTTGGTCCAAAAAATGCAAAATTCAAGATCATAAACTAACCCTACTGATTTCCTACTTAAGATGAAGCACTCTTTGGGGCGCCTGGATGGCTCAGTCGGTTGAGCGTCCGACTTCGGCTCAGGTCATGATCTTGCGGTCTGTGAGTTCCAGCCCTGCGTCGGGCTCTGTGCTGACGGCCCAGAGCCTGGAGCCTGCTTTGGATTCTGTGTCTCCCTCTCTCTCTGCCCCTCCCCCACTCATGCTCTGTCTCTCTCTGTCTTAAAAATAAACATTAAAAAAATTTTTAAAAAAAGATGAAGCACTCTTTTAAAAAATCAGTAAAACATTTTAAATTAAATGTGAAATACTGCTCAGTAAAAATGCACAGAACTTTTTTAATTCTAATGTCTTAAATCAGGGATCAAGAAATTTTCTGTAAAGGGCCAAGTAGTAAGTATTTTAGGTTTTGAAGGCCAAGAGGAAAAACTGAGTATATTAGATGATACTTACATAATGAGACAGAGAACACATCTCTATAATGTGGAAAAATCTGCAGCAAAAGCTAATCTCTAAAACAATTTCACGCTTGATACTAGTGGTTGAAAGTAGTTCTTCTGATTCAGAAAAATTTCAGTCTAAGTCCTGAGCTCAAAAATTGCAGGAAAATCTTACCACAACGAAGTCATCAGAGTGCTGGATAGTAGTGCAAGTCAGGATATTAACCTATTTCTGGAAAAATTTTATGGAACTGATGATAGCTAAGTTCATGTTTATTATACAATGAAACTGTAGCCTCTGCTCAAAAAATACAATATACATCAACATCACCAAAATAAGCACTCATCACAAGAGTCCCAACTGACAGGAAAGCAACGGGCAGAAAAATTAGAAAACTTTAAATGGGACATCTCGTCACAGATGTAATTCTTCACAAAAATAAAAATGGAAATGAGGCTATAACCAAAGTAAGTTTCTGAATGACTCATTTGTTAACCAAGCAAGGAAAGCTATTGACTGATGGTGAGTTAATTAAATCATGTTTGATTGTAGCAGCCAAAACGAGAACAGAAAAAATAAACTTGTTTAGGACTATAAACCTTTGGGTGAGAACGCTTGCTTACAGAGCAGAGGATATTGAGAGCAACATCAATTTTTTAAAACAGGAAAATGATTCCAAGTGGTTTTCCTTGACGACAGATGGGATAGAAACTGTTCGGTTTCTGTTACTTGTTTGAGGAGTTAAGGGCAATTTTAAATTGACTAAAGAGGGATGCCTGGCCGGCTCAGTTAGTAGAGCGTGTGACTCTTACCTTGGGGTTATGAGTTTGAGCCCCATGTTGGGCGTAGAGCCTATTTAATTTTTTTTTTTAAAGTAAGGTGACTGAAGAATTAACTGTTGAATAGTCATGAAACATCTACAGGCAATAACGTTTTTAAAGTTGAGAAAATTCTGGGTCGTCTGGGTGGCTCAGTCGGTGGAGCGTCCGACTGCGGCTCAGGTCATAATCTCAGTGTTCACAAGTTCAAGTCTTGCGTTGGGCTCTCTGCTGTCAGCACAGGGCCTGCTTAGGATTCTCTGTCTCCCTCTCTCTCTACCTCTACCCCCCTCACACACTCTCTCTCAAAAATAAGCATTAAAAAATAAATAGACAATTGTATTTAAAAAAATAAAAAACAAAGTTGAATAAGTTCTAACTCAGTATAACCTGAAGCGGAATATGCTAACATGTGTTACAACCAATGGTAGCAAATATTTGTGTACAGCAAAGAGGCTTGGTTGTATGATATGCTTGCTTCTTCCTTACCTATCTGGGCACCTTTTATTTCTATTTCTTGCCTCGTTACACTGACTATCATTTCCAATATATGTTGAACGTTGAAAAAAAGTAGTAAAAGCAGGTATCTCTATCTTGTTCCTAATCTTAGAGAGGGAAACGTCTCAGTTTTTCACTATTATTTCCTCACATTTTCAAGGCAGGACGGCTGATGCTTCAAAACACAAGCATCACCTCTGCATTCCAAAGACAAAGATACATTTTTATAAATTTGTTCAGGACAATAAAACCTGTATCCCAACCGAGGGATCTTTTCTTGAGACTGACTACACAATGGGAAAAGAAATCCAGAGACATAAAAGCAGAATTGTGGGGTTTGTCTTTGTTAGGTTACTAACGGAGACCAGAAGAATGGATCCATGTGAAATGCTTTGTCCTCTGTCTCATGATGGCGGGCTTGCGCCTCCGGGGCTTTCCCAGTGACATGCAGGTTTGGAGGGTTATGAGATGGATTAAAAATCCTTATTTCTTACTACTTAAAAAGGCATTTCTTACCTCCACAAGAACTCTTTAAGCTGGTTTGTTGAACATTCGTGAACAACTCAATGATTTCTGAGATGAACTGAATAGTATTCTACAAATTCAGGATTCTTCCAATAAAATCAGGCCTTCTGGAAAGGAAACTAGCTGTGGTTTGCAAGAGTCAAAAGAAAGATACTTTGAATCATGGTATAACTTGCTAAAACCGTGAGCTTTAGAACTAAAGTAGGTACATTGTGTTTAAAACCATTGTCAATTTTACTGGAATTTGAAATATAAAAGCATTTATATCTCATTAGTCCAGCAAATATTTTTCATTATTGGAAAAAATATCGTAAAATGTTTATCCTGATGTCTCAGTAAGTAAAAAAGTCCTGCCATCATTTAATGTAACCTCTTCAAAAAACTCCAAAGCGGAAAATAAAGAACATGCAGATCTTTAGGATCAACTTCCCATTCCTTGAAAAAAATCCGTAGGATGGAAAGAAAATTGTGTGTCTAACAGAAGGAGCAAGAGAGCTTGAGTCTGAACTTTGCCAATAGGGCGGATGAGTTGAGCAATTGTTTTCACTGGAAAGTTCATGAACTTAAAAGTCTTGTTCGAAGTGATGGTGTAGCTGGAAATTCAAGTCATCCACCAAAGCTGCCCCGTGACTTATCCCTTTACTGAAAAGTAGAAAGTATAGTGCATGTTTGTGGCACTTCATGAAGACAAGTGTTCACTCCTGGAATTCCAGTGACTGAAATTGATGTGTGTAAACTGATGAACTGAAATGATGCGGTACATTTGAAGACAAATTTTTTCAAATCACTAGGACCACTGTATTCTCCTACTTTGTGTCTCTTCACCTGTCTCTTCCACTTTTAATATTTGCTCTACTTCCTCTTCCCAGGTGTCTGGGATATATAGGTATGCAGGCAAAGTTAGAAGAGGTAAAATGCTTTGTATCTCTAAAGACTGTTCCTGGTCATGTACCTTTCCTATAACAAGTTTTTCACAATTCAATTTTCCTTCCTTTATGAAACCATGAAGCAGAGAACAAGGATGGAATTAAAGTTACCACACATAGTATTGTGGCAGAAGCTGGCATCTTTCTGGTGGATAACACTGTGCCAGGATATCTCTGCCATTAGTATTGCCAAAGGTCAGCTTAATAGTACATCAACTTGGATGTATAACAAATGTGTGTTATCTGCACAAACTGCAGGAGCAGCAAACAGAAATTTGGGCTGCAAGAGGAATGCTAATCTAACAGTGTCTCCCTAACAGAGAAATATCAGATGGTAGCGGTCCCATGGATTCACTGATAGCGATGAACATTTGAAATGCATGGCAGTTGTTACATTCCCAGTGATAGGCGAATAATCCCAAATTTGACCTAACTTCTATCTCATAATGGTCTTGAATTTCTTTCTCAAACTACATCTACATTCAAGTGTTTCAATTTCTTGGAATATTGGTAACCCTAAACTCCAGTGAAATACTGTCCAATGGCAGCATCTATGGTTGGTGTGCATTGTCTTCTAACAAATCTTGTTAAAGTTTTTTACAGAGCATCATTAAAAATCAATTTTGTCTTTATATGTTGGAGGTCAATATTTCGTCTCATGGTTTCTTTATTCATTTTCTGTATTATGATTACATAAATATTCCTGATGCCTGTCTATCATGCCTTCTCTTTGATGAAGACTCATCTCCCTCAGAGTTCATAGTACAACTACAGATGAGTCAAAGATATCCATGTTTGTGTCAGGTTGTCAAGTCTCCAATTTCACTATTGAAACTCACCTCCAGGCTCAAACAATGTGGTTTCCAATTCAGTGAAAACTGTCTACTACTGAAAGAGGGACAAGGAGCACAAAAACAATGTCCAGGCCACCTGTGGACTCATGTGGGGTAATCCAATCTTTGTCCAGACTCTTCTAGTGGTGGGCTGTCATGGGAGTACAGCATGACACTTTCTTCTGTTTCCATACACTTCTCAGGTCCAGCCTAACCATCAGCCTCAGCCTGTACATTACAATCAACTACTAAAGTGCCAAGTGGTCCCCATCATACCCTATTGCTCCTCCCAGCCTAACTGGTTTCTTTCAATTCTAGTTTTCTGTGATCCCTTGTGAAGGCCAAACAGAAGCTTCCATTATTGTCTTTTCACACTCTATTAAGGGATCCATACCTACTCTTGCTTTGTGTCATGTTTCATAGGTTGACACTCTCTTTTGCTATCCTGAAAATGGGGGACAAAGACAGTAGGTCCACTGCTCCAAAGTCCTCACTTTTCCAAAGTATTTCAGTGTACTTAGAGCACTTAGGACTTACACAGCTGAATGATTAGTAGACACATGGTTTAAAATCTAGTGTCTAGCAGCGTTCGGCTGGCTCAGCCAGTAGAGCATGTGATTCTTAATCCCAGAGTTGTGAGTTCAAGCCCCATGTTGGACATGGAGCCTACTGACAAAAAAAATCTAGTGTCTATAACAGGGAATTATGGAGATTTTCATTTATGCAAGACAAATTAATCCTTTAATTGTATCTAATATAGCTGTCACTACTATGTGCCCCACATGAGAAATAATTTCATTTAGATTTTTAATCACTTCATGGAAAATTAATATGTTACCAGGAAACAGAAAGTACTAATTTTTAAAGAATGGGAAATGGCCATGATCTAGCACAGTTCTCCCTTACCAGAGTTCTAAGTACTTAAGGAACAGTCCTTGGTTCCTGAAGAATTAGAAAAAAAATTTCCCAAGTTTGTGTTTGTATGTTGACTTCATAAAAACAATAATCTAGTACTGGTTCAGCAGTCATCACTTCTTTGTTTAGAGCTGGTGTTTTTTTTTTCTTTCGTTTAAATAGTCATGCTTTTAATTTTATTTTTTTTAATTGAAACTTTTTAATAATTTATTTTCAAATTGGTTTCCATATAACACCCAGTTAGAGCTGGTGTTTTTAACCCAGACATCCAAGGCTGGCAATGTAATATCAATTCACCATAATGGGCTCCATTCCAGGCAATGATATGGAAATATACTTAAAACATAGTTCCTATCAAGAGATTAAAAATATTCAAGGAGAAGAATGTTGGGCAGTCAGATATTACATATCTGGACCATGATCAGTAGATTTGAGAGTTGGGGTATTATTGATGCTTGTTTGTATAATTTTTGGGCAGGGGTGGGAGCATGAAGCAGAATCTTCAGAAGGAAGAGCAAGGCTGGAGGCATTCTGCTTCCTGATTTCAAATTATATTACAAAGCTACAGTAAATCAAAATAATATGGAACTGGCACCAAAAAACAGACATGTAGATCAATGAAACAGAATAGAGAGCCCAGAAATAAACTCATGCATATATGGTAAATTGATTTATAATAAGAGAGGCAAGAATATATAAAGGGAAAAGGATGGTCCCTTCAATAAATGGTGTTGGGATAACTGTACAGCCATAGCAAAGTAATAAAGTGCACTCATAAGCCAGGACACACTCCCATGAAGGATGCCTTTGAAATGTAGGTACTAAATATAACCAAGAACCTGTTTGTTGGATGATTGGAGATGTCTCTAAGGCACCAGAGTGATTTACCACCCAATTCTCTCCGGAAACTGCTCTTACACACTTTTTACAAAGGAAGCTACTCTACAATGAATTGAGGTGCCTCACTGTAATTGAAAGTGTTCAGACATAAGATGAACAACCGATTGTTTTGGATGTTACAGAAATGATGCCTATGAGTGGAAGAGGTTTAGGAGCCATAACCACGACTGACTTTTTAAATTCATACACTCTATGACTTAAGGCAACTTTCATTTTTCTGAATTGAAGCATAAAGCCCATGTCGAAATCCCCCATTGCAATGTATGCTAATGTTTTTGTGAACAGTCCATGGAGCAAGATGATAGAACGCCTTTACATGACTTCACTGTCCAATCTAGCATATGAAATCTAGTTACTATGAGCAGTCAGATGGAGAAACATGATTATGACAAAGAGAACATCCCCGGGAAAGGATTTTTCTGCTTGAATAAATAAAATTAAATCACTTCTACCAGGAAAAGCATATCAATTCAAAAAGGAAGGAGCCACAACAATGGGAAATGGAGACTAGCCTCTAGCACAATGTGTTTTCAAAATTTTTAAAAACCACAATCAGAAATACATTTTACATCATGATTCAGTACACACACACACCCAACTATAACAAAAGTTGCACAGAACAACACTTACTCTTATTATGAGCAATGTATTCTGAATTTTCGATTCTAGTTTTTAATAATTCCTTCATTGTATAGCAAATACACAGAAACATACATAACGGTAAGTGAAGAGCTTGATGAAGTTTTACACAGTGAACACATATAAGTAACCTATATTTTATTCTATTTCATTTTATTATAATTATAATAATAATCATTAATTTTTTGAGAGAGAGTGAGATAGAACACACGTGCGAGCAGGGGAGGGGCGGAGGGAGAGGGAGAGAGAGAATCCCAAGCAGGCTCCATGCCCAGAGTGGAGCCACAAGTGGGGGTCGATCTCATGACTGTAAGAATATGACCTAAGTCGAAATCAAGAGCTGGTCACTTAACCAACTGAACCACCCAGGCATCCCAGAATCATTTTTTATTATAATAAAATATGCATAATATGCAATTTACCATTTTAACAATTTTTAAGCATACAGTTCTGTGGCCTTGAGTACATTCACACTGCTGTGTACCCATCACCACCGTCCATCTCTAGACATTTTTCACTATCCCAAAATAAAACTCTGTGCCCATTAAACAATAATCTCCCATTCCCCGTCTCTCTCCAGCCTCTGGCAAGTACTTTTCATATCTACTTTTTGCATCTATGAATTCGATGTCTCTAAGTACTTCATATAAGTGGAATCACACAGCATTTGTTCTTTTGTGATTGACTTCTTTCATTTGGCAGAATGTCCTCAAGATTCATCCATATTGTAGCATGTGTAGCATTTCCTTCCTTTTCATGGCCGAATAATATTCCATTGTGTGCATAGAATGGCCTTGTTTATCTATTCCTATCTACTCATCTGTTGATGGACATTTGAGTTGCTTCCACATTTTGGTTATTGTGAATAATGCTGCTATTAACATGGGTATGCAAATATAATTTTTTAAGATGCTGGTTGTAACACATTAAATTGATTTTCTTGACTTTGAAAAACACTGGTCTGCCAGTTCATAAATTGAAATAAATTTACTCTTTCTTTTGAGCCAGATTAAGCTAACCAGGGCACTCTCAGACTCTTCATTTTCGTTTCTTGAACCGAGAAAAGCCTTAGTATGTGCCAGAAGGGTTGATGTAGGTATGGAGTTTTTGCCTTTAACAACAGAAATTGCCCAACTGTGAAATGTCATGTCTCCCTTAATCTAGCCTCTGCTCTGACACACACTAAATCTTTTATTATCTCTGGAAGTGAGAAGGTTTGGTAGACCAGCCAGTTTTTTCGTTTGTTTGTTTGTTTTCTTTTTTTTTTAGCATGTTCAGGGTTGGGGTGTATCTGACTAGTTACAATGCCTACAACTAAACACAAGACTTGCTTAGAAAACTTCTGGGAGTCTGCAGATTGCTCTAAAAATTTGGTTACTAGCTTCTGTGTACATCCTTTCAAAATAAGTCTTGTTAAGAAAAACTACTTTCCTGAGGCATCAGATGTCCTTTGTTGCATAAAAATCACCTTCAAAATGAGTAGCTTTATACAACAGCAGATCTTTGGGCTGGTGATTGGGCTAGCTTAGCTTGGCATTCCTGCTGTCTCTCCTGGGGTCTCTTCACGTGTGTGCAGTGATCCATCGGCACCCCTGGGCGCTCTTCTCACACTTGCTGGCAGTTGGCTCCGCCTCTTTTCACTGGTCTCTCTGCTTCATGGAGGTTTCTTCACACGGAAGACTCATGGTTCTGAGAGAGAATGAGAGAGAAGTAGCTACAGGCTTAGGCTTGGAAGTCTTATAGTAACACTTTCTCCACATTCTGTTGGCCAAAGCAAGTCCCAAGCCTGCTCGGATTTCACGGGTGGGGACATAAACTTTACTTTTTAATGACAGGAGCAGCAAAATTAAACTGCAGAAGGGTGTGTACATAGAGATGGGAGGGATTACAGTAAGCAACTTTGCCAACAATCTGCCACACCACACTCTTGTGAAAAAGTAGGATTTGATCCCATATTCCCACCTCCGATAATGTGCCCTATGGATCTACCTGCACCCATATAAATGATATATGTACAAGACTATTTACATGAGCACTCTTTGTGGTTAGAAACAACCCAACTATCTGTTAACAGATACACCACGTGAGAAGAGATGCACGACTCTGCAGCTTTAAGAGAAATTAGGAAACTTTAAAAAAATGTTTTAATGTTTATATATTTTTGAGAGACAGAGAGAGACAGAGCATGAGTGGGGGAGGAGCAGATAGAGAGGGAGACACAGAATCTAAAGCAGGCTCCAGGCTCGGAGCAGTCAGCACAGAGCCCAACGCAGGACTCAAACCCATGAACCTTGAGATCACGACCTAAGCTGAAGTCGGACATCTAACTGATTGAGCCACCCAGACGCCTTGGAATTAGGAAACTCTCATGTTTGACACAGAAAGACCTATAGGATATTGCTGAGTGGCAAAAACAAAATGTTTAAGAATGTACACTGTGTCCCAAAAATCCTAGTGGAATTTTAAACCTTAATAATGTCAGAAGTATAAATGCTATAAACTTAAAAAAAAACATGATCTAGAAACTTAATTGCATATACTTCTTATTCATTTATTTAGTCCTGTGAACTTGGAATAATAAATATTAACGTTAATGCCTTTGTTTCAGTCAGTGTTTCTTCAGAGATACTGAAACAAAATTCAAATAGTATGTATTCTATAAAATTCACATAACTAAACAAGTGTAAAAGAGAGTCAAATAATAAAACTTTCAAATGATATTGTTAGTAAATTTATAGCATTTGTACTTCTGCAGTCACCAAAGTCTAAAATTGTACCCAGACTTTGGAATGCCCTATCCAGGGAGTGCTAACTTTCGTTTAACAAGAAGGTGAGGGTGGCTTGGGTGGCTCACTTGTTGAGTGTCTGACTTTGGCTCAGGTCATGATCTCCCAGTCCCTGAGTTTGGGCCCCACGTTGGGCTCTGTGCTGACAGCTCAGAGCCTGGAGACTGCTTTGAATTCGGTGTCTCCCTTTCTCTCTGCCTCTCCTCTGTTTGTGCTCAGTCTCTCTCTCTCTGTCTCTCTCTCTCTCTCTCAAAAATTAATAAGCATTAAAAAAAATTTAAGAAAAGGGTGAAGGGGTGCATGGTGGCTCCATCAGTTGAGCATCTGACTCTTGATTTTGGCTCAGGTCATGACCTCATGCTTCACGAGTGCAAGCCTTGTGTCAGGCTCTGTGTTGACTGTGTGGAGTCTGCTTGGGATTCTCTCTCCCTCTCTCTCTGACCCTCCCCTACTTGTGCTCACTCTATCTCAAAAATAAATAAATAAACTTAAAAAAAAAAGGGCGGAGATAAGCGTGTCCATTTCCTGTTGTTTCTGTGGTGTGCAGATCACCACAAACTTAGTGGGGCGAAACGACGAAGATCTATTTTCTGCTGGTTCTGAAGGTCAGAAGTCTAAAACGGATCGGCAGGGCTGCATTCTTTCCAGAGGCTCCAGGGGAGAAGCCATTTCCTTGGCTTTTCCAGCTTCTGGGGGCTGCTGCTTTCCTGGGCTCCCAGCTCCCTCCTCCATCTTCATAGCCAGCTCAGTGCAGGACCTTCCAAACTTCCAGCCTCTCTCTCTTCTCCTTTCTGACCCTCCTGCCGCCATCTTGCAAGAAGACATTGGCCCATGTGGATAATCCCGCGTCTGAAGATCCTTCACTTAATCACACCTGCAAAGCCCCTTTTGCCATGGAAAGCAGGGTCAAAAGGTTCCAGAGGTCCTTTGAGGGGATGTCTTTGAGGGGCCATGAATCTGACCACTAAGTAAATATACTGACTTTTGTTTGTACTCGCATAAAGAAACACCGGACGGATATATAAGAAAGTCATAAACATGGTTACTCCTGGGGGCGGCGAGGAATGCAGACGGTGTGGAAGAATTCTTCACGTGCGTTGTTTTATATGAATTTGATATTGCAATACATGAATGTATTATCTGCTCAAAATAAAATTGATCATAACTATTCTTCAAAATGTTTATTATTTATTTATTTATTTTGGAGGAGAGAGAGAGAGCGCGTGCGTAAGCACGAGTGGGAGAGGGGCAGACGGAAAGAGGGAGAGAGAATCCCAAGCAGGCTCTGTGCTGACAGCAGAACTGTGAGACCATGCCCTAAACGGAAATCAAGAGTCGGATGCTTATCCGACTAAGCCACCCACGCGCCCCAACAATAACTATTTAAAAGGTAGGGTCTGCTGATTTTCAGGTAACCCCCGCTAGGTACCTAGACTTTTGCAAATTCAAATTCTGGACTTTCTGGAGATAATAGCATAATTCTTCTAACGTGGCTGAATGGACTCTATCAGCTGAGCATGGTAAGATAAGCGTTCACTGCTTACATGCAGAGAGCCATACAGTCCACATACAGCAAAACATGAAGTCTGTCTCTGGTTAATTCCTTTTAGTGAAATGGCAGAAGCAATGTGATGATAGTTCTGGTCCAGCCTGGGGCCCTATTCTGCGTGGGCATGGCTGTCTCTTGTCTCATGGGTTTTAGGACAAGTAGCAGCCAGTTTTGGTCCTTGCTTGTGTGCTCACCTCGGCTAGACAGTTTGCATTTAAAGCCTTCTCTGTCACTAGGAAACCAAGCACACTGGCCCAGGTTTCAGGAACCGTGGGCCCCACGGAGCTGGGAAGGAGTGGGGGTGGCTCCTCACGTCCCTGGGGCTGCTGCTTGGTGTCTGTGCATGAGCCAGCCCTGACTCACCAAACCAAGAAGAGGAAACTTCCACTGAGGACCACCTGCCAAGGCAACGTCTCCAAACTACGCTGCAGTGACTCCTGCCGAGGGGCCCGTATTTCAGTTCTGAGGGAACCCGCGAGAGAAGGCAGTTGGGGAAAAAACACCAGAGTGCCCATTTAATTGTGCGTGCTGCTGTGCTGGCAGCATGTGGGCTGGAAGATTTTCCTCTCTTCCTGGATCTTTAATGGAGCCGAGCTGGGCACCCCCCTCCTCTGGGCAGGAGTGCCTGTTTTGTTTCCATCTTTGCTTGCATCTGAGGGAAGCTGCCCTTTGAGGAGGCAGACTGCGGATTGTTTTTAAAAGGGGCAGGCTAGCAGGAAGCTGCCCTGTTTTCCGCAGATAACTAGCAGGGCACATCCTCTGCTGAGTAACAAATCAGCCCAGGTGCAGACTTTAAGGGTTTCAGCAAGTGGCGTGCCGCCTCCGGCTGAGTCACGGCCAGCTCGGCATGACGGCAGCTGGCTGCTTCCTGGCCGTGTGTGTCATCCGGGCGGGGCACTGCGTCACAGCCACACGTTGCTCCAGTCACTTCCTTCCTCTCTGTGCTTTAGGGGACCCAAGGAGATGGGGGTGGAGCAGACCAGACATCCCTGTGTGCGGGTGATGAGTCCTGCCCTGAGAGGGAGCGCCACTGAACAGGCCCCCTTGGGCTCAGAGGCTGGACCGCCTGGAACACCGGGTCTGCCTTGATTCGCCCCTGGTGTGTGCCAGCTGGGTGCGTACTGCGTCACCACCACACGCTGCTCCTTTAGACCTCACCAGTCCTCTTTCCAACATATGCCACCGGTCTCCAGGTTGAATGGGGTAAGAAGGGGTGGATGGATAATAACAACAAAAGTAATAATAGTGATTTACACCTAGATTATAATTCTTATCAATCAAAGCCTGCTTTTACTCTCCTAAGGAGAAGCCCTCCTTAATAAGCTTCTGTATCAGGACTTGACTTGCTTATTTATTCATTTTTGAGAGAGAGAGTGGGGGAGGGACAGAGACAGAGAGAGAGGGAGAGAGAGAGAGAGAGAGGGAGGGAGGGAGAGAGAGAATCCCAAGCAAGCTCCACGCTGTCAGCACAGAGTCCAGTGTGGGGCTCCATCTCATGAACCATGAGATCATGACCTGAGCTGAAGCCAAGAGTTGGACACTTAACTGACTGAGCCACCCAGGAGCCCCTCTATGTAGATTTTTAAGTGCAGACTTGCACCCAGGGAGACTACTAGACCAGTGGTGCCAGCCTCCAACCCAGGCTCCCCAGACAACAGTGTTGCCGTACTCTATGGGTGGCAGGCAGGTAATCCCAGGGCTTGGGCGGGCAGGGAAAGGACCCAGAGGCAGGGAAGGAGGGAAGACAAATAAAAGGTGGTGTAATTCAGAGTCAGCCCTATCCCCACAAGGAAGAAAGCAGTTGCATACAGGACATTCTGTAGAGGCTGTATGGAGTCAGTGCTCTTGGGACAGGCATTGGGTGGGAACATGAGTGAGGAATTTATCTGTCAGCTCCTTCTAGCTCCCAGCTCTCATTGCCAAAGTGCCTCCCATGGAGCAGTAATTCCCTGTTTGTGTGTGTGTGCGTTGCCCAGCTCTAACCAGGGCAGTTAGAGCCTCTGAGGTCTGTTTGGCTCACACTGGGGTGCTGGGGCTGTGGCCCTCACCCACAGTGGATGCTACCGTGGCCGTGCTGAGACCTAGCCTCCGCTGGCCAGGAGAGGCAACGCCAGCGGCAATGCCGGGCAGTGGTGAGGCAACTGTGGCTGTTCCTGGAGCAAGTAGCTGGGGCCCAAGGGTCAGGACAAGCAAACCTGGAGAGGTGTACCAGCTGGGAGTGGTGCAGTACCTTTACACTAATGAGAAAAGGTACCTCTTCCTCAGGCGATTGTATTTCTATGTCTTGGGAAAATTGTCATGATACATTTAATTTTGTTAGTGAAAGATCTGTGTTTCCATCTGCCAGAAGATTGTCGTGATAAATAAATACACGAAAGGTGCTTGTGCAGTATACAACGTGTGTAGGTGTTCATGGCCTTGAACTGGCCTCTCGGGCCCAGGTCAAGAGCAGTCTGGCACAGGAAGACCTTTATAGATCCATTCAGATTACACGGGAACATGGATTTGTGGACCCTGAGGACAGGTTTGCTGAAGGATTCTGGAAGGAGACTCTCCTAGTGGGAGAATAAATGCCAATGAAGGGGCGAGTGAGGGAAGGAAGGGAAGAGTCTCACCTGTGCTTTCTCCTTCCCACTATCTACCCCCATCATCTCCCTCGCTTCACTCCAACAAGCTCCCCTTTCTATATTGAAATTAAGTGTAATGTTTCATTTTTAAAACAGATTCCCCTGCTTAGAAATATAAGTGTAAATACCATTTTTCTAGCACATAGCAGGAACTCCGTAAACATTGGCTTCTTACTAGATGGCTCAGGGCTGTGTGAGCAAAACAGCAACACAGTGGGGCAGCTCTGAGTAGTTTGCGTGGAAGATACACATACAGGAGGCTAGATTCCCCCCCGACCCCCCGCCCAGTGTAGTGTGAGTCTGTAGTCCGTAGACTCTGAGGAACTCTGCGTACTCCTGGGGTCTCCTCCTTTTTAAATAATGCTATAGATTTCCTTCTTCCTTTAATAAACATCCTCTGGCTTGAAGCCGAGGCCAAAAATAGTGTGGCGAATCTCACTGGTGTACTTTCGGAGGTACATTATGAAAAAAATAAACAAGAACCAAACCCGAGGATGAGGTTGTTTTGAAATCAACCAGGTGAAAACGTTAGCTCTCATGCTGAGAGTGTCTGGTCAATTCTCGGACAATTCTGGGCATAACTGTTCTGGGTCCAGAGGAAAAAAGGTGCAAAGCTGTCAAAATAGAACAGACTCCTAACAGATCCGTGTAGATCTGTAGACAGATGAGGTGACTCAGTAATTTTCCACGCTGGAGACCTATTCCACTGAGCCCATGTGAAACACAGGAACAAAGACAGTACTGACTTGGAAAAACTGGGACATGAAACTACCTCTGTTTGTAGGTTTTAAAAATTCATTTCTATCCCTATCTTGTTCCAAAAAGGATTTAAGGTGATTTAGAGAGGCACAAAGACTACAGTCAGAAGACGTAACACTGAAGTAGGAGAGCAAAAATGAAAATAAAAACAAGGATAAAATGTGAAACAGAGCCTGAGGTTAATTTAAAAATGCACCCCGATGGGCCATAAATTTGACTCTAGGCTCTTCTTTTCCTGCCAGAAGAGAGAAACCTGATAAGTTGACAAACCTGAGTCCAGAATCAGAGGGACAGATGCTCAGAGGAAAAGGAAGGGGCTCCGATGTGAGGAAATAGGGTAGGAGGGAGCCACAGCAGGACAGGAAGAAGCGGGAGATGGCAAAACATAGGCTCCTCTGCCCATGGAAATTTCCAGAAAGAAGCCACCGTGATTAGGCACGATTAGGCCACTCCTAACTGGCCTTTTGTGGTGGTGGAATGACTTGCTACATCTGGGAGGTCTGTGGAAAAGATACCAGAATCGTCTTGTCTGACCTTGATACCGTCTGGCGTTTTTATCTTGCTGTATGATTTATAGAGTATTTCACACATGTCCTCTACTACTTGACTTTTTACACGAACCAGCCAGCCTTCCAAAATTTTCTCAAACCTGTTCTGTTTGGGCTGGGCAGCCTTATTGTAAGCTCTACTATTATTTTCAATAAGCTTTTTGAATGTTTGAAGGGTAGAGAGTGCAGCGTAGTATATTGGAAAAGGCATTGTTTTGGAGTCAGAAGAACGTAGATTTAAAATCCAGCTCTTGAACTTAATAGATATGTATGATTGGCCTTAATTAGAAAATGGAGATGATATATTGTGGCTGCCCTTTATCCAGGATATGCTTAAAAAGTGCTGCTTATGATTACTGAAAATAGTTCATAATATCCTCAGTATAGAAGGATCCGAGAAGTGTCAGCCTATATATTTCCTCCTGTAGAAACAGGAGAGAGAATATTAGTGGCTGGTTGGCATCGCTCAGAGCGATAAGGTCTAATTCAATGCCTCTCAATCTTTTTGACCATGACCCAGAATATAAAATACATTTACACTCCTCCCCTCTATACATGTACTGACCTGTAACTGAATAAAAAAGGTCCTGACCCGGCACTTGGATATTTTTTTTTCCTTTCTATTACATTTAATGAAAAATGGCTGGTCAAGACTCACTAAATTGATTTCATGACCTATTAGAGGGCCTCACCATACAGCTTGAAAACACGGGTCTAAACGAATAGCCTGGTTCTATAAATATGTATAGTGCATATGGGTTTTTAGCCCTTGGAACAAGAGACAATGGATTGTTCTTTTTTTTTTTTTTTTTAACATTTATTCATTTCCGAGAGACAGAGAGAGACAGAGGGCGAGCACAGGAGGGGCAGACAGAGAGGGAGACATAGAATCTGAAGCAGCCTTGAACTGAACTCTGAACTGTCAGCACAGAGACCAACTCAGGGCTCGAACCCAGGAACTGCAAGATCGTGACCCAAGCAGAAGTCGGACGCTTAACCTACTGATCTACCCTGGTGCCCAGGATTATTTCACTTTTTAACAGCAAACTCCCAAGCTCCCATTCTCTAGAGCTTGTTAAAAATTTAATCTCGGTCATCTTTGTGGTTCTTTCCCCCAATCCTCTCAGGGTCCCACAAAGGTCCCGCAGTCTCATGCAGACCAGCGCCGGGGAGGGCCTGCTGTTCTTAGGTTTAGGCTCTTACAGCCCTTAAAGGCTGAGTGAAGCCATGACTTCCATGACAAGCCAGCCCTGGACAGACTTGCTGAGGCTGGGACCCTAGGACTCCACCACACCCCCTCCTGACATCAGGCAGGCCGTTCCCCTGAGGTTCTGCCCCCATGTAGGATTCTGAAATGCAGGAGTCCTCTTGGGCTCACTCTTCACTTCCTTCCAAAACTAGGAGAATCTTCTTCTGAGCTATGCTCCCTTCTGTCCTCTTCAGTATCTAAGCAATGTCAGAGCCTCTTCCTCATCTGGGACCTAGACTCTGCTGCGTATCTCTACCTTGCCACCCTGGAAGCCCAGGTCTCCTGGAATCAAATCCTCCTGTGCCTTCGATGCCCGCTGACAGGACTGCCAGGGCGGAGTAGGGTGGTAGAAAAAAAATCCTAATCTGGTAGTTAAGATTATAGACTCCACTCTGGAGTTTGCCTCTGCAGTGCAGTCCTGCAGGGATTTATACAGAAGCTAGCACAGAGTGATGCTCAACAGATATCTGTGAAATGAATGAATGATTGGGGGAAAGTCATTTGACCTCTCTGGGCTTCAGTGTCTTCGCACTTCTGCCTTCAGCTCAAGGCGAAGGTGGGTGTAGATGGTTCATGGGGCCCATCGTTCAGCTGGGATGTACCAGGGAAAGCAGAGTCAGAACCCCTGGCTCCTCTCCATACTCAGAGTGGGGAAAAAAGGGATAACTGAGCATAGTCACATTTGGTCTTATTGAAGAGAACATGCATTGTTTCTCCATCCTTGTGGTGGAATTTATTGTGCTTGGTTCTGATCTCATGTGGTTTAAAAAAAGTGCTACTTTCCAAGGCATTCACTTAAGGTGTAAGTAGTTAGTGATTTATTTCCATCTCTGTTATTTCTCTTTTTAAGGGAGTCGAGAATTAAAGAAGTTTTATTAAGACCATTCCTCTGCTCCCCAGCTCTCTCTCCTCCACTGCCCGCAACGGACAAACAGCACACCCTGGAGGCTGCATACCAGTGTCACACCAGGACCACCTGCCCCAGAATTCACACACCTTTGAAATATATGGACCAATTTCAGAAAATGTACTTGTGTGAGAACTGGAAGTTTACTAATTGGCCACCAGTTTGCCCTAGATGCAAGCTACAAATACCCAAAAAACATCGACAGTCTTGGATGATGAAGATGGTGACAGGGCTGCCTGTCTGGCTCAGTCAGTAAAGCATGTGTCTCTTGATCTCACAGTTGTGAGTTCAAGCTCTGTATCCGGCATGGAGCCTACTTAAAAAAGTAATAAAATAAAATAAAAAAGAGAGAGAGAGAGAGAGAAGATGTTTATTTTCCATGCCTTCTGTATTTGATGCAGGGAAGTTTATGAAGTGGTTATATTCTGCCCTAATTCTTCTCTTTTCTTTTTATGAACTCTATGATTTTAATCATTTATGACCTATCTAAATTAATATACCTGGAACATTCTATTAACATCGTGTTCCTTTATGTTTTTATAATTATACCTTGTGTATATCTCTATTGATGTAAATATAATTTGTGTTAAAATTAGCTATTTACATATCCAGCTTCCTAACTAGATGGAGATCTTCCATCTAGGCGTAGGAATTGTGCCTTTTTCATGTGCAATTCCTAACTATTTAATATTCCTAAATACTAAGTGATTTATTTCCATCTGTTATTGATACTATCAACTTAGTATTTAACAAGGAGCCACCACACAGCAAATGACCAATAAATGTTTCTAAAATGAATTGAATGTGAACATTTAACCAGGTGTCAGTTACTCTGTAACACAGCTGACATTCCCAGCTCTGTGACCATAGCAGACATCACTAGTTGATCAGTGATCACAATGATCTTTCCCACTAGGCTGGGACACAACAACTTGTATTTGTCTCAACGCAGCCCTGTAGGCAGTAGCTATGAATAGATCAAGGCTGGCACACAACAGAAAATCCGTCACCTAATGTTACCCTTGCTGTAAGCCGCATTAGCTGACGCAAGACAAGGCCTGGGTCACGGCCAGTGTTCATCAGTGTATCTGGTATGACCCACTGATTATTTACAGCTAGTGTCTGTTCTTACTAATTAATGCCCATGCTGTCCCTGTGGTTAAGTATTTTGAATATAACGCTTGGATCAATCATAGTCCCACACATTCTCATCTCACCACCTCAGGTTCATTCTTCCCTTAGAGAATTCAGATCTCTCTGATTCATCCAGGTCTGATATGGGAGACACTGTCCAGTCTCCCCAGTGCCAGGAAGCACTGTTCCTGCTTCCATCGTGGTCTCCTACCCAAGGCACTTTTCTACAAATGGGGGTCATTCTCACCCCTGAAACACCTTACATGAGAGATACTGCCTGCCTGATGTATTTAAGTAGTGAAGCTCCCAAACATTCCTTAGTCCACAGTGGCCTTGAGAGTGGCGATCTTGCCACCTTAGTTCCCCATGACCTTCCTGCTCTGTACTCGGCACAACTGTTGCTGCTTCCCACAGGACTCCCCAGGGAGCCTTGGTCAGACATTGATGATGCCAGGGAACCCAGAAGCGTCACTGCTGCTGATACCGCCCTTTGGTCTTGCCCCTAATCTCCCCCTAGCCTCCCTTGCTAAGGTTAATCTCCTACTTCCTGAAGCTAATGCAGCTATCTTCTTTGCTGTGACACAGAGAATTTGCTTCACGCTGTTGCTGTGTAATCGGATTTCGATGATACTGTCTTTGTGTTCTGTCACTTCGTGGTCCAGAAAAATATTCCTGCAACTACAGATCCTCTTTTTGGAGGTGGAGATAAGACATTGTATTGGTCACTTCTTGGGCGTCCCTGCAAGATCCCCTGGTTTACCTGACCTTCATTCCAGCCCCTGTGACCAGTTCTCATGGCTCCAACTAGTTTCATGCAGGTGCAGCCTGCAAGTGTCTTGTCTCAGACGCAGGCTGTATGGTCTCTTGCTTACAGTCCTGGGGCTTCCCTGTTGACCTGAATGTGTAGAACTTAGATACATTCAGTGTCCCCATATATGCAATATGGATTGCGTGTGGACTTAGTGCCCAAAGGGCATACCTGTAACCAACGTGAGATGGGAACCATAGAAATGGGTTCCCCTTTCTTACAAAAGATCCTGAGATAGTACAAAATCTTCTAGACTATAATTGTGTTTATTTATGACTATTCAATCTGCTTTGTATACAAAGAGTCTCTCTTCTCTTTCTCTTTGTTTGGTCTATTTCTCTGTTGTATTTATTGTCCAACATACAGTACAGAAAAAAAATCGACTATCCGTGTACTCACAAACAAACAAAACAAACAGAAAACCTCACTCAATACACAAAAAATATTTCATAATGTATCATAGATCTAAACGTAAGAACTAAAGCTAGAAAACTTCTAGAAAGAAATATAGGGGGAATTATGTATAGTCTTCTTAGAAAAGGTAAAGGTTTATTACATATGATACCAAAAATATGATATATTAAAAAAATCAGTACACAAAAATTCACCAAAATAAAAAAATTTTTGTTCTTCAAAAGACACCTTAAAAATGAAAAGAACAAGCCACAGACTAGGAGATAGTTTTTGCAAATTATGTATCTGGCAAAGAACTTGTATCCAAAATATATAAAGAACTTTTATATCATTCTAATACAAAAAAAACAAATTTTTTAAAAGAACAAAATATTTTAATAGTCAGTAAGACTGATATATGAATGATTAATAAATACATGAAAAGACACTCAACTTTCTTAGGGAAAAGAAATTACAACAAAACTAAGATACTACTATGCACCCACTACAATGGATGCATAACACCCACTAAAACAAACAATAACAAGTGTAATGAGGACATGGAGAAACTGCAACCCTATTACATTTCTGGTGGAATGTAACGTAATAGGAGCCACTTTGTAAATCATTTTGGAAATTGATTAAAGATACACTTACCATATGATCTGGCAATTCCCCTCCTCCGGAAATGAAAAACTCCAAGAATAACGAAAACCTATGTCCAGACAAAGACTTGTATTCCTTCATTGTGACTCTTCATTGTACTATTATTCATAATGGCCCCACAATGAAAGCAGCCCCGAAGTCCCTTAGCTCAGGAATGGTTAAACAGAATGTGGGATACAGCAATTAAACAAACAAAACTACCTATACACGCAACAAGAATGAAGCCTAAAAACATTCTACTAAGCAAAAGAAGCTAGACACAAAGGACTATTTATGTTTCCATTAAATGAAATTCCTTTTTTCTTTTTTTAAGTTTATTTATTTTGGAGGGGGGAGAGCTTGAACAGGGTAGGGGCAGAGAGAGAGGCGGGGAGAGAGGATCCCAAGGATGCCCGCACAGGGTCTGAAACGGGGCTCGTACTCACGAACTATGAGATCGTGACCTGCGCTGAAACCAAGACGCTTAACTGACCGAGCCACCCAGGCACCCCTTATATGAAACTTTTAAAAAAAAGTCACTCTTACATGGACAGAAAGCAGCTCAGTGGTTGTCTGAAACAGGTAGAGGGATGTGGAGGGGGGAGGGAGGGATTGCTTTATGGTTCGTGCTGCTGGGTCTTATTTACGAAATGTTTGCCAAACTAAAGGCCATTACGATTTTTTCCTATGTTTCCTCCTAGAAGTTTTGTAGTTTTAGTTCTTTCATTTGGGTCTCTGATCCATTTAATTTATGTCTATGGTGTTTCAGCACCACTTGTGGAAAAGATTCATTTTTCTCTACTGAATTGCCTTTGTGCTTTGGTCAAAAATCAGTCTCCTTTTTGGAGTGAGCACCCCAACAAGGTATGTAAGCCAATTTGACAATAAATTATATTAAAAAATCAGTCTCCTGTTGTATACATGTGGCTTTTTTTCTGGACTCTGTTCTGTTCCATTGATCCACTTCTCTTGATTATACTGTCTCAGTTATTACCGGTTTATAATAAGCTTTGAAATCAAGCAGTAGAGATAAGGTGCTATAAGACTTTCCAGCTTTTTAAAAAAGCTGTTTTGGCTGTTTTAGGTCCTTTTCATATTCACATACATTGTATAATAAGCTTATCAATCGGCACCCAAAAAAATCCTATAAAAAGTTTGTTATGATGCGTTAAATCTATAGGTCAATTTGGGGATCAGCGACCTATATTTTCACAATCAAATTGCTTAAAACCAACAATTGAAAAAAATCTTATAAGCAGCCAGAGAAAAGGGATAACATTACACAGCGACAAAGATGAGAATGACAGCAGGCTAACTTCTTATTAGCAAAACACAAGCCACAAAGAGCAGAGCAACCTCCAGCTGGATTTCGTAAATGGAGTCAGTCTAATAGACAAATGTGATCTATTCACATTTATGTAGTGTACTGATATACCGAATTTTTTTCTATCATCTTAGTTTGTATTTTCCATTTACTGTACTCTCTCCCCTCCCCCTGACCTCTACCTCATTAGTCAGGCTTATTGCCATCATTATTATTTACAGTAAATGCTGATTAAGATTCGCAATGTACTTGCCATATGCTTCTTGCAAACCACTGAAATCCATTCTTCCTATAGTCCATTTTGACCAGTTATTTCAGGAAAGTCTGAAAGTAGTAAACCTACTTGTCAGAAAACATCTTTATTTTGCTCTCCATCTTGAGTGATGGTGTCACTGGGATAGAATTCTAGGGAGACAGTTTTTTTTTTCCCCTCAGAATTTTGAAATACACTCCATTGTCATTTGACTTCTGTTGTTAAGTCTTCTCCAGTATAATTATCATTCTTTGATGAATAATCTGGGGGTTCCTAAGACTTTTTTTTCTTTGTTTTTGATGATTTGCTATTTTGTTACGATATGTTTAGTTGGCGTTATGTTTTTATTTTTCCTGCTTATGTCCTGACATGTTCCATTATTATTATTATTATTCTTATTATTATTTTGAGAAAGAGTGCAAGAGGGAGGGAGGGAGAGAACCTTAAGTAGGCTCCGTGCTGAGCATGGAGCTCCACACACGGCTCGATTCCGCGACTCTGGGATCATGACCTGAGCTGAAATCAAAAGTCAGCTGCTCAACCAAATGAGCCCTATGGGCGGCCGCTGATATGTCCCTCTAATCCAAAGACTGATCCCTTTTTTAATTCAGGTAGTTTTTAGCCTTTAACTTTTCAAATATCTCCAACCCCTCTATTTTTCTGTTGATTTATTTTGTAATTTTGACCAGATGTATTTTGGGATTTTTCATTTTGTCCTTTATGTATCTTAGCCTCTCTTTTCTATTTTCATCCAATGCTACAGATTAAAAAAAATGTTTATTTATTTTTTTTGAGAGAGAGGAAAGGATGCAATTGGGGGAAGGGCAGAGAGAGAGGGAGAGAGAGAATCCCAAGTAGGCTCAGCGTTGTCAGCACAGAGCCCAACATGGGACTCCATCTTGCAAACTGAGATCATGACCTGAGCAGAAATCAAGAGTTGGGTCGCTTAACTGGCTGAGCCACCCAGATGCCCCTGATAAAGGTTTTCTTTCTTTATTTACTAAAAAAATTTTTTTTAATGTTTATTTATTTTTGACAGAGAGACAGAGTGCGAGCAGGGGAGGAGTAGAGAGGGAGACACAGAATCTGAAGCAGGCTCCAGGCTCTGAGCTGTCAGCACAGAGCCCAATGTGGGGCTCAAACTCATGAATGGTGAGATCCTGAGCTGAGCCGAAGTCAGACACTTAACCAACTGAGCCACCCAGGCACAAAATCTTCCAGATTTTCTTGAGATTTATATTTCAGTTCACCAGTTTTCTGTCTTCCTGGGTCTTATATGCTATTTTCCAACCTACTACACTTAAAAAAAAAGTAATCTTTGCACCCGATGTGGGGCTCAAACTCACAACCCAAAGATCAAGAATGGGACACTCTACTGACAGAGCCAACCAGGCACCCCTCTACTACACTTTTAATTTCAGTAATTATACCTTTTATTTCTACAATCTATATCTAGTTTCCTTTCAGAAACATGTGTTCTTCCTACCCGGTACTTGACTTACAGTTTCTATACCTTCTTTTATCTCTAAGTATCTTAAATAAACTTATTTTATAATCTCTTTCAGCTTATTACCTTTAGTTCTGGGGAGTGCAGATGCTCCTGTTTGATGTCCCTTGTGCTTCCCTCTCTTTGTGAGGTTTAAACATTTTTCTTGCGAATTTATCTTCAGGGAGGGTATCCAGGGTTCCACGTATCTAGGAACATGTGAGTCAGCGCTGGCCGCCATAACAAAATACTGCAGCCTGGGCTTACACGTAGAAACGTATTTTCTCACAGTCCTGGAGGCTAGAAGTCCAAGATCAAGGTTTCGTCTGCAGGTTTGGTTTCTCCTGAGGCCTCTGTCCTTGGCTTGAAGACTCTTCCTTACATGATCTTTTCCTCTGCGTGTGCATCCCTGGTGTCCCTTCCTCCTCTCAGAGAGAAACCAGTCCTATTGGGTCAGGGCTCTACCCCATGACCTCATCGAAACTTAATTATAAATATCTTTTTTTATTCTTTATTTATGTTGAGAGAGAGAGAGCACGAGGAGGTGAGGGGCAGAGAGAGAGAGGGAGAGAGAGAATCCCAAGCAAGCTCTGTGCTATCTGGAGCCCGATATGGGGCTGGAACTCATGAACTGTGAGATCATGACCTAAGCCAAAACCAAGGGTTGGATGCTTAACCAACCGAGCCACCCAGGTGCCCCATGAACCTTAATTACTTCTTTCAAGGCCCTGTCTTTAATTTCAACCACCCTAGAGGCTAGAGTTCTAACATATGAATTGTGGGGAGGCATAATTCAGTTAATCACAGGGGAGAAGAAGTGTCTCTACAGAATAGATTTACAGGGCCCTCCTCAGTGTGTCTAGTGGTGTCACCCATTTCAGAATTTTTAGATTAATTTCTTAGCATGAGGGTTGTCTCACCATATCCAGATTATAAATTCAGACCTCGCACCTCTATTTTGATGTATTGTGGGTGGCTCTTTTGGTCCAAGGACCAGGGTAGGTGGCAATCTTGTTTCTTCTTCAGGCAAGTAGGAAGAGTTTTTCTATTCATAATTTCATGAAAGAAATGAAAATTTGAGATTCCTGACATTATTTGAGACTGTCCTTTCCCCCATGGTCCTGGAATGAACTCTCCTGTCTCAGTAAGTGTGAGTAAAATCTCAACTTCCAGCCGATAAGACCTTTACTGGGCCAGTCTGGGACCAGTTTCCCAATCGTGTAAGGTGTGTTATCCATTTAAGTCTATTGTCCAGGGGTCACATGTGTTTAGAGAAAGATGGTGGGAGAGGGTGGTGAACCTCTTCCATTATATTGACCAAAAATTGTAATTCTGGAAGGTCCTACACTAGTTCCCTTTAATGGCCAGTAACAATCCTTTAATTTCAAAGCTTGTGTTCTCTGTTTTACACCATACTACTTCCCTGTTTCCTAGTTGAACACACACTTTAAATCTGAGGGTATACAAGATTATCAGTAAAGAAAAAAGATTATCAGTGAATGAACGGTCACATTTTTCATGATCATAATTTTGCATCCTATCTAATCCTTCTTTTTGAGAAGATCTAGCAGGTTCTTCTCTCTAGTAGTCTTCTTTGGGCAAATAGATTCCCCCCTCCTCAATTACCTTAAAATTACAAACCCAACAAAAATAATTGCCACCAGAAGAAAGGCTTTTATTCCTTCTGTGGCCATAAAATTGTGACTGGTCATGTTTCCATAAAAAAAGGAAGGCATATATACCAAACCTTGTGTTTTTTCTCTGAGGTGATTTCATAGGTCAAAAGCATCCCAAAATGTTTTGGCAAAGCAGAGCTACAATGTGACTGCACCAATCACATGCTAACAAAACTCCAACTCACATTTCTTTTCTTTTCTGGGTAGACTCTAGTGAAGTCTCCAGGGGGCTCTGTACTGACAGCAGCCAGGAGCTGATCATGATGAAAAAGCTACTCCCAATGGGATTTGCAGAGTAGACACTTCACAACAGAGAAGAGATAACAATAATTACAAAAATGGGAAAAAAGCCAAGAGCTAATGGATTTCCCAGTTCCCATTTTCAGCAACCCTGGTAGGACTATGTTTAAAGAAATCTGATTCCATGCAATTTGAAGTTCTGTTGATTTCAACATCTGGGGTCTCCTGAGTTTGTTCTGATCATTTCCTTCTGAGGAAAAAAAAAAGGAAAAGACAAGATTTTCCCCTGTGAAAATTACTTAAACTGGAAAAGGTTCTTTCAGAAACTAGGAAAGATTCTACTGCTTTATGGACCTAGCCTAACAAACATCCATTCCTTTCATGGAAAGCTATTGGAAAATTATGGCCTTAAAGTTCTTCTGATCATAGCTGTACAAAAATGCTGTAGGTGAACTTAAATATGAACACTGACTTTATGAGGTTCTGTGCACTTCTCTTATATTCTCAGTCAGCTCTTTCCACAAAAGAATTGGAGAGTCCACTGTTCCCCCTGGACTGAATCTCTGAATTGACCTGTGCATCTCCGCCATCTTGTCACAGAACAGTAAGAAGGTTAATGAGTGGTTTTGATGGCTAGGATGGATGGCAAAAGTCCTAGCTCAGTCTCAGCTATCCTTATCACCTTTCTTTACCCTTTCCAAGTTTATTCCCCTGTCTTTAAATAGTCTAACAAAACTAGAGCCAAGTACATTAGCCAAAGAGCTAATGTTGGGGAAAAGCCAACCCCACACAAGATACAATGAAGCAGAAATCACTGAAGTCTGAAAGCATTTGACGTCAACAGGTGCACAAGAGCTGTCACAGTGGATTAGCAGCTATGGGGTTTAGGGGACTGGGCACTAATCTGGGATTCTAGAAACTTGGGCTGCAACCAAAGATAATACATGCCTCACCCTATGCTAGTTAAAATGCTTTTAAGCAGCACAGATATAGAGGCATCTGCAAAATGAGGGCATCCAGCCATCTGTTACCATTCCTGATCCTCTGAATACAACCTTCTTGTGAGCTTCCCTGAAGCTATGCAGTCGGACAGCCTGCATCAAAGGGGTGAGGCTGGGAGAAAGAAGGAAGCAAAGAAAAATTGTTTCCAGAGTGGAAACATCTGTGCATATGCAGTGAATACTTTGGGCAATTCTATATGAAGCAAGTTAATACTGTTCATGCTTCATTTTCCTAAAGAGGAAGGCCAAATATATTATTAGTCTAGATATGTTTTATATGCCTTTGGCCCTAAGTCACTAATTCATTTATTCACCTGTCCATTTACCTTTCCAGCCAATATTTATTGAACACTTATTGTATGTCATGTTCCATTCTAGGTGCTGGGGAGGCAGATATAGATATTAAAGATATTAAAATAAAATGCTATAAAGAAAAATAAAGCAGATAAAGAGGGCAGCAAATAATAGGGACTATATCCCCAAATAAACGGGTGGCTTTTATTTGGAGGAACATAATATAGATAATAGATTTGCATAATGGTTGTTAGAAAAATGCTGTGTGTTTTGGATACTCAAGTGTTTTTTGTTTTTTGTTTTTGGTACTCAACCTTTTTGTTTTTCAGATTGACTTATATCTTTTACTACATTTTGGTCCTACACAATTCCGCAAAGATAATTTATATATCCTTCCAAAAGTAGGCTTACAAATCAAATTATAATGTACTATTATCCTATTTGAGATCATCAAAACTAAAAAGTGAAATGCTATTCTGATTTCTTGGCAAGGGGCCAATGTTTGAAAAGCAACATAATCCCTGTCCTAACTATATCATTCTAATTTTTCTCATGTCAGCTAATTAAGATCTTTAAAAAAAATTCCAGCATAGTTAACATACAGTGTTATATTAGTTTCGGCTCTGGTTCTCAACTTTTGAATCTTTCATTCCAATAATCATTCTATAAAAGAACCAGTTTCTTCTACGATTAAAACACATACACACACTATTTTCCAGGATAGTGTATTTATATGTAAAGTTGTATATTATGTTAACTATTAATTTTTTAATTTTTAAAACATTTCTTAAAGTAGACTTCACACTCAGCATGGAGCCCAACACAGGGCTTAAATTCACGACCCTGAGATCTAAGACCTGAGCTGAGATTAAGAGTCAGATGCTTAACCGACTGAGCCATCCAGGTGACGTTGTCAGCTGTTAATTACATAATTAACTTCCAAGATGTCATAGATTGGCTTTTTAGAAACAGATGCCAAGATGGAGTTTGACTGTTTGGTATTTATTGGAGATTAAGATCTGTGGGAAGGAGGTGAAGGAGGAGGGATTTCTTCAAGGGAAAGGTTAAATTACAATGCAGGCCAACAATGGGAACCCTCTGGAGAGCTCTGGAACAGAAATGGCCTGTCAGAGTGGTCTCATGTTGGGCTGAAATAGCTGGATCTTTGTCTCCTACTACAACAGGTCAATGGATATGGGCCCCCCCAGGAAGAGCATGTTCTTGGGCAAGTCAGCTCTCCGCAACTGAGGCAAGAAGCAGCTGGGGATTATTTACTGACAGCTGGTACAAGCCCTCCCTTGAAAGGATTGCAGGCATTGCATCTCCACACAAAGATATCTATATACTTGCAGGCAAACTGGGAGGAATATTTGCAACAAAACAATGGGCAAAAAGTTACTAAGTTTTATAATTATGAGTGCTATTGCTATTAAATATCCATTTGCAGGTTTGTGTGTAGAGTTTTCTTTTTAATTTTTTAATATTATCTATTTTTGAGAGAGAGAGAGAGAGCATGCAAGCAGGGGAGGGGCAGAGAGAGAGGGAGACACAGAATCTGGAGCAGGGTCCAGGCTCTGAGCTGTCAGCACAGAGCCTGATGCGGGGCTGGAACTCACAAACCATGAGATCACCTGAGCTGAAGTCGGCCTGAGCTTAACCCCAGGAGTTTTCAACTCCTTGAGTAAACACCAAGAAGGGCTATTGCCCAATCCTATGGTAAGAGTCTGTTTAGTTTTGTAAGAAATCCCTAACTGTTTTCCAAAGCGGCTGTGCCATTTTGCATTCTCACCAGCAATGAATGAGAGTTCCAGTTGCTCCACATCTCTGCCAGCATCGCGTTGTCAGTGTCCTGGATCTCGAACCATTCTAATAGGTGTATAAGTTAATTAATTTCAAATTCGTTTTTTATGAGGCTCTCTGCTCAAGTATTTGCAAGAAGTCCCAGGGGCACCTGGGTGGCTCAGTCGGTTGAGCGGCCGACTTCGGCTCAGGTCATGATCTCACAGTCTGTGAGTTCAAGTCCCGCGTTGGGCTCTGTGCTGATGGCTTGGAGCCTGAATCCTGCTTCAGATTCTGTGTCTGCCTCTCTCTCTCTCTGCCCTTCCCCTGCTCGTGCTCTGTCTCTCAAAAATAAATAAACGTTAAAAAAAATTTTTTTTAAAAAAAGAAAGAAGTCCTAATTATGAGTCTTTGAGTAATGAAGAACGAAAGAAATTAAACTGTTTCAATACAATCAGTTTCTGAGTAACACCAGTAGTTCTATCTTGACCAAAATAAATCGAAGATTTATGTTTCTATGTGGTTCAAGAACTGCTTTTTTATTAATTTTGATAAATGATAGTTAAAAACAAAATACTAAACCAAAGGATAAGAAAATACTGTTTCTTAATTTTGGTATCGATAAACAAATATTTGTGTGCTGAGGTTATTTTAAATTCAAGTATTAAGATTATTCTAAAGCTGCTTTTCAAATTGCTAGTTAAATAAAAAAGAAGGTGCTTTTGGTATAGATTAGGTAAAAGTAATTTTAAATCCTCCATATTTAGTTTTTTAAAAGATACGTTAATCTGACAGAAGTCTTTGGGGGGGCAAAGTAGTATCTGAAATATACAAATGCATAGCAGGGTATAGTTCTAGTGTGGTTGCAGAATTCTGGGGACCATGGGTCAACCGGAAGCAGGAATGGGATGAGGGAGCTATAGGACCTACCAGAGGTGGTGATGCCGACCTGGGTCTTGAAGGAGGAAAAGAATCCTTCGTTTTCTTTCTACGCAGCACAGATGGTAGAGGATAAAATCCAGGCTTTTGGATTCTTGTTCCCCTTTACTGACTTCTACACTGAACATGAAAAGGTTACTTGTAGAACTTTAAAAGCATCTCTGGTATTCCTTAGGGAGAAAAAATTACTCTTTTCTAGATTTTTTTCCCCTCCTAAATAGGGCAGATCTGCAAAGATGGAAAGACAAGGAAATACTAAAAATAACTTTCCCCAATTAGTGGTAGCCAAACACATATGGGAAGACGGAAATAGCTTTCGATGGCCTAGAGCAAAACTGTGATGCAAATGAACTCCCCGAGTGCAGGGAGTAATTAGAAACAGCCAGAAAATGTACTCAGGATGCTGTGGGAACAGCTGCCGAACATGGAGGGCGGTGATGACGGACGTGCAACTTCTTGGAACCTGTAGACATCGAGGGACTGACTCTGAAGACGTGTATTCCTGTTCTTTTCCACAAAGGTGTGGGTGCTGGGCTCCTTCTTGGAAAGTCAGAAATTCCGGATCTTCTAAACAGAAATTCTAGGGAGGGGGTGTGTGATCTGAATTGCACATTTCAAGAAGCCCAGAGGCAAATGGCTCTGTTGCTGCTTCTCGGCTGGCTGGGATTTTGTTTTTGACTCTGGCAGGTGGAGAAGAGCCACCTGTGGGCCACGGGCAGCGGTGAGAGGGCACGAGAGACTGCCAAGATCAGCATCACTCTGGGCTTCGGCCCAACTGACCAGCTGGTTTCCCTGCCTTAGCGAATTGGGCTGCCACTCAGCCAGCTGGCCGCGGCTCCTGCCAGGGCCGCCTCCCTGGGGTGGGGAGGGTCAACAGCTAAGACCACAGGGGCTGCCAGGCCCACCCTGACGGGGCCACGGGGAGCCCGATCTGACCAGAAGGGCAGCTCCTCCAGGCACCTGCCAATTTCCCTTTTCATTGGCTTCTGTGTCTGTTAATGATCCCAGATATTCAAATTATCTTCCCCTTCCCTGTTCTCAGAGCAGATATTCAATGAGATGATGAGAGCGGTGGTTGATAAAAGACTACATTTCTTTGTACTGGTCAGCAGCCAGTGCCCGAGCCCCAAACTGCCTGCTTCCCACCGGGTACCTCTCCAGGGCCCCCTGGTCCTCCCTAGAGTCCGAGGGGTGAAGTCGGCTCATGCAGATTGGCCCGTATCCACCCCGCAGAGTCGTTCAATGTGAACTCGACTTCTGCGTGCACCTGTTCTTTCTTTTTCTTTCTCCCACCGACTCTTAATTTGCTACCATCACTCCAAATTCTGCTTTCGACCACCCCCTTATTCTACACTCCCTCAAATTACTATGGGCCAGGGTCCTTTCTTCCAGAGCCCTGTGCTGCTTTTCTGCGCTGAAGAATGGCCCACCTTCCTCTGCTTCAGTCCTGGCAGGCGGTGATCAGACAGTGCTCACCTCGCTGTAGAGGAACCCAATCAGGGAAGGGGGCGGGGTGGGGGTGGGGGGACTCTGGACATGTCACACAGCCAGCCTGTCACTTACACTGCAGCCCAACTCCCAAGGGTTTTGAGAGTTGTTTTCTTGGATGCTTCTACTCAGGCTGCTCAAGGGTGGGGCTCCCAGCCTGACCTCTTTGCCCTCTCCTCTGGTAATCAGTTTACCAAAAAAGTGTAAAGCAAGCCTCACTGTTCCCAGACGGGCCTGCTTTCTGACCGTCCACAGCTCTCCCTTCCCCTCTGTTGCCTCTCTATTATAAATCCCACTTTGCAACACCCTGTTTGTTATCTTCCCTCCCCTGAGAGCCTATTTGTATGTGGATAACCGACTCAAGGTCTCTGCGTTATTCTGAAGCCACACATCCTCAGGTCTCTCTTGGGAAACCTGAACTCAGAACTAACGACCACGGGGCGCCTGAGAGCCTCAGTCCGTTAAGCCTCCAACTCTTGGGTTTGGCTCAGGTCATGATCTTGCAGTTCATGGGCATGAGCCCCACATCGGGCCCATCAGACAGTGTGAAGCCTGCTTGGGATTCTCTCTCTCTCTCTCTCTCTCCCGCCCTCTGCCCCTTCCCCTGCTTGTGCTCTCTCTCTCACAAAATAAATAAAATTTAGAACGAACAACCTTGTAGTAATTGAAGGAGTTGCAATTTCACAAGTTATGGGGATGAACACACGCCTCTCCTGAGTACCCACCACACATGAGATTCTGTGTGGACGACGATGAGATGGTGGGGGACAATGTCCCTTGTGGGGTTTGAGTTTCTGGTTTAGAGAAAGAAGAAATACAACTTACAGGGAGGGGAAGTAAAAAATGACACGAAGGAGACAGGAAGGGGTGGTGACAGAGGATAGAGATACTACTTTGGCTCGGGGACACCATGGGCATGTGTCAAGAGGAGGGTCCTAGGCCTGGGGAGGAGGCCAGCTGGGTTTGAATCTCAGCTCTGCCGAGGCTAACCATGTGCCCTCATCCTGCCTCAGTTTCCCCAACTGTGAGACAGGGGTAATCATACTACCTCATAGGGCCATCATGAGAATACATGACTTAATGCTCACAAGGCCTCTGGCACCCAGCAAATGGGGAATTAGCAGAAGCTATTGCTGAGTGAGCTTTATGGAGGAGACAGCACCTGACCAGGCCCTAAAGCCAAGGCGTGTACGGACGTACGCCCAGGAGTGTTCATGGTAGAGTTGGGGACTCAGAGACAAACAAGGCACCGTTCCCACTAGCAAAGGGCTTTGAAAGAACTGACAAATCCCATTCTTTGGGGCTGAGAAGACAAGCGATGCCAATCCTTGGTGATACCGTTTTTAAATAATAGCTATAAAGAAACCTGCTAATGAAAAAGACAAAGCAGACAGGTGTACACTGTAGCAAAGACCTTCAACTCAAGGGACTGAAAGTATTCACCCGGGGCTGCGCGGGAGGAATGACAGACTTTCCCGGAGATGGGTCTTTCTCCCCACAGTGGCTAGGGGGCGATAGAAGCACACGAAAGCAGAGAGAATGCTGGTGTCCAGGGTTAGCTGGGCAGCTGACAGGCTGGTCCTGGACCCTGCTCTGCTCACCTGTAGCATGCATCCCCCATCCCAACCCACCCCGCCAAACACCCCAAGTGCCCATCCCCTTATCCCTTCCTGCCTTTTCTCTCCAAACATTTCCTGAAAGACTAATACGCCTCAGGCCTACATAGGCACTAAGGGGCAGAAAGGTAAGGTAAACTCTATAGAAATACTGAGTCTTATACACAGCATCCATCGGTTAGGTTGCCACGTTTGAGAAATGCATACCTGTTAAGATAAGGTTTTTTTTTTAATTTTTTAATGTTTATTCATTTTTGAGACAGAGCGCAAGCAGGGGAGGGGCAGAGAGAGAGATGGAGACACAGAAACTTGAGCAGGTTCCAGGTTCTGAGCTGTCAGCGCAGAGCCCTATGCAGGGCTCGAACTCCTGGACTGTGAGATCATGACCTGAGCCAAAGTCGGACACTTAACTGACCGAGCCACACAGGTGCCCCTAGAAGAGATGTTATTCGAACACTTGAAGGCCCCTTTGAAACTCAGGCCTGTCTGCACACTGTTCAAAGTTTGGGAGACTGCACTCAATTTGAGGGGGCAAGCCCCAGCTCACCAGTGAAGTATGGGAAGAGTATGGCTTTAGCATCACACCGCCTGGGTTCAGCTCCGAGCTGCGGCACGGTCAGCGGCATGACCTCAGACACGTTATTCGATCTCTCTGAGCCTGGGCATCGACAGCGCTAAAAGGTAATAAATAATTGTACTCATGCAGTAGGCGGCATTCAGTCAGTGTTCAACAGGTGTTGGTCCCTCAGCCTCTGCTCTCTACAAGGAGGGGAAAGGAGGGAAGTGTGGCAACAACAGGGAGCCAATATTCCACGTGCGTGGCTGCGGACACGGCCATTGCACAAAAGGCACTGTCTCTACGGACACACGCAGGGAACGGAACATCAGTTCATTCCAGTGCTCCAAAAACACTTGAAATTGTAGGGGAGAAAGTCGAGAGAGTCTGAAATATGCCTATTATGAGGGGAGGAGAAGCGTTTAGTCCAACAGACATGTCTTGAGGGCTCCCTCTGTGTGGGGCCAGGGGTCGGGGAAGGGAAGATCGGGCTGAGACGAGGTGGGAATCTGGCCAAGCGCAGATGCTTCACGAGCGGTGATGTGGCACCCGAGCGAAGGCGGTGAGGAGAAGAGACGAAGAGGGAGAGGGAAGAGCCGCAGCGTGAGGCCGTCTGTTCTCTTGCTTCACATGGCTTTACTAATAGTTTGTGTCAGCTGGTTTCTGGGTAATTGGGTTTGATGGCTCAGCCTGGAGTTGATTGACATGTGCGCTGAGGGGGGCTCCCGAGGGAATCCTGAACCTTATTTGATCATGGTGAATTTTACATGTCATAAAGTATTTTATGAACTGCAGGTGCCCCAGATGACCTCAGTAAAATGTTTATTCTGGGGGTGTGAAGTTTGCTGCTAGAATAGGAGTACGACCTGTAAGAAGGGGCTTGGGTTCAGGACTACACTTGACTATGAGATGGATTTTGCTCCTCATTACTCATGCACCATTAGATACGCACCTGATGACTTCTAAGACAGAGCTTGTTACAGGGTTCCAGGACGCCCCCCCAAATTCCTGTCCCTGGGATGCACATCCTGGATAACCCCCTCCCCCAAGTGTGGTGGGACCTTTCAATATGGTGGGATATCGGCCCCCAATTATCTTACATTGTATGGCAAAGGTGAGGGGCTTTTGCTGACGCAATCAAGGTACCAAGTCAGTTCATGTGAATCAAAGGGAGATTATCCTGGGTGGACCTGACCTAATCAGACACACTCTTGAAAAGAGGGTCTAGAGGTCAGAGACAGAAGTCAGGAGAATTTTCCTCATGGCCTTGAAGAAGCAGACGGTCTTGTTGTGGAGAAGATCACGTGCCAAAGAACGGCCCCAGTGGAAGGCCAGCAAAAAGGTAGGGACCTAGTGTAACCACCAGAGGGAACTTTGGCTGTCATTTCAGGAGCAGGCTGTCTCGGAGGACCACAAGCAGCAGGCTTGGAAGAAGACTTAGAGGAGATGAGATCACAGCCCAGCTGACACCGTGACTGCAGCCTTGTGAGGCCCTGAGCAGAGGACACGCTAAGCCGCGCTAGACTCTTCATCCACAGAAACGTGTCTGTTGAAGCCTCAAAATGTGTGCCGGTTTGTTACGCAGGAACAGAAAACTAACTCAGAACTGCATCACCTACTTTACAGAGTTGTTGTGGGGATTAGAGAAGAGGTATGCAGAGCGCCTGGCGTGTGGGAGACCACTCATAAATGATAGGTGTTAGTGACATAATTGGTTATTGTCCCATTCTTTTTTGAGGGAACATAAATTTCTTTTTTTTGAATGGATCATGTGAGATGCTAAGAAACACTGAGAGGGTTGAATAAATGAGGTGTATAACCCGCACTAGGGCAGCGTCTGGCCAGCAGTAAACAGTACGTGACAGCAATGAGGATGATGATAATGAGAATCGTGACTCACAGTGTTGATGACTTTTATCCTGGTGAGAATTAGGCATATTTCTCAATAAAAACACAGATCTCCCCCCCGCCTTAAAACCACTTTTGACTTGCTTCACTTCAGCGAATTAGCTTTTCTTGCAGAAGTACCAGAGACCATTACTGAATTATACGCTGTGTAGACATGAACCTTAGACATGATCTGGTCCAACTTCTTCCGTTTACAAAAACACCTTGCATATGAAGTAGGTTTTTTTCAATGCCACAAAGTCAATTAGTAGCAGAATCAGGAATAGGGTTCAGGTATGTCGATGCCAAGGTCACTCCCACAGAATCATGTATTTTTTTCTGTTCTGAAAATTTCCCTCTATTTAAGACACAGAACCATTTCAACTCAGCATTCCCTTGTAAAACTCACCCTACACGTAATTTATCAGTCGTGAACATTCATTTCCAGCTCTCTCTCCTGAAGCATTTGTTATTGATTTTAATTCATTGAATTAATATTTCCTGAGGGGCCTAATATGTGCTATATTTGGAAACAAAATTATTAACCTGTAGCCCCAAGTCACACTAAAATTATTCCTTAAGTTCTTTGTAAACCTATTTGCCATAAAGACCCTATAAGTAGGTGCTATTGTGACTATCATTTTATAGGTGAAGATAATTAGGAAATGAGGAGATGGGGGGGGCGGTCGCCAGAGGGAAGGGGGATGGAGGAAGGGTAAAATGGATACAGGGGATTAAGAGGTACAGACTTCCAGTTATACAATAAAAAAGTCATGGAGAGGAAAAATACAGCATAAGGAATACGGTCAATAATATTATAATAACGTCGTATGGTGACAGATGGTGGCAACACTTATCACGGGCAGCACTGAATATTGAATAGAAATGTTGCATCACTATGTTGTAAACCTGAAACTAACATAACATGGTATATTATACTTCAAAACAAAAATAGAGATAGCTTCATAAAACTCTCTGTCTTAAATTAGTGAGAAAAGAAAAAAAAGGTCCAGGGGCCTGCGGGGTCAAACAGCTAGTAAGTGGCGGAATTGGGGTTTGTACTGACTGCCACTTTGAACTTCTTTCTGCTTATAATTAGACTGCTTCCCAGAAGCTGGTTTGGCCCAACAACAAAAATGAAATTCGTCAGACAAGCCAAGAACCCTCCCCCCGCTTCATCCCCATCGCTGGATGAAGGGGTGCTGGATCTGGGATTATGCTCGGGCATGGGTCTGAGGACTGACAGCATGGAAAGTGAGGGAGGAGGAAAGCGGTCTTGTCGCAGAGCCTCCTGAGACCCCTTGGCATATTCCTCTTCCCCTTCCACCTGCAGCCCCTTCCTTCATCCGGTGTGGTGACTCTGAAGCCGCTGGAACGGTCCTCATGGCCATGCTGCTGCCACCCAGCTGCTTTCCCGATTAGGCCCTGAAATGTTTCCCCTGATTTTTAGGTCTCTTCTCAGCAGAATTCTCCTTTTTCCTCGGTAGACATCTCAGAAACTCGGTCAGACATTGCCAGGGGCCCGGATCCTGGTGATGGTACCCCACATTTTTAGAGAATGTCCCTGTCTCTCCAGGGCTGAGCCAGCCACGTACCTGTAAGGAGGGTGGGCTGCAGGAGGTGACGGAAGTCTGACTCCATGGCTGGGTTAAGCTTGTGAGGAGGGACAGGTGCTCCTTCACGCTGCCCATATTCGTAGTGAGAACAGGAAATGAGCCCTGAGGGGAAGGCCACGGAAGATGGGGGGAACCTTCCAGGCAGTGAAAAGTCTAAAGCCCTACGGTTTATAAACCTCTCCCTCTTGCCACAGGGCCTGTCCCCGTGGGCATTGCCTGCGAGTCCTGGGTTTATGGATCTGGCCGTGCAGGCGCAGAGAGAAAGCAAGAGTGAGGACAGTTAAGATAATCGCGTTCTGCTAAGTTGGGGTGGCAAACCGACGCTCCCAGAGCTGCGCATTGAGAAATGCAAAGCCACTGAGTGTCCTCTGCAGTGAGCACATCAGGATGAATGTCCCAGCACGCCAAGTAGAGAGAGACAGATCAGGTTGGAGGCAGAAAAGAAAGAGTCCGACCAGAAAACAGTAGCTTGGGATCAGCACCAGGACAGGGTTGATGCCAGAATCTGACTACGGCTGGATATTTTCAGTTTTACATATGTAATGGGGTTTTCCCCCACTTTGGGTTATTGGCAAATGGTAGTTTGTTCGTTCTGTTAGTTTAAAAAAATTTTTTTAAATGTTTATCTATTTTTGACAGAGAGAGAGAGAGAGAGAGACTGAGCCAGGGAGGGGCAGAGAGGGAGACAGAATCCAAAGCAGGTTCTAGGTCTGAGCTATCTGCACAGAGCCTGACGCAGGGCTCGAACTCAGGAACAGTGAGATCATGACCTGAGCCGAAGTCAGACGCTTAACAGACTGAGCCACCCAAGCACCCCCTGTTAGTTCTTTTAAAATAATCCCCATGTTGTTTTTCACGAAGCCTGTGTCTGAAACACCTGTACACAGGGTAAGAAGCTCCGGCTGCAATCTACAAAACATGAAACTAACTTTAAACTGTTACCAAATCTATTGTAGCTTCTTGGCCATGAGTATTTGAAAATAAAGGATGCAAGTACTATTCGTGAGACCTATAAGGTTATTTTGATGCAATGACAAGTCTTTTCCATTTTCTGGAAAAGGCAGGGAGGCCTGGTGGGGTTAAGTCCCATGCTTGAAAAGTTGGGAAGCCATTGCCTCACAGGTTAAGTTGAGGAGGCTCCCCTGACCCGTGGATTGCCGTCTGGGCAGCCACCACACCGCCGCCAGTAACCTGCAGTTAGGACGAGCTTGCACTTAATCCAGTAGTTCCTTCACGGCTGCAGACCCACGGGATTGGTGCCTCCCATGGCGTCTGATTCATCTGATCCCCCTCCCAGGCCCAGAAGTTACCAAAGGAAGCCATAAAAGGCTGGTTTTTAGAGACGCAACTAAAATGCACTTATAAAATTCGTTATACAAATAAATAGAAACGATTTCTATGTTAATGTTCAATTGATTAGTTCCATATGATATTTGTGAGAAATAAACTTTTTTTTAAACATTTATTTATTTTTGAGAGACAGAGCATGAGTGGGGGAGGAGCAGAGAGAGAGGGAGACAGAATTCGAAGCAGGCTCCAGACTCTGAGCTGTCAGCATGGAGCCCGATGCGGGGCTCGAACTCACGAACAGAGAGATCGCGACCTGAGCCAAAGTCGGATGCTTAACCGACTGAGCCACCCAGGCACCCTATTTGTGAGAAATAAACAGCTAGTTAAAAAAAAAAAAAAAAAAAAAAAAAAAAAAAAAAAGGAACCCAACATGTTAGCATTAAGCCTAAAAAGCTGTGGAATGGAAACCAAGGGAGCCTACGGCAGGTGGGGCGTTATGAGGTACGAACTGGCCTGGCCGGTGGGTTGTTTCTGTTTTTGACCATCGCAGACCAAACCTGAATGATTTATTCCGTATTATTTCTCCTCCCAGGCTGTAGCCCCCGGTCCAATGTAAGCAGGTTCTCCTCCTCCCCATAATGTTCACGAGACTGAGCAGGGCCCTTGATCTTCACTGCAGCTCCCTCAGTCCTGCCCTGGGACTGGAAGTCTCAGTTTTGGGGGGTAGACTTCGCCTGGGTGGGGCATTTCATTAAACAAACCGCTGCTGAGCTTCTCTTTGGTCAGAGCGTTTGGAAAGAAAGTCGGGAAGTCAGTTAATCCTCTGGGCCGGGGCCTTCCACCCTTCCATCTGGTATGGGTATTTTCCTCTGCCTCCCGCCCTCTGGGCTCCTGTGCTCTCCCCCCCTCCTCCTTTCCTCTCCTCCACAGCGCAGGAGTCCGAGAACAGCAGTCAGTCTCCACGTTTTCCATCTCAAGGGGATGTGCTTTCAAAGCCTTTTCTATTACTGTGGATCAGAATGTCCTCTGCTCCCACTTAAAGTAGATTTAGGCTCAGTGGTACCAGTGGGAGAGAGAACATATGCTCCATAAATCACATGGTTACTAACTTTCTCTTCTTGTGAAAATGGGCTTCTCCTTACCATGCGTGCAAAACTCAAGTGAAAAATAGTGCCCATGATGACTCTGTGCGTGTTCCTACGTCCCGAGTACGTGACCGGCACTACCGAATTCCACCATGGCTGTGACCTTGTGGGGGAGGTATTAGTTCTCTTTCATGGAAAGGGCAGGGGGTCTGGTGAGGTTAAGCGGCATGCTCAAGATGGCCCCAGGGTTAGAAATGTCCTTCTAATCCCCTTTAAGTCGTGCTTTCCTTTCCTCTGTGGCATTGATCAAGTCCTCATTTCTTCCATAGCTTCCTTGTTCATTGGGTCAACTACACACGGTCTGTCTCCCTGCCTCTTTCCCAGCCCCCAGTGAAAGTGTGCCTGCCCTACAAAGGCAGGGATTTTTGTCAGCTCCGTTCGCTGGGGTATCCTGATGACATAGAAAAGAGCCTGCCACCCAATGACACTGAATAAACATTTTTTAAACGAGTGAGCAAAAGTAGTCAAAGCAAGATTTCTAATGAGGTATTTTACCCCAACTTTAGCACCAGTTTAGGTATCACCGAAAGCTGTCTTTTTTTATTTTTTTTTTTTAAATATAGACTCTTGGGACACTTTGGTGGCTCAGTTGGTTGAGCATCTGACTCTTGATTTCAGTTCAGGTTATGAACCCTGGATTGTGGGATTGAGCCCCGAGTTGGGCTCTGGACTGAGCATGGAGATTGCTTAAGATTCTCTCTCTCCCTCCCTCTGCCCCCTCCTCCACTCATGCTCTCTCTCTCTCTCAAATAATAAAAAAATAAATAAAATCTCTAATATATATATATATATATATATATAGACACTCAATTCATCTCTTTTGTGTACTGCGGGGAAATGGTGTTTGGAAATTTTAAGTAGATGAAGTAAGCCATGTGGCTTTCATCTCAACCAACTCCCCAGGCAGCTTTGGATTTCTTTCTACCTACCGGACAGGGAGGTAGCCACAGAAATCCATATTCATTATACGAGTTGAGCTCTTTGAACACCATTATGGAATGCATTAGAGCTACCCAGGGAATCACAACAGTGTAATGTTCAAGATACACTTACAGGTATTCCTGCCTTTTGTCATTAGCTTTTTCCAAATGGCTACCAGCTTCACGTGTGTTTCTGCTCCCAGACGGTAGCATTTGTAAACACTGACACATCCCGCAACCTCTTCTCCAGCCCTCTCTGCCAACTGCCTTCCAAAAATGAACCCGACTTTGGTTTTAACATGTGTTTATTTGTGTGTGTGTCTTGTGCCATTTTTCTGTATGCTCCTTATATGGGTGCGTTCTAGGATTTTTGTACATCTTTTTATGTGGGATTCAATGCCTGCATCAGTTGCTGTCTTACATAACTATTTTCTCAATTCATACCAAGGTCTGTTGGTTTCAAAGGACTCCACATACTTTTTTCTCATACAACCCTCCCCCCTCCCCCACCGGTGAGGTTAGCAAGACAGGCATAACTATTGGTGATACTTTATAAATGAGTAGTTTGACACTCAGAGAGGTTAAGTGTCTTTTCTAAGGCAACAGGCTACTCGGAAGCAGAAGTGGGACCAGACCCAAGCCTTCTGAGGATGTGCCCCTGACCTTTCCTCCCCGTGCCACCTGGGCCTGGATTCCTGCTGGCTGTTTCAAGTGCAGTGCCATGTATAATTAGGTGCTTAATAAATGTTTTTAAGGCTGCTGTTCTCTGCAGCTGAAGTAATAGTCCATGTGAACAGTATAAAAATAATTGAGCTAAGGGAGCAAAAATGTAATCCGAGGCGATCAGAGAGGCTGGAGGGTATCATGCGAGGCACAAGGAATAAATAGACCGGGTGGAGAGAAGATGAATTCTGTGGGTGAATGACCGGGAACAGACTGAGTGGAAAAGGAAAAAGAAACCCCTTCCCGGTCTGGTGTTTTTCACTTTCAAATAAATGGCCTCCTTTATTCCTCAGACCACACTTGTAAGGTAAATGTTATTAGAATCTCCGTTTAATTGATGAAGGTCTTGCAGATCAGAGTTTAGTGCTTCTTTCTCAGCTAGTAGTTGGTAGAGCTGGAATTTAAAGCAGCTTTCTGACTCTAAAGACTGAATTCATTCTTTTTTTTTTTAAGTTTATTTATTTATTTTGAGAGAGAGAGAGAGAGCATGCATGCACGCATGCACCTATGCATGTGCATGCCCAAGTGAGGCAGAGAGAGAGGGAAAGAGAATCCCAAGCAGGCTCCGTGCTGTCAGGATCCTGAAAACCGTGAGATCATGACTTGAGCCAAAATCAAGAGTCGGACACTCAACTAACTGAGCCACCCAGGCGCCCCAAGACTGAATTCTTTCAAGTGCAAAACCTAGATTATTTTTCCTCTAAGAATTGAAAGTCAGTTGGGTCTTTGCGTTATATCCAAGTTCTTTTCTGGTGATAATGGCCACCCTCTTGGCTTCTCCCTTTTTATACTCAGCTCTCGGGGGACATGGTAGCTCAGATGACAAGTAGGAGTCCAAACCCCTGCTCTGCCACTTACTAGCTATGTGAATTTAAGCAAGTTACTTCCCGTCTCTGTGCCTCAGTTTGTCATCTGTGAAATGGGGATAATAATAAATCGGGCACGTAGGATTGGTTTAAGGGTCAAAGGAGATGTATATAAAGTACTCACCACAGAGTCTGGCACCTAGAAAACCCTCATTAAACGTCAGTTGTTGTCATTGTGCTTTATAATAAACCATTTGTCTGCTCTTTGTCTCAGGTTCTAAACTGGGAATTTCCTGAATGAGAGGAGCATCTTTGTCATTCATGGCGGGCCCAAGGACCACACCTGAGTTAACGCTAATGAGGTTGCTCAGGATGGGGCCTGTGGCGGCATCAGCCTGACCTTCCCACCTCTGGGGTGGGGGGCTGGAGTTTGAGGTCACTCAAACAATGATTCAATCATGCCATGTAATAAAATCCCAGTAAAAACACCGGGTACCCAAAGCTGCCCCCAGGTTGATAAGCATTGTTGATATACGAGGAGAGTGATGCATCTTGATTCCACAGGGAGAGGGCATGGCAGCTCCTGGTTCCAGACCATTCCAAACCTCACCCTATGCGTCTCTTCACGTGGCCATTCCTGATTTGTATCTTTCACAGTAAATCATAAATTTATAATCATAAATACTCTAGACTCATTCTAGTGAGTTATTAAATCTGAGAGGGTCACGGGAACCCCAAATTCATAACCAGTTGGTCAGAAATGCAGGTGGCCTAGCGGCTGGAGTCTGAAGTGAGGGCAACACTGATGGAGACTGTGCCCTTCACCTGTGGGGTCTGTGCTGACTCTGGACAGTTAGTGGCAGGAGGGAACTGCAGGGCTGCACGCTGTCACCGTTGGATCAGGCATCGCCTGTCATAGAAAAAGAAACACCTCCCAGAAGGCCAGGCTCTAGGTCACGGGGGCAAGAAAAATAGGTCATGTTCAGTCAGAAACTCAAATTCCTCAGCATGTAGGTCTCCTTTGGACTATGAAAGAGGGTCTCTTCGTGAACAGTCCCATGAAAGGAGGTGAGGGTATGAGGAGAGAAGGAGTAAGGAACAATAGATTTAGAATCCTATCCCGGGGCGCCTGGGTGGCTCAGTCAGTTGGGCGTCTGACTTCAGTTCACGTTCATCTCACGGTTCATAAGTTCGAGCCCCATGTCAGGCTCTGTGCTGACAGCTCAGAGCCTGGAGCCTGCTTTCAATTCTGTGTCTCCCTCTCTCTCTCTGTGCCTCCCCGGCTTGTGCTCTCTCTCTCTCTTTCTCAAAAATAAATAAATAAACTTAAGAAAAAAAAATCCTATCCCGATTTGTTTGTAAGTAGTCCTTACTTATTCTGAGGACACATTAATTCTTTCTGGAATTAAACTACTACTACTGCTACCATAGCTGCTAAATATTCCAGGTAATCCCCAAAGTGGCTTATTGAAAATTGACTGTTTTGAACCATCCTTATTTTCCCTGGACATTTGGGGTCCTTCTAAGCCCTCTCCTCTCAAAAGCAGATTCTTTTCCTGATAGCAATCTCCACCTCCTGGATGTCTTCCACATACTCCTGGTTGTGTGGATTCTGTGGTCAAGGCTCCTTTCAGAGGCCTGGCTCCTGCCCTTCCAGTCCACAGGACTCTGTCTGTGTCAGCACAGGGCGACACTGGACGCCTGCCTTGCTCCCCATGGGGGGTATCCTTTTCTCTCCCTCTTTCTTCTCAGAGTTTCAGATATGCCTCTGTGTAAAAGCCTTCTGCTGCTTCTTGCCAAGACTTTTTTTTTTTTTTTTGCCTTTCCTCTAAATTCTGCCGTAAGACGTAGATCACGTCTGAAGTCTTTTATGGAGATTTTTTGCGCCAGGGTGTTCCTATGATTTGTAGCAACTGAACAGCTGTCTCCTCCTCTAGATTTCTCTCGGAGGACAGGAAACAGCGGACGAGCCTACGGTAGAAGAAGGAATCAGGTGCACTTACTTCCGTGGTTCTCTAATAAAAATGAGGTTTTTCCTTAAAAACGATGATACTATTGGGGTGCCCGGGTGGCTCAGTCAGTTGAGCGATCGACTCTTGATTTCTGCTCAGGTCATGATCGAGCCCTGAGTCAGGCTCTGTGCTGACAGCTTGGAGCCTGCTTAGGATTCTCTCTGTCTGTCTGTCTGTCTCTCTTTCTGCTCCTGCCCCACCCATGTGCACGCTCTCTCTTTGTCTCAAAATAAATAAATAAACATTAAAAAAAAACCCACAAAAAACAATGATACTGTTAAACACTGACAAACTGTACATTCTAAACGCAGTCCGAATTCTCTGACGGGTTGTTTAGCTGGGAGCGGCTGGGAGCTGGCGGGAAGGCAGCTGATACTGAACAAAGGTGGTCAGATACGGGGATGTCTGGAGACAGACACCTCAGTTCTGTAGAGAAGGATGTCCCCAATTCTCAGGTGCCTACAAACTCGCCGGCCGTGACCTGAGCCTGCTCAGTCTTAATTGCACAACCCATTTGGACCCGGTGGACAACAGCACTTTTGTTCTCAAAACCAGAGCGATAAACCATTCCAAAGGCTTCACAGTTTTCTCCTCTGACAATCAAATGACACCTTTCAGGATCCCACCTCCTCAGGGCCAAAGCCTTTTCTTTGTACCCTCATCCAGGCTTTCCCTTTTAACTCAGAGAGAGTCACTGAACACACCTTTGGGCAAGCCAAGCAGCTCTCCCCTATCTGGCAAGCAACGAACTTAACGTTGTTTTTCTGGCTCTGGTTATCTTTGTTCAGTTTAAAAGCCCTCTCTGCTATTTAAGAAGAGAGGTGACCTTAGGTAACCTTACTGCACCTCGGTCCTCCCAGATGAGGATAATAATAGTACCATCCTCGGAGAATTATTTGAGGATTAAATCTGATAATCCACATAAGCACCTGGTACATAGTAAGCATTGTGTAACTGTTAGGGGAAGAAATGAAATGGCTATTAAATAGACAGAAGTCCCTAGAGTACTATTTGACTTCTACACCTTGTTAGCCCTGACATTACCAAGTACCTGGGTCTCAGTAGCTATCTTATCCACTGTGTCATTTGATTCTGGTAGCACCTTTCAGGAAATTCAGAGTAGTCCTTTTCTGCCCAGGACATTGGATTTCCCTGAAGGAAATGGACTCATCTGGAGGGCATATTATGTTTGAAAGTTAGTTAGTTAGTTACTTAGTTACTTAGATGCTGACCCAGGGTCTTGGGCATGGTGTAGTCTTGCTGGGGGTGGGACACCGGGCTCTGACCGTATACAGACAGGATTCAGAGGCTCTCATACCTCACTGGCATTTTGGTCGTCCATATCAAGACGATGTGGGAAACTGTGACTCCAATTTGTGGGGCTTCTATCCCATGACCGATCTCACTCCTGGGTAAGGTCCACAAAGACAAGTGAAGGTATCTGTGTGATCGGGAGCCCACCCTGTGATTGCTCTGGCAGTGAGGAGGACAGGGAAGGGGCTGGAAGGGGGTAGGAAGGATGGCTGGGAGGGACGAGGAGGAAGTTGTGACTCACCCCCACAGGTTGGGAAAGTCGCTTCTCCATCATTTTGTTGACTTCAATTCACTAGTATAGATGCTTGATAAAATGCTATATTCTTGGTTTAGAACAAGTTCATCCTTTGGGAACACATCTTTTGCCCTTTGGTCCCCATTTCATATTTATTTTATTTTAAAATAAAAATGCAAACTTTCTCAGACACTCTGTTTCTTCCTGTGGATCTGACACTTGTGGAACTTTCTCCTCACTCTGTGTGGCCACCGTGCACCATCCCTGGGGCCTCATTGTTCAATGTCACTTCCTCCTGGAAGCCTCCCCCAGCCCCCAGTCCAAGGGAGGTCACCCTCTGTGGTGGCTTTCAAATGTGTCAGCTTGACGACAGGTACTCTGTCTCCCAGAACTCCCTTCCCTTTAAGTGTCCAGTCATGATGAGCCACAGAAGAGATTCTTGTAGGAGGTGAGGAGGGTGGAGACAAAGCCATAGCCCTTCTCCGGCTGACACAGATGGTCTCACACCTGCCAGTTCACCTCTTCGACCGGAGGCAGGGGGTGGCCTGAGTCGCCCTCCCTTCCAAGGTCCCTTTCAGCTTCTCCCCCTCCTGGGCCAGATGCACATTTTTGTCCATGACAAATGGGGTTGGCTTGTGCTTGACACCTACACCAAGGACAGGGGCGACAAGAAGTCTTTTTTTTTTTTTTAATTTTTTAAATGTTTATTCATTTTTTGAGAGAGAGAGAGAGAGAGTGAGCAGGGGAGGGACAGAGAGAGAGAGAGAGAGAGAGGGAGGGAGACACAGAATTTGAAGCAGGCTCCAGGCTCTAAGCTGTCAGCACAGAGCCCGATGCAGGGCTTGAACGCACAAACCATGAGATCATGACCTGAGCTGAAGTTAGATGCTCAACCGACTGAGCCACCTAGGCGCCCCAAGAAGTCTTCTTTATCTCCCCCACTCTAGGTCCATCTTTCCTTCTCCAACTGCTCCAGCCTCAGATGTGAAGACAACAGCATGACAGAAGCTGCTTAGATGCTTAGCCAGCTCCCACTATTGCATGAGGACAGTCCCTGTAATCTATCTATCTATCTATGATTTATCTATCGTCAATGTATCTATTTACCTATGTACCTACCTACCTAGCTACCTATGTTAGTTCAGGCTGCTATACCACAGGCTGGGGAGCTTATAAACAACAGAAATTGGTTCTCATGGTTCTGGAGACTGGGAAGTCCAAGACCAAGGCTCTGGCAGATCTGGTGTCTGCTGAGAACCCTGTTCCTCAGTGGTGACCGTCTTCTCACTGTGTCATCACAGGGAGGACAGGAGAGGGAGTGATCTGGGGTCTGTTGTATAAAGGCACGAGTTCCATCCCTGAAGGCTCCATCTCACTACCTAACCACCTCCCAAAGCCCCTGTCTTCTGATACCATCACACTGGGGTTAGGTTTCAACATACGAATTTAGAGGGGACACAAACATTCAGCCCGTAGCACCACCTTGTCTTGGTCTTTTAGTGGTTCTGCTTCTCTGAACCATGACAGACCATCCTAACAGCTTCTTAGCTATCCAAACTTTGCATCATAGCTTTGACACCCATCGGCAGTCATTTCCTGTCATTTCCCAAGCAATCACCTAGCTATTCAAGCTTTCCTTAGTATGACATCCCATGTATTTGTCTGAAAGCAGTACTTCACGAGGGTAGGGACTAAGCATGGCTTGTCCTCGGTTATATTCCCTGAGATAACATAGACTCTGGTGGCATAAAATAGGTGCTCAAGAAACATTTGATGCATGAAAAACTGAATGGGTTTTATTTCCATTGAATTTTTCCCCCCTGTTTAACAGGAATTTGTTTCGACACTTCATAGCTAAGACATGGGCTCATTCCTTGTGCATACACAGGGATGAAAAAGGTCAACATGCACTAATTGTAGGAAGAAATAAGCATTCGGTTCTGGAATCTTTCAGCAAAATAAATTGGTTTAAATAATTAATTGTACCAGAATCTCATGTTTAAGCCATTTCCATGCTTTTACCTTTGGACAAGTAAATGTGTGCATGGGCACACCGTTCTGTCCATTTCTTTCTCTCTGTTTCTTCAGTTTGGTCTAGAGGATAGAGCTGGGTGGGACAGCCAAGGCTCTGGGTGTCCTGTGCCCCCGAAAGGCTGACTTCCCTTATTGTGTGACCTCAGACAAGTTGTTTCAGCTCTCAGTTTCCCTTTCTGCAAAACTAGGTGGTAAGACCAGTTGACTTCTCTAATGGCTACAACGGCCTGATTCCACCATCAGAAACTTTACATTTATTTCTTCAGACTGGCTCCATCTACCAGCTGACATTGCCTGTCTCATGACCACATAGCAGACTAGCAGAAAGTGGGGAAAGAGCTTTGAGCTCATGAATAAAAGAGGATATTTAAGGTCAAAGTCTAAACTGCTGTCCTTGTGAGGTTTCTAAAAATTGTGGCAGAATATATACACCTAGAAGTTTCCATTTTAGTCATCTTTAAGTGTACAGCACAGTGGCATTAAGTATATTCACAGTGCCATGCAACCATCACCACCTTCCATCCATAGAACTTTGTCATCATCCCAAACTGAAACTCGGTACCCATTAAATAACTCCCCATTCCCTCCTCCCTGAAGCCCCTGGTGGCCGCCATTTTACCTTCTGTCTCTATGCATTTAACTTCTCAAAGTACGTCAAGTAAGTGGAATCATACAGTATCTGTCCTTTTTTGACTGGGTTATTTCACTCAGCGTAATAGCCTTGAGGTTCACCCATGTTACATCATGTGTCAGAATTTCCTTTTATAATGCTGAGTAATAGTCCATTGTATAGATGTAACAATTTTGTTTTTTCTTTCTTTCCTTTTTTGAGAGAGAGAGAGGCAGAGAGAGAGAGAGAGAGAGCACACATGCAAGAAATGGAGAGGAACAGAGAGAGAGAGAGAATCTCAAGCGGGCTCCATGCTCAGTGAGGAGCCTGACACAAGGCTTGATCCCATGACCCTAGGATCACGACCTCAGCTAAAATCAAGAGTTGGACGTTCAACTGACCGAGCCACACAAGCGCCCTTCCATTCATCCTTTAAAGGGCACTTCGGTTGTTTCTACTTTTGGCTGTTGGGAATAGTCCTGCTATGAACATTAGTATACTCAGACATCTGTTTGAGTCTCCACTTTCAATTCTTTTAGATATATACCTAGAAGTAGACTTACTGGATCATAAGATAGGCTATGTTTAACTTTTTGAGAAGTTGCCAGACTGTTTTCCTATCTCCTAATTTTAAAGTCTACCATCTCAGAGACTGGACCAATAAGGTTTGGTCATTGGGTTTTTAGGTTGCTATTAGAATTGACTTTTGGGTGTGCCCGAGTGGCTCAGTTGGTTAAGCATCTGACTTCAGCTCAGGTCATGATCTCACAGTTCATGGGTTTAAGCCCCTCGTCAGGTTCTGTGCTGACAGCTCAGAGCCTAGAGCCTGCTTCGGATTCTGTCTCTCTCTCTCTCTCTCTGACCTTCCCCCACTTGCACTCTGTCTCTCTCTCTCTTGCACAAAAATAAATAGAACATTAAAAAAAGTAAGAAAAAAAAAAAGAAGTGACTTTTGTCTATCAACCAGGAAGAGGGTCCTCACCAGACACTGACTTGGCTGGCACTTTAATCCTGGACTTCTCAGCCTCTGGAACTATAAAAAGCAAATGTCTATTATTTCAAAATAATTGGTTTCAAGGCCCAAGCCAATTTAGAGAGTTGGACAGTAAGTGCTTTAGAAGGAGACTGGGGTTCATGTCATGGCTTCATCACAGCTCAGCTGTGTGGTCCTGGGGAAATCATCAACCACCTTGTCTGGTGTTTTCTGCATCTATGAGCTGAGCATATGCTTTACTGCTCAGGATCAATGAGGGAATTAAATACACAGAGAACGTTTTGTGTAGTGCCAGGCATAGAACCAAGGCTCAACAAAAATTAACCCCATTAATCCTTTGCATTTCATGGCCACGCCCTCTTCACTTGGCTCCTTCCTCTGCACCCCTCAAAGTCTGTGCTTCTGCTACACTCTTCTTAGAACAGCCGTCTGCTTTGGCCCATCCCCATTCTCTCAGTGAGATCACGTTCTGAAATGAACATTCCAGATTAAGGCAATTTGATATGATCCCCTGGGCAGAAATAAACCTCACCCTCATACAGTTCGCTGGTGTAGGAAGATGAAGTAAGTGAATTAGTTTCAACCCCAAACTGAGGCACAGGCTCTTGAAATTAATTTTTGTAATGCGTCCTAGTACAGGAAGTCATCTGATGCATGTAGTTTGTGTACTAAAATATTGGGATTTCTGGGGCATTTTGATGGATTATGAAGACAAGAATATTCAAAGGCGAGATGGTTTTAGAAATGCTAGAACATATGGTACCCATCCTAGAGAAATTCACTGCCAGCACAGGAACCAGAAATAATAGGAATTTTTGGTGAGGTAAATTTGGAGGCACTGCCAAAAAGTGTCCTGTCCCTATCCCTGTCCCTACTGCCTGCTGTCTCTGGCCAAATGCTGTCCATGGATGAAAAACAAGGTATCCCAGGAGGTTGATAAGTGGATGATGCCATGCGGTGGGGCTGGGTTTGCCCCACTGAGCATACTGCAGACTTGACAAGGCACATATGGTGCTCATTCTTGCAAATGTCAACTCCTCATTTCAAAACCTAAAAATGAAATAAAGTGCATTTTAAACATTTATGCACAGATCAATCGAGAATATGGTTCCAAGGATGTGAGTTTGATGCATGAAACTGTTTTCACACTGTGTCTTGCATATCCCCCTGGTAATGCGCCTTGTTCTGACCTGCAGTGCAGCAGGGGATCCGATTCGCTGTAACTGAAGGGCACCATGCCTCTCTGCTCTCAAACCATTGAAACTGCAGATTGAGCAGCCTTCCTCAAGTGGCTCTTAACCTTTAGGTCCTGCCTAAAGGATTGACTAAAAAGACCGAGGTCATAACAACAGCCAAACTTTAGATAGGAAAATATCCTTAGGGGAATTTATGGATTTGATATAATAGGCAGCCTCTTTGCCTTCACCTTCAAGTAGTCATTGGCTGTATTAGTCAGGATAGGCTAGGTTATGCTGCAGAACAAAAAATCTTCAACAAAGGTAGATCTCTTGTTTCTGTCCTATATCCGACACAGGTCAGCAGGTGCAGAGGGGAGATCTGTTTCACATAGCAACTCAGGAACTCAGTCCAACAGAGGTTTTGCCATCTATGATATGGCTGGTGGCCTAGGAGAGAGAGCCTGCCTGGGGAACTCACGTCTGTGGTTTAGATCAGAAGTGGCATATATCACTTCTACTTGTAGTCACACGGTCCCATCTGAGAGCAGGGAGGCTTGACCTGTCACGTGCCTGAGGGAAAGAAGACTTGGAAATGAGTGTAGTGATATCCATCACATTTTAGAATTTCATTCCCTCATTCACTCATCCATTCATTTATCTAATGAGGCTAATGCAATGCTAGGCGCTGTGGGGGATATAGGTACATGTAAAGTACACTTGCCTCTGAAATTAGGACACATCATGTCTCAGGCTGGGAAAGATGAGGTTTGAGACTTTGACCACCCACACTTACACGATCACATCATTGGGAATATCTGTTTCCTAAAATGTGGAGAAGGATTGCCCCGAGAAGGGGCAGATCAGGCAGCACCTGACATACAAACGTAGGAATTACAAACGACCCCGACCATGAAGGTCTTGGCAGTCAATCACCCTCTCACTGTCTCTTCCAGAGCGTACTCCTGGGCCCTGGCAACCAAAATTGGGTGGAAGAGGTCATGTTCACAAGAATGGAAGATTTTAAAAGCAACAATACCCTCGCTGATAATTTATGGTAGGCTCTGAGGCGGGGATATATCTGCCAGTCATCACGGCTCCTCTTAATATCGTCTCAGAATTTCTTTTGATTTTGATATCATGCCTGGTACTCAATGGATTTGAAATTCACGTTGGTTATTGAGCAGCTGCTTTCAAAAATATGCCTACTGCTCAGAGGATTCTGAAGCTGATGGCTTTTGATTGTGAACCCATTCAATCAGATTCTTTTCCTTTCTAAGATCTAGCTGAACTTGGGGAAAGGGCTTTTACTGAAGGTCAGGGAGAGCAGGGAGATGGGCTTGGGGCGCCACCAGTAAAATGGGGGCTTGAGGGAAGAAACACACTAATCCAGGGAAAGAGGTGGTGTTCAGACCTTTGGGGGTGACTGCACCTCGGACGGTGGGGAGGTTAGGGAGAGTAGTTTGTTGGTACCTGTTCGGCGCCAGCACGGCGCTGGGAGCTTCACATACGTTCAGCTCATTTTTATCCTCCAAACAGCCCTGTGGGTTAGTTGTTATCCCCACTTTAACAGAAAGTAACTAAGGTTCAGAGATGATAAGGACTTTGTTCGAAGGAGGAACTGAAAGCTCCCATGCTCTTAACTTGATCCCACTTTCCTTCCCATCACTGACCTCTCCCTCCCTCCTGCAGTGGTGACCTTCTGGTGTCCAGCAGGACTCAGGTCAGGCCTGGAAGGACCAGAGTTCTCTGACCTTGTAGTCAAATAAGCCTTGATGGACCAGCTCAGAGATCTCCCTTCTGCAGTCGATACTTCTCCTCTGGCAAAAGGCACACTGAGCTCCGAGTTGCTTGCTTACAAATGCACTAGGGGAAAACAAAACAAAACAAAACACAACCGATCGTGGAAACCTGCTCATAAAATTAATCCCCTTAAAAATAGCCAAGTAGGGGGGTGCCTGGGTGGCTCAGTCGGTTGAGCGTCCGACTTCGGCTCAGGTCATGATCTCGCGGTCTGTGAGTTTGAGCCCCTCGTCGGGCTCTGTGCTGACAGCTCAGAGCCTGGAGCCTGCTTCACATTCTGTGTCTCCCTCTCTCTCTGCCCCTCCCCCACTCATGCTCTGTCTCTCTCTGTCTCAAAACTAAACATTAAAAAAATAAATTAAAAAAAAATAGCCAAGTAGGCTTAAAGTGTTATTTTAATAGTTCTGAGATGGAGGACTGTCAAAATATGACTATCCTCAAGTTAACTTCTTGGTGTGAAAAATGTGGAGTCTGACTTAACGAGCGTTCCCACTCTCACCTTTCATGTGTTTATACTTCTCTATGGTTGATTTCACTAGTCCAAGTCTTCCGCATGTTATCTGTTGAAATCAACTGGGAGAGGGTCATGGTTTCCGGAAAGAAATGTCTTCATCCTATGTTCTGAAATAATCAGAGGATTATTTGAATAATGAATCGGGATCACTTTTGCTTGTTAATTTGCAGGTAGGACACCTGGGTTCACCGGGGTTCCTTCTAGAACTGGATCTGCCACTAGGTAGCAATGAACTGATGTGGATGTCATTTAACCTGTCTGAGTCTCAGGGAGTCTGAATCTCAGCCTGAAAAATGAGTGTAATGAACTGTAGGATTTCTAAGTTGGCTCAACGCCCTGGGATTCTAGGATCTGTGAACAGTGGGATTGCTGAGGAGACCAGTTCAGGATTAATGCGAGGTTTGGGGTCTTATAAAATAGGAGATGCCCTGTTCTGGCTAACTTCCTGCTGCCTGGGTGGACAGCTGGTATGTTACTTTCCATTTGGCACCTGTTCCGGTATGTGATCAAATATTCCAGACAGAATAATTTCTCAGAGCAGCAGAAAGGTTGCCTTTGGTTCTTTGGGGACTTGGAAAGTAACAAAAACAGGTGCAGGAAGCAAATAAACCATTTAATGTTGTTGTGTCCTTTTCTTTGGGAAGATTTGATCGTCATTGTGTGGTTTACTAAAGCATCCTTTTGAGGGCAAAAGAGTCACAAGAAGGTGACCTGCTAGCAACCACCTGTTCAAAGAAGAGTCTCAACAAAGAATTCCTTTCACAAAGGTCTGAGAACTTCAGTTTTAAAATAAGGATAAGAATTTTTCTATACCTACATGTTTGTGTTTTTGCCTTGAAACCTTCCTACTCAAAGATAAAACCTCATGTGCTACATAAATTTCCTTTGCTTTTCTGTGACTCTTTCTCCTTGGTCAGTTCAGGCTGTTTTGAGATACCCAGACTGTTGTTCACTTGAGTCAATTCGATGATTAAAAAACCAAGCCAAAGCAACTGTTTGGCGCCATGCAGACAAAACAACCCTATTGCATGAATTACAGACCACTTCCACCACTCCCTGGCTGAGGTGGGCCCAGAGTGGGTGCTTGCCTTCTTCCAACTTTAGGCAAGAATTAAGAGAGGGCGTGAGCAGACAGGAGAGCAAGTTGGTGATGCACACGTGTGGTTCTGCTTCAACAGAGTCTGACACAGACTGCAGACAACTGTGAATGATGCTTCTCATTACAAATGTGCTCTTCGAATTGCAAAAGGACTTTGCTCTTTTGTCACTTTTCTTTGATTGATTCAATGCGATGTACTACAGGCAAAGCTCTCTGTTAGCAGATGTGGGCATAGAATCCTAGGAGGCAGAATTCCAGTCCTCAAACAGTAGATGAGGGAGAACCTGAATACCTATTCAATGTGTGTGTGTGTGTGTGTGTGTGTGAAGGACGATGTTACCATATTACTGGTTACAAAGAAAACCCACTAGAATCCAGTGGTGGGAGGGGAGAAGCTGGGACTGAAGGAGCGGAGCTATGGATGGACAGAGATAGAGCCGACTAACACAGCCACGTGGTGTTTGGAGTTGGGAAACAAGAGGAACAGCCAATTCTCCTGGAGCACATTTCAATAGTTTTTAAGGCATGTTTAAATGATCCCTGTTGAGGCGCCTGGGTGGCTTAGTCAGTTAAGCATCTGACTTTGGCTCAAGTCATGATCTCACAGTTTATGAGTTGGAGCCACGTGTTGCAGCTTGGAACGCCGGGAGCCTGCTTCTGATTCTGTGTCTCTCTCTCTCTCTCTTTGCTCCTCCCCTTCTGGTGCTCTGTCTCTCTCTCTCAAAAATGAATAAACGGGGCGCCTGGGTGGCTCAGTCGGTTAAGCGGCCGACTTCGGCTCAAGTCATGATCTCACGGTCTGTGAGTTCGGACCCTGCGTCGGGCTCTGTGCTGACGGCTTGGAGCCTGGAGCCTGCTTCAGATTCTGTGTCTCCCTCTCTCTCTGCCCTTCCCCTGCTCACGCTCTGTCTCTGTGTCTCTCGAAAATAAATAAATGTTAAAAAAAAATTAAAAAACCGAATAAACATTAAAAAATTAAAAAAAATAAATGATTACTGTTAAAATCATGATACAAAGATTTGTGAGTTTGAGCCTCAAGTCAGGCTCTGTGCTGACAGCATTGAGCCTACTTGAGATTCTCTCTCTCTCTCTGCCCTTCCCTCGTGTGGGAGCATGCTCGTGTTCTCACACACACTCTCTCTCTCTCTCTTTCAAAATACACTGTAAAAAAAAAAGATTCTCTCTTTATCCTTCTGCTGCTCTCCTCCATTCGTGTGTATGTGTGCACTCTCTGTCTCCAAAATAAAAAAAGTAAAAATTGAAAAAAGATGTTAACAGAAAGAGTAAGAAAGTAGAAGGGTGAGACCAGCAAAGGGGTCTCAAGCGTGATGCACTTTTACGTTAATCATCCCACCCCTTCCCTAAGGTCACCTCGCTAAGGTTGGTTCCTCCTAAACCTTATACCTGGCTGAACCTCTGGGTTCCTGAAATGATGAAAGAAATAAGCAGAGGCCTGAGGGCAGAACAATGTTGGATATGCAGGGATAGGTGACTAGGTGAGTTTGGTTGAGGACTCCGGATTGTGGAAGAATAAAAAGGGATCTGATTTTAGAAAACCCAAAATTACAGCCTGAAGCCTGTAGGCAGTGAAACACTTTGATCAGAGGGAGTGATACAATCAAAATGATGCTCTAAGAATAGGAACACCCTGATTCTATTTAGGAATTTATTTACAGATTAACTACTTGGCAGAAAACCTTGCGTCAGCAGGGATGAGGCAGATATTCAAAACTAGAGGCTTAGCAACACCGTTACGACCCTTACAGATGGACCTCTCATTGGGCATTGATCATCTACTCTTTGGAATTGTAATTACCATTCCTTGTGTGCTGAGCTATGACCGGGTGATTAGATCACAAAGTCACTGGAAGACTCACTGAATAGTGCACAGTAACTGCTTAGGACACGGAAACCATTGGGAAACCAATGGGAAAAGAACCATATTCGTGAACTCTTGATTAGTACTCAACTTTAAGGGAGGATCTGTTGGTCAAGGAATAGCGTTTGTGCAGAATTTGTATTTGACACCTAAGCAGTCTGTGTGAAAAGTTATGTGTGTTTCTTTTAACCCCCATTATGTTATGAATACGTTTTTAAACCCATAAGAATTTAAAAAATATGATCATGAGTAACAACCACAAATACATACATCTTCTGATAGGTTTACCTCCTTTATTTGCTGGAGTAATCGCAGTGGTCCTCAGATGACCAGCTTGGACAATGAAGACCCCTTTTAAGAGGCCAAAGTCTTGAATCCATTAAAAAGGGCATTCTTATCAAAATTTGATCCTTCCTCTAAAGGCCCAAATAGCCCAGGTGTACTAGAGATTGTTCTTCGTACCTCCAGTATGTGCCTTACAGCCTTGGAAACTATTTCAGAACCTGGAAAGGCCAGCCAAAAGTTAGCCATTAACTAACAAGAAAAATCTTATTCAACTGAGTAAATGCGGACAACATATATAACTTTCTAAGTAAAATAAAGAGGGTAGGGTCATCTAGGAACTCTTACAAGAGTAAGAAAGTCATTGATAACAGTGGTTATTTCCTCCCTCAGGTGAGGCAACAATTGTTCCCTTGAAGGTCAAATATGGAGTGTACTCATCGATATATTTCCTGACTCGCTTCTTAAAGTTCCCTACATTTTCTCTGTTGAGAGGAGGTTGCGCGTTGGAACAGATTCATAAGCGACACCTCATAAGCAAATAAAGTTAAAAGAAAAAGAAAAAAGAAAACAGGCCAGCACTGAAGTGAGAAGTGTTCCATGTGTCGAATTTATTCTGTGTTACTAATAGCCATGTCTATTTTGTGTAGATGGTGCTCTACCAGAAGCCCTTGCTGGTCAAGCAAAGCTGATCATATTAGATCTACGGCAGGGTTGGGACAACATCACATTGTCAGTTTGAGAGTGCCCTGACACGGAGAAACTGGGGGAAAGTGTAGGGAGGGTGATACAGCCTGGACTGAGTGACTTTAAGATGTGTTTGGCAAGGCAAGGAATGTTCGAATCAGATTGGGCAGTTTAAGACATCATAGCTTTGAATTGGTGAGCAGAGGAGGCAGGGGTGTCAAAGTAAATCTTGACAAGCAAGTCGTTGGTTTTGACAAGCAATCTATTTGAATTGGTTCACAGTTTTCTCTTCCCGGAGAAGCATTTCACAGAACAAGTATAAAGATCTTTTCGCTTGCTGCCAGTACTGTTGAACCCAGGGGCAGTTCTCGCTGTCATTCTCTACTTCCCCACTTTCTTTCCCACCAGTTAAAACACATGCCACCCCGAGCTGGGAGAAGAGGTGGGGCAGCCCCTCAGGGGGTACCTGTTGTCTTCTTACGGGGAGGGGCCTCTGCAGAATGTGTCAGCACAGCAAAGGTACTGGACCTCACTAGGAAAGGGAGGGTCCAGGAGCATCCTCAGGCCATCATTCTAGATGTCTCTGTCCCACATTTCAAAATCCCAAGTTTTCCCCTCCAAGGCCCTGGCCTTTGCATAATAGACCTGCCGTGGCTGAGCATTGTGACCTCTCTGGAGCTCCAGGATGCTCACAATGAGGTCTTCAGCCTGCCCCTTGGCTGTGTCTGTCATTCCTCCGAAGGAGATAAAGGCCCCTTTGTAAGTCACAGAGACCCTATGTTAACAGGCTTCAGTCACTCATTCTTCTGCTGGACATCAAAACAGCTGAGGGGCATCCAGCTCCTGATGCTGTTTCTGCAGACATAGGCCACCTGTGTCTTTAAACGCGTGCACCAACGCACCTGTCACAGCGTTCTCTTCCACCAGAACATTCTCCAGGTCACCCCTGGTGAAATCTTGAACAACTGAACCAATTCCTTACACCAGAGGCTCTCAGTGCCCTGTCCGCCAACACGAGGGGAAGTCCTTCACCTGCTGGGAGGCGGGGAGCCCAGTACCACATCCCTATCGAACTGTCTGTTTTCTCAGGCCGTTCCTGCCCCCACTGTGTTATTCTGGGTCCTCCAAGCAGCGGATGCCATGACAGGATTTATTGTGCAAGCAATTTGTTAGGGGGCAAGAGAAAATGGGGAGGGGGCTGGGGGAGAAGGGCAGAGCAGCCAGATGGCAGCACAGTGAAGGAAGGAAGAAGGGAAGGAAGTCTACATGGAAGCTTCCAGGCTGCTTTGAAGTTTTCAAGGAGGTTCCCATCAGACTCCCAGGAAGGGCCTGTCTTACTAGCCTGCTGCACCGGGTCATGGGCAGGCAGCAGATCTTGAAAATGAAGGCCTTCGTGCAAACTCAGCGACGTCTCCTGGGTCCCTCATTACACTCCAGGTGGATGAGAGACACTTTCCACAGCTGCCACACGCACGCAGGCGCACGATGGATAGACAGGTAAGAAAGTTTTCCTTTTGATTTCTTATGGTCATTTAAATGTCAATTTTAACTGAGTAAAAGCATAAGGTTTGTACGATAATGTACTCTGAGACTGCTCAGTCGAAATTTAAATCTGAGGAAATCTCCTAGTTTCAATTTGGAAAAACAATAAATGCACATGTGATTAATTTAAAATGTGAACATTTCCTTAGCTTAATGTTCAAAGGGCCCTATGACGTAGTCCCAAACTCTTTGTTCCAAATCTGCACTCAGGCCACAAGATCTTCCTTGGGGTCACGGCCCGTGCTTTTCGCTTTATGATTCTTTACCTTTGCATTGCTGTCCCTTCTTCCCTAGTGTCCCTTTTCCTTTCATTTGAACTCCATAGAGCAACATCTCGCTAATCATTCAGGACCCACATGAAATACTACTCCCTTGCTTTTCTGATCACTGAGTTAGAATGAGTCCTTTTTAAAAAAATTTATTTATTTATTTATTTTTAAGAGAGAGAGGGAGAGAACATACGTGCCAGGAAGGGCAGAAGGGGCAGGGCTCTGCACTGAGCCAACATGGGGCTCAATCCCAGGGGCTGTGAGATCAGGGCCCGAGCTGAAATCGAGAGTTGGACGATTAACTGACTGAGCCACCCAGGTGCCCCAGGAATGAGTCACTTCTTGAGGGCTATAAGATTCCCTAGAAAGACAGCAGGGAAAGTGTCCACTCAAGCCTGGGATTGTGTTGGCTACTCTCATACAACTTGTGTTATCTTTACATGGACCCAGCAAAGCAAATGTTATAATCCTTAGGTCTATACATTGTATTTGTTTTTATGCCTAGTAACAAATTGCCATAAACTTAGCAGCTTAACAGAGCACTCATTGATTGTCTCAATTTCTGTGGGTCAGCACAGCTTAGTTGGGTCTTCAGTAAAATGCAATCAGGTCTTGTCGAAGGCTGAGTTCCCCTCTGGAGGCTCCAATGGAGAAGGGGCTGCTTCCAAGCACATGCAGGGTGTTGCAAGGATTCATGTCCTGGTAGATCTAGATCTCATGGTAGCTTGTTTCTTCCAACATGCGCGGAGAGCCAAACTTTAGAGCAAATCTAACAAGACAGAATCTTATAAAACATAACAGTCGTGGGAGTGACATCCCACCATCTTCGTTGCATTCTGTTGGTTAGGAGCAACTCACAGGGGTCATGGTAGTCACCTTAAGGTCAATCTGCACACAGGTGTAGTAGCTCAGACTCAGCCAGATCAGGTACTATCCTAACTAGAAAGAGGCGGACGCCAGAATTCTAATCTTGTTCTAATTGAACCTAAAAGGCATTCCTGACACTAGACCGCATTCATTTATTTCATTATAGTTGGATGCCATGAAGGGATGGAGTTACTCTGATGCTAAAGACGTTTGAGCTTTGGGGTTCCTCATTTACATGGCTTCTTCCAAGGCTTTGGGAGGGGCCCAGAGGTGGATCAAAGTTCCATGAGCCCTGAAACTTATGCAGAATTGCAAAATAACAAATAATTGTTACGGCCCCTTCTCAGGACCTTAGGAGGAGCCCTGATAGTAAGTGACTCTGAAGCTTATATTTCAAGGCTTTGGGGTAAATCTGCCCCCTCTGTTGACATGTTTTCAATATTAGACTTTCCTTGGGATTGTTTACCTTTTAGTCAATTACAGGGGCTGGGAAACAGTACTCATTCGAAAATATCGCACATCACCAAATCAGAAGACCCGCCCTCTGAGCATGACCTCTTCTCTGGTAGTTTGCTTGCTCACCTCCACCCCCACCACGAGGGTGAGGACTCCCCTGGCCTCCTCCAGCGGTGGCCTCTCTGCTCCCATGGCATTGGCCCAGCTGGCTTTACTTGCCCTCCCACCAGCTGGGCTTTCACAGAACACACTCCCTAGCTCTCTATTTTACTGTTTGGAGAGTCCACCTGGTAAAAACCCTAATCAGAGATGAGACAAAAGTATGTACACACTTTCTCCCTGCTCTGGAGGGATTACGCACCCGAGCCCTTGGTGCCCCGCCAGGCACTGGAACACCACGCTCCTTGGCGCTGCCTCGTGCTCCTTTCTGCCTCCCGGGCCGCTCACTCTCTCACTCTCCAGACGATCGATTCAAGCATCACATCTCCTCAGTCCTGGACGCCCACTCCTCCTCCTCCTCTTCAGCAGATGACTGAGCATCCCACTGCACAGAGAAAATAGAAGCCGCCAGATGGAGACGCCCTGTCTTTCTGCCATCAACTCCGCGAACCTCCTTTAAACATGGGTGTCCCACTCTTTCTCCAGAAAGAAACCAGTCTTCCTCTGAGCCAAGGTGCCAGCCCTGCTGTGCTCTGGATGCTGCCTGCCCCCCTGCCCCCCAACCCAAGGCCTCCACCTTCTCACACCCTGGGCCACTCTTCTGTTTTCTTTGCATTATCCCTTTTATCTTTTATATTCAATCCTCCCTCCCAAAGGGCTCATTGGCATCAGTTCTTAAATTTGCAAACCAAACCAATCCGAGTCAGAAGGAAAGTAAGGAACCCTGTTTTCCCCTGCCCCTGAAACTGCTGCTGCCCTATCTCTTCCCACCTCTTTGGGCTCAATTTCTCAAAATTCTCTCTCTCTTTTTTTAAAGAGACAGAGACAGTGTGAGCAGGAAAGGGGCAGAGAGAAAGAGAGAGAATCCCAAGCAGGCTCTGCACAGTCCTTACAGAGCCCCATGCAAGGCTCGAACTCATGAATGGTGAGATCATGACCTGAGCCAAAACCTAGAGTTGGATGCTTAAATGACCGAGCCACCCAGGCCCCCCAGTTTCTCAAAATTCTTGATTATACTTGCTGGCTGCAACTCCTTCCTCTATGTTCCCTCTTCCACTGCTCCAGTTCTGTGAATGCATCGTTTAGGTAACCCATGATTGCTGCGCTGCAGGAACGGGTGAAGTTTTCACTGTGCTTTCTCTCTTTCTGTGGCTGGACACTGCTGACCTGCTGACTCCCTCCTGAAATACTGTCCTGCTTGCCTTCCGGGGAAGATGCGGCAGGTTGGCCCATTCACTGTTCATTCCACTCCTCTCTTGGCATGCCTTCTTGGCAGAGGGTAGAAAGACAGCGGCAACATTTTCCATATTCCCTCGCCACAGTTTCCAGGTGAGATTCAGAGTCTGCCAATCAGGCACCCTCTCAGAGAACTGCCATTTGAAACTGAGACATATGTAGGGAGGCGGGGCTTGAGGTGTGTGCTGTGCAGGTGTGCCTGGGACAGGAGAGGCCAGCGGCCGGGAGGAAGCTTACAGACAGGCAGCTACCTGACGACGCGGGCAGAAGCCCCTTTGGATGACCAACTCTGCAGTGCGGTTTGCGGAGTTGTTCCTGGAAGTTCAGCCCAGAGTCTGTTTTCTTGTCTTTCTTTTATTAAGACGTTTAATAAATCTAGTTGCCTTTGACTTTGAATAAATCTCTTTTATTTAAATTAGCTAGCATGGGGGTGCCTGAGTGGCTCAGTCGGTTAAGCGTCTGACTTCAGCTCAGGTCATGGTCTCATGGTTTGTGAATTCAAACCCTGCGTGGGGCTCTGGGCTGACAGCTCAGAGCCTGGAGCCTGCTTCAGATTCTGTGTCTCCCTCTCTCTCTCTGCCCCTCCCCCACTCACACTCTGTCTCTCTCTGTCCCAAATATAAACAAACATTAAAAAAAAAATTAAAAAAAAATAAATTAGCTAGCATGGCTTCTGTTGTCTGAGACTAAGAACATTGACCAAAATGGTGACTTTATTTTTAACCAATGAATCATTTATTTGGACAGAACAAAAATGCGTCCACATTGTTTCCTTTTATACAGAAACTGGAACATTTCAAATATATTCGTTTTTTCCTCTTTTTCAACAAAATTCGTTTCCATCTGGTCCTAGGAATTGCTTCTCATTTTAGGATTCGTGTTTTAGAAACACACACACACACACATACACACACCAATTACAGCCCCAAGAACATACCTGAACCTGGGATAGTCATTCATTATTATGGTGACCATCCCAAACTATGGTAAAACAATTTTCCAGCTCACCATGTCCTTCTTTTTGAGCTGGTTCTGGTCTTCTTTGTACAAGCTCCTATCATCAACTGTGTTATAATCTCCTTTAGACAGAATTTTGATGCCTCTCTTTTTCATGAATTTTGATTACTCTGTGAACTACTGGAATGTCTCATCCTTCAATTTTAAAAACAACTATTTCACCGACAACTTCTTCTTGCCCTTTCCCCTCCCTCGGCACTCTTATCCGTGTCCACGGCCGCAGTCAGCCCCGGGTGGTATGTACAGACAAACCCTTTTCTGTATATAACCAGTGTGTGTGTGTGGTTTTTTTTTTAATAGTCAGCACATAATAGTATAGTAGTAGTTTCAGGTTTACACATAGTGATTCGACATATAGATACATTAGGAGGTGATCATCAAGATTAATCTAGCTACCATCTGTTTCTATACAAATTTGTCACATATTGTTAGTTTTTTTTTTTGCTACCAAAACAAATTACCATAAATCTAGTGACTTAAAACAATATCCTTTTATTATTTCACAATTCCATGGGTTAGAAGTGCAGGTGCAGGATGACTCAGTGGGATCTTCTGCTTAGGATCCCACAAGGCCAAAATCATGGTGGTAGTGGGGTGGCGTCCCCTTGGGAGGCTCTAGGGACAAACCCGCTTCCAGTCTCATTCGTGGTGTTGGTAGAATTCAGTTCTTCGTGCTGCTAGAGGGTGAGGTCTCTGTTTCATTGCTGGCTGTCAGCTGGGAGCCTCTCTCAGGCCACGGCCGCCTGCATTCATCACCCTGCCCCTTCCCTCTTCAAACCAGCGAGGGTACGGTTAGTCCTTCTCATGCTCTGAATCTCTCTGACTTCTCTTACAGTCTCATTTTTTCTGATTGTTACTGGAGAAAAGTCTTAGCTTTTTACGTTTTCTTTTTCTTGTAATTTTTTTATTAAGATAAAATTCACATAACATGAAATTCAGCCTTTTAAAGTATATAAGGGGCATCCGGGTGTCTCAGTCAGTTAAGCAACCAACTCTTGATTTTTGCTCACATAGTGATCTCAGGGTTGTGAGATCGAGCTCCGAGTTGGGCTCTGTGCTGGGCGGGGAGCCTGCTTAAGGTTCTATCTCCCTCTCCCTCTGCTCTTCCCTTGCTGGGCGCATGCTCTCTCTCTCTCTCTCAAAATAAATAAAGAAACTTAAAAATAAAAAGAAAACACTGACTGAGTGGCTTAGTCAGTTAGGTATCCAACTTCGACTCTGGTCATGATTTCATGGTTCGTGAGTTCAAGCCCCACATCTGGCTCTCTGCTGTCAGCACAGAGCTGTCACACACTCTCTCTCTCAAAAATAAACAAACATTTTAAAAAAAGAAAACAAGCAAACAAAAGTATATAATTTGGTGGTTTTTAGTATATTCCTAATTATCTGTAACCATCACCACTATCTAATTCCAGAACATTTCCATCACCCTAAAAGGGAATCAGTTACCTGTTTGCTCCCCAGTTTCCTCTCTTGCTGTTCCTTGCAACCCACTGATATTCTCTGACCCCATGGATTTGCCTATTTTGGGCATTTCATATTAACAGACTCACATAATATGTGATTTTTCGGTGCCTCGTTTCCTTCGTTCAGCATGTTTTCAAGATGCACCCATGTTGTATCACGTATCAACACTTGATTCTTTTTTTAAGGAAAAATAATATCCCATTGCATGGGTGTACCACATTTTCTTTATCCATTCATCAACCGCTAGATATTTGGGGATTTTGCTGGCTGTTGGGAATAACGCTGCCGTCAACAGTCATGTACGAGTTCTTTTATAAACATATGTTTTCATTCCTGTTGGGTATGTGCCAAGGAGTGGAATTACTGGGTCAGAAGGTCACTCTGTGTTTAACGTTTCATGGAACAGCCAAACCGTTTTCCACAGGAGTCGCTTCAACTTACATTTCTGGCAGTAGCGCACGAAGATTCCGGTTTCTCCACACCCTGGCCAACGTTTGCTATTTTTCTTTTCTCCCCACCTGATTACAGTTGTCCTAGTGGTAGCTCACTATAGATATAATTTGCATTTCCCTAAAGATGAATAGTATTGAACATGTTTTCAGGAGCTTATTGAATATTTGTATATCCTCTCGGGAGATATGTCTGTTAAAGTCGTTTGCCCCATTTTTAGTTGGGATTTTGGCATTTTATTGTTGAGTTGTGAGAGTTCTTTGCACATTCAGGATACTAGACCCTTGTCAGACATATGATGTGCAAATATTGTCTCCCACTCTTTTCACTCTCTTGATAGAACTCTATGATATACGGAAGTTTTTAACTTTGATTAAACCCATTTAACCTATTTTTTCTTTGATTGATTGTGTTTTGGGTGCCATATTTAGTAAAATCTCTTTGCTTTTTAAGAGCTCATGAGATTATATGGATCGGACTCATATAGATAATCCAGGAATATTCTTTAAGGTCCTCCATCACATCTACCAAGTCCCCTTTGCCATGTAAGGTGACATATTCACAGGATCCAGGGATAAGGTTGAGGACGTATTTGGGGGATCATTCTGCCAGTGACAGCCAGCTCCTTGACAACTGCTTCCGGGTATCTCAATCCCTTCCAAACCACCGTGTCCACATTATGGCTCTTCTAGGGTTCCTTATCCTAGTGAAGAATATCATCTACTCATTTCAAAAGCCAAAGAGTTCAAAGTCATTCTTGAAATCTTTCCCTTTCTGGCTTTCTATATCCTCTTCATTGCCAAGTTCTCTGATTTTTACCTTCCAAATTTCACACATGTCCATCTGTCCACTTTCTCCACTTCCACCTATCTTACCCACTTTTCATGAGGGTTTTTGACTTTTAATGGGTACCAGATGTGGTTGTAAGTGTAACATATCTCTAACACATTGAGCAGTGTGCCCCATAGGTAGTTAGCTTTCAGTAAGTATTAGCTACTATATTGCTGTTGTTAGTTTCAGGTAGTACAAAACTCCTTAAGAATGCCTGTGAGACCCTATGTGATTGGTCCCTCCCTCTCTGTGGGACTTTATCTGGCAGTGCCCCCCCTTGTTCTCTGTGCTCCAGCCAGGCTCACCTTTCTCTAGATTCCTGTATTCCTCTGTTCTTCCTCCCACCCTGTTTTTTGTTTTTTGTTTTTTAGAGAGTGTGCAATGCACATAAGCAGGGGAGGGGCAGAGAGCAAAGGAAAGAGAGAGAGAATCCCAAGCAGGCTCCTCCACACCCAGAGTGGAGCCCAATGCAAGGTTTGTTCTCACAACCGTGAGCTCCTGACCTGAGCTGAAATTAAGAGTTGGACGTTTAACTGACCGAGCCACCCAGGCGCCCCCCCCACCCCCACCCTGTGATCTTTATCTGGATTTTACTTCTCTTTCCTCTCCTTCACCTGGCCAGTTCTCATCCTCTTCAAATCTGAATGTAAGTGCCATTTTCTCAGAGAACTCCCCACTTTTCCTTAGTTCTCATAGTGTGCTACACAGCCCCTAGTCACAGTTGCAATTTCACATTGGTTTGTGTAATTATTTGATTTATGACATTCTCCCTCAGCAGACTGGAAATTCATCAAATCGCTCTAACATCCAGCACAGTACCTGGCATGAACTAAATGCCCAGTAAATATTTGTTGACTAAATGTAAATTTTTGTAGAATCCCTCCCATCCCCCAAATAGCTGAAGGTCGATCATCTGGTCTACCCTTTTCTCATGCAGAAATAAGTGAAGACAACTAAAATGTCTTGGTCATTTCGGCCAATTAATAGAGGGATTATATTTTGGCTTCTTAGACTGTTTGATAAAAATAGTGATCTGACTTCCTATAAGTCTGATTTATAGATACTATGTTGGTTTTGTAGGGTGGTTTTTATAGATATTGGTTGTTTTTCCAGTTGTTGCAGACATGGGGCAGAGCTCTATTGTTATGTGGTCTGGCCACTGTCCATTTGTGTATTCTGTCTCTTGTTCATGTATACACGAAATGGAATGTGGGAGTATTGAGAGACTTGCCCAAGCCCATCTGCTTGTAAAGAACATCTATCTAGTAACATGTACCTTATCTACCACCCCAACCCACTCATGCAGAAGGTTGTCTCGGCCTATGCTGGAAATGATAAATTTCTGTCCTGTAATGTATGGATCAAGGGCTAAGAGTCATTTCCACTATTGTTAAGGAGATTGAGGAGATACGACAAAGTTAAGAAGTTTTTTTTGTTTTTTGTGTTTTTTTTCAAGGTTTATTTATTTTTGAGAGACAGAGAGACAGAGCATGAGCAGGGGAGGGGCAGAGAGAGAGGGAGACACAGAATCCAGAGCAGGCTCCAGGCTGTGAGCCGTCAGCACAGAGCCCGACGCCGGGCTTGAACTCACAGAACTTGAGATTATGTCCTGAGCCGAAGTTGGCCACTTAACTGACAGAGCCACCCAGGGGCCCCCAAAATAAGAAGTTTTGAGTGGAGGCTGATAATATGGCATTTAGTCCTACCGTTATAAAAATCTGCACATCTTCCCTTGACAAGTTAGCTTTTATTTTCCCTCAGTGTGGCAGTAGGATGCAGACCAATTCATTTAAGTACAATTTTCCTTAGGTGTTTCAGACTTGAGCTGGCTGACGCACAGGGCAGCGTTGAGCATATATGCCTCTGAGGAAGGTAATTGTGTCAGGCATGCGGATGGAGAATGCAATTTGTGGACCTAGGATGAACGAAACAGGATCCTAGGAGAGGATCATTTTTAGCTTCAGGGAATTTCTCAAGGAAGCTCTTGTCTGGAATTAGGCTGACTGAAAGATGAGTGTATCCAAAATCTCAGTCCCTGTGATTTTTATCAGAATGCAAGTGGCTTCTCAGTAGCCCTGTGGAGCAAGCCCCTATGGGAGCTGCCTTGCTGGATGCTGGATGCAACTGTGGTCTGTGTTGTTGAGCCTGAGGAGGATAAAGGCATGCTGGGAAGAAACCCAGTAGGACCCATGGAACTCTCTCTTTAAGAGCTTGCCAGAGACAGGGTCAGGCCACTGCTGATTCTAGCCTTGTCTGGCTTGTACGAAGGCTTAATGAAAATAAAACTCCTCCAAAACTCAAAGTATCTTCATTAAAAAAAAATAGGGACACCTGGGTGACTTAGTCGATTAAGCATCTGACTTCGATTCAGGTCATGATCTCATTGTTTGTGAGTTCGAGCCCCACATCGGACTCTGTCTGACAGTTCAGAACTTGGAGCCTGCTTCAGATTCTGTGTCTCCTTCTCTCCCTGACCCTTCCCGCCTCTGCTCTCTCTCTTTCTCTCTCTCTCAAAAATAAATAAATATTAAAAAAATAAATAAATGTACTTTTAAATTTTATTTTAAATTATAATCTAACTTATTATATTTAAATAATAATATAAATACATAATATATAAAGTTATAATAAAGTTTAAAAATAGACATTTTAAATAAAATTATTGTCAAATAAGCTATTCATATTATTTAAAGTCCTTTTTAAAAGGACTTTTCCAGCGTAAAGAAAGAATTTGATGATATCTGCAGCAGTTTTGCAGGGTAACAAAGAGAACAAAGGATAAAAAGAACCAAACGCTACTTTGCATGATAATGCGCTTACAGACTCCTAGACAGGTGGGGGTAAATACTGTTTTTTAAAACCCATTTATTACGGAAAATTTTCTTTGGAACATTTTATGGCAAATCTCAGAAATGGTGTCTTCTCTCTTGTAAATATCCCATCATGCATCTTTACCAGGTGAAAACTTTGAAAACAAAAAATACCACGAATACACTAAAATAATCAACAACTCCTTAATATCATCTAGACCTTGGTCTATGTTTAAACTTTAGAATGTCTCAAAACTGTCATTATTTGGGTTGGTTTGTTCAAATCATGAAACAAACAGCATCCACATATTGCCTTTCACTGACACGTCAGCAGGCCTGGCAGAGTCCCGCTCCGGCGAGTCCAGGAGTCCCCGAAGCATGGACAGTCAGTGAAAGGAAGGGGAGAGCCACGGAATGCAGTCTGATCCCCAAGCAGGCGTCTCTGAGAATTCTGGCGTCTCTGCTCTGCTGGTCTCAGTGTCTTTATTTAAAAGCAGTAAATCAAAGAGTACTTTCGTGAGATCACATCAGTAAGCATAGTTTTGGTATCTTTAGCAACAATGTGTTTTTATCAACAAAGTGGCGATTTCCTCAATCTTGCAGGCTGTTTTCAAGTTAATTAACATATAAATCTAAGGCAGGGGGAGAAAACAGGGTGTTACCTAGGCCTATTAATTATCTATAAATAGGCCAGGAGTCATTCCGCCTCTTCTTCCAACTACAATGGGGGAGGTGCAGCCCATCCTGCAAGGACAGAATTCGCAATGCTTGTCTTTAGCTTGTGAATGAGTGAATTTACAAAATAGGGGCCCAACGTTTACCAATATCCAGCCAGCTCATAACTGCTATCAATTTGTGCAACCTATCCCCAAGAGGTGATTTCGTGGCTGCTTCTGGCCAGGCTACTCTCATTCAGACATAGTCCATCAAGGCATCGTACTTCAGGTCCTTCCTTTTTATTTAAATGCCATAAAACAAAAGAGCATTACATTCCTTGGGACCAAGGAGAGCAGCTCAAGAAATCCAAGCCTGAAAAATTAATATTAGAAGGAGATGGTATTGGGTGCCAATTTGGTGGCAGGAGCCTTGTAACATCTATCTACCTTTTCACACAGGGAAAATGTCAACCTGTGTGCCCAAGATGGCTGCCAGCACAGGCCCTTTTGAATGAAAGAACACATTTTCTTAGCGTTGGTGAACACCAGGGATGGAAACCCAAATTCTTATGAGTCAGGCAAGTAATTATAAATGAGTGAAATGGGTTTTTAAAAAAAAATCCTTTCATTACAGACACGCTTTGCATATAGAACATCTAGGACTGTATTTCACTTCCAAAGAAATACTATCTCCCCATTCTGCCTCCCCATCCCAGTTGGTGATGGGTTCAGGAATTCTACCCCCAGATAAGTCGCCCTGGCACACTGACTGTTTTAAGCTGAAGGAGTTTGAGAAAACCGCAAAAGCAAAGTCATTCTGACCTTTCCCTCCCTCTGCTCCCCTGAAGTGTGTCAACTCTCATATGAGAGGTGCCATCCCTATACTCAGTGAAAAGGAGCATCTTATTTCTGAAGACAGAGGGACTCAAAAAGAATCCTAATGAACAGGGCTTGCTAACTTTCCGCCTGTTCCCTACACTCTCATACTCTAGAACCTACCCTATTTCTGCATGACTGCCCGTTCTCAAGTAAACCTAGTGGAAAGTACACATATCCATTTCTTCGGGTCCTCATTTCCTTATAAAAACTCTTGAGTCATGTAAAACTTACATAAAATATACTCGTATGCTTTTTTTCTTGTTATTCTGTCTTTGTCAGTTTGATTTTCAGACCCAGCCAAGGACCCTAAGAGGAACGAAGAAACTTCTCCCCTTACATTGGTCTATTTTTGCTTTTGGTAGAGATGTGGGTACAAAAATTATCTCATTTTCCTGGCAGCCCTATAAATAATTAAAAATCCACTATGAGGATAAGAGAATTGATAATGGCTCTTTGCCTTGTCTGGGGGACAGTACGGGTGTTTGGACCATCTGTGACAACAGGGAGAGAACAGGGTAGGCAGCTGTATTCATGGCCACGGCCATGGCCATTAGTAATGCTGGCTCTGAGTGGCCTGGTGTTTCTGGTCTTCTAGAGAAGCTAGAAATCCAGATACATGGGAGAAGTCTCCTGAGTTAAAATGCTGGCCACAGACTAAAATGGAAAGCAATACAGATATGCCCACTCATCATCTTTCGGCAGTGCTTCTGGTCAGTTTCCCTGGGCCTGCTCCAGGAAAGTGAATTTTACCAGAGTAAATCCCCAAATGGATTACCAGATTGTCTCTGAGGCGCTGCCATCAGCCTAATCAGGCTGAATGAAACGCATTTCCAGTCTTTCTCAGCCCTTGCTAGAACCGTCAGTTGCTTCTGACCAGTGTACACCCACTTACTCACTGCAGTTTAAAGAACCAGGGTACTTCTACTCTTCAGGAATGCATGCAAACAAAAATGTCTATTTGCATATTTAAACCCATCAAGTTATCAGTTGAAATCATATAAACTGAGTTTTTTGATATCCTTATATCCACATTGGAACAGACATATATCACTAATTTAGACTTACTACCCTTGCTGGAAATGCTAAGGCTGCAAAGGGCTGTTGCCAATCTGACATATAGAAATGTGGTGAAAACCTTCAATTCGTATTTCTCGAATTTGATGTATGCTGTGATCTGAGGAGAATGAGGTAAAGTTTGTATCTGAACTCCCTGTGGGAGAAAGGGATGATTGTGGAACAATATGTCTCTGTAAGATAAGTTATTTTTATGCATCACGGAAGCACTCTCTTACCCAGGAGTGTGCTAACTATAAATCATTTCATGTATACACTTAATGCAGCATTTGGTTAGCAAAGCTCAAGTTACTGTTTGTGCTTGAAAATGATAAAGCTGCATTACCCTACAAAGAAAGGAAGGAAGGAAGGAAGGAAGGAAGGAAGGAAGGAAGGAAGGAAGGAAGGAAGAGAGAGACAGACAGAAAGAAAGAAAGAAAGAAAGAAAGAAAGAAAGAAAGAAAGAAAGAAAGAAAAGAAAAAAGAAGAAAAGAAAAGAAAAACAGTACAGAGCAAACACAGACTGCACACTACTTCTCCAAATAAAATTCACTGTGTTCTTAAAAGATAGACGGAGGCATACTAAACATTTTTAGAGTTTATTTGAACAGAAATGTGTTGGAATGGGGCAGGACCAAACTAGAAGTGGTTATCTGTCCCCGAAAGGAGCCAGGGGAAAGATTTATACGGAGAAAAAATGTGCAAGCAAAGTAAGGAAATTGATTGGCTAAAAGCTTAAAGCTTGGCTGGCTCTTTGTGATTGGTTGTCTTCAGTGTTTTGATTTTGTAACCTGGAGGCCTTTACAGACTTAGATTTTGGTTTGCTTACCATAAAGCGACCACCACCGCATTACAGCCACCTCAGTCTAATGGTCTCCCAGTTTAATTAATTTAACATTGTCTAGTTTGCAGCTTGGGGTTTGACTTCTGCTGTATCTGGTAGAGGATATAATCCCAGCCACCCACTCTCAGAGTATCTCAGCTGGCTTCAGGCTCACACCAGTGCCAGTAGCGGCAATCACAGTTGGAAGTAGCCTGTCGGCTGCTCCCCAAACTTCTGGGAGGAGGAAAGTTGCAAGGAGAGGGGTCAATGTGGAATCCGTCACCCCCATTTCTCTAGCTGAGTACTTGTTGGCAGGTGGAATCTCTGGGATACCTACCAGGTTGCCAACAATGCTTCTGAATGGCTCAGAGAGAAATTCCTGCTATTGCGTCTGAGCATTGCCCTGCTCACTTTCTGTATACGATGTTCCCCAGGCAAGGTCGACACACTTGCTTCTTGAGGACATCAGACAGTTGTCCCAAAGCTGTGCATGTGCCAGGTGGCTCCCATTGCCTGGGTCTGACCTCCTACCCTCTTTCCTTTGCCCTGCAGAGGAGCAAGGCTTCCCAAGCTGGATGCTTCCTCTCTTCTTACGCCTTTCCTTTACCAGTACTCCCATCCCCTTCCAAGTGTGTGCTAGTCTTTCCACCTCAAAGAAGTCCCAGAACCCTGGACAGGTCCTGCGTCTTGCAAATTCTGCTGCTGCAAGCACTTGCAGAAATTTATAGGCGCGCTTCTCAGCTCAGGAGACTGGTGAGATCTGTAACCACACCTATTCATGGAATTTGTGTCTTTGGTTTTCTCACCTTGTGATAGGGAAGTTTCTGACCCTCACTCCCACCGTGGAAAATTAGCTTTGCCTCAATTTGCATATTAGTATCAATACACCTGATTTATGAATTTGTTCTTCAGATTCTCTTTTGAACTGCCTATAAGATTTGCCTCCCTCATGAGTTAAATAAAATCTTTATCATGAGTCATTTGTACTTTACCATGAGAGTCATGATTTTCTCCGATTTGAAAATTGTCTTTTAATGGCGACTACCTTTCTTCTGCGGTTCTAGTTTATAGTCGGGTTTCTCAACCTCCGCACTATTGGCAGTTTGAGCTGGATCACTCCTTGCCGAGAGCAGCCCCCTAGCCTCTACCCACCAGATGCTCATAACCACCCCCTCCCCCCAAATCATGGAAGCTAAAACTGTCCCCTGACTTTGTTAAATGTCCCCTAGGGGGCAAAATCACCCCCCACTGGTTTACAGTGAAGAAACAAGATGATTTGTCTTACCACTATTAACCGGATAGATGCTCCCTCGATATTTTCCTTAATGTAGGAGAAAAAGGAAATCTGCTGGGAATATCATGTTTCAGAAATTACGAAAGGTCAGGGGAGCTTTGGGAAAAGCAAACATCACTGAAATCCAAAACAGAAGCCAAGAGACTTTTTTTTTTTTTTTTTGGCAGAAGGCCTTTGGTCGAAGGGAGGTTTCAACGCCTGCCCGGAGGTCCTGAGGAACCGGCTGGGGGAGCCCACCAGCTGCCAAGAGAAGATGAGTGTTTGCTTTGGGCTTCTGTGGAGTTAGAGACCCATGGCCTGAGGCTGGTGCCTGCCGCTGAGCTGTTCTTAGTCTAGGAGGCCCCCCTGGACAATGGGTCACTTTAACAGTCACATTTACTCACTTGCTCGTTCTCTCGTTCCCTGACCTTCATCATGGGCCAGGAGCAGTTCCTGGCTGAGGGGAGGGAGGTAGAGATGCCGAGATACTTCCTTGCCCTCTCGGGAGCATTCGGTCTACGGGCAGAATAGCAGTGTGGCCTCACGGCCACGACAGTAGCTCCTGTTTATAGAAGGCTATGTGGTCCTTGTAGGCGTCCTTCTGGACAATGTTCGTAATGACCCTGGGAAGCAGGAATGTGGTATTCCAGAACCGTGGTCAAAATCATTTGGCCATAAATGCAAAGGTTTATTTTGGGGCTCTCCGTTCTAGTCCACCAGTCTATATGGCTGTCCTTATGCTAGTGGCCCAGTTTTGATTACTGTAGCTTCGTGGTAAGTTTTCAGATCAGGAGGTGTGAGTCCTCCAACTTTGGGTTTCTTTTTCAATACTGTTTTGGCTATTCAAGATCCCTTGCAATTCCATATGAATTTTATTTTATTTTATTTTATTTTATTTTATTTTATGTTTATTTATTTATTTTGAGAGAGAGAGAGAGAGAATGCATGTACATAGGGGAGGGGCAGAGAGAGAGGAAGAGAGAGAATCCCAAGCAGCGGGGCTCAGACTCATGACTGTGAGATCATGACCTGAGCCGAAATCAAGAGTCAGACCCTTCACCAACTGAGCCACTCGGGTGCCCTGTCCATATGAAATGGAGGATGAGCGCCACTTCTGGGTTCAATGGCACACTTCCTAAAGCACGTTTTAGTATTCAAAGTGTAGCTTGTTTTCCATGCGTTCCACTCTCTCTCTTAAATCATCTGACCAACAGTCTATCTCATTGTTTTTGAATTTCCACCCTTGTGATGAACAGCGGCCTGTCACATTCCCTGAAGATTATATCATACTCCCTTGATTGAGAATTACTGTCTTCTGTGTATTTCTAGAACCTAGAAGGTTGTTGACTTGTTTCTTTTATTCCTATCTTCACAATATTTTTTTCTGATTTTAACTAAAACATCATGTGATAACAATGAATATGCTTTTAAAATGACACCCCCTTGGTCCTGACTCAGTGATACAGTAATGCTCCGCCCCTCCCCCCGTTCAGAACGGCTCATCTGTAGGGACAAGACAGACCCCGTTGTGGACGGCGGTTCCCGTCAGAAGGTTCTTCCTGGTGCTCAGCCATCTAAAGGCTGCGCACTAGAATCGGAATGTTTGGCTTCCTCAGGTAAGATAAGAGCTAGCTGTGAGGTACTTTCTAAGACATATGTCGGCGGCCCTGAGACCACTCCCAGTGGAAGGCTCTCATGAGCCCCGACAAAGATTCCCTCCTTGACAAATTCTAATCAGACTCCTCGGAGCTCTTTCTCAGCCGGGCCCCTGAGCTGACTTTCAGGCTTCTATGTTTGTCTCCACATTTTCCACTTTTAGCAAGAATCCTGGTAAGTCTGATAAATCCAGATAAGTCCTGATAAGTTTAGGAAGATTCCCCCACCCTTGATATCTGATCACCCTTGACGTCTGACTGGCTTCCTTACCCTTCACCATCCCCCGGGTGACAATGAGGCTGGTCTGTTCGGCCAGAATCTCTCCTTTTCTCTGATGTTTCCTCTTCATAATTTCCACCCACGACCCTGCCCCGCCACCCTACCCTGCTCCTTGGCTATACCCCTCTTTTCCTTGTACTTGGAGTTGAGCTCAACCTGACTACCAACCCCAATGCAATGGTCCTTACACCCGTCAGCATGGATCCCTGAACAGTCTGCCTGGCCATTCTTCAGCAAGTGCCATGAATAATTTCTTTCTCAACAGCGCCTCTTCATGAGGAAATGAGGGAGGCATTTCCCTCTGGTCTCAGCATCGGGGGAAGTTGTGCTTTTTGTGAATATCTGGTTTGCTTTAGCTTCTGGAAGAAATCACTGTCTTGCAATATGGCATTTTTTTCCTGCACCGGTGTACAGAACTAGATAGTGTGCATGTCTCTGTGCTATTCCCATCCTGGCTTTATTATTTATAAGCTCGGTGCTTGTCTGACCTCACTTGCCTTAAATATTTACCTATCTTGAAATGCTATATGTATTTTTTTGTTGTAAGCTGCCTCCAACCTTTATGGAACATAGTTCATGTAAATACACCTTTTTTAAAAATAGATTTTAGTGTCATCCTTGATGAAACTTGGCCTCACTGTGGCCCCCAGCCACACCAAACCCACCCAAACCTGCATTGGTTTGAAGGGTGGCCTCATGTCAATTCTAATTTTTTGGGGGTGAATCTTAGTAAAACTTTTAATATATAAATACGGAAAGTTGAACTTTGAAAAATAATCTCATATTGGTCTGTCAGAGGTCGATAGAGAGACTTATTTTTTTATTTAAAACATTTTTTTAATGTTTATTTATTTTTGCAAGAGGGAGCATGAGGGGGGAGGGGCAGAGAGAGAGGGAGACACAGAATCTGAAGCAGGCTCCAGGCTCCCAGCTGTCAGCACAGAGCCCCGTATGGGGCTCGAATCTACGAACTGTGAGATCTTGACCTGAACCAACTGAGCCATTCAGACACCACTTGATAGGGAGACTTAAGTATATTAAGTATATTAACTATTTCTCCCCTCCCCACCCCAAACACGTTTAAACACTAAATTAGTTAATGCTACTGGGCTTGCCTTTCATTTCCACAGAATGCTGTTTGTTTGGAGAGAATCTTGGAGCATCTGAGCCCCTACAACACAAAGTGAAAACAAAGCATTCTTAAGCCCATCAGTGTTTTAAAAAAGAATAAAACAACCAAACACAATTGTGGTCTTTGGCTAACTTTCTTGAGAGAAGAACACAAACCATCTGCCCGTAACAGGCTGCTTTGGGGACTGCCGGCCGATCACAGGGCCGAATGAAACATTCATAGTAATTAGTGGCAGCCTCAGAATAGAAACTTCAGCAGTGCTTCTCCTGTTGCTATGGTGACAGCGCCCCCCAAACAGCCCACCCCTCCCCTTCCAAGGCGCTCAGCACTTTCTGTGGCCTTCCATCTGGTGTGCGTCCTTGTTGAGTGCAGTGAAATTAAATTGACTGCTCATTTGTCACCCCACAGTACTGTGCGTTTGTGCGTGTGTGTTGGGGTGTGGGAAGGAGGAGGACGTGGATTGGAAGGAATGGGGGCAGGGAAGCCTGTCCCCTATGCTTAATAAGAGGGACAAGAGAGCAGCTGGCACATCGGCCCAGATCATCAGACAGGTGCTGTCAAGGGGCCCAGACCTTGCTGGCGGTCGACAGCCCCCGGGTGATGATGAACGAGAGCTGGCTTGGGGACAAGGAGGAGGAGCGGTGCTCAGACCCTCGAGGTACCAAGACGTCCTTGAGATCGGCCCTCTCCTTCTCGGGTGTTGTGTTACTTCCACAGGTTCTTTAGAAGTTGTGACGTGTCAGACATTCTTGCTGCTCTGCTAAAAATCTAAGACTTTGGCCGGGAAGTCTGGTTTGCTCCAAAGTGTAAAGTACATTGTAATGTGGAAACTGGGCTGCTGATTTTCCTTAGGGTCTCGTTCATTTTGGAGCTAGGTGTTAAAGACATTGATCTGAGCACCAATATCGTGTGTCGGTGCCGACAGCGTCACCTCTCCCCAGGCCCCCAGGGGCTGTGAATCGAGGAAACGGCGTAGGATCTAGCTTCCCATCATGGCCCTAGAATCACAGCAACGGTGCATGGACATGCTCGAAAGACATGTGTGCTGAATTTGGGAGAGGGTATGGTTTCCTGTGTCATAAGATCTATTGGTTCTGGATGTTTTGTTCCCTTAAAAAAAAATCTCCCCTATATTACGTTGCCCTTTGGACTGCAGTGTTCATGTAAGGGATGGAGTCGATGCCATTTGTCTGGACTGCTCAGTGAAGAGATTTCCCAGGATTTCTGGAAATCCAGAGGCTGAGCCGTCAGAGGGAGAGACTGCTAGCAGAGAACACACTTTCAAGGTGCGTCTGGTCCTCTCCATTTGAATCACAGCCTCAGGGGCTGTCAGTTAGACTGCTGGTATCTTCCTTACTGAGTTTTGGTGATGTTCACAGCCAGGTTTGAGGGTCACTGCACTTGACGCGTCCACATTTATTTTAATATTTCCGTGTTGGGGAGCCAGACTCCACCATGCATCATGCGTACTTAGTTCTAAGGACACATTTCCAGTGTGACATTTTTTTTTTTTTAAAACAGAACCTTGTTGGGGTTGATAATCTCCAGATAGGCTGGGTACAGTTCTGTCAAGGGAATCATCTGGGGCAGCAATTCTGAATCGTATACTGTTAGAGCCGGCATCTCTTAAAGGTCAGCTAATTGTACTTGGCAGAAAGGTGCACTCAGGTCAGAGACCTGCTCTCTGCGGCAGAGCTGGGATTGGGGTCTGGGTGGTACACCCCCTCCCTCTGTAGTCTAATTTCTTTTTTTTTTAAGTTTATTTATTTATTGAGAGAGAGAGAGAGAGAGAGAGAATCCCAATCAACTTGGGGCTTGAACTCACAAACTAGGAAATCATGACCCGAGCCAAAGTCAGATACTTAACCAGCTGAGCCTCCCAGGCGCCCCTTGTTGTCTAATTGCATCAGAGACGTTGGCACAGGTTCAAAGTTATAAAAGAGAGGAAATGTAGCAATTTCTGGTCTCGTCAGAAAGACAAGATGCAGGATTATGTCCCAACTGGGGACATTCTAGGGCCGTGGGAGGCATGTGTGAGATCGTGTGGTGCCCCCTGGGCCTGCCCGTGCCCTGTTCTCTGCCCACCTCTGCTAGCTGTGTCACGGGGAAAATTACTCGAACTCTCAGACTTTCATTTTTCCAACTGTAAATTGGGATTAAGAATACCTTCTTTGGAGGGTTGTTGTCAACATTTGAAGAGATAACAGAGAAGGTCTGGGCGTACTGCCCGGTGCAGAGTAAATGCACATTTTTATTAGTTATTCTCATGAGTCAAGCTCATCTCCGTCTCTCCTTCCTGCCCGGCTCTTCACTCACTCATTTCTCAGACCTTAAGCTTCCCCTTCAGGCTCTTGGTAAATAGACGGTACGTCTCTCCCTGTCAGGCAGCTGTTCAGGTTCTAATGGCAGATGGCCAGCGTCTCATGCCATTAACGTCTGACAATCTTTATGAACAGAAGTGGCTTAGGTCTGTCTTGACCGGCATGACCCATAGCACCAGACTCACGGTTTCTGTTGGCAGTTCCTGGCTCCACAGGGGCGGGTCCAGCCTCACTCTCTGGGGATGGAGGCAGGCTCAAGAAGGCAGGGAGCCAACGAGTCCCTGGAGCCTGGTTCTCTAAACTGCCTGGCAGTCTTTCTGGAGACCTCAGCCTTAAGCCTGCTCATTTTTATCTTTCAGGAAAAATTCATTCAACAAATGTGCTTAGGACTATGCTCAGTGCCAAAGACACAAAAGTGAGTAAGACAGAGTTCTTACCTTTGAATTGCTCGTGGACTAGTGAGCTAGATGCCCAGACAGCAGGCCTGTCATGGAAATTCAGCCATGGAAATTTAGTGGTGTTATCATAGAGAGAGAGGTAGCACCTGACACATTTTCAGGGCTAACTCCTGTTCTACCAACTGTTCCTAGAAGGTCTACATTCTTGAGTCCTCACCACATGGCTATGATGTAGGTATATTATCCTTATTTTACAGATGAAGAAGCTAAGCCTGGAGAGGCTAGCAACCTGGTCAAGGTCATTCAGCCCGACCGTGTGCAGTTGGAGTTGGAATTTTTACGCTACAAAACCAATGCCGCTCTGTCATCTGTGTCCGAGCTTGCCTAGTACCCGGTGAGCCTACCACTGATATAGCACAGACTCCACCATGTTCCTCCACCTCTTCCAGCACTTACCCACTTAAAACAGTAATTTGAAGTTCAACTCCTTATCTGGGCTCTTTTCTTCACCCTTCTCCTTTCACAGATGCCTCGGTATCCAAGGAACAGGTCACATTTCCCCATAGCATGTTTTTCTCCACTGGCTCCCGCTGACCAGAAGCGAGTTGACCTGATATTTTGGCAATGGTTTTGATCTACTCCAGTACAAGTAGTCCTGATTCTTTGGTAGCTGCACAGGTCCTGATGTTGATGTGTCTGTAGCTGATCTGATTTAAGATCTGGTTTCTCAGCACGATCAGAATCTAGGGTCTATGCAACTCTCTCTACCCTCCACCCCAGATCCTTCATCTCATCTCCTCCCCTCCCTCCCAGTCAACTTTTGCCCTCCTCAGCTTTGGCTGGTGCTGCGGATCTTCTTCGTCTCAGCTGTGACCCGATCCAACTCTACAAGTAGTGATTGTCTTTATCTCCTGCTGCCAATGGCTCTCAACCAGCAGCTCCCTGTGAGGCCCCCCAGAGGCCATCTGAGGCGATCTGGACCCCAAACTGTCTTGTTTGAGTCAGCCAAGCCTGGCTATTGATCTGCAAGCAGACTTTTTGGAATTTAGAAAACCCTTTCTCTCTCCTCAAGTCTGAATTGTTCGACTATCTCCTTACAGACTCCAGAAAGTCAGCCTTGAGTCTCCATAGAGATCAAGAACTTCTTTGTTCCAGGAAGCCCCTACCGGTTCATCTTAGTTGAGTGAAAACCCTCCTAGCTAAACTTCAAGGGTGGAAAGGCTGCAGGGAGAACAAAGCAGCACGGTGAGGAGGGAGACAAACATTAGAAGACACGTCAAAGAGATCATTACCCCCTAACATTCAGCAGAGGCAAGGTTTTGATCCTGTCTTCATGTGTCCTGATGTCAGTCTTTATGCATGAAGTCTTTATGCCTTCATTGCCGGGCTGGAGCTGGGTCTGAGGGACCTGGGGGCATGCTTTAGAAAAAGTGACCTTAGCTTGAAGATCAAGGGTTATACTAATCAGTTGTGAGGGCCATAGTGTTAGGGACAAAAGAGGCAGCATGGGAATGGAATGTGGGAGCACCCAACAGTCTGTGGGGCTGCATATGTTCATTTATTCACTCAGTATGTGGTTTCTGAGGAGAGCAGGCAGTACTGCCAGGCATGGGCTCAGAACCAGGGATGGAATGGCATTGGTATCACAGCTGAAAATCTAATGAATTTTCCTCTCTCTGTCCCTAGGGCTTCTGGGCGCCCCTGTAGATGGTGGTATAGTACTAGCTATGAGGAGCACAGGAGATTGTAGGTGGCGGGGGAAATGGTTACTTCTGAGTAGATAAGCTGAATTTGCCAATTAGTGGACATAGGCAAATGTGCCATTTCTGATGGAATTGGTCTGAGTCAGTGTTTCAGTTGTCTCTTGCCGAATAACAACCCACCCCCACAACTCAGTGGTTTTAAACAACTACAATTTTGTTATCTTTCTTGATCCTGACTGACTTAGCTGGGTGGTCCTTCTGCTTCTTATGATGTCAGCTGGGGCTGCAGTCAACCAGGATCATGACCAAGCTGTTTAGTCCACAGGCAACTCAAGTGAATTCCTGCTGTTACAACTACAATCAGATCTTTAAACTGCTAACCGAAGCTAAGAAAGGAATATTCTCAAATGCAAATCAGCATGCCATGTGGTGACGGCTGGCCTGGGACCCTCCCTAGGACCTTGGAGAGAGGCTGCACCAGACTTGCAATAGTGCTTATCACTGAATATTTAATTTTTGGAGAAAAGCAAATTTTTCATGTTCAGTTACTACTCTGTCATTAGAGGTCTATCACCTACTTAGGGTTAGTGCTTTGAGTTTTAGAGTCATCTGTCATTATGTATTGGAGCATTTAGTGACATAGGCAGAAAGGAAGACAGGCTTCATATTATTAAAAACATTTTATTATTAGTATAACGTTTCTTTGAGGGTTTGTGATAAGAACTGTTCTACATGTTTCTCCTGCGAAGAATAAAAATGAGACGAGCTATCTGAAAATAACTTTGCATACTGTAATTGTCACTAATAATCACTCAATAAATAAGTGACCATGTCCGGTGTAGGTTTTGTCTTCACTTGTATGTTTTTTACACCATGTTTTGGTCCCTGAATCACATTTTATTGGTAGTTGGGGAGATCCATTGGCCCGTTTGAGGTTGTACTGGTTTCTGTAAATTGGCGATGTTTCGAAATACAAATACCAAACAAATAGCCTTTGAATTCCTCAAAGACTCAGGATTGATACTGACCGTTTCCTTGCTACACTGCCTCACAGTATTCATCCATAAGATGTGAGTCAGAGTCTGTGTTTCTAAGAGTAGTTGCAAGGCATAAGTGAATTATGTGCAAAAGCAGTTAGCAAATGTATATCCTTGAACGATTGCACCATTTCACTAGTTACTGTTATTATCCCTCAAAATATCCCAGGTTGTGTAGTATTATCAGTCTTATTGTCTATACTGAAGACAATTTTTTCAAGAGATACCAGGAAATTTATTCTTAACTCTGAGATTTATTAAGGCACAGCTTTATTTCCCCATCTTATGACAATACAGGATATATTATTTCAGCTATTGTTAACTTATAATGCTTTTGTTCAATTACACATATCTTGGCCTAAGTGAACATACGTCAGTATGTCACATATGCTCTGTTTGTTAGCTACAAACACATTATCCTTTATATCGAAGTTAGCAATGAGAGAATGCTGTTGTCACAGGAAACTGGACTCTGAAAATAGATAAATGTTCAGATGCTTACTTTTAAATAGGAAGCATTCATCTTGTGATGACATTGGCTTACAGTAGTTTATTTCTGTTACGTAAATGCCAGGCAGGCGATTATTGTCCTTGAAGAATGTAACGGCTAGTTACTTCATCAGCACACAAACTAGTCTTCCCATTAAGTGCTGGATGTAGTCTCAAGTCCTGGTTGCCAATTCAACTTTTGGAGTTAAATTTTTAAAAATGTCCATGTTCTTTTGATACACAGTATAAATAATGTTACAAAATTCAGAATGTTCTAAAGGGTATAAAAGGAAACATCTCCCTGCTTCCCCATTCTCCAGCCATCCTGGTCCTTTCCTTGGAAGCAAATAATATTAATTTTCTTTCTTGTGTGTACTCCAGAGATACTTTATGCAAGTATGAGCCCTATCTCTAGCTATCTTTCATTTTTCCCCTGAATTGTGTCTCCACCCCCAATGCCCTATTTCCTATGTTGAACTGTTAATCCCCGGTATCTCAGAATGTGACTATATTTGGAGATAAGTCCTTTAAAGAGCTGATTAGGGGGAAATGAGGTCATATGGGCGGGCCCTAATCCAAAATGGCTGTCGTCCTTCTGCTCCTGACCAAGGGGAGTCTAAGTCAGTCAGCCCAACTCGGGTCTAGTGTTGGCAGAATCTAGTTCTTCGGTCATCAACCCTGGTATTTTCATCTTCAAATTGGACCTATCCTTCAGACTAGGCCAAGAAAAGTCGTGGAATACACCATATATTTGTGACTTTCATAGATAAAAATGCAGCTTTGTGAGCTTGTCTGTGAACAGTGTGTGAATTTCAGAACCTGGGTCCATATCATCATCATCTAAAAGGATGAGCTTTAAGAGTTCCCAGTAACGGTGTCAAAATGCCTGCTTTATCCTATTTTCCCATCTTATTTAATTTTTATATCCATCAAGATTTAAAGGCATGGGGGCACCTGGGTGGCTCAGTTGGTTAAGTGGCCGACTTCGGCTCAGGTCATGATCTCACCGTCTGTGAGTTCGAGCTCTGAGCCGGGCTCTGTGCTGACGAGCTCTGAGCCGGGCTCTGTGCTGACGGCTCAGAGCCTGGAGCCTGCTTCAGATTCTGTATCTCCCTCTCTCTCTGCCCTTCCCCTGCTCATACTCTGTCTCTAGGTCTCTCAAAAATAAATAAACGTTAAAAAATTTTTTTTTAAAGATTTAAAGGCATGAAATGCATTCTTCAAGAGAAAACTATGGAAGTCTTATTTATGTATATATATGTATTTGTGTATCTCGAATGAGGATCGAATTCATCCACTGGTGAGCACCGTGTGCTAGAGATGGAGGAGATAACAGATAACAGAGCACTCAGGATTCAAAAAGTCTAGGACTGACTCGGGGAGATAAATGGGGGCTGGGCATTTAGCTTATAGTTTTTATGGGAAAAACTGAGTTAGCAGAACTCAGACTATAAAGTGAACCCATGAGAATCCATAAATATTTGATGGTTTTATTTCTCACTCCGTCCAGAAAAGATTTGAGGTGGTTTAAGAGTTTTATTGACATTAAAAAAAACACCCAGTAAAGTAATATATTCACAAATAAAAAAATCAATAAAATGTTATTATACATTAGATTAACAATAATGGATATTTTACATTTGAACACAGGACCCCCCCCCCCCAATCTGAAAGTAGAGCTTTCCTATGAAACCTTTCATAAGCCAAAAGGGTGTAAAGCAAACAAGCAATTACCATTAACTTCTACAGAAAAAGCTGTGGGTGTTTCTAGGCCTCTCTTAGGTTTTTCTGATTCCTGAAGCCATGTCTTGCTAAGGAGTGCACAAAGAAAATCCAGGTAAAGCATGGAAGCTCGCAGACTTCAAAGCTATGAGGGCTGGCTGCTGAGATGCTCAGTGTTTCCTAGGGAAGGAGCTTGGCGACACCAGTCTTGCTGCTGGGGGTTTGCACCGCCTCTGTCGTGGCTCCTTGCAAAACAAATCCCGAATGCTATTTTTGCTTTCTGCTTGTTTTGGGGGGGCAGGGGGGTAAAAGCAAAAAACCTCCTTGGATTTCTTTCAGTTAGTGAAAACAGGTACTAGAGTAAGTCTTTTGTAAAAGCCAAGTGGCATTATGTGAAATTTTGAAAGGCAGGGGACACCTATCTGTATCTGTCTCACTGTGGCAGAATGATTCATAAAATACGAAGCCTTTTTATGAGCTCAGGCACAACAAAGATAGATAACAAATGTTTTTGGCTTAGAAACTCGAAAGGGATAATGCAGAACAAGTGCAAAAGAGAAAAGTTGGGCGGAGTGGATATCATCGTAGGGTCGCCAGTGGCCCCTCTTCTGGGCTCAGGACTAGTCTTTGAGCTCCTGGAAACAGTAGTTACCTCACCGAGGGGTCCCTGTCTGGACATTGCCCTCCACCACAGAAGACTGCTTCCCCTGAGATTATGCCTTCCCCCCAACCCCAAGAAGTGGCTTGTGGCCAGTGACTGGCTGATGTGGAGATACACAAGCCCCGCCTCCTTGTCTCAGGTTTGGGCTGACGGTGAAGGGCTGTCCCCGTGCCCCTTGGGACAGGCTGAAGCTGCAGTTTCCAATGCACTGGTGGTCAGCTTCTTTTCCAGCCTCAAGTCTTGCCTTCCCCACTTCTGGCAATTAGCTAGGACAGAGAGAAAGATCTTGTCCCAAGGAACAGTCTAGGGCTCAAGGCAGGACCATGAGACCCACTATCAAAGGATACAACAGGGACAGTTGATGAACCAGCTGTGGTTCATGGGTTTTTACCATGGAGAGTGTGGTAGGCAGAGTTCCAGGTTTGCCACCCCTGACCTCGGCCCCTGAGAGACACGGATCTTCTCCTACTTATTTAAACACCCATCTAGGAACTGCTGTGTTGGCGCTTTACAGATAAAATTAAGTTCCCGGATCAGTTGGTGTCAAGATAGGGAGATTATCTGAAGGCCAGGACGCTATCTTATCACATGAACTCTTCTTTTTCCATCGGGTTACAGGAGAGGAAGTCAGAAATTTGAAGCATGAGGATTTAACGTGCTCTTGCTGGCTGGAAGGTGGAGAGGCATCTGTGGCAAGGACATGGATGACATCTAGATGCTGAGAGCCCCTCCCAGCTAACAGCCAGCAAGGAAGCCAAGACCTTGGTCCCACAACCATGAGGACTTGAATTCTGCCAAAATCAAGAATGAGCTTAGAAGTGAATTTTCCCTAGAGCCTCCAGACAGGAAGTTTGCCTGGTCAATATCTTGATTTCAGCCTTGCCCTGAGCAGAGGAGCAGCCATGCCATGCAGGACTTTTGACATATAGATCTGTGAGCTAATAAGTGAGTGTTGCTTTAAGTCACTAAGTTTGTGGCAGCTTGTTATATAGGCAGTCACAGAAAACTAATACAGGGAGACAATGCAACGGGAGGGTCTCAGGATAGTCTCTTCCCTACTGACACAAAACTGCGTTAAGTGGGTCCATTTGATGGCATCAGCTCCTGTGAGAAAGGAGATGGGGGCGGTTCTCTAAATATAATTAGCCTGCATTCAAAAAAAGGGGAACAGGAGGCCTTAATGGACTTCAGCAGGTAGGGACGGGGGACATGAAACAATCTCACTGGGTTTGGTTAAATTTATCTGAGACTAGATTGAGCTTGCAAAAAGAGATAGAATGAAGACTCAAGTTAAAAATCGTGTGAGATCTAAAACCATAAAAGTCCTAAAGAAGACATAGGCAGTAGTCTCTTGGACATCAGCCTTACCAACATATTTATGGATCTGTCTTCTCAGGCAAGGGGAACAAAAGCAAAATTAGACTAGTGAGACTACGCCAGAATAAAAAGGTGTAGCACAGCAAAGGAAATCGTCAACAAAGCAAAAAGGCAACCTACGGAGTGGGAGAAGATATTTGCAGGTGAGATACCGGATGGGGAGTTAATATCCAGAATATACAAAGAATTTCTACAACTCAAAACCAAAGGAACAAACAATCGGATTTAAAAATGCACAGAGGATATGAATAGACATTTTTCCAGAGAAGACATCCAGATGGCCAGTAGACACATGAAGAGATGCTCAACGTTACTCATCATCAGGGAAATGCAAATCAAAACCATAATATCACCTTACCGCTGTCAGAATGGCTAGTATCAAAAAGACAAGAAGCAGTAAGTGTTGGCGGGGATGTGGAGAAGGGGAATGCTTGTGACCTATTGGTGGGAACGCAAGTTGGTGTAGCCACTGTGGGAATCAGGATAGAGGTTACTCAAAAATTTAAAAATACAATATGATTTAACAATTCCATTATTTGGTATTTACCCAAAGAAAATGAACATACTAATATGAAAAGATATATGCACCCCTATGTTTATTGCAGCATTGTTTAAATAACTAAGATATGGAAGCAACGCAAGTGTCCATTGATAGAGAAATGGATAAAGAAGGTGTGGTATCTACATGATGGGATATTATTCATCCATAAAAAGAATAAGATCTTGCCATTTGCAACAACATGGATGGACCTAGGGGATATTAAGCTAAATGAAATAAGTCAGACAGGGAAAGACAAATACTATACGATTTCACTTATATGCGGAATCTAAAAAACAAAACAAATGAAGAAACAAACAAAAAAACCAAACCGACTCTTACATTCAGAGAACAAACTGGTGGTTGCCATGGTGGGGGAGCAGGGGATGGGTGAAATAGATCAAGGGGAGTAGGAGGTACAAACTTCCAGTTAGAAAACAAATAAGTCATGGAGATGGAAAATACAGCCTAGGGACCAGAGTCAATAATATGGTAACGACATTGTATGGAGGCAGATGGTGACCGCACTACCATGGTGAGCACTAATGCATAGAATTATCCAATCACTAAGTTGTACACTTCAAACTAATATAACATTGTATGTCAACTATACTTCAATAATAAATAAATAAAAGATTAATAGAGGCACCTGGGTAGCTCAGTTGGTTAAGCGGCCGACTTCAGCTCAGGTCATGATCTCGTGGTCTGTGAGTTCAGGCCCTGCGTCGGGCTCTGTGCTGACAGCTCAGAGCCTGGAGCCTGCTTCGGATTCTGTGTCTCCCTCTCTCTCTACTCCTCCCCTGCTCACAAAAATAAATAAACGTTAAAAAAAAAAGAAGAAGAATTAGTAAAATGAAGTTACATTTTTACACTTCTGAGTCTATGATATGCGAAAATTTACATTCACTGTTATTTGCATTTGGTTGTTAAAAGTGTTTAAGACTTTTGTCTTGTCGGAAGCTACTCACATGCTAAGGAAGCATTTTCCCTGCTCCTGGAGCTTCACTGAAATAGGGATTAAAAGACTTTAAGAGAAACATCTACCAAATGCAACATACAATCTTTATATGGATCCTGATTCAAACACACTTTAAAGAAAAACTTATGAGATAGTGGGGAATTGGAACCCTGGTTGAATAGTTTATAATGTTAAGAAAAATTATTGTTAATTTTCAAAGGTGTAATAATGGCTATATACAAACACGGATATATACACACATAATGAAAGATTTATGGGTGAAATAATATAATGTTTGGGATTTGCCTCCAAATGATCTGGTGTGGGGCTGGGGGATTGCTAGGTTCACAGAACACACAACTTTGATCAAGAGTTGAATTTGGGGTGATGGGCACATGGAGGCTCATCACATTTGTTCATTATGACAAAATACTTACTCTTTTTTGTTGTGTGTATTTGAAACTTTTCATTAAAAAGAAAAGAAGACTGGAGTGCCTAGGTGGCTCAGTCGGTTAAGTGCCTGACTTCCACTCAGGTCATGATCTTGCGGTTTGTGAGTTCCAGCCCCTCATGCGGCTTTCTACTGTCGGCACGGAGCCCTCTTTGGATTTTCTGCCTTCCTCTTTCATTGCCCCTCCCCTGCTTGTGCCCCCTCCCTCTCTCTCTCTCTCTCTCTCTCTCAAAAATAAACATACAAACAGAAAAAAGAAAAAAAAAAGAAAAGGAAAGAAGCCCACTTTGGTTCCACTCTGGTTTTGATGACCGACACGGCAGGCAGGCCACGTCCTGCTGGGTACAGGGCTTCTGAGAGGGCTACCTCTTTGCCAAGCAGGAGCTGATCCAGGTAGAGAAGCCTTTCTCTTGCTCCCTTCATTCTTCTCAAGGCTTCTTGGCAGAAGTCCTACTGTTCTTCTTTTATATCGTCTCTCTTTTCTATTTCTGAACTCTATTTCATGCTTTTCCTAATTATTCCCAACAAAGAGAAACTTGAAATTCACATATGCTGCCACCGAACATTTTGTTGCTGAAAGGGCATACAGAAATAGCCCAAAGAGCAGAGTCTGTGGCAGAGAAAGCATCTGGGGAAAGATTTCTGCCTTGTTTTTCTTTAAAATAAGGTTTTTAGCATAGGCCTCAGAAAAACATAGTGAACCACGTTTCATTTTTCTGTTAATTGCGTTTGAGCTGAGAAACAGAAGTAAAAAAGCATTTCTTCTTTTTTTTTTAACAAGAAGTTTATTCAGACAACAAGATGCATATCTTGAAAGGAAACTATCTAGGAATTCTTTTAGAGTAATTTATCTCTAATAAACTTAAAGTCAGTTTGCCCCACGTATAACAGCTACATACAAAAAAGTTGTAAAAGTATCCTTGGTTCTATAATGAGAAATGAAAAACATTAAAATTCTCCAATTGAACAGTGTATAGAAGAACTTTTATATTGTTTCTTTGTTGTCGTTGTTAAAGAGTGAAAACAAAACAACTTACTGGAATACAAAGATAAGAGCTGAATGAGCATTCCATGAATGGGGAAAGGGTGTATTTTCACCCTTTGGAGAAAGGCAGTATTTTTCTCCATCCCATCTCCACTGTCAAAACATACCACTGTCCTTTTATTTAAAAATAACAACAACAAAAGCCAGTATGCTTGTGCACGCACACCGATTATTTTCTGTACAACAAAAGAATAGGGAGAGGGGAAGTGAAAGAACAGGGAGAACTATACCATAGTAGTCAGGATCTGGCGGAACTAAATTGTTACATTCTAACTGAGAATGTCTTCTTGGTGTGGAGGAGCAGAGTTCTGGAGTGAAATAGCCGATTCCCTTTCTGGTAGACACCTCCCATCTGCTGCTAGGACACACCAACTGTATCTTCCTCATCCATTTCCAACTGTGCAGGTGTGTCTGTTTCATGGATTGGCTACCCATCAAGTTGGAATCTGATCTGCCTCATTGACAAACCCTGTCATTCACAATAGGCTCTCATCAGTTTACTAAGTAGTGTGTGCCTCTTAATCTTACACTGCACTACCTGCCCCGCCACCTTCAAATTAGTGATCATGGTTCTTGGTCGTGACTCATTCCTTGGGTTCTTCATTGGCCGTGGTGAGCCCCAGGGTCTCCTCAGCTGCTGCTTCACAAAGAAGGTACCAGGCTGGCACTGAACAAGCACCTAGCAGCCCCAGGAACAGCAGAAGGTGGAGGGGCCAGCGGTCAAAAAGCATTTTCTGAAATAAAAAATTAGTCTCTTGGAGGCATATATTTATTTTGTTAAAATCTACGAGACCAGGGAAGGGGAAGATTTTTATTATGGGATTTATTTCCAGTTGATTGTGAAATAGCTGAGACTTAGCTGGAGAAGTCTGAAACTCCCAGGTAACTGACATTCCTGTATAAGATAAAGGTCTTAGCAGGGAAGGGCTTCTCAATACAGGCGAAAGAGCAAGAAATGCTCATTTACAGCAGCATTAAAAGAGAATAAAAGACTTGAGAATGACTTTAACAAAACAAAACATCTCCTTGGAAAACTACAAAACATTGTCGAAGGAAATTAAGGAAGATCTAAATAAATGAGAAGATATCTCAGGTTCAAGGATCTGAGGACTTAATATACTGTCAAGATGTCAGCACTCCCAGAAGTGATCCACAGAGTTATTCGCTGCTACCCCCATAAAATTCCAGCTGGGTTCTTTGCAGATATTCACAAAATTATCCTAAAATTCATATGGAAACAGAAGCGACTCAGAAGAGCCAGAATATTCTTGAAAAAGAAGAACAAAATGAGAGGACTCACTTCTTGAAACAAAAACCAATTTTAAAGCTACAGTGATCAAGACAATGTGTTACCAGCAAAAAGACAGACACATAGTTCAAAGGAACAGGATTCAGGGTCCAGAAATAAACCTTTACACTTGCAGCTAATTGATTTTCAATGGGGTCCAAGGCCATTCAGTGGAGAAAAGAATAGTCTTTTCAGTAAATGGTTCTTGGATAACCAGATATTCACATGTAAAAAGAATGAAATTAGATGATCTACCATACACCATATACAAAAATTAACTCCAAATGGATCAAAAACCTAATTTAAAACTATAACAGTCTTTAGAAAAAAACATAGTGTGAATCCTTGTGATTTTGGATTAGGTAATGATTTCTTACATATGACACGAGAAGCATAAGCAATTGAAGAAAACATTGACAAACTGAACTTGATCAAAATTAAAAACTTTTGTGATTCAAAGGACACCATCAAGAGAAGTAAAAAAAGAAGACAACCTATAGAATGGGAGAATATTTGTAAATCACATTTCTGGTAAAGGATTGATACCTAGAGTTTATAAAGCACTATTACAACTCAATAGTAAGAAGACATATAACCCAATTGAAAAACAGGCATAGGATCAGAGTAGACAGTCTCCAAAGAAGATATGTAAATAACCAAAAAGCACATGAAAAGATGTTTCAACACAATTAGCCATCAGGGAAATGCAACTCAAAACCACATGGGATACACTTCACTCACACTAAGATAGCTATAATCACAAAGACAGATAATAAAAAGTGGTGGCAAAGATATGGAGAATTAGTACCCTCCAATACTGTTAACGGGAATGTAAAATAATGCAGTTCCCATAGAAAATAGGTTGGCATTTCCTCAAATGCTGAAACATAGAGTCACCACATGACCTCGCAATTCTACTCCTAGGTATATACCCAAGAGAAATGAAAACATATATCTATACAAAAAGTGTACCTGAATGTTTGTAGTAGTCTGGGGGCTGGGTGACCACTTCTAAAATGGCTTTGTCAGAGGGCAGGCTATTGGTTGACAGTTCAGCTGGGTCTGGGGTCCTGAGAACTTGAGTCTCTGTTCATGAACTCCTCCATGGGCTGTTCTGCTTCCTCAAGTCGTGATGACTCGGTTCCAAGAAGGAGAGGGAACATCCCAAGAGACAAGAAGTAAAAGCTGCCAGTTTCTTAGGGACTGGGTCTAGCAACTGGTACCATTACCTCTGTGGCGTTTTATTGGTTGAGCAGTCACAGAGCCTACATTCAAGAGTAGGAGACACTGATCTCAACTCTCGATGAAGAGAGTGTTAAAATTTTGATGACATGTTTTATAACTGTCACATCCCATAGTGATTTCCAGAGCTGAGATGTGAATCCAGGAATGTCTGAACCATAGAGTTCAAAGTCTTAAAAATTCTGATTTACATTTCAAATAGAAAGGGTGAGAGACCCTGGCATGGAAGAGTGGGAAAGCTATTTAAAATATTTTTAGTTGGGGGCGTTTGGCTGGCTCAGTTGGAGGAGCATGTGACTCTTGATCTTTGGGTCGTGAGATCAAGCCCCATGTTGGGTGTAGAGATTACTTAAATAAATAAAACTTAAAAAAATTTTTTTTAGTTGGTTTTAGGAGGGGTGTTGTTGTTGCTGTATTACCCTGCTCATAATCATGACCATTTTGAATAAAACTATTTGCAATATTTATGGCAAATTTCAGTGATGTCATTTTAATGTTGAATTTCTGAAGGTGGGAAGGTCACTTATATTAGAGATGAGGCAATTAAAAGAACCAAGAGAAGAAGGGCTTGTTTCCCTTTTAGCAACAGATCTGAAGACAGGACTCACCATGAACAGAAAGAGCTCTGTCTATGCTTTGGTTTTGAAGGAGAAGAACGGTTTCTTTATAGTGGGCATGTCTTAACTCAACACCATGTTACTCAGCTGGGCTTTAATCCTGGGGCTACAATCAAACCATTCAAAACCCTATCATTATACCTGACAGATGGGGCATGTGTCAGCATGATTCAGACCTGGTAGCTCATCAAAATGGGAAGTCAGGGCTTTGTTCAACTGTTGGTTTTAAGATGCAAATAGAATCCAGCCCCTTTCGTATTTTATTCGGTCATTGTTCCCCACAGGTTTTCCCCAGAGGACAGAGAAATTCCAGCCATTGCCCTCATTTGCTTTGAGGATCCTGATTTTGATACCACTACAGATGAAGATTTGCATAAATGACAGCTGCTAAAAGCTGGCTTGTGTGAATATGACATTGTAAATAGGATCTTGGTGCCTGGATAATATGAGGTGCTTGGGTGTGAAATTGACATAACAATGTGAGGTGTGGGAGCATCACTACCAAAACAATGCACTTGAGTAGGTCCAGGGGTACTCCTCAACAAGGAGAAAATAGTCATTTTTGCTAACCATTGAGTTTATTTCCCAGAGGAAGACATCCTTACTGGGATTCCCAAGAGCTGCTATCCTGGGCCACACTGGGATGAGCTCACATGCAGCTTGGTATCTGCTAGGATGCTGCCTCTGGCAGCTTGGTATCTGCTAGGCGGTATCTGCTAGGATGCTGCCTCTGGGGTCCTAGTTCTCGGACTGGTCCACTGAAAGGGCTTTGTGAAGATAATTCACAGGAGCAGAGTGCAGTCTTGGAAGAAGGACAACTGTTTAAACAGACAGTTCTACTAAAAGAAGGCAAGAAAGCTGCTTCATAGGCTGACTTCCTGTGAGTTGTCTCCTTAGGACTAGGAAGGATGAGGAAACTGGCATAGGATGGAGTGATCAGAGGGCCTGGAGAAAAGTTGTTTCTTTCTGCTGTGTCCTGCCCTGAGTGCTCAAGGAACTACCAACAACATTCCCAGAATCTTTGCCTGGTGGGGCCAATAAGCCATTTGCTGCTGCCTTGCAGAGGCTGGAACCCTTCCATCCCTAATGGACCAGAAGCCATTAGCGCCATCGATCGCTGGCCAGGATGCTGCTCCAGCTCCTCCCTGGGAGATTTACGGTCTCGGTGCTGAGACAGGAGCACTGATGGACTGTCTTCCCAAGATGTGGTCCAGGCTGTGCTAGAATTCTTTCAGCATGAGCCCTTAATCAGGAGCATAGACCCAAGAGGTTGAAGAATTATTAAAAGTTGGGCAGAATTTAAGGCTGACAATTTGACATCAGTGATGGTCTGAGGCTGCATACTTCAAAAGCAACCGAGAGGGTTAAGAGAAAAAAGCTGGTGAGATGGGAGCCATTGGAAGAACAAGGTGTTGGTTGAGTGGCTCAGCTCTGGGAAAGACAGAGTCAGGAGTAAAGGTTTAAAGCCCCTGCGAATTTCATCTCCTCTCTGTGGCCTTTGCCTTCCCCACTTCTTCCAGCTGAGGGTTTGCCTGTCACCTCCAGTCAACCCTGTGGACTTTCTGCATCAGTCCTCGAACTGGACAGAGCACTGCAGCAGCAACTTCACCTCACCTGCAGGGGATTTAGAGATCAGAGATTCCCTTGGGGCGCTGGCGGCAGGGGGCTATTGGCTACAGAGTACCAATTCTTTTTAAGAATAATCCTTGTGGTGGGGTGCCTGGTTGGCTCAGTCAGTTGAGCGTCTGACTTCCGCTCAGGACATGATCTCTCAGCTCGAGCCTCATATCGAGCTCCCTGCTGTCAGCCTGTCAGCTCAGAGCCCACTTTGGATCCTGGGTCCCCCTCTCTTTGCCCCTCCCCCACTTACACATGTGTATTCTCTGTCTCCCTCTCTCTCAAAAAATAAATAAAAGGTTAAAATATCCTTGTGAAAGACAATACCTAACATAAAATTTACTGTTTTAATTAACCGCTTTTGGGTGTGCAGGTCAGTGGTATTAAAAAAAATATTTACTTATTTATTTATTTAGAAGGGCAGAGAGAGAGAGGGAGAGAGATAATCCCCAGCCCAGTCCTGAGCCCAACATGGGGCTCGATCTCACAAACTGTGAGATCATGACCTGGGTGGAAATTAAGAGTCAGATGCTTAACTGATTGAGCCACCCGGGTGCCCCTCCGTGGTATTAAGAACACACACATTATTGTACATCCATCTCTACAAATTTTTCATCTTCCTAAACAGAAACTTTGAACCCATGGAACGATAACCCCCCACTTACCATCTCCTTCCAGGCCTTGGTAACCACCATTCTATTTTCTGTATCTATGAATATGATTACTCTAGGTGCCTCACGTAGATGGATTCATACACTATTTGACCTTTTTATGACTTGCTTGTTTCACTTAGCATCAAGGTTCATCATGTTGTAGCATGTGTCAGAATTTCCCTCCTTGTGAAGGCCGAATAATATTCTATTGTGTGTTACACCACATTTTATCTGTTCATCTATCGGTGGACATTCAGGTTGTCTCCACCTTTTGGATTGGGAATCATGCTGCTATGAACATGTGTGCACAAATATCTTGAGTCCCTGTTTTCAACTCTCTTGGGTTTATACCCAAAAGTGGAATGAATGAATCAGACGGTAATCCTATGTCTAATATTTTGAGGGTTTGTTATACTGTTTTCTACAGCAGCAATGCACCAGGGTCCTAATTTCTCCTTGTTACCACTTGTTATTTTCTATCCCCCCCCCCAATGACAGCCATTCTAATGGGTGTGAAGTGGTATCTCATTATGGTTTTGATTTGCATTTCCCTAATGGCTCATCCTGTTGAACATCATTTCATGTGCTTATTGGCCATGTGTATATCTTCTTTGCTGAAATGTTTAAGTCATTTGTCCATTAAAAAATTTTTTTCGGTCTTTGTGCTGTAGGAGTTCTTTATAGATGCTGGATATTAATCCTTTAAGAGACAGATGATTCGCAAATATTTTCTCCCATTCTATGAGCTGCCTTTCACTTTGTTGATAATGTCCTTTGTTTGATGAAGAAAGTTTTAAAATTTTGATGTAGTCTAACTTATCTATTATTTCTTTCGTTGCCTGTGCTTTTGGAATCATATCCAAGAAATCATAGCCAAATCCAATGTAATGAAGCTTTCCCCTATATTTTCCTCTAAAAGTTTAATACTCTTAGCTCTTTTGTTTAGGTCTTTGATCCACTTTGAATTATTATTTTTTAAATAATATAAGAAAAGGGGTCAAATTTCATTCTTTTACGTGTAAATATCTAGTTTTCCCAACACTATTTGTTGAAAAGACTGGCAGTGCCCTTTCTCTTCTGACTTTCGTAGATTCTGCTCCCCCAAACCTTTCAGATTCCATGTAGGTCTAGGTAGATTTAAATGTCCCTGTCACAAGCCTGACTGTGTTTTTAATCTTTTAATCTTTGGAATCCACTCCCTGTATTCAAAATAGTCAAATGTAGACAGGAGTTAAACAGGATTTAGGTCATCTGGTTAGTACATATGGTAAAATTAGCATGCAGTCCAAGTTAGCCTTGAAAATCTTTGTAACATCCTAAAATTACATCGAGTGACACACCTCAGTAATCAATCACAGTTGGTTTCCCTTCTATGTTAAAACGGACAGCTTTTTGACAGTGGGTGGGGTTTGAGCATCAGATGCAGTGATTGGCCTGCATTTAGGGACATTTTTATGAAAATTATGAATCTATACCAATAAAATCACATCCACAATATCTAGATGTTCATAAGGTGTACTGTCCCAAGCATAGAGATTGTCTATGGGACAAAGTCCCCGCTTCTCACTCACTGCTCATTCCAAGAACATGTCCACTGGGTGAGGTGCTGCCGGCACTAATGCATTGTACTTTCTCTTACTCTCTGCAGATTGCAAAAGGTTTAACTTGCATAAATTAAAAGGCATATTGTATGGCTCCACTATGGGCCACAGTCAGCTGGGCATCTAGCTTGTTCGTGGGTTCCAAAATCACTCCTCGTCTACCTTCACCTTGCTCCCCTTTGCACTTCATTGGCTGGGAGTACCTTGGCCTCCTGATCTCAGTGTGGCTTTGTCCTTGATTCCGCTCCTGGATTAAAACTGCCCCCTGTAATTTGGCTTTTGGATGGCTGGAAATCCTTAGTTCTTGGATTGTTGTTTGTTGAAGGTTGGTTTGCTTTTGAATTAACTTCTCAACTTGGACTGCTAGACTGTGGGGCTCAGGTTCACAACTGAAGGGCCTGCCCTTCCTCTGTCCCTATGTGTGCCAGGCCACTGCCCAGCAAGGGCTTTTTTACGCACCCCCCCTCTCTCCAGTAGAGAGAGAGAGATCAGACACTGAGGGCTCTCAGTCTTCTGGAATCTCTTTCCCAGACTGGCCCTGGCTGCAGCTTGGAATCTCTGGGCTGGGGCTGGGCTCTTCTTTCCATTGGACATCCTAGACCTTGCTGAGGGAGGAAGGAAACTTTTCATACCACTTCAGAAATATCATCTGGGAGCTAGGTGGTCATTGTGGACCCTGGAGCCACAGAGTCACTTTCTCTGGACACTCTATCACTCTGAATTTCTGAAAAATGTCTTGTCAATTCTAATCTCCCTTTACTCTTGATTTATCTCAATGTGTTCACTAGTTAAAGGTCACTGTTGGCTCATTAGGGTAGACTCTCTGGTCTACCTAGGATGTGATTGCCTTTCCCAGTGCTGGCCACTGTCTTGAGGTTCTTTGGGTTGACTGACTCATTCTTTTGCTCACCCTGAGGGGGAGATCTTCTGTGGTGCTCTCACCACTGATTCATGGTAGGAAACCAAACAGAACAAACCAAATCATAACAATATTTTCCACACTGAGGAGCTGTGGCTATTTCTACCAATGCCAAGAAACTGGACCTTCCATCCCAGATATGTCCAATTCCAGGGCTGGTGGGGAAGCTAAAGATACAGCAGATTGAAACAGAAGCTCCCACTCACCACGGTGTGAGTAGAATTGGGACACCTATGGTCCTTGCCCATCTCCAGCATCCACAGAGTTTCTGATAGAGTTTTTGAGCAGCCCAAGAAGTGCCATTCCATGAATATTTCCACGCATCATCTCTGTGCTTTAACCATACAATGGACAGAAAATGGCTCATCTTCACAACCCTTGGAGGGAGGGCATTAAAATCTCTGACTTGTGGTCAATGGAAACGGAGATCTGGATGGCTCAAGCAGCCTGCCCAGAGCCACATGGCTGGTGACTTGCAAACTCTGGACTGCCTGATTCCAGACCTCTTATTTTTAACACTTCACCACACAGGTGACCATCAAAATTCTGAAGAAGCTAAATCTCATCTTTGTTGCTTTCAGCTTCCCCCGCTCCTCCTATGCTCCATCATGAAACCACAATTCACTACAGTCTCTCATTTGATCCTGGGGTCTCAGGTGGAATTCTGAACTACAGTTCATTCCCAAATTTTTCTCCTCATTCTGAAATAATTGGCCCTGGGGTCATCCTAGTAGGTGTGGCGCTGGGCTGGGTAATTCATCATGTAAAATGGTTGCAATATTAATAAAGGGATAGTGACTCCACCTGTCTTCCTTTTTATCATATGTTTGCACTTTAATAGAACTCTAGCTCAGAGGACTGTTGGTAGGAATTTGAGGCATTGTAACAACCGTGGAATGGAAAACATTTTTGGATAGGCCTTGTCGGTATCCTGCAAATCTCAACACAACAGAAGCCCAAGCAGATAGGGTACCACAACGCTGACTGCCCCTTGGCAGGGAGGGGAAAGACACCATCTCCTTCCTGACTCCCTCTTCGTATGTGCTGTGATGAGATAGAAGGACTTTGTGGCCAGCACTCTAAGCACTTCGATGGGATGTATGAGATCAGAGACTTTGAAATCACCTTCAAGGAGCCAGACAGAAAAGCAGGCAATAAAGCAGTAGGAGATCAGCCTGAAGTAGACAGATGGGGTTAAATCCAAGGTCTGCCATTTGCCCCATGCAACCACTACCCACTCTGGGCCTTAGTTTCCTAAGACAGAGATAACAACACTTACTTCACAGGTCTACAAAGACTAAGGAAGTGCTCCATAGCTCCATATGATTAGTTATGTATGTCCTGGAAGAACACTCAGCAAATGACATCTCAAGAAGTGCAAAACATGGGGCACCTGGGAGTCTCAGTCAGTTGAGCGTCTGACTCTTGATTTTGGCTCAGGTCATGATCCCAGGGTCGTGGGATCAAGTCCTATGTCGGGCTCAGCAGTGGGCATGGAGCCTGCTTGAGATTCTTTCTCTCTCTCCCCCTCTCCTCCTCCTCCACTCGTGCTCTCTCTTTCTCTTAAAAACAAAAAAATAAAATTAAAAAAATAAAGAAGTGCAAAACACCACTGAACTGTACATCTAAAAATGGTTAAGGTGGTATATTTTATGTCATGTATATGCTATGGACTGAATAGTTGAGACCCCCAAATTCTTATGTTGAAATCCTGATCCTCAGTGTGAAGGTATTTGGAGGTGGGGCCTTTGGGAGGTAATTAGGTCATGAGGGTGTTGACCTTGTGCTGGGATTAGTACCCATATAAGAAGAGGCAGGAGACAGCTTGCACCCTCTCTGCTCTTCACCATGTGAACACACAGCAAGAAGACAGCCATCTGCAAACCAGGCAGAGACCCTCACTAGACAATGGATCGGCCAGACCTTGGGCTTAGACTTCCCAGCCTGCAGAATGTGAGAAATAAGTGTTTATTGTGTAAGCCACCCAGTCTGTGGCTTGTTTGTTATAGCAGCCTGAGCTGACTGAGACAGTATATTTTAACCACAATTTTTAAAGAGTGCAAAACGACACAGCACTGATCCATTGGCTCTGTTTCCTCATTCCTCCCAGATTAAGATGACACCTGATTCCTTCCCTCCTCATTCTTCCCCTATCACATGAAGGCCCAAAGTGGCAGTTCTGATGTAAACCATAGCAGAGTTGATGCAAAGAATGAGAATAATCCCTCTGTGGTCACTTTGATAGGGGTGCAACCTGGGCCTCCCCAAATGTCCACCAAGACCCAGACTGAGAGAGTCTGTCAGCCAGATTCCATCACTGGGCCACGTGGACTCACATGTGACAGCCGGCAGACAGCACTTCAGGGCCAGCAGGCTCTCCCTCACCAGGGCTCTGGTCACACTTGCCTCCTGGTAAAGAATGGATATAAGCTGTAGCAGGATATGGGCCCGGAGGCTACCAGACAGGTGACTACTGGTCAGGTGACTCTGACTGAGTCTCAACAGATGAGTCACCCCCCAGCCTCAAAGAAGGAAGATGGATTTGCAAAGAAAGAATGTAGATGACATCTTCTCCTGATGGAGGGAGACCCTCCCTGGGAGCACAGAACCTCAGAGCTGGACCACAGGGTCTCAGGAGGTGGCCGGAAGGCATTCAAGACCTCTCTCCTTATTGAAGTGCCTGGAAGGCACGGAGGGAATGGGAGGAGGCAGAGAGCTAGCAAGAAAGAGTGACAGGGCTTTAAGGGTGCTCAGTGATTTTATGAACAACCTGACAGTAGGCAGGAAGCGAGCACAGAAAGCCCAAAATACCCCTGGTGTGTGGAGGTCCCCAGGCGGGTGTGACTGTAGTCAAGGGAGCCTTCCATTCCCACCAGCAAGGGACCCTTTGAGAGGCTATTTCCAACATGCAGCAACATGTATGAATCTCAAAAGGATAATGTTGAACGGAAGAAGCTAGACAAATGGTGTGATTCCATTTACACGAAGTTCAAAGAGACAAATAAATCTAGGGTGGTGGAAAAATAAGCAGTTATATTCCGGCAAAAGAAAAGGGCTGCTGATGGTGGGTGGCTGGAAAGGGAACCAGGGAACATTCTGGGGTGATGGTTCTCTCTCTGGATTGGATGGTGATTACCAGGTTAAAAAAACTCAATGAACAGTACACTTAAAATCTATGCATTTTACTTACTTAAATTAGACCCCAATAAAATGAACTAATAAAGACATGCCATTATGTCCAAGTGTACAAAGCCTTATGCTAGATGTCTATAGTCCACAGACATAAATCCAATGAGAACCTGCTCTAAGGAAGCATAGAGCAGATAGTAGTATAGATCAGACAAAAGATATAGAGAAACAAGAAACCCAGTGATAATGTCCTTAGAGGGGTAGGTACAAAGGGACACCAGATGCTAGAGAGAGCTGGACAACTTCCGGCTGGAAGAACTACTTTAGGTTTCATAGAGGAGGCAGCGTTTGAGCTGGACAAGACCCTTCCAGGTAGAAGAAACAGCAGAATATGGGGCACCTGGGGGCTTAGTTGGTTAAGCATCTGATTCAGCTCAAGTGTGATCTCTCGGTTTGTGGTTCAAGCCCCACATCCGGTTCCGTGCTGACACTGTGGAGCCTGCCTGAGATTCTCTCTCTCCCTCTGTCTTTCTCTGCTCCTCTTCTGCTTGTTCTCTCTCTCTCAAAATAAATAAATAAGCATTTTTAAAAAAGAAGAAGAAACAGCAGAATAAAGGCTGAATGAGAGTACGTCTAGGAAGCAGTACATGGTTCCAGTTGGTAGAGGTGCCGATTGTGAGAAGAGAACAGTGGGAGAAAAGGTTAGAAAACAGGTAGGATCCATCTACACGGGGTCTTGAATGTCAGCAGGAAGAGTCTGGATTTACTAGTAGGCAGTAAATCAAGTGGGGATGTGGTACTGGTGTTGGGTCCTCGGATCGTCCCCCAAAGAGCATGAGACACGTATGCAAAGGCAAGAGCATTTATTGAGATTCCAGCATGCTGGAATCAGCCACTCCGTAAAATGGCGACCAGGAGAGGAGCCCGCAGGCTCCTTTTAAGCACATTTCCAAGGCGGGAAACAAGTGTCTCTAACTTGCAAGGCGGGGAAACAGGTGTCTCTATTTGGGGGGGTACGGGTGCTCTAAGGATTGGTCCAAGCTGGTCTGGTGAGGGTTGGAGCCTGATTAATTGGTCTGGGCTGGCCTGGTGAGGGGTGGAGCCTGATTAATTGGTCTGGGCTGGTCTGGTGAGGGGTGGAACCTGATTTATTGGTCCATCTTCTACTTCCTAGTCTTTTGGAGCAGGAAGCATTTTAGGGCCGCCCTTTGCCCCTTAGGCCCAGGACCTTTCACTGTTGTAATATATAGGTTAGACCCAGGGAGGTGAAGGGGGAGCCTTCAGGGTGAGACCTGGTCTATAGCCATCTGGTGTCTGCTATCCAATGAGCGACCCATGACCTGTAGCACCAGTAGGTGCTGTCTGACCTGAGTTTGTTAGACAGGCAGACTGCTCAGTGGATTCCGCTTAGGGAATCAGAATCTGCATTTTAACAAGATCCCCTGGGGAGTTCGTGTGCACATCAAAGTTTAAAAAACACTGGTCTATAGATTAGATAATGGAATAGCCAGTCTTGTGTGGAGGCAGGGGGTTCTGAATCAGTCCTTTGTTGCCTGAAATCCTGAGCACAAAGGGGGAATGTATGTAGATGATGGATCTTTGCACTGTTGCCTGACGGGATTGGAAGGACTTTCATTTCTGGAGCCTGAGGGGGAGCAAACCGAACTCAGGGTAAGGCAGGGGTAAAATATCCAAAGCAGAAGTGCTGTTGCTTCTCCATTTCACACTGACATCTTACAGTAAAGACCTCTGTGGGTTAGTAATGGTAGAATCAATATTCTCGACTGCAGAGAGTGGAAGCCAGGATTACTCCATTTGAATAATTTATTATCCCCTAGCATTAGGAATTGAAGACTTGCCAATACCAAGTTCTTTAAAAGGTCATGGTCCCTTTCTATCATTTTCTTCCTGCCCTTTCAGGCCAGCCCTCTGTATGCTTTGCTAGACTTTGTCAGGATAATTCTAGTTTTTTTTTTTTTTTTCTTTCTTCTTCTCCTTCTCCTCCTTCTCCTTCTTCTTCTACAACCTACTTTGTCTATGGTGAATTTTGTCTGTTTACAAGAGCCGACTTTTGAGAAGTACTCTGTTTGGGTCCGAGCACAGTGAATATCCCGTAAATGAAGGCTACTGTTGCTGTGATCTCCTGTGTTTATCCAAACCCATCCTGTCTTATGGCTCATGTGCTTCAGTACCAGCCCTTGTCCCCTGACTTATCTGAGACTAGTATCTTGCCTGGCTCATTTCCCCATCAATTTATATCATGAAATATTTGGACACGAAGAAAAGTTGAAGGGATTTTAAGTAACCACCCGTCCACCAGACCACCTAGACTTGCTATGAATATTTGCTACCTTTGTTTTATCCCATATTTATCTATTTACCCATTCCTCTTTCCATTTATATTTTTGGGTGCACTTCTGTTTTTTTTTTTTTCTTTTGAGCTAAAATTAAACCTTGCTCAAATCTTGAAAGTTTTCACTTCTTGAGTTTTGGTGATTGCCTAAATCCGTGTAATGTAAGTTCCTACCTACCAAGGGACCAGAACATTCGCCCTTTCCTTGTTTGTTTCCAGCTCCTCCCTCATGAGAGGCACCACTGATCTGATCTTTTTCTAGCGTAAAATACTTTTATTTTTGACAGATACTTTTCTTCTTTATGTTTATGTTTTTTTTCTTTTTTCTTTTGTCTATTGTAGAATATCCTATAAATAGAATCATACAGTGTGTACACTAGTGCATGCTCCATTTTGGTCTGCCTTCTTATACTTAAAATGATGTTTTTGAGATTCATCTGCATTGTTTTGTCTATCAGTCACTCGTTCCGTTTTGTTGCTGAGAAGTATCACACTGTGAATATACTGCAATTTGTGTATCCATCACCATATTGATGGACACCTGGGAGTCCCCAGTGTTGGTTATTACAAATATGAGTATTCTTTTAGAAGTCTTTTTGTGGGCATATGTTTCATTTCACTTGGATAAATGCCTAGGATAGAATTGCTGAGCCATAGGGTAGGTGTATGTTTTAGTGTTTACACAAAACTGTCAGATACCACAACACACCCCCCAACAATATATGAGGTCTAGTTGCTTTACTGTTGGGGCTGGCATTTTTTAATTTTAGCCAGTGACTGAGTAGTAGTATCTTGTGGTTTTCATTATTTGTATCTCCCTGATGACTAATAGTATTGAGAGATTGTTTTCATGTGTTTTTTGTGAAACTTCTTTGTAAGATATCTAATCATATCTTTTGACCTTTTACAAGTTGGGTTGTCTTTTTATTATCGATGATAAGAGTTCTTTATTTATCCCAGACACTAGTATTTAGTTTTATGGCAATTTCATCTGAGCTTATGGCTTCCCTGTTCATTTTCTGAATGGTTACTTAATAAACAAAGGTTTTTAGTTTTGGTGAAGTCAAATTTCTTGATTTTTTTTCTTCTCATTTCTTTTAAACTGTTTTCTATTTCCTGTCTGAGGAATGTTTCCCTACTCCCAAAGTTATAAAGATGTATGTTTTCCCTTAAAAGCTTTTTTATATTTGCATTAACTTTTACATTTAGGTTTGTGGCCCATCCCAAGTAACATTTTCTGTATAATGGGGTGCAGGTATTAAAGTTTATTTTCTACACCATTTATGGAATGGCTCTCTTTTCTCTATTGTATTGCTTTGCAACAAAGCAAATAAACTTTTGCTTCTGGCCAAGATGGTGTGTGGGGACCATATTTATCATTGGGCCATAAAACACTAGAGATCTGGACAAAAATCTATGAAATAATGGCTTTGACACTGGACAACAGGCAACCCAGGAAGGTCATCCCTGGGAGAGGGGAGACTAGTGAGGTGGGTCCTTCCATGGCTGCGGCTGACCAACCAGAGAGTCTCCAAGTCACGGCGTGGGGAGGGAGACCCCCACTGGGCCTGGTGGACTCCCTCAGTGGGGGAGTCAGACAAGGGGGTTCAGGGAGATGAAGGCAGCAGAATTGCCAAGGTAGAATGCTAGAGAGGGGAAGAGGGCGCTCCACTTCTCTCCGGCTGTGAGTGAGGGGTGGAGGCCAGTGGGCCCAGTCAGTAGGTTGGCGTTTGCTGTTGCTCTGGCTACCTTCAGAACACTACCGCGCACTTTCATTCTCTGCCTCACTGGGCTGCTCTTACCTTGTGCCTCATGCAGGGCCTGTGGGGTCAGAGGGTTTCCTCCACCTGCTTCCGCGGTTCCTGCATGTCTGCCACGGAGGGGGCTTCTCTCCACACTTGTGCCCCCCTCCAGAAGACTGCTGTGGCTTGTTCCTCTGTGTTAGGCTTGTGTGGGGAGATGGGGGTTCTCAATTCTTCAGGTCCTTCCTCAGTGTTAGGTAAGGTCTCCTCCCTGGCCCCAACCTTTCTCATGATGCCTTGGCTTTGTGCAGCCTGTTGTCCAATATCAAAACCATTATTTCATAGATTTTTGTCCAGGTTTACAGCCCAATGGTACATGTGGTCCTCATTACACCATCTTGGCCAGAAGCAAAAGTTCATTTGATTTCTACAAAGGTTCCAAAGCAATACAATAGAAAAAGGTTGCATAAGAGTACAGACCACTGTCCCTTCTGTCTGGGGCTTCTGGTTACTCTAAACTGTGATACTTGGACCACATTTAAGAATTTGGTAACATTTGGGGCAACTAGGTGGCTCAGTTGGTTGAGTGTCTGACTCTTGATTTTAGTTCAGGTCTTGATCTCGGGGTCATGAGTTCAAGCCCTGTGTGGGCTCCACGCAGAGCATGAAGCCTATTAAAAACAAATTTGTTAACATTTGAGCTATTTTCTCCTACTTCTTCTCATGGCAGCCACGTGTTCTTTCATCTCTACCAAAGGCGAATCATCTGTGTGTCCTGTCTTTTCTCAACTTCTCGCCCTTCAAAATGATGTTCACCTCACGGTCTGGTGGCTCTACCTCTTCAATGAGCTCAAGCAAAATAACGATATTTTCAGAGTATTTGGGTTTTTCTCATCATTAGTGTGGAAGTCACCATCTCTCACTAAGCAAAGAGGCATTCTGCCTCGTTCATTTTAACAAACGTTTGTTGAGTGTCTTGCTTGCCCGGCTCTGCACATGGTCTTTGTCGTCTACAAGCTCAGCATCTAGTGCATCAGGCTAGCGGCATCACAACAGCACGTGTTCATTACCGGTATGCACAGAAGTCGTGGAAACTGAGAGGAGCCAGCACCCAGGCCTGCAGGGGCAGCTCTGGAAAGGTAAGCTGGTGCCAATGTCTCGTCAAACAGAAGAGCAGTGGTTTTCTGGTGGACAGAGGAGACAGGGATATCTTGGGCAGAGAATCACCAGTCCTGGTGGGATGTCAGACCATGGCTGTCCCCGTGGGTCCTGACCGTGATTTCCAAATGTGCTGCTGGCTGCTGGAGCTCCCTGACAGCACTATCTTAGAGCCAGGTGTCTCTTAGGTACCACCCAGTTACCTCAATTTTCTACCAGACAATAACCTGGTGCAATCATAAGCCTAGGCAAGTGGGCTCCCACTGTCCTGTCCCGTCTCCATTACAACACACTTAAGCACTACATGGTCCCTGTGCCTTACTCATGAACCCACCAGACCACAAGCTCTTCAAGGGCAGTGACAGTTTTCACATCTCTGCATGCCTGGCTTAGTTTGAGCTCAGAAAGTGATGGATGAACTAAAATCAGGTAATGTTCCTTTACGCCCTGTCAGTGGTCAGACCACCCTCTGGCTCCCGGGTCTGAACTGTACTCTTGCCAAAACATGTCTGGGAGGTGAACATACAGATTCTGGAGTCCATTTATTTATTTCTAACTGAAGACAGGGGACCGTCTCATTTCAGGCTGCCACTCCCTCCTGGAATTTGCAAGTCTGGTCTTTCCTAAATGTTAACTTTTAGGGAGCTAAATTATTCATCCATGCCTATAACCCACTGACATTTTGATCGCTGCATTCACTGTTTAAATTTTGAATGATCTCAGATTCTATTTGCGCCCGTCTCGGCATAGTGATAACGGCAAGAGGAGGGGAAGGAATCGCTTGTCCTGCCACACAGGCTCCAACTGTAATTCGACAGAGCAAGTAAGTTCCGCTTAAACCCAGGAAACAAGGAAGGCATCTGTTTTCAAATGTGACATTCTTTTCCTTGGGAAATGCTTGCCAGGATGTTTCGTTCCTGCCTTTTGCTTTCGCCTGTCTCCTTGCCTCTTCCCAGTGGAACGATATCATATTTTCCTAGAACACAGCTCAATCATGGGCACGTGGGATAAAAGGATGCCTTGAAATATACAACACGAAAGATTCTCTAGCTCGTAGTGAATTTGGGACGAGTTAGGATACTCAGGGGGAAATGTAAAGGATAGCTTCCATACACGAGCCGGTCAGTAATTACTCAGAAGTTTAAAATAAATAAAACTGCCCAGAACTGTAGTCAGACGTACATTCATAGTTTTGGTGGCAGAGCTGAGGCAGAAATGAAATCTGGGCAGGAGGAGGGGAAAGCTGAGAAGTGGCTTCCGGAAGTCAGGGTGAAGCTGGTTCTTGAAGGCTGAGTCAAAGCTGCTCGGGGAAGGCCTCCCAGAGGAAAACCAGCATGTGCTAAGGCACTGTGTTACCTACAGTCTCAGGTTCGATCCAAGCAATACTCACCAAATACCTATTTTCTTCATATCTCTCATTTCAGATATGCTGTGTTTTCCCCTTTGTTTCAAAATGAAACTACCCTACCACCTATAACCTGAGCTCTTTCCGGATGATAGGTTCATGTTCTCATCCCTTCTCTATTTAGTCTCTCCATCTCGTTTCTATTTGATTCTCATTCCTTTTGTGATTTGGTTTTGCATCTCTTCCCATAGTCCACCTGAAGTCCTCTTTCCCCTCTTAGGCCCTACGGCCACCCCTCCTGTCCCCTCCTGTCTGCAAGTGTGAGGCGAGCCAGCAATTGGGAAGTCTCCTTCTAGGAAGGATGTGGCCGAGTCTGCAGTAATCAGCAAATAATTGCACAGAGCTTTGATTACATTTTCATCACTACTATCCATTTAACAAACGTTTGTTGAATCCCTACTCTTGAGACATATGAACAGAAATCCTCATACATCTTATCAAATCATAGGTAATATGAAGTATTAGAAAAGATGGAAAGCACTATATGGTCCCAGCGGACTTCCCCCATTTAGGGAGCTCATGGAAACTTAACAAGAATGGTGATCTGGGGCAGATAAGGAGGGGTCTCAGGCTTCGAGGGGTCTGAAGGTCATCCAATTTGGATAACTTTTTAACCAAAAATAATTTTTTAGTTTATTTATTTATTTTGAGAGAAAGAGAGAGAGAAAGAAGGAGGGGGAGAGAGAGAGAGAGAGAGAGAGAGAGTACAGCAGGGGCAGAGAGAGAAGAAGAGAGAAAGAATCCCAGGCAGGCTCCAGGCTGTCAGCGCTGAGCCTGATATAGGGCTCGAATTCACAAACCATAGGATCGTGACCAGAGCCCAAATCAAGAGTCGGACGCTTAACCAACTGAGCCACTGAGTACCCCTAATCAAAAATATTTTAATTCTCTACTTTTACAAAAACGAGAACTGCCCATGTGAACACATTGCTAGAACCCCTCCCACGGTCTTAGTAGAAGCCTGTGTGAATACCAGTCCTGAAGCGTCAATCTCATTGGCTTCACAATAAATCGGCCTCTGGAGCTGATGTTTGAGTCAGGTTTTGAAGTTTGTCTAGGAGCTTGCCAGATGAAGAAAGAAGGCCATAACCCACTTGGCAAGGGCCACAGATGTGAAAATGTGTATCACAGCATTGATTGCGTGGGGTGGACTGATAGGGAGGACATCAGAGAAACCGCCCCGGGGTCAGAGAGAAGATGACCTTGGCCATACCCTATACGATATGCTTAACAGAACTTCACACACGAAAATAATACGATCAGATTGGTTTTCTCAGACAATAATAACTTGTCACTGGAAGTGCCTAAAACCCTTGATGCCTGATATCATCTAATACTGAGTCTGGAATTGCTATACTAAGGTTTCAATAAATGAATTAGAGCTACATGTTTTCATATAAATAGATCCTGAGAATATACAGTGAAGTGGATAAAGTAATTGCAGAACATTGGAACAGTATGGCATCATTGTGTAAAAAATGTATCAATTCTACAGGACCACACTGCATTCTGTTTATGGATGTACACACGGAAGGCTCTCAGGTCTCTAACTATATGTCCCCTAGGAGCAATGATTTGGTATTGGCTAATTAAGGGTTCGTGACAACTTTGTAGAACATAACTATTACCAAAAATGAGAATCGATGCAATTTATGCAATATATAAATGTTAACCATCCATCTTGAATAGTGTCCACATGAGTATTGTTCTGTTATTCTTCGTTATTGTCTATGGTTGGTTCAAAAAGAAAAGAAACGATTTGTAGTGTACACAGGATCATTTAAGAATTTTTCTTCCCTGTTACTGATATTAGCTTGATGTACACACGTAAAATTCTAGCATTAAAAAAATAAAAAGGAAGGGGGCAGGGGCTTCCTAATCAAGGTTTTCAAGGGAGAAGACTGCTAAGGCAATCTTGAGTACTACATAAATATCGGAAGGCTCGTTCTCGACTGCTGCATTAGCCTCAAATTGCACCGGGACTTCACTCACTTTAGATTTGCATGAGGCCATTTGAGCATTCCGATACATCTCAGTTGGTCAAACCTTACTTGTTGGTCTTTTTAACCCCCACACTGAGCAGAGAAGAGTCACATGGCAAGAGGGGACGAAGGTGCCCAGCCGGAGGAAGAGAGACGCCAGTCAGAATGAGGGTCCTTCCTGGAGCACATCCAAGCGTGGCCTTTGCAGTTTGAGGGGCACCCAGACATAGAACCAGTCCCTGCACACCTCTGAGCTGCTTAGATGGTTGCATTTTAAGTATTTGTTTTATACGGAAGCCAGGAGACTTGCTTTTCATTTTCAGAGGAAGAAGAAAGTGGTTCCATCTTTCTCTTTCCAAATCAGCCACTCTTTCTATTATTTGGTAGAGAATATAGGAAGTGAGTCGCCTTACATATGTATGGCTGTTTTGGCAACATATATGCACTGTAACTCTTGAGCCTGTTCTCAGTCTATTATAGCAACAAGACAGACATAAAACTTGCTTAGTTTTTTCTTGTTTTATATATTTTTCCCTAGACTCTTTTCAATCTTCAAAGAATAAATGAGTTGTCCGTTAAGCTGGGCAGTTTACCAAAATGCTGCTCTGAAACAGAATGAGCGTTGGTCGTTTTCCTAACGTTGCGTCAGGGAGGGCTTTGTGGGAAAGAGGACATATTTGGCTATCTTCTGGGATCCAGTGAGTGTTTGGATTTGCTCACTCAGCTTCTGTTTATGGTATTCAGTGTCTCCAGTGCTGCAGGAGTTAGCAGAAAATGTTCCTGACTCCTTAAGGGGCATGTACGTCTGGTGAGATAATTAGATGAAATAATTGTAGAATAAACTGAAGCCAGCGGTCCATGTGGCTGTAAGGTCTGCCATGCCGCTAGGACTTCGCCAGTGGACCCAGAATCTTCCTCTCCACCCTAACTCCTTCATGCAGCCAGTGTGTGTACATTGTTGATGATGCATCCGATAGATAAGCTTCACAATCCCTTCCTTCAATATGTCAATGACCTTCACTTTGACTGCTTTTCAACTACCTATTCCTGGGGTCATATCCCTCATTGTGTTATTGCCCCAAAGCATTCCATCTCTGAGATCTTAAGCTTCAATGTCTTGCTTAGGCCATTTGCAGAGACTGCTACAAAGTCTTCAATCGCCACCAAAAGGTGCAAGCTATTCAGAATAAAGTCTATATTAATATTATTTTTTAAAAATGTTTATTTACTTTTGCGGGAGAGAGAAAACAAGAGCACGAGCAGGGAAGGGGCAGAAAGAGAGGGAGACAGAGAATCGAAGCAGGTTCCGTGCTGATAGCACTGAGCCCGATGTGGGGCTCAAACTCACCAACCGTGAGATCATGACCTGAGCTGAAGTCAGATCCTTAACTGACTAAGCCACCCAGGCGTCCCTAAAGCCTGTATTTTCTAGTCTCCCTTCCAACTAGGTGCAGTGATGTGACTAAGTTGGACTAGTTTGATGGGAAGTAAGCAGAAGCTATATTTGCAATTCCTGAAAACTGTCCACAAAGGAAGGGGACAATTGGTTCTTTATCTCTTCTTCCTTCTGACTGGGTGGAATAAGGCATAATAACTAGGGCCTGAGCAGCCATTTTGGACCATGAGTTAGAAGCTATCATTGAGGTTGAGGGTGACAGAGCTACATTATAGCAACAACTTGGTTTCCTTAAGACCGTGGACACCTGTACTGCATTGCCTATGTTTCCAAGGGAGAGAAATAAACCTCAATCTTTTTAAGGTGCTGTTTTTTTGGTCTTCTGTCCCTCACAGGCAATCTCAATCCTAATATTCATAGCTCTCTTTTCCCCATTATGTTTGCATGTCACTCTCATCAAGACCTCAGTCCTGTTTCTTCTAGATTCTCTCTTGATATTATTTACCTCGCTATCCATGCTCTGTCTCTAGCCCATGCAAGATACTTCATGAAATGGCTCAGAGTGGCATGATGACCTAGTAATCCTCTGGATATAAAGAAATTGATCTGCTGTTCTCGTGGCTGTGCAATGAAGGATCTCTCATAGATCAGATTCCAAAGGACAGCACTGCTTCTTTCACAGCTGCAGCTATAGCCCAGAGGACGACAATTTTACCAAGACCACTGATCCTGCAGAGGGAGCAATGGCACCAAGCAGAACACCAGGCTGCGTCCTGCTTTGTAGACGGCATTGAACCGAGCCCGCGGAAGGACGCATGCCCGTTCCGGGAGACCAATGGGTGCAGATGATTCATTTAGCTGTTAACTCAGAAGACTCGGGAATCTGAGAGTCACAGCCCAGACAGGCAGGCACTGCAGAGAAGGAAGTGGGAGTAGACCCTGCCCCGTTCACACTGGTTAGGAGGGGGTACCACCTCCTTAATGAGAGGGAGGCTGTGATTGCAGTTTATGACTCTGATACGGATGCTAGGTTGGAATATTTCCTAATTTAGATGTGAGTTCAGTCAGTCTCAAGAAATCCTTTCGGTATCTTCGTGGAGTTCTGAATTCAAGAACCTAGCTAGACATTTTTTATGTGGAAAAAATGAATTAGAAGAGCCTTATCTGAGCCCAGAGTCTCTTTCCTGAAGTGACTACACTGAGACCGTGATGCCTTGGTGGGATTCACCTCTGTTTGCATTTGCTACTCTCAGGATAGAATGAGGCCCAGCCTCCTGTGTGCTTACTACCGTAGAACCCTCCATGGCACTGGAGTGGAGTGATGTCTCTGTCTTGCACTGGACTCAGGGGTCCCGTGAACACATAGTCACATGATAATAACTCAGTCGGCTGGATTTATTGAAAGGCAAGACTACACGCAGGTCCTGTAAGATGAATGCACACTACGATTTAGTAGCGATTTAGTGACTTAGTAGCGGCATGCGATCAGAGGTCGGCAGGGAAGTTGGATTATGGTGGACCTTGTGGTCCATGCAGAATCATGTTATGCCTAATAGTATAGCACAGTGGGCCGAGAGATGTGTGTTCACAGCTCTCTCTCCTGCACCTCATGCGTATGAGGAAGAACAAGTGGTACCATACAGTGTGGGTCCTTCCCCCAGGAGATCCTGCTGTACAGCCCATGACAGGAGATGCCCTTGAAGGAGGAGAAAGGTTTGCCTTGGCTGCTTCGTGCAGGGGAACCACTTGGCCTAGAGCTATGTTTCCCTGAGAGGTGGGCTGGCCCACGTAGGAAAGAATCATGGCTTTGGGGTGACAGGATCTTTGGGGGACATCTCAGGTTGGGGATAACAGTTAATGCCCAGGTGGGGGTTACCAAGCGGCTCTTCCTCATCGGAGCCGTGGATCTATTATCAGACAGCCCTTTCCAGAAAACATCTTCTCATGAGCTCCACGGGCGGTCTTTTGTTACTTATACAGCTGCCCCACTACCATTTCCCCCTTCCTTTCCCTGCAACACCGTCTCTTATCCTGAGCTGGGAGGGTGTACTAGGGACCTCTCAATAACCAGCGCCTCAGCATGAACGAGGGCATGGAGCGAATGGAGGAGGGACAGATGGGGGGCTGAATGGGCAGGTGGACAGAGAGACAACTGAACAAACAGCAAGGAATTGATGATGATAATAACGGAGTTAAAACAGGATTTGAGGCGGAGGCGTAGAACATCCCTGTATCATCTGGTCTGGCTGGCGGATAGGCACCTAATTATCAAAATCCAACAGGAGCTTAAAACACAATCGGGATTTGAAGCACACCCTGGTCTGAGTCCTGCTTATTTGTTGCCCAGAGCCTGTAAATGCTTCGTGAAGGCATAACTGGGGCAATGAAGACAATGACAGACATTGGAGGGCAGTGATCAGTGGATATATTTTCTGGAAGATTCTGAGGAATGGCTTATTCACATGCGTCACCTATTTTTGACAAAATGTCATCTTACAGAAGCACACTACTCGACAAATGTCAGCACATTAACGCCCTTGGCCTCGGGCCACCTCCGACACTGGTGTGCCTCTGTCCTCAATCACCCTCGGTGTCTGGTGCAAATGGCTCGGGTTGAAACCAGCTTTGTTTGCAACTGCGTGTTTGCCAGCATTTTCAAATGGCACCGCGGTAACTCTCAATATGTGTTGATACTGTAGCAAATGCTTGGCTGGGCAGTTTTTCTATGTGTAGGTCTGGTGGCAAAGCTGTCAGCTCCGTGAGGGCAGGAACCCGGTCTGGTCTGGCTCCTACCACGTGCCCAGCCCCTGCAGAGTGCCAAACACTTAGCAGAGATCAGATGTTTGCTGAGTGACTGAATGAGAGGCACCACTACGAGGAGACGGGGTGAGACTTGTCTTTTCAGGCCTAAAGGGGTCTGTTTATAAGGTCTCTGGGGGCTGATTCCTCATATAGCCCCTGTGGAGCTTAATCAGTTTTATTTGAAGGTGATCACAGAGGGTTGAAGTTCTTATCTGCTCTGTGACGTCATGGTTGAGCCACCAGCAGGGCGGCCACATCTTGTGCCTCAGGACACCTGAGTCCATTCCTGTCCTAATATGTTACCCTGAATGTATGTGCTTGTGTATGGGCCTCCTTCCCTTGAGGCAGGAATCAGGTTTTATTGGACTTTTGTCCAGATTCTAGCAGAGTAGCTGGAGGGGGTGGGCACTCACTATGTGTTTGCTGAGTGAATGGGCAAATGGACCCAAAACCTCAGTGCTGCATTTCACAGATGGCCCCCAAATGGTGCATGTAGGACACGGATTACTAATGATGTGTTTCCGCAGGTATTTGCAGATGCTATTGGAAGGCTTCTGCCCCAAGCTGGGGCCAGAGGATAAATCGTGTAGAAGGAGCACATGTTGGCTGCTGGCTGCGAACATGGGCTCTGGGTCCGATGATCCAGGATCTGAGTTGCTGGCTCCACAATTATTGGCTGTAAATGACCTCACCTTTCTGAGATTCAGTTTCCTCATCTATAAGATACCAAGGATTGTTGTATTAAATGAGATAATACCTGATTGCTCAATAAATGATTGCTGCCATGTTTGTATTCATATAATTCCTGGACATATTAGATTCAGTTAATAATTGTGGGGGCTTAGGTGGAGAGGAACACAAACTGGCCAGTTTATTGGAGGCAAAGGGGAGACGTGAGGTGTCTGCCGCCTCCCTGTTCCGCTCACCTCTTGCCTCCTTCCCCGGCAACAGCTCAGGATCTGCTTGGCCCACGGTGGGCAGAGGCCTCTAGGAGGTGCCCAGGGAGCAGATAACAGCCAAGTGACCAGAAGACTTGCACGAGGGAATGTTGTAGAAAGGTTGGAGAAAGAATGACTAGTGGGAGACAGGCACTATACTCGAGTCCCCGCAATCATAAATGTATTACAGGAATGACATATCTCAAAGCACTTTGTGAAACCATGATTCCGTCTGTAAACCACAGCTATTAGCATTACAATGTGCTTACTATTGGGCCAAGTGTGCATTTATGCTAGGCAGTGGGTCTTTCCAGTTACATGGGTTTGGCTGTATACCTTAAAGGTTAATGCATTTACTTATACTTACTAATATTTATTTGTTATACTTTAAATGTTTCCCCCCTCCACTCCCCAAAAAACTGGAAAGGAGAGTATTGGGTCCCACAAGCATCTGCCGATTTGTGCAGAGTGCTGCGAAGTTACTAGGAAGAGATCCCCTGGCTTTTTGGGCTCACAAACCAGCGGGCTTGTGACACCAGGTTTGCCTTAATGCAGGGTTCCAAGGAGGCCAGGAATAGGTCCCTTTGGCTTTCATCTCACTGCAAGGAGCAGAGCAAAATGAGGCTGCAGGAAGCTGGAAGTATAAACCAGCTTTCCTTGGCGAGCGCACAGTCACCTGCTGGGCCTCACCACCTGCCCGGGGAACACACGGGGCGCGCGCCGGCCCAGGGAGAAAGCAGAAGGAGGTCATTCTAAATGCAGAGGAGGAGGTAGAGTTCCAGCCTCCAAGGCGCATGGCCCATCCGCTCTATCTCCCACCTGGAGCCGTGACTTAGAACCCACATTACGTTTTGTTGAAATGCCAGAGTCATGTGCTCACCAGATGCCGCTACTGATGCTCCCGAGTGACGTCTTTGAGGTGTTGCTAGGCAACTAGGAGGCGCCCTGTGCATACCCCAGCCGCTCACCAGCGTCACCATCCTGCCTGCAGCCCCCGCTGGCGCCACAGCGCGCAGGTGCCGACCCAGCCCTCGCCTCGACCACCGCCGAGGGAGCAGTTTGCTGCCCATCTGTCTCTTAGGCGGCGAGTTAATGTTGGATCTAACCTCCAAAGTGGCCACTGGCTGCTTTATAGGACGTCAGTGTCTTGGGTATAGTGTCCCAAATTTCATTAAAGAAAAAAAAAATGGTCCGCTTGGTTCTGGCTCCTCCCCTAAGTGGGTCAGGGTAAATTTAGATAAGATCTTTAGTGGCTCTGAGAATTCAACTCAGTGTGAACTTGACCTTTGAGGACACACTGTTCTCAGGGGGAAGGTGTTCCTATCTTGTTATTTTGGGGTTTTGCTTTAACCAGCGTGGCCTGGGAATGACTTCCTTCAGAATCGAGGTGTAGCCAACAAGGCAAGAGGTGACTGGAGAGATCCTCTTTTGTGGTGGAGAGAAACGTAGCTTTTCATACCCAGAAATCCTTTCTGCTTTCTCAAGGCATCGAAATTGCCAGCACAAATGGCCCTACAGTCCTGCAGCCCCATAGCGCATAGGGGTAAATTCCGCCTTAGCAAAGCCGTGACTGCTCCAGGATTCCTGGGGAGCAGCGACTCTGGGGCTTCGTTCTAGTCGAGTGGGACTAGGAAGATTCTTGAAACTGTTTTCCTGCCACAGAGCAATGACAAGTCAATTGTTCATATCTAAAGAAAGGGGTATGGGGATAAGAGAGATGAGAAGAGGTGGGCCAAACACCCCTATCTCCTCCCCCCCACAATGCACTCCGGACAACCCTGGTGCTGCCCTGACCAAAGTCTTGATTTTGGCTCTTGCTCACACAGCAGGTGCGGGGCGGGAGGGCACCTGGGGCAGTGCGCTGGTCCCTCCCTAGGGATGAACACATATTTTAAGTAAAGAAAGTAAATCTGTGGTCATATCTGAGGGTCCTGGGTGCCTCATCTGGTTCTGTGTTTCTATGCTTTCCCTTCAAAGTATTACATTCCAAGATACAGAATTGCCTCGGACAATTTCCCTGCCTTCTCCATCATCCATGAAGCAAATATAATAAATAATGTGTCCCCAGTGCCCAAGTTCATCCTTCTGTGTAAGGAGTTATGTTAGGGTTGAACAGGCCATGATCCTTTTAGAAAGGGTACCATATTAATAAAAGAAACAGTCATGGGGAACCATTACTTTTTGTGCTCACACCGAGAAAAGGATTCTGGTCAAATAGGTTGACTGAGGCTCTGTTACAATCTTTTTTAAAATTTTGTTTATTTATTTACTTTTAAAGTTTTATTTTATTTATTTGAGAGAGACAGAGATAGTGCGAGTGGGGGAGGGGCAGAGAGAGGGAGAGAGAGAATCCCAAGCAGCTCCACACCTCCGGTCCAGAGCCGGACGTGGGACGTGAACTCATGAAACTGTGAGATCATGACCTGAGCCAAAACCAGGAGTTGGATGCTTAACCGACTGAGCCACCGAGGCACCTCTGTGTTACGATCTTGAAAAGAGAGGAAGTCAATGAAACTCAAGATATGATTTAGTCTCTTAAGCTCCAGGGCAGAAGCAGGTGAGTTGGGCCTGGGTCCGCTGGACAACCGAAATGTTCCACAGCAGGGCCACCTCAACATGGCGGCTGGCCCCGTGTGCTCCGCCAGGGCAGGGTGGTGAATGGAGTGGGCCTGAGGCAGCTGCAAGCGTCCTGACACTAAAACCTTAGGATGAGTCACTACTGTGTGATCTTGAGGCAACCAATGACTTTCTGATCCTCGGTTTCCTTTAGCTCTCAGATTAGGACAATAACCCGATTTACAGAATTGCCAAGAGAATTAAATGAGATGATACTCACTTGCATTTCTCGAGCAGCTGGTGTAGGACAGACATGGCGCTAACTCACCGTCTCAATCCTCACAGCCACTTTATGAGGTAGCTGTGCTTATTCCCAGTTTACTGAATGGAAACATTGAACTCCAGAGAAGGTAAGGATCATGCCCATAGCCGCACAGTGTGGTAGAGACAGGATTTGTGCCCACGTCTGGCTGACTAGACCTCAGGCTCTTAAATTTGGTTAATACTATGGCCCCCCCAAACAGTTCCGTAAAATAGAATTAATTCCGATGGGGATTAATTCTTTAAAATCCTAGAGTACATCGGAAAGTGCATGAGAAAGTCTTGGGTGAGAAGCAGGCATATTTTGTTTTTTGTTTGTTTTTAAGCCCCAGAGGATTCCAGTGTGCAATAACCTTTGGGAGCCGCCAGGTTAGGAACTTCTCTACCCGTAGTTCTGCACAGAACCACCAGGAAAACATCTAAAATACTGACGGCCACACCCACAGGAGTCTGATTTATTTGGTCTGGAGAAGGGCTGTAAGTTACTCTAGGTGATTCTCAAACGCAGCCCGGCAGAGACTGTGCGCTAAGTTATAGGGAAACACCCTCAGAAAGTGGTTGCGTTCTTTAATTATTTATCACATGAAGGTTTCCTAAAGATGCTCTTAAGTTCTCTTCCAACCTGTACTTGTAATTCCCTGGGAAAGCCACTCTGCACCTCTGTCTCCCTTGCTAGCTCAAGGGAGGAACTCCGATGGTACTTCTCCAACAGCAAGGCAAGTTAGGAAGGAGCACAGGAGAATTGCTGGAATAGTTAGCCGGTCAGCTTCTGCTTCATACATGTAGTCAATTCGTTCAGTAATAAGCAAAGTTCTGCCTTCATCTACCCTCTCAGCTAAAAGAACTGGAAATTTCTTTTATCCTGAAGTCCAAGAATTCAATAAAGAAAGCAATAACTGTTGGGGTGCCTGGGTGGCTCAGTTGGTTAAGCGTCCGCCTTCAGCTCAGGTCATGATGATCTTTCAGTCTGTAAGTTCGAGGCCCACATTGGGCTCTGTGCTGATAGCTCAGAGCCTGGAGCCTGCTGTGGTTTATGTGTCTTCCTCTCTCTCTGCCCCTTCCCCTGCTTGTACTCTGCCTCTCTCAAAAATAAACATAAAAAAAAAAAAAGAAATAAGAACAGCTTCCATGACTTTAAATTCTCTATGTCTTTGTTAACATGAAGTAGCAGTTCTATATGCTGTGAAAATTTCATCTTCTGTTTGGATTTCTTCATATTATTTGTACACGTATTTACATTTTCTTGGACAGTTATTTCAGTCAGGAAGGGCTAAGGTTTGCTGCATTAATGAGCAATTCCCAAATCTTAGTGGCTTAAAACAAGGACTTACTTGTCCCTATGCTACATATTAAAGGTGGGCCTGTGTGTGACAGTCACTCAGGGGCCCAGATGGATGATCACATGCTTCCTCAACTGCCAAGGAACAAGGTAAGTGGTGTGCTAGCTCTTCAAACTCTCAGCAGGAAGTGACACCTATTGCTTCTTATTCACAATTCATTAGCAAAGAGCCACACCCAACTTTGAAGGGGGTGGGAAGAGTGATTTTATTACATGCTCAGGAGTACATGGAATATTCATGAAGAGCTCTCATGACTAACACAACCAAATTCACATCTACCTCATTTTTTATTAGCACTACCTTGAGAACACTGGCACTGCCCGGAGTCTAGCTCACAAGTCAACAGGCATGAACGCATGTTAAGACAGAGTAAGCTAAGGCTATTGCTATGCCTAGAAATGCCTTGAGAGTCTTCTAGTGAATAGGAGTTAAAGTGACTCCTTCTACAGGACACCACAGAAGATGGAATGCTTGATTCTGAGAGCACCATGAGGGGCGGATGGCAGTGTCGTGAGGGTCGGCATGGATGAAATACTTTTCTCCGTTTGGTTTTCTTCCCAGTAGAGTTTAGCATGGTGTCGCATTAGATAAAAGCACCAGTTCAGTATACAAAAGTCACTGAAAATAATTTTGAATCTATCTTGGAAAACCCCAAAGGAACATGCATAACCTTGACAGTACTTCTTAAAGTTCTTCTCACTCTCTCCTCTTCCCTCACCTTCACTACCTGGAGAAACCTTATGCATCCTTGAAGACTCTTACTCAGTGGATCAGCAGGTGGTTCTCCTAGACCATCTGCCCAGGGAGAATTAATCCCTTTCAGGTGCTCATTCCACACTTACACATACTATTATAACGCTTATTATGTTGTGTTAGAATGCGACATTTACATAATCATTCTTATCTAACAAAACCCAGTGCCAGGCTCTATTTATTTTAAAGGCTTAACAAGCATTATCTTATTTACTCCATATAACTTACCTGTTAGGTGATTACTACTATTCCTTTTATTTTTCATAGGAGGAAACAGGCTCAGAGGGCACAGGTAACATTCCCAAGAGTGTCTATTAGAAGGTAATGGAGAAGGATTTGAGCCAAGGAAACTGGATGCCCTTGACCTGGTCATGAGCCTCTTGGGAGCAGACATGTCACATTTATACTTGTATTCCAGCAGGCCTCGCCCAGTCCTGGTCATTAAGACCATTGTAGTTGTTGTTGTTTTAATGTTTACTTTTATTTTTGAGAGAGTGTGCAAGCGGGGCTGCAGAGAGAGAGGGGGACAGAGGATCTGAAGCGGGCTCCATGCTGACAGCAGCGAGCCTGATGCGGGGCTCGAACTCACCAACTGCGAGATCATGACCTGTGCCAAAGCTGGATGCTAAACCGACTGAACCACCTAGGCGCCCCCATTAAGAGTGTTTTTTAAACGAGCACGATATTCAAACCTGATGATGGACCATAACTTACTAGCCTGTTTCCAAATTTCACTGTATAATTTGTGCTGCCATGAAATCTACTTTACAAATTACATTGATTTCATTGGGGCTATTGGGGGGGGGCGGTGGTAAATACACCTAGGTGAAATGACTCAGGAAGTATAAACAGTTTTATAGATAATTGCTTACTGCTTAATCACTCTCCAGAAATTTGGAATCTAGAATTTGTAATTCCACCAGCTAGTTTTAAGTGTGCCTATTTCATCAGAGTATCTTCAGAGCTTTGTTTTTATTTTAATCATTTAAAAGTGTATTTATAGGGGACCAATGTGGGCCATGGTTGATGAATGATGAATTGTTCCAGGATTACCACAGGGATTATTAGGTCTGGAATCCTGGAGTCCTGCTGAAGTTTATTAGCTCTCTGGGAAGTTACAGAAGCTTCTGTCATTGGAATGGAGTGGCCTCTTTCAATCTAATGGATGGAATTTGGCCTAGGAAAGACAAAGTTGGCTTGCTTTGTGTTTCTATCCTGTTCTTTTATTTCTTTTATTTTAAAGAGAGAGAGCACAAGCAGGGGAGAGGGGCGGAAGGAGGGAGAGAGAGAGTCTTAATCAGGAACCACGCTCAGTGCAGAGCCAGAAGCAGGGCTCAATCCCACAACCCTGGAATCATGACCTGAGCCGAAATCCAGTCTAATGCTTAACGGACTGAGCCACCCAGGCGCCCTCTATCCCGTTCTCTTAGATTGTTCAGCACCTGTAACTGCCTCCCCAGCCCTCCCCTTCCATCTCCATGCTGGGGTACTCAGTTGTCTCCCTACAGAGACAAGCCACTTCTATTAATTGACAAATGATTGATAATAGCTCAGAAGGGCCAACTTCCTTCTGAAGGATCAGAGCTGAAAGACAAAACAGAAAGCAACCAAATGGAAATATGAACCTTGCTGTGTGATTCTGTGCCCTGAAGGGATGGGAACTAAGAGGGAAGACCGGTTCTTCTGGTTCTTCCTGGCCCAAGGCCACTCACTGGCAGGCCTACTGGCCTAGCAGAATAAACAAGGGCCCCCTTCGGTTTTTATGTGACCTGGAGTCTATCCTGGAGTTTGGCAGTGGGGCCCGCAGAACCCTCAGCAGCAGATTCTAAAGCCCAGTTCTTGACGAGCAGCATATGGTGATCGCGGTGGTGGAATTGCTAATAATAACAGAAGCAGAAAAACTGTCCAAACCACCATCAAGGCTTCTCTGGGTCAACACAACTGTCTTTTCCCAGGAAGCCTTCCAACCTTGCCCTGTTTTTATCCTTCTATCAGAGTAATCTAAATAGTAACTCCTCTGCTTTACTGTCTTCCAATGGATTTTTTTTCTCCACTTAGCAGAAAATCCGAACCCTTTCCTGCAGACCACAGGGCCTCTCCCAAGCTCCCTGCTCTCTCCCTCTTGCTCTGGCCACGATGGCCGCCTTTCGCTTCCTGAAACATACCAGGTTCACGCCCGCTCCTCCTCCCAACTTTGCACCAGCCCCTCCGCCCGGCCGACAGCCAGAGAGCTGCTTCTTGCTCAATGGTATCACCCCAGAGAAGCCTTTCCATTACGCTCCGCCACCCTCACACCTGCTTGCTACAGGTTCTCATCACCGGACCAGCAGCTCTGCAAAGCAGACACTTTGTCTCTTCTGCTCACATCTGGTGTTCGCACCTCCGAGCAGAATATCTTGCACACGGTGCACCTTGATCCTTACAAGCCTGGGAAGCAGGTATTATCGTTGCTGTTTTTCAAATGAGTCTTCACGAGAGGGCCCAAGGTTGCCTTGCTTTAAGTGTTCAAACCAAACTCCAAATCCAGACTTTTCCCACTCTCAGTGCCATCCTGATTCTAGCGACCCAGGGTGTATGGAAGACTCAGTGTCCTCAGATTCACTCAAACAGCCAACTCACTCACTTATGACTCAGCCTGATTTCTTGCTACACCGGTTTCCAGTGCACCTTGTCTTCAAGGAAAGATGCCGAAAGGACTAAGGAAAACAAAGGAAACACAAAACAAAGGAAAGCAAGATGAGCTGAATGTGTACTGGCGGCTTTGTGCAACAACCATACTAGAAGTTAAAGATGCCCAAGTGCCTCAATTACGTAAGTTGATTGATGAGAGTCTTAATAATTCATGGACTGGGTCCTTTTGGCAACTGGGGAGTGCTTAAGGTTGCTTAAAATTACCAAACCATTTCCTTTTGTTTTAAGAATAGACATGTTACCATCAACTGATATGAATAAGCGACATGTAGTCCATCCGTGCAATGTTCACTACAACGGAACAGCGTCCAAGTATAAAAGGAACGAAGCACTGATAACACGCGACAGTGTGGATGAACCTCGGAAATACTACGCTGACTGAAGGAAGCCAGACCGGAAGGGCAACGTGCTGTGTGATTCCATTTACATGAAATATCCTGAACAGGGAAATCCCGAGAGACTGAGAACAGATTTGTGGGTACCAGGGGCTGGGGGCCCTGACTGCCAAATGCCTATTTCCTTTCTGGGGGGCTCCAGACATTCTGGGATTAGACAATGCTGATGGCTGCCCAACTCTGTGAATGTACCAAATGCCTCCGAATTATACACTCCAGATTGGTTAAAATGGTAGATTTCGTGTTAGGTGTATTTTGCAATTTAGAAACAATCCATGAGTTAGAAATTGATAAGTTGTACTTCTCAACTACTTTTTGAACCAAAGAAATATGCGGAACTCTGGCAAGTTTAATTCAAAAGGGGCTGAAACACAAATGTATTAAATAACGATTAGAATTATGGAATGCACAGGTATTTTTTTTAAAAGCCCAGGTCGAGTGCAACTTGATGAGAAGTAGCTAGGCTGGTCGTGACCGTGTGGGCAGGGCATGCTCAGTGTGTGAGGGCTTCCAGCTGGGCTCCAGGAATCTGCTTCTGGCTCTTTCTTCAGGACATAAAAGCAAATGGCACATTGAGGACGGCCCCTGGGGACATACACACGCACTTCCTGCGGGCCGGCCCCGGACACGACCTGCTCTCCTTTCGGAGCCCAACGTTACCTACTCAGCTGCCTCCAGATTCATTTGGACGGGAGCACAGAACAGGATTTCATCTGCTTACTGTCTTGCCTTTGCAGGAGCTGGCATAGTTCCACAACAAAGGGATTCCAGAATCCATACGCGCAACTATTAGAGAATCCGATGGTCAGAGACGTTCCAAACTGGCTTTCAAGGCACTGGCACCACAAGGCTCTGGATTGTGACTGCACTTGATGCTTTGCTCATTCCAGGGTCTGCTTCCAGCCTCTTCGGCGTATCACTGCCCTAATCAGGTGTAGTTATTAGCACTACTTCACAGCTCTGCTACCACTGTTCACCCACCCAACAACCCCTCCCGCCTTCACGCCGAAGTCCTGCCCTTCTTCGAGGTCCAACTCAAGCCCTACTTTACTAAGGATTTACATCATAGCATTTAAAATTTTTTTTTCTTTTTTTCACCTTTACTTATTTTTGAGAAAGAGAGAGAGAGAGAGAGTGGGGAGAAGGGGCAGAAAGAGAGGACAGAGGATGTGAAGCGTGGGTCTCAAACTCATGAACTGTGAGATCATGACTTGAGTGGAAGTCGGACGCTCAACCGAGCCACCCAGACTCCCCTAAACCACAGCAGTTTTGCATTTTCGTGCAGTGCTTGGGAATTTTACTGCCTGCAACCAGATAGCACATTCTCTGTGAGGGCCAGACCTCTCCTTTTAACTCTAGGCTGCCCCGCGGTCGCACACAGCCTTCACTGCCTGCCAGGTACCTTCCCCTCTATCCTGCTAATCCCCTGGTTTTCCTTCGCTGATAAATCCGTCAGTGACTGACTCAGAGCGAGACGTGTGAGTTTCAGAAGGCAGGAGATTTACCACTCCTGGGGCTTTTGCTGGAGCTACCGGGAAGAGATCTTTCTCCAGGAGTTGGTAAACTACTAGAGGCTGGGGACTCTTGTAGCTGACACTTGGGATAAAGCCGTACAGAGGGGAGCAGAAGCAGGAGACGGAGCAGAGTCCTGATGGCACTGTTAGAGGCTCTGGATTGTGACTGCACTCATTGCTAGCTAGCACTTTCCCAGTTACGAGCGCCAACAACTCCCCTTCTTTCCTGCTGGGTGGTCGCTGCCAACTGGAGAAATGCTAATGCACCTTCTGGCATCTACTGTGGGCCCAGGGTAGGCACAAAAGTAATGTTTGTGACTTGCTGGTTTGTTTGCAGCTCCGTCTAGGATAGTGAGGTGGAATGTTTTTTGCATTAAAATTTGTTATTGTGGTAAAATATACATCACGTTCGCCATTTTAATCAGCTTCAGTGTAGAGTTCAGTAGCACTAACTGCATTCGTATCGTTGTGCAACCATTACCACTATCTGTTTCCAGAACTTCAGCATCTCAAACAGAAACTGTACCCATGAAACACTAAGTCCCTGTTCTTTCCTCTCCCCAACCCCAGTAACTTATTTTACCTATGGATAAATGATTTGGTACCTATGGATGTGATTACTCTAGGTATTCCATATAAGGGGAATCATACAATATTGTGTTTGCAACTGGCTTATTTCACTTAACATAATGGCCTCAAGATTCGGGCACGTGGCAGGCGGCATGTGCCACAATTTCCTTCCTTCCTAAGGCTGAACAGTAGCCCAGCGTATGTGTAGACCACCACATCTTATCACTCATTCACCGATTTGGCATTCAGGTTGCTTTCCACCGTTTGGCTTTGTGGATAGGGCTGCTATGAACATGGGCGGACAGATATCTGTTCAAGTCCCAGCTTCGAGTTCTTCTGGGCCTATGACCACCACTGCGGGATGTTCCAGCGTCCCCACGTCCTCACCAACAGTTGGCATTTTCCATTTGGCGGGAAAATATTTAAAGATGGAGCTTTGGTAACGTGGGAACAGAACTTACTCTGTTAGCAGGTCTGGAGAAGAACAGCACTGTCAGGTCAATGGAACACTAAGGCCAGAAGCTTCGGCCTAAAGGAGTTCTTACCCTCTTTGGTAGCAACACTGCTTTGTAAACCTCTACTCGGTCACACACTGACAGGCTGCGCTACATCTCATGAGGCAACGCCGTCCTGGGGATTGGCTACTCCCGCTTTCCCAAGGAGGGGAGAGGGAGAGAGGCTGGGCACATTCTGGCTTGCGGTAAGTTTCCTCACACCTGCCACCATATTTTCCACAAGAATGAAGGTGCCCTTCATCAACCTCGGGGCACTCCTACAGAGAACAGGGAAGCTGTGGCATACTAGGCACACACGGGTGTCCCCAGGGTGATGTGCTGGCAGCTGTTGCCTTTTTACATGATCTCCCCTTTCCCCGGCTATGGAAAACTGTCAGCTTGAGCCCTTATGGAGGGCACGTGAAACATGAGGTCCAGGAAGAGGCTGCCATCTTGTAAAAGCTTTATTTGTACTTCATCATTGTCTCATACAGACTCCGAGGCACCCTCCTTTGATCCAGTTTGGTACCCTCCTGACTTTTTGTAGTGCTTTTCCTTAAACAAGAAAATTTTGAGTAAACACTGTATGCTGCCAGTTCGTCTTTAACAATAATTTAAAAATGCCATTGCCGTCGTATCTCAATGCAAGAGGACAACGATAAAAGTACAGTACGAGGGATTCACAACGTATTACGGCGGGACAGATGACTCACACTTAAGGGATGGTCGAGACCACACAGCAGTATGTACATGCACCCTGGTGCTTCGAACCCGAAGACGTGCAAGTCGAGTAGAGTATGTGGATTATACAGCGAATTTGGTAAGCCCAGCTGAGGACTCTGTACTTTTGCAAAAATGCTGACGTGTACCCGCTCCCGTAGAGAGGATACCTGTCTTGTCGACTGGCTTCATGGCTTTGTCACTACAAAAAGTTCACTGAATCAGACAGTCTGAAGCATTTCAAAAATTCTTAAAAAACAAGAACACTGACAAAATAATATTAACTTAAAACACTCTAATTCAACGTGGAAATAGACCAAACCAAAATGTAACAGTGCAAGTTTAACAGAGAGGCAGTCAGTATTGAGAGCAAGGGTGTTTGGAATCTCTTAAAATGTACATCTTTAAAACATTTATTTTTTAAATTTATTTATATCTTACCTAGCTTTTTTTTTGTTTAATATACTGTGTGTAAAAAAGATGGAGACAAAAATAGTTTTCTGAGCTATGAAAAAAATTAAGTTATTACAGGCACGTTTACGGTTTCATTCTAGAAACATCTCAGGTTCACAGGTTGGACATTCAGCAGCTGTGTGTGTTTTAAAAAACATTCTTTGACCTTGGGAAAGCTGGATCTCTCCTTGTGGGCGGAGCTTGGTTGATGACGACGGTGTGGTTATGCAAATTACAGGGAATCATTCCCCGATAATCCAGGCGAACTTGCACTCTCGTCACAGGTGTGTCTTCTCTCCCGGCGGCTCCTCGTCTCCAAGCTCCTCCAAGGAGGCTGGGTCTCCGGGTGACTGAGCCGCTGAGGCAGTGGGGGAATGTGAGGCCCAACGGGACGGAGGGCGACGGTTTGCTGGTCTCTCGGGCCTGGAGAAGCAGGGTTCTAGGGATGGAGCTAGTGCGGAACAAGGTAGTTCCTTCAAAGCCGAGAAAGAAAAAGACATGGTTACTCAGACTGACAAGGCCTTAGTGGGACCGCTCTCCCCAAACACTTCTCAACAGACTCGAGTTAAATGCAATGGATCAGGGGTGACTTCCGAATGTTACAGTTTGCTGGGGGAGAATAACTTTAGATGGTAAGTGAAAAAGTCAACACGGATGATCAATGACACAGTAGTAATGAGAGCATACCAAGTTACGATCAAAATACGGCAATGCCATGAGATGGGTATGTTTATGCAGCATCTTCAGAATTGGGCTGGAGCCTATGGATGGTGGGGAAAGCCACAGGCTGCCTGGTCATATCCCAACCCAGCTGACCCCATCCTTTCGGACATCCTGAAGATCTATTAGCCACGCTGACCCGGCCCTATAAGGCCAGCCTTCCTGCGCTTTGGTCTGTTGGAGGCCCATGAAGAGACCGATGATTTATCCAGCTGTATTAACGAGACCCACCTCGAAACGAACTCTGCAATTGTTTATTACCAATAGACTGGCGGTGGGTTCACGAACCCCCCTGGAAAAAATGCTGCGGGCGGAAATTTTAACTTCAGTCTAGTTTTCTCTAACGGCTGCTCCTGGCTGCAGCATTTAAAGCAGTGGGATCAGAGTGTGCTTGCGCTTCTGTTACAGGCAACGTCCGCCCTCGGACAACAGCGATGCAGGACACACTCGACCATGGTGCAAACCCCCTGTACCACTTCTTCTCCGGGGCTGCTGTTCCTTCTCTGGTGTTAACGAATGCGGAGCGGCTTGCCCCTAGTCTGCAGGACAGGAGACGAGGATGCCCAAACTTGGAACATGCTGGCGCACGGAAAGGCGGTGGTGGCGTGAGAAAACGGAGTTCCACACGGCGGAACCTGTCCGCCCCAGTGACACTCACACAAGAAAAAGCTGAGATGGCAAACCACTGCGATGAAGAATGACAGAAAACACGGACTCTCAGAGCCAGTCAGGAAAGGCGTCGGAGGATTGACAGAGATGTGACAAGCAAGTGCAGAGGCCAGGATGTGGAAGGTTAATCCGCGGAGGAGGGGAGTGACAGCAGGGAAGAGACTGGTGGGCTATGCGGATGGGCAAGGGGAGGGGGAGGGGGCAGAGAGGGGGCGGAGCACCAGCCTGGTGCTTCTGGAAGAACGATGGAGTGAGGCGGTCCCTGCCTCCCCGTGGGCTTGGCAGAAGATGGCGTTAACCCTGGAGACTACTCCTAGACATTGCATGCCTCTTTGGGACTGCACGTTAGAGGGTAGGATGGGGAAGCCTTGATTAGCAAAGCACTATGCTGATGGGAGCCATGACAACCAGAAAGACCTCGCCCACGAAACCTGCCTGAAATAGCTGAAATGCAAAGTAGGGAGGGTGAGCTGTCCTCGCCTCACCTCAGTGCCGTGCATGGGGATGCGGGAGGATGCATGGCTTGGGAAATCTGCTACTGATTTGTCTTTTTGTGTCTCTGCTCCTGGTATTGTAAGAGTCGTGTGTATGAGTGTGTTGTTTAGTGTCTAAGTGTATTGTGTATGTATGTTGTATGCGTGGCATCGTGTTGTGTATGAGTGTTGTATGTGTTGTATGTCGTGTAGGTGTGTGTTGTATGTGCTGTGTGTTATATGTATGAACGTATGTTGTGTCTATGTGTGTTGTGTCATCTTGTATATAAGTGTTGTGTGCTGTGTATGGGTATGAGTGTATTGTGTGTTATATGCGAGGCAGCTGTGTTGAATAATGGTATGGCTGCTGCTATAGGTTTTTTCTGACACCACTGCAGCCCGTTTCCAGCCGGCCGGTGCCGAACCAGAATGGGCTTTTTATTAGACAGCGTGGACCCACCTCTTCACTAGCATCTGGTTGCGAGCCCCTACAGGAAGAAATGTGCGACCGCGAGTTCAAGGGAATGAATTTTGTCTGTCGTCACACACCAGCACACACAAGCAAACTATCCTGTCCTTCTCAGAGAGGCCCCTGCAATGGGCGATGTGGACTTTTATCTTTGGAGTGCCCTTTAAGTCTCCGAGAGCCAATTGCACTTCTGGATTTAGCACTCTGAGTGCTCAAGTCAGGCCCTGAAGGCAACTCTGTGACACTGTTTTTTGGAGCAAGCAATGGCTTTGTTGTTGAGTCAGCCAATAAATATTAATTGAGCACTTACTACGTCACCTATGATGACCACCTGGAAGGACAAGATACATTTGGATTTATTCCTTCTGATATGGTTGCAGAAAGAGAGGCAGGCCTCATTGCTTTATGGTCACCCCTCATTTTGACAACTGGTAGTGTACGTGTGCCTGCAAAATACCGGCAAGCAGATAGATGCAGGCCGATTGGGAAACTACTTGGCTCACAGACCCCCACAGGCTAGGCCTCTGCACCGGAGACAGTGCCCTCTCCAGCCAGTATCCCTGTCCGCTTCTGGAAGCACACTGGCTGCAAATGGCACAGGACAATGGAAATCTCAGCAGCATCCCTATTGCCTTTCTTCGCAACGAGCAGCAAATGGGAATGTCCAGGCCTGCCAGTCTGTCCCTGAGGAGGAACCAGGCCAGCGCAGGTGGTGGCCTCGACGGACAGGGAAGATCTGCCTAGCACGATTCGGCCTTGTTTCTGAGTGTCAGATACCAACCCCAAGTTACACGAGTGACCTTTCCAGACGGTGTGCAGAGAAGGTAGAAAGCACTTACGGCGTGAGGCAGGCAGGGCTAGAGTCCCCAGGGGGCAGTTAGTAAGACAGTTTGGTTCTGGACGGAACAGACAGAGAAAAGAAAAGAAAAGCAAGCAGGTTGGAAAGTATTTCTTAAAAAAGAAGAACAGTAAAGGTTTCAAGTCAAGGAGCCTGGTGGCGGCTCCGGGGACAGCTAGCGGGAGAAACGGGAGGACTGCCGAAGCAGACAGGTGCACTCCCAGGTACGCGCGCCTCGCTCTGCGTGGGGCTAGTCGGTCCAGGGCACAGGGGGACTCTCACCACGGAACAGCAACAGACCTCTCCCTCCTTTCTGCTGTCCCCTGATTTGCCCTTCAGCATCGCACATTTCAGACACCCTTTGGTGCACAGAGAGACAGAAATCACGCGACTGTTGTACGTGAAACACAGCGTTCACTGTTTCTTTTAGTCCCAATGATCATGTGACCGCCGCTCACACTGAAGACTTCCCCTTGTATGTTCCGCTAGACACGGGAGGGAAGCACAGGACTGCGTTTGCAGATTATTCTTTTCCTTCACACCAGGATGGGATCCCCTCTCTGCTTCTCTGCAAGGTAGAACTGGAGCCAAGGCTTCGAGAGAAAAAGAGGACAAATAGGGGCTCCTGGGTGGCTCAGTCGGTTGGGCGTCCGACTTCGGCTCAGGTCATGATCTCGCGGTCCGTGGGTTTCAGCCCTGCGTCGGGTTCTGTGCTGTCGTAACAGCTCAGAACCTGGAACCTGCTTCGGATTCTGTGTCTCCATCTGTCTCTGCCCCTCCCCAGCTCATGGTCTGTCTCTCTCTCTCAAAAGATAAACATTTAAAAAATTTGTTTAAAAAATCAATAAAAAAAGAGAGAAAATAGAGCCATGGGGTAGGAGCAAGAAAAGGGAGATTTCTCATCATGCCTCTGGCCGGGCATACCCATGTCGCTCCCCCGCCCCCACCACGTGCAGGCATCTGAGGGAACATTCAGGAAAGGATCCACAGCACGGCACTCAGGGCAGGCTGGACAATCAGCACTAGTCTTGGTGATTTGGGAATGAAAGCCCAGAACTACTTACTACATAATTTATGGAGTGACGGAAAGGGGTTTCCAACGGGCCTAATACAGTAAGAATTCAGACAAGGACTAATCCCACTGGAATCTAGAACAAGCAAAATTCCAACAGAAAAGGGAAAAAGAGCCTGCAACATTGAATCTCTGCCTGTGAGTGTTCCACACAGGTTCTGAATCCCCAAAAATGTGCTGTGCTCCCTACCAATTGGCCAATCGCCTCTTTGGCAGCAAACTCAGTCGGTAAGAAGAAAATCTAAAATAGGCACTTTGTAGAGGACCAAAGGGGCAAGGGGCAGGCATCGCTCTGTGCTGATAAAACCAGTTTCATGCCTTTTAGAGCTGGGATTTACCCATGAAGCAGTTCTATCATCATAGATTGCTTGGAGCAATCACTGCAACTCAAAGCTCTTTTTGGTTCCTAAAAATTAATTTCTAGTTACTAATATTAATGGATGCTGCAGACACATCCGGTTAATGCTTTGGGACAGAGCCCTAATTTCATCTGATTCCTCCAGAGCCCTGAGAAGGTAGGACACTCGCACAAATAAACCCTCTGCAGTACTGAGTCGGAGTCACTTACCTGAGGACCCTGGAGGGACGGCGGTAACAGAAGCCTGCAGCAGACACTTGTCACCTGAGAACACTCAACCACGGTATTTCTTCTTCTCAGAGCATGTCAACAACTATCACAGAGACTCATACGTTTGGAACATGGCTGATAAACTATCAGTACTGGGTTGAATGAAAGGCATTGCCATTTCTCTAGGTCGCTGGCAATTTGACATGACCTGACCTACCTCGGATTTAAACTTTACATTCTGAGTTGAATACTCCTTGGTGGGTTAGACGGGGAACCATCATTGTCCCCCAGGGGGAAATGAGGGGCTGTAGGTAATACGGGAGATACACCTGCACCCTCTCCTCGCCTGGGAAGCCAGGGCTGCCTGAGGCACGGCAGGAGAGCGGTGGGGTGGCCCAGGGAGCATACGTCTCTCCTCTCTGACCCTTGCCGTCTGCAGTGGCTGCCTTGCTTGGAGAATGGTTATGGGTATATGGTTCTACGGCTGTGGAGTCCATCCATCTGGGCTGGTGGTGAGTCAGCCTCACTCTCAAGTCTACACGTGGGATCGCTGGCCAAAGTGTCTGCCTGAGGGTGGGAGCACGTGCTTCCTCATGGCATGAGGCTGGCGTCCTCACCCTTCCAGCCCCAACATTACTGTCAGGCTTTGTTTTGTCTTGCTCATTCTTGAAGTGGAAATGAGGATTGTTTTCTAAGGTGGTGTTGTATGGACATGCTGCATGTGGATACGCATCAGAACAAAATTCTGGGGCGCCTCGGTGGCTCAGTAAGTTAAGTGTCTGACTCTAGATTTTGGCTCAGGTCATGATCTCACGATGTGGGAGTTTGAGGCCTGCGTCGGGCTCTGTGCTGTGTGGAGCCTGCTTGGGATTCTCTCTCCTTCGCTCTCTGCCCCTCCCCTACTCTCTCTCTCTCTCTCACACACACACACTCTCTGTCTCAAAATAAATAAAATTAAATTAAATAAAAAAGAAGAAAATCCAGGGGCACCTGGGTGGCTCAGTCGGTTGAGCGGCCGACTTCGGCTCAGGTCACGATCTCACGGTTCGTGAGTTTGAGTCCCATGTCCGGCTCTGTGCTGACGGCTCAGAGCCTGGAGCCTGCTTCAGATTCTATGTCTCCCTCTCTCTCTGCCCCTTCCCTGTTTGTGCTCTGTCTCTCTCTCTCTCAAAATACAAAACAAATTTTTTTAAAAGAACAAAATTAAGGTTGACTGGTGAATGTTAGGGGGATATAATAAAAATGCATAATAGTAACAGGTGACAGTATGTGTGGTCACATAGAAGGTGATGACAATATGTGAGGTAAAGGGGGATAGTAACGATCACATTGTCTGAAGGCAGGATTTTGATCTAATCCATCTGTCTCGCCTGGTTGTTGCTGGGGAGATTCATGGTCGCAGAGGGTATGGAATTTGGGGGAGCACAGAGGACTGCTATTCTGTACTGAAGCCAGCGCTGGAATCCAGACACTCTCGTACGTTCCCGCTGAAGCATGTTCTAGCACCCACGCTACCACACCCTCTCTGGCACAACTCTTGTGTCATCACGGAGAAAGATCTGGATGGAGCACGCACTTCATACACACGCATTTCTAAAGCACCAATTCATACAGAAAGAGGGCGAATTATAACCCCACGGGAAAAGCCCAGATGGACTGACAAGCAGCCATCAGACCAGACAAGGGAACCTGAATCAAATCCTGAGCTACGTCTTTAAGAAAAGTTCATTTGATTGTCCCTAGAAGATCACTGAGGACAATAATATGAACTTTTCTTTAGAAGTAGCTCAGGGCTTGTGCCTATTCCGGTCTCCCATAAACCGTGTCTTCTGAGCTCACAAGAGCCTGTCATGGACAAAGATTCTTGAAATCAGGTGACCTGGCACAGTCCTCAGTTTACACGTGTTTTCCTGACATTTAAACAGAAGAGCTGGTAGGGTGAGGGTTGGAATACTCAGCCTCATTACCTCGATGGACCCTGGTTCAGCTTTGACCGTGTCTCCCACGTGGCTGTCACTGTTAAGACCTGAGGGCCCGTGGGGGGCCTGTCTCCTCTCCTCCTTTAAGGCATGCTCCAACAGCTTCTTGTGGAGGATCCGGGCTACGTTCTCAGTGAGCGTGTAGCCAGGGGGAGCGGATAAGTCCTGCCTCAAGGGCGTGCCGTCTCCCCCGTCCTCCCTCCACGTCTCTGAGCCAGCCCCGATGGGGCTTGGGGACCGTCCCCGGGAGCTGGGGCCGGTGTCCTGGCCTGGGCCCAGCTCCGGCCGAGGTTCTGCTGAGCGAGACCGACTCCCGGCCCGCGTCCCCTTCTGGAAGGGGTCCTGCACCACGGGGCTGTGGTCGATGATGTTGAAGAGGCTGGAGAGGCCGTCGTTGATGGCGGTGTGCACGGGGCTCTCCCTCGTGGTGGTGGAGCGGGCCCAGGCTGACTCGCTGCACCCCTTCTGGGCCAGCCCCAGGGAGGTCCTGCTATTTGGCTGCTCGGCTTTGGGGAGGGGCTTCCTCTGCAGCTTGGGAGACCCGTACTTGGGGGAGCAGCATGTGCGTTCGAACTTGGCCTGCACCTTCTCGATGGCGGGGGCCACCTGCCTGCTCCTAAGGCCGCGGGAAGGAGATGACGCGGGTGTGGCACCACCCCCCGCCTTTGGCGTGAGACACTTGTGGGGGCTGCTGGTGATGGCGCTGCCACGCAGGGCTTCGGTCTGCAGGCCAATGTTGATGGTCTGGACGGTCTGTGTCCCTGTCGTCCGGGACCCGTTGGTCTGGCAGGCCATGTCCTTGAGAGGAGGCTTGGGGGGACCAGAGCATATGGCGTTCCTGACGGAGAAGGCCACCTCTTTCATGTCATCACTCATGTTCTTGGACATCTGTAGGCTGTGCAGGGGGGAGGCAAAACCCAGGGGGGCGCAGAGGGCACTTTCGAGGGGCCGCAGCCCTCCCTCCACGTAGTCTCGGGGGTGTCTGGAGGGGGCACAAGGCCACCTGCTGAGCACATGTTCTGAGGGGCCCCCCTTTGAGTCTCCAGTGCCCCCCCTGGCTCTGCTTGTGGGAAACGGGCACTCCGGCTCCGAGCGGCCCCTGCCCTCGCCGCCCGCCACCACGATGCTGTCCATCCTCCGGACGGCGGGCGGGCTGTGCAGCACCCGCACCCCGGCCTGCTCGGCGCACACGTGGCTCCGCAGAGGCTGCTTCTGGCAGTGCTCCGGGCTGGTCATGGTGTCCGTGGTCATGGTGACGCTCGTGGTGAGGTACCAGGAGGAGTCGGGGAAAGGCTCGGCGCTGGCCTCGTTCTCTGCCCGCCCCCCCTCGGTCCTGTCCGCCCAGGGCTCTGGGGGCCTCTCCTCCCAGCTCTTGCTGTTGAACTCCTCGATGTACTTCAGGTCATCAGGAGACAGGGGCGGAGTGACGTCCTCCTTGCTGCCGGCAGCTGGCAGGCCCTTCTCCGGCAGGAAGGGAGAGACGTCCATCAGACGCTGGAACTCAGACATGGAGGACACGGACACAGCCCTGGGAAAAGTGGGAGAGAAGAGGGTGTCAGCCGACCCGCCACTCCCTGGCCCCGCACCACACGCATGTCCTGCCCACAGGACAGGTGCCTGTTGTGTGTCAGTCTCCACCTGAACGACTGGAATGCTTTCTAGCTGCTCTTCTGAGCTGCTCCTGTGGATGCTTCACGGACTTTTCATGTCTGGAATTGTTCTGGAAGCCCTGTGTTAGTCAGAATGTAATACAGGCAACCCTCGAATACTATGGGAACAAGTGGGAGGCTGGGCTCAGAGGCAGTCAGAGCTAAGCTCCAAACCCACTTTGGAATGGTTTCGTCTTGGCCTGAGGATGCTCCCAAAGAAGAAGGAAATGCGGCTGATGAGTGCCTGTAAGTCCTAACCTACCAGGAGTTTCCAGAGTTCTAGGCATTGTGGCAGGTGCTCGTGGTATGACAGGAACACAGCCCGGGCCTGATCCTAAACCAGCTAATGTATACGGGCAGGGGGTGGGCAGCACAACACCAGAGCTATAATCCGAAGTCCCGCTCACCCACCTGCCTCATCCTCTACTGCATGTACTTCTAGTGACGCACAGTGGACCCTTGAACAACATGGCGGATAGGGGATCCGGCCCCCATGCAGCCGAAAACCCATGTACGACTTTCGACTTCCCTGAAATTTAATTACTAATAACCTGCTGTTGAACGGAAGCCTTCTCGGTAATATAAACAGTCCATTAACAAATATCTTGTATACATATTAAAGACTGTATTCTTATCACAAAGGAAACTAGAGAAGAGAAGAGGTTATTAAGAAAACCATGAGGGGGCGCCTGGGTGGCTCAATCGGTTAAGGTCACGATCTCGTGGTCTGTGAGTTCCAGCCCCGCGTCGGGCTCTGTGCTGACAGCTCAGAGCCTGGAGCCTGCTTCCGATTCTGTATCTCCCTCTCTCTGCCCCTCCCCTGCTCACACCTCTGTCTCTCTCTCTCTCTCAAAAGTAAATAAACATTAAAAAAAAAAGAAGAAAAGAAAACCAAGAGGAAGAGAAAATGCATTTACAGTAGTATGTCTTTACTGGAAAACACCCACATCTAAGTGGAGCCGTGTAGTTCAATCTGTGTTGTTCAAGGCTCAGCTGCACTAAGTGTAATCTGCAGAGGCCAGGTGGAAGATGTGGCAGAAAGCAGGGACGTGGAAGGCGTGACCGGTGTGCACACAATTTGCAAACACCGCTTCCAGCAGAAATTCCATCTGACCCTGTCCAAATCCACCGACAGGGCTCAGCTGTCCCTTCCCTATCTGCTCCCTCAGTTAGAGCCAAGCTTGTTGTTTGCTCTTACTCCTCCCGTATTCCTGGACAAGAGCAAGACTCCCTCGGACGCACGGACACACAATGGGAGGGTGAAGACAGGTGAACTAAAGAACAGTCAGTCTGGGGTAAGTGCTGCCTGACGGATGTGGGTTTGGATGTAGATTCCTCAATGCGTCAGGGCTTTCACTCTGTGTATTTCTACTCGGTATGAATTTACCGACTGCCACCTGTAGGCCCGGGCAGGCACTCTATGAGGTACTGCGGATGTCCAAAATGCCAAGACACGAGGCTACTGGAGTGCTCAGGCAGCTTGTCAACCCCCCGCAGGGCAAAGAGGTGGTGGCTAGGAAGGAGGCCTGGGGTTGGCCATGCCTGCCGGCTCAGGCCTGGACCCCCTGGTCAGAAATTCCTCCTGATGGGGAGGAGGGGAGGGAAGAAGTGAGCAGACTCCCTGCCTCTGCAACTAGACCGCTTCTCTCACGGGACCTACTCATATCTGCACACCCTAAACTGAAGTTTAAATCCCTAGGGTTCTCGACAAGCACGGGTGCTAACAACAGGTTCCGGACAGAGAGGACGTGGGCCACTACACTGCAAAATCCACGAATGATGGTGAGGCCAGAACTGGGGTCTGTGTACCGCAAGGACTGGCCCACAGAAGGCGTAAGGCTCTGGGTGGCTGTGCCCTCACCCTGGGGCACAGGTTACATGCTTTTGTGGTCGCCACCCTGGGGTAAAAGAGCAGGCTACAAACGGTAGCAGCAGGCCTTCTATCTTGTTATTTCCCCCTAGAGGCAAAAGTTGGTGGTATTTTTTTGTGAGAAATAACCTACAAACTCTCCCTTGGCCCTGTGGATAACAGAGAGCTGGCTATAACTAGCACTGAAAACAAAAAGAAACAGAAGGGATGGGTTGATTTATCACTAGGTATTAAGCTCTCCGGAAAGTGTGACTTTCCTCTTCTTGCCTCCGGTCAAGTCCAGGAGCTGCTGAATTAATAATGAGCTTTAAAACGTCGCTCACCGCGGGCTGGAAGTACTCTATAGGTACCGAAACCCCAAGCCTCTCTGCATTTCTCGGACACGGCTTGTGTCACCCCCACTGCTGCCCATAAACGAACTACTCGGAGAGTCAAGTCAGTCGCACCTGTGTGGGGACTTTCTGCCTCGAGGGTTTGGATGGATGTCGTGGAACAGAGGTGATGGGGCTGGAGAAGGGGGACGCCCCAGCCTTGGCAGGGGGCAAGGTGAAACAGATACAAACCAGCACATGTCTGGAACACGTGCTGACGCATGAAGGCGCAAAGTACAAAGTATGGAGGGAAGACACGAAACCGCTAGATGGAGAGGGAAAAGGGAAGGGCGGGGAGGACACATGGGCTTTCTTACCTTGGGCATTTTGATGTGTAAGTTTTAATAATATTTCTGATATTGTGCTATTTAAGTTTTAATTTAAGGTTATTTTTTTCACGTAGTGTGACTTTTGAAATTAACAGCAGCAATTAAGATAAAAAAATAAGAGGGGAGCCTGGCTGGCTCAGTAGGAAGAGCAGGTGACTCTTGATCTCGGGGTCATGAGTTCAAGCCCCATGCTGGGTGTAGAGATGACTAAAGAAAATAAACTTTTAGGGGCGCCTGGGTGGCTCAGTCGGTCAAGTGTCCGACTTCGGCTCAGATCATGATCTCGCGGTCTGTGAGTTCAAGCCCCATGTCAGGGTCTGTGCTGACAGCTCAGAGCCTGGAGCCTGCTTGGGATTCTGTGTGTCTGTCTCTCCCCAACCCCCGTGCTCTCTCTCTTTCTGAAAAATGAATAAATCTTAAAAAAGTTTTAAGAAAACTTAAATGCGGTCCTGGACTGACCGAGAATGACCAGACGAGACAGAACCTGAAGGACAGAAACACACCTCAGCGGTTTTGGGTGGTTTGGGATGAACCGATACAGGGCAAAATGGGAAGGAGACAGTAATTCATGGACTCGAAGTTTACAGGAACACCAGGGATGCTGAGATCTGGAAACCGCGAGCTGCCCTGAGGAGAAGTTTCCTGTGGTGGAAATAGCATATATTTGTCTACAAAGAAACAGCACGTGTGGGGCTGGGGGCGGGGGAGTTGTGTACAGGAAATCTTTGTACTTTCTGCACAGTTGTGTATTTGTAATGTCTAAATTTAAACAAATTTGCTTAGATGTGTTGTTTCAGATACATCCTAAAAATATATGATAACTAACATCACCAACATCACTTTGTATTTACTTCAAAGTTTACTGTTGGGAAATTTTTTTTTTTTTTTTTTTTTTAAGTAGGCTCCACATCCAGCAAAGCCCCAACGAGGGGCTTGAACTCATGACCCTGAGATCAAGACCTGAGCTGAGATCAAGTGTCGGACGCTGAACCGACTGAGCCACCCAGGCGCCCCGACTGCCAGGAAATATCTTAATAAATCCTCTTGGGAGACCTTTAAGTGCACAGTACACAAAATGTCTCACAGCCCATCAACAGAGAGTCTTTCCAGACTAAATGAGAAGAGAGGGGTTTCTGTGGATTTTTCAGAACCCACTGAGCACAACATTCCTTTATATACATAATACACAACTGTAACCGTTCTCTCCACGACACTAACACCCACACAAGTATAGTGTGTCCCTGGCTTTTCTGTGGCAAATAATAGAAAATAACCATATTTATGAAATCAATAATAATAAAGCAACCACTTATTCAGAAGCCTTACTTTAAGTCATTTTGAAGGCAGTGTTCTCACGACTGCGGTGACAAGACAGTTTTAAGGCCAAGAGGTTTTCATTTCAGTAGCCCAACTACTGTTTTCATTAATCTCACTTACCTTTGAAGATTTCCCTTGTGATTTTCTTCTTCCTATAAAGAAGAAATACGATCGTCTGAATCAGTCGGTACTGGCTGCCCAGGCACCTTTGCCCTGCGAAGTTTTGCTCTTCTTCCACAAGAAAATACCATTCAAAATCCACAGCAAGGCCAGGTTCCGGTTGGGAGAGCCACTGCCCCTCAGCTCTTTGAAGCACAATAATAAAACCAGAACCCACGGGGTGATGAGGGATGGGAGCTCCTGCAGTCCAGGGAGGAGCGCGCGCGTGCGTGCGCCTGTTTGTGTGTGTGTGTCTGTGTGTGTGTGAGGTAGGGAGGGAGGGAGGGAGAGACAGAGACAGAGAGGAGGAGGAGGAGGAGGAGGAGGGTGAAGGGAAGATAGGGCCCCAAGCGAGGAAGTTAGGAGACTGATGTCCCTTGGGCGAATTCTCGCTGTACAAGCTGATGCAATCTCCTTAGGCGTGACTTTCTTGGTTGTAAGCACGGCCATTTGGAATTAGAGGTGAACTTACAACTTCTGCTTTGTATCGATCAATATGGGGCCCCGGTCATCTGGAGCCAGGACAGGGCAGGCTCCCGACCCCGGTCTGCTTTCTCTCCGCTGTGCGGCTGCACCGTGGGAGTTGCGGACAGATCAAACAGGGTGGCATATGGGTGATGTCACGCCACCTGGCTACATATTGCTGAGAGGGTACCTGACCTCACAGACACCTGACTCAAGTAGAACTGACCCACATTTCAACACTATTTTAACGAGAACTCTTTGAAGTCTGTTAAGTGTTTGGGACAGGTTCAATGCCAGGTACAGCAACTTTTAAACTGACCCACACGTAATGATTCCTAAAATCAAACCCGGTTTTAAAACCTAGGTTTTGAAAGGCTGTAACCAGAAAAACCTGATGTTGCACCGTGGTAATTTCAGCCAGAGCTTAGCTCACAGATTTGCTGATCTAATTTACTCATGGCTTCTAACTTGTTGGATTCCCCCCGCCCCCACTTTGCACAGAACAAGAATTTATAGTATGTCATTGTTTAGTGACACTATTTCCAAATGTGAGTACTTTCTTCAGAACACATTTTATTGTTACCAGCAAGTTTAGAGTCAGAAGGCTGCTATGATTTAAAGAGAGGTTGAAGACCTGTACTTCCCAGATTGAACTGTCTCCTGTGTGTTTTCACTGGACCTGCTCATGTGTGAGACCTTTCGTTCACAGGACACAGTCCTGCGTCTTCAAACCTGAGATGCGGTGGCAGAGTGTGTGCCCGACCACGGCAGATGCTAGGAGTTTGGGGTCAGGACCACCAAGCAACGGTTCATGTGTACCCAACCCAGAGGCCGCGCGATGTGCAAAGCCCTGGAGCCTGCAGACCACACGGCCGGGCTTCCTGACAACCCCTCGCTCCTGCAGTAGGTAACTGGACCCCGAATCCCAAGCCGACCTGGGGGAGACAGTTCCTGAACTCCCGCTGGGGCCCGCGGGCCGGGGGCTCCTCTGGCTCGTCGTCCAGGGACAAGGCGTCCAAGTAGAGATTTTCCCGTGCTGAACACCTGTCCGATTCCTTCAGCTTGGACAGCGGCCGGTCTTCAAACGGGGCGGAGTCTGAGTCTGCGCAGGGCCACATCCCCAAGGGGCGGGGCATACGGGGGCTCCCCGGGTGGGCAAAGGGGCGGATGTTGCCTTCTTTGGAGTCGCAGAGGAAACTGCCGCTTCTCCGGGGACTGTTTTCTTTCTGCAACTTGAGGGTTTGAAAAATGAAAATGGTTAGCCTCACTCTTCTGTCTGTTGCTCTCCAGCTAAGATCACTGTTTCTCCCCAATTTGGAAGTACATTTGGGTCCATCGGAAAGATGGTGAGAAGTAAACAGTCTTAAAGGTCTGACCTTAATTTCAAAAGTAACACAACGTTACAGATGCTTTTATTAAAAAAAAAATCACAATTTTATCTGGACTGGAAAATCTGCATTCACTACACACACAAGCCAGCTCCTTCTACGAGAATATAGATATTCCTACGTGTAATTTGGAGTACTGGATATAACTTGGCGTATTGCTCACAGGAAATTATACATTTATTTAAAAAAAGTGAACACTGGTAAATGACATATTTAGAACTCCCTTTATACCTTCAGAACTGAAGGCACACTGAATGGAAAACCATCAGTGATAATAGCAAATTTCTGAGGGTGAATTTAATTTTCTTAACCAGTAGGTTTCCTAACTACAATACTGTCGTTTGGGATGGGTTCCATATATAACCCAAGTGAACTGGGTTGTAACCACTGGGTGTCAAAAACAACTTCCACTTTGCTCGAGAGGGTTAAAGCTTAGCTATAAAGTCGATTAAAGATCTGATCTGACTGAAAAAAAAGGAAAATATGCCACAGACTTTAGAGCCATACGTTGTTTGGCCTGATTTGGGGAAACTCGGGAAACAAGAGTGGAGAACACGCAGGACCCCTGGAGTTAGGGAGGCCTGAGTTGGAGCCACTGTCTTGTGGCTTGCTCGTTTCCTCAACTCAGTGTCCTCCTCTGTAAAATGGGACAACACAGTTTCCTGCTGTGGAGGGGGGCAGTGCAGGGGCCCCGGGCAAGGCAAGCCCGGCAGGGGCCGGGACCACTGGACAGCTCACTCGTTGTCGGCGAGACCACCACCCACCTCGCTCGGGCCTGGGCGCCGTGAAACACACCTCGCCTATTTCCTGCACTTGAACTAACTGCGTGGAGACGTTTAGGAAGGAAGCCAATGTGAAATCAGAGGGACAGGCAGAGAAATGGCGTGTGGGGCGGAGGCTCACTCCCTGGAGAAGCCGTAACGGAGCGCTTCCCTCTGGACTCTCTGGAGCTTTCCTCACGGCCTTCCTTTCGAAACATGCGCAGAAAGCACAGCTGAGGCCCGAGGATATTTCCACCTATGCGTCTCTGAGGGGTCTTTACTGGGTGACCTGCGTACACGCTCTACTATGTTGGCTGCTCTTCTGAACAAGAAAATGATCTGAAGGGCGAAAGTGACGTTTGGATTTGTCAAAGAAGAAAGATTTTCAGTCCTCAAGTCTGGAGACGGTGCCAGGAAGTTCTAAAACTCCCTTGGAAGCATTAATTTATTTTTTAACAGAACATATTTCACCAGCTCCACCTCTATGTCCTCACTGAGGCCTTCATCCAGGAGCAGGAGGTATGCGTGGTCTGCGCATCGTCAGGGACGAAGCCGCCTGAAAGAATGGGGACGAGCGACTTTTCCTCATTTTTAGTAATTTTTTTCCCAAATAGGATTTTATTTTTATGTTTATTTTTTAAAATAATTTATTGTCAAATCGGTTTCCATATTTTTAGTAATTTCTGAGGTGGTGGATTATCTTCATGTTCTGAGAAAGATAAAGATTCAAGCAGCCAGAGCTTAAATGTTAAGAGTCTGAGGCCGGGTCACAGCTGAATTAGGGAACAAGCTAACCGCTCTGGGTTTCAGCTCTGCCCCTCTGCTCTCAACTCCAAGACACAATTCTTCTCAGTTCTCTTAAAGATGCTAATGTTTTCTTTAAAAAACAAAACAAAACCCAAAACCCAAAAAACAACAACAAAAAAGGAAAAGATTTTTATTATGTTCATCTAACGCATGTCAGCGCAATTTAGTCTCAACACATGATCATCCCTAAGCTATTTCGGGCGAGAATTAAAACGCAAGAATCACATTCGAAGCTGTAAATGTGCACCGAGGGTGTGTGCGAAGGGGAGGAAAGAATGACTAAGGAAGAGAGCTTTGAACCAGCACATTCTAACTCAGCAAAGTGGGAATTCAAAAATAAACCCAGGCGGCCAGGAGCAATGTATACTAAAGCTGGGAAGTGTTAGGTTTCCTAAAAATGAACTGGAATGGGTTGGCTGGAGGTATTTGCTGTAAGATGCCTCTGGGGTGTTGTAATAGAATAATGGGTCCTTCAAAGGATCGGGTTTCCTAGGAGAGTCATTTCAAACCAGCCATCAGCACCTACTGTACTTAGACCCCTGCAGGAGAACAACTTTTAGTGCAAAAAGAAAAGGGAAAAGATTTGCATTTCAAGTAATACAGGAAACAGTAAACCTTCAACCGTGTCACCTTACCCAAACGGCCAAAAGAAAAAAAAGGTTGCCTTGTGAGCAGGTTTTAAATGAAAGGCCTTTCGGGTTGTAGAAGCAGCTAGCTGGTTTAAGGAAGTTACTGGAAGGAGAATGGAATGACACGGGGTCTTTCCTGTAGCTCTTTAGTACAGCGGCGGGTCCTATATCATCTGCATGTTAACTGGGAACTTAATTCTCAGGAGAAATGTAGTGTGACTCCATAAAAGTTAACTATCACCCAGTCCAAGCTGGGATGTTGATAAGAGAGATGGCATGTGTTATATGACCTTGACCACATCCCCGCAGTCATCCATCATATAAAATGCCTCGTGTGGCACAGAAATTATGTCGGAATCTAATGACACCGGACGAGCATGAAGCATGTGTTCTGAAAGTGGAAAATGGATTTAGTGTCACTTCCGTTACCAACTGTGTTAGAGGGATCACGGTCAAGGTTACACGGCTCCCCAAGCAGTCAAATGTCGAGAGCGTACATTATGAAGAATGTTCACTTGTATTTCTTGTTCCTCTGTGGAATGTGGGGCTAAAACTTCAGTGAGTGATAAACAAACAAAATCTCCGCACGGACACACCCTCCGGTCAATTGCCTCTTCACGGAGAACGCCTGTAACTGCTTTATCTCGTTTTCAGGATTGGGTACCAAGGTTTATAAAACCGTCCTTTAGAATGTTGAATATCTGGGGGAAAAGGCCAGATTTATTTTTGAAAGCCACAACCGCATATCTGAAGCATCATTCACTGGCAACAAATCCTCTTCTAAAAACGGCAGTGAGATCATTGTACAAAGCCGGTGGGATCCACCGCACAGACTTCAGGAACAGATGACTGCCTGGAGCCCATGCGTCTTGAATCCATTATGTTCGGAGATGTTAACCTTGAGGACTGAAGTTCTGAGCTGTCGCTTTGGTAGACTTGCTGCAGTCTTGCGTGGAATATTGACATGAGTCGGAAACGGGGTTCAGCGCATGCCCACTCTTATCTTGCAAAATACTGTTTCTTAAAACGGGGCGTCTGCTCCTCCCTGGTCTTGAACTCTTCAAAAGTGGAATATCATCAGATGTCTTACTATTTTTTCCTTTACGAGGAACTCTTCATGCAAAAGCAAAACCCTAAAAGGCTTGTTTAAATGATAGCCAGGGTGTGACTTCCAAAAAGCGGCAATGACCAGACCAAGGAGCCCATAGCTAACAGGCAGAGGGGACCCCAGAGGGGCCATGGCGGGGATCGTGATGGCCTTACTGTAGTACAGGAGGGACGTAAGTGAGCGCTCCTGGAGGGAAGGCCGAGAGGGAACCTCTCTGATAACAAGGTGCCTGGAGTTACTGAGATACTGATGAACTGAAGCTAGACGTGATAAAGCAATGACCATTTTACAAAAAAACATGCAGTTTTATGCATGTTTTTACAAAACATGCAGTTTTTGCCTTTGCAGTTTCTACCCAGCGGCTGATTCGTTCAGCAGAGCACAGGCACACAGAGGATTTAATACAGACGATTCTTCTCGAATGATGCGTTTCTAGGCCAAACAGGAAGTGGTCACCTTTTCTTTGATAGAATTTGGGGAATTTCGAAAGGGGCCACATCAGACAACCGTAGGGTGACTCGGTTGTGTGAGTAATCAAATCTAGGAAGAACTTCTGCCCCTTTCTGTCTGCACTGGGCCGCCTTCTCAACGCTTTCTGAGCCAGGGGCTCCTGGCTTTTTTTTTTTTTTTTAGCTCGTTCACCTTCTCTCCCTCCCCGACGGCATACAGAAACTAACCCTGGCCATTGCACCTGCATCACACAGGCACCACATCTGGGGATGATAGAGCACATTTTTCAAAAGGCTCCCACATAAAATGCCAGCAGTAGCGGTATTTGTAATACAGTCATAAGGTTATTTTTCCTGAACTTGGTTTTTATTGATTAATATATTTCCTTGAGGCCTCATAAATTTAGAAGTGTGACTGGCTGAAATAAAAAAAAAAAAATACACATAGGCTATGTGAAAATCCAGCCAGGGAAGAATTCCAAGCCTTCATCAGTTTAATGTGAAAATTTAATTTGTGCTTCACTCGGGCATGACTGCAACTATGCAAACTGTCCGGAGTCTGATGCAGTGTAGACCATGATTACCTGGAAGGTAGGAAGACAACTCCCCCTCCTCCGCTGAATCCATCTGGGTGTTGGAATCATTTGTTCAGCTGAAGGTGATGAGCTACCAGCTCCCTCCCCGACTACGGTCCTACCTAATCACAGCTCAGCAAGATCCACCGCAGGTGCAAACAGCCTGATTTCCAACCGAATTCAGCAATTTCTTTCCTAATGGCCAGCAATCCCCTCCAAGTTGGAGCAGTCACTGTGACCACATCTTTAGTGGCCAACTTCAAAGGTAGTTTGCTTCTTGGCAGGAATCACCTTATACGACCTGAAATAACCTCATCTTTCAAGTGTAGTCTTTAACTTCCTTGAAAACGTTACCCTCCAGCCCTGACCATGGACATACCACACGTATACACACAAGGAAAGTTATCCACAAGCTTTGTGATGAGAAGATCTGTGTACCAGCAGGGCCGAGTCTGGGGCTCCCACACTAGAAATTCTGCTATTTTCCCCTCTTTCTTTGGAAGCCCGTGAAACCTCCCGATGTAGTAAGGACCTCGTAAGTGGCTGATTTATTTTTTTTTCCCCCTAAGTGCTCTGATTTCCAGGTCAGTTTAGTTGTCTGTACCTTCTTCCCTGTCCGCTGGTGCCCAGGTCCTCCCTTACCTGTTCTATTCTCCACAAGAGCTCCTTCTTCTGCCGCTCCCACTCCTGCCGGTCCCTGTCTAGACGGTCGAGAAGCTCCACCTTCTCCCGGTTCCAGTTCGTCTCGCTGTGATGGATCTGCCAGCGCAGGTCCATGACCAGGCCGTGACTGTCCGCGAGGAGCTTCTGGTGGGTCTCCCTCTCCTTCTTGAAGGCCCCTTTGCTGTCGGTGGAAGAGCCTGGTTCTCCCAAGTTCTTCTCCGTCTTCTCTTCCAGCTGGCAAGGAGAAAAGACTTAGACCTTAATACCTGGCCAGTCTTGTATTAATAGGTGAAGAAAATCTCAGCACACTGGCATATTATCCCTGGAAACATGTTTCAGCCAAGATCTGACCGGTCTCATGGAAAAAAACAATTTTCATTTTTAAAGCCCCAGTTATGAACATTCGACAGAGTCACACGGAATGTAAAGCAGTGAGTCCACTTAGCTTCCCGTAGTCTGCTCCTCAGCTCCACTTCCTGACTCGGTTACCACCCTACCTTGTCTTCCTTCTGCAGAGCTCCCGGAGGGCAGGTACATGGCTGTCCCCAAACCCTCAGCCCCTGTATGGACACTAGTGATGGGGTAGCAGTGGGACCTACCAGTCTACAGTAAATATCCATTAAACAGCCATGAGATTAAATACCAAAAACAAGCAAAAAAATGTTCATCTAGACATCATATTCAGAGTGCTGAACACCAAACAGGAAACCTTGGAGGCAGACAGAAAGACAGTCCACACCCAGAGGCACACAGATATGAATGACGGCAGACCTCTCCTCCGAAACTATTCAAGTCAGAGGGTGATGGAGCCACATCATTAAGGTACTGAAGGGGGAAAGTGTCAACCTTGAGACTTCTGTGCTCAGCAACCGTATCTTTCAAAACTAAAGGAAAAAATGCTTTTTGCACAAATTAAAATTGAAAAAACTATTGCCAGCAGACCTGTATTTCAAGAAATGATGGAGGAAGTTTCCAGGCGGAAAGATTATGATACTAAGAGACACTCTGATCTACACACAAAAAAAGAACACCGAAAATGACAGAAGTACAAGTAAAAACTCATTTTCCCCCTATTTAAAAAAAAAATTTTAATGTTTATTTTTGAGAGTGAAAGAGACGGAGAGCACGAGCAGGGGAGGGGCAGAGAGAGAGCGGGAGACACAGAATCTGAAGCAGGCTCTGCGCGGGCAGCCTCGAACCCACAAACGGTGAGATCATGACCTGAGCTGAAGTCGGATGCTCAACCGACTGAGCCACCCAGATGCTCCCAAACTCATTTTCCCCTTATTTTTAATTGCTTGAAACCAAGAGCAGCTGCAATGTATTGTGTATTGAGAGAACATGTAGAAGTAAACTGGGGCAAGAAGAGCAGAGGACAGGAGGCAGGAACATAATAAATTCGAGTGAAAGATTCGGGAACATAAAGATGCACGCGTTGCCCATTCCGGTTCAGCAGATCCCTGCCTTTCCCCCTGTGTCACTCTATTCAGTTCTACTAGGCTTCTAATCCACCCTCCTCTTTGAAGCCAGGAGAATCTTTGGCAAATGTAAATAGAACGCTTTACTTCCATGATACGATCAGGATTTCTGTTTCCATCTTTTGCATCTTCATCCTTTCCCTCATAACCTGGCAAGATGCAGCTCCTCAGATATCCTGTTTTCCTTTCTTCATGATGCTTTCTTTGTCTGAAACGTCCTTTCTCTCTTTTCCCATGTACCCACTCTTACTCATCATCCAAGACTCATGACTCAGGTCATCTACGCACGACCTTCATGAACACTCCCTCCCCGAAACCTCGGGCTGAGGCGTGTGCCCTGCACGCCCCTACTCCCCGGCAGCCCTGTGTATAGGTCTGGGGGGGCACTTACCGCACTATTATAAATTGCCACCCTTGTCTGGGTCTCCCACTGCACTGAGAGTCCCTTCAAGAAATCTCTTATTGGTTGGCCTCTAGAACAAGGTCTGAGTTGGGAGTTAAGTGAAGGAATCACAGATTTGGGCACTGACACAATATGGCCTCCACTGAGATATAATACTTAACTTTTGGTAGAATTCGCTTCTTCTGCTTTTAAGTAGAAGAGAGCAAAGTTGGGGATATTATAAGTGAACTATACTCAGCCCGTGTTCATTGCTTCCTGGGCTGCAAATGTTTCAGAAACTTCAACAATTCGGGTGGAAGATGCATCTTTACCTAGTACCACCTGGCTTTTAGGTTTGAAGTCCTATTTTTATTTCTTAGTGTTTAATGACTCTTCCGGAGGCTCTATGTGTGGCACACGTGTGGGTGGATACCAGGTTTCTCTAAAACAAAGATGAAATATTTTGAAATTGGCTCATCTCAACGATTAGGCCTCCTTTCTTTAGCTACACCTACACTTACATCTTTGAAAATATTTAGCTTTCTCCCCCACAAACATATTTTAAAATAGGCTTAAAGGCAGCTCACCAGAGAGCATCCTTACTCATTCTTCCTCCACTGCTGACTTTTCAGGCTGTGCACTAAGATAAACAGAGCATCTAGTAAGAATCTCCTACTGGGCAAGTAGGCAGGACTCATAACTGGGTCAGCGGCTCCGCCAGCCTGGCCTGGTGCTTTGGTTTTGCTACGCTTTGCTGCTTCCTCTGCAGAGAAGGCTGTGTCTCCGCCCTACCTGGGGCGATGAGCCTGATACCACTGCTCCCTTGGGCCAGCTGGCAATGTAGTTGAACTTGTGGGTACCCGGGAAGCTGTTTGCTTTTGACGTGACAGGCCCTTTCGGCCATTTGGAAGATGTCTCCATTCTGGGCAAATTTCTTTGTCTTTCATGACCTAGCCAATTCATATAAAATTTTAACCAGTTTAAGATCTGCCTCAAAATAGGGCCTCAAAAGTAGATTATCAAAGATGCACAGGTTTCCTCCCGTCAGGATCAAGGGGCTGGAAGAAATCTGGAGAAACAACTTGAACGAGCAGACTGGGCAGGAAGTGACATTTTAAGGATTTGCAGGGACAAAACACTTAGAAAAAGAACGTTTCTGGAGAAGTCTGACCTTAATAACCATGGCCATGAGCTAAAATCTCCCAGGAGGCTCTGCTCCGTTGGGAGGGTGCAGGCAGGACCCCGTCCCCTCCACTCCAGCACTAAGGGCTCCATGATCTGAGACCAGCCACTTCCTCTGGGCCTCCGTTTCCTCCAGGGGAAACAAGGGCATGGACTGATCAGACTTCCAGAGCATGTAGTGGAAGGTCTACAAGCTCTTTTCAGTATTTGGAGAAATCTCAAGGAATGCACGTATTTCCCTTTTCCAGAGATAACTAAGCCACAATCTGTGTTTTCTTTGTTCCTGTCTGAACTGTGTCAGCAAGTTCTGATCTCCACTTCCTGCTAGGCCACCCTCCAAGGGGGCTAAGTACCACCTTGTTCAGTGCAGAATGGGAAAATAAATGCTGCTGTCCAAAGGCGTTCAGTGGAGACTGTGTTTCCTTCACGGGAGAGGGACTGGGAAGGGGGAAGAAGGTGCCTCCGAGAGGCTGGGAATTTTAAGGAGAGAGAGAGAGCAGGCCACTGTTCCCGGCTTTCACCTCGGAGCCCGATGATCTCTTTGGACAAGGATCACCGTGGATCCCAGGTACTGTGCCTTCTCCCCGCCTGGCCCCACGGTGGGAGCAGGGGAGACCCCGCGGGCAGGTACCTGTTCCAGGCGGCACTTGAGCGCCGCCCACTCCACGTCCCAGGCGGCCTTGTCGCTGGCGTACTGCTGCTGCAGCCGCCGCCGCGCACGCTCGTCCTCCCGCAGCTCCGCATGCAGGTCCTCCAGCAGGGTCTTGAGCGCGCCGAACAGCTGCTGCTGGTTTTCCACCACCTGCAAGGGGGAACATGGAGTCGGTTCTGCCAGCTCACGCAAGGGTATTCTTTAGGTCAGAAGGGGAGGGGAGCCTGGCATCAAGGGAGTGCTGGGTTGTGTCCAAGGGGCTATTGCAGTGGGAGTAGAGCAGGTGCAAAGTCTGCACGGTTAGTGGGTCAGAGCCAGGGGCCCCCCCTGCTGCCGGCAATCAGGCTCCTGGGGTTGAGACTCCTAAGGGCCTGTCGGAATAGGAGGGAGGCTGGCTCAGGTTGGGGCTCCACGCCCAGAAGCAGAAGGGAGGAAGCTGCAGGAGGCCACTGGGAACCGGGGAGCCGGGGCTGTGAGGATGCTCCATGTGACCTCAGACGTCCAAAGCTGTGATTGGGAATGGAGATCTAGCAAGATCTGAACCCTTAACGACATATGCTGTCATTTTAATACCAGCCGTTGAACCAGAAGGGAGTAAAAATAGGCTCTGTGTCTCTTATAAACACAGGCGGTCACACTGTGACTTGTATGGATCGGTATGGCCGTGGGGGAAGGCCATGTTGAGCTTTAATAATCAAAGCCAAAAGTGAATGCTTAACTTGTTCATGAAGGCTTCCTCGTGGTCCTCTGAGATGGAATCACTGTGCCCCTCCTTGCTGCTGCACCAACAGCTCGACTAGCCGTGGCACCTACTTGTTTTTCTGTGCCGACCCGGATGGCTCCACCACCGTGGCAAAGTACAGGGGAGGGGTGGGTGTGGGAGGGGGGGAGACAAAACCTCACCCACTCCCGATTTCCAGGGTTTCACACAATGCTTAGCCGATGGGAAGTATGCAAACACGTCTCATAAATGAAAATGGGATTTTTATCCCTAATCTGCTTACACCTAACTTAGAGGATTTTATATTTTCTAAAACCCATCCTGCCTTTGAAGGCACATTTCCAAACCACGATTGCTATCTTAGTACATTTTAGCACAGACGCACTAACAGAAAGGTTTGTCTAAGTGAATTAAATACTGAATCAATTATGGTACCTGGATACTAAAAGCCCCATGAGCTCATCTCTTCCAGAAGGACGGAAACCACTAAGTGCATCGCGAGCTCCCAGACTGTCTCCGGGCAATCTTGTTTGCTGCATTTGTGAGGCAGGTAGAATCAAAGCTCTCTCAGGCCTGTCTGGATGCGGACCGTCTCGACTTCGGGAACACAGAACCCCTTACGCTCAGAGCGAATCCCCCCTGCTTGATAAACCTCTTGTGCGAAGGGCAGCAGGACACTACCCCCAGCTCTCCCCCATCACAGGGAGAGTCAGTCATGACCCTAAAATCATCTAGTTAATCCCCTAAACACACGTGCACATAGATAAAAATGGTTAGCCACATTTGCGAAGAGTTTAAGATACTTTGGCTATGTATTTGGATTTAAATAAAGTTGAATTAGAAAAGAGAAACTTCTGGGACACCTGGGTGGCTCAGTCGGCCAAGTCTCCAACTTCAGCTCAGGACGTGATCTGATGATTTGTGAGTTCGAGCCCCGTGTCAGTTGCTGTGCTGACAGCTCAGAGCCTGGAGCCTGCTTCGGATTCTGTGTCTCCCTCTCTCTCTGCCCCTCCCCCACTCATGAACTGTCTCTCTCAAAAATAAAAATATTAAAAAAAAAGAAAACAGAAACTACTTAACACAAGCAGACGTATTACTGAAAACTCCCCAGTGTTCCCTGTAAGTTGTCTGAAGTTATAATATTACAGGCAGTAGACTTTCAACTGGGTGGAAAGGCCTATTTGTTAGCATTTATCGCTCTTTGATTTTTCTCCCTTTGAACACCAATTTTTACCTTAACAGCCCTGAGACCGAAGCCATGGAGAGTACAGTTCAGTTAACATTTGCAAGATTCAGCAACTAGAGAACTTTCTACAAATCCTACACATTCCTTCCAACCACTCGAATACAAGAAAATTGCCACTACACTCAGTGAGCGGCTCAGGTTATATGTGCGACTGTAACATATAACTGTAAGAAATCAACTTGACACCAAAAGTATTTAAAAATCATATAAGCGCAGGTGAGTGAGAAGAGGTATTATAATTTTTTTTTCTAGAAGTACACACACGTCCTTCTGAGTAGAGAATTTGCTTGAAAATTTTTATTTATATTTTATGGTGGATTCATTCGGGATTTTCATCTTTGGATTTTAAATTAAAAAATATATATATATATCACTACTTTTGAACGCCTGGCTGGGTGGCTCAGTCAGCTGAGTGTCTGTGTCTTGATTGGAGCTCAGGTCATGATCTCAGGGTTGTGGGATCGAGCTCCACATGGAGCTCCATGCTCAGCGTGGAGCCTGCTTGGGATTCTCTCTCTCTGTCTTTTTCTCTCTTTGTGTTTTTCTCTCCTTCCTTCTGCCCCTCTTCTCTACTCATGCTCTTGCTCGCTTCGCTCTCAAACAAACCGCTACTATTTAAGTCTAAGTATTTTAAGCCTAAAGTAAGGGCAATAGGTTTGATCCAGGCTGAGGAGTCATTTAATGCTCAGCGAAGAAACAGCAGAAAACCCTATAGTCAATCTTGTATGTGATCCATAGGTCCCTACGAACCCCACTTTGTGAGTGTAGTCAGCCTGTGGGGCTCTTAGCCCCGCACTAAATGGCCCTGATGACATTAGGACCAGAACTTTGTGGTCCTTGAAAGCAGGAGTTCACGTAACGGTCCTTTTGCCGACTGAAATTTCGGTTCCTCTGGAAATAAGTACTTTCTGGCATTAGCAAAGATCAGATTAAATAAAATTCATCCTTAATGTTTTCATGCACATTTGGGTCCGAGTAATCAACATAACGTGCTATTATACCAGTATAATATTAATCGTCATGGCATGAGTTCAAAAATTGCTTTGGGATGAAGGTGGCCAAAGGGAGCAAGAGAGTCCACAGAACCAATGTTATTGGTCTTGTTATTCTAATCACCCAGGAGCAGCATGCGATACGGCAAGAAGCCACACTAGCTCCCTGCCATTGGTGCACAACACCAACGACCGACGTCCAAGTAAGTATTTCCGGAGACCCAGAGGGGCATGATACTTCTAAACTTTTTCACGACAAAAAACAAGAAAAACCAAAAAAACCCCACTAATGAAAAGTAATACTAACTGTTTCTAACGGGTCAGAGGGTGTGCGAAGATCAGGTGTGCTAATGATTCACCTGCATGCTGCTTGCATCTTGCATGAGTGCTAGGTCGCGTTCCCTGTGTTACAGAGAAGGAACAACACGCAACAACTGAGGAACTGCCAGGCTCTCGCTGCTAGGAAGTGCAGGACATGGACTGCAAGCCAGGTCTGTCCCACCCAAGGTTGGACAAACTGAGCCAAGATACTTAAATTCTGATATTATATTCTACCCAGGTCTTTTTTTTTTTTAATTTAAACTTTGCCTAAGAGAAGCCACTTAATCTCTAGAAATGAATTTCATCCTCCGTATCAAAGGTAATAATATTAGTGAGCCGTATCGAAAGAATGCTTTAAAATTACTTGTCTTACTTTTTCTCCCCATGGTGGCCCTTGCTGGGCAATGCTTTGGGTACAAAGATGACCCTAATCAGGTTAAGAATGGAATCAAGATTCTCCGGTCTGTTTAGAGGTCTTTGGGTGAAAGTCTTCCTGGATATCGAATTTTCTGAAATTTCTGTGTCAGGGGCCCAATTATGCAAGGTTTTAGCTTATATATCTGTTATGCGTAGGTCCATTTCAATGAAAAAGACCAACTTTTCAATCTCTTCCAGGTTAGCTTGTTGGCTTTCTTGCAAAAAAGTAGGAATAAAATAGCTCCACCATTTCGTTTTCCTCAGGCTAAGGACATTTCAGCCCTTCCGAGTTCATCTCTCTTGAGCAAGCCTTACAATAATTCCAAAATTGGGATCAGGAGCTTGACTGTGCTATAAAGTGTTAAACTTCATAACAGGTTCAAGGTCGGGCTTCAGCTAATTAAGGCTACCACCCAAATATATAATAAACATTATTAACAGAAAGTGAAAAGGAAGTTTCTGAGAAAGGTAACGCACCAAGATATTGTGATGCAATGCCAGTTACTGGATAAAATCCTGCATGCCTAAGATTTCTAAGATATGTGTTTCATAATTCTGTGAAAAAGCTAAGCTACCATCAACCACTCTGCCTGTATCAGAGCCATTAATGTCGGAGAGGAGTTTAATCTAACACTGGAACAGATATATTGTTCTGTTCTGTTGACCTGCTGCTATGGGCCGACCCACAGAAAGCCAGATGGTCTCTCTTCCTATGCATTTAGGCTAGTAGGCATAGGGAGGTAGTTCCAGAAAGCTGTGGTAGCTGCCCTTGACCCCCAACACAGGCAGGCATAGGTCCTATTTCACAATTACAAAGAGGGAGACCTCATACACTATTCAATAAAGTAACTCCTCTACCAGCAAGAGTCCCGAGACAAGTCCTTTACTGCGAGATCAGACAGAAAGGAGACATTTCCACATCCACAACATTTTCCTAAATAAGCCATTTGTCGTTCTTACTTCCATTGTTCCATTCGGATTCTTTTTCAGGTTCTTTTCTAAAACTGCTATCCTCCCACAGTGAAAAGAATGCACTCCTGAAGACTGGCCGTGAAAACATAATCTCTGATCGAGGGTTACGGAGATGAGAAAGTCACATTTGTGCAAAAGTCATCTGTCCTTTGGCCGAGAAGATGCAGGTGACCCGGGCCACCAGGGCTCTGTGCTGCAGGTCACCGTAATGTTCAGAGAGCTTCCCAAGAAGAAATGTGGGTTTGTGGAAGAATTGATGGCCGTCTATTCAGTAGGTTATAAACCCAGAGATACCAGCCAAAGATTTCAAAGAAACCAGGGCAGATCTGAGGAACATCAAGTGGGCAGACGGGAAGAAATCGCTTAGTAGCGGGGCTTAGAGTTTGTTGCACACTTAGAAAAAGTACGTCATCAACGGCTGGCCACGGCTAACACTGGGAGATGGGACAGGGACTTAGAGAGTCCTTTCCTGAGTATCCTTCAGTATTTGTGGCTCTTCACCTCCTGCACCTGTGCTATTGCACAGTAACAGAAACAAACAAAAACACACAGCAAGCATGAAATGTTTCATAATTATAAGCTCTGGTCTGGTTCTTTTTTTTTTTTTTTTTTTTTAACTTATTTACTTTAGAGAGAGAGAGAGAGAGAGAGCGAGTAGGGGAGGGGCAGAGAAAGAGGGGGATAGAGGATCTGAAGCAGGCCTGTGCAGACAGCAGAGAGCCCAACATGGGGCTCAAATCCACGAACAAGGAGATCATGACCTGAGCTGAAGGCAGATGTTTACTGATGGAGCCACCCAGGCGCCCCTGGTCTGTTTCTTTTTATAGAGAGTTGCCTGTCTCCCAGGTGAGGTTATACAGTTGCAAAGTCTACAGAAAAAGACATGGTATGCCATATAAAATTGAAAGGTAAACATGATTTAGGCTCAAGAGGAGAGTTTCCTCGCTAAAAAAATAAGTCAGAGCAGATCACAGTTTTGACACCCAGGCCCTGTCTAGCACAGGTGTTCTTTCGGGAAATTTCTGCATCTTGGGCAAAGCAGGAACGTGAGCACCCAGGTGAGTCGAAGCCCAGGAGGCCCAGGGAGCCAAAGCCACTGACTTTTACTTAGGGTGGCTCTTGAAGGCCCTAAGCTCCAAATGAGTCCTGGACGAGTGAGTGACAAAGGTCCAGGGGAACAGATTCTACTTGGTCCTAAAGTTGCTAAGGTCCTAAGGGAGGCTCTACAGTGACCAGATGTCGTTGGAGACGAACATGAAACATAATTTCATCAGATCTTGCTCTCCGTTTTATTTATTTATTTTTTAAATTTTTTCTTTTAGCGTTTTTATTTTATTTTTGAGAGACATAGAGACAGAGCATGAGCAAGGGAAGGGCAGAGAGAGATACAGAATCTGAAGCAGGCTCCAGGCTCTGAGCCGTCAGCACAGAGCCCGATGCGGAGCTCGAACTCACAGACAGTGAGATCATGACCTGAGCTGAAGTGGGCCGCTTAACCGACTGAGCCACCCAGGCGCCCCTTGCTCTCAGTTTTAAATCAGGTTCTCTAAATTTATACTTAGATGCTTTTTTTTTTTAAAGTTTATTTTGAGAGAGAGAGAGAAAGGCAAGGAAGGGCAGAGAGAGAGAGAGAGAGAGGGAGAGAGAGAGAATCCCAAGAAGGCTCCGCACTGTCAGCGCGGAGCCCGATGCACGAACTCTCGAACCGCGAGATCATGACCCAAGCCGAAATCAAGAGTCGGATGCTCAACCAACTGAGCCACCCAGGAGCCTCTATACTCAGATGCTTTAATAAAGAATATTATGCCACATCCCTGGATGAAAAAGTGATTTCTCTCTGACTAACCCAATTCACAGGTGAATAGCTATTGGAAAAACATAATTCTGGCACTGTTAATCACCTTGTATTAAAAATCTTGATTCTGGGAATTACTAGTAGGTATAAGACACATGTGTAGCCTTAGGTCTCAAAAGCTTAACATAGTGGCAAGCATCCTGGAGCTCGGTGAAAGCTATCCAATAAGCTCTTGCATATTTTCCAGTTCTTCCAGAAGGCTGGGCAAGCTGCAAGTGCTTTCTGTTCTTGAGGACAGCCGGGTTCCAGTCACGAGTCGTGTGACTAAAGATCAGTTAACAGGGAACATTCACGGAGCCGAACATTTTCCAACCTGATAATTGTTTATGAGCTATTCCCAAAGTGGACGGGATACAAAAAAAAAAAAAAGATATTTTTTTAACCTCTTCGGACATGACGCATTTTGCCATTTACTGCATTCAACTGTGAGAACCTTCGCTAGGATACAACTCGAAGACCGAGGCCTGGGAAACCGCGTTGCTCGGGAGTGTAGCCTTGGGAAAGGAGTCCGGCTATGTTCCTCGTTCCGCTTATCACCTTGGCAGGATCTCAGAGTTTCTGAAAAGGGTGCGGCTCTCTGAGACACGTGTTCTTGCTCTTGCAAGCAGGCCGCCCAGCTAATACCCACGCCACGAAGGGGCCGGCGGACCCGCTGAGAATGTTCACTCCCAGGCAATCAGCTGTCGTACAGTAGAGCTCATTAATCTTCCGGCCGCGGATGGACGGCATTGTGCACTTAACTGCTACGGGCAGACGGGTCCGTGAAAGGCAGCCCTGATTCTGCCCGCCGGCACCCTACCCTGCAGGCTCCCCCTGGGTTCTACGGCAAACTGTACGACGTGGGATTTGCCGCTACAAGGGGAATAGCTAGAAACTCAGCTTGGGAAGGGCGAGGCAAAGAGAGAGGACACTGAAGTACGCTGAACGTGAGGTTCCCGCTGAGTGACTATGCATTATTTTCCACCCCAAGGGTGAAATTTTCCATGAGAATTGTTTCGAAAACCAGATGTGTTACATTTTTTCCCCTTTTCCTAAGCATTTGGACGCACGCGTGGGAAACACCCAACGCGTGACCTCAGATGCGGCAGGTTTGTGGCTAAGTAGCAAGCAACAGATGTGTTTGAGTTAATCACAGAGACTTCACAGAACTGACGGACAACAGCTCTTTTAAAAATAATACAAGTGGTAGGTTTTAAAGGATTATTGGCAAAGGAGCATTTTATTTCCTAACTAGATCGATTGCTGGAAAACTCAGTCCATGAGCTAAAACCTCCCCAGGGACATTGGCAGAACGACAAACTTCCTAATAACTGTAATTAAACATTCATCTGAAAGTATAATCTCTTTCTTGAGTCATATTGTTCAGGGAGAATGAAGGGCGGATGGGTGTGCATAGAAAACAGTTCTTTAGTTGTGAAAGTCTGACTTGACTATGGAGAGAAACCAGATGGGGGAAACACACATACCCCTTCGGCTTGTGCTCAGATATCCCTACTTGTCCTCATTTGGATCTGAGCCAAAGAGCTGATGCCAGCCCTCTCCCACTTGACCCTCTGCGGCTCTGGGCTGAGGGAGGAGCCGCAGCTGTGGAGTCCAGTGCACAGGGAGTGCCCACAAATGTCAGCGGCTGAGTGGCGACAGCCACACCCGGGGTAACTGCTGCGCTCTGGGTCCACCCGCCCCCTGCCCCTCACCCCAAAGCCAGGGGGTCCAGGGCTTGGGGCCTCGAGCTCTGCCCCGCAGAACCATCAAAGAAGCAACACAGGCTCAGAAAGGACTCAGACCAGGAAGCCAGGGGGGCAAGAGAGCTTTGACGCTGGATGCCTCCGAGGGTCTCAACACCCCAAACCCAGGCGGTTTTGTATAGAAGCGCAAAAATCTGGGTGGCAGCAATAGTACCTTTTGGTTTATTAAGCAGGGGCTATCTGCTTAATAATTAATTAATGTGGTGCTTGGCAATATTAATAATTATTTCGTATTATACACTGAAATTCCACTCCTCTTTAATGTGCTTTCATCTTTTTTTAAAATTCATTTATTTGTTTCGAGAGAGTGAAAGAGAAAGCATGAGCAGAGGAGGGGCAGAGAGAGAGGGAGAGAGAGAATCCCAAGCAGGCTCCCCACTGTCAGTGCAGAGCCTGATGTGGGGCTCGAACTCACAGACTGTGAGATCATGACCTGAGCTGAAACCAAGAGTCGGATGCTTAACTGACTGAGCCCCCCAGAAGTCCCCCATGCTTTCATTTTTTTAGGTGTCATCAAACATCTTTATTTCAAGTGGCGGAAAAGAACCTAAAGCACTTTATACATGTTTAGGATTTAAAAAAAACTTTCTCTTTCTTCCTTATGCATCATGTTGCCAAACAAGTGATATTTCTGATGCCCATTCAGCTGAACATCAACATAAAAGCCGTGTACATTCTGGCCACGAGGAGGGTGCTACACTCAGTACTGTCTCTTTCTGGGAAGAATGGTCAACCTTGGTAAAGCCACGGATTACTCTCCACACCACTCAGCACTCCCCCCTTCTCCTTCTCAGGGACGCGTGCTGCCCTGGCCAACCGATCTGACCCTGCTACGCTCCTTGTTTATACATGCAAGCCAAATGAACTAATGGGCTGACACTGAACTAAAACCCTTAATGATATAATTTCTAGCACAAAAACAGCCCCGGGCAACCGCAGGCAGCCAGAGTAGCTTCCTGCTCCCTGGAACACCAGCACATAAAATAAGATGACACGGACATAGACTAGCAATCTCCTCTCCCACGTGTGAGTGGACGGCAGGGCTGGGACCTCGGCACCCACCTGCCTGTGGAGCTGTCCCGCATGCGCAGGCTGCAGCCGCGATCCGTGGTCGCCGATCTGCACAGGGGAGTGTGGAGAATGCTCTCCCATTGAAAAGCCGCAGCCTGGGCCACTGTCCTCCCGGTCTGGGCCGTCCCCCTTCGGGTCCCCCTGCACTCCAAGCTCACCGAGCCTGGGGAGGGTCTCTGGACGCTCGCTCTGAAAACAGCAGGAGACAGTGATCACGGCCCCGCTCAAATCCTTTGCTGTGCAGCCCGGTTTTTATTGTTTGAGGAGACTTCTCCACTTTATGGCTTATCGAGTCTTGACTTCTTAGCCTTTTCCCAAATATGCTCATTTAGCCCATTTCATGAACTCACTGGCCACCTTCCTCATTTATGTATTTCTATTTAAAAAATTTTTTTAACATTTTTATTTATTTTTGAGAGACAGAGAGAGACAGAGCATGAGCGGGGTAGGGGCAGAGAGAGGGAGACACAGAATCTGAAGCAGACTCCAGGTGCTGAGCTGTCAGCACAGAGCCCGATGCGGGGCTTGAACTCATGAACCGTGAGATCATGACCCGAGCTGAAGTCAGACACTCAACCGACTGAGCCACCCAGGTGCCCCAATTTATTTATATTTTAAATGTTTATGTATTTATTTTTGAGGAGGAAGGCGGGGCAGAGAGAGAGAGGGAGACAGAGAATCCCAAACAGGGTCCTCACTGTCAGCACAGAGCCCAATGCGGGGCTCAAACCCACGAACCATGAGATCATGGCTCAACCAACTGAGCCACCCAGGCACCCTAACCCTCTTCATTTGAATAGCACACAAGGGTGCTCGATTGGTCAGAAAAGATTGGAAATTTTACTACTTGTAAGTTATTTTGACAATGACAAATTTTATGAATTATAAATGATTATTGATTACAGTTATGGTTTTATAAACCAGAGGAGGAACTCCCAAGTATTGCTCAGCAGGCAACTTTACAACTACTTCTAGGTTTTGCTTAATGATGGTTTTCTCGGTCATGGCTATTTGGATGCAGATTGAATTGATTTTGGAAGACTTTCTTCCCTCCCCGGGAAGAGGGAATCCATGCATCTTCCCCTTCCTAGGATGACTTCAAACTATATACACTGCTCACTAAAGTGAAAGCAGACAAAAAAGTCCCTGGGAGTCCAAAGGAAACTGACATTTATGATGCCTTGAAGCAGCTGACACAGGAGTCAGAGGCGAGGATGCTCAGAACCTCCGTGGTCCCAGCCCTGCACGCATCAGAAGGCTGGGCCGGAAGGAGCCTGCAGAGCTCGAGGGACACTGACTTAATCAATAAGATCAATCCAAAAGGAAATGGCTCTGTGCTTGTTCTGGGCTGAATCTGGGAATGAAGGCCCAGGAGGGAACAAACACACGCATGGATTCTGGAGGCGGCAAAATCTGACCCATCTGGAGCTTGTAAAACCGCAACGGCAGAACGGGCTCGAGCGGTTAGGAACAAAAACGCAAATGGAAAGAAGAGAGAAAGATTTTAGAGCTAGGTTGGACAAACCAGCAAGGTGGAATGAGAGATGGAAAGGAACTCCGGGTGACAATTTGCATGAATCCATAGATAAGCAACAAAAGAAATGGCAGCAAAAATTTGCTGCATGATGGAGTCACAGACCAGGACTCTGAAAACGAGGTCAAGGGGCACTGGGGTGGCTCAGTCGGTTAAGTGTCCGACTTCGGCTCAGGTCATGATCTCATGGTTCATGAGTTCGAACCCCACATCGGGCTCTGTGCTGACAGCTCAAAGCCTGGAGCCTGCCTCAGATTCTGTGTCTCTCTCTCTCTGCCCTCCCCCACTCATGCTCTGTCTATTTTATTAAAAACGAAAACAAAAACAAAAACGAGGTCAAAGGACAGCATAGAATTCTTGGTCTAATATGCAACTTGACAACTTGTTGCATTTCCATTGCCTGCATTGGACTTGATAAAATAACATGAAATGGCAGAGTGTGACTCTGTGTAGAAGACAGAGGGACAACAGTGCCCGGGGGGGGGGGGGGGGGGCGGGCAAGAACAAAACGGACGCAAATAAAACGAACGCTCCGGGCGGAGTTACCTCCGTGAAATCCTCGCCTTCCTCCTCCATCTGTTTCCCTTGCCGCCAGTGCTTCAGCAGCCACCTGAGTTTGACGTAGAAAAGGAAGATGTTCTGCTTCAAGGACCGGAGCTCCTGCTGCAGTAGATTTCTCTCGTCACTCCAGGTTCGCTCATGGAGGGTGTTTTGCAAAGCCAGGCTGTGCATTTCTAGCTCCTTCCACCTCAAGGCGTAGAGGTGCTCCTCCTCCATCTTGAATGGAAAAAGGGAGAGAGTGTGACAGTGGCTCTTCCCACTTGCCACCCAAGCCAAACCAAAAGTCTTTGCAAACCGCCATTCAAACCTTATCACGTTGCACCCGGGGTGTGAAACATGGAAGCGCCTTGAGATGGGTACTAGTTATAGAAACCTCAAGGGTTTCCTGATTCGGAAGCACACCCTATTTTGAAGTAAGGGGTTATAATCAATTTTCATTGTCAAGTCTCTCAGGGGGTTTTCAGAGGTCCCTAAACTTTGGGAAAATGGTACCTTGGATGTACTGCGTGCAGCCGATTTCCGTGCGGATTCCATGTGCCCGCTGTATGTGGGCTTGCACACAAAGGCACGCCGTGATCATAAAGGGGGAGTAAGTGGACATCCTTCCCCTCGGCTTCCTGAGCCTTCTCGTGTGCACGGCCCCCAGCGGAAGGAGGAGATCGCCAAGGGGACAGAGAGGCCCGCAGAGAGCAGGCGGGCGAGGCAGGTTGCGGGCGGGGGGGGGGGGGGCAGGGATTTCTCTAGGCGCCAGGTCCTCTGCTACATACAGTGGTGGGCAAACGGAAGTATTCTGACAACTGCTGCCACACTTAGGACTTTGCGTTCCTGTCAGTTACGAGTGACCCTTAGGGAAATAAAGCGTTGCTGAAAAGGAAGTGTTTACCATTACTGTGCTAAGTTCCTGCTTTTCAACATGGGTACAGGCACGTTACAAGCAATAAATCATCATTAGGTCATTAATGACTAAGCAAAGGGGTATGAATAAAATCTTACTGCAAAGGGCACAAGAATAATATCAATAGTAGCTAGGGATGAAAGCTTTCTGTTCCACAGACCAAAAAAAAAAGGGGGGAGTGCTTAGGATATCAGCCTTGTTATCAGCTGTCCTCTCCCGCCTTAAACACTCCCCCTCAGCCAAAGATCAAGGCAGTGAGTTTTGTTTTGGCTTATTTTCCTCATTCCTAGATTCGTGCACAGCAACCGTGGGGATGTGACTGAGGCTGCCTGAGGCCCACAGCTGTGTGTCCGATGTGCTAAAGTCACCGAGGCACGGCAGCTCTGGGAGGGTTCCGGGTCTGTGCACAGACTTGCATGGCCGCAGTCATCATACTAGACCTTTTTTTGCACTTCGAGCTGAGATAACACAAAAGAGCAGTGATTTAATTCCCCATCTTGGCAGCCTTAGAGTCCTCCCACGGGTTCTCTGCCCTGTGGGCACAAGCAGGACACAGCGGGGACAGGGGCAGCCTACCATACTGGAAATTCAGCGTTTGCAACTCACTTGCAGTATTATCCCTGGCCATTGACTGACTGGGGAGGCTTCAGCTCTCTGGGCTGCAAAGCGAAGCTAACAGGATGTGCAGAGCGCCATCAGGGCAGGTATGCCAGAGGCGCTGGAGAATTAGTCAACGGAGGGGCGGGGCTGGGGGGCGGGGCTACTCTGTCCGCTATTCTGCAGCCTCCTGCCAGTGTTCCTTCCGGACTCGCTCTGACTTCCCCACTGTCCTGGTTGCCCCCTCCTGTCCCATGACTCAGAGCACTTCTCAAGTCTCAGGGTCGGTCCTCTGCCCTCGGGATACGCTAGGAAAGACTGTCCTTTTCCCTCTGAACAAGGCTGGATGACCTGTCACCCCCTCCAAACATTGTCTGTAGGCTCATCTTTGATACGCTCCTTTACCCTGAAGCCAAGTACTAGACACATCTGGGACCCTGCCATTTTGCTATTAGTATCTCTGGGGATAGACTCACTTCTCAAACAAGATTTTTGGTGCAGTTTAAAAAAAAAAAAAGGAAAGTAAGTTAAATTATTTAGAAAATAAGCGCCCATGTCTGCAAATCCTTTCTCTTAGCAACTCTGGTGAAGGATCTAACAGATAAAGGATAATCAGGCAGGCTATTCTAAAATAGAAGAGTCAATAAGGCCACAGCTCAATTAATGGCACTTTTTGGAAGACAACCGTTTAGGGTGAGTTGCTGAAGTTTCTATCAGAAACTTTACCACATCGAGAAAGCTTACAACTCTGCGGGACAACAAAAGTTATGGACACAATTTTCATGTCCAGATGCATTAAGGGCTTATTTGATTTTCCTTTGCTGGTTATGGCAGCAGGAAAATGTAGATCCGATGTCAGGAAGAAGGTCCCGCAGCACCATGGCACTACAGTTAAAGCATGTTTTAGAAGAGAAAGGCAGACAGTTCTCTTTATGAGATGTCTGAGGGGCTCCAGCCCCGTGAGTCCAGGAGCCTGTGCATGACAGCTTTCTTTCAAATACATCCTGTCATCCGCCTCCAGGGGCTGCGCGGTCAGAGACCTGGTTGTGCTGAAATCGTGTTACATATTTACCTTACGAATCCTGTTTGTAAATTTCTCTGTCTCCTCTTGATGCAGTCTGGTCGCCTGCGCAAGCTGACCCTGTAGCTCTTCTAGCGATACACTCTGTTCAGGTAAAACGGGGGGGCCCCTGAGCTGATCGGTGGGATAAAGGAAGGGGTTTAGTGGACGCGAGAACTCTGCCTGACGTGAAGACGCGGGACAGACATCGGCACAAACCAGGGACACACACGGAGAGACACAGCACGTGCGGGCGCTGCAGCAGGGGAGCGAGTCTGTGGCAGCTCCCCCGAGATCCTGCCCTGGGCTCTTGTGTCATCTGCGGTGGACAAGCCCGGCCGCCCTCATCTCTTTCCTAGGAGACAGGTGCATAGCGGTGCCTGTGACCCAAACTTCGACCACCAGGGTACCCACCAACCAGGCTGAGACCTAGAGGGGTCTCTGCTACCACAGCAGCTTTTAAAACTGCCGGGGGGGTGGCCTGAGCTGGCAGCTGTGATCGAGTCAAACGTGACCACCTCACATGAGTCGGTCTCTTAGATTCACTGCCTGGGTTCACCCTAAGCTGCATAATTAATTTGCTCATATGCTTTCTTAGTAGAGATTTTCCTGCTCATTCCAGAATGCCTTTCCCTTTCCTGGGCAGTTGTGGGCTGGACACTCAGGATAATTGGGAGGGGGTGCCCAGAAACATGGTCTCAGCCTTCTCAATCGCACACGGTGCCTACGGGGTGCACAAAGATCTGCTTATTACATTTCAGGTTAAAAATAGTCCAAGGAATCTTCTTTTTCATGCTCCTTATTGGTAATGTCTACTTACTGGCACAGCCTATCTTTTGTGACCAAATGGCAATGATAGAGAAATCAAAGCTACTAGTTTTGAAATAAAATGTATTTTTTAGAGATGGAAACGGTTACATTAAAAATAGAGAGAGGTTAGCTATGATCTTGTATGTAACCTGGGTTGACCAGGTGCCTCCAGATGGGGTCTGTGTGTGCAGAAGCCAGCGACAGAACATGAATTTCCCTTTCCTTGGAGATTCCTAGGCTACAGGGTGACCATCAGTTCAAAGCCTGAGCTTGGTAAGGCCGGCTCTCATTATGGTTCTGTGAGGGAGACTTCATGCTGGTGGATAAGCTTCCCTCTCCCAGCAAGCAGATGTCTCTCCAGCTGAGCCTTACTCAATGTGCAGCCCTTGGGAGCCCTGGTTCATTGCTTTCTCTGCCTGTGTTGGACCCCAGGCCCTTCAGCCTGTCGCCGTGTGGCTCTTAAACCCCAAGACTCTAGCTTACCAATTTTGGCAACTATCCCCCTAACCCGCTCACCCAAAAGCCAGATACTGCCCTGAAATTCACTTCTGAAATAAGTTCCAACTCTTGAAGATTTCCCTGAATTTCTTGGTCCAGCTACATATTTAAAAGGTCATTTTATACTTTATGCAACAAGTATTTATTGAGCACCTATAGTGTTCGGCACTGTGGTAGAGATTTAGGAGTAAATAAAGCTGCCCCCAATCCCTGCCCTCGTGGGGTATCCCTTCTGGCAGTTTAGGTATTTTGCACAGGTGTGTTTTCAGGGGACCCAGGCTACTCTGCTCCCAGCTTTACTTTTCAGTCACTCATTAGTCTGTACATTTAAAATGTAAAAACCCTCCATGTTCTGATACATCTGATAGTAGCCTGAAGCTCAATATTATTAGAGGTTGAAGCAGGCATCCTAATCAAGCCTATCTTTTAAGAAAATCAAGTACATGTTTAGTTTCTATAATATTAAAACCAAACTAACTAGTTTGGTTTTAATCTTAATAAATAACATACATAAACGGTTTTTCCTTCCTTCCTTCCTTCCTTCCTTCCTTCCTTCCTTCCTTCCTTCCTTCCGTCCGTTCTTCCTTCCTTCCTTCCTTCCTTCCTTCCTTCCTTCCTTCCTTCCTTTTATTTATTTATCTTTGAGAGAAAGAGAGAAAGAGTAGGGGAGGGGCAGACAGAGAAGGAGAGAGAATCCCAAGCAGGCTCCACACTGTCAGCACAGAGCCGGATGCGGGGCTCGAACTCACGAACTGCAATTATGACCTGAGCCGAAATCAAGAGTTGGATGCTTAACCAACGGAGCTATCTAGGTGCCCCTACATGGTTTTTATTTCAAACAAATATATGAGCCTCCTACTTCAGGCTCTGAAGTGTGTCCCTCTGTTGGAGCCACAGAAAAGGACCTGCGATGTCCTATGAAATTGTTCATCTGGGGCATCTGATTTACCCACAGTGGCTCCACGTCATCTGTGGAGACTGGTCAACAACGGACACTCGTAGTCCTCCTCATCTATTACAAGCTTTATTTTTCTTTACTGTCCATTTTTGCTAATGGAATCTTAAAACTCCAACGGACAGGTAACCGTTCCTAGCTGGGATGCTGTCACTCCAACATTACAAAAAACGAAATGCAAACATGCTCTGGTCAAAGTTTCAGTCCATAATTATCCTCCCACCGCGCGCCTGCACCCAGCCACATACATTTGGAGGAAGTGTTCTCCTGACACCTAGAACTCTAGAAAACAAATACTTCATCACCCAATTCCCAAAATGTCTGTTCTAAAAACCATCCTTTGCCTACTTGCCTGAGGTTCTGATTATACATCAAACAAATTAGTCATGAGCTCTCTGTGAAGGCAGTCTATTGAAACAAATACCATCCTCACTTGGTCCCAGGGCTGTGGAGACGTACCAGCCTTGACATCACAGCCATCTTCCCTGGCAGTGTTTTGAAACCCACCGCCCATGCTTTCCCCATGTGGTTGAGTCCACACCAATGTATACTATTCATTTCCTGGATGTCTTTGGAGAAAGTGGCTTATAAATCACGTTCCATACTTAAGAAGATACTTGCATTATCTTGAAGCCAAAAAAAAAAAAATAGATTACTTCTCATTCTAGAGACTTTACTACCAGCAATGCTACTTAAATATTAGAACTCTATCCCACCTCTATCACCAGGACTTCATTTTCTGGCGAGTTCCATTTTGTTCTGGCCAGTTTTGTTACTGCCTCTTCCAAAAGCCATAGATGAGGTCAACACTGTGTGCATATACTTGGCATAAAACCCACGTCATTTTATCCATCGCGGCTGGTATTTCACAGCTGGGGCATAAAGGGTCACAAATGCTTCATGTGCGTCGTTGATTAAGGGATCAAAGGAGGAGCTGGGGAAGAGAGCTCTTTGAGAATCCTGCTCTAGAAACCCAATCCTCTGGGCCACAGGCTTGGTTTCATTTATATCTGAAATGTGACCAGTGCCTACGCTTGGCCACTTCTCATTCAGAACTATTTTTAAGGCGCCCCACACATTCCAAGCTGCAGACCCTATACGTCGTTCTCTCTTAACAAGTGGGACTCTCTCAGCAGGTTTATCGGGAGTCACAGGGAGCAGAGTCAGGGAGGAAATCTGGTGTGCAGGGGAGGATCGAGCTAACATGTATGGGGATGAGTAGGTACCGGGAGTATCCGTCCTTCTGAGCTGTGGCTGTTGGTGTGCCTGCATTAACGGGTTGGTGGGTATTAGTGGGTTCTGACTTCAGCTTTCTCCGCCTGTGATCGTTTTAAGAGTGCTGGGTGTGGATGTTCCCATCCCTTCCTAAGATTAGCGTGTGCACCATCTGCGAGGCAGGACTTCTGTTAGTTGTCACCTAATGACAGACTTGTCATCTCCTGAAATGCAAACAGTGTAAGGATACGGATTTTCTTTTTTCTCCTTCCTGGTGTTACTGCTGCTACCGGTGCTAGGACTGGTATAGTGGTTTAACCTGGCCCCAAATACCCAAATCTGCCAAAATAAGAATACGTCTTCTCTCCTCTGACCCCAAATATGAAAACCTACAAGGCAAAGAACATGGAAGGCACTTCACAAATGGAACTGGAGAAAAGGATCCTTTTTTTAAAAAAACTTCAGCTTAAAGACAGAAAGATTTTTCTCCCTCTTTTAAGCTATTGATTGCAGGTACCTGAGCTCCCCACCCCAAAGAACGAAGGGCAGAGCTAAAGGAGATTCACACGTGTATAGAGGCAACTGGCTCCCACAGACGGTAATTTCAGAGGTAACGTAAGAGGAAACGAGAACACTCCTTGAGGCACACAGGCTCGGTCTTGGCCTCGTTCCAGACGAAAGTGTCCGGGTTTGCCTTTTCTGCACTTAACGGTGGCACCTTGCACTGTCACTCTGCCTGCATGAGTCTTCACTGGGAGAAGCTTCTGGGTGGGTCGGGCTGCCCTGCTCACGGACAGGAGTTCTGTGTACCGTTTCCATGATAGCCTCACGAGAAAGAGGTCGTGGGCAACGGATCGGTGGGTGTTTTCATTAGAAGGCTTTTGAGAGTTCTACGTCTAGCATTGTCCACTGTACAATTCTTTAACCCAATGTCATATTTGAAGACCAAACTAAGCAGTCCGTTAGGGTGACAACCACCCCAGGGACAGAGGGCTCCCTCAAGACCCTGACTCCACAGGCGGTCTATGTTGGGTCCCTCTCATAAAAGGAAAAACAACGGAGCTATCGAAGTGGTCGTAGAATAGCTTTTACCTTTAAAAAAAATATCTTAAAACATAATGTGCTTGCATATATGATTGAATCTTCTGTCTGAAATGCCTTCGTGAGTAAAGTCAGAACAAAGGATATTTAAGTCCCGATTAATACCATTCCCCTTTCTAGGACATGAGGCTGCCTGGGTCTTGCCTTTCATAATGAGCTTTTTCGCCTTCTCATCAAAATTTATAAAATTAAAGGCAACCGGATCGATGTGTAAAGGAAGCAACATGCCGTGCATGGCGAGAGAGCTGGGTGTGCAGTCGGTTACCCGAGCGATCTGTGTTTCGGAACATCTCCCAGAGGAGGCGGACTGCCTGTGAGCAGTGCCCTCCCGGCAGGGTGGGGAGAGGGCTGCCTCAGGCCTGAGACAGTCCTTCGGGCCCCGCCTTGAGCACCGAACACCCAGGGGCTTCCCAGCAAGCTGCCTCACTCTCAGGCCTCGATTTTCTCACGCACAGAAGGAGGGCATTAGCCCGAAGACCTGGCGTTCCCTTCCGAGCTACATCGTGTAGGCAGCCTAAGTCACCATGCGGCGCCAGCTAACTCCGCTCATATACCTCTCCTGGAGATTTCTTTTCGCGCAACGCTCAGCTTGATTCAACAAAGTATTTTCCTCTCCCCGAAGCTGCTGGTTTCCAAAGCTACGCAACGCCATGTGCGTGTATGCCAGGCCATGGGGAAGCTTCCCAACGCCCCGGCATTAAACAACATCTCATCAGAGTTAACTAAGCAAGGCGGCACGTGACATGCCTTGAATTACAAACGGGAAGGAGGCTGCGGTTATCCTCAGACAGCGATCAGAGAGAACAGGGCTGCCGTGTTCAGCGGGAGCTGTGCTGGTGCGGCACGGGGAAGCGGCCAGTAAAATATCTGCACTCCAGGGGGCAGAGGACACTGGAACCGCAACCAGGGCATCTGTGACCCCCCTTCCCACTTGGTCATCTTCGACGCCAGGACATGCTGCCACACTGCACATTTACATAGCGTTCAGCGCTTTTCAGGGTACTTTCTCAATAGCTCCTCGGCTCTGAGAATCAGCCGCGTATCATCACGTGAGGCGGGTAGAACAGTCTTTCTCCTCCCATTTCACGGATGAGAAAACAAGAGGCTGAGACTTGCTCGAGAAAGCTAAGAGTGGACACAGCTGGGCTTGAGCCCAGGGGCCCTGATGCCCGTGCAGACTGGACTCCAGTGCAGCGTGGCCTCCCTGCTAGAAAGAGCTAGCGGTACGGTGTTAACTGCAGACTAGGAAATGTGTCTTCCTGAGGGTTCCACCCTGGAGAGGAATCGTTCAGTTCTTTTGAAATGTACACAGTTGTGAGGTTGCCCCGCCCAAGCAACCAGCATTCTCGGATGAAGACCCTGTGTGGGGCACAGGCCGCTCAGAGGGGCTTTCCGTGAAAGTTTCACAGAGTTATAAGACACACCAATCACTAAATCCGTATTTGGGGAAACCTCCAAATATGTGGTGTTCGGTTTCACTTTTGGTATAAAACCTAGGAACATCTTACCTGCCATTTTGGAATGGGAACGCACTAAAAAGTGATATGCTGTGATATATCTCCAATTCCAGGCCCAAAGAGTGTCCAGAAAACATTTTTTAAAATTACAAATGCTCATTCTTCCAGCTGGGAAGGCCCAGGGCACTCTGTGATCGCCTGTGGTGGCTCCACGCAGCACGCTGGGCTTCTGCTGGCTTTCTGGGAGCGTGGCCCTGATGTGTGCTCGGCCCCAGCATGTGGGATGTCTCCTTGTCACACCTCCGTGTGACCCACAGTTACATTCTTCCCTTTGGGGCAAGGACCCGGATGTCACCCTCCTGGACGAGCCTGGCCTCTGCCAGATAATATAAGGATGGTGGGACTACACAGGAGGTTTCTGAAAACTGTTTTTGTTTCTACGTAAGCCTTTCAAGGGCAGTTTAAATATTACTGTACTCCCAAATGAATACGGGCAGCGATGTGACATACTCTCTTACAGGACAAGGGAAAAGCCCAGACCAGAGATGCGGGAGCTCAGGTCTGGGTAAGCCAGCAGTCCCGTGTGCCAACCCGTGATGGCAGGACCCGCAGCTAAGCAAGGCGCTGGCCGCAAGCTGAGCTTAAGGGCACAGGAGCTGCTCTACCCCAAGTGCCTCCATGAGCATCGCTTCCTAGTCAAATGCCTGACTTTTTTGCTGAGTGAGCTTCAGTGTGCTCCCAGGAGTGAGTCCCCTGTCCTTGTCACCCCTGCTGTTCGGGAGCCACCAGGATGCCTTGGAGCTGAGCAGTAGTATCCCCCTCTTGGGACTGGTAAATGAAGACCCTTCAGCTAGACCTTTCCTAGTGTGGAATGGGGTGCTCTATTCCTGCAATCACCTGCCCTGACCAGCAGGCTCGGAGCCAGCGATTCATTCCTCAGGGACACCTGTCTCTCAGTCCTGGGTGGAATTACTTGCCAGGAAGAGCTTCCACCAACAGGACTGCTGACAACTGTTTCACACAGCAACGACGGAGCATCTATGGTGGCTGGGAGCTTTGTTGACAAGAGGTTACTATGGCGACAGAGCCTGCCGAAGAGCCCCAGGCTGGGAGCGCACTCCCTGATTCTGCTCACGGACTGGAGCACTGTCACCAGAAACTACAGGACAGGCCACATGAGACACAAGGAAGGACAGTTTCCTCCAGACCAGCAAAGACAGGGCTTGGTTTTCATGCCTGCTTTCTTTACTGTTTGACACAAAGCTACAGAACACTCACCAATCAGTCTCCTATGTTTCGCTATAGTTCCCGGCGCCCACAGGCGGGACGATGGCGGTCTGACAGGGGTGCTGGCAATCTGCCGGCATTGACCCTGTGCAGACCCTCCCGTTCCGGTTGCATGCAGTGGTTTGAGTCCAATGAAGGTTCCATATCCGCCCACTGTGTCCCCTAAGGGCCTTGGACCCAGGGAGGAAACATCACACAGCCAGCCACACAGCAAAAGGAGGGGCGGGAGGGCAGGGGGTGCTGACCTCCAGGCTGAAGTAGCTCTGGCCTGCCTGCCGGCAGCTCCCGGCGTCCCCGTCGGCCCGGCGGTGCAGCTGTTCCGGCTCTTCCCCGCGCTCCTGACCCGGCTGCCACTCCGGCTGACCTCTCAGTTTGGACTGTTAGGTGCATGGGAGGGATTTGGTTTTGTTTTGTTTTGTTTTGAATTTTAAATAAACAACAAAGGATAAGGGCGTGGTGAGGGGGGCAGGGAGTGGGGCTCGAGAAAACACAAACGGGTAAGGCAGACAACGGAAACTACCACCGGACCAGGAAAAGCATGAACAGACACAGCGCCACACAAGAGGGACGAGGACAGAGCCGAAATGAGGATGCGCAAAACGGTGCCTGAGCGATCTGGAAAGCAAACACAGAAACAGAGAGGGAAGAAGGCGGGACACTGGTTATGAGGCGCATGCAATGGGGATGCGTGAATCAGACTCCACTGCAAGCACACACCCACGAAGGATACGGAAACAAGGCTCCTCCTTCCTCGCTTGTGGTCGAGCAGCAAAAGCCATAATCCAGGCGGCAGCTGGGTTCATGCACCCAAGGGCGATGCATAGGAAAGCAGTCCTGGGAAGGCCGCTCCACTCCGCCAGCACCCTTGGCTCAGGGAGGGCCGCGACTCTCTCCGTCAGAACCATCCTTCTCCTTTCCCCACTCTGGCTCATCTTCCAGCGGGAGCGGGTGGGCCTGGCTGCCTAGGGCCTTGCCGAACTGTACTGCGTCCCTCCGGCCATCAACCCAAGCGGGGATGCAAACGCTCCTGAGCGAGTCTGCTAAGTATCCTGACTGTGAAACGAGTTTGTACTTTGTTTTTAAACTCCTCTGCTTCTTCATCGGGACAGCCGGTCGTTCGAGACACCAAAAAAAACAGGAGGAAGGACGGACTGCGTCGCTCCCTATCGCTTCCGTTGGGGTGAGCCTTGTGTCATGAGGGAGGGCCTTTAAGCCAAGAGCAGCGGCGCAGTTAAAAAAAAAAAAAAAAAAGAGCGGAAAAAGGGAAAAGAAACGAGGAAATAAAAAGAAAACCAAAAAAAAAAAAAAAAAAAAAAGAAACCCAGCCAATAGAAAGGATTTGGTTGACACTTGAGGCTTTAGTACAATGCAGGTTTGAAATCATAACCAAGCAGCCGTGAGCAGAATGAGTTCAAGTGCAGCAATGCCAGCGAGAAGGAGGAAGAGCAAAACGGAGCAGGGAGGCAGAGCCAGGAGCCCCCTTACCTGCAGGTCCGGGACCAGCTCCTTCCCCAGGTTCCCGATGGGGGAGTCCCGGGACACAGAGGTCACAGTGGAGAGGAAGCTGGAAGACTCCGTGAGGTGGGGCAGGGGGGACAGGCCCTCCAGGCGCTCCCTCAGGCCGTCCCCGATTCGGTTCACCTGCTCCAGGAAGGCCTGCAGCTCCTTCCTGAAAGCCTTCATTCTCGAGTTGATGGTCCCCAGCAGCGGGGGCTCCTTCTTGCCCTCCTCGCCCGTCTCCCCTGCCCCCTGCACGCCAGACCCTGGCGAGGCCTCGCCGCCACCCTGCAGCCCCACGTCGTCCCCGAAGCCGGCCGTGTCTGTGATGAGGCGCTCCACGGTCCGCTCGAGGCGCTCGGCCTCATGCTTGATGCTCGCCAGGCACTCGGTGTCCTCCCTGGCCCTCAGGAGCTCGGCTGGGCACGGCTCGCTCGCCTCCGACGGCTTTCCGCTGCCGAAGCCCGATGTCTTCTCGCACATCTCCTCTGAGTCGCTCTCGCCGCCGATAGGGCCCTCCCGTTTGGGCTGGGGCTGGCGGCCTTCCTCCCCGTCGCTCTCCTTCTTGCCCTGGTCGCTGTCCGCGTCACTGTCCCGGGGGCTCGGGGCGCGCAGGCCCAGGTGCGCGGCCAGGTCGTAGCGCTGCACGTTGGACAGCAGCACCCGGTTCTCGTACTGCAGCTTCAGCACCTTCCCGCTCAGCTCATTGATCTGCAGCCGGGCCGACTTCAGCTCCTCCTGCAGAGGCACCCCACTGCCCACGCCCTTGCCCGAGCCGTCCGCCAGCCACCCAGGCTCCGGCCGAGGCTCAAACTTGAACTTGCTCAGCTCATGGGTCAGCTGCCGGTTGTGGTCTTCGATCTCGGAGATGGACCTCCGGAGCAGCTCCGCTTCCTCCTCCACAAACTGCAGGTGCCGGCGGAGCTCCGTCGAGGACTCCAGGGAGTCGCCGAAGGGTGAGGTAGGAATGCTTGGGATGTGGTCCCGGCCCGTACCCTCTCGCTCATACTGGACCCGCATATCCTCCATCTCTGCTTTGAGGCCTCGGTTCTCCACCTCCAGCTCCACGATCTTTCGGCCTAAGATGTTGGCTTCTTCCTCGACCAACTTGAGCCGCAGCTTCAGCTCGGCCTCCCTGGTGCTGGGCGGCCCACCCGCTTCCCCCGTGGGGAGAGGGCTGTCCACATCACCGTAGATGGCCTTGTACTTCTGGAGCTCCTGTTCCAGCTCGTCCTTCTCCCTCCCCAGCTTGGCCATCTTTTTACGCATCAGGGAGCCTTCCTCTTTGGCAAACTGAAGCTGGCACTTCAAATCGGCACTGTCATCCTGCCAGGAGAGAACAGCCCGAGAGAAGGGTTATTTGAAAATACCAAATGTTCGTGTTTTTGATGATTTCCCTCGCACCTCGCCCCCAACACGCACACAAACACAAAACAACCATCTTTCTGTCAGCATGTCGAGTTACAGGTAGAAGGAGCCAAGACAAAGCCGAGGTGAGCCCAGGCCTTCACGGAGGGGACACCACAAAGGCCTTCGGTCCGTTGCTTTCTCAGAGAAACCAAAGAAACCAAACGATTTATTTGGGAAAAACATGCACATGGAACCCATCATACAGGTGATGAGTGAAGAGGACGCAGAACGAAACGAAACCCAGTGTCTGTCAGCAACGCAGAGGTTCGTCTGCCCTTATTCCGTGGGTCCAATCCGACTAACCGCGAGCACTGGTGAGAGGCCAGAACCCCTCACTAAGCCTGGTGTCGCAGACAGTCTTCGGTAGCCACTTCCACCTGCCACCACTCACTTCCTCCACGGTGTGGACCGCCCTCAGCTACAGTAGCCGGCAATCCACAGGCATTACCAGGACGGAGCGGCCCCAATCGGAGCCTGGCATTCTACAGATTTGCTGAGACCCTGAGACGTGGCAATTCGGCTCTACTCCTGCCCTGGTCTCTCCACCCTCAGCACATCACAAGGATTACAGAAGGATGAGAACGCAAGATGACGGGCAGGAGGTGGCTTTGAAGTCGAGGTGCGTAACAAGTACCACGTGGTTAGGATGAATCGCTACTGCAGACCTATCACCTGGGTTGCTCACAACCTTTTACCAGGCAAGGGCAATGTCAGAACCTTTGTTCTGTTCCGCTCCCTTTACTTGCTGGAACCCAGCAGGAAATTAAACTCAGAAACCCAAGGGCAGAGTTAAGGGGTCCCACACTGGAGAAGTGGTTCTCACTGGTAAGAAGATTCTGGAGGATCCCCGAAGCAGACTCTCTGCTGCTAAAAGCCCTCGCTGTGTAGCTGAGGTCAAGAAGGCACACTGTGAACCATTTGGAAAGTTGACCGTGCCTTCCCAACGCAGATCTCTATGCCTCGGAACTACATGAGCTGTGATACGGGCCTGCACATTGGTTTTACTAGTCACGTTCAGCGAATGGGAAAAATGACCAATTTCATGAACCATTCCCCTTTGGCTATCAGAAGTTTCAAAGGCTTCAGCAAAGGCTTCCCCATCACCCTGGGACGCTCGACGACATGGTCCACGGTAGTCATACTCCATCCGCCCCAGGGGAGGGAGAGGCATCAAACCAATGTCTAGAATAAGTCAAAACCCTCTGGGGGAGAATGAACTTTTAGATCACTGGCTTGCGCTCCAGGTCTAGTGGAGTTAGATGCAGCTTTCACACTCCTTCTCTGCCATGTTCTTGCCACACACTCGTCGCTGGGCAGCAAGACACAGAAATACCCACATTGGTGTCTCCTAACTGTCTTCCTTCTACTCTGCCCAGATCCCTCCTCCTGCACCCCAAGATCATGGAAGGAAAAAAAAAAAACTAATGTGACACGGAAGACTTCGGAAAAATCTAAGGCCAATCCGTGAGCCAGTGCCATACGCGGAGCAGGTCCTGGTGCTACCTGTGCGCCTTTGGAGGGATAGGCTCCCACTGCCGCCCTCTGTGCAGAGGGTCCATCAGTCCTGCCAGAAGTGGGTTCCACTTCTGCCCCTCGTGTCCATGACACCGTGGGCTGATCACAGAGCCCTGGTGAATCTGTCTCCTTATGCCTAAAGCAAGAGCCTCACTCAATGACGAGGTCATCGTGAAGGTCACATGGGATAACTCACTGCACAAATTGTACGTGGTAAATCTCCACATTCTAGCGCCCTGAAATGAACTTTCCCCTTTGTCTGAAAAGTAATTAATATTGGAGAAAGGAGTCGGTAACTCTGGTGTTTTGTCTTCTTTGTGCATCGGGAGAATAACGCAAATGTCACTGAGGAGAGTACCGTCTTTGCGTTCTAAGGACACAATACGCTAAGGATTTGGTTTGTTTTGGGGTAAGCAGACATAAAAAGGGTTTTCATGACCAACTGGAAATAAAGCTGACTGCCCACTCATACGGAGCCAAATGAATTATCATCACTGCTGGGGTAACGAGAGATATATTTTAAATGGGCCTATATAGAATACATGGGCTGTGAAAGACATTGTTTTTAATCCTAATACAAAGGGTAAAAGCGTGCTTATTTGTTGATTCATTCATTCTTTCCGTGAATACTGAGAAATCTACTCTATAGCAGAAATGGGCACGTTACTTTTAAATGGCCCCAGCTTCTTAAAACTTTTGAAAGTAGATCAAAAGCACCCTTTCAATGATTTGATAAACAGATTTGCAAGAAATCTATGCATCCAAATACACAGAGAGGCGTCTCCCGTTCACATGAGGGAATGGAGTTTTAATAAGCAAACGCACACACCAGTGGAGAGAGATGGTCGACCCTGTATAAATGGGTTAGTTTGCGAGTGAAGGCCTAGGATGGGAAGATATCACAGTGCCCTCAGCTCCGGCATTAACTCGATACTCAGTGTGTGTCCTTTGTCCCTAAACGATCCTGTCTCCACCTCGAACCAGAGAAATTCACCTTTGTGCCTGAAAACAGCCACTGATATCATGGAAGAGAATGTCACCAGCCCCAAGGGAACCCCACTGTCTGCCCACCTCGAGCCTGGGCAGACCAAGGATGGGCGAGACCGATGCCCTGACCCCACTTCCGTGGAAACCTGCAGCTGGTAAGGCCTCACTATGGTGGAGGCCAGGCCGGAAATGCGTGGACAAGGGGCAAGGTGACCTGCACGGCTCAGGAAATTGTCTCAGACCAAACTCTGGGAGTCTCAGATGATTTTCCCTGAGGGTCTTTCCCTAAAAGTTGAACTGAGAAATTGAGGAAAGGGGTAGGGTCTCTGAGAGGCCCGTGCAACCCGGGCCTTCCCCAAGGGTTCTGAAACGTTCAACTCTAAATGCTTAGGGTAGAACATCCCATAGAACCCTCACACCACCTTGATTTCTGGAAATCTTAAACCTCACACCCTCTTTCCCCCCGCCCGTCATGCCCCTGACTAAAACCAGAACCATTCCCCTCCTTCTTCTTGAACCTAGACCCCAGTCAGTTAAATAAGCAAGATTCTATGACATACCCTAAGGAGGGTCTGATTGGTAGATTACCTGATTGATAAAGTATCCAAAAAGTCTTCTTGTTCCTTAAAGACAGAAACTATACACGCACCAGGAATTCTAACACGATTAAAGCATGCTGTCGTTTCTACTCAACCCCCATGCACTACCAGGCCTGCCACCGACCTGCTAAAGCAGTTTTCCAAAGAAAGACAATCTCTGAAGCCAAGGGACTGTGTGTATTTAGTGAAAGGGTCAGACTTGCTCGCTCTGGTCCAGGCGGCTGGAGCTGGGCACTGTGCCTGCTGGGGCCCCTGTCAGGGAGAGCCCAGGCCCAGGGAGCCGGGCTCCACCTTCTTCTGGGGGCAGGGAGGCGCTCCTTCTCATAAGATGGGGAATCACAGCCTCAGCTAGAGCAACGGGAGGCTGGATCCCCCATCTTATCTTGTAACCAAACACTTTCTAAAACTCTGCCAAAAGTTCGGGGGAGGGGTCTAGGCTGAGTCCTAAGCTGAAGGATATCAAGCTCTGGTTTCAAGAGATCATCAGATAGCTCCAGGCACACAGTATGAGAGCAGAAGGTCCAGCCAAACTTTCCACACAACACGGGTCCTGTGGCAGGCAGAGAAGGCAAGCACGGGACGGAGGGGAGACACACACAGGACCACCACCACCACCACCACCACCACCACCACCACCAACAGCCGGAAAGGCCTTGTCAAGCAACAAAAATATATCGCTCTGGGTATATATTCTTTGGCTTGCAAGTCTGATGTCTAGCCAGCACCCCAAGCGCTGACTACTCACGTTCCTACCTTGCGCCGGGGTGCCGGTTTCCTTTGAGTTTTGGTTGCAGACCTGCAGTTTCCAAGGCGCTCGGTTCCACCGCTCTGCTGGACAGAAACTCCTTTCTCAATGGTACCACGGGCAGGGGGGAATGTAACGTATTCCCGGTGCCCGGAATATTTCTCAGGCACTCCTGAGAGGCAGTGACGGCTGTTCACAGCCTGAGTGACCCACAGGCGAAAGCAGTGCTATGTTCCGTAACGGGGAAGCCATTACCCTTTTAAGGGAGATCTTCCCTGCTCAAGAGCCAGGGAGCTGAAGCACACTCGAAGCCCAGGAGGGTCCGAGGCCTCAGCGCAGGGAGTGTGGATTTTAATTTCCCTGTTTTTCAGTGGACGCCAAAGTGAGATCGGGGAGGAGAGAGGGCAGGAGAGAAAGGTTAATCTTTGGCATTCCTGCTATTCATACGGGCCAGTCCCCCGTGACGGATATTCCGGGCATCAGTGAGTTTGGATAATGGCAAAACCAAAGGAGATCAGGAGTGGAGTTCATGGGGCGGGTCAGCCGAGCTCTCAGTCACCCGGACTTCTTGCGTCTCCCTAATTACTACTTGCTCTGAGAGCTCAGGGAGCCGATACCCCAATGCCCTTGTTCTCTCCAACGCCTAATACTGGTGGCGTTTATTTACTTATTTTTTCAAAAAAAAAAAAAAGAAGAGAAGAATCCAGTAAAACATGTGTTCAGAAGAGCTCAGAAAGTTCTGCGGAACACAAACCGTGTACACAGAAAGGGCTGTGTTTTTACCATCTTCCGGCGAGAACATCTCCCTTTCCATTAGGACAGTTTAAGATACTATTCAGCTTACGTGTTAAAACAAACAAAATTCCCACAAACCCAAACCAACCAAACAAAAGAAACCCAATGCTCAAAACAATGCCTTATGAATGAATGACCCAGCACGACAGTAGCTGACCTATTTTACTGTGTGAATGACTTTGACGAAATACGTGTTACCAGTTGTGAATGCTGCCAGAGAGCCCTGAATTACGCCAAATTATGTTTCACACAGAGCCAGTCTGTTCTGGTCTTTCTTGAAGAAGTCATCAGCTTATCAGTGTGAGAAACGAAAAGGAGGAGTTGGTGGTGTAGCAAGAACATTTCCACCCCACGGAGGTTTTGCGTGAGTCCGAATGTTTTGGCAGGTAATGTTTCTTTGAATATTTTAAAGGCAATGTTCTCACACTTTTGAGAGCATTCAAAATGAGGAGACAGCCCCTCGAGGAGGTGTAACATTAGAATGATACCTCTGCTTACCTGGTTCAAGGTTTTCTTTTCTTTGTACGTTTCCCGGCTGCCTCGTCTTTTCAGGGAACTCTGAAATAGATCCAAGGGACATTCTGTTACGGAGAGGTCGCGTGCAGGAGCTGGCACTAGGCGCACACTGTCCCCACTGGTAGGGCACACACAAAATGGATGCAGGCTCTTTTTTACCCATGGGAATCAAGGAACCACTCAGGGTCAATGTTTAAATGCTGTAGAAGAAGCTCGGCAAGGTCTCTGAACCCTAATGATTATAATTGGAGTAATCTTCAATTATTCAGTTTAATGGAAAGGAAGGGTGGTTTGGACGATTTGTAACAGTGGGAAGAAGAGAGGAGAGAGGTAGGTGGTTTGGGAAACAGACACGTAGTATTTCTGGAGCAGCCCTGGGTTCCCAATTATGTTTTGTTAGGGCTAATATCAAAATTAAACGCAGTTTCCTGAGTGCCTACGGGTAAATGGCCAGATAACAAAGTGGTAGGCAGGGAGAGGAGGGTGGCCCAGGTTTATGGAGAACGCCTCATCTAGGCTGCAACATTCTTCGGGCACAGCCCCCTCCAATTCATGACTAAAGCTACATCTTAAAGGTTCTGTAAAGCCATAACATATTCCTATGAAGCGGCCTTGGCCATGTCCTTCAGCGGGCTGGGTCCCTGCCTAGTTTTACATACAATGCAGTACGCCTGTGCCTGCTCTCAGCAAGAAATGTGTCTGAAATACAAACACAAATATAAATAAAAGGGGCCAAGAGATGTATGAAATAGAGTAACAGGGAGCCGGTCCCTGCTAAAGTATGAAGGCCGAAAGAACTGGCTGGAAGAGTGAGAAACATCCTCGGGGGAGACGGAGGGATGCGAAAGCTGAAAAGATTAACGTAATCCTGAGACAAGCCAGGAGAAGGCAGTTTGGAAAGCCAAAGACGTGGGGGCTTCTTTCAGACCCTGGTAAGCCCGTGACTGGAAGGAGTCTCCCTGCCCTACTTGAGGGACGGACCTGGAACCTTACATCATCTGCGAGCTCATCTCAAGGGGGCTCCGAGCCTCTTTGCTTCATTCCTTTGCTGCAACCCACCTGCCAAAATAGCCAGGGAAGGAGGCTCTCACACAAGTCAGTCACATCATTGTCAGACCTATGATAATGAACTCAGTTCTGTTTGCATTCAAAGGGCCTCACTCACAGAAGGCCAGGCAGTGCCCTTCACTGGATGAAATTTATCAAACAATTAAAATTCCAGCCCCTTAGCCTCTTAGGAGGCCAGAGGTCAGAGGCCTGGAGGGGGAAAAAAAAAAGGTAATTGAGAGAAGGGTGAGAAAGTTACAGAATCAGCAGGGAGTGTGGGCACTCCCTGGTCAACCAAGGCGGGTGTGTGGAAGCTTATTTCTAAATCCCAGCTGCAGAAGCAGCTTTATTTCCTTTAGCCTTTTTGGTAAAGGCAGGGTCAAACTACAAAGAGAACCAGCCTTCTCCAACAGGTTATGTTAACTGTCTTAGGAAGGGCTTGAAATTTACCACCCATAGTACGTAGGCTTTCCAAGATCCTTCATGCTGCAATGAAGGAGTTTCTTTGATTTGAATAAGCCGAGCGAGACGAACACTTCTAGAGATTCACTACAGAGAAGAGTTCCAATAAAGAAGCAGGGAGAGAAGCGGTTCCCAAGGCTTCAGTCTCTGGGATCTAATTCCAGGACCGAGGTCAGTGCAGCGAGCCTGCACTCTGCGAGCCACCCGGCACCACATCATCTTCTCCCGATGAGTGCAAAGCACAGTCTGCACGCAATGAAAGATAACTATCTGGAGGCGAGATGAAAGCTGCAAGTGGAGACAGAATAATTACAGTGCTGCATTTAGGTGGGGAGGAAGGAGCACCTTCTGGGCGAGCCCTCCCCCTGGGAGGCAGCCAGCAGGGAGCCTGGGCACAGATTGCTCCGACCAGCCTGACGGGTCTTTCCCCTTGCTGGATCCTGAGTACAACTACCCGAGTCCTGTGATCCTTCTAGCAAATCACAGAACAGGCGGGGGGCCATGGGATCCCCAACACAGATCCCAGGCACAGGGAGAACTACAGTGAAAAACAATGCAAAGATTGAAATTAACCAGAAATTGGCAGGACCTAGATGAAAGAAACCATACAACTTTGGTGACAGACATGAAGGAATGCTTGATGCTGTCTGATGGGAAGACCCTATTTTATAAAGGTGTCACGTTTTTCCCACATCGGTGTTTAGGATGACGTCATTTTAGCCAAATTCCTGTTTCTTTCCATATATATACTGTAACGTGTATAAAAACGTAATATATATACATATATACACGAAAAGTATGAGTGTGTGTATATACAGGTGCATGCGCACGCGCGCGCGCGCACACACACAATATACTCACACAAACACTACTGTGTATATGTGAAGGAGGTAAGAGTGGGGAAAGACTTGACAAAATTACTCAAAACTTCATCTAGAACAGGGGTTGGCCATCTAATGCGCTCGGGACAAATCAACCCATGGCCTGTTTTACAAACGAGTTATTGTCTCTGCTCCTGGTCCGCACTACAAAAGCAGAGCTGAGTAGCAGTGACAAACCATATCGACTGCAGAGCCTCCTGCAGCGTTTGCTCTCTGGCCCTTTTCAGAAAGTTTGCTGACCTTTGACCTAGAAAAAGAAATTGGTAAAAATAAGTTTGCACTATCAGATGTAGAAATACAATATAATGGTTTGGAGCTGGTACCAAAAAAGTCAGCTGAATGGAATAAAACAGCTCAGAAATAAAGTTGAGAGTATATGAGATTTTAAAAATTGATACAGGTAGCATTTTATCTTCTTTATTTTAATGTTTATCTTTTGAGAGAGAGACAGAGTGTGTGGGGGGGGGGGCGAGAGGAGCAGAGACAGAGGAAGACACAGAATCCGAAGCAGGCTCCAGGCTCTGAGCTGTCAGCACAGAGCCGGACGCTGGGCTCAAACCCACGAACCGTGAGATCATGACCTGAGCCGAAGTGGGACGCTTAACTGACTGAGGCACCAGGCGCCCCGATACAGGTAGTATTTTAAAAGTGGGCTATTTGGGATATGTTGGAGGAACAACTGGCTAACACAGGGCAAAAAAATCAATACCATGTATCAAAAAAAATTCCAGATGAGTTAAATATCTAGATGTAAGAAATCATACAGGAACTAGAAAGAAAAGAGATGAATTTGTTCGCTTTGGGGATGTATTCTTTACAAATGAAAGCCAAAACATCCAAGGGAAAGACTGAGTGAATTGGTAAGATATAAAACGTTTATATATCAAAAGAAACCATTTACAGTGTTAAAGGCAAATGGAAAAATGGGGGAAAAAAGATGCACAAGGCAGACAAAAGAGTAATATTTTGTAAGCAACAGGAAAACTACTTTAATTAAAAAATAAACGACCAACGAACACACGGTTACTAGCAATTGAAATAAGATATCATTTTTTCACTTAGAGGCTTACAGACCAAAACACGTATGACACCCCCAGTGTCAGCAAGGGTCCACACAGGAAGGCACTTTGGTGAGAGTGGGGACTCCCCAGCATGGCAGGTGGACAACTCCGCCTGGTAAATGAACACACTGAGACCCAGGAATTCCACCTCTGAAAATGACCAAGTCCTAATGACTAAGATGTGCTTCATTCACCCAGCATTAATCCAGTATCTTCTATGTTGCCTTGTCTGGACAGCAAGGTAACAAGACTTTTTTTTTTATTTTTATTTTTTAAGATTGTTAATTTTGAGAGAGAGAAAGACATAGGGACAGCACAGGGGAGGAGCAGAGAGAGAGAATCCCAAGCAGGCTCTGCGCTAACAGCACAGAGCCCGACGCAGGGCTCGAGCCCACAAATCATGAGATCATGACCTGAGCCAAAGTCAGATGTTCAACCGACTGAGCCACCCAGGTGCCCCGAAGTGTTTGTTTTTAAGGAGCTTCTATGAGAGTGAGGCATCCGACGATAAGAAAGTAAACAAAAGCAAAATAATTTCAGGTAGTCTAGGGAAACACGCAGAGATACGTGGGAAGATTTACGGGTAGGAAGGCTGATCGCACTACCTTTTACAATGAATGAATGCTGTGCAGTGTATTAAAATGATGTTTTTGAAGAATACTTAAAGAGGAAATACACTACATTAAAAGAAAAATGCAGGTTGCAAACAGCATGTTTGTAATTTCAATTTACATCTAAGAAAATATAAATAGACGTGTGTGTTACATATGTATGCTAGAAAAGCAGACTGGAGAAACCTATATCTAAGGTTAACAGTGTTCACCGTCAGGTGACAGAATTCTAAGTGATACTAATTTTCTTTTTTTGTGGCTTTTTATAGACTCCAAATTACCTACGGTGAGTATTATTTCCTTGACAATTAAAAAGAGAAACCCAGGAAATTATTAAGGAGGTCAGAGAAAGGAGGCTATCACGGATCTCCTATGTAGGATTACAGTGGTGCTTCATCAGAAGTTATTTGCCAGCTTCCTGGATCTCTTTTTGTAAGCCGACATTGTTTTTAATAACCTGACCCTTCAGGTATAACCCATATATATATATACACACACACATATATATATGTGTATATATATGCATATATATATATATAACCTGTATGTATGTTGGCTAACAAGACCAGGAAACCTCCTGAGAGGTGGGGGAACTGGTCAGGTACTACACTGCACTGCAGGTCACTGGAGTACGGCTCCTTCACAAACTGCCATGCAGTCACGAGGCTCCCAGCCTGGGGTACAGGGTCCTCCTGGGCTCACTGCTCTGAGTCTCTTCCAGGGCTGAGAGCTAAGTGCTTTGGGTATACTGGCCAAGGGACCCGAGGTGTAGGATGATTTCTGTGCACATTATTCATGGCCAGTTCATTTCTCTAGATGACTCAGAGATCCGGCAGAGACGCTCTTCCAAGAAACAATAAGGAAAAGAGGAAAATGTTGCCCATCAAATAAGCTGAACCCAGAAGGGGGGACTTGCCTGCTGATTCATTCTACTCTTTCTTTTCAGTCTGGCCAACTGTCAGCAAATCAACTCTCAATTCCTACTGAAAAGGAAAAAAATTTGAGTTTCTAACTCCAAATGGAATCCATCTAAGCCTGATGCGTTTGCAGAGTATTGAAAATGATTAAATAAAATATGAAGTTAGGCAATTCTTTGGCCTCTCATGTCATTTCTTAATGTTTCCTATTTTAAGTTAGCCAGTTTCTTCCAGGCAATTTCGGAAAAACGAACAAGCTCTCAATTGCTAAAGTGTTCCAGAGACAGACTTTGGGCTTAAAATTTAGATTGGTAATAAAAGGAGACAAAAATTAGGATGCTGTGAATTTTGACTGAGGATGGAAAGAGGGGACAGCTATAGGCAGATGACTTCCAGAATTCTTACAGATCTTTATTATTTAGAACGTTGTCTGGGTTTTGGGGGGCTGATTGACAGCTCATGTGGTTTTAAAATCAGAATAAGAAAATGAAGGTGCATAGACCTTCTTTCTTTCTGGGAGGAAGTTACCTAGATTCTTTTGCCCGTATTAAAGTCCTCATTTAAGTGTTAGGAGATGTGAATGATGAGAATTACTAGTTTGTCCTTCGGCTAGAAGTACCAGGTCCGAGCTGGTGGATACATTTTTACCTTTCCTACTCTGCACTCATCCCTTAGATGCCCACCTCCCTTCCCAAGGAGACTGGCTCCTGTCACACCATGGAACCACTGTACTCAGCCGGAGTCTGTGGCACCACGGTTACACTGCAGGGCTCTAGAAACACAGCTCCCCTGCCTTCACACCCCCATGGCCACAACTGGAAGGAAACCCTTTCTCCTTGGCCCTCTTTGGAAGAATAATGGCGATATTAACAATTACCGTTTGTTGGGCAGATATTCATGTCAAAGACAATGCTAAGCTCTTTAAGCATCTGATTTAAGCTCATCTTCACGATGCTTGAGAGGCATACATGATTATCACTGATTAACAGACGAGAAAACACAGTCACAAGTTAGGTGATGTTTCAAGGTGCCCCAAACTCAGAGATGGGGCTCCAACCTGGTCCTGAGCCCACCCCCTCATTCACAGTCACAGCACTGAGACCCTCTGGGCTGCCTTCCGGGCCTCCGACAGCCCACTCTCCCAATTTGTGCTGCTATCCTTTTTGTTTTCTTGAGGTTTTTGAGCCCCAAACTGCTGAGTCTTCTCACACAAAGAGTCTCTCTCCCTTCTTTAGCAAAAGAGCCCAAAGAACTATTACCGGAATGGTCGCAAATTGCTACGCTCACGAGGTACCTCATGGCCATGAAATATGCGCTGGCACCGGTGATTCCTGAGCATCTGAGGCTGCAGACACATGGGTCCTTATATGGAAAAGGCAGAAACTATTATCACACGACAAAATACCACAAAGTAAATGAGGAGAAGAGGAGAATATATTGAGATGCTTTGGCTGAAGAGAAATCCAGCCATTAAAGTCAGAGCTGGTTGGGATCCCGGCACCCAAGGGGAAGAGGAGAAAGGCCAAGGGGATAACAGCCCGGCCACAAGCCACACCGTCCAGGCTACGAGGCCCACCTGGGAGGGACAGAGACCGCCGGCACACCCAGGCTACCAAACGCCACATTCTCTTGGGAAGAGAACATGGCGACAGAAATGACAGGCTCTTGCCCTTGCACACTTGGGGAATGTGATATGTATTTGCTTTGCAATCGGGGGATGGTTGATGCATTTTAAACCTTAGAGACATTTATCTTGAGTCCTGGTAATTGGAAGATTGTGGCTAAAACATACAACACGGTAGTCTTCAGCCAAACGCCGCAAACTAAAAAACTGAAGATGATAAAGCAACAGCATAAATTATCATTAACGTGTAAACAGAAAAATCTAAGACCAAAATGATGACTGCATGAGAAGTGTCCTTCCCCCAAATTATAGGAATACTGACTTACAGTGCGCACACATACATAGGCACTCAGCAACACAACCAAACGGGACATGAAATATCAAATTAGAGTCTACATTTCAGAAGCTTCTACCGACTCAGTGGGTGACAACTAAGTGGCTCTTGGGCATTCATAACAGTTGAAAATCTATAAAAATATATGTTGTTTGCCAGTCAGAACGGAGGATAAAGTTTGTGTCTTATAAATAATACTCTGTTCCTGGCTCCTACCAGTCTGGAAAAAATATACTTTTTTCGATTTCGATGAATTTTCGATTCATTGAGAGAGGCAAATTATTTCTCTGTCTAAGAAAAGAATATCAAAAAGTTAGAAGTACTTTGAAAAAGGAAACAAAGCCAGGGTGCCTGGCTGGCTTGGCTGGTAGACCATGTGACTCTTGATCTTGGGATTGTGAGTTCGAGCCCCACACTAGGGCTCATAAAGCTTTCATGGAGCCTACTTAGTTAAAAAAGAAAAAGCCAAAAAATTCAAATATATAAAATATATATAAATATATTTATATATATAAAATATAAAGAGGATCATGTTGTCCTCTTTTCGGAGAAAATCAATCACTCATTTTTTTCAGGAGCATGTAACAATAAGAAAATAGTACTTTATCTTTCAAACAAAAAAGCAGATGAATAAAGTTCTGAATTGCTTGTGATACTATTTCCTAACCATCAGCCATAAAACCCTTTGGACCTTCTAAATGGGCTCTTGAGTATTGTTCTAAATAATAAAGTGTGCTATTAAACTTTTAAAATGTATGCACACATTTGTCAAAACTCCGTGACTATAAACTTAAGATCTGTGCATTTCAGTACACACACATGACCTCAGAGTAGAAGCAAAAATTAAGTTCTAGTTAACGATGTACATTTAAGGAAACTGAATTGGTGTCTTCATTTTCTATACATAAAAAAATAAAATAAGATGAGTTCATAGACAAATAGATGGATAAACAGATTTAGGCTAAATCAAGTATAGTGAAACGTTAATGCAGAATTTAGATGGTAAGTATACAGGCGTTCACTACAAAACTGTAAGCTTTACTACACGTTTGAAAATTTTCATAGTGTTGGAAAAAAAAAAGCATGCATGTAACTTTCCAATTTGACTGAAAACAAGTTAACATGATATTGGATAGCCATGAAAAATTATGGTCACTAAAAATTTTTCATGACGTGAGAAATGTTTCATAAAATGCCAGTCGTTGAGCTCCAGGATTAAAAAAAAACATAAATTTAATATCTCACCATGATGACTTTTGTCTTTGAAATATTTAGAAGCAAACACACTAAAATGCTAATAGGTCTTAGCAATGGGCAGCAGCATCATGGGTGACTTTGTGGTTTTCCTTATAGATTTGTTTTTTATTTCCCATTAACGGTCAAAATTAATATAGATTCTGTTTTTCAAATCAGAAAAGTTATATTCTAAGGATGAAAGAACTGACCTCTAATGCAAACACACCCACTAAACCTGTGTTGATTTGGCTCGGCCCCTCCTTCGGGCCTTCCGATGCACCTTGGGCCCTCAAGGGAGACAGAAAAGAAATTAAGCCAAGGGTTTAGCCCCCAGGTAGGATTAGCTGAGTGCTGCTGGAGATCATCAAATAGATTTTCACACAGAGGACAAAGGAGGGCCTCAGGGACATCTGGAGACAGCAAACGGATCTGAGATTCTAATCACCTTCCCCAGCTGAAGGCTTCGTCTTGGAGAGGCTCCCGACCAGGCGGCGGAGGCTGGCTTGCTCACCCGTGTCTCTCCTGGAGCCCTGTTGCCTGGAGGTACCGCTCGGCTCCATTAATCATCCACCAAAGCCTCTGAAATCTCAAAAGCGTCCCTGGCTAGCATTCTGCACGAAGCCAATCCCATCCCTTTGGTTCGATCATCTGCAATTCTCATCTCCAAACCAGAGAAACTTGGATTGCCACCTCTAACACCAAGGCATAGTCTTGAGCGACTAAGGGAGAGAGTGGAGATGCTAGCCCCACGGTTTCATGACTCCTATGGAGCCAAAGCTCTCTCTGTTCTGTTAGCCTGCACCACGGTTCAGGGACCTGCAGAAGATTCAATTAGGCAGGACAGTAACTGAGCTGCGGGGTGAGGGGCAGGATGCCACTTGCTGTTGCAGCATGAGAAATCCCTAGGGACCCAGGAGCTGTGGGGACACTGAGGAAAGGGCTGGCCAGCCCTGCTTTCTGAGGTGGGCCAGCCAGTGAGCACAGGGAAAGAAACATGCTTCCAACAGAATGTAATCCGGGAGGAACATCCGGCAGGAATACTGGCCCTGGGCTAAGGACAGGCAGAGAGCAGAGCAGAGGGCAGCCCCTGGGCAGCACTCTGTGCAAGAATGCAGACGGCCCTGGGTTCAGGTGAGTCACACTTTTATCATCTGTGGTGCTGTCATCTGTGAACACACGGGAAAGAAGCTTGACGCCCAAACCGTGCGTATTTCTCTGCTAGCGTATCACATGGATGAGACGGGACATCCCAAGGTCCTCACTTCAGCCCACCAGGCCCCAGGCTCTGACAGGGCAAAAGTGTTCTTTATTTGGAAGCGGAACGGCATTTTGTTCGGATGGCTTCTCCCGGGGCTGTATATAAATCCATTTGTGCAATCAAGCCAGATCCTAATGGCTTCTGAGTCCACAGAGGACAGAGGCTTAATCAGGAAGTGCCGCCGGAAAGCTCGTCCTGCTTCCTGCTCTGCTGCAGCTTCAGCCTCCCCACTGCGCGCTGGGGAGATCGCTCATCTCTGACAAGCCTGTGTGCCTGCTCCTGAGCCCCCGCCTGTCCCGGGATGAGAGCAGATCCCCCTGGTCCCTCCAACCTTCAGATCCTCCGATTCTCCTGTTCAGCACAATCACTCCCACCCACAGCAGCCTGGCTTGGCAAGAGCATGGAGGAGAAAGGGATATCACACGTGCCCACAGCACCTCACTGCTCGCACCCTCCAGGATGGACAGCAGGAATGGTGGTACCTCACTTCCCAGAGGAAATTGCACTCAAGGCTGTGCACAGGGGGAGGCTATGCCTCATTTTGGGGTGCTGTCTCTGAAGCGCAGGGATGGGGCCACACCGACGGCTCAGCGATTTGGGGCTTTGCCCAACAGTTCAGATTTCTCTGGCCCTTTGGGTTCACCAGAGCACGCGCATGCACTTGGTGTGGTGGCACCATGTTCCATCCTCCTTACACCTTCAAACCTTCTGCAGGTTTCCAGAAGGAACGTTGCAGCCAAGTGCCAACCCCCCTACTCGCACCTTCTCTGCTCCTGCCTTGGCTCAGGGGCACTTGCTTGGCCAACGCCGCCCATCTACTTGGGGCACCACAGCACTTCAGGAAACTAGAGTTCACAGAAAGAGCCCTTTGGAGGCTTAAGTAGCAAATAGCCTACAAATGGGAAAATGCTGGCGGAAAGGCCTTTTTTCATCCCAGCGGATGCCCACTGACATTTTCTGCTGTCACAAAGCTCACACTTCTAGGGGTTTTAGTCACACGTCTCTGTATTCCACCATTTCACCCTGACTCTCCTTGTAGGGATTTTGTCTTCCTTTTATCGCCTACAGTACTCACACCTGAGAGCTCTCAGAGTTGAGTGTCCAATTTCAATTGGTTTTAAAAAGCTTTCACAGTACGACTTTAAGAGAAACTTTGAGGGGTGCCTGGGTGGCTCAGCCAGTTAAGCGTCGGACTTTGGTTCATGTAAAGATCTCACAGCTCATGGGTTTGAGCCCCTTTGTTGGGTTCTATGCTGGCAGCTCAGAGCCTGGAGCCTGCTTCAGATTCTGTGTGTGTGTGTGTGTGTCTCTCTCTGCCTCTCCCCTGCTCACACTCTGTCTGTCTCAAAAATGAATAAACATTAAAAAATATTTTAGAAGGACCTAAACCATAAGAGACCCTTAAATACAGAGAACAAACTGAGGGTGGAGGGGAAGGTGGGGGAGAGAGGAAAATGGGAGATGGGCATTGAGGAGGGCACTTGTCGGGATGAGCACTGGGTGTTGCATGTAAGCAATGAATCACGGGAATCCACCCCCAAAACCAAGAGCACACCGTACACACTGTATGTTAGCCAATTTGACAATAAATTATATTTAAAAATATTTTTTTTAAATGACAGAAACTTTGAATGTTTGAATAAGATTTTTGTTTTCCAAAATTGGTCCATACCTTCATGAATTTTTAGTTTTCCAGCAAGCATGTGAAAACACAGATGTTGTGTGCATAAAAGGGAAAGGTAAGCTAAGCATGGGCATTCCCGGCCAAGTCTAGGAGCATCACTCAGAGACTGACTCTACACTAGTTCCTGTGAGCTCTTGGTACCTCACCTTCCTTATTTAAAAGCAGTAATAATATTAATAGCTATTTTATATAAAAGTTTCTTGTAAGGACTACATGAAATAATATGCTTAATAAGCATATGCCATGAAAAGCAAACATTAGCTAAACAATTATGATTCTTTTCTTGACTAATATTTTCAGATGCTAATCATGTTTCCCCCCCCAGAGTAGAGAATAAAAGCCATTATTACTCACTCCAGCTTTCTTCTCTCCGCGGGAGCAAACCAATGTTCGCAAAAATGTCTTTTTCACTTTACATGACAAATGTGCTTGAAGTCTAAACTTTTTCAACTGTGTGGTTTCCATATATTCTTTTTTTGCATGTGCAATCGAAATTGGATATTTTAGAACTTTAAATTCTATCACAGGTCACATAAAATCTGTTGTGAAATATCTTGCCATCGTCTGTTACCAAGTCACAGAGGAAATTTTAACTTCAAAAGAAATTCTCTCTGGGGGGCACCTGGATAGCTCACTTGGCTGAGCACTCAACTCTTGATTTTGGCTCAGGGGATGATCCTGGGGGCGTGGGATCGAGCCGCACATCAGGTTCTGTGCTGAACTGAGTATTCTGCCTGCGTAAGATTCTCTCTCTCTCTAAAGAGGATCTCTCATTGCTGGTGGGAATGCAAACTGGTGCAGCCACTCTGGAAAATAGTATGGAGTTTCCTCAAAAAATTAAAAATAGAAATACCCTACGACTCAGCAATTACACTGCTAGGTATTTATCCAAGGGATACACGTTTACTGTTTCAAAGGGACACATGCACCCCAATGTTTATAGCAGTGCGTCAACAATAGTCAAAGTATGGAAAGAGCCCACATGTCCATCAACGGAAGAATGGGTACAGAAGATGTGGTACATCATATATATACACACACGCACACACACAATGGAGAATTATTCGGAAATCAAAAAGAATGAAATCTTGCCATTTGCAACTACATGAATGAAACTAGAGGGTATCATGCTAAGCAAAATTTTCAGTCAGAGAAAGACAAATATCATATGACTTCACTCATATGAGGACTTTAAGATACGAAACAGATGAACAAAAGGGAAGGGAAGCAAAAATAATGTAAAAACAGGGAGGGGGACAAAAACATAAGAGACTCTAAAATATGGAGAACAAACAGAGGGTTACTGGAAGAGTTGTGGGGGGCGGGGCTAAGTGGGTAAGAGGCATTAAGGAATCTACTCCTGAAATCAGTGTTGCACTCTATGCTAACTAACTTGGATGTAATTAAAAAAAATTAATAAAAATTTAAAAAAATGATTCTCTCTCTGAACAAAAAAGAAAAGAAATTCTCTCGCACACGGAGTGTACCTTACTTCTATCATTTCAGGGAGGCGGGCAGGTCAGATTTTCCACAATGCACTTACGCGTGTCAAGAGACTCTGGCAAAGGTGCATGGGATGAGTCAAACCGCGAGGAGAGAAATGAGGACGCCCGCTCTCCCTCGCCGTCAGATCCCATCAGAGACTCATTCTCAAAGGGAGGCCTCCATTTTGTTGACTGACAAGGTTTTTCACGGACATATGAACATAAAGTGAATAATAAAGTGGACGGAGACGGGCTGAAGCGAGGGATAAGTGAAAGCATGAAGCAGGGGGCAGGGAACTCAAGAGAAACAAGTTTACGAAAGCTCCTCCGCACAACAGCTTCTGTCTCTGGGTTCGGACGGAAACTAAGAAGCACCTAGAGCGTGAAATAAAACCTTTCCAGGTTCTGGAAAGACCTCCTTGTGGGTCATGGCATCAGCCAGATAGATGTGCAAATACAGAAACCTCGTCTGGATGTAAACAGGCATCCGGTTGGGAAAAAATGAGAAAAGAGAGATTATGCACTTTCCGGGCCCTGAGGGCAGGTCGGGCCCACGTGTCCTGCGCTGGCCTCACGTGGGAGTCCCGCCAGCCGGCCGCCTGTCTGTCTGTGCTGTGAGGGGCCCTCCCCGTGGTGCAGTTCTTTTCTCGGACACTGTTTCCCTCCTTCTTATTTCTAGCCCCCCCCGATAATGTCTGGGTTTCGGTTCTCTGTTTTCTTCCACAAAACTGAAAGCGGACACAAGGCCTGGTCACAAGGTCTCCTTCACTCTGGGCACATATTGCGCATTTTGTTAAAACTTGGGACATTTTGAGTAGGCTTAATTGCGAATTCACATTCTAGGGTAGAGGTGTTCTTTGTGCAGTTAGCAGCTTATTTCGGGCTATGTAAAATGTCGAAGGTTCTAGCTACAAAAAAAAATAATTAAGAATGACACGGATAAAGGGGAGAAAGTAGACACGGAGACCGAATTCTAAGGGAGCATAGGAGCGGTGGGTGACAGGTGGGTGTAGACACAGCCTGTGTGTCAAGCCCGGAGGTGAGACGGGCTTGCCCAGCACATCCTGCTTAACCTCCCGTGTCATCTACACACGGTCATGTTCACCTCTCACCTGTCTTGAGGGCCTCAGGCCTTGCGTCTGTGACCCACGCACCAAGTGGTGATACCAGGCGGTACCCTTCTGCCATATCCTGTGCCCCATCTGCTGATACCTCCTCATTCCTCCATCTCAACTGCCAGTATTGCTCCGGTCTCCGTTCCTGCGGGGGGGTCCTGCAGCCCCCTTATCTGTCATGAACAGAAGCCTCTCCGCTTTCATCCGCCGGTCTTCTCTCCTTAGCCCACACCCGTAGCATGCCATCCATTGCACATAATCTCTTGTATTTGTCCTTCTCTCCTGCAGCTAAGAGAAGACTAGACCACCCTGGCCATTCTGTGGGCGGTCTCTTTGGTGGGGATGCCCCCTCTTCAAGCCATGCTCAACTATTTAGAAAGGTTTCCTTGGGGTGGGGGGCACAGCAGTCTCTCCATCTTGTTTACACTTGTGGCTGCCCCAGGCGTGGGGACCACATGTTTTGCGTCTGCAGCCGCTACAGGCACGAGGGCAGGTTTAACTACCAAGATCACACAACACAGCACCAGGAGCTGCTGTTCAGGGCAGCAAGCGGACGTCATTCACTGCTGCGGCCTTACACTTTCTCTTTGAACATCTCAACCTACAGAAAGATACTTTTTTAAAACACTAATTATCACGGATGCAAACAGTTATTTGCACAGTAATGTTTACTGCATCATTATTCCCAATGGCCAAAAGATGCAAACAATCCAGGTGCTGAATGGATTAAACAAAATATGCTATGAACCCACAACGGAATATTCTTCAGCCACAAAAAGGAAGGACATTTGTATGATACGTGGATGAGTCTTGAAAACGTGGTAGGTGAAATGAGCCAGACGAAAAGAAAGGGAAAACATGGCATGATTCTACTTATATGGGATATAGGCAAATTCATAGACAGAAAGCAGAATAAAGGTTACCAGGGGCTGGGTGAGGGAGGAACAGGGAGTTAGGATTTAATGGGTGCAGAGTTTCCATTTGGGATGATGGAAAGTTCTGGAAAGAGTGGTGACAATTGCATAACATTGTGAATGTCTCTAATGGCACTGAGTTATACACTGCAGAAGCATAAAAATGGTAAATTTTATGTTATGTATATTTCAGCACAGTAAACATATATGTATCTGAATCTAAAATGTATAAGAGCCGTTAACGAAGCACTCCAAATAAACCTCTATGGATCGTGATAGCTTATATTTCGGGCGTCACTATAAGATCCTGTGATTTATTTCACTTTCCATGTATACAATACTATAGATTCTCCCTCTCCTTTTATGGCCAAGAAGCTAAGATTCACTAGTAACTGTTTTTAATCTGTAAAATACACACTCAGATGGATTCAAACTGTTTATAAATGTTTTGAAGTCAGCTTTTAAACAGTGACCAAAGCTTTAGCAAGTTGTCTTCTCTGGAGGCCTTGCTTTTTTTTTTTTAAACAATGGCACATTTAAAAATTTTATTATATCACCAAAGGTAATTTTCCCTCTATTGACATTTTAAGTCCATACGTTCTAACCAACTACTACATGCATGCTGTCTTCATAAGAAATACAGTACATAACTTACCTGTGATCATAACTTATTTGTGGGGGAAAAAATTCTAAAATTTACCAGAATATTTGGATTTTTTTCACAGACATATAAAATCTTAAAACTTGTCGGAAGTGATGCAGCAGTACCTCCCACAATACCTCGGGTCTGTTTTCTGCACATACACACCGAAATACATCGCTTCTTGTGGCAACATGGGAGGAAACAGGAACGGAAGGAGAAAGCAGCTGGAAAGACTGGAGATAAGACTGAGGGACGAGACCAGGGAAAAGGGCAAGCATTACGTTCTGTTTCTAGACAGAGCTCTAGCTGAGCAGCTACCTCATCAGGCCCTGTCCGCTGAGAGGTCAGGACCCTGACACTTGCTTTCTGGTGGGTCAGCAGGGCGAACCTGGTGACGTGACAAGACACCCAGCAAGGACTGCCATCCAGAGTGTCAGGAAGGTTAGCAGACACGCTGCTTGATTTTGTATCTAATAACTTGTTCCACGAGAGCCAAACTCCTCGTATTCGAGATCTGTCCTCCTCACAACACCTCAGTGGGGTCAGCGGCCTTATTTGCATTTCGTATGTGAAGGAGAGAAAGTAACTCACTGGCCCCCCACAGGCGGGACTTGAACCCGGTCTCTCCACAGAGCCGAGCTGCCTCTCTGCTAAAGGGCTTCAGGAGGGGAGGGGTCGGAGCCCCTGGCAGGCCGCTCACCCCCCTGCTGACTGTGCTCACGTTCCAGGTGGACCTGTGAGGTTGGCCCACGACCCAGAAGAGAATGCGACAAGAAAGAGTGCTGCGCCTGTGATAGTTTGGGGGCTCCAAAAGGGGCGAGGTGGGGGCTAAGCACCCCTTGCCCCACTAGAGTCACTTCAGGTATATCTGTCCTTCATAATGGGAGCCGGAGACGGCCTCTGAGGACTCAGGGTCCCTACAAGCATGAGCCCTACAGGGTCCCCTGCAGAAGCTGGCGATCCCAAAGACCCTCCTCTCAATCGGGACACCCACAGCTCCCTGCTGTGTCTCCCACTGTGCCCTCCTCAAGCCTGGGCACCCTGCAGACCCGGCTCTAGCGTTCTCTGCGTTACTGTTGGGCACAGACAACCTATTAGAATCACAGTTTGTCATTTATGGACACTACACTCTCCTCTAGAAATTTATGCCAGTTACACGCTTCTCGAAACACCCTGGGTTTGAGAGGGCAACCTTCTTTTAATAAGGGTCTCCCCACGGCGTTCTGCTTTTTAAACCTCCTGTCTTTCCAGGAGACTGCTTCCACACTCTGACAGATGAGAACCCTTCAACTCCCCCATCAGAAGAGTCGCAGAGGGTCCCGGGGGTGGGGGAAGCGGTCTCACATGCACTAAGGGCACAGAAAGAACCCTTCCTCCTATGCGTTCCTGGTTGCATGGAAGAAATCGTAAGCAACTCGTGAACCTCAGGGAGTCTATGTTCCAGCAATCTTTGGACTCGACAGTATTCTTCCAGAATTCCTCCTGAACTTGGCTCCTCTGCGCAGTCAGAGACCGGCGAGGGCCTAAGGATGGGGACAAGTATCGAGCTCCAGAAGAATCCTGAAAAGTCACAATTTTTTTTCTGCCTGGAGGAGCAGTATTGTCTTGTAGCCCTTTCACCACACAGATGCGCTTTGCAGAGAGGCGTGCTCAGCAGCCTGTCGGGAGGAGTTTAAAAGCACTCGCTGTAACGTGTGTGTGTGATCTACTTAAGTCTTTCCACTCAAAGGCAATTCTCCTCCCAAATGGGTCACAAATGCAGAATTACAAAACAGTAACAATGCCCCTTAACCCACTCCCCAGACCTCTTGACCTTTTTATTCTTCTGTTCCTCTATCATTACCATCCTGGACTAGAATTCTGGAGGTGTTTCAACTGTATTTCACTGCCTGCAATAAGCGGAGAAAAAGAGGAGTCTTTGAGAGGAACCTGCAATGTTGGTACATTCAGCCCTCTTCATCTGTTTTGAAAACCCTGCGTCTGGTGTCGCTGAGCTGTCAGCCCAATCGGCAATAATAATTTTGTCTCTTGGTGCCATTTATTATTGTCTACCTCTTATGTGATCGCCAACACCTAATAACCAAGAATGGACAATTCATGGAGGTCCACGGCTCTCCAGAGATGACAGGATGCCCAGTATAAAATAAGCACCAACAAAATTTGCAGGAAAACTTCGACGGTACAAAGTAACGCAGTCATAGTTCAAGTAAGACCGGACTTCTATAGATTTATCGAGTCATATGAGTTTAATTAGTATCATGAGGCAGAGTGCCAAGCTCACCACAGATGCGATTAATCAACCTGAAAAATGTATCGATTGTCTTTGGCCCAAATCCCGCGAATGAAGAAAAGCCCAGGTGCTGGGCACCGCTGTAATCTATAGAAAAAGAAAACGCTGCATGATTTTATCTTCGCCTAGAAAATGTGCAATGAGCCACAGTTAGGTAACTGGAAAAATCTCTCTGGTGTTCCCTGGCATCACTCTTGAGAGAAGGCTTAGCAGAGTGGGTGCCACCATCCAGATTATGAATCACCGTCGGAAAGACTTCCTTTTACCTTTCTTGGATGAAAAGCTGACGAACCGGTCTTTAAACCCTTGTTTAACCAATTCCATCATTATAAAAACCAGTTAAAAAAAGAATATCTCTATCAAACGAACGTATGCATTTTATTAATAACACCAAAACAATAAAAGTAGAAAATGACAGTATTGAATACAGCAAAAACATATTCCTTTTAAAGAACTATGGCACTTTATTGGACCGCCTGTATTAGAAGACAGTATTCCACTGAGCTATTGTGATATATAAGAAGTCTATATTCGAGGTTCATTGGTATTTGGTCTTTCTGGTACAGACTGTGGAGTTTCCTAAATGATAAGAGCGATAAAGATGGTCTTGATATTCATAGTAACCCCGTGTCCACCTGAGTTTACGTTAATGAGGTGACTTTTGGAAAGCTCCTAGATCGCCTAAGGATGGGGGGGTGATCCCCGGAAGAACCACCCAGGTAATCAGAGAACTTTCAGTCCCATCCCCAGATCTCCAGGAAGGAGAGAAGGGCTGGACGTGGCTGGTGATGGAATCAGCCTTGTCTGTATAATGAAGCCTCTGTAAAAACCCAAAAGGATGGTTTGGAAAGCTTCCACACTGGTGAACATGTAGAGAGAGCACGGACGCGCCTCGCCCTTCCCATGTACCTCGCCCCATGTAGCCGGCTATTCGTAAAGTATGTGTAATCTAGTAAATAAGAGATTTCTCTGAGTTCTGTGAGCCACTCTGGCAACCTAATCGAAGCTAAGGAGAGCCTCGTTGGAACCTCTGCTCTATAGCGGGGTGGTCAGAAGCACAGGGGACAACTTGGACTTGCAACTGGCATCTAAAAGGGGCAAAGGGCAGTCTTGTGGGACTGTAGGATCTGATGTGTTCTCCAGGAAGACTGTCAGAACTGAGTTGGTTCTTGGTGGTATGAAAAAAAAAAAACACCCCACATGTCAGAACTGGTATCGGAATCGGAGCCTCGCAAATGGCTTCAAAAACTCAAACAACCTCTTTTTACTAAATGCGTGTCTCCAAACATACCTTTGTGTTCTTCAGTGTTGGAACCTGAAGGCCTAACTGCTTCCTGCCACACGCCCTTGGGACTTCCAAGATCTTCCATGGGCAGTAATGCACTTCACCTGTCCCCAGGTGTCCCTGCTCTCTGGCCTTCTCTAGGTGTGTTATTGACCTGTATTTCCTGTGAATCACTTGGCTACAAAGTCTACTGGGAGTCTCACTGGTCACCAGGACACACGTCTTTAGCTCTTACAGTGCCTGTTTGCTATTTGGGCATCCTCAGGGAGAGAGTCCCAGGGACATGAAAGGTTTCCAGGGACATAAAATTTGCCCTGGAGAAGGGAAAACTTCAAACAATAAATAAATGGACTTAACCATTATGGGTGATTATGAGGTTCTGGACTCCCGGAAGTTTGGAGCCTCGTAGAAGAGCGTGGCGAGGGCCCACAGGCCTCAGGGGTGGGAAAGCTAGCATTTCTAATTTCCAGTTACTCTTTTAGAAAATACACTTTTCCTATCTTCCTAAATGAAATTTATAGATTTCAGGTCAACCTTGTCCTCCTTTCTGGGGCTCCATTACCAACTTTTGGGGGGACTCTGCCACAGGTTCTCTGGCTGACTATACCCTCAGGCTAACGCTATCCCCTCAATTATTAGGGTGTCAGTGGAGCCTTTCCCTTGCCCTCCTCCAGGCTGTCCCTGCTGGTGTCATGTCGGCTGGGGCCTGGGGTACTGACCCCGGCTATGAGAAGTAGGGAAAATCCAGCTGGCATCAGGATGAAGGGCTCCAAGAGGAGAGCTTGCCCACTCAATGCATCACTTGACATTCCAACAGCTTCTTTGGGGCTTCAGCGTCTTTCTTTTCTTAAAAAAAGCATTCTGGGATTTGTGACCGTGTTCCAGATATGTAAAGCTGACGGCATCTGAATTTCAGAGAAAGACATATTCTATTCATTCACATTTTTTCTTTTCTCCCTTTCCTGTTGTCTCTGAAGGTTTCTTTTCTCCAAAAAGTTTGCCTCTTTGTCCTTCTGTATTGCTGAACTTCCACATAATGGGAACTTCAATCTCTTGCTGTTAACATATACCATTCTTTTTCATGGCTGGCTACAGCTGAAATCTCACAGTGTTCCGTAATGGAACTATGACAAGGGCCAGAAGTCACCAAACTGCCTTATGACCTCCAGAAAGCCCGGTGACCCTGCAACACGGGCCACAGTACTCAGGTACTAAAGCTCAAGCATCCCACCCCCGGGACAGAGCTGTCTGCCCTCGCTCCTTGCCTGCTCGTTTCTAATTCTGAATACAAGTCCAACAGAACGGATGAAAAGAATCGTATTTGTGTGAGGTTTTATGACTTGCTGTATAACCTCTACCTCAAGCTCTTTTCCACGCACAACTCCCTGTGAGCGCACTTTCTGTGGACTTTATAGGACTGTCTTCTCTGCAGAGGTGGCGGTTTGTCTTTTAAAGGTGTCTTAGACATTAAAAATAGTCATGACCCATCAAAAAATAGGTCAGGTTATCCTGGGGGCCCCAGAGAGATGTTCTGGAATTCTAAGAAGCCATGTTGGCGTCAGGAGGATTTTCTGGGACAGAGCTGGTCCCTGGAAAAGTAAGAAGGGCAGGAGATGCCCATTGAACGTCCTTGGTGGGAACGAAGCCTTGCTCAGCGGCAACTCTTCCATCAAGAGTGACAATCACACGCGCTGCAAGGGTCAGGGCTGCAGAAATTACTTTGCCACCACCCCACCACTTCCTAAATTTGATAAGCAATGGTAATCAGGGACCGAAGACCAGTTTTTCTGGCCCATGTGGTACTTTTCATCTCAAATAAATCTTGGTGTACAAACCAACAATAATGACAAAAACCAAAGCCCCAAGAGCACTTGTGACCCTGGGTTAGGGTCGGGAGGGTCAGAAGGCCTGAGCCCTGGACTTTGCTGTGTGACGTCTGGTAAGTCCCTCGGCATTCCTGAGCCACGCCTTCCTGCTGCGGGTAGACCAGTTAGCTTTAACTCACAGCCCGAAGGTGAGTGAGGAGCACTTAGTGTTACTCAAAGGTGCTGTATCCTTCTCCAGCGACCTCAACATAAAGCTACCTCGGGCCTCTAAAGTAATGTTTTCAGTGACTTTCAAGTTAACCGCTTCCCTCCCCAATAGGGGCAAACAGTGAACTGGTTACTCAAAGCCACTGGAGGGGGGCTCTTTGATACAGTCATGTGGAAAGAACCAAAGAGCTAGGGCAGAGTTAGGGAGAGTCGTTGTTTTTGTTTTTTTCCCCACGTGAGCTCCACCTGCAAGCTATTTCCTTCCCACCAAAAAGCCTGAAAAATGGAACCCCATTTCCATAAATACTCCTATGCTTCGCACATCAGAGAGACAGAGGCAGAGAGAAATGAAGAAAAAGAGAGCATGGAAGACGCAGAGACTGGCAGGGAGGGGGAGGCAGAACCAGTAGCAGGCATACTGCAGAACAACACGCACCTGTATTATAGCTGTTGGCACGGAGAGCGGCTGTGGCTGCAGGAACACATACCGACTAAGAAACATGGAACCATTCTCGATTAAAGTGTTGCAGAATGATTTGGTTTACTTTCCCCTCTGACATCGTTGGTATTTTATTATTATCACTTGATAGATTTACTTCGATTGTTCCAGGTAAGCCTGTCTCATTATTCTAATAGGCTATGAAGCCAAGGGCAAGGACTAAGTCATCTACTGCCTCCCAACAGCACCTGGTGGAACGTTACACACGCAGGAGATATTTTATAGGTGACTGTTTAAAAGTAAGAGAGACGGGCGCCTGGGTGGCTCAGTCGGTTAAGCATCCGACTTCAGCTCAGGTCATGATCTTACGGTCATGAGTTCGAGCCCCGCATCGGGCTCTGTGCTGATGTCTCAGAGCCTGGAGCCTGTTTCGGATTCTGTGTCTCCCTCTCTCTCTTCCCTTCCCGTGCTCATGCTATGTCTCTCAAAAATAAATAAATGCTAAAAAAAATAAACGAATAAAAAAAATAATAAAAGTAAGAGAGAAAGGAAGTGGGGGAGACAATTTTTGTTTCAAACAGTTGCTTCCCGTGGTCTGTAGGAAAAGCAATAGGATTTTCAAACAGTTTGAAAGAAGAATTCCTATAAATTTTAAGTTTAAAATATATACAACCAACTTAAAGACTGTGAAATGGTTCTTTCTTAAACAGATGCATATTTTAAAACTCCTCTCAGATTTCACCTAGAACGAACATCGTGATAGTTAGATTTTTATATCATTAGGAGACCTTCTCCTCGGGTCCCTCACGTTTCCACACAACTTGCTGAATGTACCAAGGATGCAGGGCTTGGGCCAGTCTTTACCTGGACTGTTTCCCAGAACCGTGCTTGTAGGGAGCAGCCTCGAAGGATGAGGTTGCGTCTCCCTCTGCAACAAAGAGCAGGTGTGCTTACTGCTGCTCATTTATTGTGCCCCCCTCCCCAGATCAGTGTTCCCCAGCTGCAACACAGGCCCACTGTGCGCACCACATCTATCTGGGCCCTCTGGGTCCTGCTCCCTGCACTTGGGGACAAGAGGGGCGGGGGCGGACCGCTGATGCTGCCTGATGGCACCCTAAGAAAGTCCTTCTCTCCGACACAGGAGTCTCACGTCTTCTATCAGTATCCCTGGAACAGTAACAGGCCAGCTCAGCTACTTGTAACTTCGGTAAAATCAAAATGCAGATCTGTCAGTATTTTATTTCAAATAACATCTGAGTGTCTCCAACTGACTTTGCAGTTGAATAAAGGAAAACTGGGTTAGAAGGCCATATGCTTATAATGATAGAATTTAGCATCTGATAATGTTTACTTTTTTTTTGAGAGAGAGAGAGACAGAGTGCAAGTGGGGGGGAGAGCAGAAAGAGAGGGAGACACAGAATCTGAAACAGGCTCCAGGCTCCAAGCTGTCAGCACAGAGGCCGACGCAGGGACCCCTGGACTGTCGAACCCACAGACTATGAGATCATGACCTGAGCCGAAGTTGGGCGCTTAACTGACTGAGCCGCCCAGGCGCCTCTAGCATCCAGTATTTTTAAAAGTGATTTTAACATTTTGCAGAAACTGTCCAGACCACCTTGGGTTCTGCTACCTCCACTTCAGCGTGTGCACAGAAACACCTGTCTGGACGTGCACATCACCAAGCCAGGCAATCCCCGCCTGACCAGGCGCATCTGGCTTATCTGACTCAACTTTCGTCTCTTCTTGAGCCCCCTGCCCCCATGGCAATGCTGAAGGCAACTGGTTTTGTAGCCTAGGAGTCAATAGTAAAAATGCAAGGTCAACCAGCCTCTGTCTCTGGCCTGGGACCGCCCTTCCTCCCTGCAGCAGTAGGTCAGGGCGGCCGTGTTAGGTATGGTGATGCTACACACCTTTTGCTACTTGCCCTCTGTGTTCTAAGACCTCCCACGTTCTAAGCCCCAGTGCTTACCCCCCACTCATGGTTTACTGTGCACTGCACGAAGCCCAGCACCTCCTGACCTACTCCCTCTTGGAGGCCAGGGATGATGTGCCTCCTCAAATAGCCTATGTGCCCAGCAAGAGGGTGCCTGCACCCCAGCAGTATCAACAATACTTGATAAGTGAGTGGATCAACTTGTCATCCTTTCTGGATCTCTACTTTGGTGACACTATTCTTCAATATCATGCCATTGGGTTTTAAAAGTGGGAAAGCAGAAAGTAAGATTTTTAAACGGTTACCCCAAGAAACTCAGAAGTGCTCTGTGTGTGTGTGGCATAAAAATGACAGCACAGCTGAGACTGGAAACGTCCCCACTCTTTGCTCAATTTGCTATTCCGGGTGCTTTCCTCGGAGACAGAGAGCCGGATCTGAAAATTTCCTCCAAATCAGAGGTGGGAACACCAGTACCAGTTGCTAAAATAAGCCGTAAAAGTTAAAGAATGATTTTCTATTTAAAAGCTATCAACTATTAGCTCTCTTTCAGTTATTATGCAACTAGAACATGGAAGCTTAAATGTTAGAAAAGTTTAACCAGGTCTACAAAGCTACCATTCAGTACTTCACATATGCAAATGATCTTTATGAAGTCATGATATTTACACATCTTGCTCAGAATAAAAGCACAGACAGTCCCTGACTTATGATGGCTCAACTTAACGATATTTCAACTTTATGATGGTGAGAAAGCGCTAAGCCTTTGGTAGAAAGCGTACTTTGAATTTGCAATGTGTCCCTTTTCGTGGGCTAGAGACGTGGGATGGTCCTCTCCTGTGTGCCGGGTAGTGGCAGTGACGCAGCACCTGTGGTCATGAGAGCGAATGACCGACACGCAGCCATTGTTGGTCACTTTTAGCACGGTATTCAATCAATTACATGGCATATTCCACACTTGATTATAAAATTCAGCTTTGTGTTAGATGATTTTGCCCAATGGTAGACTCGTCTAAGTGTCCTGAGCACATACAAGGTGGGCTGGACCACACTGTGATGTTTAGTGGATTAGGTGTATTAAATGCATTCGCAATTTATGATATTTTCACCTTATGATGGGTTTATTAGGACACAGCACATTGTATGTCTAGAAAATACTGGAGGATGTTTAAGTTTATCTCACTCTCCAAGTCAACCCTGACATTGGCGTCTTTTCCCAAATCGGCCAAATTTGTCAACAAGATGCCCCAGAGATTCAAAGCACTGGAATCCTCTCAAGCTCTCCCCTTCCCTTCCTTCTGGTCTTATGGGTTCATTCGCAAGCCTCCTGTGAAGATACCTCCACCTTTATCATTCCTCCTCATCTTCGGCTTCATGACCCTTGCAGCTCATGCCCACGTCAATGAAACAACTTCCCAAAGAGAATCCCACTGACTCCATCTGTCCCAACGCAAAGCATTTCTAATCTAATACAGTCTCAATGTGACGACGACAAAAAAAGACTATGTTTCGTTGCGACGTCTCCCTGTTCTTTTTAAAAAGCTGACGGCTCTCCTTGAGCCAGCAGCCAACCTTGCTTGTGCTGCGCCTCCCCCGTATCTCACCCCAACACCTACCCCAGCCCGCTCTGGATCTATGGGATTCAGAACAATGAGAAACTTTGTCCTGTGTCTCCTTGACTGTTTAGGAGCATGCAGCAAAATCCCCAAGAACAAAGGGCAATTGTTTTTTACTGTTCATATATAGGAAGTGAGCATCAAAAACAGCATTGCAGTGACAAAACATGATGCAAAATTTTAAGTTATCTTGTTACAAACCCACATCAACCTCTTCTGGAAGGACTGGGATGGCCAACTTTTGAGCACAGACCAGAACAGCAGCAGCGGTGTTACCAATATCCCCAGAAGCACAGATAAAATATCACGTCACACTCTTGGGTGACCACTTAAAGAGACACGTTGAATGTCTCTGCACACAAAACTCAGCACAGAGAACCAAGCAGCTGGTAGAATACTCCTCTGGAGCCTCCTTTGGACAGAACAAGCTATGACCAAAGATGTTAAAAATTCCTTATAAACATTCAACTCAAAGTGTAAACATGAGTCAGCAGCAGCTTGGGCCTTACAGATCTTTTTTTTTTTTTTTTTTGCACAAATACTTTCTCCGTCGAATCCAGACACAACAACCCGTGAGCTGAGAGACATGCACCTGAGGCATGAAAACGCTCAGTCACACGGCCACGACCACTTGACCTGCTCTGGGTCTGGAGCACCGAGCATCTGCCTAGCCAGCCCTCCCAGAGCCCTGAGGGGCGGCCTGGGGACCCACGGGGCCGACCCGGCCAAGGTGTCCGCTGCACAGTATTACGGCACGCTCCCCCACAGCTGCTCCCCACGCTCCCCGCGACTTTCCCCGCTGTAGGGCTCATACATCGACGCACAAATAGAAGGTAGCTCTGCAGGCCTCAACCCCAGCAAAGCCACAGGTGACTACCTTGTGACTCCCCGAAATAAAGTTTACAGGCAAGTTGCTTCGCTGTAATGAAGATAAAGTACTTTAATTAGCCAAGAACTCCCTCAAGTCAGATGGATAATCTGATTATGGCTGCAGTGCATTCAGAAGGCATGTTAATCTCTTAAAGACTCCTCCCATGTCTAGAAAAGAATGTTCTCAAACCTTCTGCAGAGCAGTGTTCTCTGGATTCACTCATTTGGGGTCCAAGTTTGTAACCCTACAGAAGAGCTGGTGGCACTGTAGAGCTCCTCCCTGTCCTGCATCTGATTAGAGGACAGGTACTTCCTTCCTCACCCAGCCAGGAGGTGAGTACACGCCGCCCCCGGCGGTGGGTGCCCAGGCCGTTGCCAGGGCCATAGAGAGCGGCAGGTGGGGCCCCGCCCGGGAGGAGGGTGTGCTCGGGTCTGGGCTCGTTCCAGGCCGGTCTGGCTTTGGCAGTCAGACACACAGCCAAACAGCTGACAACAGCTTTAATATTCCCCGTGGATTACCGGAAACAGATTCAAAATATATTTTTATGTCAGCACATCTTTATTTCATTTAAACGTCTGAACAGGCTGAAGAGGTATGGACCGCTGTCTCCATTTTATAGTTACCGACAATGAAATTCAAATAATCAAGCAACCTGCCCAAGTCACATAGTTATGAAGTGACGGAGGAGGATCTGACGTCTGAACGCCGCTCGACTTGGGCTCCACAGCACCATACGCCGGGTTCTAGCGGAAGACATCGTTCCCGCGAGTATTTAGCAGGTGGCCAAAGCCTTTACTGGCTCGCAGACATGACGCCCTGGCACCTGCCTCGGCTCAGGCTGCAATGCCCATTCAGATCACTGCAAACAGCCTCCGAACCAGCCTCTCTCTTCCTGTGGCACTCCACTGCCAGTTATCTTCCAAAGAATGGTTCTGACAGTGCCATGCCCCTTCTGAAGCCCTCCTGTGGTGCCCCTCTGCCCTCAGAATAACATCGTACGCTCTGAGTCCGGACGACAGATTCATGCGGTCTGTCCCTGGCCAGCTTGACCTGTCCAGTCTCACCTCCGGCCACTCTACATGCCACACCCCTTGGGGTCCCACGTGGTTGTGACTCTCCACTTCTTCCGATGCTTCCTTACTGTGATGTGACTTAGTTACTGCTAGGGGCTGCCGCTTGGACCGCTGCATTTGGGGGTGCTGTTTTCTCATTGCGCTTCAATGCCTTTATGAAATAAGTTTGGAGATGCTGCATGGGAAAGAATGTCCCAGAAATGGAAAACGCTGCTGGATGATCAAAAGCTCCACCTTTTGCTGCTGCCAAATAAATAAGGTAAGAGGCCAAATATCTCAGAAGGTCATCTGAGGCAAGCCCAGGGTCTCCATTTATAACAGGACTAAAAGTAGAGATGAAGCATGACATTGTGAGGGTGGCGTCACATGCTACTGGGGCTAACGGAGGACACTCTGCTTGTCCCTGTGTGCGAGGAAGTGCCTTGAAAGAACTACACAAGGCCTGAGAAGGAGCCGTGACCACTTACGACGTCTGGCTGTGAGATGCAAGGATCTATGTTGGTCCCAGCTTACAAACCATTTGGCTTCCCTGGTCACCAAAGTCTTGCACTGAGTACAGTGATTCCATCCCAAAGACAGAAGTGATTGAACTAAAGTAAAAAGAAAAAAATCCTGGGGGCTCCTGGGTAGCTCAGCCAGTTAAATGTCTGACTCTTGGTTTCAGCTCAGGTCATGATCTCACAGTTCATGGTATCGAGCCCCATATGGGGCTCCATGCTGACAGTGTGGAGCCTATTTGGGATTCTCTGTCTCCCTCTCCCTGTGCCCATCCCATGCTCATGCTCTCTCTCAAAATAAATTAGGGGCACCTGGTTGGCTCAGTCGGTTGAGCGTCTGATTTCGGCTCAGGTCATGATCTCGCGGTCTGTGAGTTCGAGCCCCGCGTCGGGCTCTGTGCTGACGGCTCAGAGCCTGAAGCCTGCTTCGGATTCTGTGTCTCCCTCTCTCTCTGCCCCTCCCCCACTCATGCTCTGTCTCTCTCTGTCTCAAAATAAATAAACATTAAAAAAAATAAATTAATTAAAAAAATATTTTATTCTGAAGAATCTGTACCAACATACAATAAACTTCCCTAGTTCTAACAGAAATGTATGTTATATATATTATGTATTTGTATATATCTTATATGGATACCAAAGTATATATATACATATATATATATATAAAAGGCATAGATCTCATGCATTGGCATCTGAAAATGTGAACCAGTGCTATCGTTCTGTAGCTCTGAATTTTTATTCATCCTCAGTTATAAAATAAGTTTCCATCAGCAACTTTAGTCTTCTTTCTCTTGGTTACAAATGTTTGGTTTCATTAAGCTTGTTAAATTTTTGTTTAATATTTTCTCCAAGTGGGGGTTTATCTTACTCACTGTAGGTATTGTGCCAAAGTCATAAAATATGTCACTGTCAATAAAAAGCAACCTGAAACCATAGGGAATCTTAAGGGACTTGAATAGAAATGTTTATAGTTCCAAAAAATTATGTTCTATCAACTTATTGTGTCTGAGCCAACAGCTAATCGGCTGGTGATGCCAAGAAGGTCCTGCATTCTCCGCTGGGAGGAAGAGGAGCTGTGACCCGCCTGCTTTGAGGTGCCATGCTAAGGGCCCTCGCCCTCCACAGTCCCTCACCCTCCACTGGCTGGTCTTGGCCACTCTGCTTTCATTTGCACGCAGCTGAGAATTCAAGCATGCATGCATAGCAAGTACTCATTAGAGTTTCGCTATGTGTTAAATAATACCCAGTGTGACAGCGACAAAAATGAATAAGACAGCGCCTGCCTTCAAGGAGCTTAGGGTCCAGCAGAGATGTTGAGAAAAATGCCCAAAGAAGAGCAAAACAGGGCAGAATGGGATGAGTGCTCGGGATCCCGGAAGAGAGAGCGCTCGCTTCCAGCTGGGATCCAGGAGCCTCCGCAGGTAGGGACTGGAGGGGAGAAGGCCCCACAGAGGTAGCCAAATGGAGCTGCAGTCCTGAAGGAGACGGGCGCACAGGGCGTGTGACACGTGAAAGAGTGTGGTCACAAGGGCTCTTGGGAAGAGGCTGGAAGACACGGGTGGAATAAGCTTGGGCCAAGAGGGCCTAATGCCAGGCTAAGAAGTTTACTTCACTTGCCAGAAAGCAAGTTCTCAGTGACTTCACAATGAGCTTCGTGATTACAAACGGGCCCCGAGTCACAGGCCCAGTGTTAGCGGAGAGAAAGAAACAAGCAAGTTCACGTCCCGAAGCTAAATTTTAAACAGGCTCCCCAGTCCATTCAGCTTTTGTCTCCTTTCTCTGAAAGCAGAAAAATATCCTTTTTTGCATTTACAGTAAGCCTCATTAGGACAGACTTTTCCCATGGGAAGCCCAGAGAAGTCAGCCCACTTAAAAAAAATCCCACTGAAGGTACACCCCATCCTCAGGTCTTTATTCATTGCCACTGGATATAATGACATAATTATCTGTGTTCTTATCCCACATCAATAACCCGCACCTATCACTTCAGGGTCTCTGGGTTCGGCCACAGCGAAGATTCCACTCTTCGCCGAGTGAGCAAGTGCAGGAGAACCTTCCAGCTGCAGATCCCTAAGGTGTGCATAGCATACCTTGAGAAAAAGCCTCCTTCATGAGAAGGAAAACCACCAATTTATTCCTAACCTGATTTTTCCTCCAAACAGGACAAGGAATCTTGTGGGAAAGCACCTGCTCTAACATCTCCAGCTTTCTCTGGATTGAAATTGCACGGGATCTCCCTTCCCACCCACCCCTCTCCCCCCGTGCTATATCCAAGGCAATCTAGATATGCCACCTCCGGTCCTCACCACAACCTGGCTAGGTAGGGATGAATGACCCCAATTAGAGAAGAAAATGCCAACCTCCCAGAAAAACATCACCTCCACTGGGGACAGGGGGAGGAAGAGGTCAAGAAAACACCAGCCAGTGGGTGAAATAGATAAAAGGGATTAAGAGTAGACCGATCATGATAAGTACTGAGTAATGCAGAGAACTGCTGAATCCCTAGATTGTACATCTGAAACTAATACGATAATGTATGTTAATTATACCTCAATTAAAAAAAAAAAAAACAACCTGTCAGGAGGGAAAATCAGTGCTGCGATGCCCTAAGCGCCGCACAGTGTGTTGTTGCACTCCCTGTGATACACTTGCTGTGACACATCTGTCTTTATTTCTTCAGAACACAGACACATAGAAGTATATAATACGAGGCGGTGCTGCCAGATCCGACCCTCAGAGGGCTGCCAGTAGCCTCCAGACAGAACTCTTTTGACTAACAGAGCCACAGGGTACACCGGCCTTTTGCCACCTGGAAACGTGTCAAATGGCAGCGGTTCTCAGGGAAGAGCAGAAAAGCCCGAGTCTGCTGGGGTGTTTGTGCACAGGCATCCACATGCATACACGCCTGTTCAGGATGCATTGATCAGAATGGGAATGCGTGCAGTTGGCTAAACTCCCTGATGATTCTGGGACACGTCCCGCTCTACGCTGAAACTGACTACCCCAAGAAACAACTCAACAAAAGATGCTGGAACGACTTGTCACCCATGAGGTGGGGGGGTGGGGGGGAGAGATGAAAAAGGCTCCCTCATTCATACCCTACCATACAAGGCAAATCCCATTTGGGTCAAGAGCTTAATTGTGACAGTTGGCAAACCTATAAAATTATAGGAAAATATGTTCATGACCTTGGGATAGGTACCATGAAGAAAAAGACTGATAAATTTAACTACATTAACATTTAAACTTCTGTCCAAAAGTTATTAACTACACTTTGTAGTGAGCATTGCATAACATATAGAATCATCGACTCGGCATATTGTATGCCTGAAATGAAATAATGTTGTATGGCAGCTATACTTCAATTAAAAATATATATATTACGAAAAAATCGAAAAAGAGACACCACAAACCGGTAGGAGACATCCTGCAGCATCTGCAAACTAAAGACATAAGGATTTTTCATCTCATTCAGAAGATTGGCAAAAATTTTAAGTCTGACCATAAAAGAGTTGCAATGGATATAGAACAAACGAAATTCTCATAAGGTGCTAGTAACTTAAGTTGTTACTATCACTTTGATAAACCATTTGGCATAACCTGGTAAAACTGAACTCACGTAGAGGACTTGAATAGACATTTGTCCAAAGAAGATACACGAATGGCCAACAGGCTCATGAAAAGATGCTCAACATCACCAGTCCCTAGGGAAATGCAAGTCGAAACCACAAGGAGACACCTCTTCACACCCATTAGGATGGCCGCTATACAAAAATTACAAAATAACAAGTGTTGGTAAGGAAACCTAGAAATTGGAACTCTTGTACTTTGCTGATGGGTAAAATGGTTCAGCCACTGTGAAGAAAAAAACAGTAGATCCTCAAAACATTAAAAATAGAATTACCATATGATCCAGAAATCCACAGAATTGAAAATGGGCCTTGAATAGATATCTGTACCCCCATGTTCATAGCATTATTCACAACAGCCCAGAAGTGGAAGCAATAGTCTGATGAAGTCTGATGGACGAATGGATAAACAGAATGCAATATATACATACGATGGGATATTTTTCAGCCTTAACAAGGAATAAGATTCTGATACACGATTGAACACGGATGAACCTTGGGGACATCATGCTAAGTGAAGTAAGCCAGATATAAAAGGACAAATTCTGTATGATCCCACATATAGGAGAGACCTAGAGTAGTCAAATTCGTAGAGAAAGACGGCAGAATGGTGGTTACTAGGCAAAATGGGGAACCACCATTTGACGGACACAGAGTTTCAGTTTCGCAAGATGAAAACTGTTTTGACAATGGATGGCGGCGATAGCTGCACAATGTGAGTGAATTTAATGCCACTGGACTGTACACCTAAAAATAGCTTCAATGATAAATTTTATGTATACGTTACCAAAACTGTTAAAAATTAAAAAAACGAATTGGGGGTGCCTGGGTGGCTCGGTCGGTTAAGCGCAGACTTAAGGCTCAGGTTCTGATCTCATCGTTCATGAGTTCAAGCCCCACGTCAGGCTCTGTGCTGACAGCTCGGAGCCTAGATCCTGCTTCAGACTCTGCCCCTCCCCCGCTCACACTCTGTCTCTCTCTCTCTCTCAAAAGTAAATAAATGTTAAAAAATAAAAAATAAAAATAAATAAAATTGGACATGCACGCACCCCATAGCTTAGCACAACGACTCCTAAGAATACACAGTAGAGAAGTTACAGTGCACAGGAACCAGGGGACAGTGAGGCAAGCGCACAGAAATGTGATTTTGTACTAAAAACAACCTGGAAGCAACCAAACAACCGCAAAGACAAAGAGAAGAGATCTTGACAACGGAGTAACAGAAAGCAGGAACGATGCATGCACTCCTGCTGCACACATCAGCACAGATGACTGTCAGAAGCATATGTCAGGGGCGCCTGGGTGGCTCAGTTGGTTAAGTGGCCGACTTCAGCTCAGGTCATGATCTCATGGTCTGTGAGTTCGAGCCCCACATCAGGCTCTGTACTGCTGGCTCATCACAGCCTGGAGCCTGCTTCAGTTTCTGTGTCTCCCTCTCTCTCTGCCCTTCCCCTGCTCACTCTATGTCTCTCAAAAATAAAAAAATAATAAAAAAAAAAAAAACAAAAACGTTAAAAAGAAGCGTATGTCAAGTGATTGCATATGTTACAGAAGAAGACCTACAGGACTACTTCGCTCCTTTGCTTATTCAAAATAAGCAAAACTAAATGACATGCTTGTTTGGGCTACATACACAAGTCGACGAAATACAAAGAAAAGCAAGGAAAACATCAACACAATTCACGATCACGTGGAGGCGAGGGTGGGAAAGAGTCGTACGTGGGTTTCCGAAACCACCAGGAATGTTCTATTGCCTACGATGGGCATCCTTCTTGCTATTCTGCTTGAAATTAGACATATATATACACACATATATACATATGTACATATGTGTGTATATGTATGTGTATATATATACTTATATACATTCATATATATATTATATTTATAATATATGTGTATATATATTTTTTATTTTACATATAAAAATGTTATAACATATAAATACACTTACATTCATATCCATAAAAATACATTGTGTTTTTATATAATGTATATATGCTTAAAATACATTATATTTATATATAATGTAGTTCAAAATTTTTTCAAAAATCATCTAAAAATTTAAGATCAATGTTTGAGTCTCCAAGTCTCAAACCCTCTCAAATATCAGGAGGCAGGAAGGATTCATTCCTCTTATCCTTCGTGTGCAGCCCAGGCCAGTGCCCATGGGTCACAATATCAGTGGAGACCCCCAGGGACACCTGCTGGGCAATCCCAGGGGTCGGCTGCTCTGTCTGGGTCCCTAGACTTTCCCTGCAGAGGCGACTCTTTGTCTTCAGAACAAGAAATCATGAGGCTGGCTTGGGGGATGAGGAACTCTCTTACTGGTCCTTGCAACAAACAGAGGGAACAGAAAACAACCTGCGAGTGCCCTGGCCTTTAACAAAGGGGGCCGGGAGCTACCCACAAAACCTGACAGACACCAGGCTGTGGTTCAAACGGGACACAGACATATTAGAGTTCAAACACTCCAACCAAAGCATCCAGACTTGTGAAAGGAAAAAATAAAACAGAAAGAAGGAAAGTGTCAAAGACTAAAAGATAAAGAAATATGGGATTCAGCCCTAAGCAGCGGCAGGAGCCAGACGAGGAATGGAAACCAGGTGGACTTTTTATCTCAGAATTTCCACATAAATCTTCTGATGTGTTTGAATTGGGTAATTTGCAATAAAAATCATGCTCCGAGAGGATGAAAAAAAATAGACATAAAGTGTCCCTGAGAGAAGGAAATCAGGAGCTACAAAAGTTAAAAGAGCTTGAAAATACCACCAATACTTAAATCAAAAAGGAACTTCTGGAAAATGTATTATTGCTTGTGTCACTGGAGGAAAATGTGAGCTAGCAGAATGGTATAATGGAAAAAGAACACCAGACAGGAAACCGGAGATCTGATAGGCCAGCACCCGCGCCCAGCACACAGCAGAGAAAGTACTAATCTAAGCACTCTGGGTGTGAGTCCCAGCTCTGGCACTTACTGGCTACGTGATGTAGGGCAGGTCTGGTAGCCGCTCGGAACCTCGGTTTTCTTATCATTAAAGTAGGAATACCAAATTGCCTACTTCGATGTCTATGTCATGTAAGATGAGACAAGCACTTGGGAGCATTTAATACCCAGTGGTTCAGAGTAAATGTTATGCCCCAGGCCTCAGTTTCCCAACTATGCCACTTCAAGAAAGAAGAAATGAGCTCTAATCTCACTGGCTCTACAGCGTCATTTCTCTACTGTGGGAGGCAGAATAATTCTCCTCCTCCCCCGGAATGTCCACCTCCTTACTCCAGGGGACCTGTGACTGACTTAGGACATATGGCAGAGGGTAATCAAGGCTGCTACTCAGCTGACCTTAAAGTAGGAAAATAATCCTGAATCATCCAGGTGGGCTCAGGGTAGTCAGAGGGAACTTAAAAATGGAAAAGGGAGGCAGAGAGAGAAAAAATCAGAGAAGATCTCATCCTGCCACTGCTGGATTTGAAGGTCCAGCCAAGCAAGGTGCATGCACCCAGAAGCTAAGAAGGGCAAGGAAATGGATTCTCTCTTCAAGCTTCTAGGAAGCAACGGAGCCCTGCGAAATCTTCGATTTTAGCCAGCCAGGCTCAACTGCAGACTTGTGAACCACAGTGCTGTGAGGTAATGAATGGCATGATTTGGGGTAATTTGCTACCTCAGCCACAGGAAACGGATAACACCTGTCTGTGACACCTGTCTGTGACACTGTCCGACCCACTGTGCTTGGGACTGGACCTATACGGTGCCGGGCAAGAGAGAACCATGCAAGAAAAGGAAAAGGAAAGCACTCTAAAACACTACCATACCAGTAATGTAATACGTGATTACACGCATCAATCCATTTATGTGCCTTGTAAATTTGCATGTGAATATATACGTGTGTGTGGAGATTTATTTATTTATTTATTGACAGAGAAAGAATGTGAGCAGGGGAGAGGGGCAGAAGTGGGGGGAGAGAGACACAGACAGAGACAGAGACGGAGAGAGAATCTGAAACAGGCTCCACACTCAGCATAGAGCCCGACTCGGGGCTCAATCCCACAACCCTGGGACCATGACCTGAGCTGAAATCAAGAATAGGACGCTCACTCGACTGAGCCACCCAGGTGCCCCTGGATATTTTTTTTAAAAATCTGCTTAAATTCTACTAAACTGCTAGAATGGTGTTCTGTCCTAAAAAACAGGAAGACATCACTGAAGCAAGGGTAGAGGATCTCCTCCAGCCTCCCCAGCCTGGGCTTTTCCAGCTCGGGGATCCACCCAAAGCAGTTCAAAGTAACTCATTCAAATCTCTCAGATGGTTTTAAGTTCGTAAGATGATGTACTCTTGATCGTGATAAGTAGAAAAACTATACGAATAATTTTTATTACCAACCACGAAGGAACTGTCTGAGGCATACAGTGAATGAGTTGCATACGCATCTTGAAAATCCACAACATTATTGCTGCTATACTTGCTCCCTGCAACGTCAAGGTTTTGTGAGCTTTGCTAAGGGAAACCGCATATATTATGGGCTCCTGGGGGGGGCGGTGTTATTATATGCTCCACGTTTTTTGTTTGAAAAATAAGGAATTCAAAAGTACTAAATATAAGTATGTGTAGATACTCAGAATTCGCTTTAAAATACTCAATATAAAGGGGGGGGGGGTGTGTGCCTGGGTGGCTCAGTTGGTTAAGCATGCGACTTCAGCTCAGGTCATGATCTCATGGTTTGTGGGCTCGAGCCCCAAGTCGGGCTCTGTGCTGACAGCTCAGAGTGTGGAGCCTGCTTCAAATTCTGTGTCTCCCTCTTTCTCTGTCCCTCCCCTGCTCACACTCTATCTCAAAAATAAATAAACATTAAATAAATGAAAAAAAACCCTACTCAATATAAAGGAAGGGAGGAGAAAACAAAAGAAGGAATATATAAAACAAGACAGGCAAAATGTTGATAGTGGTGGAAACTGGGTGAGGACTATTTGGAGGTTCATTATACCTTTCTCTCAAAGGTCTGTCTATGTTTGAACTCTCCATAATTAAAGACCATTTTAAGTTAGGTATGCTTCCTACCTGCCAATATACTCCCACCAAACTGGGGCTGTGTGTCCCGTTGAGTAGAACGGCTTTTTGCTGCTTTGTGACACCAGAGGTGGCCCAGTAAGAGGGCAGTTTCCTGTGCTAGGAGAGCTCCTGAGAAGACGGGCTGCAGCGCCTGGGGGCCAGGCTGAACTGGGAAAAATGAAAGCGGCTGGAATGGGGACAAAGGTCAAGGGAAGGAGGCACTTCTTGAAGACACAGCTTTACTGGTGTCCAACAAGCTTTCGCTGAGACCTAAGCCTTCCCGACACGGTGCGGCTGAGCCACGGGAACGTGGGCCCGGGCTTCCAGCTGCCTCAAGCCAGCTTGTTCCAAGGGCCATTTAACTCTCCATTAACTTGATTTGATGAGCTCCTGGACGGCCACCAAGTGCACTGAGAAATAAACTCCCGAACAGCAAGCACATCAAAATTTACCCCATCCATTAACTGATACATGAGTCTGGACTGCTTGGCACAGAAGCAAATCATTGCTATTTTCCGATTTCCCCTCACGTCCCCCCCTGCTTTGTGCGTGCACTTAGTTGATGCCCCTCATCTCTCATAGTTTTCTATTTAGCTGTTATTCCGTTTACTTTTCCCGTCCCATGATGTTTTCCCCCCATAATCTTTTATTTAGTTACACTGTTTGCTATCACAGTCATATAACGTTTGCAGACCTGGTCAACATTTCAAGGCAAAAATCCTAGATCCCACAAACCATCCGATCATCCCACTTCAAAAGGTTCACAAAACCAAGTATTTTCATGCATAAGACCAGAGCAGATGACTGGGACTCAAGAAAAGTTCCGACCATGTCACTTAATCATTCTGGGCCCTGGCACCATCCCGTGCAGAAGGAGATAGTCTGGGGTGCTTAGTGACGAGAACACTGCATCTGTGGGGAGAAGACACAGAGACACAAGATCCATCTTGATGCTCGGTTTTCAACTCCACTGACCAACTATAAGGGAAAAGACTGTCTCAGGTGTCACCCTGGTCCTATGGATACAACAACGAAGACCACAGTCCCTGCCTGAGGAAGCTTCTAGCCCAGCAGTTATGTGACTTTTTATATTAATGATCAAAGATGAAGTCCTTTAATCTCCTTGGGCTTCAGGGCATCTGTCCAATGGGTGATAAACCAATCGAACAGCTTGCTGCAAGAGCTATCAAGTGCTAGAAAACCAAAGCATGAATGAAGCACTAGCCCGAAATGGCCATTACCTTACTTCTCAAGGATTTCTCATGCCTGAGCAGGTTCCTGCTTCCCTGAATGCAAATGCATAAGAGAACTCTAAAGCTTGGGCTGTGGTTAGCGGAAAAACCACCTCAATATAAAGAGAAGTGAGTGAAAAGAGCAACATACAACTATTTCTTTCCTAACCAACTGCTAAGACAGTTTTGCTTCCAAACTCACTCAGCAGAATGGGCTCTAGGAGACATTAACGTGTTTTCCAGGTTGTTCCCAACAGTTTTACAACTCCAAGAAAGGAAATGTTACTCTCATCTCTTGACAATCATAGATATTTGCAGCAACTCTATGTACGGCCCTCAAACATGCACACAGACCTCCCTCCCTCTGACGGGAGACGTGGGGTCAGGCAGTGCTGTTTCACCAAGGGGATGCTCTCCCTGACCCTGCCGATTCCTAAATCACTCTGACCTCTCTGAATAGAAGACAGAGATGCTGATGGTGTCTGGAAAATGTATCTTAATAACATGGAAAAAGCATCCCGTCTAGGATACGATGTCTTATAACCACCATGGACACTCACAGGGATTTCTAAGGCAAAGTCATTCATGTTCCTGGCTAAATACCTTTCTCTGGCTGCCGCTCCCCTACTGCGCGCAGGCGCATGCGCATACCCTAATCCTGCCGGAGGACGTGCTTCCTGCTGGAGGACATGCTTCCCCCTTACTGTTGTCACAACACTTTAGCTCCCACACTTCAGGGTACTTTTTTTTAATGTTTATTTATTTTTGAGAGAGCACATGCGAGTGGGGGAGGGGGCAGAGAGGGGGGCTGAGGATCTGAAATGGGCTCTGCGCTGACAGCAGCGAGCTGGATGCGGGGCTTGAACTCCCAGCCGTGAGAGTGACCTGAGCCAAGCCGGGCAGTCAGCCGACTGAGCCACCCAGGCGCCCCCAGGGTATGTTTTTTGGATGAACATACAACATACACTGAAACACACCGTTTCCAGACTTCAAGGATGTCTTCTTCGAGCTAAGTGGGCTCTCACTTTAATGCAGTATCTGCTGCTCAAGGTTCTATGTGTGGTTCCTCACTCTAAAGGCCTGGTGTGCTGATGTGTTATGACTGCTACAGAACCATTTTGGGTAAAAGTTAGCCAAAAAGGACTCCCTGAGTCCCCTTCTGACTGCTGAAGCATCGTGTTCTACCTTATACACGGAACAGGTCAGTCTAACCAGACTTTAAAAGGCGGTTCTTGGGCAAAACTGTGTATTGTGTGGAAGGATAGGAGGGCAATCTCAAAAGAAAGAGCCCTGCTTCCTATTCTGAAAGCAAAAGAAATGTCATGTCTTTGTTCTCCGCAAACCATATGAGGTCAAATGGACCTTCAAGATCTTCCCCAAGGTTTTCTAATTATTTGTGTTTATTGGCCAACGTTTCTCAAAATATTGAAGACCACCACCTCAGAAAACGCAAGCTGTAAACCCAAAGGGATCCACAAAGACTATAAAAAATAATTTTACAAGAGAAGACAAAATATTGCCGTCTTTGCTGATTTACATATACATTTACATATAGTTTCCTACTATATGTAAACTGGGGATAAAAATACATCTGTGATACCTATAAATACAAAGACATTATTAGTGCATAGAATAATTTAACTAGAATGACAATACTGCCTTACAGCAGGTAGTGCATAAAACTATCTTTGAGAAACTAAACTAGGGGCACCAGGGTGGCTTACTCAGTTAAGGGTCCGACTTCTGCTCAGGTCATGATCTCACGGTTTGTGGGTTCGAGCCCCATGTCAGGCTCTGTGCTAACAGTTCAGAGCCTGGAGCCTGCTTTGGATTCTGTGTCTTCCTCTCTCTGTCCCTCCACCACTCACACTCAGTCTCTCTGTCTCTCTCTCTCAAAAATAAATATTTAAAAAAATTTTAAAAAAGGAATATTAAAATTTGCAAAGGCAATCAGTAAAGGAACAGAGAGAGAAGATACAACTTCTGAAACCACGGAGGGAATGAAAAATAAGTCCAAAGGTTTTTTGACAGAAGGCAGGAATTAAAAAAAATTTTTTTTAAGTAAAAACATGGTAGCAGAAATGTAAACAGGATAGTAGAATTAAGTCCAGCTATAAGTGCAATCACAATACTCTAAATGGAATAAATGCACCTCATTAAAACCAGCTTAGATTATCTCACACACACACACACACACACACACATACACACAGAGACATAGCTGTTGAAAACATGACTTGGAAAAGCTAAAAACAAGAAAAACTTACACCAGCGAAAAATACCTAAAAGAAAGCTGATGTAGCAATACTGATATCACACAAATTGGAATATGAGGCAAAAGTATGAACAGGGATGAAGAATATACTTAATAATAGGAAAAGAACAATCTACCAAGTTATAATAATCATGAATTTTCATGCACCTAATAATAAAGCAGAGAACACTTCCCTTGAACAAAGTCACCTACTTTCTTTTACTTAAATGGCCCCAAAAAGCAACAGACAAGAAAGCCAGCCCCCTAGTCAGAGGGCCCACTGGTGGGATGGGCCATGCCCTGGGTTTAGCAGGAGTTTCTGTCCTGCAGGTGGTCATGGAGACCTGAGTGGTCTCGATTGTCAGGCAGTTCTAAAGGCATCGAGGGCTCTTTTCCTCTTCGATGCATCAGGGGACTCAAACCCAATCAATTTCTTCAGGGCTGAGAAGATGACGAAGGGGATTCAAATTCAGAAGACACCCCCAAGTCCAGATGCCCCGAGTTAGGCACCTGCTTGGTGTCTTCAGTGGTTTCTGCTCAATTCACCTGTGGTCAATTAAGTTCTTAAGAAGCTCCCTTGACAGCCAGCTCAGGCCACCAGGGCCGTGGAGTCTGCCTCGTGCCTACAGGCACCTTTCTTTGTCCATGCTCCAGAAGCCGTCTAAACCAGCTGCAGTCTTTTTTTTTTTTTTTAAGTTTATTTATTGATTTTGAAGAGAGGAGGGGCAGAGAGAAAGGGAGAGAGTGAATCCCAAGCAGGCTCCTTGCTGTCAGCGCAGAGCCTGACGCAGGGCTCAAACCCACGAACCGTGAGGTCAGGACCTGAGCCAGAGTCAGATGCTTAACCAACTGAGCGACCGAGGCGCCCAGCCACAGGCTTTAAATACAGGCAGAAGTGACATTACCACAGACAACTTCTTATTGCTTTCTCGAAGCATAACCTTAAAACTCATTAACTTTAAACTTCCCTGTCTCTGTTTAAATTCTTCACTGCTAAATGTCAAAACAGAGCCTAGTGCAAGAACTAAACAAAACTCTTTATAATGAATGCCGACTACCTTACTAAGCTTAGTTTCTTCTGTTTGTTGTTTTGAAGAAGAAAGTAAAGGAGAAACCTTTGTGTGAATGGCTGGGCTCGCAAGACTTTTCTACCTCAAGGAGAGACTATGAAGGGCAGTATTCAGTACAGGCTATAGGACTACTCGGTTGTTTTGTTTTTTTTAATGTTTATTTATTTTTGAGAGACATAGAGACAGAGTGTGAGCAGGGGAAGGGCAGAGAGTGAGGGAGACACAGAATCCGAAGCAGGCTCCAGGCTCTGAGCCGTCAGCACAGAGCCCGATGTGGGGCTCGAACTCACAGACTGTGAGATCGTGACCTGAGCTGAAGTCGGCCGCTTAACCGACTGAGCCGCCCAGGCGCCCCAGGACTATTCTAAAAAGCTGCTACAAGAAAGTCTTCCTTAGTCTCACAGGAATGTTTTAAAATCCCTTCATGTTTGCTTAGGTACAGAACTCAAGTGGAAAGTAATTTGGGCACGAGACATAATAGTGCTTATGCAAGGGAATTTAAAAAAAAAAAAATATATATATATATATATATTTTATATATATATGGGGGCGCCTGTGTGGCTCAGTCTGTTAAGCATCTGACTTCAGCTCAGGTCATGATCTCACGTTTCGTGAGTTCAAGCCCCGCCTCAGGTTCTGTGCTGACAGCTCAGAGCCTGGGGCCTGCTTCGGATTCTGTGCCTCCTTCTCTTTCTGTTCCTCCCCTATTTGCACTCTCTCTTTCTCTCTCAAAAGTAAAGATAATAAAAAATTTAAAAATATATGTACCTACCATAATCCACTGATTTTAAGATACACGTTTTAGCATTTTAACATCTCTGACCTCAGGTTGGTGTCAGGTTTGACCTATGGCGTGTCATAATTCGATCGGCAGCATGCTTCAGTTGCTTTTAATGTTACACGTTTTCATCGATGACGGTGGCATGTGGTTTGTCGACGGAAATGGCTATTCCCAGGCTGTTCTGTGACACAGGGTTAAAAAATGAGGAGGATTCCATCCTTTATCTTCTTTATTTCTCTGTTTTGCATGAACACAGCCTTAAGATGTAACAGTGGGAACATTTCTACGTTTCACACAGAAGCCCCCACTTCTCTTCCAGAAAGAGAAAGGCATTTTGATTTAAAACAAAAAAATAGTAAAAGTATTTGCTCTGTCCCTTATAAAGTCAACATTACCCTGTGGGGTAAGGTCCTGTCTGCCATTTACAAGTTGTGTGACGTGGAGCAAGTTACTTAACGCCACCGAGGGTCCACTTTCCCCAGTGAAAATGGGTCTGGCCTGCCAAGTCCACCTGGTCAAGGTTAGAACCAGGTAAGGTTCTTTGAGCACTGAGTGCTCTGTCTGGCACCCAGGAACCTCTGTCACGCCTGAGAGAGGGCCTCTCTGTTCTGTTCTAGGGGTTCCTCCTGCTTCTCCCCACTGCCTGAAGCAGAGAGAGACCCCCGGGGCTAGCAAACCACCCTTCACCTCTTCCCTCCATCTCCTGCCAATGTGTTCTAACACCCCCCAGGGCGGGTGAATGAAACAAAACCCCAGCACTGAAGTGGCTTGGTTTCGAGGCCCAAGCGAGGCTCAGAGGCTGTTGGAGGCTGGCAGGAGGAAGGGAGAGACTGACACAGGAACACAGGCGCATTCTAACGAGGGCTGCAGTCCCAGCGCTGTCCTGGAGTAACAGAGCCACACGTGATCAGCACGATCTGAGGCACTCGAAAGGTGTGCTCTCTAGGTGAGGGAAAGGGGAAGACGATCGGAGAGAGAAAAGAGCTACTCCAGGGGGTGGCGAGAGTGTGTGAATTTGATGAGCGGCAGGTGAAAACCAACCGCAGACAGACTAAGGACACTGTCATACGCACGCGAGAATCTGGCCTCTGACTTGTTTTAGGAAAACTGTAATTAATGGACCGGAAGCCACACAGTCACTGCCCTTTACAACTTCTGCGGTCACAGACATACACCGCGAGGTGGTGAGTCGGCTACCTCATTAGAGCAACTACATGCTGTAGCTCAATTGTCTGAGGCCCCGGCTTTGATGGAAAGAGGTCGCTCCACGGCCTCATCTTCCCAAAATGCCTCTTCTGGAAAGCTCTTATTTTAGCCTTCTTAACCTAACCAACCCGCAGCGCTTCTCCTGTGCGGGAAATAATGAGCTACAATTATGGAGATGCTTCAGACACACCATCTCATGGTAGTGACCACAGCGGATCTAAAAATCACCCGGGGAAATTTTAAAAAACACGGATGCCTGGGGCTCACCCTCGGTTGTGGTGATGTAACTGGCCTGGGTGTTGCCTGGGCATCAGGGTTCTTCAAAGCTCCCCCAGGGATTCTGCTGTGCAGCCAGGGTGGGGCGTCACGGGGGTAAAGAGTTCGGCCTCTGCACACCCTGGTACGGTCCCTTTCACTACCTAACGAAAGCAGTGGTGCAAGACGCACCTTGTCAGAACCTGCCCTGAGCGCTGCTGCTCTCTAATCCTCCTGCAAAGAAAAGGCCCACGTGTCTACACGATCATTTCAAAGGGCACTGCTGAAGAGGTCTCGCAAGCAGTAGAGAGCAAAGGCAGACATGCGGTGCCCACCTCCGACCCGCCTCTTCACGGAGTTAGAAAACACAGGCCAGCCCGCCCTCCGGAAAACAGAGTTAACCGAGCTCTGAACTTCTAGGACTTGAAGCCAGATATAGCAAGAAGAGAGATAAGAGAGCTTTCCTAAGGTGCTAGAACAAAACCTGTACAGCGCCCTCACAATCCTGTCAAACAAATCGTCTTTTAGAGGAAAGAACCTGACACTGTGGAAATGTCCACAAACGTATCCACATCACGACTGCTCACCCAAGTCAATCAGGACTTTCTCTGAAGCTCCGGGGCGGGGGGGGGGGGGGGGGGGGGGGGGGGGGCGGTTGGAGGGAGTGGTGTCCTGCTTAGTTTTTCATTTGCTTATGTCTCTAGGTAGTGCTCCATTGGGGGAGATTTTGGCCCCCCTCCCAAGGACATCTGGCAATGCCCGTAGGCACTGTCACAAATGGGGGAGGGGCTGTTCCCTGCTTCTAGTAGAGAGAGGCCAGGAATGCCAGCACCCCACTGCAAAGAATTATCCAACCCAGAATGTCCGTAGTACCGAGGCTCAGGAAACCCAAGTGATTTCAATGTGTGGGGTTTCTACGATGGTTATGTGACATCTGGGTCGCATCACTTAGGTGACCTCATGAGTAACCTTGTTTAAAAATAAATCCAAATACAAACCAAAACTCTTACACAAGAGAACCCTGGGAAACAAACATGAGACTCCCAGGGTTCCTTCAAAATTGAAAAGCAACAGAGTGGCTTGGCCCAGCTCCACACGGGACGGGTTAGCCAGCAGGAAAACTGCCTTCAGTTGACACGAGAGAACCTTCCGTAATTGGGAGTGCTTAAAGCTCTGGATCATCAGAAGTGTTTTAAATGTATACATTAGACCAAAACGGAAAGGCAACTGGTTCGTAAAATTACATCATCTTTAAATTCTACTTTTCTTGTGATTTACAAATACAATAAATGGAAGATTCTCAGAAATTATCTTGTTTCACTCATTTGTGAGAAAAGTTGTGATTGAGGCCCATGAAAAATCACAGGCCATCAAGCATTCGAGAGCCTCTTCACATCCCCCCTCTCTGTGGGGACACTGAGCCGACCTCGGAGAAATGCCCGGGACTCTGACACCCACCGCTAGTTTCCCCAAACTGCCCTCCTGCTCACTCCACACGTCTGTCCAGAGAGACGAAGCCACGTGTGATGGGAAGACAACTGACAAGGGTCTCCTCCAACTCCTCAGAATTAAGTATATGGGGCGCCTGGCTGGCTCGGTCGGTTAAAGCCTCTGACTCTTGATTTCGGCTCAGATCTCACGGTCATGGGATAGAGCCTCACATCAGGCTACTCACTGGGCGTGAAGCCTGCTGAGGACTTTCTCTCTCTCTCCCTTTGTCTCTCTCTCCCTCTCGTTCTCTCTCTCTCTCTTTCTCTAAAAAAAAGGGTGAGAGAGAGCAAGAAAAGGAATCAAAACAAATATGCTTGATATAAATAAGCATTGCTTTGCTTGGGCAATCAGCTCACAACAGCATCCCAAAGCGAACAGCAACCAAACTCAAGTGCCAACCACCTGATGAACGCACCCCACATTTTCTACATTCCTTCATTCCAGCACCCTTACTGTGGGTCACGAGAAAGAGCACCTGCGATGTTGGGGGGGGGGGAATGAGACTCCAACCATCCCCAATGAATGTTCTTTCAGTAAAAGGATTAACCAACTTGCACAAATAAACCCTGAGAATGGTTAGGGTCTCTCCTTTCTCTGAGGCTCATCCTTACATCAGAAATGCAAACACTGTTTGGTCAATTGCTCAACAGCAAGTCATCCCGTAGGCTTGCGTAATGATATAGAAGTATACCTTGGTGTCTTCAATGCTGAGTAAGTTTTGATTCCTAGGGGGAAAAACGAAAACTGCCTATCTGGCTCATAACCATACCACTCAACATATGATGACTCTCACTTGAGTCAGAGAAATACCCAGAAAGTATACTCAGGAAACAGATAATACCATGCAGTATTTCTAAGCACTTCTATTTCTCCGATTTTGACTCTGCACTTGAAGATAAGTTACCCAAACTGTATCACACCAGTGACACGGCTTCTAGCATATAAATCTGACAGACTATCAAATGTAAATTTTGGAAAGAGACGTATTTTTTATTTACTCCCATAGCACGCTTGGTGCATTTAACATTCTAGTGAAGTCTAGAACAGAAATATGTGCGCTGTCTATATTTTGATTACTTTTAAAGACAAGCAATGTGAACACAGTGTCTATTTCACTGCAATTCACAAGTTCCAGCCTACTGCTCACACATCGGCGGGCAACATGTTTCAGCGATACACCCCGCATTGTAAGAGATTCCCATCTGCCAAGAAAGGTTGTATTGAGGGAAGAGGAGAAATAGCGGGGTCTCAAATCTCCGGGGGAAGCGAAGGCGGCCTGCAAACCAGAGGCCGCTCACACAGACAGCATCGCTGCTTCTGGCAGGACCATCCCAAAGGGGTCGTCCTCTGCCTGAAAGACCGTCTGAGTGTACCCACAGTGCCCGTGGGTGACACGCTGCAGGAACAGCTACAGAGGAGCCCACCCAGCTCAGAGAGGACAACTGGGTGTGGCAGGACCCAGTGGTGGACACCCTGAGCCTGTCTGAATACACAGGAAGCTGACCGACAGAAGCAGCTTTCCTTATCACTAACTGAACGGGGTGATTTCATGACCCACACACAGTCATTGTTAAAATACTTGACCTAGAGTGGAATTACTGGTTTGTATTAACTGTCCTGAAGTAATCATTTACGGAATCAGCAATTCCTCCCCAGGAGATCTGCAAACATGCTGTGGCTCTTTCTCGAGGAGAAATAAAGATGATGAAACTTTCACTCACTCGACAAATATTTACTGAATGCTTGATAAGGGCCGGGATGTGTGGACACATGTATGTATCCCAGAAGGCAGAGATGCGGGTGTTCTGAAAGGTCACTGAAGGACCCAACGGGATTCTCCAACTGCTCGCTGGAGCAGATGTTGTACCAGGAAGACACTCTCAAGATCTATAGTACTACGGAATCGAGGCGACAGCAGAGATCAGAGGGACACGACAGAGAACCCAGAAACAGACCTGCACAGATGTGTCCAACCGAGTTTTGACAAGGTACAAAGTGATTCAGTGGAGGAAAAAAAACCTTTTCAACAAACGGTGCTGGGCAATTAGACATTGTAGGCACGAAAATGAACTTGACCTAAGTCTCATGCCAGATCCAAAGTGAATTCAAAATGGGGCCATGGATTTAAATTTAAAAGCAAAACATAAAACCATAAAACATTTCAGAAAGTAGGAGAAAATATTTAGAATCTGGGGCTAGGCAAAGAGCATTTAGAATTGATACCATAAAAGGGAATATTTATAAATTGAACTTCATCGAAATTAAAAACGTATGCCAGGAGGGAGAAACCTCACTGAACGGATAAAAGGCTCGGAGTGAGACAGAATATTTGCAAAGCATATCTAGAATATAGAACAAACTCTGAAAACTCTACAGTAGTTTAAAAAAAAACAGTAAAATAAACAAGCAATCCAATTAGAAAATGGGCAAAAAATATAAAGAGCCTTTTCACTAAAGAGGAAATACAGATGGCAAAGGTCACACAAAACTATGTCCAACATCATTAGCCATCAGGGAAATGCACACTCAAACCAGCACCAGGGGCGACTGGCAGGCTCAGTAGGAAGACTGTGGGAGACTTGATCTCGGGACTGTAAGTTTGAGCCCCACTTTGGGTGTACAGATTACTTAAAAATAAAATCTTGGGGCGCCTGGGTGACTCAGTTGGTTAAGCTGCCGACTTCAGCTCAGGTCATGATCTCACAGTCTGTGGGTTCGAGCCCCATGTCGAGTTCTGTGCTGACAGCTTGGAGCCTGGAGCCTGCTTCAGATTCTGTGTCTCCCTCTCTCTCTGCCCTTCCCCTGCTCATACTCTGTCTCTATGTCTCTCAAAAATAAATAAACTTTAAAAAAAAAATAAAATCTTGAAAATAATAATAATAAAATAAAACCACCATGAGGGTCACCTACCAGAATGACTGAAGTAAAAAACCGTGACAACAGCGAATGCTGGTGAGGATGCCGGAAACTAGAGCGCTCACTCATTGCTGGTGGCAGCGTTAAACGGTACAGCTCTGGAAAACAGTCTGGCACTTTCTTAAGAAAACTAAATATGCGGGGCGCCTGCGGGGGGGGGGCTCAGTCGATTAACCAACCCTCTGACTTCTCAGCTCATGATTTCAGTTCACAAGTTCGAGCCCCGAAATCAGGTTCTCTGCTGTCAGCATAGAGCCCGCTTCAGATCCTCTGCCTCCCTCCTCTCTGCCCCTCCCCCACTCTCGCACACACACACACTCTCTCCCTCTCTCTGAAAAATAAACATTAAAAGAAAAAAGAAAAAGCAAACTAAATATGCAACTACTATACAACCCAGGAAATGAGCCCCCCAGGCATTCATTCCAGAGAAATGACGACTTATGTTCCCACGAAAACCTGCACACCAATATTCACGACTTTATTCTCAAAAGCCCCAAAGAAACGACCCGGATGTCCCGCGTCTAGCGAACGGGTGAATGCCAAACACCGCGGTGCAGGCACACCTTGGAGCACTACCGGGCAGTAAAAGGGCACCGACAAAGGACATGCGCAACTGCCTGGATGAACCTCGAGAATGCTGCACAGCGAGACAAGCCAATCCCTAAAGTTACCCGCCGAATGATTCCATTCACGTAACCGTCTTGACGTGACACAATTATGGAAAGGGAGAACACAGCAGCTGGGGGATGAGGGGTGGGGGCGGGGACAGGAGGGAAGTGGGCGTGGCCCGGAAAGGTCCGCGAGAGGGACCCCTGGGATGGAACTGTTCCACAACTTGACTGAGTCAGATCGTTATCCTGGTTATGATACCAGACTAGACTTTACCACCGGGGGAAACTGGCTAAAGGGTACAGGGGACCCCTCTGCATTATTTCCTACAACTGCGTGCGAATCTACAAGTCTCAAAACCAGAAGTTTAACTAAAAAAGAAAAGCTATACTGGGGCGCCTAAAGTTCAGTTGGTTAAGCATCTGACTTCGGCTCAGGTCATGGTCTCATGGCTAGTGGGTTCGAGCCCTACGTCAGGCTCTGTGCTGACACCTCAGAGCCTTGGAGCCTGCTTCAGATTCTGTGTCTCCCTCTCTCTCTGCCTCTCCTCCCCCGCCCAAAATATTAAAAAAATTTTAAAAATACTATACTAAGACCTATATGGAGTATGTTTCCAATTCCATATGAAAAACGAGCTCTATCTCTTGGACATTAGCAAGATGGAAACTTTCTCCCTCTGCTTTTCAAACTTTCTCTAGCAACCATGTAATGGTTTGATCATATGAGACTGTTCAGAGGTCAGAAGTGTTGCGGGAGGCTTCAAGGAGGAGGTGGCATTTTTGGGAGACTCTTAAACATTGGGCAGCATTTCAAGAGGTAGAAGAGTCACCTTGGCACAGTCCTGGGGAAGATGGCAGGCACCACCAAGCTGGACGGGAGAGGGAGGTGCCTGGGGGCTCCCAATGGGAGCAAGTGGTAGGGCAGGCTGGGAGGCCTGAGCTCACTCTCTTCAAAGATAAATTCTGCTCTCCTTCCTATAATTTTCTCAGTAGAGATGAAAGAAGCGGCTTAATAAATACTTCTAAAAGTAGAAATTAATTTTATACAGAAGCATTAATGGGTCAAAGGAAGACACAGGTGCCCTTCCTCACCAACCCATCAGAGCAGGGCACCTGGAGCTGCCCCTTCCTCCAGCAGCTTCCCCTGAAGACCCTGGTCAAGCTGGCCCCACAGCGTTCACCTCCCACTCTGACCTGGGAAGCCGCCTTTTCCTTCTGGGCCTGCAGAGAAGGGAAGAGGCGGGTCTAGAGTTGAGGTCTGGAGGAAAGAAGGCATGGAAGAGAGTTGCTGGGAGTCAGGAGACGTGGGGTGGCCATCATTCATAACCCACCCAGACCTCGGTTTCCTCGTGTAGTTGATAGGAAGGTTGGCTCCCTCCTCTCCAGGGTTCTTCCGGCTCCGACACTTAGTAAGCCTGAGGTCCCCACGCCTGGGGCTGGCCATGAGTGCCCTCACACCTGATCACGAGAAAGCCAGCAAATCCAGCCCCTCTTTCCGACGCCCTTCTTTTGTCCTCACCACCATTTTCTTTTCCTCCAACCTAACCGCCACACAACGTGGAAGTAACACAGTCCCTTGACGATAAAACTTAACAAGATAACTTAACCTAAGAAATGAAAGTATTTCAAAAACTCGAACGTGGGCAAGCCCCGCCTCCCTGCCAGAGCCTCCACCACAGGGCACCAGCAAGAAGCAGCCTCAATTGAGCCCGCCCCGTGCATTGCATGAGGCCTACCGAGACCCAAACGAGATGGCGCCCGAGCAAGAGAGCATCAGGACTACTATGATGTGGGTCCTTCTAAAAGACCTGACGATGATTCCTTCTTCATTTTGACAAGAAATGGCTCCCAGTGACCATGAGTGACCAGAATAGACTGGAATGGGCTCTGCCTCTGCCCTTCCAGCAAGTACATGAAATCAGCCATTAGTACTATTTATGGTTGTTTAACCGAACACACACACCCAGACAGCAACACTGTTCCATTTACAGCTTAAGCACTCACAATTATTTATGCCAAATCTTCCTGCAGCTGCTGCCCTGTTCCTAATCTTCCCCAGCCTCTGAACTCTGGATTCAGAGCTCTGGGCCCGGTGTTGATGCCTTTGGTCGACGCGGCTCTCTTCTAACTCCTTCCCTGCCTCCTGGTCTCATCAGAACGTGCAAAAGACCGTTTCCTTCCAGACTCCTGTGCAGACACTGCATGTACACGCACATGCGTGCACACATGCACAGATACATACATGTGCACGTGTGCACGTGCACGCACACACACCAGACTCTACTCATGTTTCAGTGTTTGGGAAGAAGACTTACCCAGACACCCTGGTTCTTCCGGCTCCCACCCTCACCCCATCTCACTGCGTTATTAACTTAGCAGGCCAGCTAACTGGGATATCATTCAGGGCACCGGACTTCTCCCCACCCCCTGTTCTCTGGTTAGTCACCCTCCCCCCTGACTCATGAAACCAGCGAACGGAACCAGATGCTACTTATTCCTCCTGAGGTGTCTTGGGGAGCCTGCCGAGTTAACACACAGAAAGCCTGCCTGTATCCCGCACGCCCTGCCGCCCACCGCTGACGGGGCCGGGAGCGAGGCCCTGACTGACTCCACAGCAGCTGCCGACAACCTGGTCAGTGTCCAAGGAGAGGCCCTGGCCCGGGGACTCTGCACAAAGATGCTTTACGCTGGCTCCCTTACGCATAGCTTTTTCTTATAAGGAGGACCATAAAGTCTGGAAACATAGATAATGTTTTATTAAACTATAGTGTAACTGCAATAAACCATTTATTATGTTTGTATACTTATGTTTCCAGACTTTTTGGCTGCCTGATAGTCTGAATGTAATGACACACAGAGAAAACTCCTCACCCACTGGTGGAGAAAAAAGAAGAAAGACTGAGTCTGTTCAGGCTGCTCTAACACAAATACTATGGACTGGGTGGCTAAAAGAACAAAACTTCATCTCTCATTCGGTTCTGATGGCTGGGTACCCTAAGATCATGGTGTCCGTAGGACAGGAAAGAACAGGATAAAATAGGCACAGAGGGGAAGATTAGGACCCGAGGTTCCTGGGTGGGAAAACACATATTTGGGAACCATGCTGGAAGCTTCTGACCACAGCAAAGCCCGTGGCGGGGGAGGGTAAGGCTCCTCTTAAGAATGTAACCACCTACCCCCCCCCCCTTAGGTTTCCCTCAGGAATTGGACTAAAGACCTAACCAAAAATAAGAAGTAGACAATAAAATGTATGACCCACAAGGAACGGCATGGCCATAGACCACCCCTCCTGCAACAGAAACGAGCCAATCAGGACTGGACAACCCAGCATCTGGAGCTAACAAGCCAAAAAGGATAGAACCTGAGAAGAACAAGGAGGAAGCTGGGTAGCGACCGAAGCCTTATAAAACAAAGTCCCTTGCCTATAGTCCACGGGCATTCACTTTCGAATGTCCCCTCTCTGTAAAGAGAGCTTTCCTACTACTCTTCCTTTCTGATCTTATACTCTAATGAACTTTTGCCTGTTGCTCATTTTGTGTCCACCTCTTCATTCTTCGAAGTGGCAGACAAGGAACCCAGGTTACTGAGGTAAAAAATCCTACAACACTGGCAGATTGGGGTCTAGTGAGAACCTACTTCCTGGTTCACAGACGACCATCTTCTCACGTGGTAGAAGGGGCAAGGGGAACTCTGGGGTCTCTTTGATAAGGGTTCTAATGTCATCAACAAGGCTCCACCTTCATAATCCAATCACCTCCCAAAGGATTCACCTCCTCACTCCATCTTATTCGGAATTAGGATATAACATATGAATTAGCAAAGGGGTGGGGACAAAAACATTCCATCTCTGTCAGATGCCTACAGAGAATACAGTAAGTAGAAGCCATGATGTAGCTAAATCCATGAGAAAAGGAACAAAGAAAGAAAGAAAACCAGGGCAAATGAGAACTGGTGAGTAGGAAGGTGGAAGGAAATGGACCAAGAGGTGGGGACAAAAGTGCTGAGTCACTGAGTCATGAACTGGAAGACCACTGGGGTTACTTGTGGCACTTGAGAGCTGCTACTGGAAAGCTTCCCCTGAACCCTGAAGGGTCACATCCTGTTTTGGCAACACAGCACACTGAATTGTCACTGAGCCCTCCCCCAAGAAATGGCTAGAAATGCTAAAGAAAACATAAAAAGCAGAAATTTATATACAGCTGACTCAAATACACACAAAAGGAAAATTCCCTAGTGTCAGAAATGCATAAGGGATTACGGGGTGGAGGGCAGGAGGGAATGATGGAAGTTATCAATCCCAGAAATAAGCCGTCAAAGCCAAGGGCGTGAGAGGATTCTTCGTTAATGCACCCACACAACCCACTGAAGAGATGCACACCATTGAAAGTAAACTAAAAATCAGTGAGGGGGAGAGCAATAAAGCTTCTGCTCAGGACATTGGGTGGTGAAAAAAAAATCTTTTAAGTATAAAAATATTTAGATGAATGCCACATGCAAGTTTGATATCCATTTGACACAACCCATTTGGCACACAAGTCCACAAGCCCAAAATTAACAATTATGCTTGGACCAATAATACTCCTGAGCCATCTGGAAAAGACCAACGCAAAATCTCACTGGGAGAATATTTCAACAAACTTCAGGGAATTCCCACTAAGAAGAGCTCATAAAAAAAAAATCCACTTTAAAGAGAGACAGCAGAGCCAACAAACACAGGGGTTAGTAACACCAAAAACTCAAGATAATGGGAGAAACTTCAAGAGGCTAGGACTTTAAAATGTTTCAAAATTTAAAGAAGAAATAACAGAAGATGAAGAAAAAAGAAATTTATGAAATAGAACAAGCAAATTTAAAAAATTCTAACACTGAAAAGTAAACTCACTGAAATGAAAACTTAGTAGATGATGGGGCACCTGGGTGGCTCAGCCAGTTAAAGTCAGTCCAAGCCCCGTGTCTGGTTCTGTGCTGACAGTTTGGAGCCTGGAGCCTGCTTCAGATTCTGTGTGTGTGTCTCTCTCTCTCTGCCCCTCCCCAACTTGTGCTCTGTCTCTCAAAAATGAATAAAAAATGTTAAAAAAATTTTTTAAAAACTTAGTGGATGAATAAAACAGTAATTATTTTGTAAAGAAAAGATTTATAACTTGACAAATGAAAAAATTATTCAAAATATAGCACAGAGAGGTAAGAAGACTTTAAAAAACAAGGACAGTTAGACAAGATGGAGTGTAGAACAAGAATGGTCAACAGAAGTTCCCACATGAGACTAACAGGAATTCTGGATGTAATACAGAGAACAGAGAAAAAATACTACTGAACATTATTCAAATACAGAACTTTCCAGATTTCATTAAAGACAAACAGATTGACAATGAGTATTGCATAAAATATAAAAATACATCTAAATACGTCTGATTGAAACTACAGAACATGAAACACAAAAAGAAAACATGAAGGTAACCAGGAAGTAAAGACAGATCATCTACAGAAATGAGAATTATCTGACAGAAGACCTACTGACAGCAAAATAGAGCCAGAAGATAATGAAAATACTATCTTCAAAGTGTTAGAATCCTATGCCCAGCTAAATATCTTTCAAGGCTGAGGATGACATAAAAACATTTTTAGAAAATACCATTAACTGAGAGAAAACTACTCAAGGATATGTTAATAGATCACAAGAAGAAAACTGAACTCAGAAGGAAGGAAAGAGTAACACTCAAAAAGCAATGATGACAGGAAAATGTATAAATGAATCTAAATAAGCATTAACTGTTACATTAGCCAACTTATGGGGGGATGGTTTTAAGAAGATGAAACTATAATGATACTATGTAATAATATGAAAGATAGTTGAGTTGAAGCTTTCTAAGATGCTTATATTATTCAGAAGAATGGAGATAATGATTAGTTTTAGACGTTAAGTCAAACATGCATGTTAAATATGTAAGAGTATTTATTAAAATAATACAATGTACAAATTCTTAAGCAAGAGAACATGAGAATTAAAAAAATCAACCAATCAAAGAGAAATCAACAGAAAAAAACAGAAAAAAGAAACAAAAAAAAGGCATGGAATTTAAGAGCATAAAATACAGTGATAATAATAAATTCAAATACATCAATGATCACAATAAATATAAATGGATTAAATTCACATTTTTAAGAAGATATTATCAGATTACATTTTTTAAAAGATAGCTATAGACCATTCACAAGAAATACATCTAAAACATAATGACATAGAAAAATGGAAACTAACAGAATCACCAAAAAACTATACCAGGCAAATACCAAAAGAAATATGGTATATATGATAAAAGCAAACTAGTCTTTATAATTAAAAAAAAGGAATATGTTAGAATAAGATCATTATCAAATGATAAAGGAAATAATTCATCACCAAAAACAGTTCTAAAACTGTATGTATTTATATTCAAAATATATAAGCAAAATTTGACAGATTACAAGAAGAAAACTTAAATATAAAATTATAAAAGGTGATTTTTAACATACCTATATCCTAAATAGATATATTTCGCAGACAAAACTATAAAGGATATAAAATTTTTGAACCACACAATTAACAAATGATCCAATAAACTTTTCCAAATTGCAGCAATCCACTAATGGACTATAAATGAAACTTAGAACCGCCATTTAAAAACAGAACTGAATAGAACTGAAAGTATCAAAATGCATCCCATATGGCAAAGATAAGCATTATTTTGTGAAACGTTTATGTTTGTGTTTTGAGTAATGATACAAAATGTACTACTTGCTGTAAGTTATAAAGTTTGAGTCTTCAAGCTAATGGATTTAAAGCCTTCACCCCAAAACGGGAGCTTACCCTTTCCTCTCAAGCACTCAAGAAATCATCACAAAATCTGAACTATTTACTAGGCACAAAAGGAATCTCAACCAAACCCAGAGAATCAATATCGTGTCCTGAACGGTACTGAAAGATGTTCCAGGAAAGCAATCTGACTGCTAGTTTTCTGCCGCTTCATTCAACAATCCCTGGGGTGAACGAGTAAAAGAGGCAAAGGTAGTCAAAACATATAAACTTCCAGTTATAAAATAAATAAGTTATGAGATGTATTGCACTGCAGAATGACTATAATTAACGATTTTGCATATTTTAAAGTTGCTAAGAGAGTAGACCTTGGAAGTTCTCATCACAAGACAAAAATTTGCATACCTGTGTTTAGTAATGAATGTTAACTAGTTATTCTGGTGATCATTTTGCAATATATACGAATACTGAACCATCATGTTGTACACCTGAAACGAATATAATGTTTGAGCTCAATTATACCTCAAAAAGAAAAAAAACAAACCCAGTTGCCTGGAATGATCCTGTCCCTTGCGAGTGCCAACTGACTTGGCCAGTTATGAATTACTGTGTTTAACATATAATAACGTATAATAAGTACTCAAAAAATTTTGGTAGAATGAAATACTGTTCAGAGGAAGCACTTGGGCAATCTTTAAGAAGTTGAAACCAAGCTAAGATTCACTGTTTTCAGCCTGTTGAGATGTTCCACCATGGAGTTGAGTACTAGAAGAAATATATCCCCGAAAAAGGTAAAAATGTCTTAAGCTTGCACAAGTGGAGGAGTATATGGGTGTTGGGAGCACAGGCACGAGGAAGCAGGAGAGCAAACTAGCTAACCAGAACGGGCAATTCCGAATGGTTTCACATTGCCAGCACTCTTTAATCATCTTTTTTATCTATCCATAAAGAGAGTGACTTTTCTAAGACCCACTCTGTTAGTTTGAAGGGGACCAGCGGGCACAGATTCTTCTCATCATGTTCTGCTGCCTTTTATTTCGCCCCAGGGTTCACAGCAATGGAGTGGGAACCCCAGAGGGAGACAGGGATGGTCCCCAGCAGGAAGGGTCCTCTGTGTCACGCTAAAGAGTTAGACAGTTGGGAGCTAGGGCAAGTTTGTGTGTGTAAGCAGATAGTCACACTGTCAGATTTAGGGGAATGTAGAAGATAAAACAGAGAAGGGAGAAACCGGAAGTGGTACCTGCCTTTAATGTGTTGCTTGCAAGTGTCAAGCCCTCTTGAGAGAAGACCAGTCAAAGCATGGCTAGAACGGAGAGTCTAAAAATTTCCCTAAGACAGCAAAAGCAGAACAGAACCTGAAGCACAAAACGGGCGATCTCAATGTGAGCAGTAAGAGAGGTTAAGGATAATTGTCATTGCTTTAGCCTGAGTGACCAACAGGACAGTGGCGCCATTAACACAAATGGGAAAGTGGAGAAGATTCAGGTGGGGACAAGAGTGACGAGTCTGTTTCTGGATACTCTGAGTTTGAAGTGCTAGGAGAAATCCACCTTGGGGAAGTCCACCAGGCAGCTGAAAAGACAGTCTGAAGCTTTCAAGAGAAGCCCCGGCAGCAGCTACAGAGCAGAAGGGGCACAGAGACGAGCTATTTCACCGTCCTCTGAGGCTGAGGGGGGCAGGGGAGTGCACAGTCCTCTGCAACTACTTCTGTCACTTAGAGATGCATGAAACACACGAACTCTCCTTGCCTTTTCCAGAACGTGATTAATCCATTTATGAAATTTCAGAGGTGAAATTTAATACCGAGCACCACACAAGACTGAGAAAATAGTATCCTCACCCGAGAGCAAAGCTCATGACGTATTCTCTTCCGGCGTCGGTAAAAAGCGCCCATTCATAGAGATCACAGCGGGCACTTCGCAGTAAGCATCTCCTCTACCACCTCTGGACCTTGGATCACCTGGTCCCATCGTTCGCTGCCTCCAGCACAGTCTACTGCATGTACCCTCCTCAGACTCCTGTCAGTTCTTGCGATTCATTTAGCAGTCTGGGGTGAATATGCAGCCGTGCCAGCCTGGCTGCAACTCGGAGGTAAAATACTGATGGCATCCCAATCGAGCAATCCCTGTGAGTAACTTTAAGCCACAGTGGAAGGGACAAGCTGGCCCTGTCACCTCCTCTGCACACACCCCGCCGGAGCCGACATCGCGGGTCTCTGAAGATCCGCGCCTCGCCCTTGCCTGGTTTGAATGTCGGCAATCATTTCTTCTCCCTCAGGAGATATCTGTGACCTGATGCCAAGTCCTGGACAATCCACTGAGGTGTGCGAGAGAAGCTTTGTTTGCTTTAAATGTATTTATTTATTTCCTTATTTATGTGTATATATAACTTATATACTTATAAGTAAGCATACGCACATATAAAATTTATAAATTATACTCCTGAGATGTTTTCTATACACTCAAGGTAAGGCTCAAACTGGAAATTTTGAGAAAAATAATTTATTATTACGGCAAACCTACCAGCAAACTTAGGTCAAAGGAGAAAGAAAGGGGGTGCCTGGGTGACTCAGTTGGTTGAGCATCTGACTCTTGGACTCCTGATTTTAGCTCAGGTCATGAGCTCGTGGTTTGTGGGATCAAGCCTAGCATCAGGCTCTGCACTGATAGTGTGGAGCTTGCATGGGATTCTCTCTCCCCCTCTCCTGCTCATACTCTCTCTTTCTCTCTCTCAAAACTTTACTTAAAAAAAAGGAGAAAGAAGGAAGAAAATTACTAGTAGAGGTAAAAGACCCACAAGAAGAGGAGCTATTCCCCCAGTCAGACGGGTGTGCAGAGGTGTAAGTTAAGGAGCAAGGGACACCCATGAAGACTCGGACTCTACCTCCTCCACTGGGAAGCTCACTGTGTCCCCAGGCAAGTTGTGGTCACCACAGCTCCACATTCTTGCCCTTAATTCTTGCCCCCACCCCTGCCGAGATTCCCTGATGCTCCCACCGCCGAAGTGCCAGGCACTGTTCTAGGCACAGGAACCCCACAGTGAGCCACACGCACAAATCCTCTTTCCACACAGCTCAAGTCCTGGAAGCACATTAGTGAAGGCAACAAAGAAATAAAATCCACGGCATTTCCAGACAAGTGCTGACAATATACAAATAACTGACCAAAATCATAACGTGTCAGATGGGAAGACGGATTGGGACGGCCAGGGTGGAGGAGGGGCAACTTGGATGTGCAAGTGTGGAGGGGAAGGTAGCTGAGGTGAGAGGTCGGCAGAGACCTCACGATGAGGCAGCGAGTCCCAGGGGTGTGGATCTCTGGAAAAAGAATGTTGGCCACCACCCCTCACTCCCAGACTTGAGGAAGAGCAGGGCACCTGAGTGGCTGTGAGGGGATAGAGGTGGGGCAGCAGAAAGGTGGCAACACCAGCTCCTTTGCTGTGATTTATTTGTTTTGCTATCCATGTGTCGAATTGAACCATAAACATCTTGGTAGCAGAGGCTGTGCCGCCATATTCGTAGCTGCACCCCTGGTGCCTGGTACAGCACCTGAATTAAGTGTGGACAGACGGACAGCTGGATGGATGAGGAATGATTCTGTGAATCAGGAAACTTCTCCAAAGAGAAATTGAACTAAGCGAGGCTATTAACAGGTAATAATGCTTGCTGGCTGTAGCCATCACTGTAAAGCCTTAAACCGATAGTTTTTAACTCCATCAATACGCAGGATATTTTCCAAGAAAATATGCACCTTTAATCTTATAATGAAAGCCAACAACAAAACAGGATTTTCAGTACTGTATCCAAAGGAAATATATATATATATATATACATATATATATATAAAAATATATATGTATGTGTGTGTGTGTATATATGTGGATATATATCCAAAGGAAATATATATATATATAAATATATGTATGTGTGTGTATATATATATTTATTTTAATAAATATATATATAAAATATATATATATACACACACACACACACATACACACACTCATTTTCTAGACCATTGTGCTAGAATACATTCACTCCCTAAAATAAAAAGAAAAAAACTATATTTAAACCATATTGGCTGAATAACAGCTATAGGGGGCACACACCTATTATCTGTTTACACAGCTTTAATAGACACCCATAACATATTTTCCAGCTCATTGGAAAAGAAGACTCGAGAAAAAAAGCTACTGCCTAAGTTTATATTCTAGTAATAATATACTCCATTAGGACCCATAAGAGGAATTAATGGCCAGCTCATCTGAATGGAAATTATAAAAAAAAATATAGCTTTAGACCACGGTTCACCAAGCCTTTTCTGTAGAGGACCAGACAGCAAATATTTCAGGCTTTGCAAGCAACATACTGTCTTTGTCACAGTCTTCCTTGCTTCGTCAGGTTTATTTTTGTGTGGTTGTTGTTTTACAAGGCTATGAAAAATGTAAAAACCATTCTCAGTTTCTGGGCCATACAAATAAGCCACAGTGCACCAAATGGGACACGTGGGAGTCCCAAACCCCTAACGATTAAATCCAGGAAAGAAATCCCCATACACTTTGGGATTACCTCTTTCAGTCTCTCCAGCTCATTTTGGAGGGCCTGCTTGGATATTTCCACTTCAATCATCTGCTGTCGGAGACTTTCGTTTTCATCTTCAGCTTTAGCACGCTTTTCCTCCACGGTTTCAAGTTCATGGTGCAATCTGACAGATACATCTTTGGCGACCTGTATCAACCAACAGAGAGAGTCATCAGAACGTGAAGCTTTCTGTGTGCTAAAGGCTCATTCGGACAACTTTAGAGGCGGAATCACTAAGTGATATGATATCACAGTAAAGGGCAAAGACCCTGGCAATATTAACAAGCCTGTCTTTAAAGGAGGAGCGTATTAGTTTCCAACATGAAATTCACATTGTGAGCAAGGATACAACCTTTATCTGGATTAAAAGGCTACCATGAATAGCCCTGCCTCCTTACAGAGTATCACCAAGAATGCCAATTCTGCCCAGGCACGCGTGCTTTAATGATAAATTATAGATAATAATAACAATAACAATAATCAACCAATCAATCAGTCAATATTTCTCTTCCCTAAGACAATACTAAACCTACCTGCTTAAAAAAAATCAAAATAGGAGCGCCTGGGTGGCTCAGTCGGTTGAGTATCTGACTTCGGCTCAGGTCATGGTCTCACGGTTCGTGGGTCCAAGCCCCACATCAGGCTCTGTGCTCACAGCTCAGAGCCTGGAGCCTGCTTCAGACTCCCTCTCTCTCTGCCTCTCCCCTACTTGTGCTTTGTCTCTCTCTCTCTCTCTCAAAAATAAATAAACATTAAAAAAATTAAAAAAAAATCATCCTGCAAAATGATACAGTCAAGTTTTAAATTGTCTACTGCAGTAAAATATCTGACTGTAAAAGCAGTTAAACATTTTACCTTCTAAAAGGAAACAAGGAAAGAGATTTTGCAAAAGAAATATAAATCACCCTGACATCCCGCTGAATGACATTTTGTTAGTGGTTTATAGATTTGATAGAATTACAAAGATTCTTTTCCTGTTATCATAATGAAAGGCGAAATGAGATTTCATAAGTGCTTCCATAATGAGGAGGACATTATGCATAATTCATCTCTTGATAAATGATTTGATAATCACGGCACAGGAGAAGCCACGCTACCCAAGGAGAGAGCAAATGGTAGAAAGTCTGGAATTTCTTCCCCTCATTCCCACTTCTGCCAGTGGTTCTCTAAAATACCTTAGACAATTAGCTTTAGACAATTAGTTATGATCCTATTTCTCCTTCGGTTAAATCAGACCTCTACACTTGGGTTATGGTCATTTCAGGTTTTCTGCATTCTAGAAACTTAAGTAACAATAAAAATGTTAGGTGGTTACAGTCAACCTTTTGAATGGCCTTTGACCACTGAATTGACAATCAATAGATTTTTTAAATGTTCCAGATCTTTAGAAATCGTTTCCATATAATTCTACATAACTGTCAGACCAAGTGGCAGATATGAGTTCTTTCATTTTTTTAAATTGTAGATCCCTTACTATGATTTTTCCTCAGGTTTTGAGATTCCAGTTCACAGGACAGATTGAAATCTTGGGCTGTCAAAGCCATATGACTACACATACCCTATAAGCCATAAGGGGAAGGAGGAATGTTTATGCTGAAATCTGTTGAGAGAGAAACACCACCAGAACATCGGGACCCTGTGTGAGTGGGTCTGAGGGCTGCACTCTCAGATCTGTGATCCCGCCACCCCAGCAGCCCCTTCTGGGACTAACCCACCGCCACCCCCCCCACCCCCATCAACCCTGATCAGCTCACTCACCTTTAAATCCTGCTCCAGACTCCGGATGAGCTCACCATCCACCTGACCAGTCTCAGCCACTTTCAGGCTCTTCTGCTCTGCTTTCCGGAGGCGGTACTGCAGGATTCGGCAGTTCTTATTAGCACGGTCCAGCTCTCGCCGAAGCTCCTGCAGCTGGTAAACATCCTCCTCCAGGTAACTGTCTCTCATCTCCTCCATCTCAGCACGGAGTTCATCCAGCTCATCCTACACAAGCCAGACGGAGTTGATTTATAAGCCGCCAGAACAAGGATGGTGTCTCCCGTCTCCCCCTGCTCAGCAATACTAAATATTAACCACCTGTACATTCACCCATCGGCTGATGGCCACACTTGTGTGACAGGACCTCTGGAAATGGTCACGCGAGGCAATATCCTCAGATGTCTACTCAAATCTCATGGATCCAGAAACAAAAAACTAGGACGGACTAGTCACTGCAGCCTGCCAGCATTTATTCCACTCCTGATATTTTCTTACATAATCATAATCATAAATGAAACCAGCTCTGCAGGTAGCTAAACCTTTAGATGCAAACCACACATTGGCCGAAACCTGTATCTCTAAGGCACAGTCTAGGTGTCCAAAGGAGTTGGACAGAGCCCGCCTTCGAAGGACATAAACTTTAGTGGGGTCATAACTGAATTGCCCTGGAATTCTAACATGCCTGTTCCACCACACAAATCTCAGCACTGACTACGTGACTCAAGTTCAAAGATACAACCTTTTGCATTATGTTCAATACACACTGGGTTTGGGTTTTTCCATTCACCGGGGCTTTATTTCCCACCTTCGCTTGATTCTGGCATCAGCATGAAGACACTGTGGGTGCAGGAGAAACCCAGGAGTGGTTTCTGGCCCTCCTCTTTCCCTCCCATTCCACAGCCAACCCAGTGTGGTCAGCCTGACAGCCGCATACCTGCAGGGCGCTCCCTTACCTGCAGTCACCGCACTCCTCGGCTAGTCCCTGCCTTCCTCCCTCCCAGGGGAGCAGCTGCACACATAGACAAGTCTTGTGGGACTCCCTGCCTCCCCTTTAGCCCATTCTCCACCCAGAGTTATCCTTTACTATGGAACACAGACCGTACAGCTCAAACCCTCCAGGGGGATTCCCACTGCGCTGAGAAAATTCTTCAAAGTCCTCCCCAAAGCCTCTAAGCCCCCTCCTTCCCCCCTGCCACACTGCTGGTCTCACAGGGTCAGGACTCCCGGCTCTCTCCTTAAAATGTTCCTTCCCAGCTTTTACGGAGCTCATGGTCACATAATCCAGAAGTGCACACACGGTACCTTCCTTGACCACCCATCCCCACGGGGTCTCTAATCCCTTGCCTTCTTTGTTTTCTCCCCATCTCTTACCAACACCAGCTAAAAGTTACTCATGCTTCTTCCTATTCCTGTCTGTCGTCCATACTGAAATGCAAGCTCTGGGAGGGCAGACCAGTTGGGAGTCTGCTCCTCTGCATTCACAGCGCCCAGAGTGGTGTGGGCCACGCAGCAGGCCCGCAGTAAGTATTTGTGGGGTGAATACACATAAACATCGGTCAATACCTACAGAGACCAAATCGTAAAGATGACCAAAATCTAACGTAAATGCACCATCGCGTCGCTCCAGTCTTGTAACTTAATTACAAAAAATTCTTCCCAGACCCACAGATGTAGCTGCAATATGGAAAACAGAAATTCTACTGAAACAATACGAAAGATTTTAACGACGAGTCATTTGGAGGGTGGGAGATTAAGAAAAATATTCTAGGAATTTTCTTGATTAGTCTGGTAATGGATGGTTTAAACGCCTCCAGACTAGGCTACACTGTCGTTCCCATTTGTTTTGTTCAGTTAACACTGAGGGTCAAGGAAAAAACGATCCATGATGTGGACACCCTAAACCGTCAGGTCTTGTCCTGCTATTGGGTTTGTTCCTGGATTCTCTCCACCCTGGCTAATCCCGCATTTGTTCTTAAAAGCAAGGATTTACTTTTAATAAAGAACAAGAGGTTCCCAACATCAAAGCCTCAGGTAGACAAGATATTGACCAGAAAGGAATCTCCTGAAGAGTACTTGATCCTGGAAAAGATTAAGTGTAACCAATAAATTGGGAATCTTTATGGAAACATACAAATTGGCGCAGATGGGGTAAAGGCAGTTGTCCAGCCAACCTCGATCATATGCAGGGGTCTTACTGGAAAGAGCACAGAAGTGACATCTCGTTCCCACAAACCCCAGTCTATAGGTTCTCCCCAATCTTCCCACGCTACCCTAACTAAGAGAATGATCTACTCAACTGACCATGACTCCAAATGGAGCTGGTCTGAATGGACTACCAAGAACAGAAGTTAAAGAAGAAAGCTTTACCACTTCCAGTGGTCACATGAATAACATGTCTTTTCTTCTCTGCTTCTGAGTGTTCTTACAACATTTCCATAGCTACAATCACAACCTCACTAAAAATATAGGCTGTTCTAGTATGCTTAAGAAAGGTAAATCTTAACCTTGAAAATGTTGTGAAGTATAAGCAAGTTTGTTTTTTTTTTTTTCTTTTCTTGTTTCCTTCATGGAGATCTCTTCCTATAGGTCTTGTTCCCGGTAGGACAACTTGCTGCAATATTGAAAGGAGCTCATGCACCAAGCACAGAAGTAGTCAGTTGATCATACGTATGTGAACAAGATGGACAGACAGGCTGGGCTCCTCGGGGAACTGGAGAACACAGCACTTTCAGGAAGGTTCTTGCCAACCTCCAGCAAAGAAGAAGTTAGCGGTCTGATGCCCGACCCCTACGCTGAGGCTGTGATGCCGCTGTGTGGGAGCCGTACCCTTGACCCCACCCATGCTGGAAGAGACAGACTGCAGACTGCAAGCTTTCAAACAGGCCTTGTGGATGGCAATCTTCTAGTAAAGATTAGGTGTTCAGTCCTGAATCTTCAAAATCAAGGTCAAGTTTCCCTCGGGTTTCACCATGTACATGATAGATCTGACTTTAGAAAGAGCCTATTTCTCTCCACTTGTGGCTGAGTACAGATAAAAGGTAACTGTTTCGTTGGGTAACTAGTAAAAAAACAGTTCAATATAAGCAATAATTACCACATGTATATGTATACATTCAAATATTCAGTAACAGTGGCCATTCTGTTCATGGAAGGAATTGTCTGTGATTGTGTTTCCTTCTAGAAGGCTTATCTATAAAAGCCAAAGTCATTAATGCCTGGAATTACCTGTTACTCAAACAAAAGTGTTTAAAGTGTGATACAGCCATGAGAAAACAGAAGATACAACTTCCAGGTATAAAAATGTTCTCTAGTTTTCAGATTTTGTACCGGAGGTGGGGGGGGGGGTTGCTGATAGACCCTAATATCAAATGCTGTATGTCATATAGATGTGTAAACAACCACTACAAGCTAAAAACAAAAAAAAAAAAACAGTCTTTCAGATGAACTCACACCTCCAAATCATTCTGGAGGCCAGATGGAAACGGCTACCATTTTTTGGCATAAATAATCACCAACATTACTCGCACTGAAAAGAAAATTAGGGAGAGACTATAATTGCATGTATTTGAATCATTGCTTTTATAACTCATATTTTCTCTAAATAAATATTTGCAGAACACAAGACATCCCTTTTTCAGTATTTTGCCTTCACCGCTAACCCTGCCAGGAACATATTACCCCATTTCACAGACGAGGAGAGCAAAGCCATGCTGGTAAATCTGTCCAAAGCCTCACAGCTAATAAATAGAAGCTAGACTGCAAGCCCACATGCTCTTTCCCGTAAATACTTTAAATTATTTGCAACACCTGGGATGAGTGGGACACTAATAAGCCTTAAATCGGACTTGTAAAAGCCCGCCATAGGTGTGAAATAATAAAGCAAGCCAACGTTTTTACATCTTGACAATTGCCGATGTGTGAGTATATCCATTATCTCAATTGGTCCTCAAAAAACACCCAGAACTGCAATGTGCAGCAAAGATATTTATACCCCCATTTTAAAAATGAGGAAATTGAAATTCTAAACATTTAAATGGCTTTTCAACACTGGTCTATTGCAGAGACGGGACCAAGGCCAGGGTTTCAACTCTTTTCATTGGAGCCTTGGAAAAAAAGCAGTTTTCAGGTACAGTGAAAAGAAGTTACAAGAAAAGCAAATTACAAACCATGTAAGCTGGCAGCAGACATTTGAAAAGCAAAAACTGTGATTATTCAGATTAGGGTCATGATGGATAGTGATTTTCAAGCTGCCGTTACATTAATTTTCTGATAGCATGCCCTAATTTAGAATACATTGTATTATCGAACCTTAAAAATGTCTGTCATTTAAATGTTTAAGAAAACCAAATCAAGCAGAACATATAATGTTTCTGGCAAATATAATTTAGACATAGCAAGTAAAAGTAGAAAATTGCTGTTGTTGTTTTTTTTTAATACACAGAAACTTATTAAAAACTTGCCCTGAATCAACAGTTTTATACCGAATTAACATCGGGTCTGTTGCATACTTCACTGTTAGTTCATTACGTCACTGAAAAGCTAATTTAGTTTTAATTAAATCTGTTTTTCAAATTTCATATATAAAATGAAATCTTGAAGTCGTGCGAAGCTCCCCAACTACTCCCCTTTGCCTGCAGATAACAGATCGAGCTTTATTATATACATCAAATTAGAGAAATAATGAGGTACCATGTGTGCACTAAGTAAACCAAGATTAAATGAAACATTTCAATGAAAACAGTTTTACCCACAAATGAAAAAGAAAAATACAGTGGATACTGAATCCACCGTATCTGAACTTAAGGGATGCAAACTCTTGACCCTACTGATAGCTTTATTCAAATCTTAACCTCCTTTAAGCAACCCGAAATCCATAACTAGTTCTATATTAACATTTTAACAAAGCTTCTTTAAACAGACCCCAATTTGGAGAGGGGAGCAGTCATCTGGCTACTGTTGCAATAATTCCATCTTCTGGGAGAAACTACTGTCTGCTGTAATATACAAATAATCCACCCCATTTCCCTCTGGACAATGAAAATGTTCTCTGCACAGTCCCAGCTGCAGCTAAGAAGGCACAGGGGCCCCTACCATTGTTTACCAACTGACAGTTCACCCAGCAGCTGATGGGCTCTGTTTGTGCTGGTCTACATTATCTTGCCACCTAAGATTATTACAGCCGCTCTTTTGCAGGCTGAATAAAGAATGGATGTGGAAAGGGGAAATGTCAGGAAAGAATAGGAGCACTGTCCACTTTAACCCTTTCGGAGGAACGGGAGAGGAGTTGCTCAGCATGTCAGCTGTTCAGAACTATTTTATTCTTGCCTCCGAGGGTCCCCCTTCCTGGCCACACTGAGCACCTGGAATCGAAGCAGCCCAATTTAACAAAACCATTTCACAGCTTAAAACTCAAAAGACTACTTCAGGTGAGAAACAGGCTGGTAAGGCTGGATCGGTGGTGATACACTGCAAACTATAAAATAAAAAACGACCTTACCAATCATCTCCTCTAGGGAATCACTCCTCTCAAAGGATCGGATGTTGCCCGCCCTAGTAGCTAGCAGTGACTTTTGTTTTAACCAGAAATAATTCTTAGGGAATCACAGAGAAAGCAGAGCAAAAATAAGCAGCCCTTCTCCCCACCCACCTGCATCCGTCCTGCCGGGCACTGGCACTTTTGGAGAACACTATTTGGGCACACGCGGAGGGGGCGTTGTGAGCTCATCACCAGTAATTCCAAAAGCGTTTTTGGGGCACCTGGGTGGCTCAGTCCATTAAGCATCCAACTCTGGCTCAGGGCATGATCTCATGGTTCATGGATTCAAGCCCTGCCTCGGGCTCTGTGCTGACAGCTCGGAGCCTGGAGCCTGCTTTGGATTCTGTGTGTCCCTCTCTCTCTCTGCCCCTCCCCCACTTGCACTCGGTCTCTCTCTCTCTCAAAAATAAATATTTTAAAAAATTTTAAAACAAAGAAAAGTATTTTCAAAATAGCTCAATAAACTCAGACTGATTAAATCCTCCTGAAAAGCCTGTGGAAACAGAACATAATTAATATGCTCACAGTGAGCACTAAAGCTGGTGCCCTTGTGATGCTCTGGGCACCGAGAAACGTGCCTGGGTTCGGTTGGAAAAAGAAGCCGAGGCCTTTGGACAGCTGAATTCAGGGCGCCTGGGTGGCTCAGTTGGTTAAGCGCCTGACTTCAGCTCACGTCATGATCTTACAGTTCGTGGGTTCAAGCTCCGCGTCGGGCTCTGTGCTGAAAGCTTGGAGCCTGGAACCTGCTTCAGATTCTGTGTCTCCCTCTCTCTCTGCCCCTCCCCTGCTTGTGCTCTGTCTCTCTTTCAAGAATAAATAAACATTAAAAAAAAAAAAAATAGCTGAATTCAACCGCTCACCTTAATTTCTGAAGACTTCCAAATATATCTAAGGTCACTGGGGGTAGAGGGACAAGACTGCTTTGCTGACCGCGTTTTCACGCACAAAGCCAGCCACCTGGGTTGAGTAATTGTGCATTTCTCATTTAGCCAACTTGCTGCCCTCTGATGAAGAAGAGAAAGCAGAGCCGGGGGCACCCCGAGCAGCTCCGCGCTGCGCAACCGAAGGCATGTACTTCTCCGTTGACATCTATTTTAAAAAATACAGCAGACTGGCTAAAAACCGGGAGACTTCCACTTGAACTTCTCCATCCCTAAGACATCTGCCTACCGTTTCGCAGGCCTGACGTTTCTGCTTGATTACCCTCTGGTCATTCCAGCTCAGGAAGTGTGACGGTCTTGTACAGTAATGGTGACAGAACTGACTTGGGAAAGAAGTCCTCCAGAACACACCAATGTAGTATTTCTGGGCCAAGTCCCTTCTTGTTAGGTAACATCTGAAGAGAGGGATGCTCTGTCTAACCACAAGAGTTCTGTGCAACATTCGCTAAGAAGGCAGGTCTAGGATGCACACTGACCGACCGTGCGAAAAAAGCACCAAGGAGCAACCAGAGCAAGAAAAAGGTAAGTTTTGATTTAGAAGGTGCATGTTCCAGACACCCTGTGCCAAGGCAAGCCTCCCGCCTCTGCCCCTTGAGGCCACTCGTGCTCACGGCCCCATTTGGCACAAGTGGGCGTGCTCCCAGACCTCTAGAGAAGTCTGCCAGGATTGCTGTGTTTTCTCTCGAATTGAACTACTGTAACGTAAGCCTCTGAATAACCAAACACGTAACTCACACGTAGGTTTGTGTGCATACTTCTGGTTTCCCAGCCTCTCCGAGAGCTCCTCCACCTCCTGCTCTCTCCTGCTGACCGGGGAGAGGCTGCGAGATGCACTCAGGGGGGAGAGGCTGCGAGATGCACTCAGGCAGAGTAAATGGTTGGCCGTGACACCGGCTCCACAGGAAACAGCAACTGAACATTTCCCACAAATTAAACACTGTCAGTGGGATTTACATGACCATCTGTACACAGGCTAGTGGAGGGGGGTTCATCATGGCCCTTTCGCCTAGAATGAAAAGAGGCCCCCTAGGAAAGCTAAACATTGGGAACATTTCAAGCTAATAAAACAACTCGAAAGCAAGCAGTATACACGGAGAAAAGCAGGCTTGCTGGGAACAGATGCAGCCTGGTGCAGCGAAAACAGCAAAGGCTCCGGGGCAGGGAAAATAGAAGCTGCACCTCCTAGTTGTATGGCCTTGGGCTGGCCATTTAAGTTTTCTGGGTTCTCAGCATCCTCGTCTGTGAAATTGGGGTTACGACAAACCTAACAATTACACCCTACGTTGTGGTAAAGACTCACTGAAATATCGAATATACCAGATCAGACTCCAGGGTCAGACACCGCTTCCATTCATCGAGACTCTACCCACGCGAAACGATAAAGCAGATAAACAGTTACCTCCGAATGAACTCTGGAATGACTGCTGCCTACCTGAAGATCAAAGACGCAGTGAGAAACATCTTTAACAAAACCCTCAATCTCCTGCCGCTCAGCAGGTCGTGATTTGGATAAACATCATTTAATCAGAAACCCTGTGGGCCCAGGAGCAAGCTGAGAGCTGGAGCTATAACCGAACAAGGGAATCTTCCTGGCCCTTAGAGCGTTTGCATTTGTTGAAGATTGACAAAAGCGGCGATTTCAAAATGGAGTCACGTCGGAGATCGTTGCCCTTTCTCTTCAGCACCTCTGAAAATCACTCTGTTGTCTGTTACGTAAGAGTGGGTGACACAGGCAAATCTACTACTTGAAACCTCTTACTCCCGACTCCCGATCTGCGCTCACCTCTCCTCTGCCTCGCTGCCACCCCTCTGCAGGCCAAACGAGGACCGGGCTCAGTTGGGGAGAGCAGCTCCTGATAAGAAGTTTAGGTTCAGAATACTCAGCAGCAAACCTATTCTGTCGTCAGGTTGAAGTGCACACTTGACTACTTTAAAAGCGCATTCCCTCGGTCCCACTGGCCAAAACCTGGGCCTCATCTGGATAGGTTCGGCGTTTGCTGAGAAAAAGTACAAATCACATTACCCAGATGGAGGAGGGACATCCACTGGTTTGTCCATCACCTTAACAGAGACATGAACAGATTGATACCGCCGTAGTCACTTACTAACTTGAAGACGGCAATCATTAAAACAGATGCCCCCAGTACTACCCCCCAACACAATCACAGTCACTTCAACTGTCTTGACCCTCCCCACATCCCCCAACACACACACACTGTAAGTCCTCTGTTCTGCAGGACCAACCTGCCCTCCTCTTGGGAGAAAAGACAGAAGTCAGACTGAGTGCCCCAAAGCTAACAAGACCAAGACGCCATTGCTAGCAGGCCCTCAGGAAAAATACTCAGAGATAGGGGGGCAGAGGTTTGCAATTCCCTGGAAAGTGCTGGCTGCTGGGGGAATTCAAGTGGCCTCTCCTGACCGGAAAAACCACCTACAAAGGACCAGCAGGTCAAATCCACCAACCCCTTGTCCCTCAACACAGGCCACCCTCATGGGACCCCTCAACTTAAGGTTTATCAACAAAACACAGGGAGCGCCCCCCTCCCGGAGAAAACAGAGGGGGTCTCACGTTCTGTAACTGCAGGAAAAGCATCTGGCACCTCCGCAGCCTGGCCCACTGCAGGTCTACGCTCCAGAACCTACGCACCCGCACTAGGCCGGGGCCAGAGCTCCTTGGCTAGGGGTAGCTGGATCCCACAGGTGAGGGTGGGCATGTTTTGGCCGGGCGGAGGGTCGGCTGTGTGTCCAAAATGTGATCCTGGCCACCTCTCTCCCAACACATCAACAGAGGCAAAGGCGTCAGCAGGAAGAAGGAAGACTTCAAGAAACAAGAAAAGCTAAGTGGGGCGAGAATCCGCCCGGACCCACAGGTCTTGCTGCTCCTTCCAGAAGTTTTAGCTTAAGTTTCCAATGCCCAGTGTGTGCGGGGGCGGGAAAGTGAAGGGCAGAAGAGAGAACGGGCTTGTCAGGACCCGGCAGGCAGGGCTCGCGGGTCCCCGCCTGCGCCCAGACCTTTCGGGGTCGCCTCCGGGACACCTGCGGCGCAGCCGGCTGCTCACCTTGAGATAGTCGTTCTCCGAGCGCAGCTCCTCGATCTCCCGCAGCAGCTCCTCCTCCACCGCAGCCGCCGGTACCAGTCGGGTCTGCTCGCCTGGACCGGGCTCCTTGGGGATCCCAGGGACCGTTCGCTCGAGCGGCACGCGTCCCCCTGGATCCTCTGCCACACCAGTTCCCAGGGACCCCGCTGGGACCCCGCCCGGGCTGCTCCGACCCCCGAGGCAGGCGCCAGCGGCAGGAGGCGCGGCAAGGAGCGCGGGGGGCTCGGGGCTGCCGGGCGGCGCCCCCCGAGCTGCGGGGCTCGTCGTAGAGGCTCCTCGCAGCGGTTCCCGGTCGCTGGAGCCCGTGCCAGACTCCGCGTCGCTGCTGGCGGCGGGGAGCAGGCGCTGCTCGTCGGACAGGGGTTCGGAGGGGCAGTCGGAGAGGTCGGAGCTGCTGTCCGTGTGGCTGATGCGCGAGCCGGGAGCCGGGGAGCCGGCCGCTGAGGTCACGGCGAGGATCACGGCGGGGATCGGGGCGGCGGGGACCAACGGCCCGGCGGCACGGGCGGGGGGCGCCCCGGAGCCCCGTTTGGTTTTGCGGCCTTTGGCAGCGGCGGACAGCGGCTCCGTCCCGGGCGGCGGCGGCGGCTTCCCCGCCCGGGGCAGCAGCTCCGCGGGCGCCGTGCGCGCCACCCTCCTGGGGCCCGGAGCGGCCTTGGCGCCGCCCGCTGCCCTGGCCCCGGCTCCTGGCGGCGGCTTGTCCTTCGCTCCAGGGGCGCCACCGCTGCGCCGAGAGAGGCGGCCGGGCGCGGCCAAGGTTCCCGGCGAGGGCGGCGCTTTGCCCGTGAGGTTGGGCGAGCGTGGGGCGGCGGGTGCCTGGGCTCGGCCCGAGGAGGGGGCGGCCGGGGCCGGGCCGGACGCCGGGGGCCGGCCGTGCAGGTCCTTGAGGAAGGGTCTGGCCGGCGAGGGCGCGCGGTGCAATCGCCTACGCTCGGCCAGCGGGTGGAGGTGATGGTGGCGGTGGTGCTGGCCGGGCGGCAGTGGCTTCGCCTCCGGGGCGCCGCCACCCGCGAGGCCGTTCAGCGTCTCCATGGCCGGGTCCCGGGCCGCGAGCAGCAGCTCGGGCGGCAAATGCTCCGGGCGGCGGCGGCGGCGTGCAGCCTCCCCGCGCGCCCGCTCATCACTGTCCCCCAGCCCCGCCCGGTCTGCGCCCCGCGCTCCCGCGCCGCCGCCGTTCCCCGCGCACCCCTGGCCCCCAGGATCCCCGCGGGGCTGGCGGCCGCCGTCGTCCCGCTCTCCCCTCGCTGAGGTCACTGCCGCTCCAGTTCACCCGGCACAACAGCGCGGCGGCTCCCTGCCGCTCGCATCCCCTAGACGCTGCGCTCCGGGCTCGCGGGTCCGCACACCCGCACCCGTCCGCGGGCGGCGCGCTCCCCGCTCCCGCGTCCGGCTCCCCGCCCACAGCCGCCCAGCTCCCCGCAGCGCCCGCCTGCTCCGGCGGGGAGGAACTGCACGCGCGCTCCCCCGCCTCCCGGCTCCCTGCGCCCAGCCACCGCGTGCGCATGTCCCTCCTCCCGCCAGCCGGCGGCGGGGGTGGGGGCTGGAGGCCAGGGGGGCGGGGCCTGAGCTCGGTGTGCTAGCGCGTCCGCCGCGGCCCCCCGGCCTCGCTTTTTGAGACCCTCCTTGCTTTTTGAGGCTCTAAGGACAGAGCCAAGAGCTGGGGAGGGAAGGAAGTAGCGAGGGTGAAGTGGGGTGGGAGAGAGGCGGACACTGGCCACGTGCGGGAGACTGGATGTCCGAGAGGCGTGAGTGGCCCTCTGGGTGGGGCGTGCAGTGGGGTACCAGCTCCCCCTCTGTTGTTGACCAACGCCCCCCACGGGCCCCTCCATCCAACGCTTGCCTCCTAGGTTCTCATAGTTCCCTCCCCGCTGTCTTCTCACAGCCTTGCGCGTAGTCCCCACACTCCTTTAAGGATTGCTGGTACCCGATGCAGCTATCGCGTCAAAGCGGGCACCGTGCTCTACAGTTGGCACCCCCGTGGCCTCCGAGCTCAGAGAAGGAGGAGGAGCTGCTGTAGAAATAGGAGAAGCAGCTCGCCAAGCTTGGGGTCAGAAAGGGAACTCACATTTATAGTTCCGGCCGCGAGCCAGGCACTGTTAGACACTCACTCCATAGGCATTGTTTTATTTAATCCTCGTAACAAGCCCGAATTGGAATTACTGTCGTCTTTAAGGCTGAGGACACGGGCGCAGGGAGGTGAAGGCGGTGCTTTAGCCAATCCCTGGCTGGGTCGGGATTCACACAAAGTCTGTGGAATTCTTAGTCCTCCGCGTCGTGCTCCCAGAGAACCACGGGTTGAGTACCGGTTCTGCCACTTGAGAGTCGAACGTGGGACACTGACCTTTTCGAGCCTCAGTCCCCTTGCCTGTATAATTAGAAAATAATGCTACAGGAGCGTTGTGAGGATTAAATCAGGACATGTGAGAAACGCTGTGCAGACTGTAAAGTGCTTTTCAAATATCCTTGAGCGCAGTTTTGTCCCAGGCTTTGGGTGTTGAGTAATAATACTCAAAGGAGTATGGCCCAGCCTGTTGTCTGGACTTGGCTTTGCCAGGAAGCAAAGGAACAGGCAAGAATTACAAGTTGCTGTGGTGGGCATTTGCCACCACCCCCCCCACCGGAACCCCGCCTGGGGAGATGGGAGTTTCCCCAAAAGGACGGGTTGTAGTTGGGTGGGATTTGCAGAGCAGGGGCTGTAGGTGAGATATGACTGGACGGCGGGTGGGCCCATCTACCCTGTGGATAATATCCTAACAGCTGCGGGAGGCTTTGGAGGACTGTGAGTATGGCTGATCTTACTTGCCTGGAAAGATCCTAGTGGCGGCAGCAGTGAGGAGAGGGAGACCCATGAGCAGGCACAGTCAGTGGCCGTGGCAAGCACAGTAATAGTAGAGGTAGAGAAACGGGGATAGACTTGTGAAGATACAAGGAAACATAGGCTCCAAAGTCTATGATCTTAATCGCAAATTACCCTACTTAGCCGCCTCCTTCAAAACCTGCAGGATAAAGTGATTTTTTAAAAATCACTGTAAATCAGGAGAGTCATACGCCCAGAAGACATCCTGTCTGCTTCTCCTTAGATGCCGGCAGTAATGCTCTGAAGACATCCAAATGCTGTCGGCTCGGCTGCTATTCATGTTTTTTGAGTCCTTTATCTGGCAAGTCCTCTGAAAGTGTGAAAGCACACACAGAATATGATCTGTACTGAATCTCCTCTGACTCAATGTCTAATAAGACCACAGCCATATTTCATGGAGTATTTAAAGAAGAAAAGATATCGCAGAAAGCAACGGGAGGTGCCCAGGCACGGCACCCAGGGTTAGCCTGCTCTCCCCTAGAGGGCGCTCCAACTCTCCCCTTCAGGTGACAGTCGGTGGAGCAGAAAGTGGGGGCTGTCGGTCTGGGACCACAACCTACTGGAACTCATGGGCCAGGACCTTCACTTAGAACTTCCTCCAAAGACCCAGAAGTCTCCAATACCCTACATTCTGAAGAATTGTGCCCAGGACTCCTAGCACCTCATACCATATGCAAAAGACCCCCTTAAAATGTTGCAGTGAATCGGTGTTCCAAAAGTTTCAGCCAGATGACCGTGCTATTTGTACCAGCTTCCCGTTCCCTCAGGTAAGAATTCAAGCAAAATTCATACTCTGAATCATTAGCCTGGCAACTGCTTCTGCTGGCCCTTGACAAGAAGGCATTCAATAATGCTTTCTTTTGCCAATATTCAGTGAGTTACAGGTATGAAAAAGATACTCTTTCGCGTGAATAGATGTTTTTAAAGTCACGTGATTTAAAAGGAAAAAAAGTTTTTTTGTTCCATCAAGTTAGTCTAAAGGTTTTAGGGGGTTGCTATTTAAAGGCAGCTTACGGTGCTCTATTCTGGAAAACAACAACAAAATCCCACGTGGGGATGTCTGTTTGGATCCGTCAGCTCTCAGACCCAGTCCTCGCCCCTCCCGGATTGCTCTGTACAGAGAGGGGACAATTGATGAGGTTGGCTTTCCAGGTTCCTGGGTTTGCTGATGGACTGGCAGAGACTGGAGTGTAACAGCAAGGGAAAACCCAGGGTTCTCACCTCTCTCTCTGCCTCAGTGGCTTCTTCAGAGTGGCCCGATCTCCTAAGCGAACTGGCTGATGGGGTTTCTTACAACTTTCACTGGATGACCTGCAGCCTCTGGTAACGTAGCCGCCTCTCGGTCAAGGGTGCCAGTGATTTCCTGTGGTTGCAGATCTCTGGGTTACTTCACTGTTCCCTGTTTGGCTCTCGACTCCTCCCCCTTTCTGTAATCAGTTCCCTGCATTGTAAACTCTGTGTTATGAATACTTGCACCGTATAGATATTTGCACCATATACCAAGTGCCGATTTTCTCATTCTTTTGCAGAGACCTAGGTCCTTACAGACCTAGGGAACCACGTGCGGCATTGTCGGTGTGATCAGCAATTTGGTATGACTGTATCCATGACTTGTCAAGGAGCAGTGTGGGATAGTGACAAGAGCGGAGGCTTCGACACCAGGGAAATCTGGGTCCAGATGCTGCCTAAGGCCCCAGTACTCTCTGTGCCCTTGGGTAAGTATTATCATCACTCTCATCATCACCATTATCATTGAATACCAGTGGAATAATCAATACTCTTTAAAATGTGAGCAAACCAAACTTGGAGCACAGGTTAGAAAACCTAGTGTCTCTACAGTTATATAAAGAGAGAGGGATTTTTTTAAACCCTGTGTGACTTATAGTGGCAATAATAGGACATGGGACTCCACTCCCCTTACTGCTCTGTGTGCCCAGGCAGAATTATATGCAGAATTTCTGTACCCTCAAAACCTTGTCCAAACTTAGGGACATCCTTTTCCAGTTTTTTTCTCTTATTCTACCACAGAAGTGCATTTAGAATTTGAAATCTTTCCTTGCTTAAGTCGTCAGAAATAATCCTCTTTGAAAAGAGTGGAAGAGCCGCCTCTTGATTTCAGCTCGGGTCACCATCTCCCGGTTTGTGAGTTCGAGCCCCGTGTCAGGCTCTGACAGCACAGACACGGCTTGGGATTCCCTCTCTCCCTCTCTGTCTCTCTGCCCCTCCCTTACTCATGTGTGAGCTCTCTTTCTCTCTCTCTCTCTCTCTCTCTCTCTCTCTCTCAAAAATAAAAAAATAAACTTTTTTTTTTAAAGAGTGGAAAGAAGAGAAGATTTTAACACAGTGGGTGATTTTCAGGACATTTAGGGTTATCAAGGGACAACCTGACGTCAGGGGGCCTCCTGAGGTTGAAGCAGACCCTGGGGGTGTGTGGGGGTGCCTTCCGGCTTCTTTTGCAAGGTTGCTGTCAAAATGCTATGTGGGACCCGAAACAGGCCAGTCCTACAAGGGCCTGCTGACCCCTTCTCATGGCTAGATTGGCAGCTATTTTGTGGTAGGGGTGGTGATAATGACGGTGACTTCAGAAACTCTTAAAGCTTGAGTACATTCGCATCACCTCTAAGCTTGTTGAAAATGCAGATTCTAGGGGCTTCTGGGTGGCTCAGGCGGTTAAGCCTCTGACTCTTGATTTCTACCCAGTTCATGATCTCACCATTCCAGAGAATGAGCCCCGCATGGGGCTCGTGCTGACAGCGCAGAGCCTGCTTGGGACTCACTCTCTCTCAAAATAAATAAATAAACATTCTTAAAACCGCAGATTCTATGGCCACATGCTCCGGAAGGTCTGATTTCAAAGGTGTGGCGTGGAGCCCTGGAATCTGTATTTTTAATGAACGCGTCTGATGCAGGTAGCTGACCACACCCCAGAAACCCTGTGTTGGCATTTCTAACACAGCTCCCGGGGTCATACGCTCATCACTTGCGTTTCCTCCTGTTTCTTTTCGAAACTCCTTCCAATGCTATGCGTGACGTTCCAGGTGGCGGACGTGGGAAGACCAAGGCACAGATGTCGTCTAAATCGGAGCCGGAGACAACATCCGCCCCGACGTGCTCTCCTGGGGCCAGTCTTGTGGGGAAGGAGACAAATCTTCCTCTCGTCTGAGAGCTAGAGGAAGGACATACATGAGGGTAGAGAGGAGGCCCTTTTGCTCTTGACCAGCGGTTCTCGATGAGGGTAGAAGCACCTTCAGGGGGCTTCTGGAAGTTTGTTGGCGTACTTTTTCTTGCCGGGTTGTGGGGCACTTGTGGAATTTAGGGGAGTGTTCGGGGGTGCTGGATGTCGCAGTGTGCCCTTGAGAAGAATTGCTGCACATACCGTGCAACTCCCAAAGCCCTTCTGAAACATTCACATAGGTTAAAAAAAGCAAAATTGTCATTATCTGAGCCTAGAAAGTAACTGTTTCACAGAATACCATTGATTGGGTGGCTTATAAACAACAGAAATTTAGTTCCCACAGTTCTGGAGGCTGGAAGACTGCCCAAGTGGCCAACTTCAGGTGAAAGCTCTTCCCCGACTGCCGATGGCCATCTTCTCGTGTCCTCACATGGGGACATGTGTCTGGTATTCTCACGTGGCAAAGCCCTGCAAAGGCTCCACCGTACTGAGCTAATCCCTTCCTGAATGTCCCACCTCCTGAGACCTTCCCATCAGGCATCAGGATTTCTCATGAATTTGGGGGTGAGAGAGACTCGAACATCAGTCAATAGCACAATTTTACACATAAACGCAATGTTTTTACATACAAAGCAGAATTTTTAGTATTTCCATATGTACTGGATTTTTTTTAAATGTTTAAAAGTTTATTATTTATTTTTGAGAGAGACAGATGGAGTGCAAGCAGGGGAGGGTTAAAGAGAGAGAAGGAGACACAGAATCTGAAGGAGGTTCCAGGCTCTGAGCTGTCAGCAGAAAGCCCAACACGGGGCCCGAACTCACAAACTGTGAGATAATGACCTGAGCCTGTGAGATAATGACCTGAGCCGAAGTCGGATGCCCAACCAAGTGCCCCATACTGGATTTTTTTTAAAGTAATGCAGCCGCAATAGAAATCAAAACTGACTTAATTCGTATATTTACAATGACTTCATCTTCAGTCATTTTGTCATCGATGGCAGTGCCACTCAAAGTATGTGAGTCGGCACTGTAACACACCTGTGTTTGTCCACATTTTAGCAATTGCTTCTATTCTGTATAGAATCTGACTACCTCATTATATGTATTTTCCTGGTATATTTGTACCTAAGCCTTACATGCTGAAATACATATTATTTTGTTATAAATTACCTATTGTTTCTCCTTTATATTATCATTAGAGCATTATACGGATTATAAAATCTGTTTAGGGTTGCCTGGGTGGCTCAGTTGGTTAAGCGTCTGACTCTTGATTTCAGCTCAGGTCATGATCTCATGCTTTGTGAGTTCCAGCCCTGTATCTGGCTCCAGGCTGACAGTCTGGAGCCTGTTTGGGATTCTGTCTCCCTCTGTCTCTGCCTCTCTCTCTCTCTCTCTCTCAAAAAGAAATAAATAAACATTTAAAATAAAAATATGTTTAGTGGAGTGACACACACAAAATGATTCTCATTTTGGGACAGTTGAGGGCTTTGTAAGAAAAGGAGAGGGGCTCCTGGGTGGCTCAGTTGGTTGAGCGGCCAAATTCGGCTCAGGTCGTGATCTCACAGTCTGTGAGAGCCGCGTCGGGCTCTGTGCTGGCAGCTCAGAGCCTGGAGCCTGCTTCAAATTCTGTATCTCCCTCTCTCTCTCTGCCCTTCCCCTGCTCATATTCTGTCTCTATGTCTCTCAAAAATAAATAAACGTTAAAAAAAAGAAAAGGGGGGCTGTGCACTGACAAGTTGAGAGTCACCGCTCCTATGCGAAAACAGCTAAGATGTGTTGGAGGGTTCCCCCTAGTGGTGGATGTTGTGATGGCATCGCTTCCGCAGCAAGGAGAAAATCAGAGTCTGAAAATGCTGGTAATTCTGAGACTTCCTTTCATTAAATGAGGCAATGTTCTCTTATAAGAGCTTCTGACACATTTGCTAAACTTACAATTAGAAATTTGGGCTCCCTTCTCCTGACGACATAACTGCTAAACTATTTTTAATTATATTTTAAGATTATTTTGAGATTCTAAGCTTGATGCACATGGAAAGTACACAGTTAAATAAGGAAAACTCATCAAAATTCTCTACCTCTCCTCATTGGCATAATGTATACTCTGAAAAACTCAGGGAAATTCATGTGTTATGTTTGTCCCCCTTGATTTAGAACATTGCAGATTTCACTATGCAGCTTCTGAAATGTACAGCGTGTGTTTGCTTTTCCAGTAGTTCACTGTTATTTATATCTCTACTTACACAGTTATCACCTTTCAAAACAGCAATGGGAATGTGAAATAGAAGATGCCAGTAACCACTTCAGCTCACTGAGGGGCTTTCCCAACCATAGTGCTCTTCTTTCCATATAAAGTAAGAGTAGATTTACCTGGAAAGCAAAAATAAAACAATGGGTTGATAGAAGGTTCCATAGAACACAGTACTTCTCAGTTTCCTGATGACTGCAGGCAATATGACCCTACAAAAGATCACACATGTGAATACATTTTGATTCCTATGTCTGTGTAAAAGTTCTGTCAAGAGAATTTTGCCAATGAGGCGATCGAACAATGCAGGCTCTGTGCCTGATCACATGATTTGTTCAGTTACCTTGGACAAAATAGCTCAGGCTTCCTGGACCTTTGACACCTTATCTATAAAATTAGAGAGTTGAACTTAAATAAGCTTTAATGAATCTGGAGGTTGAGATGAATTTGCCCATGCTGTTTTAATGATCAACATGGGATTATCGATAGCAAATCGTAAGCCACTTGTGTTCATTCTCAGACAAAACATACCACCCAATATAAACCAATTTTCATGAAAGAACAGTATAATTAAGAAGGTTCATATGATGGAATAAATATGATAGATGTTAGTGATGCATATTCCTGATTACTCTATTGGGGCTGACTACTGAGAGTTGATCATGTTTTTTAAGTGGCCCTCGGTATTATTACTTAGCATAAGTCCGTTTCACATTTGCCTCTTTAAACACTGCCTGCAGGATCTGAGAATTTAAAAAGCAGATAGAGGCATTGGAGAGCGTCACCATCCTGTCCTCTTGTTAGTCCCTAGTTAGGAACCCCCAGGACAGGGACCACTGGTTGTTATTCTGAAGCAGTCCTCCAGTCCGTAATCAGGATGATTGTAATCAGACCATAGAATATTTGAGAATGAAGGGACACCATTAACAATTCCATGAGACAACAAGCATGAACCGGGCCTGAACAGGCAGCTCAGGCCATACGGTCACTCCGTGACTAACGCACATTCTTCAAGGTCGGAATGTCTCCAGATCGGATCCGACCGGCTCATCTTCGTGTCCACCTACACTAAGAAGACATGAAGTCTTTTCGTTTTAACTCTCTTAAATATAATTGGCTAGAAGACTGTTGAAGAATCTCTATAGCTTGCTCATCCACTCAGTCCTTTATACACACCTTCATTCAAAGATTATTCATTGAACACCTTCGAAAATGCTAGGCTATATATAGGTATTGGGAATAGCAGTGATGAAAAGAATGACATTTGCCATGATGGGGCTCTAATCTCATACAGAGACTGTTGTAAGAGAAAAGCCGACCCTGACATCTGGACCTGGCCTCCACTATCGCCGAGGCCTCCCTTTTCCCTAGGATCTGGCCCAGTTCTCAAAACCAGTTCCTGGCGTTCTCCCATTAAACATACACAGTGTCACGGAGGCTCAGCATCAGACAAGGCCACTCTGGGATCAAGACCAAAACAAGAGCACTCGCCCAGTATCCTGCCTGAACAAAGACAAAACATGAACATTTTCGAAACCACACAAGTGCTCAAATATCCCTCTCACTTATCCCTAATTTGAAGGACTGTTGCTGCTGACCAGTTCCAGTTTCAACCTTGCTCCATCGTCCCTCCTTCTAGAAGATTCATTAAGATACTCAGCCAGAATTCCCCCACTTCCTGACATCATCCAATCTACAGCAAAACCCCACATCACCCAAGACCAAATCTGTGTTTTCTCTCACACCCTCCTTTTTTTTTTTAATTTTTTTAAACTTTTATTTATTTTGGGAGACAGAGACAGAGCATGAGCATGGGAGGAGCAGAGAGAGCAAGACACAGAATCCAAAGCAGGCTCCAGGTTCTGAGCTGTTAGCACAGAGCCTGACGTGGGGCTCGAACCCGCAAACCATGAACTCATGACTTGAGCCAAAGTCAGACGCTTAACTGACTCAGCCACCCAGGCGCCCCTTCACATGCTCCTACTGAAGGCTCCCGTATGGTCCTTTCTCCCTCGCTGCCATGAACAATAAACCAGACTTACTCAGCCACAGGGTATTGCCCCTGATGAACTGGTAATTATGATGGTCAGCATAAGGCAAAGAATCAAGCTGAAATGGAATAGAGTATCCACTCTCTGTTTTACAAATCTAAGACTATGTGAGACATAGCCTTCGTGCTTTAATGGGTCTTGTTTGTCCTTGAAGAGGACTATATAAATATTGAAAATCATTATCTATCTATTTAAAGACTACAAGTCTCTGAGCGCCGAAGCCTCCTTAATAGCTGCCCAGATCAAAGCCTACGTTGGAGATGATGCTAAATAGACAAGCTTTTAGCTCCAAAAATTGCTTTTATTCTTTTTTTAAAAAGAGTTTTATTTATTTTTGAGAGAGACAGGGAGACAGAATGCGAGCAGGGGAGGGGCATAGAGAGAGAGAGAGGAAGAAAGAAAGAAAGAAAGAAAAGAAAGAAAGAAAGAAAGAAAGAAAGAAAGAAAGAAAGAAAGAAAGAAAAGAAAGAAAGAAAGAGCGACAGAGAGAGAGAGAGAAGCAGGGCTCGCCTGAAGCAGGGCTTGAGCTCACCTGATGTGGAACTTGAATTCATGAACTGTGAGATCATGACCTGAGCCACAGTCAGATGCTTAATGACCAAGCCACCCAGGTGCCCAAATTGCTTTCGCTCTACAACGACATGAGGATCTTATTTTTTGCACCAACATAAGGCCATTTTATAACCTACGATGCAGCATTCAGTGATTTCATGAACTCACAATTCCTCTCTGCCGTGCAACTTAATTTGTTTACTTATTTTTTCTCTGTAGGGTGCTTCTCAAATATAATCAAGGAGTTTGGAGTTTTATCAAGTAATGAAAAATGAAATAATCATGGGAGCACAGAATGAGGAGATAAATAAAATAAAAGTTCATCGCCTATTCAGTATTTCAAAGGAATGCGACACAGTATTTGAAGGATTTAATTGTCTTCATCCCGAAAAAGATAAGCGAGATAGAAGGGAATGGGCTATCTTTAAAGGTACGATTGCAAGTTCTCTGGGAAAGTGTTGCCTAGGCTAAAGGCTGTGTTTCCAAAAATGCCACAGAACAGATTCTTATCTGGGCAAAGGGTTCTCTTTCAACTCTATAGATGTACTCTTGGCTGTCTTCCATAGAGCGTAACCTTCTCAAGTACAGAGCCATAGAGCAATACAGAAGTCTGCACACGGTGGGTAGGTACGGTATCTCCGCCTATCCGCTAACTAATAGAACTCACCACTGGAGCAAGTAGGGGTTGAGAAGGAAGACGGCTAGGAACTTGCAGAGTTGGAGAAATGCAAGCGTTGCCATCACTGCTATGGCTTTCCTTCTGGTCTTTATTCCGAAAGAAGACAAGAATAGCATCTTTGTCGTTGTCTGGTATCTTGAAATTCCACACACTGAGAACATTCTGCGTGGATCATGATTTTATGTAATCATAAAAGTTGCCTTTCTCTTGCTCCCACTCTTAAAATGCTCCATAAATGCACCATCAAGGTCAAGGGAGTTGTTACTGATAACTTAGAACAACATAGCATTGTCGTCTGCCTAAATCCCTCCTCAGGGATGTCGCCCTTCCATCGGTTCATTCTGCAAGATTCTAGAATCTTAGACAACATTCTATCAAGTAGAACATTCTGGATTTCCTTTCAGCCTTATTCACTGAAAATGATGGAGTCCAAAGCTTTCGTTTATACTGCTTCTACATATACTTCCAGGGCAAGAAAATGGATGAGAAGAATGGTTATCTTACAGCTTTTCAAATAGAAACTCATTACAATCTCAGTTAATGAAGTGTGGAGAAATCAAAATCAAAGCACCAGCATTTAATACCTCCTAGATGCCTGCAACTTTTCAAAGTGAACTACGGAGTAGAGTCACGCCCTCTGAGGAATTTGTAAATTCAGATCAGGCTGGGAGCGGGTGAGTATTTCTGCAAATTTTGAGAGGTGTGGGTCTGTGACCGAGGAAGCAAAGACTCTAGCAATTCTAGAAGCTTTCTTTTTGAATCGGGAACTGCTTTGACCAGGACTTGCTTGGTATAGTGTTCAAAGAAGCACGAATGACCAAGGACCTCTGTCCTCTTATCTATCCTTGTTACTTCCTGGTGTTGGCACTTCCACAGAAAGTGTTGACATAGGATATAAAAGGAAAAGAGAAGAACAGCAATCCCTAGTTCCTTCCCTGCTCCTCCTGGACTGAGGGCTGTGAGTGTGGGGAAGATGTGCAAATATCAAGGAGCAAAATCAAAAAATGAGTTCATTTGAGGCGGTGTACATAATCCAAGGCGCGGTGAGCATCTGCGCCGAGTGCTTGCTGAATTACTTCTATGAGAAGGCACGACGCAGTAGCTGGGAGCTGGGGCTCTGGCGCCCGACCCCAGCGTTGCAACTTGTATTCTTGGATAAGTTACCCATTCTCTCCGTGCCCCCGTTTTCTTATAAAGTGGTGACGATCGTGGTGCCTAACTCATAGGGCTGTTGTGAGGTTACAACAAGTAATTAAACAACTATTGATTGCAACAAGTATTAAATACTTTTAATACATGCAGACAGTGACCATCGTATTATCCAGCATCCTGCAAGACCTGAATCCAGAATTGTTAGTGGAGACGAAGGTATGAAGCAATGTATCACTGATTCGAGATACCAGCACCTCTGAGTGCGTGCCCTCCAACCAAATTTCTGTTGGTAATTTAGCTTCCTAGATAAATCTGCTTCCAGGCAAACAATGTGCTTGACAATTATAAATAGATATTCCAGTTTGCAAATTAAAATAATATATATATATACACAAGAAAGAAAACATGCAGAGGGAAGTAATTAAGTCTGTCAAGGCTTGATGGTGGAGGTAGAAAATGAGGCTTATCGTATGGATTAATGAGTCCTAGACATGCACGTTCTCTCGGTTTTACAGATGAAGAAACCAAGCAGCAAGGGAAAGAGGTAATTCAGCAAACACCACCACACCGTTTAGGGGCGGAGGCAGGCTTTGCAGTGCACAGCCACTGACAGGCCTTGAACTACCTCGTAGCAGAAACAGCTGCCTTCTCGGCAGGTGGGGTGACCCCAGGGTGTCAGGCACCCATCAGAGCTGCTGTGGCCCTTTCCTAAGGGTGACAGGGAGCTGACTTCGCAAGATGCACAGGGACAGATCTGCTAGAGAGACAACCAGAAGGGAAGAACTAAGGGCCGTCAGGCAGGTGATATCTGTGTCTGCTTTCTGGGTTCAGAAAGTCAGGAGCATTTCTGGAATTTCCCTTTATAAGTGAGATGATGGTGGTAGAAGGAGAGTTTTATATGTAATAGGAACCAGAGACCTTTGGGAGCGCGTGGAGTCCACACAGGAGAGATGAATGAGTTCTGTTCGAACGAATTCTATAGAAGATAAAAATTGAAAAGGTGGGGAAGCAGCCTGATCCCTGTATGGGGATCTAAGGAAAGGCTGAGCTTGAGCACCTGAAAAATTGGTTGTCTTTGGGTCCCTTCAGAAGCTTAAATGTGGTCCTGTGGGAATGTCACTTGAGAGGAACAAAGGAAGAAGCAATTAGATTCTTTGAGACTTGGGAAAACGGAGGCCACAAAGGCATGAGGGAAACGATTTGTGATTTTCCAGTGTCTGTTTGACAACACTGCTGGGTTTTGGACTTGTTTCCCTCTGTGCTACAAGGCGAAACAAACAATGGACACGTGTCAGCCCACCAAGAATGCTCGTGGGTTGCATTTACTTGCTATGGGATGAATAAGAAGCATGCATTTGGTCCATACCTTCAAAACCCATAAGTATCTCAGTCTCAAATATTTATTCGAGCAAAGAGACAATGTGGTAAGAACCAATCCTGACTTAACAAAATGCCTTGAGAAAGCCCTCGATACTAGTAACAGCAGCATAGATGTGAAAATCACGTCGTCGGGGTGCGCGATGTTTTTGATGATTTTGTATGCCGTCTGTGAAACTGACTTAGCTTCTTCGGTCGCAGATTTGGATGTTTTTAGCTCCTTGTCTCCCGTGGCATTTTTTCCACATTAATGACAAGGGAGACAGTTGCCACAATCCCATCCCCCGGTTTGTCTGCTTTGAAGGACATTGATTTTCACTGGAAAATAAAATGAATGAAAAAGAACAGCCAAGAGCATGTCCCTGAAACTACTTGGAAGGCACTTTCAGAGGACAGAGGAACGAGCAGAAGCTTGCAACAGGAGAAGCCCCTCGTCCGTGCCACTTGCCTGATCCTTTAAATGGGTCTGGGCTCCAGAATGTTTCTCTTTCTCCTTCTCTTTCTGCCTCCCCAAAGGTCGGTAAACCAATCAATTCAGAGATTATGTTCTCCTGGAACAACTTCGATATGCGAGGCAGGCCATCACCCATCTCCTTCATGGTGCCCCTACTTCAGCCCCGAGACCTCCCCTGCACCCTGTCCGAGCGCTCTGAAGTCCTCTAGGTAATGATGGTCCCCACTTCCCATCGCTGCAAGCTTGGCCAGCTTCAGGACACAGCACAGGAGCAAAATGCCGAACCAGAATGCCAAACTAGGGCTTATGGCATATGAATTGCAACATTTCCATATTTTTCCTGCACAAAAAACCGGGACGAGATTGTATACACATTTCAGGGTAAGTCTGAGAGATCCTCTGCCAATCGCTAAGAAATATCTTGAATAAAGGAGAAACGAATCTATTCATTCATCCATCACTTTTGCTGTGCTAAAGTAGAAGTACTCCTCTCCAAATAAGTAAACATGAATGTTTCCTTTTTTAATTTTGAAAAGTAAGGACACAGACTATCCCACATGGATTGCTGCAAGATACACTGGAAATCTCAAGAGAGGGGGAAAATGGAAAAGAAAATCGTGCATGTATTTTTGCTCCTGATTCACAATGTTGATAAAAGCTCTGTTGCTATTTAGACAGCCTATGAATGGGATGAAATACAAAAATCTTGATAAGAGTGAATTTGGTTGGGAACTAAATAGGAGACTATTTATTTATTTATTTATTTATTAGGCTCAACACCCAATGCTGGGCTTGAACTTTCCACCCTGAGATCAAGAGTCACATGCTCCACTGACTGAGTCAGCCAGGCACCCCAAAGACTGATTTAAATTGTAGAAAACTTACAGGTATTTTTACTGAAAGAATCAGGACACTCAACCTTGCTCTGCCCCAGGTAAGCAAAGAATGACCTGCAAATGTCCTTCTTTGGGACCAGACTGACCTCAGCTGAAATCGCAACAGACCACAGGGGATCTTCCTAGCTGAGTGAGTCTGGGCGAGTTGTGGCTTAACTTCTCTTCTTTTAGCTTCCCTTGTCCACCAACAGCAGGAGAGTAATAGCGATAAAATAGTCCCCCAAGGGCTGTTGGGAGGATTAAATGAGATATTGTATGTCAAACCTTTTGTACATTCAAAACACACAGGCAAGTTCCAATTAATTAGCCGTGTGACCTTCTGGGAAGTCACTTAACCTCACCAGTTTCAATTCTCGCCAATTCTAAATTCTCTTTCCAAACAGCCTCCTTGGATTATAGAGAATTGTAATTAGCATATCAAGCACCCGCCTAATTTGTGCCAGCTCCCGCTATCGCTGCAATTATACTGTTTATATGTAAATGGCACCTCAAGTCCCTGAATGGTACCAGTGCACTTAGCTAAGAAAACAATGTCTAATCTTATTGACACTCCTCCTTTCCTTAGCAAACCTTTGTTCGCTGGGAACGCAAAGGTACACTTCTGACCAGCCCTAAGGAACTGACGAGATTGAAAAAAATGCAGTGTTATTCTCAAGACTTTTCTTTGGTTGAGCGAAGGGAACAGAAATGACCCTACACGTGCACAGTGCCCAACTTCCTCTAAAAGTGCCGTCTGGAAGCTAATTCTGTGTGGATGGACTGTTGCAATTAGCTATGACAGCCACCGGAAGCATTTTTAAACCGAGAGGAAATTTTAACTGACCCGAAATCACTTCAAGATGTGTGTTTATGTGTGTGTCGGGGGCGGGGGGGGGCGGAACACGAGTAAGCATCCAACAGAAATCTGTATTGTCAGGAAGGTTTGACTGAATGAGTCTTAGAATCTGCTGGTTGACTCCATTTCCCACCCAAACATCTGAGTCAGCCCTAGTTAAGGCTCATTCATTTAGCCCATAAATTTTGCCAAACACAGAGAACACAAAAATGACTAATCATTGCTTTGGGCCTCAAAGAGTCTTGCTAAGGAGCCAATATAGAAGCAAGGATGATGTATTAGGATGCTTTAGGGACGATGGGGGCTGCCGTGGGGCACAAAGGAAAGAATACACAACTTCCCATCGATGAAGGTAGGAGGGGGCTGGTGAGGAATATCTAGAGAGGAAGCGATCACTTTTTGTCTTTTCCAACTTTGTGCTCCCCCGATTATTAAGGGTTCTTCTCTGCTCCTCATTCGAAAGAAAGATGCTAGCTCTTGCCATCTGTCAAGTTTAAGGCTTCCTGTTTGGGGACCTGACATTATCCCCAAGCTAAATGTGTCAGTGAGAGAGCCGCATGGCTAATAACTGCAAGCAGATCAGAGTTGTGCTGACTTGTTTGGGCATGTTCCCTGTAAGGGGAGCTCAGCGGGGCCTACTCATCAACCTCCTCCTGAGTGGGGAAGCCAGGGCTCACCAACAACTTGGGGTTCCCGTGGGGCCAGGTGACAAGCAACTGATCATATTCCCTAACCAAAGCCCCACATTTTATAGTGTAAACAGTGGGTGGGCTTTTCACTGAGTCATTTTCAAAGCCCTTGTCTTAGGATAATTTATTCATTGGAATTAGGCCACTTTGAGCCGAGAAGAATATGAAAAGGCGGTTTGCGCTTAGAGTCTCTCCACTCCCATACAACCCAACCCAGAGGTGGTTCTTAAAAGTATCCAACAACCACCTTTATGAGCTTCAGAGTCCTCGGGGCAGTGGTTCTTAAATTTCCCACGTATCAGCATCACCTGGCCTCCATCCCCGAGAGTTTCCTATTCAGCAGGTCTGGGTTGGACTTGAGAATTTGCATTTCTAGCAAGTTCCCAGATAAGACCACATTTTGACCACCACTGACTGCCTCAGAACATGACCGATTGCTTCTTGCTAAAGCAAACTTTTCAGACAATTTAAGTATAAGATTTAGTGCAATCTTGCATGGTTAGATGATTAGACCATATGTAATAAGAAAAGGATGTTTGATTAAAGATCACCTTTGTCTTGGGGTGTCTGGATGATTCAGTCAGTTAAACATCTGTCATAGGCTCTGGTCATGAGCACATGGTTCATGAGTTCAAACCTGGCATGGGGCTCTGCTCTGACAGTGTGGAGCCTGCCTGGGATACTCTGTCTGCCCCTCCCCTCCTCTCTCTCTCTCTCAAAATAAGTAAATAAACTTTTAAAAAGAAAAAAGATCACCTCCATCTCGTTTGGCTGAGTGGGAGGGTGACAGGCTTCCCAGAACCAGTCTTCATTAAAGTTTATCACGAAATTGTTTTAATTTTTTCAATGTTTATTTGTTTATTTTGAGAGAGACAGCACACAAGCAGGGAAAGGACAGAGAGAGAGGGAGAAAGAGAATCCCAAAGAGGCTCCATGCTGGCAGCACAGAGCCCCATGTAGGGGCCGATCCCCTGGACCATGAGATCATGACAGTAGCCTAAATCCAGAGTTGAATGCTTAACCAACTCAGCCACCCAGGCGCCCTTAATTGTTGTTTTTTTTTTTTAATTGAGAATGCTAATTTCTTTCCGGAAGAAGATTGGGAATTACATCATACATGATTAGATTCCTTCTCAGACTGGGTTTAAAACATATATTCTTTTACACCAGGCACAATCCCCTTACATAAATAGAAGGTGGCTTTACTAAGGATTCCATAGCTACTCCCTCAGGCCTCTGAGAAAGGAAACGGCATCATACCACATTGCTCTAGAAAATCGGAGTTCCTGCCTTCTGCATAGCAGAAGAGTTCCTGTGTGCCCTTCTCTCTGTAAGCCATCTGTCTTGGCTCACTTGTAGTTTTCTCTGCGTCTGGCTTTAGTCTGTGATAGCTTGGACTATGACCACACATGACACTGCAGCTCTGTTCCCAAAGCTCACTGACTCCTTTTCTCCACCTTGAGTTCCAGAACTCCCTGGAGAGAAGAACTGATTAACCCAGCTTGAGCCGGGGGTCAGGCCAGACCCACTGGGGGCTGGGGAGTGCTGCCAGCTCCAGGGCCAATGGCCGGCCCAGTGTCCTTGAAGGAAAGGGGAGTCTGGGTAAGGAGACGGTGATGGGTGTGTGCAAGTGGACTATATCCATCCTACTTTGAAGCTTTGTGTACATGGCACTGCATGCATAAAGCATCTGGCTAGATGTTCAGTAAAGATTAGTGTCTTTTCTACCATTGTTCTTCCAGAAAATTCATCAGGAATTCACAGAATGAGGTAGAAGATTCTAGTTAACCATACGGTGTCTAGCAGGATAGCATAGGAAGGATGGTCTTCTGAACCCTGCGTGCGTGCACCCCCCTCCACCCCCCCACCCCCATTTACTGGCTGTACAACTCATGTTATCTCAGGGCTCAGTCACGTTCTCAGTCCCCGGGTTCCACAGGTGAGGCGAAATCTTCAGGTCTGCCAGCTCAGGACAGCAGGGAATAGTCACACACCTCTCTTTCTTCACACTTCAGAAAGGTGTGACCATTTGTCAGAGACTTTCTTTTTGCAGAAAAAGGTGACAGAAAAATTATGGATGTTGTTAAGAAACAAAATCCAACCGAGTAAACGCGAAGATATAGTTTGCTTTATTCAATGATTCACAGATAGGGCAGCATCCCATCTCACAAGTAGGAGGGAGCGCTGAAGAGTTGTACAAAATGGAAGCTTCTAGAGGCAGAAGGGGGCAGGGACAAGGAAGTCATTGAAACAAAGGAAAGGACTGTGTCAAGCCAGGTCTCCTTTCTTTAAAGTCTATCAGCCACATGACTTTGATAATACTAATAAGGTAATTCCAGGCTTATTGGTTTAAATTCCACTCCTGGGAGAGGCTGAAAGTGCAATTAGGACAGGTATTAAGTCTTGCCTTACTGGCATGGGGCTCAGCACAAGTGACTCCATTTTGGATCTCTTGTTTCTTTTCTTAACAATGTGTAAAATTGTACCTTGATCTGAAGGGTCTGAACCATATGCTGAACTATAGTCCAAAGGTTTGAATAAATATGTGGATTTAATAGCATGTGTATTATTTTGTGCCAGTTTATGGGGAGAAAAAACCCTTTCATAATCTCAACAGAGACCATGGCTCTTAATATTAGCATTAAGGGCTTATAAAGATGTAACATTTAATTCAAGTCCCTGTTTGGGCATGTTCGATTCAAGGAGATTTCTTACCTTTTCCCTGCTCCCCTCTCCTCCTTCCTTCTTTTATTATTCATTTATTTATTTATTATTTGAGAGAGGGAAAGAGCGAGAGAGCACAAGTGGAGGAGGGGGCAGAGAGAGAGAGAGAGAGAGAGAGAAAATCCCAAGCAGGCTTCATGCTTAGCAAGGAACCTGACATGGGGCTCGATTCCATGACCCTGGGGTCAAGAGTCAGACAATCAACTGAGTCACCCAGGCTCCCTTTTTGTTTTATTTTAAATTTAAAATTTGCCAGTTCTAGGACTTTCTGTTAGTAGAAGCCATATTTCTATCAGTAGAATTTTGGCCATCACAACCTTACACCAAAAGGCAAGATGGCAATTCAGTGCCCACACTAAAAGGTCCCTGGGGACATTCTTGTCCCACGGTGGTGCTTGTAGCCTTCACTATCATAAGACAGAGGTCAGGGGGACAGACAGCACCCTAGAAGTTTCTGTGTTCATAGTGTGTCTCTGGTCTTTTCACCAAGGCAGGGGGCAGGCTCCATAGGAAGAGTCTCCCTGGTTTATTTTAATTTCAAAGTACTTGCATTACTATCTGTACTACAGTGAACTATATATCAGCTTAGCAAATATCATTTCCTGAAGGTACAAAGAAAATCTTTTTTCTCATATTTTTTTACCTATAAGCAAACTACTCTTCCTTGCCACGTGTCAAATCAACCATTGACTAATTAGGCACTAAGAACATATTGAAAATTATTTCCTTTGGGAATTCTTTTGTTTTCAATCATTTTCATGTTGGTGGGAAAGAAAATATTGAAAATATATTTCACTGTATTTACTCTTATTAGAGAGTTTCCTATATTCACCACCAGTGATTCCTCAAAGAACTTAGACAAGGAAACCACCAAATGAAAAGTTCGAACTAAAACGTAGCCCTTTCTTTTTCAGGTTGGCTATAATTTTACAGGTTGCTTGGCCAAATTCTGGAAAATCATATTTGACCCAGTAGTTATAATGAACCTCTGTGCTCCTGCAGCGAGCTCTCCATTTATCTCCTCATATATTTTAGGAAGAAAAGCTTTTATCTGGCATTCCTCCTTTCCGTGTTTTGTTTGTTTTCCTGCTTTGAACTAGATCTGAAAATATCTTCTTAATTTGAAAATAATATTTTCTTTGGAACTACATGGCCAAGGTTCTCAAACCTTAATGTCCATCAGAATCATCCAGAGAGTTTGGGGGCACCTGGGTGACTCAGTCGGTTAAGCTGACTGACTTTGGCTCAGGTCATGATCTCATAGCTCATGAGTTTGAGCCCCGCGTTGGATTCTGTGCTGACAGCTCAGAGCCTGGAGCCTGGAGCCTGCTTCGGATTCTGTGTTTTCCTCTCTCTCTGCCCCTCCCCTGCTCACACTCTGTCTGTCTCTCTCTCAAAATAAATAAAATAAATAAGCATTAACAAAAAATTTTAAGACGAAAGAGAGGTTTAATTATCCCTAAATCTCTCTACGAGCCGCCTCACCCCTGTGCAATTCACTTTTCATGTCTTGCTATCTCCCCGTTATTTGCTTATTTATTTATTATTTATTCATTTAAATATTTATTTATTTTGAGAGATAGAGAGAGACAGCACTCACACGATCAGGGAGAGGGACAGAGAGAGAGGAGAGAGAAACTCCAGCAGGCTCCACACTATCAGCACAGAGCCCGATGTGGGCTCATTCCCACAAACTACGAGATCATGACCTGAGCTGAAACCAAGAATCAGACGCTTAACCAACTTGGCCACGTAGGCACCCTCCCTCCCCCCACTTACTAATAATTACAAGTTCAACCTCCAATTAAGGAGTCCTCTTTTCCAAACACAGAAATTCCTGAAAAAAGGGGAAGAATTAGCTACTATGCCCCACTGACTGCCATTTAGGGTCATGTAACTGTGGGTGCGAATTTCAAGGGATAATGAAAACTATATATAGCTTTGGCCTCCAGAACTGAAATACTTTTCGTAATTGAAATACTTTTATACTGGGAAAATGGCAATTGTACAAATGAAGGATAAATATTTTCTTCACCAAATGAAGTTTAGTCAACTACTAATTTAAGGCAACATTTCACATCGTCTTGTATATCAGCTAGAAAAACTGGTAGCACCCATAATTTTCATTTTTGAGTGCAAAAATGCAGCCCCGTTTTCTCAATCTTATTAAAGTTGATAACTTTATCACTAACACCTTTTGGATTAAAACTGTAACCATCCAAACACGGGACAATTAAGTAACCAGTGAATAGTTAGACCAGAAACAGGAGACAACAGTGGGAGAGAGGTCATCTTTTTCTATCATGAATTACAAACATGCAGGAAAAAAGGCAGTCGAGGAAAACATAAGGAAAAATGGCTTTATTTAGTTTGATTAGACAAAAACATCTTAATTTATTTTTAAATTAAAAATAGAGAACACAAATTCTCCAGAGATTTGTTTCCATTTCAGCATAACAAAGAAAATGTCTCTTTCTCTAGAGGGAAGAATGGGCAGTTTGCCAACAGTCACTGAGGCTGGGGTTCAGCTAAGGTCGTCAGCTATGATGGGGGTGCCCTGTGTGTTCTGCCTCCCAGAACGCCACCCTTAGCCCTCATGGGACTTGGAGAGTGAGAGAACCAGTTCCAGCAAGAAGCGCATGCTGTGTGCTGGGCCTGGAGAAATACACTGTCTAAGTCCATGAAATAGTTGCCTTCTTTTCGGCCAAGACGACGGAAGGGTGACAAGTCCCCACACTCCTGCTGTGCCACTGTTTAGGAACTACATGCCTGCTCATCGCTCCGTTGCAAAACCCTTTTTTATTTATTTTGCCAACTTTCTGTGTTTTATGTTTGTAGCAATTCTTTATATACTGTGCGTACGAGACCTCTGCCATTTAAATGTAATGCCATATGGTTGTGTTTGTAGACACACAAGCAGAAATATTGTTTTAGAGTCTAGTGTTTAGAGATAAAAGTACACACATCATAAGTGTGCATCTTTTTTTTTAAAGTTTATTTATTTTGAGAGAGAGAGAGAGCATAGGAGGGGCAGAGAGAGGGAGAGAGAGAGAGAAAGCAAGAATCTCAAGCAGGCTCCCCGCTGTCGGCTCAGAGCCCAGTGTGGGGCTTGAACCCACAAACTGTGAGATCATGACCTGAGCCTGAAAGCAAGAGTTGGACGCTTAGCCGACTGAGCCGCCCAGGTGCCCCATAACTGTACATCTTGATGAATTATCACCCAAGTACAATTCATCTTGATGAATACACCCAAATACTGCCCAAGAAATAGAACAGTACTAGCACCCCAGAGGCCTAGTCAAGCCCCTACTTCCTACAGCAGCCCCTCTCCTGACTCCTAATGCCATAGGTAAGTTGGATCTATTTTGAACTTTGTATACACGGAGCCATTCAGTATGTTTCCTTTTGTATCCTGTTACTTTTGTTCATGTTATTGTTTATAAGTCTCGTATAACACATTGTTCTATGTGGCTCTGTCCCATTCACTCTCATTGCTACTCGGAATTAATTCCATTTTAGGACTGCCGCCATTTATTTATTTATTCCACTGTTTGTGGTCACATCAACTGTTTACATCTGGGACTATAAAGAATAACACTGCTGTGAACATTCTTCCATGCACATGGTGCATGCAGTTCTGTTGACTGTAATTCTAGGAGATAATGCAGAATAGGTTCTACAGTGGCTGTCCCAAATTATATTCCCACCAAAGTGTACGAGTGTTTCTGTCCCTCCCACACACGGCACTGTTCTTCCAGTTAAACTTTAAGACCAGCTTAAGTTCCAATAATCGCACACAGGTCCACATAGAATACACGCATCATTTAAAATTTGCATAGAACTTACTGCTCTCTCTCTCTCTGTCTCTGTAGGATCAATGTAATCAGTATTTGTTTTAAAAATATTTACATTCTGGGGCGCCTGGGTGGCTCAGTCGGTTGAGCCTCTGACTTCGATTCAGGTCATGATCTCTCGGTTCATGGGTTTGAGCCCCACATTCGGCTCTGTGCTGACAGCTCGGAGCCTGGAGCCTGCCTCAGAGAGCCTCTGTCTCTCTCTGCCCCTCCCCCGCTCATGCTCTGTCTTTCTCTGTCTCTTAAAAATAAATAAACATTTAAAAATATTTAAATTCCTACATTTAGAAGGATAGATGTCATTGACATGTTCCATTCTATAGGGTTGTTGTTTGAAATTATTAGGTCGTGGACTTCTTTGAGAATAAAACTTAGGTGCTTCTCCTCTCTAAAATGCATTTATGCACAAATGGCCAGAAAATTCTACCTGAGCTTCTGAAGAGAGACTCACACCCCCCAGAAGTCCTTCAGTTCCTGACCTCCGATCAAGGATTCCCTTCTAAAGCACTAATGTTAGCAGACTGACTGCTCTCAAGAGATCAGCCAGTTCTTATTTCCTGCCTTTTCATTTCCCTCCTTTTTTTCCAGTGGAGCAAAGTTCCAGCTTCCTACTTTGAAGGGGTCACGTCTCATTTCAAAGGGACCAGGGACCGCCTCATGCATGCTCACCGGCCTTGGGAGTGGGAAAGTCTTCCTCCCAACAATCTCTTTATTATTCTCTCTCCTTCACCAACCTGCTGTCTGTGCGCTCTCAGGTGGTGTGGCCCCTAATGTCAACTCACACACATCCATTGTGCCCCAGCCCGACTCCACCACCCAGCGGCTGGCTCTGTCTCTCTTCCTCATCTCCAGTTTCCGAGAAGGAAACATTCTTCCCCAATTTCCACATTTCCGGGGGGAAATAGGTCCGATGTATCAAATGGCGCCAGGCCCCATGTCTCCCTGATCATGAGAATCATCCAGAACTCTGACGCCCGGCCCCATCCCAGTCACGTTATATCAGTGTCTCGGGACAGAGGCCAGGCATTGGTGTATCTTCCAGGTTTCTTCGGGTAATTCTGATGCTCAGAGAAGGTTGAGAACCGGTTGTAGAGGCTAAGAGTTGTGGACGGGCAAACGATATAAAAAGCGTTTTTATTGAAGAACCATTTTGATGTGCAAAGTATGAGGGAATGAAAGTGTTTCTGAAAAACCTAGAGAAGATTTGGCTGCAGCGGTCCGTTAAATTCAGAGTACTTGGAGCACTGAGCTCTCCGTGTGCTCTCCGGACACCCCCTTAGCCAAGAACAGAGACAAAAACCATTCGCCCTCCCACTGGCTTATTGTTTCTTCTCTTTAAATATTTTAATGTTTATCTTTGAGAGAGAGAGAGACAGACGGACAGACAGACAGACAGAGCATGAGCAGGTGAGGGGCAGAGAATACAGAATCCGAAGCAGGCTCCAGGCTCCGAGCTGCCAGCACAGAGCCTGACACAGGGCTCAAACTCACGAACTGTGAGATCATGACCTGAGCTAAAGTTGGACACTGTGAGATCATGACCTGAGCCAAAGTTGGACACTTAACCAACTGAGCCACCCAGGCGCCCCTATTATTTTTTCCTTTTAAAAATTAAAGTCTTAGCATTAGCGTTTTTGTTGTTAAAATAATGCATACTCAACAAAGAGCAACGGAATTTTCTGCCTTTTTCCTTAAATTCTAACATAAGTGGCTTTCCTGGCTATTATACAGTATAACTTGAAAATACTTAATCTTGCATTTATTTTTTTAGCATTATTTAAAAATATTCTTTCAAAAAAACTCCAAAATTAAAAAAAAATAAAACAAAACATTCTTTTTTAAAAAATTTTTTCAACGTTTATTCATTTTTAAGAGACAGAGAAAGACAGAACACAAGCAGAAGAGGGGGCAGAGAGAGGGAGACACAGAATTCGAAGCAGGCTTCAGGCTCTCAGCTGTCAGCACAGAGCCTGATGCAGGGCTCGAACCCACCAAAACATTCTTTCTTTACTAGGAAGCCACAAAGGAGACCCTCTCCCTCCATGTAGTAACTCTCTGTTCAGAGCCACAGATAACAAGACTATGGGGTTGATTTGAACCTGAAAAGCTCTTTTACTTTCTCAGTATCTCACTTTTTTGTTTTCTTTCTTTTTTCCCATTTTCTTAAGTTATAGGGCTGGACTGCTCTAGGGTACCTGGTTCTTATTGGCTTGTACCTTTGGACAACGTACTAACCCCGACAGTGCCATCATACCCAAGTTCTTCCATTTAAAATGAGGATAATGGGGCACCTGGGTGGCTCAGTCAGTTAAACGTCTAACTCTTGACCTTGGCTCAGGTTATGATCTCACAGTTTGTAGGTTTGAGCCCCGCATTGGACTCTGCACTGACTGCATGGAACTTGCTTGGAATTCCCCCTCTCTCCCTCTTTCTCTGCCCCTACCCCACACATGCTCTCTCTCTGAAAATGAATAAATAAATATAAACAAACGAGGATAACAACGGTACCTACCTCTTTTCCATTTATGTGTATCTTTGCTCTGACAAGCAAGTCTTTCGCATGCAGGATAAGCCAGATACTGTTGCTGACAGTTTACAAATACCAACACATTGAATCCTGATGGGGTTGTGAAGATTATATGAATAGAGTCACAGCACAGAGCATAGAACCAAGAACATCATTATCCCCCGTCGGCTCATCCACTGCCTTCCTACAGACCTTGGTAACCTCTCCTCGCACCTATGAAGACAGCCTCCTCTTTGCCATTAGGCGTACACACATTCTGCATGAGGGCTTAGCCCTTTTCTGAACACCGTCTGCTTGAATGAGACCTAGATTATTTTTTTTTTCTATCTGCTTGTGATCTACTTACACCTGAACTAAGTGTCATTTTAGAAGTATCACTGCTAGGGGAAGGCAGAGGGAGACCAGCCTGCCTCCTGGCTGAGCAGAGGCTTTGGAGGATGTGTAGGAGTTTTCCATCTCAGGGAACAGGAGGAGAAGGCAGGGTTCCAGGAGATGGCAGGGCCCCAAATATAAGGAGTGGTGAGGAAGCCGGTGTGACGGAGAGTCCAGGAGATGAGATCAGAGATGAGCATACTAATGGAAGTGGGAAAGTTTACAGAGACTGGAAGATTGCCTCTGACGGCCAAGGAGAATCTTTGGTTCCAATCAAGCTTCCTTTCTCCAGAGCATTTCTTTCTAAAACAAAAAACAAAAAACAGTAACAAAGAGCTTTATAGAATAATAACTCACGTATGAAGAATTCACCTATCTAAAGTATATAATTCAGTGTCTTTAAGCATATTACAGAGTTGTGCAACCAACGATTACATTTAGGACACTGTCATGGCCCCCAAAAGGAGCCTCATACTATCTGCTCTCATTCCCTACTCTCCACTCTCACTCCCAGCCTCTGGGAGCCACTCATCTGCTTTCTGTCTCTACGGATTTGCCTACTCTGGACATTTCATATGAACAGAATCACACAGCATATAGGTCTTTTGAGGCTGACTTCTTTCTTCTTCCACTTGGTGGAATGTGTTCAAGGCTTATCCATGCTGCTGCATGTATTTCTTTTATGGCCGAATAATATTCCTTTGTAAGAGGAGATAATATTTTGTTTATCCATTCATCAGTTGATGGACATTTAGGCTGCTTCTGGTTATGAATAATGTTGCCATGAACATCCATGTACAAGTGTTTATGTGGACATGTTTTCATTTCTCTTGGGTATATATCCAAGAGAGTAGAATTGGCGGGTCAAAAGGTAACTCTGTGTTTAACTCTTTGAGGCGCTGCCAGACTTTTTTCCAAGCCATGGCACCATTTAACATTGCTGCCATCATTTCTCCACATCCCTGTTAACACTTGGTATTGTGTGTCTTCTTGATAATAGCCATCCGTATTAGTGTAAAGTGGCTTTTCATTGTGGCTTTAATTTGCATTTCCTTAATGACTAATGATGCTGACCATTTTTTCATCTGTTTATTGATCATTTGTGTGTTTTCTTTGGATAAATGCCTGTTCAAATCCTTCGCTCATTATAAATTGGGCTATTTGTCTTTGCATTGTTGAATTCTAAGGGCTCTTTACATGTTCTGGATGTAAATATTTTATCGGATATGATTTGCAAATATTTTGATACAGCTAGATTTCATTTTATGGATGCTTTTTCACTTCCTTGTTGGCATAGTTGGCAGTGCAAATTTTTAAATTGCGATGAAGTCTAAAATTACCTATTTTTTTTATCTTGTTGCTTATGCTTTTGGAGTCTCATTCGAAGCCATTACTAAGGTCATGAAAATTTACTCTTAAGTCCTTAAATCTAAGAGTTTTGTGGTTTTGTTCTTAGATTTAGGTCTGTGGTCCATTTTGAGTTAATTTTTGTGCCTGGTGTAAGGTAGGGGGTCTGGAACATTCTGGATATCCCATCCAAATCAAGGACTTGAGTACTTATTACTAGGTGAAAAACGTTGCAGAATTTTGACCACTGTACTTAGATTTCAGTGTGAGAACTTGGGCTTATCTTCAAGACAGGTAATAAATAATAAATTACTGCTCTTGATGGTAAAAACGAAATAAAACCCTGATCTCTTCATTTGCTAAATATTTTCTACTTTTCCATCTTTAGTTCTCTCTTTCTTTCCAAATCCTTACCTTTTCTTTTTCCCCTTTCTTTCTCACTCATTTATTGTGTTGTAATATTATAAGCACATTCAATTATGAAGGAGCACACACACATCTTTTGTATAAAAAGAGAACTGCATAAGATCAATCACATAGATGAGAATGATTTTTTTTAATGTTTTTAATGTTTATTTATATCTGAAGGAGAGAGATACAGAGCATGAGTGGGGGAGGGGCAGAAAGAGAGGGAGACACAGAACCCGAAGCAGGCTCCAGGCTCTGAGCTGTCAGCATGGAGCCTGATGCGGGGCCTGAATCCACAAACCATGAGATCGTGACCTTAGCCGAAGTCAGATGCCCAACCAACTGAGCCGCCCGGGCGCCCCAAAAATGATTTTATAAGTTCAGCACAGATTCAAATATTATACTCTCCCGATCACTCATGTTTAATTTAATCCCCTCAGCAATGCCTGGCCTGTAAGCAACAGTGGATGATCTCACGGCTGGCAAAGTGGCACCCACGGAAGCAGCAAGTGTGGGGGAGAGGCGACCACTGGCTGCTGGGCAGGCCCGGGACAGGTCCCATCTCTGAGCCGCGCACATGAGGGGACATAGTGGGGTGATGCGGATAAGGTCTTGACCCATGGGAAGCACTGGGTTTTCATCTATTGCTTTGCGTCAGCAAATGTACACGCGTAATCTCACCTCATCTGTACAACAGACTGCACAGAGCACCCTTCGCTACCCCGGCCGCCTTGCCGACTCTCAGGTGAACAAGTGCGGTTAGAATGAAGGCAGGTCCCCCTCCTGTCCCGCGGGGCCTCTCGTGGCCATTTGCACAGCCCCTAGCCTCTGTCCTCTGCTTGCCCAGCCGGTACACCTGTTTCATTCCTGCTCCAAAGCGCATCCCAGGATCTGTCCCCAGAGGCCTTCTCTGAGCACTTTCCCTGAGGCACCCCACTTCACTCTTTATTCTATGACCACCTTGGCTTTTCCTCATGCCTATTGGCACCTCACTGCTTTCAGAAGGTCAGTCCATGAGGCATGGACGCCCAGCTGCCTCCGGAGAGCGTCACCCACCTCAGAGCTCAGCTGGGCACTGGCGTGTGCTCATAAAATGCCATTTGCAAACACTAACTCCTTAGTTGTTTTCCTGGGCACGAGACATACATATTAGCCTCCCTTTGGACGAGTATGAAGCATCTTCTCCCTTGGATTCCAACCCTTCCTCAGGGAGCACTATACATTGGTGCTGCCGTTGGCCTTGAGACCAGGCTGTGCTCACAAGGGGACATTCACAGCTGGAAGGGGGCAGCAGTCTTTCCTCTAGGGGACAGAGTGGGAACTGGTGTTGGGTACGGGCCAGACTGGCAGACCGCAGCCTGGAATCCAGCACCTGCAGTCCAGAGTTTTGTGCCTCACACGCCCCCAGTGTTCTGGGCAGAAACTCTCGCACTGGCTGCAAGTGCATGGAGTCCGGTGGCAGGGTGCTGAGAGGGTCTTGGAGCCCGGCCCTGCCCTCGCCCGGCCACCACTGGCTCTGGGGCTGAACAAACCACAAGACCTGGGTCCCCATGTCTAAAGTCAGAATACAAACAAAGTGCCCATCTTGGGCTGTTGTAAGAATTAAGTCATTTCATACACAGGATGAGCTTAGCATAGCACCTAGTAGCTAAAGGTGTTAGTCAGCTGTTATCACACAGAGCGGAGCAGGAGGAAGGCGCGGAGTCTAGCGGTAGAGAGAGAGCGTGCAGCTTCCCTGCTCCGCTGCGCCCACCCCGGGACCCCGCACTTTGCATACAGCTGGCGCACAGACTCTCTCGACAGAAGTCCCTGAGCCAACTGGCACACAATGGGCCAGAGAAAGGAGCCGCTGTTGCCAAAGCCACGGAATAAAGACTTAGCCTGCTGTCAAGTGCCGCGGGATTCCTTTTGTCCAGACACACTCTCCCCCGCCCCCTTTCAAATTAACATGAATAAACCGGGGAGCCAAGGCCTTTGTCCTCCCCCAATCCCTCCCGAGCTCAAGGCTAACCTGCAGGCTCTTTGGGAACTTGGTGCAAAGAAAGGTGGTCAAAGTTAGAAACCGCCAGGCCTTGCACGGTTACAACTCAGAGTGTATTATTTTAATACCTTAATACTTTTAAATCATTTTCAAAACAAAAACACATGGCCTTCTTCTTAAAGAAATGGGCGTGTTTACACAGCTTAGTTAGCCAGGCTCCAGGGGAGGCAGCAGGGGCAGAGCTGCGGCTCCCATGGGCTCCGTGGGCAACGTGGGCTCGTCCTCAGGATGCCAGGTGGGCGGTACGGGGCCCCAGCATCCCCTCGTTCACCGCCATTGGATGAACTCTCCGTCCCCTGGGGGCTGGGAGAGGGTGAGGTTACCCGGAGCCCAGTGGCAAATGCAAATGTGCAATGAGAAAGGGTGCGGTCTTCAATCTCCGTCGGCCCCAGCGCCAGTTTCCTAGGTGACAGGCGCTGCTGTTTTCCAGGGTAAGTTCACAGGGAGGGGCAGGAAGTAAAAATCAGTAAAAATGAACCTGACCAATGAACTACCCCTTTTAACTAATAAAGGCTATCCGCCAGCAATCACTGGGAGTTGGGAACCCTCTTCTAACACTTCCTACCTTCCCCTGATCCTTCTTCCAATCAGTACCATCCATTGCAGGGTTGGTTGTTCGCCAATTTGTTATTCGCTTTGTATTAACAGGTAAAAAAATAAAGCACGACTGCAATTTGTGTTTTCACAAATGAGTTACATTCGCTTTCGGTGTAGCAATGAACGTTAAACAGTCAAGTTACAACAGGACAATGAGACTGGTGTGAGCGACAAGACTTCTCTTTCTCTGGCTCAGAATTACAGAGAAAGAGCAATTCTTTGATAGCCCTGGAAGGTTCTGGCTTAAATTTATCTATGTATCCATCCATACACCTACATAGAAATACTACAGCTATATACAATTATATGCTTGCCTTCTTGCCTGCTTTCCTTCCTTCCTTTCCCTTCCTTCTTTCCTTTCTTCCTTTTACCTTCCTTTTTCCATTCTTCCTTCCCTCCCCTTCCTTTCTTCCTTCTTTCCTCTCTTCCTTCCTTCCTTCTTTTCCTCCCTTCCTCCTTCCTACCGTACCTCCCTTCCTTCTTTCCCTTTCTCCCTCCTCTCTCTCACTTTCTCTGCCTCTCTCTTTTTCTTGCCAGATGTATTTATTTTCAGCATACATTCACTGAACGTTTGCTCTCCATCAGACACCCACTTTACAAAGGGTAAATGTCCCCTGCCCTAAAGTACATCACAGTCTGACTGTGGACACAGGCATGAGAGGTAATTATAACCCATGTCAAGCAGCTTTCACCAGCCTGTGGAATCAAGAGAGTCACCTCAACATTCACAATCCCCAGTTCCTGTTCTTGCCCCCACCTCCACCCAGAGCCCAGCGAGGGCTCCCCACTCCCCTCCCGAGTGGCTGACAGCTGAAGTAGCCTAAAGGAACAAACAAACAAAACCATAAACCATAAATATGGTCCGATCGGGTATGTCTTGCTAGAAGTGTGAATGTGTTCCTGAAAATTCATTCGATTCAAGAGCACATGTCTTAAGACACAGAGAGGGAGCTTACTATTTAAAGCACTCTGATAGAGCAGCATTTTGCAAAGCAAGGAAATTACCAGCATTTTGTAATGACCCTGATTAACCAACTTTATTTCATTCGGAGTTTCACATACAGATATTTCTTCGAGTCCGTAGTTTACATGGTACCCACCGGAATCCTCCAGGAAGTCATGCAGAATCTGAGACAGGGGAGAGGCAAGGTCGGAGAGCCCCACCTGGGTGTGCCACAGACCCCTGTCAAGGCTCCTCTTTCCAGACGCTGGTCCAGCCTGTGCGGCACAGGGGGTGGGAGGGAGGCTCAGGAGCACTCAGAGCTGAGCTCGGGGCTCTTGTTCCAGCTCCGGCGAAAGGACTAGTATTCCTTTTTTGATGCTTTAGAGTCATCTTTGAAGAACCTCCAAATGGCCAATAATAAACCCTTGGAAGTCAAAGGCCAATCCGGGGTTCCCCGTGAGGGGAGGCCGCTGGGCGCGCAAAGGGTGGGGCAGATGGAGAGGAAGGCGAAGGGGAGCCATGGAGGATTTGTGAGGGCCGCTGGCTGGCGAGGATGCATCCAGCCTGTTTTGCAGGCGCGGCTGGCTCTCAGGGCCCGGGCCCTTCCCCGTGGAAGGAAATGTGGGGGAAATGTGGACACCCCCAGGCAGGATTTGTCTCAGGGCCTCTACATAGACGCTTGACCCTCCCCACAATCTTACAGATGGAGGAGACAGAGGCTGCAGGAAGTCCACGCACTTTTCCAAATTCACGGTTAGCCAGGTGGCAAACTTGAAAATCAAAAGCTGTTCGGGTTCAGGCAAGGTCTTTGCTTAGTTACAGTCAGACATTCTGAGCTGAGCTGGCTTTTTGGTCCCCAGACAAGCAGGCTACGTCACCGGCCATCCTGTCTCCAGCCGCTACTTCTTGTATCTACAGCCTGCGAGGCAGCGGCATCTCCGTTCGAGCGTGGTTATTCATATCGGCATCATTAGGAGCTAAGTCACATGAGGCGAAGAATAAGCCCTTTTTGGCTTCGTGATCTGTAAGCGCCCAGACAACCGTCAGATCAATAGGGATTTTTATCTTAAGGTCACACTGGCGGCTGCTGGCGGCTGCGGCCACGCAGGACCCGCGCAGTGTGGCCGCCTCCTCCCCCAGCTCCCCCTCCCCCACCCCCGCCCCGCCCCGCCCCGGGCGTTGTCAGTCCCGGTCACATTGACTTCTTTTGTTACAAAGTGGCTTATAAATGATTGTGGATCCGTCCGTGCTGTGTTCCAGCTAGTTTACAAAGAAGCATTTGAGAGAGAAATTCCGCGGGGCTGATAGGAACCCTTCCCTAGGAAGGTTTATACCGTGTGCAGCAAGAGGTTGAACCTACAGTAAAAATGAGACTCACTCTGCGAATGAGGCGTAAAGATTTTACCCCTCCATTTCTCAGAGTCCTTCTCTTCTCCCTGACCCCCCCCAACCCGCCTCCCAAATTCCATTAGGAAGACACCAAGGCCAAGTAGAGACCACCATTTCAGCTTCTGTTCCGGACTTTTGAATAAATCTACTCCGAGGACAGAGCCGAAGGCTCCTTTCCCTCTGGGGAAAACGCCTAGAATGTTCAGTGGCCCCTCACCTGGGCCTGAGCTTCACCCTCACAAGTAACCGCCAGGGCAAGTGAGCACAGAGAGCCGGCAGGATCCTGCCGGGACTTGTGGGGACCGAATGGGGTGGTGTCCCCGTAGCGCTGAAGGAGGGTCTGCCTCAGCAGAACACACCCCGAACTAGCTGACTCGGCAGGTTGCTAGTTGCCATGGCAACCTGACAGCCGCCCCGAGACCCGCAGGGTGGGGTTCTGAAAGAAGGTCGGCCAGGCAGCTGCTAAGCTTGCTCAGGGCAGGGTGGGGGTGGAGTATTGGGCTCCGCCGTTCCAGAAAGAGCTTCAAGTACATGTAGGACTTACAGCGTTTTCCCCCCTAATGAATGGAAAAAGAATCATAAAACAATGATGAAGGAAATCATACAAATGGCAGAGAAAAGCACCAGAAAGGGACCAGCTGCTGGGCATTACAAGCGAAGGCGTGTAATAGTGAGAACACAGTATCAGGGTGGAGATTAAAATCCTACCCAGGGAGAACAGGCGGAGAAAAAAAGCAACAACCTGCATCTTTTGAACCAAGGGAGAAAGTACATGAAAGAGTCGGAGGCAGCTCCCTCAGCCTGCAGCCTGGGGCAGTGAGCACAGGGAGGGGCTGGGAGTGACCTTGGCAATGACAAAGCCTGGCTTGTGTTAGGGACCCAATGGCTGCCACCGCCCTCAGCCGGGAGCACACCAAGTTTTCTATCAGTGCTGGCAGATGGCTAGAGATTTTGCACTGCCTTGAATTTTAAAGTATGTCTTCGTATGAAATCAGACCTCTCTTGTCGTGTGAAAATGGATTTAATTTAAGTGGCAGTTTCAAGTAGTCATCACAAATTACACCAGGCACAAAATTATACCAGGCAAAAAGAGCGTCAGGATGGTTTTGAGCAGGCACGCTTTGTTGTTAGGTTAGGCCAATCCAGCAGGTGCTCACGGCTTTTGTCAACTCTCATCTCCCAGTAGATAATACTGGTGAGGCATAAGCTATCCCGGGGGTCCAGCGGGGGTGAGTAATTGGCTCTCAGTGTTGAGGTAAGAGGACTCAAAGAATAGCCTGCTAGGAGTTGCAGACAAGGGATTCAAACCTGAGTCAGGGTCACCACGGAGATGATCTTCCCAACTATCTCAACAGGTTAACCTGGAAAAGTCCTAACTCTTCAGCAACAATGGCCAGTATTTGCTTTATAAATTCATCTGGGGCGCCTGGGTGTCTCAGTCCGTTATGCATCTGACTTCGGCTCAGGTCATGATCTTGAGGTTCTTAAGTTTGAGCCCCACATTGGGCTCTGTGCTGGCGGTGTGGAGCCTGTTTGGGATTCTCCCCAACCCCCCCCCCCACTGCCATGCCCCTTCCCCACTTGGACTCTCTCTCAAAATAAATAAATAAACTTAAAAAAATTTAAAAAATATAAATTCATCTGAATGAACCTAAGTGTTATTGTTTCCAAAACAGCGGAACAAGGCTAAGACTCTATTTAGTGCCAGGTTAGGCTCTTATATATTTTTTAAGTTTATTTATTTATTTGTGAGCGACAGAGGGAGAAAGAGGGAGACAGAGAATCTCCAGCGCTGACAGCTCAGAGCCTGACACAAAGCTCGAACTCACAAACCGCGAGATCATGACCTGAGCCGAAATCAAGAGTCAGTTGTTTAATCAACTTGAGCCACCCAGGTGCCTGGACGATCTCCCAACTTCTAAGAGGCCAGGAGAGAACTACCTTTCTCTCCTCACTTCCTGTTTCTTTTTCCTGTTTATCCCGAAATGGCCTTCCCAAGCACTCTCTCTGCCTGACCCCAATTGCCAAGGAGGACCCAGAGGAGAGTCTGTATCCTTACATCCCAAGCCTAATTTTTACCTAACGCCACCACATAGTACGAGAAATCAGGCTTTATTTCCAGGTGGCATAAGTTAGATCATATCTCTCCAAGGTATCTTGCCAAGGTTACATACTCAAAATCTCCTTCTTTTTTCCTCCTTCTTGGAAACGTTTATATACTTCCAAGTATTAACGTTGGACGTTGTTGTGTCCTCTTTAAAATCCTTCCCCTGTCTGCAGGGGCTATGCCACCTTGTGGACACCTGTCCCTGGGCTATCACTTTCCTGCTTCTTGAATTCCTTGCCCATCACCCCCTGGCCATGGCCCCCCCACTTTTCCTCCACTGCTCCCACAATACACGCGCACAGGCAGGAGTCACAGTCTGAGTGTGGCCCAGGGCCACAATTTTACAAAGCAAACGCCAAGTCAATTTAGAGAATGAAATTGTTTCTTGTCTTCCTTATATGACCTAGATAAAAAGGAAACAAGAAAGTTTACAGAAGAATTATCTTTAAAACTATCATTATACTCTGTCTATCTCTAACACTTCTTTATGCATGAGATGTTCAGCTTTGGATTTAGGAAAATTCCCCTGAATTCAAATTGAATTCATTAGGTCTGTTCAAATTACTGCTAAAAGGTAGGGGCTAATTTTAAAGTTTTACTTTCCCTTTCTCAATTTTTCCATATATTCAAATGATGCCTTTTATATACGGTAGAAAGCATCAAAATAACAAATACTTTAGAAATAATGGTACTATTTGGAAAGGTTAACCTGCAGAGGTTTTTTTGGTTTTGTTGCTTTTTTAATCATTGGTGCTCTGGCTCCTCCTAATGGACAGTTCGCATTATTGCAGAAGCATTGTTCATTGTTTTACAGTCCAAGTCGTTTCCCTAGGGATTTGAGGTGGCTTAGTTATTTGCACACTATAATATAGTAAAAACAAAAAAAGAGAAATTCAGGCTTACAATGTATTCAACATCTCTTCATTAAAGGTATTAATGGATTCCACAAGAAATTTCCTGACGTTGTTCCAATGTTAGTTGAAGGCATGACTCAAAGCACAGTGAAGACAATTCTGGGAGTCGAGAAGATGGGTTTCTTTCCCCAGCTCTCCTAGGAGCTGTACTGACCTGGGGAGTAAAACGGAAGAAAGGAATAGAGAGGGTGACTTTAGGACGTCACAGATATTTGATAAAGTTGAGCAGCAGATATTTGAGGCTTGTGTTCAATATCAGCAGCTTGGAGTGTGGGTAATTTGTGGAGCTGATTAAGAGCAATCCATATGTTTTAAAAGCACCAAGCAGATGGTAGGATTGCCTTCATTTTTGGTGCAAAATAAAAATCCTAATGAAAACGCCAGACTGAATGGATGGCCATCTGACATCATGCCTGGTAATCAATTTATGCACAATCACTAAATACTCCTGTTGGCTTTTCTGAATAGGTTGTGATAAGGTATTGTCGGATTAGTCATGGGGGAGATGGGGAAGGAAGTGACTTTTCCTCTTCTGTTTTCTTCTAGAATATTTGTAGTTGCAAGTGTCACATTTAGGGATGTGATCCTTCTAAATTAGTTTTTGTATAGGGCGAGAGGAATAGATTGAGGTTCATTGTTTGCATGTGAATATCTAATGGTTCCAGCACCATTAATCGAAAACACCCTAGCCTTTCTCTGTTGAATTGCCTCTTTCTACATTTGTTGAGAATCAGTTCGCCATGTATGTGTGGGTCTTTTTCGTGACTTAATTTGTTCCATTCATCTATATGTCTATCCTTTCTTCTCGGCCATGTTTTGATTACTGGAGATGTATAGTTAAGTCTTGAGATCAGAGTGTGGGTCTTCTAACTCTGTTCTCCAAAAGCACTTTGACTAGTCCAGTTCATTTGCTTTTACATGTGAAGTTTAGAATTAGTCTGTTGATTTCTACAAAAACTCCTGTAGGGATTTCATTAGATTAGTGTCCAATCTATAGATAAGACTGGGGAGAGTGGACATCTTAACATATTGAGACCTCTATTCCATAAAAACAGTAATCTCTCCATTTATTTAGATATTTTTCCTTTAATCAAGATTTTATAGTTTTCAGTATACGGATCTTGTACATATTTTGTTAGAATTGTACCTAAGAATTTCTCGGCTTTTTTGAGGAGGGGTGCTACTTAAGTGGTATTATAACATTCAATCTCAAAATGTTTATTGTTAGCATATAAAAATACAGGTGATTTTTATATATTGACCTTGTATCTTGTGACCTAGCTAAAGTCTATTATTAGTTCTAAACTCTTTGTTGTAAATTCTCTCTGAATTTTTATGTAGGTAACCGTGCCATCTGTGACGAGAGACAATTTTGTTCATTTATTTCCTTTTATTACTTTTTCTTGCTTTATTGCAGGCTAGGACCTCTAGTATGATACTCATTAAAGAACAAACATCCTTGTCCCTAATTTCAGAGGAAAAGCAATCAATTCATCTCCATTAAGTACGACGTTCTCTGTCTGTTTTTTATAGGTGACCTTTAGCAAATTGAGAAAGTTCCCTTTTTCTTTTGAATGAGCTGTGGCAGTTTGTGTTTTCCAGAAATTTGTTCATTTTATTTAAGTTGTTACATTTATAGGCATAGGATAGCTTATAGTGTTTCATTATTATTCTTTTAATGACGTTAGTATCTGTAATGATTTCTCCTCTTTCAGTATGGATATGGGTAACTTGTATCCTCTCTCTGTATTTCTTGATGAGTTTGGCTAGAGATTTATCAATTTTGTTGATCTTTTCAAAGACCGTTTCCCCCCTGCCCATTTCTTTAAAGCTTTTACCGTGATAAAATATATATAATATAAATTTACCTTTTTAACCACTTCTAAGGGTACAGTTCAGTGACCTCAAGTACATTCACATTGCTTCGCGGCCATAACCACCATCCAATTCCAGAATTTTTTCACCGTCCCCAACTGAAACCCTTTACCCATTCAACACTAACTCTCTGTCCCCTTACTCCAGACCCTGGTAGCTGTCATTCTACTTTCCGTCCCTATGGATTCGACTACTCTAGGTACTTCATATAAGTGGAATCATGTAATATTGTCCCTTGTTGCCAGCTTATTTCACTTGGCATTATGTTTTCCAAGTTCATCTGTGTTGTAACATGTGTCATGTTTATACATACACTACATACAATGTTTTGATTATTCATTCATCCATTAATGGGCACTGGGTGGGTTACTTCCACCTTTTGACTATTTTCCATAATATTGCTATAAACACGGATGTACAAATATCTGCTTTCACCTCTTTGGGCATAAATCCAGAAGTAGAATTGTTGGGTCCTACGGTAATTCTATATTTCCTATTTCGAAGAGTCACCACACCACTTTCCAGAGACCGCATCATTTTACTTTCCCGCTGGCAGTGCGTAAGACTTGCAGTTTCTCCACATCCTTACCAACATTTGTTATTCACGTTTTTTGATAATCGCCATTTTGGGGGGTGTGAAGTGGTATCTCATTGTGGGTTTGTGTTGCATTTCCCTAAGGACAATTTTGTTTTTGTCCATTTTTAAATTGGGTTGTTTTGTTGTTGTTGAGTTGTATGAGTACAGTTTCTGGTTTATTGATTTTTCTCCTATTATTTTTGCGTTCATGATTTCATTGATTTATGCTTCATCTTTATTATTTGTGCCCTCTTCTTGCATTGAGTTTAATTTGATTCCCCCTCACTGCTGATTTCTTAAAAACTTAGATCAGTTTTCTGAGACCTTTTCTTTTCTAATATAAGCCCCTAATGCTGTAAATTTTCTTCCGTGTACTACTTTAGCTACCTTCTGCATATTTTGATACATTGTATTTGCGCTTTAATTCAATTTAAAATGTTTTTAAATTTCCCTTTTGACTCCTTTTTGACACATGGGTTGTGTAAAAGTGTATTGTTCTAACTATTTAGAGGTTTTACAGATATTTTCTGTTATTGTTCTAGTTTAATTCAGTTATGGTCAGAGAACATATGTATATGATTTATTTTATTTTATTTTTTGAACTTTAAAAAAAATTTATTCTTGAGAGAGAGAGAGAGAGAGAGAAAGAGAGACAGAGCATGAGTGGGGGAGGGGCAGAGCCAGAGAGGGACACAGAATCCGAAGTAGACTCCATGCTCTGAGCTCTCAGCACAGAGCCCCACGCGGGGCTCGAACTCAAGGACCGCAAGATCATGACCTGAGCTGAAGTTGGACGCTTCACCAGCTGACCCACCCAGGCCCCTCAGTCTATAATTTCCTTTAAAAAATGCTTTGTAAGTTTATTTATTTATTTATTTAAGTAATCTCTACACCCAAGATGGGGCTTGAATTCATGACCTCCAGAGATCAAGAGTTGCATGCTCTTCTGACAGCCGGCTGGGCACCCCTGATTTCCTTTCTTTTAAATTTGCTAAAGTTTGTTTTATTCGAATGATGTGTATTTGAAAAGAATATATATTCCATTCTTGGATGGAGTTCAAGTAGGTCAAGTTGTTGTTCAGGTGTTTGCAGCCTCCCTGATTTTCTGTCTGCTTGTTCTGCGGATTACGGAGAAAGACACTGACGTCTCCAACTATAGTCTTGGATCTATTTTTTGTTTCTTTGTTTTTTCTCCTTTCGGTTTGATCAATTTTGGGGTCATGCATTTTGAAACCCTGTTGTTGGGTGCTTACAAACTGAGGCTTGTTGTCTTCTGGTGAATTGATTCCTTTATCATTATATAATGTTCCTCTTTTTCCCTGGTGAAATTTCTTGTTCTGAAATCTTTTCCTGATATTAATATAACCAATCCAGCTTTCTTTTGATCGGTGTTTTCATGACATAACTTTTTTTTTTAACCATCTTTTGACTTCAAAATTATTTAGAGTGGATTTGCTGTAGACAGCATATAGTTAGATCTTGCTTTTTTATATAACATTTTTTCTTTTAGTGTGTAGGTTTAGAGTGTTCATAGTTAATGCAATTATGAATATGGTTGGGATAAATTCCCCATCTTGCTAGTTGTTTTCTATTTGTTTGCCTTTTTATTGTTTATTTATTTATTGTGTGACAGACTCTGCACTGTCAGAACAGAGCCCCATGAGGGGCTTGATCTCATAAACCATGAAATCATGACCTGAGCTGAAATCAAGAGTCAGATATTCAACTGACTGAGTCACTCAGGCATCCCTATTTATGTTTGCTTTTATTTATTTATTTATTTTTGAGACAGAGAGAGAGAGAGCAGGGGAGGGGCAGAGAGAGCAGGAGACAGAGAATCCTAAGCAGGCTCTGAGCCACCAGCACAGAGCCTGACATGGGGCTCAAACTCACAAACCATGAAATCATGAGCTGAGCCAAAATCAAGAGTTGGAAGCTTAACCAGTTGAGCCACACAGGTGCTCCTATGTTTGCTTTTAAAAGATATTTAGGGGTGCCTGGATGGCTCAGTCAGTTGAGCACCCAACTTTGGCTCAGGTCATGATCTCGAGGGTTATGAGTTTGAGCCCCGCACTGGGCTCTATGCTGACAGCTCAGAGCCTGGAGCCTGCTTCGGATTCTCCCTCTCTCTCTGTCTGTCAAAAATAAACATTAAAAAAGTTACTGAAAAATAAAAAAATAAAAGATATTTAAAGGCCATGCTTATGATGTAATCACACTAGTGATTTTTAGGGAAGTATAATGACTATAAGAACACAAGCTTTTTGGGCCATCTTCCCCTTGGAAGGAAGTCAATTGCTCATTGAATAGTTAATACAAATAGATAAGGAACATGTTACTACTATATATTCAACTCAAAGGGTTACTAAATCTCTTTAAAGATTTTCAAAGATTGTGAGAGAAGACAGCAAGGAGTATAAAGACTTAGGGCTTGGTCTTAGCTCTGCCCCTTGTGAGTTCTGCAGATGTGGACAAGTTCCTCATCTCCTTGATGCTCAAATAGATGAAATAATAATTACTACAAGTGATTGGAGGAGCTTTCTCTGAATCTTGGGTAGAGCTGGGAAAAATAAATCTCTCCACTTGGGGAAAATACTCAGATGGGATTTCTAAATGTGTTTGGATGATGAAAGGGAATTTAATAAATAATTGTAGTCAACTTGAGAATGTATTTTTTAAGACAGCGAATAATTAGAATATATACACAGATCTGTGACTGTTGTAGGAATGCAAATGAGAAACCACAAGGCTTCAAATAATGCAGGCTGGAGAGAAGAGTCAGTTCAATGGGGCTTGAAGATCAATTGGTTATAGAGGATGGAAAAGGGAGAGGTCTAGGGTCACCTTCAAGTTTCAGATTTGGGAAATTCCGAAGATAGTGGTTCTTTCACTGAGATACGGAATACAGGAGGACAGGTTGGAGGTTCCGGTTCACAAATAGGTGTTTTAAACTAATGTCAGTTGAATTCGAGGGGTCTGCGGCAGACCAGGGTGGAGGTGTCAGTAGGTGGCCTGATTCAAGCAACTGCAGCTCACCAGGGGTCTGGGCTAGAGACTTGGAAGCCATCAGCATCCACATGGGGGTTGGAGCCATAGGCACGGGGGAGCGTATGCACTGAAAAGCAGGGGGAAGATGGAACCCTGGGATATTCGTGAGGATGCTTTCAGCTGTTAGTAAGGAAAATCCCAACTGAAAGTGGTGTAAGCCGCTATCATCTTACATAGCAAGTTAACTCAGTGACTCTAAAACTGAAGAACCTGGATTCTTTCCATTTGCCTCATCTGCCTTCTCTGATATTTTGACTGGCCTTTAGGGAGGATTTCCTTACGGGTCCAAGATGGCTGCCGCAGTTCCAAGCATCCCTGAGGACCACCAATTGCAGGGGCACCAAAGAATCTGTGTGCATCTTTTTAAGAATAAAAGCCTTTCATTTGCACTGCTGGTGGGAATGCAAACTGGTGCAGCCACTCTGGAAAACAGTATGGAGGTTCCTCAAAAAATTAAAAATAGAACTACCCTACGACCCAGCAATTGCACTATTAGGCATTTATCCAAGGGATACAGGTGTGTTGCGTTGAAGGGGCACAGGTACCCCAACGTTTATAGCAGCACTATTGACAATAGCCAAAGTATGGAAAGAGCCCAAATGTCCATCAAAGGATGAATGGATAAAGAAGGTGTGGTATATATTTACAATGGAATATTACTCGGCAATCAAAAAGAATGAAATCTTGCCATTTGCAGCTACATGGATGGAACTAGAGGGTATTATGCTAAGACATATTAGTCTGTCGGAGAAAGACAAACATCAAATGACTTCACTCATATGAAGAATTTAAGATACAAAACAGATGAATGTAAGTGAAGGGAAGCAAAAATAACATAAAAACAGGCAGGGGAAAAAAACATAAGAGACTCTTAAATATAGAGAACAAACAGAGGGTTTCTGGAGGAGTTGTGGGAGGGGGGATGGGCTCAAGGGTTAAGCGGCATTAAGGAATCTACTCCCAAAATCATGTTGCACTATATTCTAACTTGGATATAAATTTAAAAAGTAATTATTTAATTAAAAAAAAAAGAATAAAAGTCTTTCCAGCCTTGAACTTAGTGGATTTGAACTCCTGTTTGTTGGCATATAGTCCCGTGCCCATCCCCAATCACTAGGCAGAGGGCTGGCGTTATGGGGGGTGTGTGCCAGTTACCATCCATCCCCAGGCTGCTCCCGGAAGCGCATGGCCATTCAACACCTGGACAAAATGAAAGAAGTGAAGAAATGACTGTTGGACAGAAGCCCCAAACCTGCCACTTCCCGGCAGCAGAACGCCGGCAGCCGAGGCAGACGCTCAGAAGTGTTCTGAGGCCGCAGACATCAAGGGCCACAGAAGCCAAGAAAGAAGAGATTCTGGAAAGATAACATAATAATAATAAAATCAACTGGCGAAACTGGAATACGATGTGTAGTTTGGTTAATAGTGTTGTGCTGATGTCAGTGCCCCAGGTTTGATAATGGTGCTATAGTGACAGGTGATGCTAGCATCGGGGGAAGCCAGAGAAAGGGTACATAATAACTCAGTGCTATTTTTGCAATTTTCTGTCAGTCTAAAATTAATAAAAAATAAAAGATTTTATTTTTATTTTACTTTAATTTTTTTAAGTTTATTTCGAGAGAGGCAGACAGTGCGAGTGGGGGCAGGGCAGAGAGAGAGGGAGACAGAGAATCCCAAGCAGGCTCTGTGCTGCCAGCGCAGAGCCCGATGCGGGGCTCAGACTTACAAAACTGCGAGATCGTGACCTGAGCCGAAACAAAGAGTCTGATGCTCAACTGACTGAGCCACCCAGGCGGCCCCAAATAAAAGGTTTTTAAAAAGCTACAACAGGGGCGCCTGGGTGGCTCAGTTTGTTAAGCATCCTACGCTTGGTTTTGGCTCAGGTCATGAACCCAGTTTTGTGAGACACCTCACAGTTTTTGCAATGACAGTACAGAGCCTGCTTGGGATTTTCTGTCTCCCTCTCTCTCTGCCCTGTCCCCACTCACACCATCTCTGCCTCCCTCAAAATAAATAAACTTAAAAAAAAAAAAAGCTCCAAAAGTAATTAATAGCTAGTTGCTGTGCCAGGATTATTGTAGGAAATTTACAGCTAGGCACTCATGTCATCCTCACAACCACCCTCTGAAGTAGCTGGTACCTAATAAATCTCCATTTCTCAGATGAGGAAACAGAAGCACACAGAAGCTAAGTAATCTGCTAAAAGATAAAGCAGCTGGCAGGCAGGCAATCTGGTAAAAATTCAAACCCACTCAACTCGGCTTTGGAGACACATTCCTGACCCCGTGCGATACTGTGGGTTGGGAAGTAGGTTTACTGTAACGGTCACCTAGACGCTGTGTTACGTCACGGGACCCCATACCCAAAAGGCTCTCAGTGCTCAGGGCTGTAGAGACATCCAGCACGTTGAGGTCTGTCCACCGGGTTTAGCCCAAGCAGGTTGTTGGTGACATTTTGTGGAGGGCCGTGTGGTAGTGACCCGTGAGGTGAACCTGAGATGTTAGAGCAGAGAGAGAAAATGTCGCCTGGGTCCCACAAGATGAGCTGCAGAGAGAGGTGAGGGCTCCGGCTGGGGAGAGAGGAGCCCTTTCCAATAGGGAGATCTGAGCTAATTTGGGTCCAGGGGACACACTAGCCCCACAAGGGAGAGCTAGAACTCACCGGAGAGAGGGGACACTGGGTGGTGGACAGGACTCGCACTCTGTCCACGCCCAGGACACACGTCCCCCTAGAGCCCGGGGTTCTGTGTGGAAGGAGGAAGCCGTCCGAGGGTGAGGAGCGCCCGAGGTGGCCCGAGGTGGGTGTCTGAGGCCAGACAACCCAATGGAAACTGGGCCCGGTTGTCTCTGCTCTCGTTCTTTCTAAACCCTTACCTGCCTTATTTTTGAGACGCCCCTCCAGATGCCTGGTGCCTTCCTGCCCACAGCTGCCTCTGCTTAGTTCAAGGCAAGATCTAATATTCAGTTCTTTGTACTTGTTCAATGACAGTCTACACTTTGATGGAAATCCAAACTAACGAGTTTCGTGTATTAAAACTTCGAATTACGGAATGAACAGCTGTTTTTCTGAGTTAAAGGGCATTCCAACAATTTAAGGTAGAGCTCCTTAATGGGATGAAGGTCCCTGACGTAACAGTAGGTTTAACTAGCTGACCGGAAGGGTATAGCTGAGGTGGCCTGAGGGCTGAGACACACGGACCACCAGTCTTCCCAGTAGTGTCAGAACTAGCATCCTTATTGGTCTTCAAACCGCCCCCCCCCCGCCCCCGGTCATCTCTGATATAATGAAATGTAGCTTATTTTAGTGACAAGCATTTTTTTGAACTGTATTTGGACCAGCATCAGAAAGATCTAGGGTTGTTCTTTCTTTTAAAGAAAGAAATCTAGTAAAATCTAGGGATTCTATTGCTAACTCTCGCCCACTAAGATTTAAACACCCGGGCCCTGCAATCCATCAGCGGTGGGGATTCGGGAGCACCTGCTGTCTCCGCTGGGTGTGCACCGCGAGGAACTTTCCACCTCACCAGACACGGGCGTTGAGTGGTTTTCGCCAAGAGCAGATGACCTGGGGCTGTCCACCCTCTCGGTTTGTCAAACGGTTGATTTAAGCCATAGGAGCAGAGCTGGCCACTCTACAAATCAGCCTCATCAGCTTACCCTTGCTATAAACACAAAGGCAGATTTTCAGAACTCTCTTCAGTTACAGTTGTAAATTTGTTGGAATGAGACATGTTTTATATGGGTGCAGACAGTTCAACTTCATTTCCAGTAATTACCTTCTTTCATGAGAACCGGCTTGAGCAAACATTTACAAGAAGCAGCCAAGTGTTTAGGAAGCTATTGGACTCGCTAGCAGTGCAGGTTTGACTACGTAATCTTTTTCCAGAGGTTCCCCTAGGTTTCTGAATACACTGCCTGGCCACCAGGCCACAGTCGGCTCATCTTCCTACTCCTCCTACCTCCCCACCTTCCTCCACGCTGACCTTGGCTTCTCTCTCCTCTGCTTCCTGAAGAGCCTGTTCGTTGTTTAATGGTGAAAGCTCTGCCTTGAACCCCAGCTACGGCATCTGTCCATCTGTCTCTTGTACTTGAACTCGAGGATGAAGACTGTCTTATTTCTGTCCTGTCTCCCAGACCACCCAAGCATAGGGCCTCGCACGTAGCAACCACACAACCCATTTCGACTTTGCTGGTGACACTATCGCAACTAAATAACAGGCCACATATCATGTCCTGACCACCCCGAACTGCAATTTGTGGGTCCGGTTACAACATTTAGATAATAAACAATCCATCCAAGTACTTTTGCTTTCTCTCTCCCCCATAATGTAAGTCACTCCTGGGAAAAAAAATTTTTGAGGCATTTTGAGGTATTTTGTTTATAGCTAGAGACAAGTTGGGCTAAGCTCTTGTTTGGTTAACTCACCGAAGAATACACCCCTCAATTTTAATATTCAAATTTAAACCATTAAACAAAACCACTTGCCAATCTCAAAGAAGCACAACGATGGAGGAGGCAGAAATAAGGAAGGGATGAGGATTTTCACACCCAGAATAACCGTGTATTTCCCCCGCAGCATGCAAAGTAATTCATGCACTGTTAATTCTCCACAAAGCAGGCAAAATCCGACCTTGTTTAGTACCTTGTCTGCACACTAGAAGCCTTAACAAAAGCTACAGGTCTTGGGGGCTGTAGGTGATTTTTATTTGGCCTTGCAGGGACTTTGTTCTTCTCTGTCTACATGGACAACTGAAAATTCATTTTACACCAGTCTCTCTACCCATCTTGGGTTCTGAGCCTCAAAGAACCCTGAACACTCACCTAGGACAGACAATGAGCTATAAAAACATAATGCATTATTTACAGATGTCTTTTAAAAGGAGAGTTCCCTTTAAAAATCAAGGGAGAGACAGAGTTTCAGTTTCTCATGTGACAGAGCATCATGTGGGCAAGACTGGCCCCTAGTCAAGAGCTCTGCTCACAAAATTGACATTGAATAACCAGCCCTTAAAAAAGTGTGGAAAATTGCAGAACACTTTTTTTTTTTTTTTTAACATTTATTTATTTTTGAGAGACAGGGGATGAGCAGGGGAAGGGCAGAGAGAGAGGGAGACACAGAATCCGAAGCAGGCTCCAGGCTCTGAGCCGTCAGCACAGAGCCCGACGCTGGGCTCAAACTCACAGACTGTGAGATCACGACCTGAGCCAAAGTCGGCCGCTTAACCGACTGAGCCACCCAGGCGCCCCCATACAACACTTTTAGAAGTCCTAGTCACACTGTCTAAAATCCTACTTATTAGAGAAAAGCCTTAACTAGAGAAAATTTAATGAAAGGCAAGGGCTATAAACCACACTGAGACACCTTGCGAAGTCCTACCTTTAACCTCCAAACTACTTTAGTGAACAAGAAGGGTGCTTTTATGGATACGTATTGGTGGACAGGCATTGAGGCGAGAGCTAAGATTCAGCTGTAAATATAAAAGGCCACAGATCACTGAAGAAGCCACAAATGCCCGTGGCAAACACATTTTTTTTTCTTCTCTTAAACTCATCTTTGAGCTCGTTTCCCAATACCACTCCCAAGTACTGCGTCCCCTGGTGGCCAGGAAAACATGGGAAGCAGGCACTTTTAAACGGAGGGATTCAATACAGGGAACTAACCATATGGTTGTTAAGATGCTAATTCAACAAAGAAGGAACTCTCTGGTAACCCCGTGACACGAGGCTGAAGGAAGCAGCCACTGCTGCCAGGGCTGGGGGCAGCGGAAAGGAAGCGGGGAGGTCGCTCAAATTGTGAAGGTCAGTGGAAGGGTCCCCACGAGCCTGGCCTGAGCTTGAGGAGGGTAGGGTGCTGCCTGCCCGGCAGGTGTGGACGCTGAGTAGGGGCAGGACCCGCAGGGCAGACAAGGCAGGCAGACATCTAAGGAGGGAGTGAGCAGGTGCCGGGATGGTCGGGGAAGATGCCGGGAAGATGCCATGTGGTGCGGGGAGCTGGAAGCCAGAAGGCCCAGCATGGGCTATTCCAGCAGGGGGCTAACAGGACAGGAAAGTGGCAAACAAATCCCTCCCCTTCTCCTCCCCAGGCCCCCCAAGCTCTCCCTTTTCCCTATTGGGAAAGCTCTCCTCTGTCCCACCAGCAGACTGTCCCACGAGAGACTCTCCCATCTACCGGTGGGACAGAGGAGAGCTTTCCCAATAGGGAGATCTGAATTAATTTAGGTCCAGGGGACATGGTAGCCACAAGGCACGGCTGGAACTCACAGGAGAGGGGACACTGGAGGAAGAGGAGGGTCTGGAGAAGAGTCCTGTAGAGCCCCAGCCCCCCATCACCGAGCAGAGACACAGGGAAGGCGGGGCAGTAACCGGTAACTAATCCGCACAATCCATGACGGACTGTTGGATGGTAAAAGGTACAAATGTTAACGGGAATATTTTCCTGAGGGCGTATATATATATATATATATATATATATATATATATATATATATATATATATAACTATTCTAAAGTGTACAGTTCAATGACATTGAGCACATTCACTTGTATGTAACCACCACTACCATCACTGGAACTTTCCATCTTCCCAAACCGTCCCCATTAAACACTAACTCCTCATTCTTCCCCCTCCCCCACCTCTGGCAACAACCATTCTACTCTAGTTTTAAATTCTACTTAAAAAACATTTTTTTTTTTCATTTTGTTTATTTTAGAGAGAGCATGCATGCAAGCAGGGGAGAGGGGCAGAGGGAGAGAGAATCTCAAGCAGGCTTCACGCTCAGCATTGAGCCCCATGCGGGGCTCGATTCCATGACCCTGGGGATCATGACCTGAGCCAAAAATCAAGAGTCAGACGCTCAACCGACTGAGCCACCCAGGAGCCCTACCATTCTACCTTCTGTATGAACAGGACTATCTGGGTTTCTCCTACAGATGGAATCCAGTCTTTCTGTGCCTGGCTTATTGCACTTGGCGGAATGTCAAGGTCCGTCCATGTTGTAGCATGGGGTCAGAACTTCCTTCATTTTTAAGGCTGAATAACGTTCTGTTCTATACATAGACGACTTAGATTTACCCATTCATCTGTTGATGGACATCTGGCCTGTCCCCCCGCTTTGGCTACCGTGAATAATGCTATGAACACTGGTGTGTATGTATCTGTTTGGGTCCCTGCTTCCGACTGTTATTTCGGCATGTAACTAGAGGTGGGATTTCTGGGTCATATTGTAGTTCTACATTCTAACTTTTTGAGACGCAGCCTGGCTGTTTTCCACAGCACAGGGTACTATATTTTCCTTATCTAAAACCCTCAAAAGATTAAGACGTGGAGTTTTAAAAAAATACCGTCAGATGCACAATCTGTAATTACACAAATAAATGTGGCGACTCACCTGTCATTCATAAATACAAAATTTTATTTGCACTTCATTAGTGTAGAAAGACCACAATGCTTTTCATATCACAACACTCAAGACACGCCAAGTTATTCAAATACATAATTACTTATTTACCTTGACTAAACAAAACAGTGCAGTTTAATAAAAGATATACCAAAGATAGAGTTCACAAATCCATTATCAGACCAAAAAAAAAAAAAAAAAAAAAGAAACACAGTCTAGGCTTAATAGGAATAAGCTTCACCATAAAGGGGAGAAGTTTTTATCATTACAAAGGTATAGAATGTTTAGGTAAATACACATATGTTCTTTGATATAGTAAAATGCATTTCTTTAAAATTCCTTTAAACAGGATTTGTTTAGGACAGCAGCGTTGTTTTAAAATCTTCTATAGTTTCAAAAACACTTCTTTCTGTATTGAATCTTTGTAGTTCTTAAAAGCATAGGGTGTGTCCATCAGGATACCACGGGAGAGATTCGCGGCCGCAGGACCGAGTCAACCCCCTACCCTCTAACCAGGAATACTCTATCGTGACATAACATTAATAAATACCCTTCCATGACGGCTGTGAACGGAACTTTGCTTGTGGCAGAAATATTCCCATACCTCAGAGATGCTACGGCTGGGGGCAATGTCTTGTAAATAAAGAAAAAGCACTTATGATAGCTTTGTTTTTCTTTCCCAAAAAGTCTTCAATTTTACAAATTTTCTTTAAAACAGTAAGCAAAGCACCACTTTCTTTCTTCTTATCAGAATATCTTCTGTCCTCATAATATAACTAACGAGGACAATTATATTATTTATTTCGAGAAACATTATACCTTTCATTTCTCCCATTCTTCATATTAGAAGTACTATGTTTCCCAGTGTATGTACACTAGACGCTGGGATAATGAATGAAATATAATAATTTGGAGGGAAATATGGAATTTATAACCAAAACTTACCCAGGATTGCATATTTGCATATTTACAAGTTAGTGTGTAGCTCTGACTTGGATTACAAAGTGCGAAAGGAAATTGTCAAAATGATTGTAGTGCAGAAGAGAACGTTTCCCCTTTCCAGGAATCATTTCCACTTTGTCTCCAAAGTAGCGAATCAACAGCATCGAACGTGTGGTCGAGGGGGAGGCAGTTCTGGTGGAATCTCAGGTTCCGGTTGTAACGAGAGGATGCTGTTGGACAGCTCATTCCTTAAAACGTCCAGAGGCATCTGAGGGATGAGGAAAAAAGACAAAGTGCTCTGCAAATTATACAATTATATAAGAAAACAAAGTGTTTTTATTTGTATTTTTTTAAAAGTTTCTTTGTGTATTCTGAGAGAGAGAGAGAGAGAGAGCGAGCGCGCGCGCAAGCGTGTGCACACGTGAGGTGGGGATGGGGAGAGCCTGATGCGGGGGCTGATCTCGGGAACTGTGAGATCATGACCTGGGCCAAAATCAAGAATCAGATGCTCAACCGACTGAGCCACCCAGGCACCCTAAGAACAAAGTATTTAGATCTCCAATCATCAAAGTTTAGCTAGATGTTCAGATATTAAGGCAGAAAGTGAAAGCCAGGTTCAGGATATTTTGTGTCGCAGCACTAACACTCCCTGGCCTCCACCACACCCTGCGGTAAAAGGAACCAGACGGAGCTCACAACGTATTTTCATAGAACCTAGTAATCATGGGAACTTAATGCACTAATACAGAAAAAAAAATCGTTCTGCATTCGATCATGGTTTCTTTCACTGAAGAAACAAATAACTTCTCTTGGCAATTATATATAAACGATCATTTTATTAGAAGCTTCTGAATTATGCTTGAACTAGCAGATTATGTGTAGTAATAACATACACTTAAGGGAAGTTTCTTACTAAACAACTCTTTGAATGTAAGGCTACAAATGCTTGAAGAAATTGCTGTTCAGTGAAGCGATCTAGTAATTTTTCTGCAACTCAGTCTCGCGGGAGACCTGAGCGACGGAACCAGGCCCCGCTGGGGAGCACGGCACCGAGGGTGAGGCAGGGACCAAGTTCTCTCCTCGCTGAGACACCCGCGTGCTCCCTGAGGTCCCCACTGTCTTTATCTAACTTAATTCTTGTGGGAAAATGGGGAAAAAAGGTAAGCAAAGGTCAGATAAACACGGCACCCTGTCACACCTGCTCGTCACTTCACCAAACCACATTTAGCGCTCAGCAAATCTGGGTGCTAACACGGGACGTGGAGAGGCCCTGGGCGGGACGCAGCTGTCACCCACAGCTGGACGCCTCTGGCCGCGTTAACCACCTCACCTGGTTCTTCAGCCCCCAGATAACTACCCTACTGCCCTCTCTCTGAAACATCACAGAGGGGACAAAGAGCAGGTGAAATATTTTCCTGATAGAATTATTTTACCTTTTTCAGAATGTCGTCAACAAGCTTCAGAAATATTTCGTCCACGTTGAAGTTGTCCTTGGCACTTGCTTCACAGAACCGCATCCCAGTGATCTGCTGTGCGAACTAAGAACACAGATTTGTTTTTTTCCACGTGGGGTCTCGCGAGTGGCCAGGTGGCCTGCGATCAGGGAAATCACAGCTTTTGGGGCACCCCCTTTCAGGGAGGGGTGGGCCAGAAGGTCTGTGAAGCCCCGTTCACGCTCCGAGTTCACTGTGCACCAGACTCCTACCTGGTAAGTTAGCAACATGAAACAAAATCCCTGACGCGACGCTGGGACCTGCAAGTCACATTACCGGCCCAGGTTTCTAAAACTGTAATGCATCTGACATTCAAACCGTGAGTATCGCCGAGTCCTCAAGGAAGGTTCTAATACACGAGAGTAAATCACGAAAGCAATTTTACAGCTGAGAACACGTTTCTCTGTAGAAAATGTCAACCTAGAGAGAGGTGCAGTGCATACTGACGTGGAGGATCCCCTCCCCATCTCGAAACGCTTTCTAAAACTTCCTGCTCCTTTCGATCCAAACAACTGGGAAGAATGGGACTGTATAATTTCATAATTTAAAGAAATCATTTACTTAAAGACAAGAAGTTCTGTATCTGCTGCTAAATGCATGGTGTGTGGCCAGGGACGGCCCCTCCGCTCCCCACTCTCTCACCTTCTCTCCTTGCTGCCTGGTGATTTCTCGGTCAGTTTCACAGTCCAACTTATTTCCAACTAGGAGAAGTTCTGCATCTTCTGAGGCATACTGTGGGATTTTAAAAGAAGCTCCATTTCAAAGAGGGGCACTGTCATACACTGACAGGAAACATAAGCCAACCTGCTATATTGCCACCATTATTTGTTCATCCCCTCCCCAAATCTCTGAGCATCTTCTGTCCTGGGCAGGACTGATTCGGGTACGGTCTGAGACGCCCTCGCAGGGCTCAGGGCTTTAGAAAGCAATGGGGTAACAGGCATTCGGAACCACAACCTTCTGAGCCTTTGGCCAGTACTTTCTAGGAATCTCTTCTAAGGAAACAGTTCACAAACAGGCACAGCTCTATGCTTAAGATGGTCATCACTGAAGAGAGTCCCACAGAACAGATGGGGGATGAAGTAAGTTACGGTACATAAAAAGAACACAGCCATCTGAAAACCACAAAACGACCCATGCTTTAGAAGAACGTTAATACGACAGGAAGGCTGGTAGCATATTCAGGGAAATAAACAGGCTGTAAAACTACATGGAATGTGGATTCAATTCGGTTTTTCAGAAGAGCAAAACTTTTTCTTTTTTTTTTTTGAGAGAGCGAGAGGGAGTAGGCAGGGGAGAGAGAATCTTAAGCAGGCTCCATGCTCAGTGCGGAGCCCAACGTGGGGCTCATGGCTCGGATCATGACCTGAGCCGAAATCAAGAGCCAGACGCTCAACTGAGTGAGCCACCCAGGTGCCCCAAGACAAGACATTTTTAAATTTACTGTGGTGCCTGATTTTCCAAATTTTCTAACGTGACAAGGTATCCTTAATCTTATTAATTGGGAAAAAAGTTAAGCTACATTTCTAAGTTATCAAAAAATATAGGTACATTAGGATCTCTCTTCACGAAAGACTAAACTTTCTTGAGTAGCTCATTTAATTTCGCATCTTCTACACAATCACTTGAGACGGGTTTGCAGCTAAGGCCCCTGAATGGTGTGACCTTGGCCAAGTCACTCAAGGGTCTCGGTCTCCTTCTCAGTGGGTGACGTACGCGTAGCAGAACAGTGCCCACCTGACGAGGCTGGTGCGGAGCGAGCGTGGGAAATACTCAAGAAACAACGGCACTCACTCATAAAAAGTGTCAAACGGCAAGAGTCAAGTATGAAAGGGGGGAGAGCATTCGATCTCAAGACCTCAGCAGATTCGCGCACGGAGTACCTGATGGGGGCCTGAGGCCTGAGGCCATCACCTTTCGGTCTACAGGATGAACACAGGTTCGCAGAGGACAACAAACACCTACCTTATCGATCATCTTCATCCATTTTGGCAAATCATCAAAAGTCTCCTTCTTAGTGATATCATATACTAGTATGATCCCCTTGGCACTTCTGTAATAAGCTGAGGTAATGCTGTTGAATCTCTCCTGACCTGCTGTGTCCCTAAGAAATAGCAAAAGTCAGCTTCTAAACAATAACCAGGGGGAGCAGATCCACCTTCCGAAGTGGAACGAGGCTCCTCCCCACCCCCCGGCAGGCTGATTCTAGCCCCATCCATGCATATGCAGCATTATTAATGGTGAGGAGACATAGCTTTTCTGAGTTACATTCAGACAAAAACCTAAGTCCCAACTTCTCTCAAACCAAGATTTTAAAACTAAGAAAACAACATGTAAAATGACGGAAAGAGCAACAACCTCTTCAAACCCTCTTGCTTTTTAAAAGTAATCTTTGTGCCCTGTGTGGGGCTCGAACTCACAACCCTAAGATCAAGAGTTGCATGCTTTACCAACTGAGCCAACCAGGTGACCCTACAAACTCTTCTAACCAGCATCAATGGTTATATCTGATTTCGTAGAGATGACCCAGAGTCCATCACTAATGAAAAATATCATAAAATCACGGTGGTTATTTTCAGATGAAGGGGTCAAAGGGGAAGGGAGGAGACATCAAATAGGTTTGTAATACAATAAAGTTCATTATTGTCTGCTACTTCAAAATGTCAAAGTTGTATTTCTTCTCCAGGCTGAAGTCGATCATTTCGACATAAAGGATGAGGTCAGCTTACTAACAGTGTACAGCAGCTGGCTGATACGTCTTTTCTCCATCTAGTAAGTCAAAAGACTGCTGAAAACCATCATGTATTTATGAATGAGCTCAACAGAGCAGGGCTTCCGATCAGGAGACAAATGTCTTTAAGATGATCTATAATTCAGCTTTTCCCAAAGAACCTGAACTCACAGCATACTCCTGGGGGTCATATGAGACAGGTGGGTCACGGTGGACTGACGGGGGCAGTGCAGTGGACAAATGAGGCTCTACGCTGCAAGGCCGTTCAAGGCCTCCACGTGAGTTTCAGAGAGGTGGCGAGAACATGCAGATTTTCCCAAATGCAACTGATCAAAGACTACTTCCCTTGAGATGCGCCTTGTGGGGCTGTATCCCTAGAATACTCTTTGGCAATGGTGTTATAATTTATGGCTTCGTTCAGACTGGCTTTGCCACCAAATCAGTTCACATTAGCGATGGCGTTCTTATGCCAAATAAACAAAAAAGCTTGTTGGCCATCGGCTTCGGTCCAGAGGATGTAAGAACCCCCTGCTGACTCTGACTGGATGGCCCGAGAGCGCGAGGCCGGTCTGTGTCTGTCCACCAGGGTCTAGCGGAGTGCCTGGTCCATTGTGGGCCATCGATAAACACGTGCTGAACAAAAGTACGTATTCCAAGTGTCGACGCCGATACCACTTCAAGGCAAAATAAACTTTATTTTTTGACCTAGAAATGCCAAAAAAAAAAAAACCCTGGAAAACTGAATAGGATAGATGGAGACTGAATTCTTCAAGATTCCTAAAAAACCTTAAAGACCACATAACAGGCACTGCACCTTGAAGGGACGTGAGAAGGAACTGACTCAGACAGCATTTCATTTCCACAAGGAATCGATGAATAAAATTCTTTCTGGAATCCTAGGCATACAGGGGTATAATTCTTACGCATCGACAAAGAGTTAAGCCTTATAGGGCATGGTTTTCCCAGACTATCACAAGTTATGGCTTGATCAAATTAGGATTTTTAATGTTTTAAATATTAAGCTGTGCTATTTAAATACTGGTAAGAAACAACAGCTCATTTTTTTCTAAAAAGTCAAAAAAACCCACACATCTTTCTACTTTGAAATCTTTTGTTAGAACAATACAGCTACACTACGAATTTAGCAATTAGATTTAAGATCTTCAAGGAACATTTGAGGAATTATGCAGCTTAATAAGCCTTTATTCTAAGCAACTTTAATCTGGCTATTTAGTGTAACTCAGCTGACATTAATTTCTATAGACATTCAATGAATGAGTCTAGATACTGGGGGCTCAAAAACAGTGAAATGAGAGATAATAGATAAAAATACGTTACTTTTATTTAAGGTGGTAAGAAGACTTGGCATGAAATCTACTCTCTTTTAACAGAGTTTTGGGTATAAAATATAGTATTGTTATCTACAGGTACAATGTTGTACAGATTTCTAGAAGTTTTAATAAAAAAACTAACAGTTGAAGAACAGAAAGAGTAAAGGGCATTTTTGTCTTTTACCTTTTGAGCGAGAGAGAGAAGATGCATACATGTGGGGACGGGGGAGAGTGAGGAGGAGGAGGGGAGAGGGAAAGAGAGAATCCCAAACAGGCTCCAAGCCCAGGGTGGGGCCCAACATGGGGCTCCATCTCACGACAGTGAGATTATGACCTGAGCTGAAACTAAGAGTTGGGCGCTTAACCGACTGAACCGCTTGGCCGCCCCTAAACAGTATTTTTCATAGTTAAAAACACCTGTTGTCAGAGTGCAGTTAGGAATGTTAGGAACATTAGGAAATTAGCTGTCTCCGCTGGCTTTGACTAGTCAGACACAAAAAAGCAGACAGACCTCAAAATGCAAAATCTGAGGCAATCATTCCAACACAAACAAACGAACCAGTAAGTTCGTTTACAAAAACCCCAATGAGGAAACATTAATCAGTTTAACACTCCCATTTAACATCACTCCTTAAATTCCATCTTTTTGTGCCTGGCTCTGAATGCTCGAGGTAGAAGAGCACCTACTTTGAGAGACTATTCCATTTGAGAGACTAGTCCGTATTTCCAAAATACGTGGGTTGTACAAATTTCTGTTTTCTTTTCCTCTCAAGCTCCTTTGCTTATTTCCCCTAGTCAATTACGTGTACCACATACGGTCACAGAACAGGGAAGTGAAATGCCAGTGCAGTTTAACAAGCGTTTCTCACATACCCACTCTGTACCACTACCACAAAAATCCCACACGAGTTCCTGCTTCTCGAAAACTTAGATGCTAATAAGACACCAATGCATTGACCTTGCTTTTAGCGCTCTACGAAGACACAGAATCCTACTATTTCCCCTCTTTATCTCCATTAAGCCCGAGTTTTCATGGTAATGATAGAGCTGATTTCTCGAGGTTTACAGTGTCTTACTGCAGGGTAAATTGTCACTCGCCGCAGCTGGAACACGAGGTGATCACTTCCTTCTCTGCTTTCGGAGCAAACTGAAAAATTCCTGCAATCCTGTTCCCCCAGTTTTGTAATACAACCCTGCTTTGAAAATTCAAAGATTCTTACTTGTTGTATTTAATATACCCACTTAAAGAGGTAACTGAGAATTTGCAGGGCAGGGTCCTGCAATGTGCAAGAAATGTCCCATCTCTTCCAAGCAGAGGATGAAAAGCGAGCCCGACGTTGACATAAGAATGCTGCATGACAGGGAGGCAGGCAGGATTCATTTTAATTCTACGTTTGCCTAACGGTAGGAGACAAACGTCATAGCTCCCAAGTCCATTTCAGCACAAGAACTCTAAGGCCCTGTGTATCATCTTTGGGACGGCATTCGGCATTCGAATATACATTCATGAACCTATATTCTAGTTGGTAAATTTTATTTTAGCTACGCTTACGTAAAGATCTTTTACACACACGTGAAGAAACATTTTAAATACAGAGATGAGAAAATGGTCCTTTTTCTCACCACGGATAATCAAAGAACTGAAAAATGTGGCCATGACATAAAAATGCAGCATCGAAGTGTGACGATGCTGTCTGTAGGTGTTGGTAACTTAAACTTTTAGGAACCGATGGTTAAAATTTTCTCAGATGGAAACTGTCAAGAAAAAATGGACTTCTTCTAATCAGACGTCTATGAAAATCGACTGGGAACGTCCATGGATAGACATTCTAGAAAATCAGAGCACTCCTATTATTAGCAGAGCACAGGCTACTGAGGCTCTTTGAAGAGCCCTCTCCAACTCCACTGGCTCCTCCCGGGCCCTCAACTGTGACAGTAACACGGTGACAGCATGCCCGCGACAAAGCAGACATGACAGCAACAGCACAAGCGCTGCTTCTAACTCTGAAATAACATGTGTGTTACTTCGAATAGTGAACCATGACTCCAAAACTTCCTTTCTATCTACTGCATCACGATAATGAAGGAAATGCTTAAACCTTTAGGTAGAACACTTCAGAAGACGACAATCTTACTTTGAGTATTGTGTGACTAACAAGCGGCAGGCGTTCTGTGGACACGTTAGTCACTGCTGAAAACCCCTATGGGAAAGGAGTCCTCCTTCCTCTCTGACTCACTGGGATATTCCCTGTGGGAAACCTGTAATCAACCTTTAAATACATTCCTGAGCCTCATTCTCCTCCCTCGGTTACCGTCTTCGAAAGACTCAAGGAGAAGCAGAGGAGGGACCCTGGGGAACGTGTTTACATCGGAGAGAAACGTGGTTTCTGGATGCCCGGTGCATTTCCTGAGCTGCACCCTCCAGCTTTTCCCCACAGGGCGGGTGCGTCAGGTGAGGCCCTCTGAGACCAGATTCAAAGGCGCTGTGGTGAAATTCCAGAAGTACCCAATGTCGGCAAGCACACGTTTCAGTGGCCTGAGCTCCAGGGAGGCACAGGACATCTGGACATACTTTTCATAGGTCAGATTACTACTGCCTGAGATGAAAACTGAAATATTAATACAGTAACTAAGGTCTGTCTTTTCAGACAGGCCATGAGGTCATCACTTAGGCACTGCTGTCATTCAGTAAGCAAGCTTCAGACATTCTATTAGCGTATAAGCCTCTCTTCAGGAGTCTCCTTCAAAAAGTATCTCCCCCACACGTGCTAGGTACAGAGGTAAACACACTCTGGATGAATTTTTTTTTTTTTAACTAGGCTTCACGCCCAGCACCTGCTTGAACTCATGACCCCGAGATCAAGACCTGAGAGGAGATCAAGATTCGGAGCTGAACGGACTTAGCCACCCAGGCGCCCCCTGGATGATGCTTTTAAAACCGGGCTTTACCTTAGGGAGCTTACAATCAGAAACAGCAGCCCGGGAGAAAGATCCTTATCTCCAGAGCTCAAAAACTCCGCAGGCAAAAACGTACAAAGTTTGCAGACTTTCCAATCAAGGGCTAATAAAACATATCCACGTTTTTTGTCATCAGGTATCTAGTCAAGACTGTTAATGTTTCATAAGCCAATAACCACCAAACCCAAACCGACCTTAAAGTGGGATAGTCACAGGCGACCGAAGGAAGACATTACCTGGAGGCCTCCGGGAGGCAGCAGTGCGCTTGGCTGGAACCGCGCCCCGCTCGGGGCCCGGGTGAAGGATGAAGGCATGGCACTAACACTCAAGCATTAGGTGACCGATGACGCCACAGATGAGGCAGCAAGTAACGCAGATGAAAGCAAACACACACATGGTGGACAAACACTCAGAGCTGAGCGGACCTGCAGAGGAGTTAGTAGGCTGAGTACACGGCAGCTGTGATGTTAAACACAAGAGGGCGGTCTCCGAACCCCTGGGCGGTGCGACGTTTAAGCCACCACCAGATCTGCGCTGCAGCCCGCAGGCTGGTCTCCCGGGAGCCCCCAGAGAGCTCCTGGCGCTGCACAGCGCGGACACGCTGGCTCGGTCCAGAAAGCGGCTCCCGATTCCACACCCAGCAGGCACCCGCGAGGCTTCCGTCGCGAGCCGCCAGCCACGCGTCGAGGGGAGAGGGGGGGTCTGGGGGGCGCGTCACACATGGGTGCTCACGCTCTGCCCCAACCCCGGCAGCCCCCGACAGTCTACAGGGGGATCCGCCTTGAAACCGCGCGCATCCGGTTAGGGGCATCCGGTTAGGGGCGTGCTGGACTTTCCTTGCGTACTATCAAATAGTAACCGGGAAAACGTGAAGACGCGCACTTGAGCAATCATCTTAGTGATGACAGTTTTGCTATTATGTCAAATGATTTGAAAAGAGGCTTCGAGGCTCCAATCATTAGAGTTAAGTGTTCTTTCACCGCTCCCCATGTGCAAATGAAATATGAAATGGGTAGACTTCTAAATTTCCTCATTGTCCATTTTATTTAAAGATGAGCGAAGGAGAGGAAAAGTAGGAGAGACAAGCCAGCGTGAATGGTTAATTTCATTAGACAGGCGTATGGACTGTGAACACACATGGCTTTGCTGGGTGCAGATTTCCCACCTACCAGATCTGTAATCGGATTTTCTTTCCTCTTAGTTCTACGGTTTTGATTTTGAAGTCAACACCTGTAAATAAAAATAAATAAGTAAAGAAAAATTAAAAAATGAAGGTGAAACAAAACAAAATGCAGTTTGCCATAAAAAAGAATCTCCTGTGCACATTTTGTATCATTATCAGTAAGACAAAAAACCTGGTGGCACTAAATCCCCAAACGAAAAGCAGAAGGCCACCGACGCCTAGAACACTCAGTCTACACTTCTACACACGGGGGCACAAAGTCACTTCTGTTTCACACTGAACCACCTAGGTAGTAGCATTTGCTAATTGTAATATGATTTATTCCTACCACAGTTTAGCATAAAAGCCATTTAAAACTTAGCAATTACATTAACAACTGCGTGGCTTTAAAGAATGATATACTGGGGAGAATTCTTACAGGAAATGCTGGAAACTTAATCCTGATGTTGAACAGCCTTAGTCTGAACTTAGAAATTACTGTATTTTAAACTCTGTAGCATTCGCAAAGAATTTAGTTAATACGTAAACGTGACTTCTTTATTACACTGTCAATAGTACGGAACAGGATTTTTTAAAAACTTACTCATACAGGTTAATGTACTCAAATTTTAATTTTTATTCATTTTAATTTTGAGCAAACCGTCATGTATCACTCACTATCCTTTCCTAATTCAGCCCTTAAAGCTTCAGCTAATTTTTTTAAACTATATTTTCACTTATGTATGTTACCTTACATGGGTCTCAGTTATAGAAAACTTGTACATTTCCAATGTTTTTTTACACACTTTTTGTAACGAAGAAAAATCAAAAGGATGCTAACTAACTGGGAGAGTTAGAAACACTCCCTGTGGGAACCACTTCCTGCCTGCTTCTTACATGGCAGTGCTGCCAGGCCTCTAACGGGCGGGGGCCCACGTTGCCCAGCGAGGGCTCCGCCGCAGCACAGGGGCAAAGGACCCTGCTCCCAGGCGCTCCACCTCTGGGATCTGATGCAGCACTGCAAAGTCAGATGATGTTCTCAAGGTGAAGCGAAAGACATGTGACTGACTTTTATAATTAGCAACACACTGCAGACACCAGGCCACAGACAGACATGTTTACAACTCCGGGTGGGGGGCAGGGCACCAGCCCTCGGTCTGTACAACAAAGAGAAGGTGCAGGAATAGAAACTGTCACAAGAGAACAAAGTAAGAGAAATACTCTACATTTCAATTCCTAATCTCTTACACCAGACATAATTTCAAATGTCACCGAGCGAAAGCTGGTTAATTCAATTTCACTTTCGGTTCTGGAACCGATTTGCTCTTCAAAGTCAAATGATACTCGAAACCAGCCTTGAAACAGAAGGCATGTTTGTGCATTTCGACTATCCTCAGAGTTCCTGAATGACTCAACCACAGGGAAGAATGTAACTTAAAGTGATATTCTAGAAGGCACAACAAACAGCAGGAGTATGTGCTAAGTTTTGACTTTAAACAGGCACAGCTTAAAGACAAAACACTGGTCCTTCTGACACTAGGTAAAGTTAGGGCCTCCCCACGTCGCTCTGTGATGGCAAACTACAAATCAAATTCACATTTTTGTCATGACTGGTATTCTATTTTACTTGTTTCCAGTTTGAGTTTTTGGTTTTCGGTTTCTTTTTTTTTTAAGTTTCAGCTAACTTTTGTAAAAAGTTGTCACAGTGGCTGCTACTTTATTAAAAAGAATTGGCAGATGATCCTTCTTTGGTGAGCTCTGCTTCACATCAACTAAAAGAATCCCTTGAAACAGCCAGAGCCATTAATTTTTGTTTTGATCAGGCTGTTTTCACTTAAGAATTATTCTGAGCTCGAATATGTCAGACGCTCTTTTTCTACCTACTTGAACAACTTATGCAACTTTAACAATCCTACGCCAGGACTCGCCTGTAACCACAGAGTCTAATGGATAAAAGTAAAAGCTAAGGATGTTAGTGTTCAAAATCAGGAAATAAGTGGTAATGTTATCATCATGTGATTCTAAACAGGTTACTAACTTAAATAGGACAACAAAACAAAGATGAGCCCACAGTGAATAGTATTAAGAATCTGTAGAGCCAAGAAGAAGACTATCTAGTTTCGGGCGCATGGGTGGATCTGCTGGTGGAGCGGCCGACTTCGGCTCAGGTCATGATCTCGCGCTCTGTGAGTTCGAGCCCCGCATCAGGCTCTGTGCTGACAGCTCAGAGCCTGGAGCCTGCTTCGGATTCTGTATCTCCCCCTCCTTTCTCTGCCCCTCCCCTGCTCATGCTCTGTCTCTCAAAAATAAAAATAAGTGTAAAAAAAAAAGAAACCAACCAACAAACAAAGACTGTCTAGTTCTAGTCAGTTGCTTAATGACAACTTCACCAACGACAGAAAAATACTCAGTCTAAATCTAAAATCCCACTAAAATAGCCCTCCCTCTGAAATGCAGTCTCCTTTACCACACTTAGCAGCCACTCAGCAGCTTGTAACAACTGGAAACTTACTCTAACTTACAGCTTGGGAACACATGCTTGTATCAGAGCAAGCCACCATTTCTAAAAACCTTACATCAAGTCAAAAATCTCTTAAGGCGGCCTATCGTAAAAATTTGCATGTCACAGAAATTATAACGATCCTTAATAGAAGGTATTAGGTCATTGGTAGCCCCAGACATTCAGTGGATTCGTTTCAGGAAAAGTCGGCACAGAGCTGACCCTGAGAAGGAGCCCCAGGGACCAAGGTTTCGGAAGGGGTTAAGGGGCAAGAACAGCGTCTCCGCCTCCAGTGCTGGTTGAAAACCTAGTCTCCTGCAGGTGACCTGACTAGCGGGGGGGCAGTCAGCCATCAGTTGATGGAGACAGTCTCTGCCCTCAAAGAGCTTAGTCATACTGACCTAAATCAACACCCCATGCGGTTGGCAAAGAAGTGCCTCTCTCTGCTGTCCTCTCTTCTTAGAGAACCTCCTTGTCTGCCCAGAAACCTTTTCCGTCCCGGGTGATTCCCCGTCTGAGCCCGGCTGCCTGCCCCACGGTCCCCTCTGTGTGCCGTGTTCTTGGACCTGAACTTTCTCCTGGCCCCTATCACATCATTCCCTCTTCGTTGTTTGGTGTCTCCCTGAGGGCACAGTCATGCCTGACTCCCTACAGCCTAGGACACTGCCTGCCACACGGCAGCAACTGGAAAAATCTGATGAATGAAAGCCACCCTCTCTTCTCCATCAAATGCAAGATATGTAAGGAGAAATGCCGAGTATTTTTGGAAAAATTAAGGAAATGCAGGACTGGTTAGTAAAAACAAAACAACACCTTAGAAGAAAGGAGAGGCAGATGTTGTGGGTGTCTGGTGCCCAGCACACACAGGTCATCCTCGAAACAGAGTATTTAATTTCTCCTACCTTCCTGTTGTTAATGGTAAAACCTTAAAAGACCGGGCAGTCATAATATGCTCATAACTTCTCCCTCCATACACCCATCCCAGGGGATTATTATGGTAACAGTGGATTCAGTCACAGAGACGGGAAGTGGCCCACTAAGTGCATTATTCTAGCAAAAAGAGCTTACTTTTCTTTAAGCTTCCTAATGCTATGAAGTCTTCCTAAAAATATTTTAATCGGGGGTGCCTGGGTGGCTCGGCTGGTTGAGTGTCTGACTTGGGCTCAGGTCATGATCTCGTAGTTCATGGATTCAAGCCCCGCCTGCTGCAGATTCTGCGTCTCCCTCTGTCTGCCCCTCCTCTGCTCATGCTCTGTCTCTCTCGCTCTCAAAAGTAAATAAACATTAAAATAATTTTTTAAAAATATTTTCATCATAAAGAGCACAGGGCTATAATTCCTACAACAACGGGCACAGATTTCTATTTAAGTCACCATGTCTTCTTGATCCTGTTTTCTTTTTTAATTTTAATGTTTATTTATTTCTGAGAGACAGAGAGACAGAGCACAAGTAGGGGAGGGAGGCTCAGAATCTGAAGTAGGCCCCAGGCTGTGAGCGATCGGCATCTAGCCTCATGTGGGGCTTGAACTCACAAGTGCTCATGACCTGAGCCAAAGTGGGATGCTCAACCGGCCGAGCCACCCAGGCGCGCCTTGAACCTTGTTCTCCTTTAAGAACAGTGATAGTGGACATCTGTCAAACACTCTGTGCTGACATGGGACCCTACAGCAGCCCAGTAAGTGGGCACTAGTATCCTCGCTCTACAGAAGGAGACCCCAGAGTGGAGACAGGACAGGGTCATTCGCTGTAAGGTCATATCACATGCCAGCTGGCAGAGTGGGAGAACCTAGATTCAAGTTTATAACACTGCCCGCAATGAGAAGTTGTCATACTAAGAGTCAGATGCATGGAAAAAAAAAGAAAGCTGTGAAAATGTTCTGTGAATGACCCGGCGCCACGCTGATGGAGACGTTTAAAGAACAAGCCTTAACTCTGCGCCTGGTCGTCTTTGTATTTGGGTTTCATAAATCTGAGCGATGGCATAAAGAATTGGCACACTTAGTGCTGATAAGATTTCTAAAATCCCTTTAAGGCAAAAAATTTCTAAAACATTACCGTATTTCTTCCTGCTGGACCACAAGAGGTTACAAAAATGAAAATGGCAAAATAAACAGAAGCTTCTTTCTTCACATTCCTTTCCAGCGAAAAGCCAAATAAGTAAAGGGAAAAATAACAGCGTAGTCCACACCTATGATTACAGCCGAATGGACTTCTCTTTTTCCTCTCTGCCCTGCTTCCCTCCCTCTCCTCAAAGAGCTGATTTTTCTTTACTTAACACTTTTAGGATATTGAAAGGTTTCATAGACTTTGAAGTAAGTCTCAATTTAAACATGGCTGTCATGTTACGGACACTTCATGGTAAGTATCTTAAGTTTCTACAGTGGTTTTTCTTCCAAGGACATAGATCTTATACAGTGCCATCCAGTTGTGGACATGGTATTTCTACTAAGGGAGAGAGTTTCCAGCGTGTTCACAGAGCTGAGAACGAGAAAATAAATGAAGAAAGGAATCAAAGTCACACAGAGAGAGGTAAATTTAACACTGGAAAACAAGTCACCTGAATGCATGTGGGGCCAGTCTTCTGCCTAAACACCACCGGCCAGGGAAGAGTACAACATCAAGTTCCCACGGGAAAGCACCACGGAAAGAAAAGGATTCAATAAAACAGAGACTTAGTGCTACGACTATAAACTACTCCGATGGCTCGGCAGCGGGGACTATTATTAACATAGGAGAGCGACGGTAGGACATTAACCCAATGCTTATCAGGCCTGGGGACATCAAGGATCTATCCTAGCGGTAAGATCTGCCTCTTCCTCCAGCAAACAAAGACTGCCCTGCGTCTCCCGGCCCGGACGCACGCAGCACAAAGAGATGGCACTTGGCTGGACAAATGCACACCTCGACCTCCACGAGGCAGGGAGGAGTCCGAGGTGATCACTTCAAAGGAGAGGCAGGGGGGGGACAGAACCGGCAGGCGGCTGCATTTTCACGAAGTATATACTCTTAGGAAAGCATTTTCCAGAAAGGGTTTGTTCCCTTCATAATAAAAAGATTAAGAACTCTTCTGTGCCGTGTCCTATGGCTCAGGTGCTACTCGGAGGGCTCTGTGTCCACTAGCTGACTGCGGCGTTCCCACTTAACAGTTTTATGACGCAGATATTACTGTCCCTTTCTACAGGTGAAAGCACTGAAGTCAGAGGGGCTCGTAGCTGCCCAGAGTCACGGAGCAGATGAGTACTGGAGCACTGACTGGAACCTTGCAGGTGGCTCCGGGCTACGGTCCTCCTACCTCAGCGGGCAGCCTCATCTGATAAGAAAAGGAGGGAAAGGCTGCAGGATACAGACCTATCTTTCATGTTAAAAAAATTTCTGCATCGCTAAGGAAAGATTTTTAAAAAGTGAGGTTCGCTGGCTGCCTTGGACATGTTTTACCTGCACCAAGAAGGCTCCCCCTGCTCCCTGGTTACAGACAGACAGACCCCTCTCTGCACAGGTAGAGAAAACTTGCTTTGAGTCACAACAAGAGGAGAATATTGAGGGAGGGGAGGAGAATCTCAAAAACAACAAACGAAAAACAACCAAAAACCCAGATGATAAAAAAGTGGATCAGTAATATTTTCTTCATATGCCAAAAACCACTAACTTGACTACCGCTCAGACTGGGCCATTAAAAACGCAAGGACTGTCAAATGGATTCTGCACCTCGCCCGGGTCATGTGTTTACATTTTGATTTTTACCTGTACACATTTCAGTATGTATGTCTACAGGATAAAGATTCTTTTTTTGGAGTCTTTCATCTGCAAAACACTTGTTCTGCATCTACGGTCTAAATGAGGAGGAGGAGGGAACATAACTGACATTGGTCATTGCCCCTTCCAGGCCGGGTACCTAAGATACTTCACTCCCATTTATTCCTGCGCATGAGACAAGAAAAGCGTGTCGGTCCTACTTATTTCTTTTCATGAGTGAGGAAACGGGGATTCAGTTGCTCACTAAAGACACACTGACAGCTCGTGTAGAGGCAAAATCACATCCAGGACCCTGCGTCCAAGGAGAAGGTGGAGGGCTTTCCTTTAGAAGTGAAAATTGCAGAGGCCTGTTTCATCACCCACTTGGGGGGGGGGGGGTCCTAGATCCCAAAAGAAGGTGAGAAGACCAGGAGCACTGGATTCCTCAGCTACTTCCACCAGAAGCCCGTGTGAGGTGAACATACACTCTGTTTAGTTTTAAAACGAAGAAGGCATTACATAAGCACCAAACATTGGAGGCGGTCAGATTTTGGGGGGAAAGGGTTTTCAATGGAGTACAGTGTTCTATTAAGCCAGTGTGTTTCCTGGATTTAAAGGATAAGGGGTTTTTGACAAACTTAATCACATTCAATTAAGGGCACTATTTTAGGTCTGTAGTTTGGTTTCCCGAATGTCAAAGGTGTGCAATAAAAAAGGACAAAGGAGCATAACCCATTTCTTCCTCTGTCGAAGCACGACAGCAGAGCATGTCACCTCTTTTCTAAGGTTTGACTGTGGCTGTTTCCAGGACTCACTTGCCCCTCTGAAAAGGACAAGCCAGGTAAGGAGGCGTCAGCTTCATGCCCTACAGAACGGGCCAGCAGAATGGTGTCTTACATAAATACAAACAGTCTCCTGGGTAACACCGGCTGAATGACTACACTATACAAAGCTACATTTTCTTTATGAATTCCAACAAATGCTTAATTAGAACGACGTATCTGGCACCAAAGGCTGGAGAATAATTTGGACTTAGCAGATCTCAAAAGAACCTACCCTGCCTTCTGAGCCAGTTCTAAGATCTGCTAACAGATTGCTCCTGGCGACTCCACGCGCTGGAGGGAGAGAGGCAATCTCTAAGAATCTGGATCTCTATCGTGCATAATAAAACCTTTCTTCTTCAGGGCGGAACAGTGAAAGAAAGGCTGAACGCACTTAAGCCAGGTCTCTAAATCGATTTTTATTCAACCTAAACAACCAGCCGGCAACCAAATTTCCATATTTTCTTTGAAAGCTAACTATTCCACAAAAAGGGACGTACGTGCTCTGCACGAGCCTATCCGCTTGCACTGAGTTCATTAAATAAATCAAGCTAATGACAGTGCATAGCATCTGCTGGTATAAAACGAAATGTTAACCACTCGCATCTGTTCCTTTCACGCGGACATCTCCCTGAGTCATCGTGTTACGTCATTTTGGCAGAGGGGTGAGACACCACTGGAGAGGCTCGGCGCTGGGCTCTCGGGGTGGGAATTCTGGACAACTCTCCTAGTTCTCTTTTAAGTGAAGCAAGGAGGCAGATCGGCCATGGCATGGAAGACTGCATCTGAGCACACACGAGCTACGTAAAATACACCATTTGGAATTTTAATCCAGCATTAGATGCTCATTCTGGATTTCCAGCAAAAATGTCTGACCTGTTTCCAGAATGAAGTACCAGCAGTCGGCTTCCCTGGACAGCGGTTCCACTCCTTCCAGGTAAAGCTGCCCAGAGCCCTGTGGGCTACATTTCATCGTCATGGCCCTGAACATTCGAGGCCAGACCCACAAAGAGCCGCTTCTGCAGGGGATTTACACCCACCTGTTCCCGGGTAAAAAGCAGCCACCTGCCTGTACCAATAAGTTTCCCTGCCCAGGAACACGCATCCTCAGAGCACCCTCATCTTAACTCTGCGCTCAAAGGGGAGGAGTCCAGCAAAGAGAACACAGGGATCACGGCCAGTAACCGAGGGAAAACAGGGCTTCAGTAAAGCACCATCATCTGCGACCAGTCCCTCTCAGGGGCCAGCCTGTGAAGTCTACTGCGTTGATGCACAATGAGAAAAAAAGAAGAGTGGTAAGGTTCTCAGAACTAAATTCAATGAACTTTTTAATCCTGGTACTCCGACTTTCCTTCTTTTTTTTTTTGGTTTACTGAAAAGTTGAAGACAGCAATTTTGAAAAATGTCTTTACCTGGCAAAATAAAAGAATTGGCAATCCTAGGCTGGCTTCCAGCACTCTGGGGGAAATTTTACTGCCCAGGAAAATCAGAATTCTGTTCTAGACTGCCTTACTCCTACTTTTCCTATATTCATATATATACATATATGAATATATTATATATAACATTTTTGGAAATTTTTAATCAATATGCAAAAGGCTGAAGATGCTTGAATGATCAAATATTTAGGTAAGCAATCCAATTCTTAGAGCATATTTTAAAGTCCAGAAGGCAAGTTACAAGTGACGATAGCGGCATAGTTACAGAAAAGTCAATTTCACTGATACCCCAGATGGATGACCTCGCTATCTTCACAGGCCTGCAGGGGACCTCGATGAAGTCCTGAAGGACTTCATAGTGTCTGATTTGGAGTCACAGAACTTTCACAAAGCAAAATAACTTTAAATCTCCAAATAAGCTAAGGAACGGTTAGAAAGAACTCACTTGTGTAGCCCTGGCCCTGATCACTTGCTGACCAGCTGTGCCATGTGGGTTAAGCTGCTTAACTCTCTGGGCCTTTGCCACATCTGTAAACTGGGAATAAATTTCAGGATTGCTGTGAGGATTAGAGAGTGTCCCTTTTGCTGGCACATAGTAAGTGCTCAACAAATAGTAGCTACTACTAACAGAATGTTACAAACAGAATGTTACATTTTATAAGCACAGACAACTAAATTACTTATCCAAAGTCACGAGCTAGCTAGTGACGGCCTAAATCAAAAGCCCCGTTCCTCATTCACATGCCACTGTTTTCTCTAGAATGCCCTGCTGCCGGTGTGGGGGTGAAGGTGGGTGCTACCTGGCGAAATCATTTCAATTCAAAGTTAACAGCTGGTTTCCAACAGTTATACAGAAATGAAACAAACGCTGATATATAAAATTTAATGGATTTGTTTCCTGTATGTTAGATACTTGTAAATTTCTATGGCAGAACTACCTTGTTTCTATTTTCTTAAATTTCAAAAAAATTGCTCCTGCACTTTTTTTTTTTGCTCCTGCACTTTTTAAAGGACCCGTCAAATGCTGCTAGTTATATCAGACTAATTCAATTCCATGAATACAAAATCCCACTTGAAAATAATACTCCACCCTAGACAATCTGCATTAAATAGGTCAATTAGTAAATAGTCTTTTTCGCTTTTTATACCCTGGTGAATTCTGTGTTTTTCAAACCAATACAAAAAAAAAAAAAAAATCAACACTTTGCTCACTTGTAATTTTATAAAATAAGTTCCCTAATTTTATGAAATCCCTTGGGATTTCAGCTACACTCTTCTTTATTTCTTCAATTAAAAGTTTTTTCTTTATTTTAGAGAGAGACAGAATGAAGGAGAGGGACAGAGGGAGAGAGAGAATCTTAAGATCATAGCCCGATGCAAGGCTCATTTCCACGACCTCAGCATCATGACATGAGCTGAAACCAAGAGTTGGATGCTCAACGACTGAGCCACCCAGGCGCCCCTCCACTACGATCTTTCATAGAAAGCTCAAGTGAATCTGATCCTCTGTAAAAAGGTACTCATGGAGCCACTCTTCTAGACTCTGAATTACATGAGGCCATCACTTTAGTGACCCACCTGGGTCTCTTCCCACAGAGACTCTTCCCTGCCAGGCTGTGGGGTCTGGGGTCTTTTCCAGACTCTGTCGTCATGAGGAGCACAGAGCTGCAAGGGCCAGACAGGGTAAGGGGAAGTCCTCTATGGAAGAGGCTCTTTCTCTATGTGGATCCAACAGTACTACCAAAACTTGAAAACCTGGCCTCGGAAGCAGGATTAGCCGTGAGCTCACCGCTCACACGGTAGGCCTTCAGGTGAGGTGACCACACTTCTACACCACACCCAACGCCACATTTAAATATCATTTTTCTTTGTGTGTGTTTCTGTTTTATGTTTATTTATTTTGGGAGAGAAAGAGACAGAGAAAGGGAGAGAGAGCACTAGCGGAGGAGGAGGCAGAGAGAGAGGAAGAGAGAAAAAGAATCCCAAGCAGGCTCCATGCTGTCAGCGCAGAGCCCGATGCGGGGCTTGATCCCACTCCCTGTGAGATCATGACCTGAGCCAAAATCCAGAGTCACATGCTTAGCGGACTGAGCCACCCAGGGACCCCAAACTACCATTTTTCTAAGGGAACTTACAGAATGAAGCATTCCAATTAGGAAGAAGCCTCCCAGACAACGAGCCCTCCTCCTAGGTCCCCCCGCTGGAGGGGCTGGGCTTCCACTGTGCTCCTTGAATGTGCCATACGCATTTCCACCACCGTTCTTACTAACATGGGCATCTCGCTCCCCACAGGCTCTGAGCCACTTCTGGACAGAGACCGTGCCCTGTTTACCGCTGAATCCCCAGTGGGGAGCACAGTACCTCACACCTAGTAGGTGCTCAGTAAATGATCTGATAGCTGGAAGGGGAAAAACAACACAGGGCCAGGGGTTGCAGGGCCAGGAGGCAGCTAGTTAGCATTCTTCAGCTGACTTCATATTCTGGATCAGACCACAGGTTATCAACTTTCTCTGAACCTCCCACAATTAAGAAACACTTGCCGAGCCAAGTACTATAGGCTATGTTTGGAAGAACCAAAAACGAGCAAGACAAAAACCCAACCACCCAAGGTACCCTGTGGTGGCGGCAGCGTGGGAGACATGTGACGTGTATATATTTGTTTGTTAAGGGGACAGAGAACCAAACTGCCCCGTTCCCTTGCCTCCTGTTTCTTCATCATTCCCCAATAAATATCCCATGTACTCCTGCCAAGTGAGTTTCGCTGTCTCCATGCCAATGCTGTATTCAGAGGCCTTTCCAGCTCTAGTTGCTATGGGATAAGGTCCATACTCCTTAGCGAGGCATTCGAGGTCTAGAATCTTGAAGCATTATTCCCAGGGTCTACCAGTGAGTCTTTTCCAGAAGAGTCTGTGAGATTATGATTTATACTAAGAAATACATATTTGGTCTTTGTCCCCATTCCAGTCCCAGGGCTCCTAGAACCCTTGGAATTTCCCAAGGAGAAAACTATAAAAGTATCTTTTGGTATGTTAATGAGATGACTTTTGGAATGGCTCTCAGGTCACCAAAAGATGCGGACTGGTCAACAGAGGAGCTAAGTGCTTAGAAGGTTGGAACTTTTGTCCCCCACCCCAAAGAGAGAAAAGGGACTGGAGACAGCCCAATCACCACTAGCCCATGATTTAACCATGCCTATGTAATGCAGCCTCCATAAAACCCAGAAGGGCAGGTTCAGAGCTCGGGGCTGGTGAACATGTGGCTGTTTGGGGAGAGTGTCAAGCTCAGAGATCACGTAAACACTGCGCCCCTTTCTGAATCACATGCTTTCATGATGAACCGGTCATGTACACAGAAAGTTTCTCTGAGTTCCGTGAGCGGCTCTAGCAAATTAATCAAACCGAAGAAGGTGGTTGTGGGAGTCTCTGATCTACGGCTGATCAGCCAGAAGCACAAGTGAAAACCTGCGCTTGGAACTGGCTGTGAAGAGGGGGCAGGCAGCTCTGCACAACTGACCTCTTAACCTGTGGGAGGGGGGTGATGTCCCACTGGGGCCCCTGCTTAGAAAACCCGTCTTCGCCCCTCCTCTTTCCCCCGGTAAAGCACACCTTGGTCCATTCCCTAACCCCTCTCCGCCTCCGCAAGCCCTCGTCTATCCACCTATTGGTGCCTGTCCTGATTTCTCTTCACCACACAGTACAACCATTTCATCTCTCTTTTTTATATATTTTGAAGTGTGCGGCCATAAAACACTGATACTTCTGAATTACTTTAACTCTATTTACATCAAATAGTACTCAGATAACAACATAAACCCTCATTTGATTGTCCAATAACTCCCTATCCTCTATATGATCCAAGACTGGGTATTTAAAACAGGTATAGGGGCGCCTGGGTAGCTCAGTCAGTTAAGCGGCCGACTTCAGCTCAGGTCATGATCTCACGGTCTGTGAGTTCGAGCCCTGCGTTAGGCTCTGTGCTGATGGCTCAGCCCCTGGAGCCTGTTTCGGATTCTGTGTCCCCCTCTCTCTCTGCCCTTCCCTTGCTCACACTCTGTCTCTATGTCTCTCAAAAAATAAAATAAAAAAAGTTAAAAAAAATAAAAAAAAATAAAACAGGTATAGTTATACTATTGAATTCTAGTATCAAGGTCCTGAGGGCATCATTTTAAAAACAAAGGGTACAGAGAGCACAAATATTTCTCGAATAATCTATTCCAAAAAAGCAGTAAGGGAAACACTTCTAGAAGACAAAACAAAAAAGACAATATGACATTTGGGGATTTAATTTTCCAGTGACACTGAAAATGCAGTATTGTCTTACTACAGGACATTTAAAAGCCAATTCATCCCCAAATTGTACCGCAGTGGCCACCACTGGTTACAACGCTAAATATGTGTGCAAGTACCTACTTATAATTCTGCATTTCAAATTTTAATACCTTTCAATGTTTCTTGGGCCTCCCTGGGGAAATCCTTTACTGTCTATCACTGAATATGACTGCCCTTTACTTTGAAGAATTACCTCCTCTATGGGGTTCCCTAGCTTTGTCAGCTTTAGGTTTTCCACAGAAACAACTACTACCCACACCAACCTGACCAACCTCAATGCCAAGCCCTGTAAATCCGACTTTGTTAAAAAAAAAAAACAAAAAAAAAAACCACACACCTCTCCTGCAGTTTCGATTTTAGATGCTGAGGACAAAATACTTTCTGACCTGGAGACTTACTGTATTTACGCCGCCGTCGTACTTCACCCACGGGGGTGATTCTGGAGACTCCTCCCCATTTCAGCAAGACCTAGGGTTACGTGTGGTCACGGACAAGTACCGCTGAAGTCCCTCTGCCCCGCATTTACAGTTAAAACAAGAAATTAGTGTAGTTTTTTAGTCTCAATATTCTCCCCGGATCCTCCACAGGGAATTTCAAGCTTCATTATTTCAGCGCATCGGAAATGGGAGTACAAAATTAGAAATAAGCCCTGGTTCTCACAAGGCACGACTAAGGCACCAGAATTGGCTAAAGATGACCCACTTTGGCTATCTGGCCAGGGGCACAGCTTCTGCACTGCCTGCTTGCTTCCCACCTAGCACCACCTTTTTTCTTGGGTGAGTAATGTTAAGGGCCAGGAGTTTCCGTGGAGAGATTCTCACACCGTCCCTGAGAGCGGAACGGGACCAATGCCTCACCCTGGTCTCATGACCCGCTCTTGGGGGGTGCGAGAGGGGGCGCTGGTTCAATAACCATCTCGGATCAGGGACGTGGGAGGCGCGTGAGGGGTCTTTGCCAGGCGAGGATGGAGGGCCGCGAGGCCTCAAGGGCAAGTGTGCGTGGAGACCACACGAAAATCTCGGCCTGGCTTTGGGAACAGGATAGAGGGGCTTCCACTGGGACCGCTCCTCCCCCTAGATTTCACCGAGAAGCCCATCCTCCAAATGCGAGGCCACCCAGCTGGAGAGAGAGAAAGGCTCTCACGGACGCGAGGAGAAATGAGGCCGGCAGGGCGCAGGGCACCGGCCCTGGGGACCGCGGGAGGGCAGAGTCTGCAGCGGAGGGGCCCAGCCGGGGTCCGGCCCAGCCCCGGCGCCCTTACCCACGGTGGACTTGCAGGCTTCGCAGAAGGTGTCGTCGGTGAAGCGCTCCATCAGGCTGGTCTTGCCCACGCCGCGGGAGCCGATGATGATGACCTGCAGCTTGAAGTCGGCCGGCCTGGGGGGCTGCTTCCTCCGGCGAGCCTGGCCGCCCGACAGCGCCGGGGAGCCCGCGCCCAGGCCGCCGCCGCCCCCGGCCCGCCTCTGCAGCGCGGCGCCCGGATCCATGCACGCATACGGCTCACGCTCGGCCCGCCGCCCGCCGCCGCCCGCTCCCGGGCCGCGCGCCCCGGGCCCCGGCGCCCCCTTGGCCTCCGCCGCGCGCCGGGGGTCGGCCCCGGGCTCGACGTCCGCCCGATCAAGCGGCCCCGGCAGCCCGCGGATTCCGCGCTGGAGCTGCGCCTCCCGCCCGTCCCCTTCGCCCGCGTCCAAGCCGCCGCCGCTACCGCCGCCGCCGCCGGGAGAGGAGGAAGGGAAGCAGCTACTCCGCAGCAGCGGCAGCAGCATCCCGGACGAGGAGGGGCAGGAAGCGCAGGCGCGGGGCGGGGCGGAGCGGGGCGGGGCGGGGCTGTGGGGCCTGCTAGGGGCGGGCGGCCGGGCGTTCGCGCGCCCCCTGCCGACGGGAGGACCGCGCGCCCCGCGTGCGGGGTCTGTCGCTGCCGGTTTCTCCTTACACCTGTCTTTGCTGTCTTGTAACCCTACTGCTGTTTTCACTGCCCTTTGCTCCCCCTTTTCTTTCTGTCGACGCTTTTATTTTCTCTTACTTCTTCATCCTTCCTTTTCTCATCCTCCTTTTTCTTCTTTCACTAGTCCAGTCCCCAAACACCAGATGGCTGTTTATTAGCCGTCTCTCCCCCAAACCTGTTGCATTCTCAGTATAACATCTCTCAAATCACTGTTGCAAACTCAAGTGTTGCCGGAACTCTCGTAACCCGCCACCCCCGCCCGCAGCCAGGCCTTGTCCGTCACATCTGGTAGGTAGACTTCTTCGTCTTTCCGTGTCATGTCTGTCTTTCGTACAAAGAAATGTCATGTCCTTTCCATAGGAGACGCACGAAAGTGGTTATTTTTAGCCCTGTTTTGCCCCCTCACTCAGAGTTCGGAAGTTTTTATTCTATTTAACTTTTAATATAAATAAATGGCATGCATCTTTGGGGGAGAGAGTGAGACCTCAAACAGTAGTAAGAAACTCCAAGACTGACACTCCAAAAGTTTAGGAATTATGGACTTGGGCAGGGTGTTTTGCCATTTCTCTTTGAAAGGATTTAAGGATACAGAAAATCTCTGCTGTGGTTCCTTGCCAGGGATTTGTTTAGCAAATTCCTCAGCGTGAACTTGAGCACCTCAGAACACAGGGTTCTAAATATGATAGGAGCTGGCACATTTGCTGAGAATGATCAGGTAACCCACCCAATCACAGCTTTATTTAGAACTGGGTTTGGTAATGCATAGTACATGTGGATGTTACCCTACAAACCTGATTTGTAAAAATCTTGCATTGCCCACAAATTAATTGGAAGTTTACGTTTGTAGGAGAGTCCTTAGCTTTCCAAAAGCAATCACAATCTTTCTTTTTTTTTACTAGTTCTTAGGACATTTAAAATATGATTGTATTTATGATTGTATTTTATTTATTTTATTTTTTATTCTTTAAATTTTTATTTATTTATTTATTTTTTCAACGTTTATTTATTTTTGAGAGACAGAGCATGAGCGGGGAAGGGGTAGAAGAGAGGGAGACCCAGAATCTGAAGCAGGCTCCAGGCTCTGAGCTGGCAGCACAGAGTCTGACATGGGGCTTGAACCCATGAATTGTGAGATCATGACCTGAGCCGAAGTCAGACACTTAACAGACTGAGCCACCCAGGTGCCCCTGTTTTTTATTTATTTTTGCGAGAGAGAGCGCGCGCAAGCTGGGGAGGGACAGAGAGAGAGAGAGGGAGACAGGCTCTGTGCTGACAGCAGTGAGCCCAATATGGGGCTCGAACTCATGAACCCTGAGATCATAACCTGAGCCGAAATCGGATGCTCAACCAACTGAGCCACCCAGGGACCCCACTTCTCTATAATTTTAAACACAGCTCCATCATTCACAATCAAGTCACCACTTTGAACTGTGGGCTTGTCTCCTCTTCTTTAGGAATGAGAGTAGTGTCCCCTCTTGCCATTTGGCAGTATTGGGAAGCAAGCACACCCCTCTTGGCAAAAGAATGGTGTCGTCAGCCTTGACATCCATACCAAACTTTGGTGGGAGTCCGTCCTGCTCTTCAGTGTGTCCTGACAGACAAGGTGTTGGTCACTGATTCCGATGCACGCCAGGTACTTTTGGGCTGAAGAGCTAGCTGGGAACTTCGTGCTCTATGCGATTGCTCATAGTTAATATACTGTGTTAAGGGAATTTTGAACTCTTGGGTAAATGGTGTCATTTAACTAAATTGTGGTCACTGGAATTTCTGCTTATCAGAGCCTGCAAAGAGAGTACCGCCTATACCAAAAAGCATTCATTATAAAGAGGGTGGGAATCGGATTGCATGATTCTTCTCTGCTAGCAGAGACAAACTCTGAGTTTTATCCAGACACTCACGCTGCTCTGCGAAGTCAAGTACTTCAGGTAAAGCTTGCGCAAGCATCAGGACTGGGGGAAGAATGTTGTTTTGCCTCAGACAGTCACTCAGATTCAATTCTCCTTGCCAGTAAGCGGCTCAGGAAAGAGCGTATGACCAAACTCTGGTCAATGAGAAATTCTCAGAAATCTTTGAGAGGACAGGGCTCCTGGTAAAAGGCTTGTAGCTCTTCAAAAAAGACCCAAGGAAAAGATAGTTCCTCTTCTGCTTTCGACCCTTTGTGCGAAGGGTATAATCCTTATAGGAGTTGTTCCCGTCTTGCTGTCTTGACAGCTCGCTGACAGGTTGTAGATGGCAGAATAGACCGAAGTGGTTGGGAAGGCACTGAATTAACCAACCATGAAAACACCTTACCCCACGAGACAATAAATTCCCTTGTTGTTTAAGACTTTTGCGTTAGGTTTTCTCATATTTGGGAGCTGAAGGACTCTTAACAAATATAGGAATGCATGCTTACAAATAGGACATTATAGAGGTAAGTTTGAATCAGCCCTAACCTTTTTTAAAAAATGTGCTTTATCAGTAACAAATTACCTGGAATGCGCCTGACAACTGCTCATGACGTACAAGTATTTCATGGTCCTGCTCTTCAGAATTGGGCCGTGGACTTAAGCTGTGAAGGGAAGGCAATGGGCAGAATAGCTAGAGAAGATTACCAGATTCAATATATTTCCCCAAATTGGAAGCCAAAGTAACATTCTGCTGGACATGGAGACTGATACAAAAAAGCATCATCTAAAAACCGAAAGTAGATCCAGGTTTTGCGGGGCTTGACAATTTTGGGGTCCCTTTTTAAGTTTCATGGACGCTGGCAGAAGACAGGAGGCTTGTGGGTCAAAGTCACGGACACATAGAGAAGCAAGCAGATCTCAGTCTTGTTCCTGTCAAGACACACTTTTTTCCCCTCCAGTTCTATTGAGATATAATTGACATGCAACACTGTTTTAGTCCAAGGTGTGAAACATAATGCTGGGATATTTGTGTGTGTTGTGAAATGATCACCACAATAAGTCTAGTTAACATCTATCACCTCACATTGTTATCATCTTTTTTTCTTGTGATATTTTTAAAAACTCTTCTAGCAACTTTCAAATACACAACACAGTATTGCTAACTACAGTCTCCATGCCGTACGTTACATCCCTCGACTGACTTATTTTATAATTGGAAGTTTGTACCCCGTGACCCCCTTCATCCATTTCACCTTCCGCCCGACCTCTGGCAATTACCAATCTATTTTTTTCTTTCACTTTTGTTTTTTTAGATTCCACATATAAACGAGATCATGCAGTAGTTGTCTTTCTCTGACTTATTTCACGTAGCGCGACACCCTCAAGGTCTATCCTTGTTGTTGCCATTGTCAGGATTTCCTTCTTTTTAAAGGCGGAATTATATTCCATTGTGTGTATGTGCAGGTAGCGCGTTTTCTCAGCCAGCCAGCCAGCCATACACTAGGCTTGTTCCCATGTCTTGGCTATTAGAAACAATACCGCAATGAACATGGGGGTGCACACATCTCGTTGGGATAGAGATTTTCTCATTTTGGATGAATACCCAGAGGTGGAATTGCTGGATCAGATGGACGTCCCATCTTCAAGTATTTGAGGAAATTCCATACCGTTTTCCATAGTGGCCACACCCATTTACCAACAGCACCAACAGCAGAGCACATTTTGTTAGTTTACCTTATCTGTTTATTATTCCCGGCACAGCGGGCAACACAAATGTCATATTCACATCAGTTTCCTTTGTCCCCAAGTCTCGCAGGTGCTATGGGGCCGGAGCCGGGTGGATGCTGTGCAGAATCGGGTTTGCACTGCAACTGAGGAGCCCCGGGCAGGCACAGGAATCCCGGTCTTGAACGGGGCTGCGAGCAAACCTGCCCGACCTTTGCCAGGAGGGAACCGTTGTCTCTATTACACCGGTCGGTAGAAAAATCCTCCCTTTGTCCTGAAGGGAGCCGGGATCTCCTTCTTCCAAGGTCATCTGCGATCCAAACATCCCAGAAAAGATGGTCAGGAACGAAAGTCAGTGCCCTGCTTCCAAGATGTGCAGAAGCACAAGAGACCCATGGAAAATGACCTTCCAACAAATATTAGGTGAAAAGTTTTTTTTTTTTTTTCTGGATGGTAAAATAAATTATAATCCACAAATTTAAAAGAGCTGATAAAGGCACTAACACAATTTCAAAACTTGGTATTTTCATTCATTAATTGCCTGTATCACTTCTGTGATTTTTTTTTTTTACTACATTCGTTGATGGCATACATATGATTACATGACAATATTTTTGTAATATCTTTCACAGAGAGAACTGAAATGCAGTCTTTCCTCTAGCATGTTTGATTGGAATTTAAAAATTTTTGTTGTTGGTGGCTGGAATGCGTAAAAAACATGTGGCTTTACATCCAGACATAGTCTCTTTGTGGTTCTGCCGTAGACTTACGTCCTACAATCACAGGAATCCTGACCGACACCGGTTTCATTAAAAAAGAAATCAGGGGTGCCTGGGTGGCTCAGTTGGTTGAGCTTCTTTTTTTTTAATTTTTTTTTTAATGTTTATTTTTGAGACAGAGAGAGACAGCGCATGAGCAGAGGAAGAGCAGAGAGAGAGAGGGAGACACAGAATCCGAGGCAGGCTCCAGGCTCTGAGCCGTCAGCACAGAGCCCGACGCGGGGCTCGACGCGGGGCTCGAACTCACAGACCGTGAGATCATGACCTGAGCCGAAGTTGGACGATCAACCGACTGAGCCACCCAGGCGCCCCGGTTGAGCTTCTGACTGCAGCTCAGGTCATGATCTCGTGGTTCATGAGTTCCAGCCCCACATCGGGCTCTGTGCTGATGGCTCGGAGCCTGGAGCCCGTTTCGGATTCTGTGTCTCCCTCTCTCTCTGCTTCTCCCCTGCTCACACGTACATACATTCTCTCTCTCGAAAATAAATAAAAAACATTAAAAAATTAAATTCATATAAAAAAAAGAAAAAAAATGTACCATGTGTTTATAATTGTCTACACTTTGCTATTAAGTGCATCGCTTACTGGAGAGAATTCCACTTTGCTTGGGCACTGACGAGGACTGAATTTTCTCCTTGCAGTTTTGTGTTTCTAATTATTGGAAGAATGCTCCTCAGGTGAGCCTCTGACTGCACCTGTCACTTCCCCTCCATTGTGCATATTTATTGTTTTTTTAAATGTTTTTATTTATTTTCGAGAGAGCGCAAGGAAGGGGAGGAACAGAGACACAGCGGGGACAGAGGATCTGAAGCTCTGAGCTGTCAGCACAGAACCCAACGTGGGGCTCGAACTCATGAACCTGTGAGGTCATGACCTGAGCTGAAGTCAGACGCTCAACCAGCTGAACCACCCAGACACTCCGTCCACATATTTTTTGGTGCCAGCTTGTAGGACATATTCTAATTGCAAAATGACTCCCGAACATGAACCTCGGGGTCACAACTCAAGTTAGATGGAACAGTGGTCAGAAAGGTAATTCCTACTTGTCAGTAATTAGATTGTACCTATGAGTGGCTGTGAACCGCACAATATATCCCAGGAAGCCTAAACTAAAAATATGCCCAGTTCAATGTCCCCGTAGGTACAGCCACTCAAACACCACCTGACACATGGGGAAGTGTGATGGAAGGAGAGAAGGCGTGGGAAGAGGTAGCAGCCTTCACCAATCCCAGGAAAGTGACTCTCCTCCAAACTTTACAGACTCTTGGTGATGAGAACACGGGGCCGGGATCCCTCCCAGGCCTCGGCAGATGAGGGGTCCTGAAGCTTAAGCTTCATTACTTACGATCAATCTGCACCTGCATGAATCCCACTCCACGCTTCTATGTTAACCCAAGTCGAAATAATCTTTTCCTGGTCATTACTCAATTAAGATGAATAAATGTCTCAAATAGGAATGTATAAAATATATTTACACTTAAAAAAGGAATCTGTTTCATATTTGAGGATTCCGTGTAAGAATTTGTTGACAAGGAAGAGGTTGACATTTACTGCAGGAATAATCGCTAGAGCCAAACCCTGGGAGAAACAGGAGACTGAGCACTGTTTCTTTCCTCAGAAAAGGGGGGTAATGGGTGGTGAGCAAAGTGTTTACAAGGAAGAGGGAAGAAAAGCATATCAAGGATGCCCAGGGCCTCTTAACCATCGTTATGTTACTATCTCTGTGAAGTCCGAGTCCAGATCAAGACCTTTGGAAGCCCTAAGCTCCGGAGAGTATGTCTTCTACCAGCGCCTTCTCTGTATGTAATGCAAAAGACAAAGTAGAGGAGATTTAAGACGAACTTAAGAAAGGTGTTAGGGGTGGAAATATGTGTTCCAAAAAGTTACGTTGAAATCCTAACCTTTCGCACCTCAGAATGTGACCTCCTTTGAAAACAGGGTCATTGCAGACGGAATTAGTTAAGATGAGGCCATACTGGGGAAGGGTGGGCTCTAACCCAGCATGACTTCATGTGAAGAAGACAAGAGGGACAGACACATGACAGGGGAATGCTGTGTGATGACAGAGGTGGAGGTTGATGTGCTAAAGCCGGAAGCCAAGGAAAAGCAAAGATTGCTGCAGGACACCTGCTGGAAGAGGCAGGGAAGGGTTCACCCCTGCAAGTTTCAGAGCCAGCATGGCCCTGCCTGATTTCTCACTTCTGACCTCCAGAGCTGGGAGAGAGTACATTTCCCTTGTTCTAAACCACCAGGTGTGGGGTTCTTTGCTGCAGGAGCCCTAGCAAACTACAGTTGACCCTTGAACGGTGTGGAGGTTAGGGGTGGTGATGCTCCCCCCTTCCCACACAGTGGAAATAGATCCATCATCAAAGGTTATGACTTTTGACTCCCCCAAATCTTAACTACAAATAGCCCACTGTTGACTGGAAGCTTTACTGATAACATGAACAGCCGACTAACACATATTTTGCATGTTATATGTATCTACGATTTTCTTACAGTAAAATAGCTAGAGAAAAGAAAATGTTATTAAGAAAATCATGAGGAAGAGAAAATATATTTATAGCACTGTACTGTCTTTATCAGAAAAAACCCATGTTTTATACATGCAATATATATACACTCACGCATACACACACGCCTGCTCAGTTCAAACCCATGTTGTTTAAGGGCCAACTGTAATGCGAAAAGGACCAAGGAATTGTGATTTTTTGTCATGATTAATTATTTCAATGCGTTTTGGTTTGTTTATTTTAGAAGATATGAAATTCTTTCCTTAAAACTCTGCCGCTTGTCCAACTTTTTGGGCGCCTCTGATTTCCTGATGCTCTAGGTACAACCTTAGTATGCCCTTGTGTTTGTCAGAACTGCAGTTCTTTTCTCTCTGACCCCATAAAATTTTCAGTGATGGACTGTTGTCACCAAGACACTAGGCCATGTTCTACCTTTAGGATTCAGTTCTGGGGTAAAGCCAGTTACTGCCTTGGAATCCCAAGAACCAATCTGGTTGAACCTCTATCATCCCTAGATGACAGCAGTGCCCTCAGCGCCAGGAAACCTTTGCTGCTGGACATAGTAGGTCCAGGGAAAGTGACCGACAGTAGAGCTAAAGGCGCTGTCAAGGTGGCTTGTGAGGGTCAGGGTCTGTGCCGCCACATACTCTATTCCCTACCACCTCTGTACAGTTTTGACAAATGGTTATTTGACATTTTCTCAATGTTATGTCAAGTGCCATGCAAAAGCAGCTGGGAGACAAGTCCTCTAGTGGCCTCTTCCAACTCATGGCCTTTCCATGTCAAAATCCTGCATTTTCTCTAGAAAGAACTTTGAGAATTTGGGAAGATTGTCCTAATCTTTCATTGGTCAGAATGAGGTCACGTGCTTTGAAACCAATTGCCAGCCAAGGAAATAGGTCTGTCATCAAAGGTTACCTCTGGTCCTGGGCAGATGGTCAGTCTCCATGAATTACTGAGGGAGAGCTGGACACCTGAGTGAAATCAGGGCTTGGCTAGCAAGGAGGAAGGTGGCAATGGACGTCACGTAGGCATCCAACAGTTCCTGCTGTCAGCGTTAGCCTCAAACATGGCAGCGTTTTGGCTGCTCTTCTTCCAAGTTCATGAACCCACCTCTCTGCGACTTCACCCCATCCATCCGGTCCTCGAGAGAAGGCCCTGCCGGCATGACTGTCCCATCTTCCTTCTGAAACCAGTCCTAGGTTTCTGGCTGACACAGCCCTCCTTGTAAGGTGAGAAAGGTGAAGAACAGCCGAGCTGGAAAATAGGACCCAGACTAAGACGAAGAGATGCAAATGCTTACCACATGTTCTGGGACCAGTAGGGGTCAGGAACTTTGGAAGAAGAGACACACAGTCAGAGCAGATTAATGAACTCATTTATTCAACATGCTTAAATCGATCACCTGCTAGGTGCCAGGGCCTGAAGGCATAATCCTGGACAAGAGGACACAGTCTCTGTGCTGGACATTCCCAGGGCCACCCTCTGACCTTCCTCAGTCTGTTCTGAGCCCAGGAGGGGACCTGTCTGTGCTGTCAGGACAGGCCCTTCACCCTCCGGCTTCCAGTTGGGTTTGGCCCATTTGAGGCAACAGGAGGAAATCAGAAGTGGGGAGAAAGTGAGGGTGAGTTCTTATTCTTCAAGTTCCAACCCTGTTGGATGACTGCAGGTCACCTACATCTCTCTTAATGACATGCCGTCTGCTTCTTTTATTTCGCTTTATCAGTATGTTAGTTTTTCCCACATGAAAATATTTCCAGTTGAAAATTTTAGATATTGTCTTTCATTTGACCTGGATATTTTTACCTGCATGAAATGGCTCAACTGGAATAATATGCTTGTCTCCATTTTATTATTTAATGACATAACGTACTACTGCAATTTATGCTGCCTAATAAAGTGATCCTTAGAATGTGTGTGTGTGGAGTGTGGTGTCAAAAAGATGGGGAATCTAAACAGCCTGGTACTAACTTATGCAATGCAGTCTTCATTAACATCTTGCACTCTGAATTGTGAAAAAGGGTTATACACACACGGATACACGGTGCTTCAAAAAACACAAGTGGGTACTTTCAAAGGCAGCCATCTTTTGGTCAAGATGTTTTTTTAGTTATATTTATTTATTTGTTTGTTTGTTTATTTTAAGTAGGCTTCACACCCTACTTAAAATAGGACCCGGCTTGGGGCTTGAACTCACAACTATGAGATCAAGACCTTAGGTGAGATCAAGAGTCCGACACTTAACCGACTGAGCCACCCAGGTGCCCCATCAAGATGTTTTAAATGTGTGCTTTTTTCTTCAAAGGAAATGAATATGAACAATATTCAAATTGGTGGCTTAATGCTGTTCACTCTACCTAGAGAGTTTACTGAATCGGGATCATTCCATTGTTAATCAGAAGTTCTGCACAGTCTGTTGTTTGCCATCAGTTAGTGGCTTTTCTTTTTGACAGAATGAGATGTGTGCGATGGGCCCATCTTATCTTTCTTCTTTCCAACCTCTCCTACCTCCTTGCTATGTAAATGAACCGAAGGTGGCCCTGGCATATTGGTCCCTCAGTTGTCTATTGTCTTCACATCAGCAGAGATTCATTAGCTCAAAAGCCTGATGGTGTCAAATAAACTTTTCTATATCCAGTTGTTTTAACCATAGCCTCAGTAAGTAGATATTTGGCCATTTAGATCCTGCTTGCTTAGTATAGCCCAAGGAAATGTGCCTAATTTCTGATAGCCATGGATCAGGTACACTGGGGCTATGAAGACCCTCAGCTGCTCTTTGGAGCTCTCTGATCCTGGGACTCTATCCAGAGACACCACCTAGCCACGGAAGACCCCTCTCTGATCCTCTTATTACCCGGGAGCTCCCTTGCTGATCTGGGGTCTCTGGCACAGGAGCCTCTGGACAGTCTCCTGCCATCAGACACTTCTGACATGCAGTGCAAAAGCCCGATGAGGCTTGTGTGTGCTACTGTCACCTCATGTCTTTTTCCTTGGTCACCTCTGAAGTCCCTTGAATCCCCTACACTTGTTTCCAAAAACGATCCCCTATTTTTTCTTGAGAATGTCAATATCTAATCAGGGCCGTACACCTAACATCACAAAACTCAGAAAGTGGGAACTACAGGGTGACTCTCAAAAGTCTGTGTAGATGACTTTAGTGACGGTGGGAAAGCTAATGACTGCATTTTGGTTTTGGCATAATATATGGAAGCCTGAGTATAGATTTCAATTGGAAGAAGAAAAAGAAACTGCAAGAAGGCTGAGCTTAGGTCAAAACCTGGACAGTTCCCTAGAAATTGTTGTTTAAAATTCATGCATAGGGGTGCCTGGGTGGCTTAGCTGGTTGGGTGTCCAACGCTAGGTTTTGGCTCAGGTCATGATCTCCTGGTTCATGGAATCGAGCCCCACATCAGGCTCTGCGCTGACAGCATGGAACATGCTTGGGATTCTCTCTCTGCCCCTCTCCTGCTCATTCTCTCTCTCTCCCTCAAAAGTAAATAAACATTAAAAAATTCATACATAAAGACAGTAGCAATATTTCTGGCCCTCACAATCTGGAAAATCACAGAGCAGGTTTTGCTTTAGAAGAGTAAATACCTTTGTCAGGAATTATGCAATGTAGAAATCTACTCAAATTATCACAAGTCAAAAAGTTAGAATTTGTCGTCTTATACCCTCAAAATGGGAGGTACAACGAGGCCCCATGATGAGATACAATTAGGAATTGGAAAGTCAGAAATAGAGTGTCATGGGCTAAATTGTGTCCCGCTCCAGAACCCCCAAATTCGTATATTGAAGTCCTGCCCACCCCCCCTCCCCCAGTATCTCAGGGTGTGACTGTGTTTGGAGATGAGGCCTTTAAGGAGGTGATTAAGGCAAAATAGGGTTATTTGGGCAGGCTCTAACCCAATATGACTGTTCTCCTCGTAAGAAGAGATTAGGACACAGACACACAGAGATAAGACCGTGTAAGAACATGGGGAAGAGACGGCCATCTACATAGAGGCCACACAGAGAGAGGAGGAACCAACACATTGACACCTTGCTCTTGAACTTGTAACCTCCAGAGTGGTGAGACATATATTTCTGTTGTTTAAACCCCCCAGTCTCTGGGACTTTGCCACGGCATCCCTAGCAAACTCACATACAGAGGTCATTAGATTATGAGTCTCACTTCTATGGCATCCATAACCTCTCTTATATGCTCTCCTCAGCTCCATGGCCCCATTTATTGGCATCTACAGATGGCTTTCTTTGACGTAGCGCACATACGACAAAGATGGTCTTGCCACCCTTGATTCTAGATGATTGCGCTCAGCTCTAGCTTCAAACCATCTTCAATCTCCAAAAGAGAGAACCTGACTAACCCCGTTGGGTCAAATATCCATCTGGGTATGACAAGAACTATGGCTGTTGGGGTAGAAGAGTGGAAACCTGTCCATCCCAATCCACTTGAGATGTCTGCAATGAGTAACCCTCAAGTACGGGGTTGGGGCTGAGGCAGGTATTCCAAGGAGTGAGCTACCATAGTTGTTTTAAGCAAATCTTAGAGAGGAAAGTATAACCGTTAGACAAAGCCAACACAATATGGTTCGTTGGGGTGGTCCAAACTTCTTGTATCCTCTTCCTCTAAACTGGCATAGGGACAATGGACTGTAATGGTGGGAGGACATGGTTCCAGCAGTTTATTCCAAAAAACCTGGAGACCATCGGACTCTGTGAGGACTTTAATAATGAGCAGGGGGAGAGTAGGACTGAGCTTCTGTCTCTTTCACACACACACACACACACACCCCTCTACATCCACATCCACACGCACATGCACACCCATCCTCAGCCGCCATTGTGTGATTTTTCTCCGCTTTATAATACTGTTCTTTCATTTTAAAGGCAGTCAAATGCACACACATGGGGGCAGAACGGAAAGGAAACATCCAGTTTGCTTTTTTGTGTGTCTTGTAAGAGTAGATGAAGATCCTACCTCTAAAAAAGGAGAGCCCCCTGTCCCTGGAAAATTTTACCTAAGCCAGGATGCATGGTTTTTACATGTAAAGATATCAATCGATGTATTTGGTTTCAGATTCCAGAAATTGAACAAGGACAAGCTTTAATTGAGCAAGAAAGGGAAATTGAGTTTTAGGCTCTGGGGACGGCTCATGGAAACTACAGAGAGTAAGGCAAGTAGACCCTGGGATTGGACAGGAGCCAGAGACTCGAGCGCCTTCAGGGCTTTCTCTCACCTCTTACCCAATGGCTCCTTCCGGGTGTCAGTTCTGTGGGTTCTCTCTTGTTACCTTTCTCTGAAAAGGCAATCTGCAGCTCCCAGAAAGAAAAAAAATATAGCCCCCCATCCCTTTTCCCATTTCCAGAGTCGTGGAGAAGGCCTCTGGTGTTCCTGGCTTGGGCCGGTGTTCCACCTGTAGACCAGAAAAGAGCAGCAAAGAAAACGGGCATCACCTAAGAACAGGACAGCTTGACGTAAACAGATACACGGGCAGGGGAGGCCAATTCCAGAAAAGTGCAGAGGGATGGCGGAGATGACGCGGCCTGTGAGCTGGGGAGACGAAATTACAGCTGTCTGCTTCCACAAACAGGCAAAAAAGGGGAGAAGACTTATAATCATACCATTTAGAGGTAACAGTTGGAACATTTGAATACCTTTTTCTGTTTTTCACTGAGAAAGGACATTTTCTATTCACACTTTAAGATAGAAACAGTGGTAGGATCGTGTGGGTGTTTCTAAGTTTTCTTTTTTTCTTTAAAATTTTTTAATGTTTATTTATTTTTGAAACAGAGACAGAGCATAGGAGGGGCGGCGCAGAGAGAGGGAGACACAGAATCCGAAGCAGGCTCTAGACTCTGAGGTTGTCAGCACAGAGCCCGACGCGGGGCTGGAACTCATGAACTGAGGGATCATGACCTGAGACGAAGTCGGATGCTTAACCGACTGAGCCACCCACGTGCCCCTCTAAGTTTTCTTTTAACATTTTTGTGTATTTTCTAAGTTCTCACGTGAGTCCACTTTGATCATTTGACAAAACCCACTATATATAACAAGTAATAAGAGAAGTATTTTGGGAGACATCACATTTTTTGAAGTTTTATTTCTGTCTTCTGAACACTTTTCACCTGCACACCGAACAGGCTTGATTCATGGGGTGCTATCATGAAATAATTTTATCTTGTCTGTCTCTGTTCTTTTAAACTTGTTCAGTAGGACTGGTTTTTCTCCATTCCTGGATAAAAACGCAGGCAGCCTGATGGCTTTGGGGTCACTCTTAAGTAACACAAATTGTCTCAGTAAGAAGTGAAGATTTCCAGTCCCTAGCGATTTTTTCTTAACTCAAACTTGATTTGATTGAGGTGTCTGTCCTTTACCAGGTAGGAAGTCTGCAGCTGAGAGACAACCTATGTTCTGTTCTTTTTTTTTTTTCCAACCCCCTCCATTTGCTAACCATGGTTTCTGACACCTGTAGGACTGGGGGTTACCTGGGGATAATGGGGAGACAAGAGAAGAAATAGTCTGTATTTAAGCTGATATTGTCGTAAGCTGGCTTCTTGCTCTCTGGTGCTGGAAGATTCTATCTCATGAGCCGTCGTAGGAGTACTTCAGGTGTCTTCCCCCAGCCACCCACCCAAGTGGCACCTCCCATTTACAGTTCGCTAGTTGAGGGGTGGTGATTTTCTTCTGGCTCATCGTCTGTGTTTTGCTCCAGAGCTATACCTGCCACTCTTTGCCCCTCCGGGTGGCTCTCTTGGATAGGACCTGACCAGCAACGGCTTTCTCATAGATGGCAATCATTCATGCCCATTTGCTACGGCATCTTGGAGTGCAACCCCCCCCCAACCCCCCCCCAACCAAAAAGCCACTGTCCCTCCCCTGGGCCATTGGCAGAGCACAGCGTATCTCGTTCTTCTAGATTTCTCAAGTGGGAATCAGACACCCATTTCCGGGGCTGCCACCACATGGAGCACCAACGAGGCTCTCCCTGTGGTCCCCTTAATGTCTCTCTCAGCTGTTGAGTTGGGCATAAGCGCCCTCCACCACTCCCACAGTGGCTGGGCCTTAAAGCACACCAACAGCTCTAAAAGTCCCCTGGACAAATCCCCCCAATTCCCCCAAGGCTAATTTTCAATGTAGGCCAGGATTACATTTTCTCACCTCTTAGCTTAAAAGTTAGCATCCTTATCCGGAAGCTGAGTTTCGCCTATGATCTTCCTGATGTCAGGGTCTGAGCTAAAACTTGCATTTTTATATCCTCTAATACACCACAAAATGCCCCCTCCTCTTTACTTTAATTTTTTTTAACGTTTTTTTTTATTTTTGAGACACATAGAGACAGAGCATGAGCAGAGGAAAGGCAGAGAGAGAGGGAGGCACAGAATCCGAAGCAGGCTCCAGGCTCTGATGAGCCATCAGCACAGAACCCGATGTGTGGCTCGAACTCATAGACGTGAGATCATGACCTGAGCTGAAGTCGGCCGCTTAACGGACTGAGCCACCCAGGCGCCTCCCTCCTCTTTACTTTAATTTTAAGGGAATGAATGAATGAATGAATGAATGGGTGAATAAATAAATCAATACTGATTCACCCTTGAAAGCTGATTGTTGTTTTTTTTTTTAATTTTAAAATGCAACAATGCTTTGTTCTCCCTGCATCCATTCTTAAACATCACACATCTGAGGGGTTACCTGGCGCTCTGCTTTAGAGTTAACACTGGAAATGATAATACCTTTCATTTATCTAGCACTTTAGAGTCAGAAGAAAAGAGTGCTTCCAAATTGCTTGTTTCTGCACCCGATTGTTCAGAATTAGGAGACATAAAAGAACAGTCAGAAAAAAGACAGAGCCATGAATAATGTGTCCCTTTATGTCTACCTCAGCCTGTAAGGAAGCGAGAAAATCCATGAAGGATTTTAAAACTTCGGACGATTTGCACCTCAATCGAGATTACAGTTTTTGTTTTGTTTTTCTCCCTCCCTCCCTTCCTTCCTTTCTTTCTCTTTCTTTTGAGAGAGAGAGAGAAAGAGAGGGTGTGAGCTAGGGAAGAGGGGCAGAGAGAGAGAAGGAGAGAGAGAGAATCCCAAGCAAGCTCCACGCCCAGCACAGAGCCCCACTCGGGCCTCAGTCACACAACTGTGAGGTCATGACCTGAGCTGAAATCAACAGTCCGAGGCTCAATCGACTGAGCCACCCAGGCACTCCTACAGATTTTTTATTTTTAAGGAATCTCGACAATCGACATGGGGCTTGAACTCACAACCTCAAGATCCAGAGTTGCACACTCTGCCAACTGAGCCAGCCAAGTGCCCTGAGATTACAGTTTTTTGTATATTTCAGATATTCTTCCAGATTTACTCCTTGATGGTCATATTATTAAAAAAAAATAGATCTTTTCTTGGTTTTCCTTGAAAGGAGGCCTTCCAGCTTGAAGGTTAAATTCAACGATGCTGGATTTTAATGACCGAACACATTGGAAGTTATTAATGGTGTGTGATAGGACTGCTCTCCAGGCGACGCTTTCTCTCAAGGAGCGTATTATATATACGTGTGGTCACGAGACCAAGTGAGGCTGCCTCACACAGGGTGTTTGCGAGGAGGTCAGGGGCCAGGCCACTCCGTTTCGCGGACAACATGTTTCCTTTACTGTCACTTTAATTGCGTTTCCAAAGTTCGAAGTCACTGCTCCTTCCTGGGACTAGTCATTTTATTTGCAATCATGTCTTCTTAATGGTGGAGCTGTGGCTTTCTGCCTCAAAAAAAAAAAAAAAAAGTACCAATTAAAAAAAAGAATCTCACCTTCTTCTCTTTTTTCCCTTTCTTCCTCCCCCTCTTCCCTCTTCTCCCCCCTGTCTATTTTGTTCTCTACATAAGCCACCCACTCCAACTTTAGTCCAACTGAAGATGTGCATCTTAGCGTTTGGTGACTGAGCCTCTATTTTTCCCCCACTGGAGGGGGCGGAGGGAGGAGCCTGAAAGCACTGGCGGTCAGAAATTAAGGTCTGCCTCTTCTTCCAGTGGTCCTTCTTCCCGGTTCCCCGGGCGGGAGGCACAGAAAACCCCCTGCAGCCCACCCACACGTCCAGCCGTGGTCCCTCACCGCAGAAAGCCATCCGGCCTCTTTGAGGAAGTGGTCTAACCTTGGTCTTTTTCTTCTGATGACTTCTGCAATTTCATATCTCTGACTATATATCTAAGAAATACAATGAGAGAAAATGGGTTTCTCTATCAGTAGTATGGCGTCTATAAAAACTCTTAGTCCTGGGAGTCAGGGACTGCACTGTATTCCTGAGCTCACGTCAGGACAGACGCCCCCGGTTGCTATGACCTCCCAGAATCTGCGCCCAGGCACGACCCAGCCAGCCGAACGTTAGAGCAACATTTTTTCCTTTCAGGGCTGCCACACCTTTGAATGTGACCTGGGTCTTCCCATATAATGTTGCTTTATCATCTAATTAACGTATTCGTTTACACAACAAACAAATGTTACTGAGTAAGTCCACCGGACACTCCTGTTTTAGCTGATTAAAGAGGTCTAGAAAAAAGTCTCCGCGTTAGAGAATTCACGGTGCAGTAGAAAACACGTGTCTCCTCTATCTGCCTACTACTCCAAGTACTCAGTGTATTGAATGCCTTTGGAGCTGCTTCAGTCCCTCCCAAACACATGGTGTCCCAGCTACCCCCGTAGCCACCCGCATGGTGCGGGCTACGGACAGCTTTGTGCAGGGGTGACGGACAGTGTCTCGCATCTTGGCAGGCTCATGTCAACAGTCCCTCATTTCCTACCACAGGGCTTCTTGGATGACAGCTTGGGTCCCTCCATGAGCACCTGTAGGCGTTAACCCCAGTGGGATACGCTTGACCAATGGGTGACAGGAGCTGCTTCCTCTCATTGCTTGGCCAAGGTAGTAATCCAGAGGCACTACCACATCTTGGAAGGTATTGCAGCGATTGCACTACCGCCAAGGGCAAAAGATACAGGGGTTTGAGCTCCATCATATCCTGTTCAATTCCCTGTTTGGTTCCTGTATGCTCCAGGGGTATCATGGCAGATGCCAGTGGGTTACTGCAAAGTAAACAAATGGCAACCAAATCCAGTGGCTGAAACAAACAAACAAACAAAGAAATAAATACCTTTTTGGAGCAGATTAGCTCTTCTTTTGGCACCTGACGTGCAACTATTGACCATGCTGGTCCTCTTTACCAGTAATTTTATGCTAATAGGACCTGGTGAGTATAAACGTGAAAAATTCTGGCTGCCTGTGTAAAACACGAGTGTAGCTGAGGGTTAGAGCTACATGCCATAAAGTTGCAAGAGTCTGCCACTTTGGTAAAGACTTTCGGGATATAATGGTTTGGGGGAAAGAAGGGAAGTCCCGTCTAAGGAAAAGGGGAAGGGGTTGCCCTTGCGTTCTCCACCAGTGAAAAAAAAGGCACCAAAAAATCCCCGAAAGACAAGGCACTTGGTGAGACTTTTTGGATTTTGGAGACATCGCAGATACCGCACTACTCTGACTCATTTATTGTACGACTCAGAAGGCTACCGGTTTTTCAAGTTTACTTTTGAGAGAGAGAAAGTGAGAGTGGGGGAGGGGCAGAGAGAGGAAAGAGCGAGAATTCCAAGCAGGCTCCCCCACTGGCAGCGATGGAGCCCAACACAGAGCGCGAACTCTCAAACCACGAGATAATGACCTGACCCGTAGTCAGACGCTTAACTGACTGAGCCACCCAGGCATCCCAGAAGGCTACCAGTTTTAAGTGGGGCTCAGAGCAAGAGAGAGTTCTGGAAAAGGTCCAGGCTAGCCTTCTACCAGGGCATTTTGCCCAGCAGAACTGACGCTATCAGAGGTATCCGTGGCAGATAAGGAAGCTGGATGGTAAGTCCCTCCACTTCTGAAGTAATGCCATTCTGCAGCACAGAACCACCTGCCATTTAAAAAACAACTCCTGGGTTCTCGTGGAGACTGACTTGCTTGCTAACCAGAGATACTAAGTGCCTGTGTGGCCAGAGCTATGTGACCATCATGAGCTGGTATTATCAAGTCTACCATGTTACAAGCTTAGAAGGCAATGTTACATACCAGATCAGTCCTGGCGGGCTCAGAAGATGCAAATATTACATAGACAGGTGGCCCGGAATCTCAAAATAACAGCCTTGTGACAATAATGCCCGTGCCCCAATGGAAACTTGTGGCTTAACAGGGGTGGGGTGGGAAGAAGCCTTCCCCTCGCTAGCTGGCAGAGGAAGAAAAGATTCAGGTCTGGCTTATAGATGGCTTATGATGATATTTTGGAGCAAGCCATGCCTCTACATGACAGCTCTGTTCAGGAGTGCCCTTAAGGATAGTACTGAAAGAAAATCTCACCAGTGGGCAGAGCTGCAAGCGACATTCTTCTCTGTTCACATGTGTGGAGATGTCATCAGGGGAAGGGGTAAACATGGATTTCTGGGCAGTGGCAAATGGCTCGTTGACTGGGGGCCAGGTAGGAACAAGACTTGGACTTCATGTGAACTAGCAAAATGCAAAGTCTTCAAGGTATACAGATGGGCTAAAATACAGTAGAGACGCTGTCCTCGGATAAACAGGGTATAAGAACTAGGAAGGCCTATGATCTGTCCACTTAGAGATGAGATCCAGAGCCTGATTCATAAACAGTCCTGTGTCATCACCTCCTATTGGCAGAAAGCGTGGTTGCCTAAAACCTACTGTCAGAGTAACAGATTCAGGCTGCTGAAGAACTGTGGCATCTACCTTGAGTGAACTTTTTGCCTGTAAAGTGGAGATTGACTTGGAATTCCATAGAACTTATAGAAGAGTTCTATAAGTTCTTTGTGCCTTCTTACTAAGAAGTATTTGTTTATTTAATATTTATATGTGTTTATATGTCTCTTTTGAGACATGCGTCATTATACTCCAGCGGGAATGCTGTGGGTAACCTTCACCCACCCCAACCATTTAGGTGGCTACCATCATTTACTAACAAGCAGCCAAGGGTGCTATATGACCACTTTGGCTTAGGAAGTTGGCCACACAAGTAACTGGAAAGGATTAGGGTCCTGGGTTTGAAAAGGCCAAAGAGAGAAATGGTGGGGCTGTCAGAGAAACTCGATGAATTCCGAGTATCCAGTAAAACTAGGGTTCATTAAAATTAGTCAAGATCTATACAAATGCCAAATTTCTTATTATAAAATAAGAGTAATTAAAACAGCGCAGTACCCGTAGAGGGATAGACAAACAACGACGACAGAAAAAAGATCCGGGAAACATGCATACGGATATTTGATTTATGAACAGGTGCACCGTAAGACGGTGTGTCCTCATACAGCAGACCCAGGACAGTTGCGTCCACACCGCCACGGAACGAAATTAGACCCTACCTCACACAATCCCTCAAAATAAATTCCAGGTAGATCAAGGACTTAAATGGTAAGATAAAACTATATGTGGCTTTATAAGTTCACTTGGGCGAAAATCTTCATGATCTTGGAAAGGAAAGATTTCTTGTATAAAATACAAAGAGCTCTATGCTTACAGAAAAAGATCGATACTTTCCATTAAAAGGAAGGATTTCTTCACATTTAAAATATCTAAAGAACTATTGTCAGTAAAAAAAAGATGGACTACCCAACAGAAAAATGAATTAAATATTTAAGTAGTTTACAAAAAGGTTTTGCAAATGTCAATGACCTTTTTAAAAAAAAGGTTTTAATGTTTATTTATGTTTGGGAGAGAGCGAGCACAAGCAGGGCAGGGCCAGAGAGAGGGGGACAGAGGATCCAAAGCGGGCTCTGCACTGGCAGCAGCGAGCCCGATGTGGGGCTCCAGCTCGCACACTGTGAGATCATAACCTGAGCCAAAGTTGGACACAACCTGAGCCGAAGTTGGACGTTTAACCGACTGAGCCACCCAGGTGCCCCGCAAATGTCAATGATCTTACGAAAAGATGTTCAACCCTTTTAACAATTGGTGAAATGCAAATTGGTGCACCCACCAATCAGATGGGCAAAAGTGAACTTGTACCGCAATACTCTGTCAAATTCTCTTTTTTGGAGACTTTATCCGATTCCAGAGATCCTCTGTTTTACCTGCGCAGAGAATAAATCTTGTCTTCTGTCAGATGGGAGAGGGTTGAGGGGAGTTTCCGCTGCAAAGAATTACAAAGAGGGTTGGACTTTTTTTTTTTTTTTTAATTAAACATACAACCAATGGTCTTCACCTACTTTAATTCTTGAGTCCTTCCGAGGGTTCTTCAGCGTATATCAGGTTTTTTTCTCAGCTTTCCCTGCTACTGGCTTAAGATCCAATTTCCCTGGGTATACTGAGTAATTTTTCACTCTTTCATCTGCTTCTAGAGACCGAATTTTGTTGTCTCTTTTTCATCCTCGAGGGATTATTACTTAAAAAGGAAAAAAAAAAAAGAAAAAGAAAAACCTAAACCTTTCTTATCATCTTAGTGGGATTTCAGGCAGAAGAGAATGTCTACGATTTTATATAAATTAATTCCCTATCTCTGAATAAATGTTTTAGGCAGTTGTTTGTAAGATAAGTAAGGAAAGAGGCACCTGGGTGGCTCAGTTGGTTAAGTGTTTGATTCTCGATTTTGGTTCAGGTCATGATCTCGGGGTTCAGGGGATCAAGCCTGCACGGGGTTCTGCACTGACAGCATGGAGCCTGCTTGGGATTCTCTCTCTCTCTCTCTCTCTCTCTCTCTCTCTGCCTCTCTCCCCTCTCAAAATAAATAAATAAACTTAAAAAAAGTTAAAATCAAAATATGGTACCTCTGACTCCGTTTCTCATGTTCAACAGAATAATGAAACACTGAACAAGAATGAATGATTTTCAATCAAATTTTCTGTTATTACTGTTTTCTTAGTTTCTCATTTCGGCCCTCACATAGAGGAAAGCTTTCATGAGGGCCTTGAGCTGTGGCTGGAAGAACCATACCAGAATCAGCCAGATTTTTCAGTTCTGGTCCGCTAGGGTCGACTCTTGTCCCTCTCAGGAGGACCCTCCCTCTGGAGTGATTCAGGGGAAGGGAAGTTTCCCCTTGTTTTGGAAGCATAGAGAGGTTGCACGTTTGTTTGAACTATAATTTGGATGTTTATAATAAAAATATAGTTTATTTTTACTGATCTGGCATTTCCACATCGGGGACGTAGCCACAACTTTATTCAGTTGGGCCCAGTCCACTTTAGGAACGTTTGACTGTTTTTTGTAATAGGCCCGGTCTCACGGACCTCCCCAGCCCCTGCTTCCTTTCCTTCTTCCCCAGTGTTTGAGTTAGTGGAAGGGCTTACAGTGGCTTCTTCACAGAGCAGGACCTTGGGGCTCCTGACGTCTCTGATGCAGAAACTCATGGCAAAGAACACTGGCCCATTCAATCTTTTGGCTTGGGTGATTCTTCCAGGAAGTGTCAACTGCCTCCTTTTAGCTAGCCAGGCCCTACCCTGCCTCTCACTGGGTAATGAAACTCCCAGATCAAAGACAAGGCTAATAAACACAATGTTCAGGCAGCTTCCTGAGCCCGGGCCATGCTACCCCATTTGCCCATGGAAATGATACCTTTTCCTCAAATGAAAGCTTAGTATTTTACATACTTCTCATAAAAATACAACAAGCAGGGTGGCTCAGTTGGTTGAGTGTCTGACTCGGTTCAGCTTATGTCATGATCCCAGGGTTGTGGGATTGAGCCCTGCGATGAGCTCCTCCCTCGATGAATGTGGAGCCTGCTTAAGATTCTCTCTCCCTCTGTCTCTCTCTCTCTCTTTCTCTGCCCCTCTCCCCCACTCACTCTCTCTCTGTCTCTAAAATATTTTTTTTTAATTTAAAAAGCACAACAAGCAATGACTTCAAAATCATACAAATCAAATAAAGGAACATAAAACACAGAAAATTTAAATGATCTATAACAGTAATTAGAAGCATCAAACCGTTAGGCTATAATGAAGATTTTCATGGATATGAACATCTCTGTATGAAATTCCAATGCATAATTGTTCCAAGATACCATTTTCCAGAAATGAGCGTTAGATTTTCTAGCGACATTGTCGACCTTGAGTAATTTTTTTAAAGGTTAATTTTAAGAAGCTATATTCTCCACGGCAGCTGAGAATGGCAAAGTTAGATATGTGTTAGGAGCTTCGGAAATACTCAGATGTGTCTGGTAGATTGCCGTTGCAAATACATTACAATTCTTCAAGAGGGTCACGTTAAGTATGGTTTTCTGAAACCATCCAAGTTCTTTAGTTCCTCATGTTGATATCCCATTAAGTCAACATTTCTTGCCATGTTTCTAAGCCAATTTCAACTGTAAACTGAACATAGTTATAGAAATTCAGGTTTATCGTATTCTTCATATTATGTATGTCTTCCAAACAATGAAAAGGTTATGATGTACTTTCAATATTATAAAACTTTCTTTCAAGGCTGTTGTCGTATCTAATATGGGAAAAAGAAAAATTAATTCTGAAATTGAGTTTGGGGTCTTAAATGATGAGATCTGTAGTCTAAGTGAGTGTTCTTCTTTTTTCTAGAATATTCTATGTTCGAGAAATTGATTTGATGTCAGAAGACTGCAATTTGTTTCGCCTAAATAGCATTAAAAGAAGTAAATATTACTGCATTTTTCTTCAAAGAATTTCCTATTCCCTCTGACGCTTTCACGGGCATTAGTCTATTATATTTTTGTTACTGCATCGCTTTGCTTATAATGCTAATTTCACTTTAACTATGATTTCAAATGAGTACTGGGTAAATACAGTTGAAAGTAGCTGTTTAAAATTTCATAACCCAGACTTACATTCTTAAATGTGTACTTTTCTGTATGTTCTCAACCATTTCTAAGCGGGTTAATCTGAGGCCAGATGGCATCCACCCACCTTCTCATTTCAGACTGACTGGTTTCAAATTTATGTTTCGCAAATGTGCTCCTGATACACCCAATATTTACTGAAGCAGCAAAGTCGTTGTATGGTTCTTAGATGTTAACAAAAATTCAGTGTCGTCAAAAGGTTTTGCTGCAACGTTCACGGACATATTCAAAATGTGCAAAACGAGGAATATCGAATGCCTTAGAATTTGTGTGTGTGGTTCTGCTGTTGGCTTCCATTCTATTTTCTAGGCATATTTATGGCCTGTCAAATACTTCTCTCTGAATTTGAATTTGGTATTAGAATATGCATAAATCCTCATCAACCATGTCATCTGTTGGGTAAAATCCCACAAAATCTCCGCACACAGAATATTTGCATCTTGGAAATCCAGACATCAATAATTCTCTGTTCTCCATATGGACTTTTATCTAAAACGCCTGGGTAATATTTTGCATTTCTTACCTTATTCAAAATGATTTCCTTCACCACACCTATTGTACTTCTGTGGGGTTTTGTGTTTTATTCCCTAAATAATGTGTAATATTTTGCATTGATCCCTGTATTCTGTGTAAATGTTCTGTTACAATGTTTTCAAATTTTGTCATGGTTTTTGTCAAATGGAGAAAATTCCCCCCATCGCATTCATAAATGTTATTAGATCAGCTTTTGAACGTTAAACATTGTCTTACAGAAAAGCTGTATCATATATATTATTCATTCAGTGTGCCCATAATTTTTTCCATTTTCACATAGTTTCCATCCTGTTGCCTAGACAGGTATATTTTTTCCAAACCAGTTTTTATTTTTAAATACTACTGTTGAAGATGTGCATTTCACTTATTTCATGTTTGGCAGGAACACGTGACAATTGCCGGCCAACTTTGCGACCATCATCATTCTTCAGTTGATCTCATCCCCAAAGAGTTAGTAATATAGACAATATATTGAATTTTGGAGATAGAAAAAGTAACGAGGATACAGTGATTTCTTTTCTCCTTTTGGGAAGAATTCGCGTATATTAGGTGTCTAATCGTTCTGCTTGCACTAATTTGAGCTGGGTAAAATCTCTCGAGGTGGATAATTTTCAACGAGAAGGTCTGGTATGTAGTGTTCAAATCCTATAACCATGTACTTGGATGGGTGGAAAATATATTTGGTTTAATGCATTCTCTAAAAAAAAATCTTTTGCAGTTTTTCTTGAAATGCGTCAGTAATGGTTGATCTGGAATGAATGTATTTGACTTTATCAGTGACACAGCTGTGTCATCATTTCCGTTGGGGTCGCTTTATTTTATTCTCACATTTTTTACTTACTTTCTCAAAGATTTGCTTATCAAAATAATTTAATGACTTATGCTTTTGTTTAGTGATCCTGAGGATGAATAAGAATTTTTCCTGCCATCTCAGAAGGAAACAAAACAATAGTTTAAGCATTTTATCTTAGAACTTTCAACTTTTAAGAATAACATGTATTTAACCAGACTCTCAATTTAACAGCAATTAATTTCTTTTTTTTATTTTTTTATTTTTATAATAGTTTATTTTCAAATTGGTTTACATATAACACCCAGTGTTCATCCCAACACGTGCCCTCTTTAATGCCTGTCACCCCCTCTCCCCCTCCCTCACCCCCCTCACCCTGAGTTTGTTCTTAGTCTCTGAGAGTCTCTTATGTTTTATCTCCCTCCCTCTCTGTGTCTTTTTTTCCTTTCCCCTCTTCCCCTCCCCCTGGTTTTTGCTTAGTCTCACAAAGTCCACCTATTCGTGGAAACATATGGTATCTGTCTTTTTCTGATTGACTTATTTCACTTAACATAATACCCTCCAGTTCCATCCATGTTAACAACAATTAATTTCTTCTTACTGACAGAATCTTCCTAATAGCAAATTACACAGTTGCAGTATTGAAACAGATCATTTGTGGATTCTTAATGGTAACTAAAAAGGTTTTTCCTTAGAGATGTGTATCTTAATGGAAGTATTGTAGCTTTAAATTGAGGAGGCAGTTCTACCATTCAGGAATAGTAAACGATCACCAGATGATTGAAATTGCAACATGAAATGCAAAATTTAGTCACTGCACTATTACCAAGAGAGGATTTAAAAATTTTTTTTGATCTCTTAACAGAAAACCAGGGGGGAGGGGAAGAGGGGAAGGAAAAAACGTCACAGAGAGGGAGGAAGACAAAACATAAGAGACTTCTCAAAGACTAAGAACAAACTGAAGGGAGAGGGGGGTGTGGGAGGGGGGAGAGTGGGTGACGGGCACAGAGGAGGGCACTTGTTGGGATGAGCACTGGGCGTTGTATGGAAACCAAACTGACAATAAGTTATTAAAAAAAATTTTTTTTTTGAAAGATCCTCCCATCAGTACATCAGACTGGAAAAAAAATCTCTCGTTTTAGAAGCACAGATTTATGAAGATGGCCTAGATGATTGGGTCTGTGATTATTGACTAATTTCCTCTTTAGAAGTTCATGAAGAATCATATATATTCTACAGTCAGAACAAGCCATTTTTCTTCTATCAAAGAATACCAGCATATGCTGATTTTGTTAAAACAAGACACATTACTGCCATCTCCTGGAAAACTGTCATCATAATTATGCAAATTGCCCATCTTCGAAGTGTACAAAATATAATACAAATAATCCACAATAATAAAGATGTTTCTCATGTGAACAGCTCCTTTTTTGAATGTGGTGTCCTTGTGCGGTGCACAGCTTGAACAACTGTCCATGTTGCTCTTAATTACCTCCTAGGTTCAGTCACATGGATTTTTCTGGACGCCTTCTTTGTTAAAAGTGTGGCTCTGAGGAAGAAAGTCAGAGTCTCACGTAGGAAGAAATGTGAGTATGCAGAACACTGTTGACTCTTTTCTTTGGAAATGCATCTCTTCATCTGTCCTGTCCCCAGGCTCATCCTGGGCTGTTCTGCATGTCTACTGACTTGTTACATTTCTGCTGTGGTCACAGCAGGTCACAGGTCAATGTCCTTGGTTTTCAAGCCCTGCCGCACTGAGCCCTGACCTACTTCGCAAGCCTCATCTTTCTTCCACAATTGCACTCTTGCTTCCGAGTCTTTGCACACGCTGATCCCTTTGCTTGGAAAATCCTTTCCTTTTCTCCTTTGCCCCACAACTTCAAGGCCTTTAATATTTAAAATTTTTTTAAATGTGTCTTTATTATTGAGAGACAGAGAGAGACAGGGCATGAGCAGGGGAGGGGCAGAGAGAGACAGAGGGAGACAGAATCCAAGCAGGTTCCAGGCTCTGAGTTGTCACCACAGAGCCCGACGCAGGGCTCAAACTCACAAAACGCGAGATCATGACCTGAGTTGAAGTTGGACGCTTAACCGACTGAGCCACCCAGGCGCCCCAAGGCCTTTAACATTTAAAGCACAGACATAAGCTGTCCTAAATCCCTAAATGTTTTTATTCCTATAATAGATGTAAGATAAATGTATTCTCATCTTTTAAATTGTGAACAAAAGATTCTAGCATCCAACAATTTCTGTAGTGAATGGGTTTTGGCAATCCAAAAACATTTTGGAATCCAACGAAGGAAACTTTTGGCAACATGCATGGTAATCCTGAAATACAGAAAAAGCTACTGAAATTTGTATTAGGGGCACCCGGCTGGCTTAGCCAGTTGAGTGTCTGACTCTTGATTTCGGCTCAGGTCACGAACCCAGGGTCACCGGATGGAGCCCTGCAGTGGGCTCTGCCCGGAGCGTGGAGTCTGCTTAAGATCCTGTCTCTCTGTTCCTCTGCCCCTCTCTCTCATTCGTTTGCACTCTCTCTCTCTCTTTCTCAAAAAAAATTTTTTTTAATTAAAAAATTCTGTGTTGAGTGGATAGAATTTCAAAACATGAAAGGGCGTATAGCAGGACAGATTGAAACGCTCCGGCATCAAAAGGCCCGAATACAGCCTTGATTACCAGAGGGCAAGTGGGCTCCGGGCCCAGAGGAAATTAGGCCAGAGGAAGCTGTGCTCTGGGAAAGTAAAAACAATGATTACAATCCAATTACGAACTCCCGCCTGAACCAGAATTAAGGCATTAACTACGCCCCTCCTTTTTGGCCGACGCCTACGCCCGTTCCCCAACCCTTCGCCAAGGTCACCGTGGCACTGACCTGGACAGTGGCTGTGAAAATTTTGCAACTTACTGACAGTGTGATCTGAATGTTTTTTTTTTTTTTTTTTTAGATTTATTTATAGGCCAGGATGAATTGCTGAGATCTCTAATATTTTCAGAATTGATGCCAGATTAAAAGAGCCATTCTAGTTAAAAAAAGATCAGGAGGTTTGTACAGGTTGATTTAAATCTGTCAATGTGCCCCTAACGCTTTGGGCAAGGGAGCCTCATTGTACCTCGAACGCAAGGTCAAGGTGTGAGAAGCGCAAGGCCCTCCTGCGTGGGAAGATGGGAGGAGCTCCATAAATCCACGGCTGGCTGGACCACTGTGCTCCTGCCCTCGGCACGTGTACAGACACGTGATTTAAGGACACGTGGACACAGACCACACGCCGAGCTGGTGCAGCGCCAAGACGGGGCAGAACGAGATCTAACGGAGATTGACAGCCTGCAGGTCGCGCCGCGACCAAGGAGATCCCAGCACCTGGCCTTGGCCCAAGTGTGCCCTATAAGTCAGATGTAAACAGGTAAAAGAGAAAGAGACACGTCCTCTAAAGAGCCCATTTTCAATCAACAAACAAATAGAAAAGCGAACCAGCAGTGCCTTTGAAGAAGAGAGGTAAATTTGTTGCACAAATGACCTCAGGTTCAACAGGTCCCCCGGGGTCTCGAGGTCTCAGGGAGCCTCAGGTGTATGTCAGGCTCTACAAGTGAATGGTGTCAACTCTCCGCTTCTCCCTTCACTTCCTTTTTCATTTAGGGTGCTTTTTTTATTATTTTTAATCAACATAACATATATTCATTGTAACACATACAATATCTATTTTATTATTCTCCATTAATGGAACAAATATTCCAAGCGACAGAGAGGTAGAAGTGGAGGGAGAGAGTGGGAGGGAGCGAGAGAGAGAAAAAAAGAGAGATTGATTTATTTTTTAGTGTTTCTGGATTCTATCTGCCATAGAAACCATCTATTAACTGTCAGTCATGATAGTCACTAAAGCAAGGTTTTCTAACACTCTCCCTGCTTTCCTTCCTCTCTCGTTATCCTGCATCTTTTCGAGTTAAATTAGACTGACCATAACCAAATTTGGTTAAATTGTCCTACTATTTTTGCTGTCCCTGCCTCCCCTCGTCCTGTCTTTTCCTTGATCAGCCCTCAAGTCTTCCAACTCTTCACACCTGGTTGGAGTCATTTTCGTATTCATCTTACTAGTATTTGGTGGACTCTCTCTCTCTCTGGGAACTGTTTCTTCATGTACCATTACACAATTTGGATGGGTATTTTTTATTCGATTTATTTTTATTTTTAAAAAATGTTGATGTATTCCTTTTTGAAAGAAAGTGAGTGTGAGCAGGAGAGGGGCAGGGAGAGAGGGAGACAGAGAATCTGGAGCAGGCTCCACACTGAAGTTAGATGCTTAATCGACTGAGTCACTCGGGCGCCCCTGGCGGGGGTTTTTAAACCCACACAGACATAAACCTTCAATTATTTCTCCTGCAATCAAAGAACAATGTTATGTATTAGCATATCAACATGGTCTCTACCAAGTATATAGGTACTAAATTTTAATCTTTTTAAATAATTTTTTTAATGTTTATTATTTTTGAGAGAGAGAGAGAGAGCAAGCAGGGGAGGGGCAGAGAGAGAGGGAGACACAGAATCTGAAGGAGGGTCCAGACTCTGAGCTGTCAGCACAGAGCCGGATGCGGGGCTCGAACTCATGGACTGCGAGATCATGACCTGAGCTGAAGTCGGCTGCTTAACCGACTGAGCCGCCCAGGCGCCCCCTAAATTTTAATCTTAACCTTCTTTTTTACCCTCCACGTTAGAAATTGTACTATCAGCTCTCAAGTGGAGAGTCCAGACGATTTAAGATTCAGTCTATATGGCTGAGCTGTATCACCTGAGTACATTGCTTGAAAGCACAGACCTGGCCTCATTGGTGTTACCAGTTTATGAAGAAACTTTTTTAAATGTTTCATTCCTTTTTTTCAACAGCCAGCCAACTCAAGGGCATAACATTTGTCATTAACTTTAGCACTACTTTCCCCCAATTTTCTCAGGAATCCCGTGGTTCACACCTGCCTTTGCTATGGGGAATGCAACTTTTTGGTTTTGGTTTTAATCATTTTCGTGCTAGCTAAACAACAACGACAAATTTTTTTTAAGCTGGAAATCATTATGCTAAGCTTTTTCCAGGAGAGCTCATTAAGTTCTACCAAAGGGATCCCGGTCTTAAAAATGATCCGACAGCTTCAGGGGTTTCATATTTTTCTTTGGCAAAGTTGATACCAGACAACCACACTACCCACTGGCACCTTCTGGTGTTGGTCTCTGGAGCGAAATCATCACAGTTGGAGATTATCTACCCCCAGCACGCACAGATTCGCCTTCCATATTCTCACCGAAATCATGCCCAAGATGTGTTTTTGGAGCATTATTCTGAGCTGTATCAGCATTACTATCTTCAATACGAATTTTATCCTTGGTGACCACCTTTCGCTTTCAACCCCTGCTCTGCCTTTACGAATTGTAAGCATATGCTACTCAATCGGAAGAACGGGAGAAGCACCAATTTAATGACCTGAAATGACCCTAATAACATCGGACTCCTTTAGCAAAGACAAGCTCCAAGCTGAGAGCCGAGATGATCTGACCAATAGTCCTGGAGGCCGAGTCATTTTTTTTTAGAATAGGTGGAATTGCTTTGAAAATTAGACCTAATTTAACATTCAAAATTCCAACGGATATGAAACATTCTTTCTTCTGCTGTGTTTTCCAAAGCTGCCAGGTCGCCGGTGAAGGAACTGGAGGACTACCGGGGCGGTCAGCAGTCGGAGAACCCCATGCTGAGAATCGCTGCTCTGTATCAAAGTAAGAACCCATCCAGCACCAGCACCGGGACTCCCTTCTTCCTGTGCTTCGGGGAAGCGCCGCTGGCCATGCCATCCAGCCTTTGCTGCAGGCTCCCGAAGGCTCTCCGACAAGTCCTCCCGAGGATCAGTTGACCAGCAAGAATGCGTTCTCCCAAAAGAAGCCAGATCTCAACCGGAGTGGGGAGAACGGCCCGTGCGCCGGGAGGGCCCCACTCCCTCAGAGACCGAGAACTCTCTGAGCACCACTCTCCTCCTGTATAAAATGGAGATAATAATGCCTCCTCTATAAGATTCTTGGGAAGAGAAAATGAGTCGAAATGTCAAGCACAAAGTACCTAATGTGGAGACTGGCACATAACAGGGATTCAGTAATTAGGAGTTGTAACCATTTTCTGTTTTTTAAAATATGTCTTTATAGCATCCGGAGATCAGAAGCTGAGATGGTTAAGCACCACAGTAAATGAACTTAAACTTGGTTTTTACAATTGGAGAGGACAGAGGAAGTGTTTGCCTAGGCTCGAGGAACAATGTATAAAGGCCTGAGAAATAACAGTGGTTCGTGGGCCGCTCTGCACAGGGCTCTAAGAAGTGGGTCTGTCCACCTTCAGTCTCAGTATGACCGTGAGCCTGAAAATCTGCATCACGAAAATGGATGGTCTTGCTAGGCCTTAGCGTCCTCATCTGGATGTGACAAACCGTAGGTATGTTCGTCCTTCCTGACTCCTCTTAGGGATTTTGTGTTTGCACGTCTCTGCCATGGTTAGTTATGGTGCTGACTTGGCTCATTGGTGGAGGGCAAGTATCGACTGGGCAGAAGAGAAAAGATAGAAAGAAATAAGATCTGGAAGGCAGTGGAAAGTGGGAGGTGGGCCAGAGACACAGAGAACTGAAGAGTCAGCATGGGTTGGACCTTAAGATAGAAACAAGGCTCTGAAATTGGCCTTGAACTTTGGGACTTGGGGTCTTTGGATGGGTAAGGATTTCTAGAACATGTTGCTTCTGGGTGTTATGCAATTTCATTTTTCTCTTTGGAAGTGGGACTCACCTTTCTTATAGATGTAATGTTATGCTGAAACAGGAAGCACAGCAGGTTGTAAACATTACCCCAAATTCTTCCCATGTATGTTAAAAGCAGTTTACTGCATAATTTTGCAAACACGTTTGTATGCACAGTCACCATTGCATGGAGCAGGGACCAGCTGTCTCAACTGAGCTTACCTCAAAATATTAAGCCTCAGAGCTGTGAACAAATAAATGATGGTTGTTTTAAGCTACTAAGATTTGGAATGATTTGTTATGCAGCAAAGCTAACTGATACAGGCAAGAACAAGAAGACTCAACACTTCATAAGGATGTTTTGAGATGGCGTTGTATGCCTGGTGCATAGTTGTGCTTACCAGTTAGTAAAAGAGCAGAAACAGTCAATTAGAGCAGAAACAGTCAATTAGACAGAGAAAACACTAGAGAATTTTAGTGATGTTAGCACGCCTAGAGCTATCTACTCCAACCTGCCTCTGTCACCATGCCCAGTTGGTCCTGTCCTGCCTGATGGCTCCCTGTGGCAGAGATCCCCGGCTCTATTGTAGCCCATTTCATTTAGAGAGTTCTGATTAGTGACATGCCCTTTCTTATGTGTAGCTAAAAGCAAAAAAACAGTGAAAATGATGGATATATTTTATTTTTAGAGTAATCCTGAGTCCAGAGAAAATGTAAAGTGAAAGAAGGAGACCCACGTTCCTTTGAACTACCTCTTCCTCTATCCCTTGTCCTCTGCCCTGAGAACACCTGTTAGTTTCCCAAACTGTGAAAGCATATTTCCTTGGGATGGCTCAGTCAGCTGGTAGCAGTGATTCAGCTGGCACCTCTCCAAGGGTGTAAAGCCTGGGAATCTGGGCTGTGTATACAAGATGAGATGCATATGGCATATAGTATATGGTATAATATGGTATATGGGATATAATATGGTATGGTATACATGTGTGCAGAGGAGGGGACACCTACTCAGTATGTCTGTGATATGACATGATTTTCTGTGTTTCGAGGACAAATTGTGCAGGCTTTTTGGCCACAGGCAGATAGTTGACCTGGGGTGGAATCAAGTACTGTCCTCAAATCAAACAGTGGAATGAGTGGGTTTGTCCTTCATTCCTTCATTCAGCAAACATTTACTGAATACTAGGCTTTTGGCGATTCAGCGACCAAAATATGAGAACTATCTGAATTCTTGGAGCTTCTATTCTGGAAGGGATCATACCCAATAAAAAAGTTATTATATAATATGATTTGGGGGCATAAAGCAAGTTGAGGAGCTAGAGAGTGTTTGTGATACCTCTTTAGATAAGGTGGACAGGAAAGCCCTCCCTGAGGAGGTGAAGTTTGAGCAGAATCCTGACTGAGTGGAGTTTCCGCCCGCAGGGACTTCTGAAGGATCACTCAGGCAGAGAGTAAAGTGCATTGGGCTCAAGAAGGCACTCTGGGCAGAACTGAAGAGTGGAGTGAACGGATGGGGATGGTCTGGGGGGGGGGCCGGGGTAGGAGCCAGATGCCTGTGTATCCCATGCATGGCCTCCTAGCCAGGGAGAGAACTTTGCATTTGATTCCAGGCCAGTGGGATGGGAAACCTCAGTACCCCAGTGGAGTTACTGGATCTGATTTACATCCTTATGGAATCCCCCCGATTGTCGATTGTCGTATGGGAAATAGAAGATTTGGGGGAGGCTTAGAAAGACAGAGCTGGATCTGGGAACTGGAACAGTGGCTCTACAATCGGATGACCTTGACATGTAGCTTAACATGTAGCTCTGAGTCCCCGGGTCGTATCTGTAATTGGTGATGATAATGGTACCATTCATCTCATAGCACCATTAAACCCTAACGATTATTTTTTGAGCAGTTGCTCTGTGCCAGCCACACCGTGAGGTGCTGAGCTGTAATGAGGGCTGGATGAGGGATGCACGTGACAGCCCAGCATGCTCCTTAACACAGCCGAGTTCCAGAAATGGTGTCCGTGGCTATTATCTTAAAGACTATTCAGTTAGTGCCCTGGTCCGATGGAGAAACAGCCCTGGGTCTCATATCAAGGTCAACAAAGACACATGCTCCTGGGCAGGAATCCCTCGGGGTGTCTCTCATTCCTGGAGACTCAGGCCAGGTGCTATGGAAACATTGGCGACATCCCCGCCCCCAGTTTATCCCCTGCTCCTGGCACCCTGCCATTGCGCTTTTAGAATTCTAAGACTTGCAAAGTGACTTGCACTAGTTTGCCTTGTTTTGGTGTGTCTTATCCTTCGTACCATTAATCTTTTAGCATTTGACCTTGACTTTTTGTTGTCGCTCTTATTAGTGACTTCCATGAGTCAAAATCTGCTTTTCTGTAGCTTCCGATGTGCAGAAATACAGAACTAGTGGTTGGTTGGCCTTGGTATCCTAAGTATAAGGGTTACAACAACATATTGCTTCCTTATTGTTTATCGGATGTATTATTAACACAGCCTTAGATAAAATCATATTAAGAAACTCTAGTTTAGAAGGAATATATCTTTTTGGACTTTATTTTTAATTGGGATGAAATGCGCACAATATAAAAATTATCTGAACTACTTACTGTACTATATATGCTACTTAATATAGTATATGTACTACAAATATGTACTATATATACTAAAATATACTTGACTAGATAGTTCAGTGGCATTAAACGCATTGACATTGTTGTGCAGCCATGACCACCATCCGTCTCCAGAACTCTTTCATTTTGCAAAACTGAAACCCTGTCCCCATTAAACAATAACTCCCCCTTCCCTCCTCCCTCAGCCCCCGGCATCTACCACTTGACTTTCTTTCTCTACGAATATGACCAACTCTAGGCCCCTCATCTAATTGGAATCATACAGTATTTGTCCTTTTGGGACTCGCTTCTTTGCACAGCAGAATGGACTTCAGGCTCATCCGTGCCGTAGCCTGTGTCCGAATGACTTTCCTTTTAATTTTTAATTTTTTAAAACTTTACTGAGGTCTCATTGGCAAGTGAGATTGTAAGATATTCCGAGTGTCCAATGGGATGATTTGGCATTACGAAAAGATTCCAATCATTGAATTAATGAACACATCCGTCACCTCACTTATTTATTTATTTATTATTTATTTATTTTTGTTTAGGTGAGAACTCTTAAGTTCTACTCCTTTATTAGCGAATCTTAATTATACAATACAGTGTTACCGCGTCTAGTCATCACAGTATGCACCAGATCCTCAGACCTGATTCATCTTACAGCTGAAAGTTTGTACCTTTTACCACCTCTCCCTCTTTCCCTACCTCCCCAGCCCCTGGCAGCCACCGTTCTAGTGTTTTTCTAGAGTTTGACTTTTTTTTTTTTTCTTAAGAGTCTGCATATAAGGGATATCCCATAGTATTTGTCTTTCTCTTCCTGGCTTATTTCACTCAGCATGATACCCTCCAGATTCACCCATGTTGTCACAAATGACAGGATTTCCTCCATTTTTTTAGGGGAAATAAAAATTCCCTTATTTTTTAAATAAAATTTTATTTATTTTTGAGAGAGAGAGAGAGCACGAGCAGAGGAGAGGCCAGGGTGGGGTGGAGGTAAACAGAAGATCCAAAGCAAACTCTACGCTGATAGCAGAGGACCTGACGTGGGGCTTTAACTCAGGAACTGTGAGCTCATGACCTGAGCTGAAGTGAGATGCTTAACTGACTTAGCCACTCAGGCGCCCCCCAAATTTCCTTCTTTTTAAATGGAATAATATTCCATTGTATATTTACTATATATATATTTTTTTATTCATCCATTGATGGACACATTGGTTGTTTCCATACTATGGCTATTGTGAATAATGCTTCAGTGAACACAGGGGTACAGATATCTCTCTGAGATAATGATTTAATTTCCTTTGGTTACATAAGTGGAATGGCTGGATCATGTGATAGTTCTGCTTTTAAGTACTTGAGGAAACTCCATACTGTCCCCACAATGGCTGCATCAATTTACATTCTCATTAGCAGTATACAGGATACCCTGTTGTTGAAATGTCTCTTTTCCCCATTAAATGGTCTTGGTACCCTTGTCAAATATCATTTGAACCTATGAGTGAGGGTTTATATCTGGGCTCTCTGTGGTATTCCTTTGGTCTACATATCTGCTTTATTCTAGTACTGCACCATTTGATTGCTGTAGCTTTGGAGTAAGTTTTGAGACCAGAAAACTTTGGGACCTCAGCTTTGTTCTTCCTTTTTTTAAAGATAGTTCTTGGCTATTTGGGATCCTTTGGGATTCCATGAATTTCAGGATGAATCTTTCTGTGTCTGCAAAGAACATCGCTGGGACTTTGATAGGATCGTGTTAGATCCGTAAGTCACTTTGTGTAGTATGACCATCGTAACAATAGTAAGTCTTCCAACCCACGAGCACAGGCTGTCTTTCCATTTATTTATGTCTTCTTCAGTTTCTTTCAGGAATGTTTTGTAGTTTTCAGTGTACAAGTCTTTCACTTCCTTGGTTAAATTAATTCCTAAGTATTTTATCATGATTCGATGCTCTTGTAAATGGACTTGCGCTTTTTTCATTTCCTTTTCAGATTGCTCATAGTGTTAGAGACACAACTGATTTTTGCATGTTGATTTCATATCATGCAACTTTGATGAATTTGCTTAATAGTTCTAACAGTGTAGTGTGTGTGTGTGTGTGTGTGTGTGTGTGTGTGTGTAAAGGATATAAGTTCTTGAATGCTTTTGAAACCATCTTCTCCCTATCTGTTAAAAGGCTGTGCACGGATGCTCTCACATTTAACAAAGACTGAATGTGGATGTGTAGAGAATCTTGACCACTCCATGCTGGTGTCACAGAAAAAGCACATCACACGATTGCCAAGTGTGCTTTGCATCTGTCAGTTACACAAAACCAAGTATCAATGGCTGGTATTCCAGATTGAAAATGTTGACGGAAGAGAGGAATATTTGAGAGATCTCTTTAGATGTTTTCAATTTGCTTTGTGTTAAAACGTGATCTCTGAATAAATTTGAATTGTGCTTATCCCAACTTGTCAGTAATTTCACAGAATATGGTAAATAATGTTAGCAGAAAATTGCTTTGCTTTGTGGGATCTCCCGCCACACCATAAATGAGGTGTAAATAGTTTTCTAATTTAGGAAAAACAGTGAAAAGACTTCCCTGCTTGAGAATGGAAGTTTTACCTACTTTCGAAGTAATTGGAATGCCTGCCTGAAAACATGATAATCTGAGGACACAGAGTTCAGAGAATTTCTGCAATGTCAAATTAGAGCTGCAAATAGAGGCTGCGTGTCCTGGGCGATACGTACAGCTGAAAGGAAAAAGATATGATTTAAAAAGTAAAATAGCTTGCAGCTGCTTCCACTGTTTAGGGGGATGGGGCAAGTCCCCTCTGCTGGGCCAGCCCTTGGGGTGGTGAAAGGGAGGGGAACAAGGTAAGCAATGGTTGCCTGTGTTGCTCTGGACCCGGGACGACCTCACCTAGGCCCCAGGAGTGTGCACTTTGGTGTTACCCAGACCAACCTTCCCTTGAGAAGGTGAGACCAGGAATTAGACCAGCGAGGACCGTATGCATTACACCCTGTAACTCATCAGAGTGTGCAGGAAGCGGAGCAGCAGAACCAGGAGCCTCTCAAGCACACGGTTGCAGTAAATCAAAGCCCTCCGCCTCCTTCCTTGGCCTAAGGGACAAATTACCACTGAGCTTCTTCCCAGACATCCCCCTTCCACTGCTGGAGCAACCAGACCCCGCGTGGACCTGCCTATAATTATTGTTTACTTCCATTTCTGTGGCTCTGTCTCCTTTCAGTCCATTAACATAATGAGAGGGTCCCGTAGCCAGGCAACTAGGGATGGAACGGGTTCAGTTTAGACTCTGACTCACTGTGTTTCATTGGCTCAAACGCCAGTTGTGTCTGCCCTTGGCAGACCTCTTCTCTGTAGACTGCAAACTGGTCCCCAGTTCTGTCAGGTGACTCTCGCTGCCTTTGCTCCCACTTGCACCACTTCGTACCCGAAACCCAAACTCAGGTGGACCTGTAGCGTCTTCCCTGAGTATATCGAAATGGCTCCTTTGTTTCTGCTCACCAATCCTGAGGACTTTTCCTTTCTCTCGGCTAGATTGTCCCTCCCATAGATACTGCCCATTAACGTCTACTCCACTTCATATGTCTTGCTAGATGGTTTTACCCGTATAAAGAGCAACTGATGTTTAACTTTTCCCTTGTCTGTTCATCTTATTTCACTTCTTTGGTATAATTGTTTGACCTCCCCTTGTTTTCCATAGCAGAAGAAAAATATGGTACCACCTACTATTCTAATTCCCCATTTGAAACTATGTAAAATATTAACTGTCCCGATCCCTTTTTCCAAAAGGAGACATCTTTTTAACTACGCCAACTGATGCGTCTGGAAAAATTATCCTTTGACCATCATCGATAACGCTGACCAGCTTATCTATCTCATTGTTCTAAAGGCGGCCAGATTCTTATTTTTCCTAATGTATTTCTTCAATATTTTTAAAAATTGAAAACAATTTCAAACTTAGAGGAAAGTTGTGAGTATAGAATAGAACTATCTTTTCCTAAACCATCTGAGAATAATTTGCCCACACGCTGTCCCATCTCCCCCAGATATATTTGCTATAGCCAGTATATCTCCTATGTAACTATGAACATTCAAATCAGGAAATTGATGTGATGCATTATTCCCTAATCCTCACACCTCCTTTCCGTTTTGTCAGTTATCCTAATAATGTCCTATATGGCAAAAGGATCCGATCTAAGTCTTGTATTACATGCAGTTCTTTATCTCTTCAGTTTCCTTCAATCTCGAATAATTTCAGTCTTTCCTTGATTTTATGACCTCGAGGATTTTAGGTGAGTTATTTAGTAGAATGTCCTTCAGTTTGGATTGGTCTGAGGTTCTCTCATGGTTAAACTCAGGTTGTGCGTCTTTGCAAGGATATCATAGAGGCGATGTTCTGGTCTCATTGCATCCTTCCATGCGGCACACTTCAGTTCTCTCATTACTTGGATCACTTACTAAGATGGTATTTGCCAGTTTCCTGCCCTAAAGTTACTCTTGGTTTCCCGTAGTAAATAAAAAGTATTTTGGAGGAAGGTTCTCTGATTCTATGTAAATATCCTATTCCTTATGAAACTTTCAGGTTACTTATTTTCTTATTTATATTGACCAGGACTTGTGGATTCCACTTTTATTTGATGGATTATAATCTGTCACTTTTATTAGTATCTATTTGTATGCTAGGAAATGTACCAGATCTGGTCAGTGGGAACCCCTCGAGGCTGACGTCTGTGTCCATTGATAGTTCTTCTCATTCTTTGAGTACTGTCATACTTTCTGGCACAAGAAAAGATTTCAGGGTCATCTGTACTTTTCCTGCTGCAGTGCTGGAATCAGCTACTTCTCCAAAGTGGCCTGGTTTTTTTTTTTTTTTTAGCAGAAAACGGTATTTAGAAACCAAGATGTGTGCACTAACTGTGCTCATTGCTACTGGGATATTTGGTGTTCCCAGCCCTGTCAGTGCACAGGGCTAAGGAATGTATGTATGTATGTTTATGTGCACATGCACAAACACACACGCACACTTGCATCTATATTTATTTTGGTATATATCTTTATGTCCTGAAAACCTCTAATTCCAATCAAGTAACAATGCTTATGCTGGGTTTCTCCCTTTTCACTTCTCCAAGAAATCTGGCTCCCATTATTCTTAGCACAGCTGCTTATTTGGTCAGTTTCCCAAGCTGTGCCCAGCCTTGCATTGCTGCCGCCTCTCCCACCTGCACACCTGTGCGTATACCCTTCTCACCCTCCACCACGCTGGTCCCCCAAAGGGAGGGCCTTCTCACTCTACTCGGCTTTTATACCCCAAGCCATGTCAGCCTCTGTGAGAGACATGTTTGCCTTTTCGGGGCTCTGGGTCTGAGGGAAACACATCTTACTTATTCCCCCTACCTCAGGCAGATACCACATTTGGTTCAACCTAATGTGCTTTGGACTTTCCTGTTCAGAAAGAGAAGGAAGAGAAGAAGAAGAGCCCCCATGTGTATTTAATTGTAGTGTCCACCTCCACACAATGTCGCCTTTCTTGACACCTGGTCACACATGGTCTGGAGGACAAGTTCCCCTGCTTTTGTTGTCTTATATACATTCTGGAGTATTAAGGGTAAAATTCTGACCAATTAAAATAACTTCTATTACCTGGAAGAAATGGAAGCCACTTGTGGTTCAAAATATTGTAATGAATTGGCTCATCTTATTACAACCTTGCCTTGGCAATATTGTCGGCATTGCCCTCAGCTTCAGGCAGTAGGGCTCCTTCCCTTCCCTGGAGCTTCAGAGCTCACCCTCACCCCCTCCTAGCCATCACCTTCTTCTCCCTCTCCTGCGACATGGGGAGGAGTCGTGGGGACAAAGGCAAGTGCCATTTGGGGCCCATGCTTCCTTCTCTTCAGCCCTGTTCTGAATACCTAGGACCCTGGATTTTCCCACCCACATAGCCCTTGAGCCTGCTTGTAGGGCCTGTATCAGCTCCTCCCCAGGCCAGAGTAAATAGCATCTTAACTAAATGCACCCAGAAGTTAGATGGTAGCCGAGGGGTGGCTATTTGGAAAGGGTAGATGGACGCTGGTTGTGTGGGCTGTGATCTCTAGGCTGAGAACTCACAAGGTGCAGAGCGAAGCTGAGGGTAGAAAGAGGAGGGATGGGTCATGTGTGGCCATGTTTCGGGGCAAAATTCTGAGAAGCTCGAACATTCTAAATGTGAAACTGGCCTTCCAAATGTTTAGGAGAGAATATTTGTCATGGTAGGAGCTAGGATATATTTTATTTTCCAGCTATGAGCTTTATTTACAACATTCAAATATTTAGACATATGGTATATGCGTCTATGTTTTTATTCTTGCTCCAGGTCCATCAAGTATTACAGATAGACCTAGCCCTTGCATGCAGTAGGCACTTGTGTGTGCGTGTGTGTGTGTGTGTGTGTGTTTCTTATGTAACATCCCTGACACTCCTTCCATCAGGGGCCATTCTGACATGTTCTCAGGTGTCTGCCATGATGACCTGCTGTCAGATCTGTCAGAGAGACACCTGTTGTTCAGGTCGCTACCCCAAAACCAAGAAGCACTGTAAGAGGGTCTTCTCCTTTCCTCGAAGTGGCTCAGATTTAATGGCAATAACTGACAATAGCACTCAGACTCAGCTGCACTTGGTCTGCCTCCACTTTGCGGGGTTCAAAGTGACCTGCTTGCAGCCAGATCCTCTACTCACTGTATCAGGTACTGAAGCAGGGAGGGCTCCCAAAGTGTGGTTATTCGGGGGACCAAAATATAATAAACTACAGTGGGCCATCTATTGGCGAGTCACCAAGGTTTGCTTAGAGGAAACCTAGGAGTCTGACGCATTTCTCAGTGCCGTCTTGTTTGTGCCAGACAGGTCACAGCAGCCCTGGTTGTGGGAGGACGGGCCCATTGACAGCAGGCTGCTTCTTGCACCTGTGTGCGTCTTGCCTGGGAAAGGATGGGAGATTAAGGGAGAGTTAGATTACCCAGCCTATTAAGAACCAGAACATTTCAGTTTCCTCCTGCTGGTGGAGTGTGGGGGCCCTGGTATATGGCGAGAGAAATGAGGAAGGAGGGGTCAGGAGAGAGGAAGGGTGGTACGGGGTAGACATAAGGAAATCAACCAATAGAATTTAAAGACAAGGATGTTCATCAAATAACAACAACATTTTTAATATCTTTATGGTGTAAGCGATGAGTACAAATCGTCAGAATCATCTTTAAGATATTTGTCTTTTGGGGTGCTTGGGTGGCTCAGTCAGTTGAGCATCTGACTTCGGCTCAGGTCATGATCTCATAGTTTGTGGGTTCGAGCCCCACGTCGGGCTCTGTGCTGACAGCTCAGAGCCTGGAGCCTGCTTCAGATTCTGTGTCTCCTTCTCCCTCGGCCCTTTCCTTGCTTGCACTCTGTCTCTCTCTCTCTCTCAAAAATAAACATTAAAAAATTAAAAAGTATTAAAAAATGAAATAAAATATTTTCCTTTCTACATTTACGAATGTATTATATGCCACTGTTACTTAAAAACTTATTTCCTGGCTCTTTTTTTTGAAAAAATGTTGTGATAACAGGGGCACCTGGATGGCTCAGCCTATTAAGCATCGACTTTGGCTCAAGTCATGATCTCATGGTTCATGAGTTTGAGCCCTGTGTGCTGATAGCTCAGAGCCTGGAGCCTGCTTCACATTCTGTGTCTCCCTCTCTCTCTACCCTCCGCTGCTTGCACTCTGTCTCTCTGTCAAAAATAAATAAACATTAAAATATTTTTTAAAGTTGTGATAATAGCTTGCACTTACATATTATTTTTTTCTTTATAAAGTCTATATATTTAGTATGCATGGGAAGTCAAATTTCTGTACTACCTTTTAAAGTTAAAAAAATCAATCATTTATTATTTCACTTGCAAAATAATTTTGGGGGGTCAAAGGGAACCCGTTAGATATATCCAGAGTTGAATACAACGTGTGTAATCATTGATGCTTGTATTAATCATAACAAGATCTATGAGATTGTCGTTGGCAAGGTGACTCTAAGGTACTAAGCACCCTCGTACTAAGTACTAAGGTACTGGACTTAATGTAAGCAGAAAGTTACAACAAATATACTTTCCTATAACAAATGCCCAGAGTCTCAAGGTCGTACATGAATATTCCTTGTAACTTTCTTTCACAAATCTTCAATAAAATAGGAATGCTCTTTGCTCTTTTAGTAAACACAAAAACTCAACTTTGTGATGAAAAGATACAAAATCCATATAGACTTCATTTATATTTTATGGTAACCTGCGTGTGAATCCTTTCTAACCTTTTCTCTGTCTTTCACAATGAGAGACAATGGGCAGCATAGGGCTTTGCCTTCTCAGAATCGCCGTATCTACAGCTTAACATTCCTGCTTAATACAAATAAAAACACAAAAAAGCAGACGAAAACCTTGAGACCCCTTGGATCAGCTACCTTTTTAATCTAGATTGAATAAAAAACATTTGGAGGATCTGTTTCAAGTTTCTCCAAGTATCTCATGTGATACCCATGACAGGGCTGTGTGGCACATGGCAGGGGCATATTCCACAAAGATAAAGTGAGGTTTAGTTCGGTTTGGAAAGCGATGAGCCTGAGGATGGGTTGGCACCCATTACAATGAGGGCTGGAACCAGAAACCCAGTTCTTTTCGCTGAAGCCACTGTGTTGTGCACTAAGCCGGACTTCCAATTTGGTACGTATGACTGTAAACCAGTTATATCCCCAATGAACTGCTAGTTTATTTTCATTCTATGTCTAAAATTTTCTTCAAAAATTTACCTTTATATTAAACTTAACATCTGCAGAACTTTTTTAAAAAAATGTTTATTTACTTTTGAGAGAGAGAGAGAAAGCGAGGGAGGGGCAGAGAGAGAGAGGGAGACACAGAATCTGAAGCAGGCTCCAGACTCTGAGCTGTCAGCACAGAGCCCTATGTGGGGCTTGAACTCACGAACCATGAGATCATGATCTGAGCTGAAGTCGGACACTTAACCAAGTGAGCCACCCGGGCACCCCTTATATTTCTTTTTTTAATGTTTATTTATTTAATTTGAGAGAGAGAGAGATTGGGAGCAGGAGAGAGATTGAAGGGGGTGAGAGAGAATCCTAAGCAGCTAAGAATCTGCCCGCTGAGAGTGCAGAGCCAGAGGCAGGGCTCGATATCACCAACAATGAGATCATGACCTGTGTATTTATCATATTTCCAACAATATTGTTTAGATATTCATTGCTTTTAAAAGACTTCGGGGCTCAAATAATGATCTATAATCCAATGGAATTATTTCTAGAAATAAGTTAAAAATATTAATGCAAGCTTCTGCCAAAGAAGTAAACTAAGAAGTACAAAAATAGATGTTTCTTCATCTATAAATATAAAATATTTGTCCTCTTGTTTTGAAAAAGACATCTTAATTTGTGTCAGCAAGTTGTATTATACTGTTGGACAGCAGGAGGGTGTGGTGATTTGTGTAGGTTTATACCACCTTTGACCTTGGCGGTTTCTTGGAGATAGATTACCCTGCCCTGTGCAGAGAAAAGAATTGATCTCAATGAAGAAGCTACAGATTAGACAGCCTGGTGCTCCCATAGCAAAATATGAGGGGCAGTGGATATTAATTCCATTTAGGAATTGATGCAAATAAACAGTACCTCCGAGATGTTTCAGCTGCCTCCAACAGCCACCGAAGCATGGTTAATTATTTTTGTTATAATCAACCTTTACCCTGGTATCAGATGCATAATTTCTTGACATGTTACGTTGGAAACGCAATATTACAATTCTACCTAGATTGACACAGCTAGATCATCTTCATTTCCATCTCATTAAAATAGCCAAGAAATTTCATAATTGACCAGATGATTAAATTAGCTTAATCGACAAGAACAGAAGAGGTATTTTCCTCTTTTATTTCTTTCTCTAATAGAGTTATATCTAATAAAAGGCATGAAATATGAATTTTCAAAACCCACCCTCCTGGAACGGCGCATTGACGTACTTCGTGAGCAAGTGTCTGTCTTTGAGGGTGGTTTCTGTGATTATTCAGTAGAGAAGTCGGCCATTTTTTTTTTCAGAAGTTGGCCGCTTTTATTTCATAGGACTTATTTTGTAAATTTAGAGGTTACATATATGATACCTAAGGGCTGGTATTGATTGAGCTAATTCAGAAAAAAGAATAAGCCACCCACTTAATTACCTTATGGACAAACTAAATTTCTTGCACCTTAGCCCATTCTTTAAAACGAGGACATCAGAGTCTCTGTTCTGGTCCTGAAATAGCACAGCCTAGAAAATTAGGCAAAATTAGGGGTTCATGTGCATCACTTTTTACTCATTTAACAGACATTTCCTCCATCCCTGGTCTTTTAAATTTGGAGCTTGTCCCTAAGTTTGTCTGAGCTGACCATCCCTGCCTGTCTTGTTTGCTCTGCATACAGACTCCTGGTGACAGAAGCGAGGCTTAGCTCTACCGTCAGGTCAGGATGCCATTCGAAGGTGGAATGCACCAGCCAGTCGCTGTGGAGTGTGAAACTTTCAAAAGTATTCAGGATTTGCGATGGATTTTAATCCAGATGGATTTTAAGTTATCTGGAACTTAATCACTTTGAGTGATTAAGAACCAGGCTCCATCCAGTTCTTCTCGACTTCATGGTACAAGATGGCTGCTGGAGTTCCATCCGTCACATTCATATTTCAGACAACAATATTGAGGAAGGAAAACTCTTTCTTCTTCTCTACTTCCTCTTATATCTCATTGAACCCTGACCATATCTTACTGTAATGGGGAGGGCTGGGATAGTCTTCTAGCTGGATGCATATTCACCCCCCAGTGGTGGTAAACCACAGGGTTGGTACACCAGTTCTACTCATCCCCCACCCTCCAGCCCTTTTCAAAAAGAAAAAAAAAAGTCCTGATTGTAGCATTTGCCAACTTCTATGGCATAAATATTATCTCTATGGCCAACTTTGAGCTACTAAGTTTTAACCATTGGTTTACAAAATTCCTGAAAATCTAATAATTGGTGGCTGGCACAAACGGGATCTAGTAGACCACTGGACCACAAATAATATCAGAATTTTGGGGGGTCTTTTTTACTAAGGAGAAAGGGTATTGAATGATGGATAGACAAACAGCAGTCTCAACTACAGACCCCAAACGGAAAGTGACTGTCGTAAACAGAAGTAGTTTTAGAAACATCCATCCTATGGTTCCAGCAAAAAAAGAATAGAACTCTAGTTTCTGAAGAAACAACCTGACAGGTGGAGAAAACACGGACTGGAGAAGACAATATTTATAGAGAGCAGCAGGGTCAGGAATATCCATCCTTGGTGTAAACAGATGCCACAAGCAAAACACACTCACCTGAGAACACAGGACCCAAGGTTATAATGACAAAAGGCTACCCTAAGGTAAATAAAATGGAGCAACGCAACTGGGGACTTCTGAAGATTATTTTTTTAACGTTTAGTTATTTATTTTTGAGAGAGAGAGAGAGGCAGAGAGAGAAAGAGAGAGAATTTCAAGCAGGCTCTGCCCTGTCTACGCAGAGCCTGATGCAGGGCTTGATCTCACCAACCCTGAGATCATGACCTGAGCCAAAATCAAGAGTTGGAGGCTTAACTGACTGAGCCACTTAGGGTCCCCATGGGGACCTCTGCAGATTAGAAGAAACAGGAGAACCCAGTTATTTTATGATGGATTTTCCTTTAGATTTTAAGCCTTCTGGGGCTTGGGGACGTGTCTCACGTGCTTGTTCTTTCATTATTGTGTGTAGCCCAGTCCTTGGCACACTTATTCATTCCACAAACACTTACCATGTGTACTGTATGGCGGGCGCTGTCCCATGCACAATGAATCAACAGCGAACAAAACTGACAAGAGTCCTTATTCTTATGGAGGTTTTGTTCTTCTGGGAGCTCAAAGGTGAGGGAATTAAAATCATTCATGTGGTGACAAATGCTATGAGGAAAATAATGCAGGACGGAGGACTGAGAGATTACAAGTGCTCAATATCTTAAAAAAAGTGATTTTAAACTTAATGATGTTTCAGGTTGGGGTTCCCAGAAGCAGTCACCGAGATGAGGATTTCTGACTGAGTGGTTTACCGAGGTTGTGCTCTGAGGAGACACTGGGAAGGGAACGGGGAAAGTGGGAAGAAGGGTGGTGGAGACCAAGCAGGGGTGTGATGGCGCCAAGTCTCCCAGGGCAGCGTGGCTCTGTGTGCAGGGCAAGGGACCCGGGCGTATGTGCCCTCGGTCTTCAGTTATTGGCTAAGGGCCACCCAGTAGGATGTGAAGTCCCAACACCTCCAGCTTGAGTAGTGAGGGGAAGTCCTCTGAGGAAGAGGATCCTGAAGCCAATGAAGAGGGGTCTGAGGAGACATGACCTGAGGACAGAGCCCACCACGGTCCACGCCTTGTGCTGCCATGATCTGCCCTGTCTCACATTACATCCTCCCTGACCTCCCCTGGTTTCTTCATTCTGGCGCTTGGTCACAGTTTCCACAGCTTGGAGCACACGCTATATCCTGCTCTGCAGTGGTCACGAGAACATAGATAGATAATGACCATCACCCTTCCAGCACTTCTGTTAGTTTAGGGGATTATTTGCGGGTCACTGACAATGTTCCCTGCAAAAGGAACTAAAGAACCTGGTCACATATTGTTAGATATAAGGCACCGGGAATACTTGGCTATTACCCGAACATTAGAGTCAAGGTGATGGCATCCAGAGTGAAGAAAACAAGCTAACGGATATGCATCCCTAGAATCATTTAACAAGGCCAAATTCTGCCCCATGTGCCGAGAGTTGCAACAGGCAAATGTTGCAGATTTTTCAGAATAGTTCAGATTTAAACCCCACTTCTGAAATGCCAACATTTGAGCTTTTAAACGTTATCTATTAGTTGCCTCTCACTCACCACAAAAATCCTCTGTCCCTTTGACCGTTGTCTTCTGTAGGGCAGGTCATTGCTATCCACTGTGGCCAAGCAAAGGGTGCACCACGTGACAGAGCCACACCCACAGGAAGCAGGTGGGCAGGGTTCGGAGAGCTGAAAAACAGAGAAGTTTGCAGATGTGAGCAACGCAACACCAGCACCAGTCAGGAAGATGCTTGCCTGAAGCCAGACGTGTTTTCACGAGAGCCATGGCAGGGCCCAGATGTCATCGGAAGACAGGGGAGGAGAAAGGAAGTGTAGGGGAGCACACACGTTCTAATTTTTTTTAATGTTTATTTATTTTTGATAGAGGGAGAGCCGGAGTGGGGAAGGGCAGAGAGAGAAGGAGACACAGAATCTGAAGCAGACTTCAGGCTCTGAGCTGTCAGCACAGAGCCCGACACAGGGCTCGAAATCATGAACCATGAGATCATGACCTGAGCCGAAGTTGGACGCTTAACTGACTGAGCCACCCAGGCGCCCCAGGGGCACACACGTGTTCTAAAGGCAAAAGCAGACAAGTCCATGTGGCACTGGGAACTCAGATGTTCTCGGAGGGAGATTCCTTCACAAACCAGTTGCTGGTACACAGCTCTCGCCTCCTGGCCCCGCCAACCCGATGCCTTTCTGCTTTGATGGAACTGTGATTCAGCTTTTCATCCTGTCTTCACAGGCTGGAACAAGTCACACTCCTCATCTGGGCCACTTGCACTGGTGTTGTATTAACTACACACCTTGTGACACACCCTGAACTACGAGTCAGTCACAGGATCTTTTTTGCCTTGCTCTCCTCCAGTTGCTGAGGTTGGGACCATTTGCCAGCCCATCTGAGGAGGAGGCACGAGGCAGATGATCTTAAACCATTAAAAAAATATAAAGGGCCAGCAAATGAAGTATTACATACTGTGAGTTATGAACAACAATAACTCTGTCAGGCCGAATAAATAGCATCCTATTAAAGGGAATCATTTCAGACAGATGATTTGTTCCTACTTGAAAAACTGACTCAATATTTTTTTATAAACACAAATCTGCCTTATGAACATCTGGAAATATCTAGAGATATGTGAGGCTCAAGGACTTTTATATTTCTCTGGTCACATTAGTATTTCAGTTAACTGATTTTATTGAGTACTTCCTATGTGCTGGGGATATGGTAACCTGATGTCACCTCCTGGTAGCACCCAGAAGGTACCAGAACCCTGGCAACATGAATAATGGCCTCAGGGAACTGATGGGGAAGCTGTGTACTCCCCCCTATTTTTTTAAGTTTACTTGTTTGGAGAGAGAGAGAGAGAGAGAGAGAGAGAGAGAGAAAGACCACAAGCAGGGGAGGGGCAGAGAGAAGGAGAGAAAGAATCCCAAGATGATGGGCTTGACCTCACCAACTGTGAGATCATGACCTAAGCTGAGATCGAGTTGGATGCTTAACCGACTGAGCCACCCAGGTGCTCCCCCTCCCTTTTTTTTTTTTAAAGTTTATTTGTTTATTTTGAGAGAGAGAGAGAGAGGGAGAGAGAGAACACGAGCAGGGCAGGAGCGCAGACGGAACCACAAGCAGGCTCCACGCTGTCAGCCAGAGTCTGATATGGGACTTGATCTCCTAAACTGTGCGATCATGACCTGAGCTGAAATCAAGAATGAGATGCCAACCAACTGAGTCCCCCAGGCCCCCTGAACGCCCTCTCTTAACTTTAAGGCTGCCATGAGATGCTGAAAAATGCCCTTTCTCTCATTCTCAATTGCTCTAAGACATCTTTGCTCCAACCCCCAGAACCTGTGAATTGGACATTACCTTATTTGGAAACAGTCTTTGCAGGTGTGATTAAATTAAAGCCCCTGAGCCGGGAGATTATCCTGGATTATCCTGGTGGGCCCTAAATGCAGTCACACGTATCCTTATCTGAGCGAGGCAGAGGGGGATTTGTCGCTCCCAGAAGACAAGAGCAAGTGAAGACGGCGAAGGGTTAGAGCAATCTGGCCACAGACCGAGGACTGCCAGTAGAAGCTGGATTCCACCAGAAGGTGGAAGAGGCAAGAAACAGAGTCTCTCCTAGAGCCTAGAGTATCTCCCTTTGATACCCGGAGTATCATGGGTCCTGAAGAAGCAAGTCTAGAAGAGCCAATAAGAAGAGGGGACATTCAGATCTCCAAGGACCTGTAGGGATTGTCCAGGTGGAAAGGCAAGGCAAGGTTGTTGAGGCAGGGGGTTCGGACTGGAAAAGTCAAGCAAATGATCACAAGGGCTGCTGCCTCTTCTGGGGAGACCCTCTGTGTCCTCTCCTCCCGCCTCACCCCTCCTTGGTGTCTCAGTGCATCTCAAATGGGGCTGGTTTTTGTTCTTTCCTCCAAGAGACATGTGGCAGTGTCCTAGAGGTGTGTTTTAGCCGTCACGACCTGGGGGCTGCTACTGGTATCTAGCCGGGAGAGGCCGGGGGTGCTGCGAAGCAGCCTGCAATGCACAGGGCAGCCTCACTACAGAGAATTAGTCTGTCCAAAACGTGGACTGTGTTGAGGCGGACCCACCCGCCCTCGCTAGTTGCACTTATTGTCGAGGTTGGATTTCATAAGTCACTTCTCACAGCCCTGACGAGGTCAGAGCTCTCACAGTAGCCTATACTCCTCCTTCACTTCCTCCCTCACAAGAACAGTGAACTGTGCAGACTGGAAGCTCCTGAAAATAGAGCCTGGGATTGCGGAGCTCAGGAGTTATCCGCTGAATGGTGTTGAACAAGCAGGGTAGTTGGGAGACAGCCAGGAGCCCAGTGAGGCTAGCATGTTGGGAAGGAGGGAAGGAGTTGCTGAGATGAGACAGTGTGGAGGGGTCTGAGGGCCATGGGATGGGCTTACTCGCTAGCCTGCTTCCATGCCCTCAGAGACTCCTGGCGCGATGAGGCTAGATCTCCTCCGTTTTAGAATGGTGGTGCTTGTGGCCTGGAGATTTGTTAGGGTGCTCTTGCAGGGGTCCAGGTGAGAAATGACGGGGAGCATCAGGCACGGGCAGAAATGAGGGGGCAGATATGAGGAACGTGTTGGTGGGAGAGCGGGTAGGACAGTAGAGGATCCAATAGTCGTCCACTGGATTTCAGAGAAGAGAGAGAGGGAGGAAGAGGGAGGGAGGGTCTCTCCGAGTGTCTGCAAGGGGGGATGGTATTTGGAGCACTCTGGTGGGAGAAGGCAGAAGAGCATGGTGAGGTTATCTGCCTAGTTCTCTTCTAGCTTCTGTTTCCAACAGGTCAAGATACACTCCATGGGGAGCCGCTTCTCTGGGTTCAGGAGGCATCATCTGGCTCCTCACTGCCGACACAGGACATTAGATCCTTGTGGCATTTTATTAAAGTCTAGAAGAGGAAAGGGAAGTGAGATGGGGTGGGGGGTCATGCGGGCCAAGAAGAGAAAGAATCTGGGGAGGTTCACAGGGCGCATGTCCAATATGGCAGGCAGTCCAGTCCTGGCTTAGCTACTAACCAGTCTCATGACCAAGGCCAAGTCTCTGGCAAATCCGTTAGAATCCTCAACCACAAGAGATGGGTGGGGTTAGACCGTCTCATGGGTCCCTTCAGCTGGGACTGCCTGCCTCTGCAGAAATCAGCATTGTTCTGACTGCTGTGTTCCTGGGGGTGCTTAGGAATGATACTGGAAAGCCAGGCTTTCAGCAGTCAAGCTGCTGGCAGGGAAAGAATTCTCTTGGTTTAAGCAGAGTTTTTGAAAAAGGGACGGAGGGAGCGTTCATCGCCTTTGTACCCAAGGGGAAGTATTACTTCCACCCAGAAGGAGAGGAAGGAGAACCAGCTTCAATGATTACTTTGTCCTCTGAGAAATTTTGCCACTCACACCCATTCAGCTGTCAACAGTCACTGTTGGAATGAATCTGAACAAAATTTACAAAATAAATAATTATAACCAGCTGCAGAAGGAATCTAATATTTTTAAAAATCTCTCAAGTGAAAATACCATCATGTATTTGGATCCAATTGCCAACAACAGGTAAGCATTAATTCACGTGGGCCTCTGAAACAATGGTGAGTTGGGGTGGAGGAGAGAGAGAATGCGGTAATTGGGAGACACTGGTTGACTGCAGCTAGTTGACGTGGCTCTTCTTCAAGTCAGACCAGGAGAAAAATACTGAAGCATCTGAACTGCACACAAGGTCTGGAATCACCCCCGGCAATACTGGGGTCTGGAGAACAGATACAATCTGCTTTACAGCAAGGGCCGGTGATTTCCCGGCCACGAGGTGTCTTCACTAGCAGGACTGCCTATAGCAATTCCGCTTTCCGCTCTGGGACTAGGGTGTTACATCACACAACCCAGGGGACGCGGTAAAAATTAGATTCAGTGCAGGAATGTGTGTTTTAAAGGGGCTGTTGCTTTCCTTCTCTGTGTGTGCTCATCCCATCAGGTTAAATATTTGACGGCAGATTATTAAAGTGCATGTACTTCGTCACTTTCAATTAGCATTGCCATATTTAGCAAATATAAATTCAGATTGCCCGGTTAAGTGTGAGTTTCAGATGAACAATAAATAATTGTTTGTCTCAGGTATTGCATCGTCATAAAAAATTATCCATTGTTTATTTGAAATCAAAATTTAACTAGGCATCTTGTGATTTGAAATCTGACAGCCCTGCTTCAAATAAAGTATCTCTTGCATAAACAAACATGTGTGTGTATGCAGATACAAATATAGTTTTCCACATAAATGGTAGCATATTCATATTGTATACTATTCTGTCCTGATTTTATTCTTTAATAATATCTTACAGATAACTCTTTATCAAGATACACATATCTTCCTCATTCTTTTCAATAGCTACTGAATAGATTACCATAGACATTCAGCCATCTATAGATATTTATGTACAACTTAGGATTTTTTAAGTCATCTTTACTCCCAACATGGGGCTCAACCTCATCACCCCAAAACTAAGAGTTGCATGCTCTACTAAGCCAGTTATATGCTCCCCAATTTAGAATTTTATGGTCGCCAAATAGTGTAAAGCCTTTTTATTTGTGCTACCTTCTCTAGGGAAGATCTGGAGATGTCTAGGGAAGACAAATATGACCTTTGTTTTGCCATCCAATTGCTGATGGAAATGTGTCGCCGGACTTTTCCAGTGCAACATTCAGTAAGCAATTAGCAGCAGTCATAATTGCCCCCTTAGAGCCCTGTATAGTCCTGCTTAACATGGATTGGTTGCTTTCCAGAATTATACAGAGCGTATTCTGGGTCTTGTCTTCACTGCTAGCATAGGTTGGATCCGTTTTGCATGTTTGAAAATATCCTATTTTGTTCTCATATGTTATTGATAATTTGGCAATATAGAACTATAATTTGCAAATATTTTTCTTGCAGAATTTTAAAGAAAATATTCCGTTATCTTCTAAATTCTGGTATTATTATTAAGAGGCCTGATGTCATTCTGATTTTTAAAAAATATAACTTGGTTTTTCTTTTTCTTCTTTGGAAGCATATAGAAAAGTTTCTTTCTGGTGATGAGAAATTTCTTGAAAATGGGCCTTAATGGTCTTTTTTATTAATGGTGCATGGCTGTCGATAGACCCAATAATTCTAGAGACTTCAATTAAAGTTCATATTTTTTTTGTATTTCCTGGGTAGATTAATCCCAATATTTTTCCCTGTTCTCTCATTTTAGAACACGTCTTATTAGGATATTTGACTTTTGGGGGATGAATCTCTAATTTTCTTATTTTGTCTATTTTCCATATATATTCTTGTCTATTATACTTCCCAGGAGATTTCCTTGATTTTATCTCTCAAACATTTTAATGAATTTTTAAAATGTTGAATGTTTAAGTGTTGAATATTTTATCAATCAGGATAGGCTAACATATGCTGTGGTAATGACACCGAAATCTCAGTGACATCAAATGACAAAGGTTTCTTTCTAGTTCAAGCTACACATACCTTGAGGGTCAGCATGGCTCTGCTCTGCATTGTTGTCACACTGAGACACAAGGTGATGGCATGATTCACACCTGGAACATCGCTGATCTCCTAGCAGAGAGAAAAAAAAGAAACACATGCAAATCACACATTAACTCTTAAAGCTCCTGTCTGGACAGATACTGCTGCACACGTTTCAGTGGCCAAAGCATGTCCCATGACTAAATCTGCCATTCATAGGGTAGGGAATTATAGTCCTCCTTCAAGAGGGAAAATGAATATTGTGGATAATAACACATTCAATCACACATGATATTTTTAAAATAGCAAGATTACATTCTTGTTTTCTGATTCATCTATTTCTTGATTTATGGATTTAATATCATCTCAAACCTCTCTGAGGAGGTTATTTACATTTTAATTTATATTTTAAAGTTTTCGCCTGAATATTTATTTCCGCTGGTTCCCTTCTTTTTTCCATTTATTGATTTGTTTTTGTCTGCATACAGTGGGCTCTCCTTGTATGTATTGCGATCCTTGGTTGCCAATTCAGATTTAAGAGTAAGTCACTCTAAAGCAGATTGGAAGAAGGCTTCTCTTTTGAGTGGGTAGCAGATACCTTGTTAGGGCAACAGTTAGTCTATGGAAGTTGTACCAGTCAGAGTCCCATCAGGAAATAGATGGCACTCAAGAAAGGGACTGGGAGAGAATTTAACAATAAAGTTACGGGGCACCTGGGTGGCTCGGTTGGTTAAGTGTCCGACTTCGGCTCAGGTCATGATCTCACAATTTGTGAGTTCAAGGCCCACATTGGGCTCCATGCTGACAGTAGGTCAAAAAAACTTTATTTCTGGCCACTGAAATTTGAATTTCAATAACTTTCACAAGTCACAAAACATTATTCGTCTTTTCATTATCTTCCTTTTTTTCAGTAGGTTAGAAATGTTTTATTTATTGTTATTTAAGTTCAAGTTAGTGTAGTCTTGTTTCAGGAGTAGAAACAAGTGATTCATCTCTTACATATGACATCTGGTGCTCATCCCTAAAAGTGTCCTCCTCATTATCTTTCAGCCATTTAAAAACATCATGACCATTCTTAGCTCATGGGCCATACAAAAGCAGTTAAGCAGTTAGTGGGCTGGATTCAGCCATAGTTTCTGACCCTAGGTCTAAATGATCTTCCTGGGGGCTCCAGTGAAATGAAGCCCATTTGCTTCTCTTGGCTTCTATTTGCTTCCTTTCCTTTCCTGCCTCACTGTGCCTAATCCACTGGAATCGCCTTTTAAATAAGCAACTTTCACTCAAATCCCTCTCAGGGTCTGGCCCTGTTCTTAGATCTTGGATTTTCTCCTCTTTCCCCTTTTCCCAAAGTTATAGACCATAGAACTGCAGGGAAAGGCAACTCTGGTTCTCAGACACTGACTCCCCTGTCTATGTTCCCCAACCTTTCTCTTTTTTTTATTTGAGAGATAGAGAGAAAGAGAGAGAGAGTAATCATGAGTGGGGGAGAGGGGCAGAGGGAGAGAGAGAAAGAATCTTAAGTGGTCTGTATGCGTAGTGAGGAGCCGAATGCAGGGCTCAATCCCATGACCCTAGGATCATGACCTGAGTCAAAAGCAAGAGTCCAATGCTCAACTGACTGAACCACCCAGGCGTGCCCTGACCCCCTTTCTAGGCCACCCTGTGCTCGCCCTGCTCACTCCATCTGGCCAGCTGCCATACCTCATGGCTCTGTGGTCCATTTCTCCAAGGATACTTCAGCGAATAGGATTAAGATGGTCCTTCTCTGATACCACAGTGCTTTCATTCTACTGGGGAAGGGAGAAGAGTAAACCTAAAGTTATAACCAGTGAGATCATCAGGATGGATAGTAGGGCACAGGAGTCAAGGAGGATTTATGAGAACTTTCTTAAGCTTCGTTTCCTCACCTGAAGAGGGGATGATAACAGCTCATCCTTTATGAGGCTCTGGAAGAAAAAAATTGATATTGAATGTCAATCATGCATTATAGTGCAGGGCATACAGCAGGCACTCACTGGTTGGCAGTAACTGCTGTCACTAATAGACAACGTTCTAGGAACTCACAATGGAAGGCTCACAAGTGAAGGTCAGCATAGTTTTGGGACAAGTAGAAGTGGGTGGGGTAGGACTGAGGAATGAGCAAGGTTTGGGTTGATGAGATTGGGAAGAGAAGCACTTCACAGTCAGAGAATAGGGTGAGCAAAGAGATGAGCCACGCATGCCCAACAGAAGAAACTCCAATCATTAATCCAGCCTTCATCCCTGGAAGTACAGACCAAAGGAGAAGGTGGATCAAGCAGGTGGGACATGGTTGTTAAACATGCACTTATCAAGTTTCTACCTCTATTGTGGGCAGTATTCTAAGTGTTTATTAGATGATCTCGTTTGATTCTTACAATGATAATTAGGCCAGAGTTAATATCACCTCCATTTTATAGGGAGAAAACATGAGGTTGCAGAGAGGTTAAGTGGCCAGTTTGTCTAGCTGCAGCAACTCTATTGCCAACTGCCATGCTATTATGATTCTGTGGCATTCAGGAGAGAAGCTAAGCTAGACCGGGGGCTCAGAGATGGCATTCTGAAGGAAGTGATGTCTATACTGGTGTCTGAAGAAGGAGCAGAAGTTATCCTTGGGAAGGGAGACAGACAACACTCAAGACCATACCATATCCTAAGATTCAAAGGCATGTTGGAGGAAGCAGAAATAGTTTTCTCTGGCTAGAGCAGAACACTGGAGAAACATGCTGGGGATGAGAGAGGAAGTCACAGGCTAGAGGTTGGCTCATGAAAAACGCTAGAAACTCTGTTAAGGAATCTGGACTTTATCCTATGACAATAAAGAGACTTTGAAGATTTTTGAAGAATAAAAATTTATTTCAGTTTGTTTATCAGACATGCTCTTGGTGTGCATGGAGCGTGGACAAGAAAGGGGCAGGACTGGAGGGAGGAGAGTGTGTTAGAAGGCTGTTGCGGCTTTCCAGGCAGGGAAAGATGGTGCTGTGAACACAGGGAATGACAGCAAGGACTGAGAAAGAATGAATGGGGTGAGAAAGAAATATGAAATTGGTAGGACATGATGACTGATTGATTGGAGGTGGCGAGGGAAACAGAGTTGAGACTGATGCTTGGGTTTCTTCTCTGCAGCTGTGGACAATAGTGTCTTTTCCACTAAAGGAAGAGTCAGGAGCAAGTAGGAAGACAGAAAACACTAAAGTAGGTGCTAGCAAACCAAAGGGTGCATTCCTCCCTTCATCCAATAAATATTTATTGAGTGGTTACTGCATGCCACTTACTGTTTAGAGCAAAGACAGTTGGAGAAGTGTGGTTTCAAGTCTGGGGAAATATGGGATGAAGAATTGTGTCTGGTGACCCAAGAGTCTAGAACAAATAAATCCTTCTGCTTAATAAATATATTTTAGCTTTAAGTGAAAGGAAAGTACCGTGGCTATGTTGAAACATTATTGCATCACTGCGTTACAAGCATATTAAGGAAAAAGCAAAAATCTATCACATCACGATCACCTTTGGCAAATGCACAACAGTGAAGAAAATGAAAAGTAATTTTAAATACCTCTGATTTCGCTCAAGTGCTGTAATAGCTGTGGAAAGTCTTCTGATGGAGGCAAAGTCTCCAGCAAGGCCAACAAGAACATCCATTCAAGAGGTGGGTGTCAAAGGTCAGGCTCAATATGCAGATGCTCTTCCTTAGAGAAAAGGCATGGCCAATGGTCACATTTTCCATTTTAAGACTAACTTTTGGGCTTTGGGAGTGTGACTTTTTGCAGTGACAGAAGACAATCATGTGATTACTAAAAGTCAGGGATTCAGCCTTAGTTATCTCTTCTATGCTCTGCAAAGTCAGACTGGGGGTATTCCTGAAGCCTTTCATGCAGAAGCAAGCATTCTTCAACCACTAGGGGAGATTTCAAATGCATCTTCTGACAAATCTGAGCATATGTCTTCCAAAAAACCTGAGGACATGCCTTCTGGGAAAGCTGTGTCTTTAGCTATAAGGCAATGCTCAATAATGATATTTTCAGCTCTCAGAGCCTCAGTTCCATAGGGAGTGTCTCTGGCCATGGAAGGATCTGGATGAATCACTCTGATATGGCAGACTGTTCCGACTTCTCGCAGATCCTGCAGTTTCCCCCCCTCCAACATTATCAACGTTCATGGAAGTCTCCTTCTGCAAACGGGAGAAGTTTGACTTTAGCTTTGGTGGCAATATCCTGGCTTTTTAGGGCCTCAACTCTGTGTACCTCACCTTGAATTTCAGCAGAAACCATAACCTTTATCAGCGTGAGAAAGTGTTCCTTGGCAATGAATGACGTAGATGGCTTCGTGTGGTTAAAAGTAATCTCCGGAGGAGCTGTCCACTTTGCACAGCCACAGCTACGTCAGAGGCTGAGTTCAAGTCCTGGTCTTTCCTAAGGAACATGCCTTGAGAGGAACACGGGATAAGAAAATGCCACCTTTTCTTTGCTGGGGAAATCTCCATGACCAAGAACTTGTTACCTCCTCAGTCCTAAGGATTGTTAAGAGTTGCCCACACTTAAGTGGGAGGGGCTTGCTTGTGACTCCTTTGTTCTTTGGAAGTACCACGGTCTTTACTTTAATCCTCTACAGGAATATACTTTTTTCCATACTGTATATTTGTCTCTTAGTCGTGGTTTTAAGAGGCCTGCTTCCCACGGCGGTGATGTCAGTGAGGTGCATGTTCAAATCGGAAGGGAGGGCAATCTCGTGTTCTCTAGGGAAGCAGGAAGGGGGATAATTATTGTGAAGTCTTCAGGAATGGAGTCAACTTGAAAAGAAGCAATTCGTTTCAAGAATTAACATTTAATTAATATATTACAGCAAGTAGAAGATAATCAGGAACTGTAAATTGTTAGAAAATTTCACGAGACATCAAAATTAAATAACTTATCAACGGGATTATTTAATCCCTCCTTTGCTATCTCTTCTTTTTAGCGAGTACTGAAAAGTAAATAAGAGGTACTGGAAACAGCACTCTTTCTAAAGGACATAGGGTTCCCGTAGAGTACACATTCTAGACAGAACAAACATTCTCAATTGGACAATAATAATACCCTTACTCTGCAAAGCTAGAGCCCATTGCAGCTAATACAACTCTCCCATCTACAGTCTTCATTGATCTTCTTGAAAGACATTAGGGGAAGGATTACCATCCCCATCTATTGATGGGAAAATCAACGATCAGGTAGCTCCTGGAGGAATCAGGCGGCACACTCAAAATGGGTGATTTGAAGAAAGCTTAATAAAGGGACTTTCTCAGTGCATGGGCAGGGTAGGGGAACAGCAACATCTGGGAGCTGCTACCCTCCTTTCCTCTGAAGATACAAAGGGAAGCAGTTTGCAGAACCCAGAGCATACAGTTCTGGGGGAGGGCTGTCCAACTGGAGCTTTAGGTAGAAGAACTCAGCCAACCACAGCAATTTGTTCAGGAGTACATATTCTGTTCTCCCTCTCTTTGGCCTCTGACCTATGGTGACCACCCCACCTCTCCTCCACTTTCTTGGCTGACATGAATCAGAAGTCCTGGTTGATGCTAGCCTCCCAGGTCAGCCTCCGGGGCAAAGAGCAGCATAAAGAAGATGTGAACGGGGCTGGAGACTGTGGAAGACATCCTGCAGAGATGGTTATGTGATTTGCGTGAAGCTAAGACAGGAAGGTGCAGACTCATGGTAAAAACTTAGTTCTTTTTTTTTTAATCTTTTAATGTTTATTTATTCTTGAGAGAGAAAGAGAGGGAGACAAAGCATGAGTCAGGGAGGGATAGAGTGAGAGAGGGACACGGAATCTGAAACAGACTCCAGCCTCTGAGTTGTCATCACAGAGCTCGATGCAGGACTTGAACTCATGAGCCATGAAATCATGACCTGAGCTGCAGTCAGACACATAACCGCTGAGCCACCCGGGCACCCCAGTAAAAACTTAGTTCTTAACACGCAGTTAGATGCTCTTTCTATTGCGTCTTCTGGAGGAGTAAAGGAGAGTTAGAGTGTGAATCTGGCAGCAGAGATTTCTCTTGCTTAAATTCTCTATGAAGAAGAAAATCACAATGCATTGCTAAGCCTACGGTTTTAGGAGTATCTCGACATGGCCATTTAAGCCTCAAGAATTCTAAATGGAAAATGGCTTTAGGCAAGTGATAAGAGAATGAACACAAGCAGCACAATGAGCAGCTGGCCCATCGTCTTTCACTCTTTCCTTTTCAGGTTTCCATTAAAAAATTAAAATTTGAGAATTATTAGCAGGGAGTATAATCATATGTGTCATTTTTATGGCCGATGGAGGCAATAATACTCTCTTAGCTGGTGCATCTGAAGAATACAGACTGACATCTTCCTGAGCACTTTTACATCTTCCTGAGCATTTAAGGATGTAATGAGACCAAATCAGTTGCTGTAAATCAAAGTAAAATGTTGGGAATCTCACTAAAATTCGATTGATTCCTGAAAATCAAAGTTGAAGCCCATTCCTTTTTAGGGGCTTCCTGTGTATATATTCATGTACTACAAATGACTTTTGGTGCAACTGCTATACCCAGATCCAGATTGCTCCCTGCCTCAGATTTTAGGAGTATCTTAGCATGGTCATTTAAATTGCTAGAGAAGGCAGGAAGTTGAGAAGTGAGAATTCCCCTAATAAAACTCGGAGTGTTAACTTAGGTATAAAATTCACTTGAAAAGAAATGAGAAACCATCTAATGGATATGGGCTATTTCAGACTGGATCCATTTATTTTTAGGAGATAGAAAAAACTGGAAAAAATGAATACACAAGTGAACAAACATCAGGTTGAAGGGATAGAATGGGGAATGAAGACCAATGTGGAGAGACCAAAATCTCTAAGATGAGAAAGTGAAGCCCATGAGTTCCAATGATCAGACCTGTCAGTTTCTAGCTGTGAAGCCTCGGGCAAGTCATTTAACTAATGACGGCGTTGTTCTTATCTGTTAAATGAGAATAATCACATTTTGGCCTATCTCACTAGTAGTTACTAAGATCGAATGAAATCGGGGATGTGAGAGTATTACGCAGATTATTTTAAGCTTAAAATACTAAGATACTATTTATGCTCAACTCAAAGCATTTTCCCCAGAAGGTATAGAAATACACAGTTCAAATCTGGAATCCTTAAATACCCAAGTGTTTACTAGCACGAGTGAAGTTTCAGGGTGCCCTCAAATAAAAGGTTTCCTGTAATCGTATGTGGCTTAGGAATATGTTTTTGGTGTGTAATACAGAGTTCTTCTTAAATCTAAAGTAAGCAGAGGCTCATTTTCTGTTAATGATCAGTATTTGGGTGCCATATGGGGAGCTAGGACAGACACTCAGACTCTGGTTCCAAATGAGAAAGGACTGAAGAACCAGAGTATTCTCAGAGAGGTTGTTTGCATCCAGAAGAGGTAAGGTCTGGACCTTTGGAAAGAACTGTAGAGCCATCCAGTTGGGCCCAGAGCAAGGATGTGGATGAAGGATGTGGCAGCCTCACAGTGGATATGGCCAAGCGGGTTGAGCCCTAGGGCCCTAGGATCTTGGACACTTGGTCTTTCAGCTGCTTTCCCAGCATCAGCCTGACCTGCTTCCTAGACCAGTCCTAGCCCATTAAGTTGCTGTATCCCTTGTCAGAGCCCAACTGGAGACTGAGAGCCATACCGACCCTTCTCTCACTAAACAGAATCTTTGCCTGAAGTCCATATGTTCTAGCCTGCCTAGACCTTGGCCACTGACAGGGAACCCTTCTCCATTTGTTCTTTTAGCCACAAATTTAATTTGAGGAAGAGCAAGTCTCTGAAATAGGAACTGTCCCTGAGATGAGCCCGTGGAAAAGCTCAGTTCCAACTTTTCCCATCCTTTCTTATATCCTGTCCCCATTTTGTTTCCTTATCCAAACCCTCTTAAGCTCCCAGACACTGACTGACTCATACTGTTGATTCACATTTTTTGCTTTGCTCTCACCCTCAGAAAACTCAGTGGAAATTGAAGGCTCGAGTTTTTGGAGGGAGTTGAGAGGGGGTTCTGGGGAGGGGAGGGGTGGACTTTGCAGGCTGCCTTCTCTCTTTCTTCAGGAATCAGATCATATCAGCAGCCCAAAAAGGGAAAACAGGGTAGGAGGGCTGTCTTTGATGGGAGGAGGCTCAGCTGACACACGGCAAACAAACTCCATCCTGTAAAGGCAGTTTTATAGATTTTAAGGTTTTAGGTGTGCCCTGTGGCCCTCTCTCATACCAATCATCTAACCTAAGATATAAAAGACTGGTTCAAATGCACTGGTGTGCTTTATCTGTCAATGTCACTAATCTATTGCATCCTGTTTTTAATAATAAATAGAATTCATTCTTCTTAGTACAAATTATTGCAAGCCCATAGAATAGAAGCAGCTGAAGCTGGAGAACTAATGGAAGATGAATCTGTTCAGCAAGATTTTATTAAAAAGAAGAAATGACATTAAACTTGAGATCATGTCCCAACTCAGAGAGATGATTCTATAGTTGTCAATGGTGCAGGTAAAGCAGCTCTCTATAGCCGGGTGTACGCTCCTCACCCTGAGGTCTGCTTGGAACTGTGGGGCCATTGATGAATCCCTGCTACTACATGCATCACTGCTGGCATCATTACTCAAAAGATGGAGCAGAACAAGCCTGGGGAAAGGACAAGAGCTATCGAGGCTTGATGGAGTGAGTATTAGGGGGTACTTGGTATCATAGCTAGTATGAATACAGCCAATAAACAAAGGCATATCAAATCAAAGCAAGGCTTCCACTGGAAATTCAATGATTGAGAATACTAATACTCTTCTCCTGCCATGAAGCTGAATTAGTTTTTTACAAACATTGCCTCCTGGAAGAGATATTCCAGCAAACTAAATTTTAAGCCTGCAATAAATTCATGCCTAATATAATACAACATTTCTTTTATGCAAAGGAGAACAAAACGATCCAGTCCATGAGCAGATAGAAAAGTGAATTGGAGTTTGGCGTTCATGTGAAGTACAAATAAAGTCATAAAATTAATGTGTGGTGAGAGACTGGCCTTATGACAGTGTATAAGAAAATGCACCAATAATAAATTTGCTCAAAGGATAAACTTATTTTTTTTTTCGCCTCAAGCCCATCTGGCTGTCACCTTGAATTGAATATTTATTAAGGTAATAAAACAAAAACATTTTAAATCCACTAAAGGAATGTGTTTAAATATATATGATGACAAAAATACAATAATAAATGATGAGGTGGATTGGATTTTTATTTTTTAAGTTTATTTATTTTGAGAGAGAGAGAGAGTGCACCACTGAGAGAGAGAGAGGGAGAGAGAGACTCCCAAGCAGGATCTCCCTGCTTTGAGTGCAGAGCCTGATGCGGGGCCCGATCCCATGAACCATGAGATCATGACCTGAGCCAAAATCAAGAGTCAGACACTTAACTGGCTGAACCACCCAGGTGCCCCTGGATTAGATTTTTAAAATAACTGAATAAATCATATTCTTTAGGACGAATGTGTTAAGAATATGTTTTTAGCATCTAATGCATAGTTCTTCTTAAATCAAGATGTGAAGCTAGGGAAGAGAGAGATGACCAGTTTTTGGAAATGGGATCTCTGCAGCTGCTTCTGAAGAACCTCATCCCATCAATGAGCAAGATGCCGAGGTTGGTGCCCCAGCTGGATGGTGTGTGAGAAGTTCCTCATGCAGACACCTCTGTACACCTGCACACCTGTTTGAGAGGGGCACAGACCAGTACCTCTCTCACACTGTCCATGGTGTTGCTCCAACACCCCCACCTTACTCACCTGGCAAAAGTGCCATCACTGAAAAATAGGGGTGCAAAATGAGATGGTCACTGAAGTGTTCTGGAACAAGGGAGCTAAGACTTTCTAGGCAATGCCCTGCCACCACCCTGGTCTTGGTCTTCCTTCTTGCAAGTGGATTGCACCTCCTGATGGTGTCCATGGGATCGAACTGGTCATCCTGGCATGCCCAGAACCGACCCCAGCTGTCTATGGGTAGAAGAAGACTCAGCGAGACCTTCTTCCTCAGAAACTCATAACTTAGAAGTCTCTTCCCATGACTCCCTAAAAAACCAATTCAGGACAATTTTTCTCTTTACCTGTGCATCCTGGGTAACTCTGCTATGGAGATGGGAACCAAGTTCTGGAAGCAGGAAGGGCTTTGATAGGTTGTGAGGCCTTGAGTAACTTGGACAGAGTGAACCATGTTGGCCATGACTCCAAATGGAACAGGGTCTGCAATAAGTTGTAACTTCTCTGTAAAGAAACTAGTAGAAAAAATGTTCGATTGGAGCCATTTATGAGGATGTGCTTGCTAGTTTTACTTTTATACAGCTCTCTCTCTCGGCTGCTAACTTCCAAGCACCTTGGTTTTCCTTCAGAATCATCTCTTTTTTTTTTTAATTTTTTTAACATTTATTTATTTTTGAGACATAGAGACAGAGCGTGAGCAGGAGAAGGGCAGAGAGAGAGGGAGATACAGAATCCGAAGCAGGCTCCAGGCTCTGAGCTGTCAGCACAGACCTGATGCGGGGCTCGAACTCACAGACCGTGAGATCATGACCAGAGCCGAAGTCGGCCAATTAACCGACTGAGCCACCCAGGTGGCTCCCAGAATCATCTCTTCTACATTCCTCACCCTTTGCCCTCATTCAGGCCTCAGCCTCTCTCCCCTTTGCGGCAAAATGGTCGACCTGCTTTCAAGTCTCTTTCTGTTTCCGAAAATCACATTTGTGTGCCACAAATCATGTGTCCTTCTTATGTCCAAAACCCCCAGGAGGTTCTTGTTGCCCACTGCCATCAGGCCTTGGAGGCTTAGGTCACACTGCCCCATTGCCCTTTGTGGCCTCGTCCCCCCTCGCTCTCTCAGTACCTGCCCTGCACTAACGCACACCCGGCAGTTCCCTCTGTACATGCCTTCCTTCCTTCTCTCCTCTGCCCGGAACATGCTCTGGCCACTCCTCAGAGGCCTGATGGAATCCTGTTTCCTCTGAGAAGACTTCTCTCTACCCAGCAACACTTCTCAGTGCTTGCACATTGGTTTCCTCATTGTCCACTTAGCTCATGTCCATGAGACCCTTTAGAACATCTGAGATCATTTTCTGAACCCAAGCCTATGGCCTGAAGACTATAGTGTTGAGGCTGGTGTCCTGGAGAGTCTGAGGGATGTCTGTGTCCACAACTTTGGCCACACCTGGGTTTATCTGGGAGCTCCAGAGGGCAGGATGACCACACCTGGCCCACAGTCATGACACAATAGCTGCTCATGAAACGCTGGCTGTGTTAAGCCAGACTCAAGGGGCACAAACCAGTTAGCGGGTATCTGCAAGCACAAGACAACATTTTTAAGCACTGAACACTTCGGTCAACCTCGTAATTAGTCCCAAGTGGCACTTTGTTAGTCAACACTGACCTGGTCATTCATTTTTATCTTCTATTATGCTTCTATAATACTATCGTCTTGAATAATCAAATTAATTGTCCCTGGATGGATACCGGTTTGCTGCTGGAACACTTCCCCTCCCTTCCTGACAAGAATATCAAGGTTTTGTTGATTTTGTTTTGTTTTGACTCTCAGTCATATGGTTTGAGTGGGACTGACCCCACCTTCAGGTCTGGGAGTCCAATTAGCATATTCCTATTTTCCTAGCTACAGGGACGGGGGATGTAGTTCAGGGAGAGACCCAGTAGGTCCCTGTGACCACGGTGACTCATCCAGGAGTGGGTTTATGATCTCAGCTTGTCTGTTCACAGAAAACCTCAGGCCCCCTTCTGGGAATCATGGTACCTACATGCTCTACTCCCGGGCTTGATAGTGTGAGGATGAGAAGCGTGGAGCTGCTGTGCCATAAGGAGTGTGCCAGGAACTATACTAGGGGTTCACTGAAAACCTGAGAATTTGTCCAACTAGTGGGCGTGGAGCACAGAGATGGTTCTTGCAGAACCTCAGATTGGTTCTGAGATGGACACATGATCCAAAGAGGCCCTTTCAGTGTATTTACTGGGATTTAATAGAAGGCAATATATGCTAGGGTTGCTCATTATCCTCCCCAAGATGCATAAAGGAAGTTACATACAGTAGGAGGGAAAGAGGTCAACGGTAAAGGAAGCTGAAAAGCAGAGCCAAGAAATTGAAAAAGGCAGTAAAATGAGAGGGTTGGAGGGAGGGAATTAAGGAATAGCCCCCCTGGATTTGGTCAAAACCATTATACTTGTCAACATTTTGGTTTCATGCTATGAATTCCTCCTTTTTCCTTTTTCTTTCATTTGTTCTTTATTTTCTTCTTTTCTTTTCTCTTTCCCTTCTCTCACCTCCTCTTCCTCCTCTACCTCCTCCTCCTCCTCCTCCTCATTCTCCTGCCAGTTCTAGTTCTGCTTATTTGATTGAAAAGGAAAAGTGGTTTAAAAAACATATTCTCCTCATTTCCTAATTTTAAAATTCCATGAATAGTGTCTTTAAAGCATTAAGGACACTGAATAGATACTCATCAGGTAATTCTTCCAGTAAAAGGGGAAAGGTAATTTAAATGCATAAGTACTTTTTAAAAAACAAACATCCATTTACTCACCATTCAGATTAACACAAGCATTAACATTTTGTCATGCTCTCTTCAGATCATTATTTTATTCAAGACACGAAACCTTATAAAGTCTTTCCTCAGAAGGAATTTTTTCTGGTGACTTCCCCTGTCTATTGAAACCATTTTACTAATAAATATACCTCTTGTCCCATGTAAGACAAACAGCTCCAGAGTAGCCATCTGCTTGTATTTCCTGCTGTGATTGTGTCTGACAAGTTGGTGCATAACAGATATTCAGTAACAGCGGCAAATGTTGTTTAACTATATACCAAGTTGCATGGTCAAAACAACTAAATTTTGAGGAGTTCTTACTCCAAAAAAAAAAAAAACCAACTATTTTTACAGGAAAAATAAGAATCGCTTTTATGATAACAGGAAATTTTTTGTTGTTGTTTGTTTGAATTTTACAGGTCAGCTCTTTTTTTTCTGTTTGAATTTTAAAAAGCAAAAAGCAGTGTTTCTCCCACCAAAAGCACAGATAACAAAAGAAAAAATAGATAAATTGTATCTCATTGAAATTAACCTTCTTAAACTATTATAAATTTAAAAAAAAGAAATTAACCTTCTGTGCATTAAAGAATGCCATCAAGAAAATGAAAAGGCAAACCATAAAATGAGAGAAAATATTAACAAATCATATAATTGACAAAGGATTAGTATCCAGAATATATAAAGAACTCCTACAACTCAACAACAACAACAACAACAACAACAAAACAACCTAATTCAAAACTGAGAAAAGGACCTGAACAGACATTTCTGCAAAGAAGACATACAGATGTCCAAGAAGCACATGAAAAGATGCTTGACATCACTAAACTTCAGGGAAATGGAAACCAAAACCACAATGAGATATCACTTCACACCCATTAGTATGGCTATTACATGAAACAAAGCCAACAATGACAAAAAACCCAGACAGAAAATAGCAAGTGTTGGCAAGGGTGTGGAGAAACTGGAGCCCTGTGTGTTGCTGGCGGGAATGTGAAATGCTACAGTTGCTGTGGAAAACAGTATAGTGAGTCCTAAAAGTTTAAAACTAGAATAATCATATGGTCCAACAATGCTACTTCTAGGTATATAGCCAAAAGAACTGAAAGCAGGAACTTGAGTGCCTATACATACACCAATGTTTATAGCAGCAATATTTACAATAGCTGAGAGGTGAAAGAAACCCAAGTCCATCAATAGATGAATGGATAAACAAAATGCAGTCTATACGTACACTGGAATACTATTCAGCCTTAAATGAAAAGGGAAATTCTGACACGTGCTACAACATGGGTTAAACGTGAAGACATTATGCTAAGGGAATAAGCCAGACACACAGAAGGACAGATACTGTATGATTCGCTTCTACGAGGGACCTGGACTAGCAAGGTTCGTAGTGGTAGAAAGTAGACTGGTGGTCACCAGGGGCTGGGGGAGGGGCAAATGGGGAGTTAGTGCTTCATGGGTACAGAGTTGCTGTTCGGGAAGACAAAAAATTCTAGAGATGGATGGTGATGATGGTTACACAACATTGTGAGTGTACTTGCTGCCACTGAATTGTACACTTCAAAACGGTAAATTTTATTATGTATATTTTACCACAGTAAAAATATAAAGCAATGAGGGTCACCTGGGTGGCTCAGTCAGTTGAGCACCTGACTCTTGATTTCAGCTCAAGTCATGGTCCAGGGTCATGGGGTCCCACACTGAGCATGGAGTCTGCTTAAGAGTCTCTCTCTCTCCCTCTGACTCTCTCCCTTGCACGCACACTCTCTCTCTCTCTCTCTCAAATTAAAACAAAACAAAAACAACAATTCTCAAAGTAAAATGATAGAGACAGTTGGTAGGTTAGTGGGGGGTGGGAATGGGGACTAACCGTCAAAGGGCACTAAAATGTTGGGGGTAATGGAAAAGTTCTAACGATGGAACGATGGAAAAGTTTCTAAAACTAATTTTTGGTGATGATTATACAACTTGGCAAATTTCCTGGAAATCATTGAATTGTACACTTGAAATGAGTAGATTATAAGTATGTAAGACATATATGTAAGATATGCTTAATAAGGCTGTGAAAAACTAGCACCGTTTCTAGAAATCACTCACAGAAGAATCCTCGTTCTACAAAACTAGGTCTTCCAAAAAGGTCACCTGTGTTTGGGAAGCACTGTAGGTATTTATTTCCCCTAGAGATTTACAAGGCACCTGAGAACAGGGATGTGGCAAAGAGACCCCACTCAGCCTATCCTCCCTCGGAGTGTCCTAAATGTGTTTCTCAGGCACCCCCTTCCTCCCTCCCGAGCTCTCATTTACATCCCTCTGTCTAACTGTCTTCGGAAGGCACTTTAGTAAACGCTGATCGAATGTTAAGTAGAAATCTCTTCAGTCTGCAGGCAGGTGTTTGAAATCATTGTAATTGTTCTGTCTGAGTCCCTGAAGTTTCTTTCTCTGCGTTGCCATCTACGTAACCAGAGGGGATTATTCGGCTTGGCCAGTGCGAATAACGGAGACTGCCTGAATGTTTCACCAGATTGTGTCTCTCTGTGGCACCAAAGCCAGTAGTTCCCGGGGCCTATGTGAGGCGCCCCACCCCCGCCACAGGGAGGAGACAGGAAGAGGGGAAGGCACTCCCTCAGCCCGGCTTCCTCCAGGCGCTGGGCTGCCCCCACTTATTTCTCTTGTAGTACTGCCCTCGCTCTCAGCAGGGAAATAGACTTTTCTTGACAGGCTGATGGATAACACCCCAAGGTAAAATCTTAGGTAGAAACTTCTAGAGGGTCTTGTAAAGCTAGCTTAAGTAAAGAGGACTTATTACACACCCACCATATGCCGGGTACCACACTAGGAGTGTCCCTATGTCTCACTTAATCCTCTTGGAGCCCCTGCAGCAGGTAGTATTCTGCTATGTGGCAGGTGGGGGCCTGAGGTACGGGGGTTAAGTGATTCTCTTCTCTCATCGGGTCACACAGCCAGGCCTGCGTTCTTCCCGTGACACCACATACTGGAACTCTGGCCAAATGCAGCTCTAGAAAGTTACAGAGAATGGAAAACAAGGTAAAAAGATGATATCGACAGCACAGTCTTGGCCGAAGATCCTGGGTAATGATACATGAAATAAACACACACGCACACGCACACATTACGCAGTTAAGGTTGTGATCAGGTGAGTAGCCTGGGGCACGAAGAGGCAGGAGAAGGGTGGGTGTCCTGAGAGGCCCTCAAGGTTGGGGACGGGGTGGGGGGGGACCCACAGGAGCACTTCTGAGCCAGGCAAGGCCCCGCAGTGAATTCGCACAGAGGCAGGAAGAGCTGGTGACAACCACAGGCCCTTATCTCCAGGGCTTGGAAACTCACAGGAAAAATGAGAATTCCAGAACAGAAAGCAGCCAAGCCACATCAGCATGTAAACAGGCCAGCAGTGCCTTCGGCCAAGCCAGGGGAGGGTGGGGTTTCCTGCTCTGTCCCCTGGCCAGTCTGGCGACCCTGCTGCCTCTTTGGGGCAGGAGGTCAGGCACTGTCTGCCCTCACTACAGGAGACTGCATGCAACGTGATCGCTAAGATTGAGGCCAAACGGACCTTCTTGGCTCCTGGCTGGATGAGGTTACTGGGCTCGGAACCAAAGGTTCCAAGGTCATTGGAGCTGGCCAGCCCCTGCACAATCACTGTGGTTAGAGCTGGGTCCCCGGGAATCACCACCATCCTGAAATAATGAATACTAAAGCCACGAGCACATCACATAAGCTGCCTCATTTAATGCAGGCATTGAGACATCTCTGAGGTAGGCGTCGTCGCTCCATTTTATGGAAGCAGAAACTGAGAGCATACAGAGGTTAAGTGACGTGTCTGAGTCTCAGAGAGAGTAAGGATAGTAGTGATCCCGGGTGTCTGTGTGCAAAACCTATGCTCTCAACAGCTCACAGACGGGGCCAAAGTTATGTGTTTCACTTCCTCACAATGTTAATGGAAGTAACAAAATCCTAAAGCAATTCTTGTCTCTGTCTTGAGACTTGCCGTCTGGCTTTCTGGCCCCTGGAGGACTCCAGGACATTGGCTCTCCCACACATCGGTAAACAATTCTGAGGGTCTTTTAAAAATACATATATAACCTCAATTGCTGTCTTTTCCCTACTGGAAAAGTAAGTATAATGTTCTTAAAAAAAAGAAAAAGGAAAAAAAGAAAAAGGCAAGCACTAAGAAGAAAAAGCATATCATCTTCAATACCTACAACTCAGCAGTAATGAAAGCTTACCTTTACTTTATACTCAGAAGTGATTTTGTCTCCTAAGTATGTATATATATTTACAAAAATGGATTCACATTATGTTATGTAATCCTTCTTTTTTAACCTATCTACACAGTGAACGTTTTCTCTAACAGACAGGGTCTACAGCATAAATTTTAAGGCCAGTCTGTATTTTGCCCTTATAAGTAATCTCTTATTTGGGGATGGTCAGGTTGTTTTTAATTTTTTCACTATTATGGAAAATTATTTAATGAAGATTCTGTAATGAGATCTACATGCACATTCATGAATATTTTCAGGTGATAAATGACCAAATATGGAATTCGGGGTTTAAAAATGTTTTTAAAAATATGGTTTAAAAAACTTTATACGAAAGCAACATACTCTCATTGCATATAATGTAGAAAATAGAGAAAAGTTGAAAAAAAGAAAAAAGTCAGTATTTCCATAGTTACATTCCCCTCTCCCAAACAACCATTAATAATATTTTATTTTACTTTCTCTAGGGTTTTTCTATGCAGTAAAAGGCATTATAATCAATTTCTTTACAAAATTTTGCATTCAGTAGTTTTCACTTTATGTGTATAGTATTATATTATATTTACAGTATTATATATTACAATTATAGTATAGTATTATGCAGTATAATTAATGTTCGCTCAAAACTTTTTCCCATTCTTTGTGGATTTCAATCTTCAGCCTCAAGGATTTTCCAAGGGAAAAATGAGAAGCTGCTTGAACACTATGGTATTCATCATAAACAAACCTCCCAGGACGATTTGAGGGGCTTCTTCTGAGCAAGACTTTGAGATTGAGTCGGAATATGGCATGATCTGAGATACTCTTAAAAGATCATTCTGGAGGCTTTGGGGGAGCAGACAGAGAAAGAGGGTCGCCAGGGAGGCCAGTCAGGTGAAAGTGGTGGAGGCAGGTGAAGGGGATGTAGACAGGCTGTGTTGGCTTTGGAGAATCAAACTTGCTAATAATCATAGACATGATGTGTGTGGGGGGGGGGCGGGGTGGAGAAGGGAGACACAGGCAGCAAGGAGTATAGCTTGAGTTTAGATTTAAACAACTGTATGGGTAGAATGTCATTTGCTGAGATAGGAAAAGCTAGGAAAGGAATAATATTTGGGATATTAGTTTCCTATTAGTCTGGGAAGATAGAGGCTTGCTTTGGATTTAATTTCACCTTAGAACATAAGGAAATGGATAAGTCTGACCCACCCTCAAAGTCAGCTGTGCTTTCTCTCTCTCCTCCTCCTGTCTCCCTCCATACTCTGTGACAACTTTATCACATTCTAACTTCTACTGCTATTATTTTAGGACGTGACTCTTATATCCCTACTGGAGTTTTAAATTTGTTAGTACAGGTGTGCTTTTAATTTCCCTTACAGTTCTGTATTACCTTCACTGCATAATCCAAAAGGTAAGTGATTGATTTGAGATTTTTTTTGGTTTTTGATGTAAGCATTTATAGCTATAAATTTCCCCTTAGCACCGATTTTGCTGTGTACCATAGTTTTGGCATGTTGTGTTTTCATTTTTATTTGTCCCTAAGTATGTTATAATTTCTCCTATGATTTCTTCTTTGGTCAATGGATCAAATGGACCAATGGATCATGTTTAAAAGCAAGTTTGATTTCAAGCTTTGTGAATTTTCCAGTTTTCCTTATGGTATTGTTTTCTAACTTCATTCTGTTGTGGTTGGAGAGAATACTTTGTATGATATCTGTCTTTAAAAGAATCTATTGAGACCTAATTTGTGGCTTAACGTATGGTCTATCCTGGAAAATATTTCACGTGCACCTGAGAAGAATGTGTATGTTGCTGCTATTGGGTGGTTTTCTGTATCTGTTTGTCAGACCTAGTTGGTCTATTAAGTTGTTTAAGTCCTCTATTTCCTTACTTATCTTCTGATTGTTCTATCTATCGATCAAAGTTCTGGCTATGAGTTACTGTGTAGTGACCTTTCATTTCACTTTGAAGAACTCATTTTGGCCTTTCTTGCAAGGCATCTCTAGTGGTAATGGACTCTTTTAGCTTTTGTTTATGTGGGAGTGTCTTAATTACTACCTCACTTTTTTTTAAGTTTGTTTATTTTGAGAGAGAGAGAACATGTGAGCAGGGGAGAGGCAGAGAGGGAGGGAGAGAGGGAACCCAAAGCAGGTTCTATGCTGTCAATGCAGAGCCCAATGCATGAACCCACGAACTATGAGGTCATGACCTGAGCTGAAATCAAGAGCCAGACACTTAACCACTGAGCCACCCAGGCTCCCCTATCCCTCACTTTTAAGGACAGTTTTGCCTGATGTGGGATTTTATGTTCACCGGGTTTTGTTTGTTTGTTTGTTTGTTTATTTAAACACTTTGAATACATCAGCCCACTGCCTTTTCGCTTCCAAAGTTTCTGATAAGAAGTCTGCTGATATTCTTATCGAGGCTCCCTTATATGCAATGATTTGATTCTCTTGCTGTTTTCAAGATCTCTCCTTGCCTTTGGCCTTTGAATGTTTGATTATAATGTGTCTTGGCATAACTCTCTTTAAGTTCATCTTAGCTGAAATCAATTGAGCCTCTTGGATGTTTATATTCATATCTTCCATCAGATTTGGAAAATTTTTAGCTATTATTTCTTCAAATTTTTCTTATTGCTTCCTTCTCTTCTTCTGGCAGGCCCACAATGTGCATGTTGACCTTCTAGATGATGTCCCACAAGTCTCCTCTGTTAACTTTTCTTCAATCCCTTTTCTTTCTCTTCCTCAAACTCAATAATTTCCATTGTCCTATTTTTGAGTGTACTGAATCCTTCTCTGCCTGCTTAAATTTGCTTTTGAATCCCTTAGTGATTTTCTTTTTTTCATTTCAGTTATTGTATTTTCAGCTCCAGAATTTCTTTCTGGTTTCTTTTTAGGTTTTCCATCTCTTTCTTGATATTCCATTTTGTATGTTCATCATTTTCTTGACTTTCTCCACATCTTCTTTTTGTTCTTTGAGCATCTTGATGACGATTGTTTTAAAGCGTTTGCCTAGTATATCCTCCAACAGGCCTTTTTTCAGGGACAGTGTCTCTTGATTTTTTCTCTTAGAATGGGCCATACATCCCTGTTTCTTCATACGCCTTGTGATTTTTGTTGAAACATGGACATTTGAATCTGATAATGTTATTACTTTGGAAATTGTGCTCTCTTCTTTCCTCAGGGTTTGCAAGTGTTTTAAACAATTATTTTTGCTTTTATTTGTTTGGTTTTGTTTTGACTTTGGTTTTTTACTATTGTAGGCTGTCTCTCTGCTGAGGGTAAGCCTAAGCTGTAAATGTAAGGTCCTTCCAGGTCTTTTCTGTACTTTTCCCTGAGTGTGTGTGGTCACTTTCTTTTTTCCTCTACATGCAGTTATTTTTGAGTGTTTTAATCTTTAATGTTTAGTTCCCAAAAGGAGAAAAAGAGATAAATAAAGGGAGATAAAGGCTGCCAACTTTTTAAATCCCCTGGAAGTCACTCCAGCTGGAGGGAGAGAGCCTTGTAACAAAAGAGGGTTCTGCAACAGCAATGGTTGTCCATTTCTTTGTCAGAACCTCTGTGATCAGAAGCAGCTATCAGCAGTTAGAGCACAAATCCCTGATATCTAGGAGGTGGTATTCCTTTTTGCCCACACTTCCTCACACATTGTGTGCAAACTGTCCCAAGAATGTGTGCACGGTTGTCTGCCACACGACTGGGGGTGGGGAGTGGGCAGCTACTACTATGCCAAAAGTTGAAATCGACCAAAATTGACCACAATTCACTATCTAAATCTTGTGCTGGAATTTGCAAACTTTCAATACTCCAGAATTCCAAAATAGTTATACCAGATATTTTCTGCTAATAAAATTGGTGTCTAGGTGGAGAAATAGATTCCTGGTAGTTCCTATTCAGCCATCTTTCCCTCCTTTACTCTTCTTGACAGATATACATGTTTCCACTCCATGGATGTACCATGAATATGTATGATCAATCTCATTGATTTTTAGGTTTCATAGCAGGCAATGTTGGTTTTCTTTGTAACATCACTTTCTCCCTCTTTCCATCCTAACATAATCCCAGATCTCCTCAGTTACTTCTCCCCTTCCCTGCTCTGAAAGGAGATACTGATTAACCTAAGCCCGATGGAACTTGGCTTTATCTTGCTGACAGTTTTTGGTCCAGGAATGTACATATAACCTAAACTGATCGATCAGATTGAAGATTAGGGCTTCGAGACTATTCTTAGGAGAGAAGGGCTACTCTCTGCCCTGTGTTCTTTCTCTCCCTTTTGAGTAAGTATGGGGAAGTGTGTGGCCATCTGGCAAACATGAGAAGATTCGGCTGACCCCCCAAAAATGGCAGTCCTGAGTGAGGAAAGACTCTGATTCTTTATGACATTTTTGAGTTGCTCCTCATATCATGTCTGGGTTTTTCACCTATGGACTTGCAATTACGTGAAAGACTAACTTTCCTATTTTCTTAAGTTAGTGGAATTATAGCTGCTGAAACTTGTGTATCCTAATTGATGCAGGGTTGTTAGGAGGATTGAATTGTTCATATTCGTAAAGTGCTTAGAATGGTGCTTAGCACAGCAAGTGCTATATTAGTGTCTGTTGAGTAAATAAATAAAATACAAGTTTTCTCACTGTCTTTATATAATTATAAATTATGATACCATAAACCTCTTTAATATGCATGTAACCTGAAGATTTTTGGGGAAATAAAACTACTCTATATGATCCTACAAAAGTGGATACATGTCATTATACATTTGTCCAAACTCACTGTCTACACAACACTAAGAATAAACTCTAATGTAAACTATGGACTTCGGGGGATAATAACGTGTCATTGTAGGTTCATCATTTGTACCAAATGTCCCCTCTGGTGCCAGGAGATTGATAATGGGGAAGACCTTTCACGTGCGGGGACAGGGGAATATGAGGAATCTCCGTACCTTCCTCTCAGGTTGCTGTGATCCTAAACCTGCCCTAAAAATACTTTTAATAAAAATATTGCTTTTAATGTGCATAAGATGTTCTCTGCTACAATCATTCTACTTCTAGAAATTTATTCTAAGAAAATCATCAGAGATGTAAAGAATACTTTACATGTACCCATACTCATTGCACCATTATTTATAACCGGAAAAATACACACCCAACGTCCAATGATCTGGGGCTGCTGAGTAAATGTTGGTACAACTCTATGATGGAATACCATGTAGACATTAAAAATCATGAGCTGACTATTAAATCACAAAGGAAGGTGTTCATGATATATTAAGGAAAAGAGATCACACGGCAGTATTGACAATGCGATCTCAATTTCACGTGTACGGCAAGGAGCGTGTGTAGGGTGTGGAGTGCCAAAGCACCTGCAGAGAAAAAGACCGGAAGTGTGCGCGGGAAAGGTTGACCATAGCTATCTCTAGGTTAGACAGTTGCAATGGTCTGTATTTCCTTTTGCAGTTTTCTGTATTGTTTACATTTTGTTTTATTTATTTATTTAAAACAATTTTTTTTAACGTTTATTTACTTTCGAGAGACAGAGCGTGAGCAGGGGAAGGGCAGAGAGAGAGAGAGAGAGAGAGGCAGACACAGAATCTGAAGCAGGCTCCAGGCTCTGAGCCATCAGCACAGAGCCCGACGCGGGGCTCGAACTCACGGACCGTGAGATCATGACCTGAGCTGAAGTCGGCCGCTTAACCGAATGAGCCACCCAGGCGCCCCTACATTTTGTTTTAGAATGAGCATGTAATACAACCTTTTCCCCAATAGTAAAGATAGCCAAATCCTTTTCTTTATATTAGTAATTTTTATACCACGTAGGATATTCTAGTTTGCAACAAGCCAAAATGAGTCTAGAAAAATGCTATGCTACAGAAGTTGGATATTCATTTTATTTATTTATTTATTTATTTATTTACTCATTATTTTTTATTTTAGACACAGAGAGAATGTGAGTGGGGGAGAGGAGCACAGGGAGAGAGACCTCTTAAGAGACAACCTGAAGCAGGCTCCACACTCATCATGGAGTCCCACATGGGGCTAGATCCCACGACCCTGGCATCATGACCTGAGAGGAAATCAGGAGTCAGATGTTCAACCACTCAGGCACCTCTGGATATTAATGTTTAAAAAAGATATCCCAATTCTTTGCATTAGAAGTACATTACATACTGACTTCTGATATTGTGGCCGGTCAGATAATTCTCATTTTGGAGGAGTAAACTATGCACTATTCTGATGGACATAACACAGCTGATGTTATTTTTGACCGAAAAATAGCAGCAGCACCTAGGAGAGTCTGGACAAAAAACAAACCTCAATTTTAAAGTTTGATTTTTCACAGTCACAAACGGTTCATTGAGACTCATAGGAAGAGGATTGTCCTGAGCTGGAAGCTACCGGGCTGTTTTTTAGAAACACGTAATTTGAAAATTAAAATGATCTTGTTCATTTTGGTTTAGGTGGCAGTTTTGGAAATTAAATGGTTTAAGACGAAAGTGTGTGAGTAGGCACCATGCCTTCTTTTCTAATCCTATTGTAGTTTCTAAATTTACTTCTAATATACAAAGGAGCTGGAAATTAGCCTGATACTCAATGGGGCAGAAAACTTACTTCTCTTGATGAGAAAAAGAAAGATGCTGAGGAAGCTGCCCAATTTTAAATTAAAAAAATGACAGCAAATTGCCTGGTGGATGAATTACTTACATTTGGACGAGTGCTCACTGTTGTTTGGGTTGACTGTTTTTATTGATGCTTTCCACTTCTCCCTGTATGTGGGCAAACTCTCGCCGTTAGCCTATGTTTTTTGCCTCCTGAAGAACTATTGAGGCCCAAGTAACCTCCTGTAAGTCCCTCTTTCAGAAGCAATTATGTCTTCTGTCGTCACCTATTTCCTTATGCGTCATGAACACATTCCGCCATGGAACCACCTGCCAAACCATTTTAAGTCACATCTTCAGTTTCCAGTGGTTTTAACAAAAAGGGTCTTTCCTTCAAAACCCCTTTCCTTGGGGGTTGGAGACTCTCTAGATTTAACTGGATTGCCATCCTCACAGATAAAGTAATTTCATGGTTGCATTTATGGTTTTAGGTAATAGTTGCTGTCGTTGTCGCTCCTTTGCACCTAGAGGGAAAATGTGTGCCATTTTAAGTTGTAATGGATGTTGTCTTGCTTGTCTACTTTCTTATAGAAACGCTGAAAACACTGAAATGATCTCCCTGACCACTTAAGGTGGGGTGCCTCGAAGCTCAAGCACACCCAGGCACTTCCCAAACCTTCTTCTCAGATGATCACAGAAAGTTCTCTGGACTGTAAGCACGATCTTTACGCCACTGTGTCTCAAGCGTATGTCTTTCCCCTAGACTTCTCTGGGATTGACACTGACAAGTTCTGCTGCCAGCTTCCACAGACAGGAACCCTCCTAGACTGCAGTGTTGGAATGAAGGCTGTTTGGAGGTCAGGGGAGGCAATGGAGAGGATTGTATTTACTCTTCTCAGTTCACAGGGGAGGAACCTGAGACCCAAAAGGATTCAGGATTATGTACACTTGTCTGAAACATTGAACAATTAGCGTGTCTTTGAAATCTCTGATTTCTCTTCCAAAAGCAACTCCTCATTCCCCAGCCTTTCCTACGACAGTAAATGGCACAAAGATTCCCCCAATTCCTTGAGCTGGAATCTAAGCATCAGGCTGGATTCCTCACTTTCATTACTGATCCATCTGCCAGTCCTGTGGGATCTCATGGAAAAGCAACTTGCGTTTGTCCACTTCCCTCCCTGGTCACCGTGTCTACCTTGTCTACGCCACCATCATCTGTCTGGACCACCGTGGAAACCTCCTTTCACTTTTGCTTTGTTTCCAACCTGTTCACCAAAAAGCGACAAAAGTAACCATGTTAAAATGCAATGTGGACCCAAAGAGGACCCGAGAGAATGACATCTCAAAGGCTCAGAGCACAAAGGTGATGGATGACTCTGAAGAACAGGGTCCCTGGGGAGCTGGTGGGTGGACCGTAGCAGCTGATGGGGCACGGGGTTGCAGCTGGGGGAGTGGGGCAGGTGTGCAGGGCTTTGCCACCTTTCCTGTGCCTGAAGCCGTGTGCTGCCAGAGAACACTTGGGCAGTAAGCGTTCCCTCTCTGCTGGGGGCACGGATGCCAGGCATTGTTAGTCATCATGCCTCTCTAGCTTCCAGTCACCATTGTGTCACTCACTACTTGCAAGAACCTAGACATACCCCTGAGCCCCTGAGCCTCACAATGGAAGGGCCGGATGAAAGATCGCTATGGTTCCTTCCAGCTCTGTCAGTCTGTGATCCAGGTGGGGCTAGGGCTGGGGCTCACACTGTACTTTACTCCCTCTCCTGGCATTTGCGAATTAATGTCTTTCAATTTTATTGAGGCCCTGGCTAGCCTACTGCATACTTTTAAAGTAACAGTTTTTCTTTGACACTCTCTTCTTCTTTCTTTGCTGTTCTTTTCCCTCCTGGAAGCCTCTATCCTCAGCGATCCTAGGGTGTTCGGGCTGCTGCCTGGCCATCAAGGACTTCCCTGATTTCCGACGTTGCTCCCCATGCCCTGCATGAGCAAAAGCTAATGCTGTAAACTTCTCTTCTCCCCCTGCTTCCATTAAAACTCTGATTCTTGGGGCATCTGGGTGGCTTAGGGGTAGGTAAGTGTCCAACTCTTGCTTTCAGCTCAGGTCATGATTTCATGGTTCTTGAGATCCAGCTCCACGATGGGCTCTGTTAGCTCTGTGTTAGCATAGAGCCTGCTTGGGGTTCTCTCTCTCTCTCTCTCTCTCTTTCTCTCCTCCTCTGGTGCATGTATGCTCTATCTCTCAAAATAAATAAATAAACTTAAAAAAAAAACCTAATTGTTAAAAAAAAATCGACTCTGGCTCTTTGTCAAGAAAAGACTCCCATTTTATGTAAAGAGTACAAACAAACCAACAGCAGCTCCCCACCCACCCACCCCCAGCAGGAATCTCCAAGGGAAAGAAAGTCAGGAGTGCAGGTGCCAAAGCTTTGGAAGGTGGAGAATAGAAGGGAAAGTGCTCACTGACTTAGCAGTCTGGAGAAAGTGAAAAACTGCACCAAGACTCGGTGATGTGCAGAAGCAGTCTGATTCAGAAAATGAAACAAAACAAAAACAAAATAAGGAAAGCCTCAGGACTTATAAGTGCCAGGGACCTTGGAAAATAGAAGTATGGGTGGAGTTGACAGTGGGCCTGTTTGAAAATTTGCTTGGGAAATCATGAGCCCCACATGGCCTCCCTGCTCCATACAGCTGAGGGACTCCCTCGCCCCAATTACGGCAGAAGACCAGAGTTTAACTTGCAAGGAAGCTGGACCAGAGGATATCTGGACTTGCGGATGCCGGGCACGGCTGAACTCAGGGCTACGGTGCTGAGAAGAGGTTGATTAGATAAAAGGATACATGCCAATGGATGAAAGCCTAAGCCCCCTTCCCCATGTGGCTCCAGGGACGTTCACAGCCAGACCCACACTTCCCAGCGTCCCTCCTAGGAGAACTTAACCACACCAAGAGAAAAGATCGAAAGATGCTGGCAACTGGTGGGGGCGGGGAGGTGCTCAAATGCAGTGACCAATCCATCATATTGCACAGTGACGCCCAGGGGTCAGTAAATAATCCTCCACCCACCTCAGAGAGCTTCCAATGAATCTTTTGACTGTCCTGCTCTTAAAGAAGGCAGCCAAAGATCACCAGACACGTTCAACATGAAAGACAGAAATCAAAACAAAGAAAGGAAAGAAGTCAGAGGATAGTGACAACACGGAGAACGGAATAAACATTTTTCAAAACTATAATTCATATATTCATAGCTTCACAAAGCAAGAACAGTGGGTCCATCCCCCATCAGGAGATATTAAAACGTTGATAACAGAAATGAAAAATTGAAAAAGAAAAATTGGGTGATAACATGATACATCTCCTATAATGTAGAGCAACAACAAAAGATATAATGTAGGAGGAAAAGAATGAGAAAATTAAGTGATCATTTTAGGAGGTACAACAAACAAATAATAGGCATTCCAAAAATGTAGAATAGAGAAAAGATGGGGAAGAAAATGCTCACCCAAGGTATTCAAGATTTATTGGAACTGAGAGATAAGCAAGGGTGTCCAGTCTGAAAAATCTCATTGAGTATTAAACACAATGTGGGGGAAAGGTCACACGTAAAGGCACAGAAGCATAAACTTTCAGAACACTAGGAACAAGAATTGAGTCTTAAACTTTCCAAATAAAAAAAATAGGTAGCAGAAAAAGAATCAGGAATCGGGATGGCTAGAGACTTCCCAATAGCAACATCGGATGTTAGAAAAACCATGGAACAGTGCTTTTAAAATTCACAGGGAAAATAGATCTCAACTGTGAATTCTATTATCTAGTCAGATTATTAATCAAGAATAAGGGTAAGGGAGGCGGCGTCTGGGTGGCTCAGTCGTTAAGCGTCCAACCAGCTCTGGTCATGATTTCGCGGTTCATGAGTTTGAGCCCTGCCCTGGGCTCTGTGCTGACAGCTCAGAGCCTGGAGCCTGCTTCGGATTCTCTGTCTCCCTCTCTCTCTCTCTCTGCCCCTCCCCTGCTTGTGCTCTCTCTCTCTCTCTGTCTCTCAAAAATAAATAAACATTAAAAAAAAGAAGAAGAAGGGTAAGGGAGAGAGATTTACGATGTGAAAGGTCTCAAATTTTACTGTGTATTCTTTCTCAGGAAGCTGCTAGGTGTCCTTCCCCGGAATAAGGGAGTGGGTCCAGAAAAGGAAGCCATGGGGCACATACGGGCAGTCTATCACAGCAAAGGCAGGTGACTGGGAGGCCCCCAGTTTAGAATCAGACAGGGGGGTGGTCCAAGAAGGAACTCATACTCAAAAAATGAAATTGGTAAGATGATCTGATGTGTTTGAATATACCGAGAGGAGATTATATAAATGATAGAGAATTTGAGGATAAATGAACAAAGAAAACTCAGACAGAAACCACAACAAAGTTGTAAAGGAAGAGAAATTTAACTAGTGTACGCATTGACTCAGCTGTGAATAATACTTAATTATCATAAGAATGTGAGCCTTAGCTAATGCTCGTGTGTGTGTGTGTGTGTGTGTGTGTGTGTGTGTGTGTGTGTGTGTGTTTACATGGGTTGGGGTAAAAAAAAGTTGTATTTTAATCTTCTCTAACAGAAACCAATAAGTACTACCTAAAAGTTGAAAGAAAAATCGAGAAATCTCAGTACTCACAATTTATTTAGAAATATGGAAATAAGGGGGGGTGGCACCTGGATGGCTCAGTAGGTTAAGCGTGCGACTTCGGCTCAGGTGTTCTCACAACTGTGGGTTCTAGCTCTGTGTCGGGCTCTGTGCCAACAGCTCAAAGCCTGGAGCCTGTGTCTCCCTCTCTCTCTGCCCTTCCCCCACTTGCTCTCTGTCTCTCTTTTTCTCTCTCAAACCTTAACAAACATTTAAAAAATTTAAGAAAACAAAAAGTAATATGGAAAAAAGAACCAAAGAAAAGCTAAGCGTTTGCTTTATAAGGTGTCAGAGAAGGCTGGAGAAGGGGACGTCTCTATTTTCGTTTCAAAACTATTTGACGCTTTAGAGTGCTTAGATACATAAAACTTTGCTCAGCAGGGATGGAGAAAAGAAAGGAAACATCAGAGAAGGACCTGATAAATTAGTTCATATCAAGATAATTATGATTCATAACAGCTTAATGCATTACTGTTCTCAAGAGCATGTGCATTTTAAAGGTGAAAAGAAAACTCATTTACACTTTAACCCAAAGAAATGAATTAGGCTCCGTAATGAATAAGTGGGGGATACATGGGGAAGCCACATGATCTGAGATTACTCCATGCCTTGTAAATCACCAGTGGAAATGGGCGGAGCTTCGGTAGCTGGAGAAAAGAAGGGAAATTACCGCAGAAGGTGAGAAAACTCCAAGGTAAGCATTGCCCTGTTCATCTCCTAATCTCGGGAGCTTGCCCCGCAAAGCTCCTATACCCCTGATAGATTCGTATCATTGGAATCAGGTAACATACAACTTCAAAGATATCCCAAGATTCTAAGTCCCTTCTAATATATTTAGCTTTCATTTCTAAGCACCTATTGAATTTTGAAAAGTTAATAAAAAATTCAATCATCATAATATCTTTCTCTCTACAGAGTTATCGTGGAACCCCAATCATTCTTCATACTCTCTGCCCGAGGTTGCAGGATTATTCCAAGTGGTTTAAGAAGTTACTATACTATTCTTTTTAAATGATTTGATAAAGATTTTTATTAGATTTTTCCTCCGGGCTCCGTAGCGGTTGTAATTAACAAACCCAGCTGTCATTCAAACCAGAATACATCAAATCCAAAGGCCACAGAGCGTGTTCACAGGCAGTGCCGTACATGTCTCCCTGAGAGCCTGATAATGCCAGGCAAGAGGGAGGCCTATACATATTGCATTCCGGAGCACTGACAGTGACCTACTGTTTCACAGAAACGTTGAAACACACAGAGATCTGACACGTTCTGCTGAAATTTCTTTTCCCAAAGGTAGCCAGGCTTTGGGGCTTGAGAACAGTAGAAAATTCTGAAATGTCTCCTATCTATTGTGACTGTTTTCTCGTCACCCAGAAAAGGCTACATGGCTTTTTCTCCTGGCCTCGCTAGTAAATTGGTTGTGCCAGAACGTGGATAGATGGGCATGTTATTCCTCAAGCTTGAGAGATTTCCCAGACGACAAGCTTTTGTCCTCCTCCTTGTCTGCTCTTTCCATATCGTTCACATCTCCCTACTCAGAGGGGTCCTACAAACACTTACATGGTGTTATGTGAAGGAATGGATTTCACTGATTACAAACAAGGATCTGTCCCAGCTGTATCTTAGTAATGCAGAGTACGGAGAAACGCTTCCTGCGATGCATTTCCTTGTAATACCGCACAGAACCACAAGATGGCTCTGTAGCTACAGCAAAGGATTTGCTAAATCTCTGCGCCGCTCCGCGCGCCCCCCCCCCCCCGCGCCCCGCCCGCCCCCCACGAAAGGTCCCTACTAGGGAATCTTCAGCTGGAGACAAGCACTTGGCAGACCTGAGCGTGGCGCTGTAGATAGTGATGACGGGTAATCTCCATCCTGAGTAAGTTCTAGAGAGGTAGTGCTTTTTTTTTCTTTTTTTTTCTTTAATGGTTTCTTAATTTGTTACTGGAAACTTTAACGTGTCAAACAGGATACCAACCTCATATAAAAGCACATCTGTGTACAGATATTCTGTACATGACTGTTCCAGGTGCCATCATTTTTTTTCCTTAAAAACATTGTGTAAAGGGCGGGGAGCACATACGCTGTACTCAAAACAATCTTCGAACAAAGCTCTACTTTGAACAATCTTTGTCCTATAAATCCCCCAAAAGACATTTCTCATTGCAGTTTTCAAAATGGGTTGGTTTCTGATACAAATAGGCAAGAAGCACACCGTTCTTATGGCCTGATTGAACTGGAAAGCACTTAATTCAAGGTCTCAAGGGCAAAGGCAGTTTCTGGAGGCTCTGGTAGCTCTCCGTTTTTGCTATGGAAAATAGTGTTTTCCTGAAAAAACGAAGTGCAGTGCTGTGGTAACATAAGAGTCATGTCTGTGTGGGTTGTTTTTGGCAAAGCTACCTTCTCCCTCAGTGGCCATAATGACGTCTAACACACGTTTACTGGGGCCAGGAGAGTTAGCCGGGCATGAAGCATGAACCCAGGGGTTTCCAGACTGAGCAGGTGGGTGGTCGTCTCTTCAAGTGGGTGTGACCTGACAGGTTCTGCCAGTTTGGGCCCAGAAGCCTGTTGGGATTCTCCTGCCCCCCAAGCTATTTTTTAAGGAATTATACACACAACACACACCCCATTCAAAAAAATCTCAGCTCACAGTAATTGCCATTTAATGTTCTTTTCACTTGCCTACGCCTCTTATGTGCTGAGGTTCCTACACTCTATCAAAAGTCCCACTCACCTTCGTGAGCTCACTATCCCACAATAAGAATCCGGCTCCCAAGCATCCCTAGGTCCTGAAATCCAATGATCTGAGTCTTTTTTTTTTTTAATATAATTTATTGTCAAATTGGTTTCCATACAACACCCAGGGCTCATCCCAACAAGTGCCCTCCTCTGTAGTGATCCGAGTCCTGATTCCAGGTCAGTCACCCACATCCTAGACCTTTCTAACATCCAAGTGACTCTAATTCCAAAGATCTTGAATTCCACTCTTCCTACGAAGGTCCTCTAAGCCAGTGGTTTGCAAACTTTAGGGGACATCAGACTCTCCCAGAAGAAGACATGAAATTCATCTGACTGGGACCCATCCCCGAAGGTTCCGATTCAGCAGATCTGGGGTGGAGCCCATGACTTTGCATTTCTGAGAAATAGCCAGGGGTTGCTAATTGTCCTGATGTGGGGCCACACTTGAGAAGCTCCACTCTGAGCGTTCTCAGCCCTGACTGCATATTCGAATCACCCAGGGAGCTTTAGAAGCCAGCTATACCCAGGGACCACCTTGGCTAATTAAACCGAAATCTTCAGAGATGGGCATTCGTACGTTTTTAAAAGCTCCCCAGTGATTCTGAGGTGGAGTCAGAGTGGAGATTTACTGCTCTAAGCATCTCGACTCCACGTCTGTTTCCTCAGTGCTTGCCTTGCCCAGCAAAATTGCAGTCCTAGATCAGTCCAACATTCTGCTGTTTCCACTTCTTGGGCTGCTGAGCACACGCAATCGTGTGGATTCGGGCCATTACAAGTGTAGAGTTTCCAGTCTCTATTGGGTACTCAATGCTGCTCAGCCAGTCCTCTGATGGGTCCCCTGTCAGCTCTCTCCCAGGCTCCATGACAGCACTTTCTTGTCCAGGATCCTCAAGCCGTCTGCCTCAGTCCCTGGCATCCACCAGGCAATAGAACCTCTGAGCCTCAGCTGTTCTATCTGTCAATGGGCAATAATAACTGCCTGGTGGAGGATGTTCTCAGGATTGGACATAGTGGTGCAGTACCAGGTGTCCGAAGAACTCACCAACAGTTTAGGTATTGTCGAGTTACGGCGGCTGTTGCTTACTATCTGAAGACGGTCCCATCACCAACTACATCAATGTCCATGGACCCTTCAAACCTTTCTTGTTTGCCTACTTCCAAATTTTTATTATCTCAATGTCATTATCTTCTCTTGTCCTTTCCTCCCAGGTCCATTAAATTAGGAATTTTAGCCTTCTGGAAAGATTCAGAAGTTGGGAAGAGCCTCTCTGTCTTGGTCTCCACCTCCTCACTCATCCCACCAGGGGCTGAGTTTGGGAGAAGGCACGAGTCCAGGGGCCATGTCCATTTCTTTCTCTCTCTCTGGAGTGGTCATTGCTGGGAAGCCCGACATCTTCTCCTTGGCCACACAGGGAAAGTGGCTTTCTCTGGCGCAGGATGCTATGATCTATAGCTTGTCCTGTGCCCTGATGGAGGATGACGTAGAGCCTCTTGAGTGTGTGCTGGGTGGAGTGGAGAGCACGGAGGGAGGAAAGGTCGAGTCCCAATATAAACCAAGCTCTCTTAGCATAATAAATCAGGTGTAAGTCTCTGGTGTCTCTTGCTCAGCTGGTTACAAATAGGAAGGCAAGGAGCATGGGAGCCTGATTATCTTCCCCAAACCCTGGTAGAAGTCACATTTTCCAGTACCCCTCCAAGGCTAATTTGTCCATCTGTGCCCCGAATCCTGCGTCCTCTCACTTTCTCAGGGACAAAATTCTATCAATCATCCCTTCTCCCAAATGCTTCTTTATCCTCTCCCTTTTTGTAGGTTCTTTCTCTACAGCATTTATATGTATTTAGATATGTAGATATATTTGTATATATTCAGACTGATTTATATTAGTTATTTTATCTATTTATAAAATATAAATGATTAAAAATACATGTATAGGATACACATAGACAATTTATGTCTTTCCCTCTGAGACAAGAACCCCAAAACCATGCCTTTACAAGGCTGCCCTTCTTCTGTGCTCCCAGCCTGCCTAAGTGCACGTACGTCTACATTCACAGGTCCCACATCCTCACCTCCTGTCCATCCCCTCTTTAACCTGCGCCCTGCCTGCAGCTCCCACTGTTCTGCTGAAAGCGTTCTCTCCGAGGCCACCACTGGCCTCCTTGTAGCTAACTCACTGCTCAGTTTTCAGCCCTTATTGTACCTGCCGAGTCTACAGCACTCGACATTGTCGACCAAACCGACCTGCTTGTAATTAGTGAGTTGATTTTTTCCCTTTCTGGTTTTCCTTTTGAAAACTGTTTGACCACTCCTTCTCTGACCCTTTTGACGCCTCCTTTCCCTCTTGCCACTCCATCAACACTGGTGTCCCCTCCTTCTCCCAGAGAAAACCCTTTCCTTCCTGGAGCACAGCCTTTCTCATGGCCTGAAACCACTGACAGGACCCTCACATCTCTCCCTCCCAGAGGGTACTCTGGAGCCCCAGGACCACACGTCCTGCTGCGGTGGCCTGGGTGTCCCCCAGGTACCTCAATCCAAGTCCCAAACTGACCTTGCTGTCTTTGGTCCTCACCTTCCCTGAAGTACCACCATTAATCCCGACAAGGGAGGAAGTGCTTCAGTGCTGCCCAGCCCCTCCATTGGTGTAGGATGGGACCTGAAGGGCTTCACGACCTTCCATCTCACTAGCCGTGACCTCTTCTCCAGCCACCGCCACTTGAGCCTACATACTCCAGGAAACAGGGCCCCCATGATTCACCCAGAGGCCAAGCCGTTTGCACCTGCCCTGTTTTGCTCATGTGGTTGACCCTGACCAGCCTGGCATTTTCCATGTAGTCTGAAGACTCAGCTCGCCATCATTTCCTCTCTGAAGGCTCCCACAGCCCCATCCTGGGGCTCCCTTATGTATTCCTCCAACACCTGGTGTGGGGGTCTAGCATATTGCTTAAAGCATTGTATTGTATGTTTCTTCCTCTCTCTCTCTTACCCTCCATAGAGGCTGGGAGCCCTTTGAGCTCATTGGGGATTCAGCATCCCCAGTGACCAATATAGAGCTTAGTACTGGTAAGTGCTCAACAAATGTTTGGTCTTACTGATGATCAGGCTCTACTCAAGGGGTCTGAAGGGCAGATGGGAGTATTACATAACCCCAGCTCTGCAACTTAGCATTGGGTGACCTTGGTTTTCATTTCTGTATCCATAAAATGAGGTGGGGATTTTAGCTGAGTTCATGTTTGTCCCATGATTAACCAGTGACTGGCACTCAGTAAGCACTGTTACTGGTGGGGGTGTAACCTAGGTTCTGTGAGGATCTGTTTATCTGGCCACTAAGGAGAAGGGGGAAAGCTCTGTTGCATGTCAGAGTAAGGAGAGAAGAGGAGAGAGAGGCAGGGAGAGGGAGACAGCAGTGTAAGGGGAAGTCTGGGAAAGTGGTGAATAAAATACCTTTGTTTAGTCAAGAAAAGAAAAACTTCCATTGCTTTTTCCCAATGCCATATTGGAGCACATGTATGTGTAAGTGTGTGTGTGTACGTGTGCGTGCAGGCATGTGCTCTTGTGTGTGTGTGTGTGTGGGCAAATGGCACAGTGTGTACTCCGGGATTTTTGATATTGGAAGTTTAAGCCTGAGTCTGTAAGAAGATATGTCTTGTTATTAAACTACTTTAAATCCTAATCCCTCATTTATTAATCAGGGAATATAATGCTTCTTTTATAGCGATACCACAAGAATTAAGTTGTGCTTTTAAAGACTTTTTTCTTTCTTTTTGAAAGGTGTTGCATGAGAATAGAGCATTGTAGTGATATCATGAGCCAGGCCTGTAGGCTGCAAACTATGCATCTTGTTGAATTTTTAAAATACATATGTATTAAAATACATATTTTTCATTCTTTTCCCCACTGGGTATCACAGAGAGAAAAATATAATAAGCAATGATAAAGACAAATGGAAACTGAGTCAAAAACTGAAGCAAATGATAAGAAGTCATTACATATGATCCTGTTATAAAATAGATCAGATATCAGTGAACGTGGAAGTTATTTTACTTCATACACTCATCACTTTGTGAGTTATTTTTTCAGATGAAGAAAATTCTCCGTCCAACAACATCAAAAAAGTAAATACTTTTTTCTCTTTCAGATTTGCTAGACTACCTTTCAAAATAAGCTGGGTGTTAGAGTTGGGGCATGCAGTACTGAAATTACTGAAGAGGCACTGACTCCCTTCCCTTTCCTCAATGGGACAATTATAGGGACACATCAGGTTCTACTATCTTCTGCATGAAGCCAGACCACAGATTGGGGTATCCCCAACCTTCAAAGATAATAGCTTGTCTTACCTCACCTAGACAGGCAGGATTTAAGAAGCCACATGCCTCGCTCTACCAGTGACCACCTCGGAAGGTTTTGTAGATGCGGCCATGTCTTAAAGTCTATTGGCTTATCTTTACAATCACCAATACTCAATAAAAGAGCAACACACTGTTTCTAACTCCTTAGCATCAGGTGGACAGTGATGATTATCTCAGCTTCCGTCTTTGGGCATCAGTGCCATCCTCGCCGATAAGGAAAGGAAGATGGCAAGTGGGAGTGCATGGAGAAGAGTGACTTAAGCGAATTGCACAAAATATAAGAAATGGGAGGGGGCAGGGAGTTCAGATAGAAGCTCTGCTTTGGCGCGAGGGCTGCAATTACACCCCGGCCAGCTGTTGTGTTTGACTAGAGCCAAGTGCCTTGACTGAGGATTGGATCCCCATTAGTAGGTATGTTCCATGAGAAGACTCTGAACATCACAGGGCTTTGCTATCATTAACAATATTCATCAACAATAAACTTACCCTCTAGGCTTATGGGTCAATCCAGAGAGGCATTCACTATTTATCTATTTATTCATTACTTCATCAACATTCCTGAGTACCACATCATAGGAATTATCTAGCAAAAACATCGAATCAAATCAGATCAAATCAAATCTAAACTCATTGGCTGTTTCAGATAAATCCAGATATATTCTTCTTTCTCAGAGTCTTTGGTGTTTTCCCTTGCGTCTATGGCTCTTGCCCTCAAAGGGCTCAACCTGGTTTTTCCAAGATGACGACGGTGGGGTTGAAGATGCAAATAATGAAAACTAGGTTACCCTCGCTGACTAACTTGCATATTTGCAGATACAATATCACCGCCTCCGGTCCCTGATTAGCTTAATGAATCTGGTCTTCTGATGACTCTGAAGGAAAATGTATTCCTGAGTACAAAGGATGGTCAGGTTTTCATTATCTCCTGGAAACTGGGTGCTCATTGAGGAAGGCTTCATCCAACTGAAGAGTTCACCAATGAAGAAAAGAGGTTTAAAAGGTTTCAATGGCCTGATACCATGTTTTGTCATCAAAGGTGCTAGAAAAAAATTTAATACCTGCCCTCATCCTTAAAATAGGTGTCCCCAAGTTTACCAGCTCATTCCTGCCCCCTCTTAGAAAGTCCCTGAAAGGGCAAAGTACCTGGCACTAGCCTTTTTCTCTCCCACTTATTCTACTGCTGAAATAGACCTATCTGGATGTATTTGAACAAACTTAAAGTACAAATATCCTTTATCCTAAAATGAAGGCCAATTTCCTAATTTTCTATAGACAACTGTGTGAATTTTGTATTAGTAAAAAAAGTAAATTTTAGTTTATCTTTAATTTTTTTCTTTTTTAATGTTTATTTATTTTTGAGAGAGAGAGAGTGTGTGTGAGCTGGGGAGGGGCAGAGAGAGAGGGAGACATAGAATCTGAGGCAGGTTCCAGACTCTGAGCTGTCAGCACAGAGCCCGATGTGGGGCTCAAACTCATGAGCTGTGAGATCATGACCTGAGCTGAAGTCAGACGCTTAACCGACTGAGCCATCCAGGTGTCCCCGGAAAATAAATTTTAATGTAAAACACTTAAGAAAAAAATTCCTGCTATGCCAAAGTAGACCAGATACACTACTTTGATAAGGAACATAAGTGTCGCCTCCAAGAGTCTTAGAATTAGCTCACACTTTTTGTCAATTAGCAGCACCTGAGAGAACAGTGGTTGTTTACGTGCGGGAAAGCTGCATCGGAGCAGCTGAGGGCTGAAGGCAAGGGGAGGAGAGGGGCATGTACACATCGGGTATCAGCTGAGCAGAGACTGACCCAAGTTTTATAAAAGGGCGCATTATAGGTTTTTCCTGCTGATCAGTCAGAGAATCAATGGTGGCTGAGCTTCCTAAGACTTCAAAGCCCACAGTGACTCATTTGACCCCTGGGTTCTGCTGGTGGGAACTCCCGGCTGCCAGTCCTCATCATGGGAATTATCCGTGTGGTCTGTTCAGAGATGAAAAGACTTCTCAAGAGTGGCGAGTCCCAGAAGATGGCACGGACCCATTAGAATAGTGGTATTTTTCCTTCTGGGGGAGAACGGGGTGTTTGAAAAATCACTTTGCTGTGAAGCAGCCTTCAGACTATGGGAAAGGGCGGGTCCCATCATGTACATAGACTAACGGGTTACCATTTAATGTGACCTGCCCCTGTACTGGCCACTGTACTACACACTTGACATGTGTTTTCTGACTTAACCCTCCCAGGAAACCTGGGAAACTGGTGTCATTATCTAGATTAACAGATGAGGAAACAGGCTTTGAAAAGCTAAGTGGCTGAGCCGGTGATGTGCTGGTAAACTGACACCCAAAAATATGCAATAAAATCAATGACCCTGGTGTGCAGCATTTGTGGGTTTCCGTGGTACCATGTCAAGGTACCAACAGTTTACCAGTGGCTCACGAAATTCACAGATATTTAACGGTCGGGTCTCCCCAGCTGACAGAGCTGGCTCCAGCATCGCTCTGGCTGCTGCGTGAAGGCACTTCTGAATAATCCCTAGACCCCACCACACACCATACTGCCTTTTATGTAAGTAAGTGTCTGTTCACTGAGGGCAAGGCCAGTATTTGGAGCAGTTCCCGACTGGATGTAAGAGCGAAGGATTAATGATTCACTAATTCATACAACAAATATTTATTGTTTCTGCTGATAACCATTTATTGGTTCACCTAATAACCAAGGCCAACAGGATTTTGTTTCCTGTAAAATGATTTTGCCTCATGTAAGAGTGATAGATTTTATTGCTTCCTGGAGGACACCCCATGGTCAGCTGTAATGTCGCAGGTGGCTGCCAAGCACAGGGGTACAGTGGAGACCCACTAAGAAGCCATTGTTCCATGCTCTGTGCCATTACTGCCTGCCATCTCGCCATCCGTGTTAATTTCTATGTCACCCTGTCAGTTTTATCCTCCAGTGTCGATGTTTTAGCCCTGTACCTGATCCTAAGTTCCTTGGCAGGACGCAGAGAATCAACCCACTGAGTAGCCAGCTCAGCATCTTGTACAAAGCATGGGCTCAGAAAAACAGTCACGGACCCATCAAACTAAGTACACTTATTTCAAAAAAGTGCGCTTCTGGTTTTGATGGTGCCCCAGAGAGGTTTTGTGTGGGTCTCAATTTTCCAGCTAAGAAGCACCATGCACAGAAAAACCCATCTCCATTGTTATTAGAAGGCAGATCACAGTGTGCCGAGATAATAATGGCCATCAGAGAGCTTGGGTTGAGGTGACCTTACCAGTGTTTGCAAGTCCCGTGTCCAGCCTGGCTCCCAGAGCTCAGATGTCCTTTCCTGGGAACTACCTAGCAGAGCAACAGTCGATCCACAGATCAAAGTACAGACGTCCCCCTTTATCTGCAGGGGATGTTCCAAGACCCCCAGTGGATGCCTGAATCTACGGAGTGTACAGAATGCTCTATATACTATGTTTTTCCTATACATACACACCTATGACATAGTTTAATTTATAAATTAGGCACAGTAAGAGATGAATGACAATAATAATATCAGCACAATTATAACAATACATTATAATAAAAGTGATGTGAATGCATTCCCTCTTTCAAAATATCTTATTGTGCTGTACTCACCCTTCTTTGATGATATGAGATGCGAAAATGCTCACGTGATGAGATGAAGTGAGGTGAGTGATGTAGGCGTGTGACATAGCGTTAGGCTGCTGTTGACCTTCTGACGATCTGTCAGAAGGAGGATCATCTGCTTCTGGATGGAGGTTGATTGTGAGTAACTGAAACCACAGATAGCGAAACCACGGATAAAGGGGGGACTACTGTACCCCTCATCAACAGTGGAGAGCAGCTTTCTGGAACTTGGAAGAAGGCTGGTACAATAAGGACCCCAAAGCATGGCAGAGAGCAGAGCTTCCCAGATCCTCTGCCAAATGCTAGATCTAATGAGCTTGGCGTCAAGGTAGACACCCCCTTTTAAAAACCACAAGTGCCTGCAGTTGGTCTCCATAGAGATCACGGCAGGAGTTCGGCTCCGGGTTCGGAGGACAGCCCGGGGATAACCCTGTCGTCCCTCGGTTTCTACCCCAAGTTCTGTGTTGTGGGGTTGATTTCTTTTGTATCTGGTCACAGAATATCACCTTCCTTCTTCTTCCCAGATGACAAGGCTGAACCCACTTTTTTCTGGTGACAGCTTCCAGAGTGGTGGCCAAAAGTGCAGAGCTGAGCATACGGAAGCCAAAGACTCTCTTGGGGAGACGCTGTGTGACTTGGGGAGAGTCAGTTGAGACCACATACCAAGTGGGCTCTATTGCCAGGTGAGAGTGACAGAGCTTTGGGGCAGAACTGGCCACAGATGTGGTAGTGGCTCCCCTTTCCCCAGGTATTTTATTTGGCTCATAACCCAGCAGACAGAAATGTGAGAACGGTAAGTATTGGGTTTGCGTTCCCATTGAGCGTCGTGGGATCCAGCAAATAGAGTGGAGGAAGTGGTTTTGGTGGCTCTGTTTTTTCTGGAAAGTTTCAGGGCAGAGCAGAGCATTTTTGTCCCCTCCCATTTGCTTGATTTAATGTTGTTAGCCCTGATCCCAACAGAGAATTAGGTTGGAGAAGAAGGCATGTCAAATCTGGTAGCAAGGAAAACATGGCTGTGATTCCATCACATATCAAGACTGTGACCCACTCTCAGGATCGATATCCTGCCTGCCTCTTTCAGGGACAGCCAGAGGGAGATTTGCTTCCAGAAGCTTCTAATCTTTTCTGGAGACCCCTCGTGTCATCTGTCCAAGCTCTTGTTTTTCCTGCTTTTCTTTTGCCAGTGTTTGGACCTCACAGAGAGACAAATCACCGGTGTCTTGTTTCCAGTTTATTTGATCCCTCCCCTTTGAACTAGAAAGAACAAGTTCAGTGGAGAACTTGTCACCAGCTCCTCCCACAATCTGGCCTCACCTTAATAACATTAACAAGCATACCACCAGCTGCCGTGAGGCCAATCGTTTCTGAGAATAAAACATCTCTCTGCTCCCTGACACAGGTTTCCAAGCCTAAAGCTTTGCTTCCGGTGCCTGCGAGCGGAGAGCTGTGTCCCAGACCAGTGACTGTCACTCTCCCCGCCTGGTTTCATGGCACGGTGTTCCTAATGTGCACTCTGGGCAGATAACTGCCTTGTTATTGAGAAGAGGCTATTCTAGCGATAATGCTAATATCGAGTGTGCTGGGAGGAACCATTTAGTTGTTTCCCTGCAGGGCCTCCGTTCACCTGCTGCTCTATTTTACAGTCCACTTCCATCCTATTGCAATCGATAGACACACCAGCGTGTCCTGCTGTAACCAGGCACATCGGCAATCCAGGAGGTGGGCTCCCAGAGGTCTCTGCCATGGCGCGTTAGGCAGTGGGCCAGTAGGGTCACATCCGAGGAGACTCTCCATCTCATTAGCTTCTCCCTGTACAGCAAAAAGCATGGTCATCTAGGTTACAGCAATCAGGGCAGAATTGCTTGCAATCGTGATGGCGGATGCACCAGATTGCAGAGAATTTAGACACTGCCGTTCTGCGAACTGTCGGATTTCAGAGCAGAGCTAACGCAGGGATGGGGAGGGGATTTATCCAGCACAGAGGTTCTGGTTCTTGCTACCATGTTCTGAAGGGGAAGCAGAGAAACACTTCCAAGGTGTCAGCACCGGATCATCAACAATCCCGAGGAAGCTCTTGGCTTAACAGCAAAACATGACACATTCCAAGAAAAAAAGCGGAAAAAATGTATTTTGCTCTGGTAGGAATCCTGATAGGGGCTTTAAAAGGCAAATAGGATCTGAGAGCCAAGAAATCCTTTTATCTGTACGGTTAATAAAGTGACCCCGAGGCTAAGGCTGAAAGGCCCGTGGTGTCTGGGCATATGAGGATGGACAAAGGATAAATTGTTTCGCGAGGCAATTATCGATCCTGCCGTTGATCTAATTTTCAGTGGATCATTCATATTCTTAACTGAAAGAAAGCCGGGGAACCAAATGAGTAGATGACAGGCTTGACATTCATGAACACAGTATTCGATTTCTATGGATACAGTTCAGTTCAACACATTGAGAATCTGCTAAATTTCAGCCATGGTGCTTTGCCAGAGATTGGTCCTCGAAACCTCCCGGTTTATGAGAAGGGTAGGCAGACACTGAAACACAAGTTCAGTATAATGGGAAATACGACGGCAGTATGCACAGAGGGCTCCATCAGCCCTTATCCCATTCTGGGGACTAGAGAGAGCATCCTGAGTGGCAGATATCCTAAACTGAAGCTTAGCCTTTATCCACAGATTCCCAGCCATGGGCTGAGTGTTATGCCCAGAATTCGGGGGACCCCAAAAACCACCAGGGAGCCGAGTCGGAGGCAAGAACAAAGAGCCTTTATTCGAGCTAGCTTGAGCTCAATCTCCTACCGCACCGACGCAGCGGTGGGTCGAGAGAGAGAGAGAGAGAGAGAGAGAGAGAAAGAGAGAGAGAGAGAGAGAGGGGGAGAGGGGGAGAGGGGGAGAGGGGGAGAGAGAGGGAGAGAGAGGGAGAGAGAGAGGGAGAGGGAGGGGGAGGGGGAGGGGGAGGGGGAGGGGGGGGGAAAGGGGGGGAAGGGGGGGAAGGGGGGGAAGGGGGAGAGGGGGAGAGGGGGAGAGGGGGAGAGGGGGAGAGGGGGAGAGAGAGAGTTTCCAAAGGTGCAAGAATTTTAAAGGAGTAGTGGGAGGAGCGATGGTCATGGTCCTAGCCGATTGGCTGAGGTCAGCCTGTTCCTTTCCAAGGCGGGAAACAGGTGTCTCTAGCATTCAAGGCAGGAAACAGGTGTCTCTATTTGGGTGGATATGGGTGCTCTAAGGATTGGTCCCAGCTGGTCTAGTGAGGGGTGGAACCTGATTGATTTGGTCCATCTTCTACTTCCTAGTCTTTTGGAGTCCCGATTTGCCCTAACACTGGGAAGGTTGTTTCCTGGGTGGGCTTGGTCCGGCTGGTCCAGTGGCAAATCCTGCTGGTGGCAGAGACGCCACACCGCTCCGTGCTTACAGCAGCTTGTGGAGCCAGGGTAGAGGCTTCTGGGACTGACTTTCATCAGCTGTGAGAGCTAGGGCCTGGGGGCTGGGTGAGAGATTTCTGGAGAAATGTGCACGGAGAAGTCAACACATCTAGATGAGATACCCACTATGCTACAAGGAGCCCATGATGTTCCGGATAGGAGCTTCCAGCCTTGGGGCTACATTTACAGCCTGAAGGGTCCCACGCAGAACTTTAGAGGCGGTTTGCCCTTTTAGCTTTTGTAAAATATGCAGGGACTCCCAGACTCCTCTTTTGCCTTCCTGGCCTCAGGAAGGGTAGGGTCTGAGCACCCTCTGTGTGAAGGGGAGACACAGTTCCTCACTTGTCCTGGTCCAGGTTTGCCTTCCTTCTGTCTCTGTCTTCTCTCTGGATGGGTTTCCTACAGAGACAGCTTCTAGGATGTAAACCTCACCCCCGGAGACCTAAGGAAAGGGCAGGGTGAGGGCTGGCAATGCCTAAGTCCAGACCTGACTCACTGTACATGCTGTCAAGCACAGCTGAATTGTCAGAGGGTAGCCAGAACCCCATGGGCCCGCTTTCCTACTGATGGCTTATGTCCTCTATTCTTCCTTGTCCTACTTCTCTGTCTGGGGGAGGCCATGCTGGTGCCCATTTGCCCTTCTCAGAGTGCCCCGTTCTGTTCAGGTTTCTGCTCTGCCACCTTACAGGCCACAAACTTCAGGGAAAGCTCCCTAGATGACCAAGGAACCCGGACCAGGAGCCCCGAGACTGGCATTGGTTCAGGAATGGCCACAAGACTCAAGGGAAAGTTTTTTTGGGCTCCTGAGTGGGAGAATTTTCCTTGCTCTAAAGAGTGAGCCACTGCAGGGATGTTTATTTCCTCTGGGGACGGGGTGGAGTGGCTGAGGCCTGAACCGGCTGTAGCATCCCAGCTGCTTAGGTACTGATGAGGCTGAGGCTGGCAGGAGGGCAAACCAGGAGGACCCCACAAGTAGAGAGAAGCCAGAGCCTTCATCAGCCCCACTTTCCCTGATGTGGGCCTATCAATCAATCTTAGCTGTTGTTTCAGCTGATCCCAGTGAGCTTTTGTTTTTTTGTCCCCAAAGCATTCTGATGAAAGTCATCTTTTTCTCCAGAGCTTCATTTGAGGTGTCACCATCCTGACTTACCTGAACCAACCTGGCCTCCCCGGTGCACCCTCCACACATGGCCAGAGGGAGGCGCCAACACGCACAACTGCCCTGCCCTTCCCAGTCTCCAGCCATTGCCCACCCCTGAGAGCACGGGCCATCTAGGTTTGTCTTGCGCCTCCTACACCACCTGCCACCGGCCGGCTACCCCCGGCTCTCCCCGTGCGGGAAGACTGTGGGATGAACATAGTCTGTACATTCATCCACTACATTTCCTGGAATGCCCTCCTCACTCCACCATTTGTGGGGTGACCAGCCCTCCCTGCTTTCCCTGGCTTGAGCGAGGGACTCTAAGTGCCAACCCTGAAAAAGCCCAGGTTCATTGGGATGAGTTGGTTGCCCTATCTTTCCTCCCCATGGAGTCCTACCACAGAGTCGAACTGGACATCCCCTGTTCCATGTAGCCTAGACAGTGGCCACCAAACACTCAAATCCTCCTCGTTCTGGTGCCTAAAGTCCTGCTCTTTCTACTCTATGTTGTGACTTCCTGCTGACTGCCTGGCCCAGCTATGAGAACAGAAAAGAATAAAATCGGATGCTAGAAATAAATATACATTTAGAAAGTCCCATCCATTGGAAGGTATCCACGAAGTTGTCATGCTTAAAATGTGAAAATGATTTTCACCATATTGGCAAACTTAGTCCATTTTCTGTTGTGCTAAGGAAAAAAGTGCTGCTACACATTAAAACTAGCAGAGACCAGTGTGGGTGCTTCTGCAATTGATACGCAGATACTTCTGTGGTGGGATTGGAAACCGTGGTCTGTCCACAGTTCCCCTACCCCCAGTGAGGATCATGGTCACATCATATTAGCCAGTGTCCTTTGGCACGCCCCAATCTGGTGCCGATGTGGGTGACTGATGTCTCGGATACAGGTCTATTAAAAAATGCCTAAGCTCTCGGCCAAGAAAATAGAAGAACATAAATCACATGTTGCTTTACACAGAAATTGCATGTTAAAAATTTAATAACCGCACGGCCCACCTTCTCCCATTGCATTGTGAGGAGAACATTCCCACCCACCAGGCCCTGGGAGGGCCTGGAGATTGTTTGTCCGGGTCCCCCAAAGTGATATAAAAATAGTAAAAGCCGTCAATAGTGATTGATTAATTTCAATAACATAAATAATGGTTGTAATTGCAATTGAAAGAGGAATGCTTTCCTCTTTGATTAATCTGACCCTCTGGGCCACCATTAACACAGGCGCATTAGAATGCTAATCAGGACATAAACCCGGAGAAACAGCTGCAACTCCTCAGGAGTCGAGCTCTGCTGGTCTTCCCCACTGCTGCCCCTGCTTTCCGTCCCAACCCTACGTCTCTGGCACTGTCACCCGGAACACCCCTCCATCAATCAGGAAACATCACACTTCATCTTCAAAGCTGGCTCCGCTCTCAGAGCTATTACCTCCAGAGAAACATCCTGGTTGGTACTTTAAATAATTCTCTTTTTAAAAATGTTTATTTATTTTTAAAGGGAGAGAGAGAGAGAGAGAGGGTAGAGAGAGAATCCCAAGCAGGTTCCACATTGCCCAGCACAGAGCCCCATGCGGGGCCCCATCTCAGGAACTGTGAGATCATGACTGGAGCCGAAATCAAGAGCCCCTCAATCAGCTGAGCCCCCCAGGCGCCCCCTGGTTTGCACTTTGAGCATTGCCCTTGGCGATTTTAAAGCCCTGTGTGACCATTGGTGACTGGGTGGGTTGGCTAAGTGGCTGAATCATTATCTCCATTTTACAGATTACTGGGTAGAGACGTTGAGAGGTTGAGGGGCATCCCCAACCAGCCAGCAGGGGGGAGGTGATAACAGAAGCAGGTGTGTTCCTTGACACCCTACATTCCAGCTGCGGCTCCCCTATAAACTACTGTAAGCCCGCCTGGGCTGCCTGCCCTGCTGACTGACTCTACTCTTCCTTCTTCCCAGGTCATCCTCAGGGCTCCTGGGCCACTCATTGCTTTCTTCTGCCCTCTCCCCAGTAGGACCTGTCACACCCAAGCCTGCAGAGTCGCTGCTTTTGATGAGCCATTTGGGTCTTTGTAGGTTCTTTTTCCTTTCTTTTTCTCTGTTTAGAGAGAGAGAGAGAGAGAGAGAGAGAGAGAGAGCAATTGAGTGTGGAGCCCAACATGGGGCTCCATCCCGTAACCTGAGCAGAAATCAAAGAGTCAGACGCTCAACTGACTGAGCCACCCCGGGCGCCTCTGGCAAGTTCCTTTTTCTATAGCAGTGGGCGGGTCTTAAAGTCTGAAGCTAAATCAAGGGGAATTGCCAAGGAGGCCGGCCAGTTTTCATTGCTTGCAGTCTGCTCAGAAACATAGTCACTCTGTCCCTGCTCCTCGAGAAAGCTGGGCCCAAGTGCAGAATTGCAACAGAGAGAGAGAGGAAACAGGCAAAACGCATGCAAGGGAGACCTGGGAGCTGGGTGCCCTCACGGGTCCTCTCCCAGCTCCTTCACATGTCTGCTCACAGAGAGCTCCCTCCCGTGTCGCTGACAGCGGGACTCTGCTTCTAGTTGGCTGCGATTTAAAATGAGAGGTCTCAGCGGTCTAAGTTGATGGAATACATCTCTCAGTGAGAGCCTTCCAGGTCTTAAAGGGGAAAGGGCATCCAGAGGGGAAAAGCCAGGGGTTCTATTTTGAACACGGAGGAGTGGACTTGGTCACTGGGGGCTGGTCAACGTGCAGGACCAAAGGAACATCAGCCCTGGGAACGTTCGGGAGCCTCTGGCCTTCCAGGCACCCCGCAAATCACATCCCCAATGGATCCTGGTCCTTGAAATGCTTTCACAGGGTCTAAAAGTACTCTTTGCATAGGTGAATTAATGAAATTCCTTCCTGAGGGAATCCACGGCTGACATGTCCTCACTTGAGTTCTAGGCAAGTTTGTGCACGTGTGGTTTCTTAACCTGTTTACAGAAACTGGAGGCTCCGGATCCTTCTGGAAAAAGAAGGTTAAGGCCACTCGAAAGGAGGAAAGATCTTCCTTTTACCCAATTTTCTTTATATCTACGAACTGGTACTGTGCAAATTGAGGTTCTCTTTTTATCTGCATGCAGTTACCTTCAATAGCAACTTCTTTTTGATAATTTGTTCAAAATTTAGCAGCTTATACATTCTGGCACCACCGTCTTGCCACTGACGGAGACCCTGACTGGGTACCAGAGGGTCAGAGAGAGCTGGTGGTGCCGGCTCTCCAAACGTCAGTTGGAATCCTTTCTTTCCTGCTGTGATGGAGAGAGGAGACTCTCACATCTGTGTTTTACCGTCAGGACCAAATGAAACCAGTTTTTGTTTGTTTTTGTAAGCAGTGAATTCTGGCAATCCCACTTTTGTGTGTGTCTGTCTTCATCTTTCTGGGTCCGGGTCTGAGTGTTTGTCCGCATCTGTGTTTACTTCTTTTCTGTTCGTGTTCCTCTCCCGATTTCTCCCTCCCACGACTGTCCTGTGACTCTTCACTGATCACAATATAGAGATGAAATGCATTAAAACATTTTGCTTTATTTAGTTTACATATTTTCTGGAATTACAAAAGTTGAATAGAATTTTTTTTAAACAAGAAAGGATCTTTTTTTTTTATTAACATTTATTTTATTTTGAGAGACAGAGCATGAGCAGGGGATGGGGAGAGAGAGAGGGAGACACAGAATCTGAAGCAGGCTCCAGGCTCTGAGCTGTTAGATCAGAGCCCGATGCGGGGCTCGAACTCACGAACCGCGAGCCATGACCTGAGCTGAAGTTGGAAGCTCAACCACTGAGCCACCCAGGCGCCCCGAATAGAATATTTTTATTCTCCTTCTGTTTCAGAAAACAAAACCCAACAACTCCATAATGCCCCATCATCATATATGTGGCCTCTGACGGACTCTCTACCCACAAGCCAGCAGCTTCCTGGAGTCTGTTTCTTCGATTGCATAGAGACACTTGCTAAGTCCATCTAACAGGAAGTGGAAAGGCTAGAGATTTTCTCAGACAATATTATTTGCAAAAGGAATAGAGTCGATAATACTACAAAGAACAGATGAACAGTTGGTGAGAAGTTTTCATTCGGACGCTTGAGGGCTGTTAGGAGTATAGACCACATTCATGGAGCCAAAGCAGGATTCAGCTGTCGGCTTTTCTGGCCCATGTCACATGAACGTACTCATTTAGTGCTTCCTTTCTCACTAAGCCAGGTTCCAGCCGGCACTGTGAGGAGCTTACTTTCCCCAGAACTGACTCTATGTAGGAAAACTGGATGAAGATTTATCTTTTATGGTCTGATTTATTTCATTTAGTGTAATACCTTCTAAGTCCATCCACGGTGTCAGAAATGGCAGGAGCTTGTCCTTTGTCATGGCACGTAATATTCTGACGAGTATGTGTGTGTGCGAGCATGAGTGTGTATGTGTACGTGTGTGTGTACCACATCTTCCTTATCTGTTTGTCATCAGTGGGCACTCGGGCTGCCATATGTGGAATCTAAAGAACAAAATAAACAACTCAACAAACAAAAAGCAGAATCAGACGTATAAATATAGAAAACAAACTAATGGTGGCCAGAGGGGAGGTGGTGGGCGGATGGGCAAAATGGGTGAAGGGGAGGCGGAGACACAGGCTTCCAGTTACGGAAGGAATAAGTCACAGGAATAAAAGGCACAGCGTAGGAAACATAGTCAATCGTAATCACGTTTTATGATGACAGATGGTAGCTACACTTGTGGTCAGCACAGCATAACCTATAGAGAAGTTGCATCACTATGTGGCACACCTGGAAGTAATGTAACATTGTGTGTCAACTAAACTCAAATAAAAAATAATAAAATAACATAAAATTTCTTAGCAATGGGGAAAAACAACTAGACACCCCTTCTCACCACACTCACACGCATTCCTATAGTCTCCTTCAAAGTTCTCAAAGTCTAAAAGGGGACATTGTGTCCTTTGCCTTCATATCCAGGATGCGGAGAGACCATCCTCAAAGCTTGTTCCTCATCATTCGCTTCAGCTCTGAGGTCTGGGGGCGCAGGATCGAAAAACATTCTTATGTCACCTTTGGAGAAAGCCAGTTTATATAGTCACGCTGAACATCAGTCATTTGCAAGGGGGAGTTATCGACAGCCGAAGTTGCGTTCAGAGATTTGTACTTAGTATTTCTTTAAAAATTTTTTTAAATGTTTATTTATTGTTGAAGGGGAGAGAGAGACAGAGTGTGAGCTGGGGAGAGACAGAGAGAGAAGGAGACACAGAATCTGAAGCAGGCTCCCGGCTTTGAGCTGTCAGCCCAGAGGCTGACACGGGGCTTGAACTCACGAGCCGTATGATCATGACCTGAGCTGAAGTTGGGTGCTTAACCGACTGAGCCACCCAGGCACCCCTTACTTAGTATTTCTATTGGTAAATGAAAACTTAAAAAACATATATATATGTGTATATATATAGTTATTCAAATGTGTTCAAGATTCCATGGAGGACAAACGGATTCTTCTCAAAAATAAAACCAGAAAAAGAATGCTCATTGGGTAATTCTATACCTTTCATAAAAGGGCAGAATTTTAAGTGTGTCAGACTGTGTAATTCATCTCAACATTTAAAGTCATTTGAAATGATACTCTTTCAAGACGTGACAACCATGATTTGCCTTACCCGACAGACAGGTTGGCCACCCCCATCGTTTCTAGTAGTTAGCCCAGCTTTCCAGTTATAACAGTGTGGAGAAACTGGAGTACAGTTTCCCGCTACACAGGGTGAATTTTCACTAAACCTTGGGGAAATGCTTCTAGAATCGACATGATTATTTTTTGTTACCATCAAGCCAACAAAAGACAATTTTTCAAGATCGCACTTATCTATGCCTTAGATTTCATGTGTCAAATTGCAGTAATTTCTTAGCAGACTGAAAAATATTCACTGCTCAAAAATAACATTAGAGTGTTTTGTTGTGCGTGTGTGTGTGTGTGTGTGTTTTCCCTTTCTGGGCAATCACTAAACTTCAAATAGCCACTGGTGAGTAGCTTCCCTCCCTATCTTCCTGTCAGATTAAAAATAAAACAAAAAACAGAAAAACACCTTCAACTAGTAGGAAATATGACAACATACACTGCATTTAAATTCAAGCCAAGAGAAAATCTAGACTGCATATTTTATTCTGCCCAGGGCTAAGGAAAATACCTCGGCAAATAAATGTCTCCTATAAATAAAACATTTTTTCTTTCTTTTCGAATAGCCTACCTTCTTGGGAAAGGGGATTTCCCCCCTAAATCTGGGATACATTAAAAAGAAATAAGGCCAGGATATTTTCCAGGGAAATGATTCCAGTGAAATGACACATTTCTTTACAGCACAGCATTGCTTTGAAGTTCCCCAAACATGAGAACTGCCTCTCTCACTCTCAGTCCTGAAGTCCCACAACCAAGACTCGTAAGCAGTCTTACATTCCTTCTGGCAATTGATAAGTTTCTAGCTGCTCCCAGAATTCCTTGTTGCATTCATGTATCATCTCCCTTACCTGAAAAACCGTTTCCGTTGGTCACTTCCACTTATCTGGGCAAGGATTTCTGATTTAAGGGAAATATGTAAGGATTCCATGGCAACTGAGATGTTTTTCTTCTGAGGGACCCGGTCGGCACCACTCAAGGCAAGGAGCTGAGGGCCGAAGCTGTCCCTCGGGGATGGGTCATTAACCATGTGACCATGACAGGGAGAACAGGAAATGGCTCAGCTTGTCCTGCAGGAGTGCCTCATTAGTCCAGAGCACGGATGGCTGAGAGGAGTAGGGCCCCCAACTGATCATTTGGAAAATGCTCTCACTCAGCTCTGAGACTTCCCTCCGTATTAGAGTGGCCCAAACTCACAGGTGCATAAAATCAACCACGGTCTTGTGAAAATGCAGACTCTAGTTCGACTTCCGAGTGCTGCTGCTGCTGTTGTTTCTTGGACACTCTGAGGAGCAAGGTGCCTGAGAAGCAAGGGTTGCAGGGTGCTCCCTGAAGCATGGTCTGTGGACCACAGCTTCAACAGGAGCTTGTCGGGAATGCAGATTCCCCAGCCCTGCCCCCCCACCCATACCTAGAGGGTTGGAATGTGGGTGTGGGGCCAGCTCTCTGTGTCTAACAAACTGCCCCGGGAGGTGTCCCACCTGCGCTGAAGATTCAGAGACTGCCTTAGAGCCATGCCACTCGGAGGTGGTGCTCGGGTGGGCGGCATCTCTGTCACCTTGAAGCTTGATAGAAATGGCAGTATCTCAGGCTCCTCTCCAGACAGTCCCAAGCAGAGTCTGGTTTGTCACAAGAGCCTCTGGTGATCCATCTGCTCCAGAGGACTATCTCAGATAAGTTATGACAAGCCTGAGCATTTAAGGTAGGGACAGTAGGAATCTGAGATTTGGCTGCCATCCAGTGTGTCTTGGCCCATCTAAAGCCTTGACCTCTATGTCAGCCTGCCTGCAGCCATGACCCTGAGCCAGCCAGGACTGGCTTCTGCCAGCACCTATGCTGCTCAGACCTAAGCCTCTGTGTCAGGCATTACTGGGTCCAAAGCGTGACATGCATGCCTGGCCACATGCCCTACACACCACAGCCCCACCAGCACTGGATCCAGCTAACCAGGCCACCAGGCCATCGGTCAGCAGGCCATGAGGCCTTTCGCTTTGATATGTTTCCTTCTTTCTTTCATTAGAAGAATAATACATGTCCGGGCGCCTGGCTGGCTCAGTCATTTAAGCGTCCGACTTTGACTCAGGTCATGATCTTGTGGTTCGTGAGTTCGAGCCCCACGTCAGGCTCTTTGCCAACAGCTCAGAGCCTGGAGTCTGCTTCAGATTCTGGGTCTCCTTGTCTCTCTGTCTCTCCCCACCTCACACTCCATCTCTTGTCTCTCAAAAATAAATAAATGTTAAAAAGATGAACAAAAGAAGAGTAAGATCTGTTTATTGTGGGAATACGATGAAATTTTAAGGAAAGAAAGTCCCCCAGAATCCCATAACCCAGAGAGCACCATCATTTACATTTTGCTATACTTTCCTTCTGGTCTTTTTTTTTCTATTTATTGTTAGAACTCCATCCTTTTTCACTTAATATAGTTTTAGGCCTTAAAAGTGCTTTATAAACATAATTTTAATGCCTATAAACACTCAACTGGAATGACAGAAATTAATGTTTCTGTACTCGTGTTAGACATTTGGGTCATTTGACATTGGGTCAAAAATTTTCTTTCTGGGGCGCCTGGGTGGCTCAGTCGGTTAAGCGGCCGACTTCGGCTCAGGTCATGATCTCGCGGTCTGTGAGTTCGAGCCCCGTATCGGGCTCTGTGCTGACAGCTCAGAGCCTGGAGCCTGCTTCGGAATCTGTGTCTCCCTCTCTCTCTGCCCTTCTCCTGCTCACGCTCTGTCTCTCTCTCTCAAAAATAAACGTTAAAAAAAATTTTTTTTTCTTTCTATACACGCAAGGATCTCACGTCACCCTCACAAGCTTTGAATACTACCATTGCTGGAATATTTGCTAATGTGATGAAAACCAGTGTATCATTCTGCCTTCCTGCTTCTCCCCGTGGTGATGAATGCTTGTCTGCTGCTGCGGCCTGCTGCTGTGGGATAGAACTTGCTGGAACCACACCTGCTAAGGTACTTCACTTTCTTCCCCTGTGCTCTTGGAAATCTCCCCCCAGGTTCTGGGCATCCAGTGGTCACATTGGCCTTTTTCTTTCGGATCTCCTCAACCCTCCAAAGCATGCCCTTGCCTGAGCCAGGTTCGCCCCTTGGCCTGGATCTGGTCATGGGCAAGTAGTTCCCAGCCTGCCTCTTCCTGTAGGACTTGAGTCCCAGGTGAGTGTAAGGTGAGTGCGTGCGCACCTGGGTGTGGCAATTGAGAAGAGGTCTTACCTCCTGGGAGATGCAGCTCCCCATAGCAAGGTGTGCAAGTCTTGGTAAGGGGACAGGGCTTGATTTTAACTCCCGCTTACCTGTTGACCAGGTGTTTTGGTACAGGGTCAATCCAGACAAGCATATAAGACAGTCCTGAGCTTATGCTCTCTGGAGGTTCTTCATGAAAGCTAGATGTGAGAGAGGAAAATACCTCCTCTCTCCCCCCAATGTCTCTGTCCAGGAAACCTTTCTTCTAATCTTTACATTTCCAACAACTCTTGAAGTGGGTACTGAGCTAAGGACGCATGTATATAGAATTTCTCCAGCCTTCTTTCGGAAGGAGGGAAGTCCCTGAGACCGACACTCATTTTCACTTCCTGTCCTGCATGTTTGTCATCTATTTGCCCTTTTCATTCTAAAGCTAGATCTTCCTGCTGACCTTGTCTCTGAATGCCTCCCTCCTCCTCCCTCCTTTCAGCTGTTGCTCGTGGCCTCGCCCACATCTCTCTTGGAAGGACGCAGCTGCCATAGCACAATGTGTGCAAGTCTCTACTTTGGGCCCAGAAGAAGGATGAGGAAGATGGGGTCGGGGTGCTGCCTTAGGGAGAAGACCCGCAGGTGAAGAGACTCTACTTGTCTTGGAAGAACAATGGGGAAAAGGGAGAAGTCATGAACCACCAGGTCTAAATGACGGTCACCTAGGGGAGGAACTCAGTAGCAGTTTCTTCCTGGCCTTAAAGACCATTAGAAATAAACAGAAATGACAGCTAGTGTTCCAAACCCTGCTGCTATATACCTCAATGTGAGAGGGGAAGCTCTGAGACCCTGACAAGCATTTAAGAGCAGTGATGGCTATTTTACTACCACTGGTAACTGAAAACAGTATAGAAGATTGTTAGGATTGTGCTTTTGTTCCATAATTCAGTTTCAAAGGGACTCTCCATTCTATCACCATCACCAGAAGTAATGCCTTTTCAGTGTCAAACTCATTGGTCTTCTGTATGCATCTGGGGTAGGGTTGGGTCTGCAGGACCCCACTGTGAGAAGTGGGGAAGAGCAGCTTCCGGGGGAACAGAGCACTCTTCTTCTCTGAGCCACTTCATGGGCTTTGTTCTAGCTTCCTCCCCAAATGACACCAGGCTGTATGTTGATAATCATATCAGAAAGCTATGGGGGGAGGGGGAATCTCCCTGCAAACTTCCTTAACACCAAACATACCAGTTCACTCAAGTATCCATGAGCATCGACCACAAGCCCGAGTCCACAGAAGATACCCAGGGCCATTGATGGACACGGTCCAAAAATAAAACAAAACTCGTAGTCTGAAGTAGTTCAAGTGACTGGATGGGGTTGAGTATTTTGGCCATTAAATTCCTTTCTTTAAGGAAGTAACCTTAAAAGATAAAACAGTTGGGGCACCTGGCTGGCTCAGTTGGTTAAGCGGTTAAGTGACGAACTCTTGATTTCGGCTTAGGTCTCGATCTCACAGTTAGTGACTTCGAGCCATGTACGGGGCTCCGTGCTGATGGTGCGAAGCCTGCCAGGGATTCTCTCTATCTCCTTCCCTCTCTCAAAATAAATAAATGAACTTAAGAGAAAAAAAAACAAAAGAAAAAAACACAGTTGAACAAACTAATTAAAAGGAAACTTTAAGCCCTCTTAGTGACTGAATCATACTTCAATAGGATTTCTGTAGGTGTGGAATTCCTCCGTAAACCAGCATCCAGTGTACAGAACACAATACTGTGGGTGACAATTATTTTTACCTAAAATAGTTTTCCGTGTAGTTATGTTTAGCTTTTTTTTTCCCTCCAAAATCCTCAACACAGTCTAGGGAGGTGTGTTTTATTTATGTTTCATATATCATCAGGTTTATGCTTGACAATTATAATTCTTCCAAGTCATTGTATAATTCTTCTTTACCAAAAAGCAACACTGTGTATAACAGAATTATATTCAAGCATAGTGATATAAGCAAACATAAAAGATTTATAGATCACCCAGTCACTGAAACCGCCATCACTGAGGAGTGTTGATTAAGTACTGCATAGAGGTGTTGGGTGGCCTCTTATGAAAAGTGGAGACCAATGGTTGGGAGGTCAGGCTGAGTACTACCCACCTCCTGAGAGGCAAGCCCAAATCCATCCACACCAGGGTAAGTCTGGAGATTTCTCATCTGCAGAAACTCATGCTTAATGGGCTTAGACAAAGGAAAGTGGGGGATAAACCCTAAAGGCGCAGCACCCTGTGATGATGGGAACTGCATTTCTGCCTGCAATCGGTGGGGAGGGGGATGGATTTTACAAGGTTCTCCTATGACTGGGGCGCCTGGGTGGGTCAGTCAGTTAAGCGTCCAACTCTTGAGTTTGGCTCAGATCATGATCTCACCGTTCCTGGGTTTGAGCCCCATATCAGGCTCTGTGCTGACAATGTGGAGCCTGCTTGTGATTCTCTCTTTGCTCTTCCCAGTCTACTTTTCTCTCTCTCTCTCTCTTAAAATAAATAAATAAACTTTAAAAAAAAAGTCAGAGGTGCCTGGGTGGCTCAGTCGGTTAAGTGTCCTACTTTGGCTCAGCTCCTGATCTCACTGCTGGTAAGTTCAAGCCCTGTGTCCAGCTCTGTGCTGACAGTTCACAGCTCGGAGCCTGGAGCCTGCTTCGGATTCTGTTTCTGTCTCTCTGCTCCTCCCTCACTCAAGCTCTGTCTCTCTCTCTCTCTCTCTCTCAAATATAAATAAACATTTAAAAAATTAAAAAAGAATAAACTTCTCCTACAATCGAAAGGACCAAGACTTCAGCCCAACTTGTTGTTTGACATGTGGTCCCGGATTTCACCTGTGCAGTATAGAAGTCCCCCACCTGCGGAAAGATCAAAGGAAGTGGGTGACAAGACATTCTGGGCAAATTACCACCTCAGGTGTGATGCGCATTTCCATTTCCAAATTTAATTTCAAGTCCCAGGGGCTTTACACACAGTGACTAAATTGTTCAGACACCCAAAGAAGGTCTGAAGCATCATGTCTCTCTGGAACCCTGGAGCAGGGAAGGGTATCTTTCTCCCCGCTAAGCCAACATCATCCCCAAAGAGGCAATTGCTGCTCTGGGGTTATCATGTAGCCTCTAATGGATTTCTTTCTGTGGTCAGATTATTCTATTGTAAATCACTCTGGATGTTACTATGCTCCTTGTCTTTTTGACTTAGATTTTTGCTTTTTTTTTGAAAGTTTCTATTCCTTGACCCTACTGAATCAACCCAAAATATATGTCTACTTTGTCTTCTTTTCAGCTGTTTTCAGACTCTTAGAGGACAACCATAATGTTTAAATATTTGCATTTTTAAGCTTAACATATGGAACTTTCTCAACTTTTCTTCCCTGGCATGGGTTCTGCTATGTACATTGCAACCAGACAGTCTTGACTTTGAAGACCTTGGGCAAATTACTAATTCTTTTTGATCCCAAATTTTCTGTTTTGTAAAATGGGGGATCGTAATGCTGTAATTGATTATTGATTGTTTTTTAATGTTTATTTATATCTGAAGGAGAGAGATACAGAGCATGAATGGGGGAGGGGAAGGGAGAGAGGGAGACACAGAATCCAAAGCAGGTTCCAGGCTCTGAGCTGTCAGCACAGAGCCTGATGCAGGGCTTGAACCCACAAACAGTGAGAATGTGACCTGAGCTGAATTTGGATGCTTAACCGACTGAAATACTCAGGCGCCCCTATCATTGATTATTTCTTAATATCATGGTAGACATTAAAAACAATTTATTTAGGATCACGATGTTGATGGATGGTTCTTCTGGTTTAGGTTGAATTGGCTAATCTCAGTTGGGCTTGTACTTGTGTGTGAGGTCAGTTGACAGGTTGTCTGTATGCTGGTTGGCCTAGGATGGCCTCATTCATGTGTGGTGGCCAGATGTGACAGAGGTGACTGGGCTATATGCCTCTCAGACTGGTCAGGGTTTGTTTACATGGGGATAATGTTCTAAGAAGCCTCAGTGCCTATCTCCTTTTGAAGCCTCTGCTTACATCCCAGTTACTAACATTCCATTTGCCAACGTAAGTAACATGGCTGACCAGGGGTGGGGAACTGGGCTCTGCTTCTTTAGAGGAAGGGTGGAGAATTGTGGGGGTCTTTACAATCTATCCCATATGTCAAACCCATAGTGATGACACAAGGATTAAATGACAGACAAAAATGCAAAGGGCTGAGAGCCGAGCCTGGCACACAGCAGGCATGCAAGCTTGGTCTTCCTTCTCTATGACACTTCATCGCTTGGTGAGTGGGGAGGGCCCTGCAGACCTGGTCTCTACAGAATCTGTCAGGGATGATGATAGGATTAATTAGTTTTAAAAATTGCCTGGTAAAGCTCCATTAGTTCTATGGAGATACGCAGGATGTAAATTCAAGGTGTTATTACATTATTATGGCTTTCTCATGCTAGCTGGGGCTGCAAAATCAAGACTATCAAATATTATAGGCCCTTCGTTCTATTTTTACTATCAGACTACCGGATAATAAATTTAAATGGGAGAGACTGAAAAGTAGTGATGACCTCCTTTCTACCAACTGTATCCATTGAGGATTCCGGTCTAAACGTTGAGAACTCTATCTTTTTCTACGGGGAAGAAATGCCTTGGTAGTTTAGATTCATGTGTAAGGGTTTCTGCAAAGGTGGTAAAAATAGTCTGTCTATGGAGCTGATTTCTCCTTGGGAAATTTTATTGAATGAAATTTAATGGCGACCGAAGTGAGCCGGACTAGAATTTTTTTCCCTGTCCCTTTCCGTTGTGTCTAAGTACATACCTTTCTTTTTCTCTTCTGTTTCAAAACACGATTTTAAAATATTGAAGTAATATTTCTCTTTCCCTTTAAAATGCTTGTTCCAAGCTGACAACTTAAGGTTTCTTTTTTTTTTTCTCTCAGCATTTAATCTGTAATTTTGTAGGTTACGCTCATTTGCAGATTTTAGAAAGTGCCTTTTATTCTTCTCTAAGTGTTAGAGCAATTTAGATTAATGGGCCTCGGACTCTTTGATACCCATTTTTAAGGCATTTCAAAATGTGTAGGAGACGATACCCTTTCATATGTGATAAGTAAAAATCTTGGCAGATGGAAGACTTTTTTTTTTTTGTTTTTTTGCACAAAAGAAATCTTTGGAACTGCAGAAAAATTGCAGAAAAGAGAAAAGAGCTTCCATGTTATAATTTCCTCCTCTTTTTCCCGTGCTTTGGGAACTCTACCCTTCGCAGCTGCTTGTAGGAAGTGGGAAAGGATAGAGCATGAGGTCAGGTCCACAGAGAGGGGACAAGGTGGGGGGGGCAGGCCGCCACTCGTCATGAGCCACCCCACGCTCTGTCCCTAATGGTCGCCCCTTGTTCCCAATGTGGAATGTTTACAGAGCTTAATTTCCACCTCATGCTCCCTTTATCAGTGCAGAATGGCTCTGCGAGGACCAATGTTCTCTTATAAAGAGAGTGGCTCTGGCCCCTGGAGGGTATGTTGGCTGAGAGAAGCCCGGAGTGGTCCTGAGGGCCTGTCCTTTGTGCAGCTCCGTGAGCAGGAGCTCAGCTATGTGGGGCAGAAGCGACACTGACGACTGCCAGTCCTTTCCTTGGCCGAGGACGGTCAGATCCCAGGTCTCCGCTGCCCCTGACGGGGGCCGAAGGAGCTGGCCACACTGCTGGCACAGCCGGAGCTTAGTGTACCTCTGGGTCTGTGTGTCTCTGTGCATGCTTTTCTGTCCATTCGTCTGTCTGGTAGAAAGTATTGTTAGTGGCGAGGAGGAAAAGTGGCAAAGAAGTCACATATTTGTTTGCCCCACTTGGTCGCAGACTCGTCTTTTTTTCTTTGGTTGGGACAAACGCCAGGATGTGGGTGAATTATAATTCGGTGCCTACGTGAACAGGAACACCCCAGCCAGACCCCCAGAGAGGACTGTAAAGAGCGGAGACTGGGGTGCTACATGTTGGGGTGGGGGAGGCCTTCCGAGGGACTGTATTTATTCCCTTCGTTAGCGCCTGTGACGTCTTCCATGTTTCACCGAGATGTGATCAGAAGCATGGCGTTTCGGGGCCAGGAGGGGTCGCCCCAGAAGTTCCTGACAGTGACACCATCAGGGACACATCTTATGGTTTTTCCCTCCAGGACATCACTTTTTTTTTTTTAATCGTCAATTCATCGATTTTATTTTTTTAAGTTTTTATTTAAATTCGTGTTAGTTAACATACAGCGTAATATTGGTTTCGGGGGCACAAGATAGTGATTCAGCACTTCCATACATCACCCGGTGCTCGTCACAGCAAGTGCCCTCCTTAGCTCCATCACCTGTTTCGTCCATCCCTCCACACCTCCCCTCTGGAACCAACGAACCATCAGTTTGTTCTCTATAAGAGAACTGTAAAAACCATAAGAATTGTTTCTTGGTTTGTCTCTCTCTTTCTCTCTCTCCTTCTTCCCCCTTGGCTGGTTTGCTTTGTTTCTGAAATTCTACATGGGAGTGAATTCATATGGTATTTGTCTTTCTCTGATTGACTTGTGTCACTTAGCATTATGCTCTCTAGCTCCACTCATGTCATTGCAAATGGCGATTTTATTCTTTTTAAAAAAACTGTTTTTAATTTTATTTGAGAGAGAGTGCATGTGCAAGTGGGGGAGGGGCAGAGAGGGAGAGAGTGATTCCAAGCAGGCTCTAAGGTCAGCACAGAGCCCAACACGGGGGTCAGTCCCACGACCCTGGGATCATCATCTGAGCCCAAATCAAGACAGACACTGAACTGACTGAGCCACCCAGGCGCCCAAGACTTTCTTCTTTTTTTGTGGCTGACTAATATTCCACTGTGTATATACACACACCACAACTTCTGTATCCATTCATCACTTGATGGACACTTGGGTTGTTTCCACAATTTGGCTATTATAGATAATTCTACTAAAAACACTGGGGTGCATGTACCCCTTTGGATTAGTATTTTTGTATTCTTTGGGTAAATACATAGCAGTGTGATTGCTGGATTGTAGGGTAGTTCTATTTTTAACTCTTTGAGGAGCCTCCGCACTGTTTTCCAGAGAGGCTGCACCAGTTTGCATTCTCGTCAACAGTGCACGAGCGTTCCCCTTTCTCCACACAAGGATATTGCACGTTGAGAGATTTTATTCATTAAATTGCATAGTTATGTTAGAACTGAAGACAACCCAGAGCCTCCAAAAAGTTGAAAATCAATCATAAGGCATCTCATTTTGCCGAAATATTTTTCTTTCTGGGAAAAACAGAATGGAAGAGCGAAGAGGGAACCTAGAGGTAGAACTAAAATTGACCTAAATCTCCCAAAAAGAGTCCTCCTGAAGAGCAGGAATGCCTAGTGAGTGAACATGACCGGAAGGGACAGACTTCAAAAAGGCAACGCTTTGGGGGCTGGGGTCAGGGCAAGCTTTGGAGTGAGTGGGAAGAAGAAAAGAAGCCAGGGGACAAAAGGTTTAGGGGTCGGGGCAAGAGGGAAGCAAAGAAACCATCACATGATCCCTCCCCTATTCTCTTCCAAAAGAGCCATCCCTTCCCAAAACCACGACACAAGAGGCGCCCTCCACCTAGGAGTCTCCTAAGTCATGCAGTAGAGTGAACTTGGAAAAACAGACTGACCCTGTGCCACACTACTTGAAGCCAAAAAACCCTTTAGTTGAGAAAAATCTACTTCCCCCAAACGATCGCAAGGCAGAAGACAAAGGTATAACGAAGCCCTCGAAACTGAATTAAATGTCATCCAACAAGCAGTTTAGAATGCAAAGTCCCGCCTTGACGCAGAAATTCAAATGCTAAACCCAGAAGCAGACAAAAATAAGAAGAAATGAAAAGAGAGGGGACTGATCTCAGGGAAGAAAAGGAAGGAAAAGACAAAATGATCTCGGAAATGAAAAAGAAGCGGTAACGTATGCAAGGGCAAATAGGCTCAAATGAAAACTTAATAAAGAGCATTGAAGGGAGGAAAGTAGCTGAGAGAATGATAACGGTATGCAGGAAAAGGTAAAAAATGTTCAAGCATTTTTGAGAAGGCAACCAGAGCGCAAGAGGGGCAGACAAAAACCAACATATGTAATTGGAAACCATGAAGAAGAAAAACAAACAAACAAAAACAATGGAACAAAGCTAACATTTAAAATTATAATGCAACAAAACTTTCCAGAAGTAAAGGGAACCTTGAATCTACCTATTCAAAGGACCCACTTAGTACCTGGGGAAAATGACCAAGAGTAATCAACTCTGAGACAATGCCTTAGGGAAATTATTCAAATGTAAGATTGAAAAAAAAAACCAATCAAGGCTTCTAAGAAAAAGTTAGCATAGTTGACACGAGCAGGAGAATAAGACTTACATCAGGGTTCCCAAAAAATGACGAACAAGTAAGGCAACAATTAAGCAGTATTTAAAAACAATAGTCATGGAAAATATGAATCAAAATCGTCTATTAAGCCAAGCCATTCTTCAAGTTTGAAGGACGTGGAAAACGTTTTAAACAAACGAGAACATAGGAGATGCTCTGTCTGTGAGACCTTCAGGAGGAATCCATGAGCTAATGAGCTCCATCCGGTCAAGAACTGGGTGGTGACCATGTGGAGGTGTGGGGAGAATGGTGTTCCCAGAGAGCACACCAGCTCCGCCCCTTCCCCATATTTGCTCCCAGCCCCTCTGCCCTCTGGCTGTTCCGGAGGAGTTTCTTCCTTTTACAATAAACTGGGAGTCTAGTTTCTGTTTGGATCCAGCAAGAGGCCAAGTTCCCTGCTTCCTGCTAGGAAATTACCAGGTGAAAACGTCCAATCCAGGACATCGCAGGAGTCTGATTGGCTTCCTTCACGAGCACTCCAGACCTCCAAAACCATGACCGCAGCGGGCTGCACTGGAAATTCATCACAGACACCCCCACGGGCCTGAGGCAGCATTGGAAAATGTCCATGCAAAAACTGCAAGACTCGTGGCACAGGGTTGTGCCTTTGAAGAAGGATGTCCAAGGGACTTTTAGTACCCAATAAGAATTTGCTTCCCCCCTGCAGTCCCCCCATGTCTGAATGTGTAGCAGCCAGGACCGTATGCACCAAATATAAAACAAGAGACGAATATTCCAGGAGTGAGGGGAGGAGAGAAGCGAGATGGAATTCGAGAGAGAAGGGTCTTCCTCCCGAAGCATCTTGGGGAGAGAGAGGTTTGGGGATTTGCTTCTCACAAGACTTGCTCAGGATGTCAACAGCTGTGGCTTGCTTATTTACACTGGCTGTACTTTGAAATCAGGGTTGAACTGACAAAAATAACCTCAGGGTGTTTCCATCCGTTGAAACTGCAACCTGTGAAATGCTTTCCTTGTTTACAAGTTGGCCAAGTTGTAGTTTGTCTTTGTTTTTAGTTTAGTTTCATGTTTCGATGGCTGTGCGGTGTTCCTGATGGTCGCTTTGCAGAGCAGTTGGGTCTGGGGTGACATTGCCTGCCAGCTCCCTTCTTGTCTGCATCAGCAGCTAACCCAACCTTGGCTTTGCTGCCTTCATCACCTCCCCTCCACCACCACGGAGGCTGAGTTCCATTTCTTCTGCTTGCAGGTGCTTTAAAGGCTCAGATTTGTGAAGTACCAGGTCAAAGCACTACTGCCACCCCACCGACCCTCCACCCCCTGCAAAAAGGAACTGAAGGGAAAAACTTGAACGAGAGGACTTACAGTGAGCACTTCATTCGTATAGTTGTAGGTCCATGATTCCAGTAAGTCAGAATGAGGGCCAGAGAAGAGTATTTTCTTTGCTTTGTGTTATATGTTATGTGTTATATATATATCCCATCGAAGGTGGGGAAGGAGGGAGCAGAAAGGAAGAAAGTAGAATAATCTCACTGAGTGTTGAATAGGCGATTAGTAGGAGACAAAACAAAATCAAATAACTAGAGACTAGTGGCAGTTCAAAAGGTGTGAATACAAAAGGCAACCACTAACACAAATGTTAAAGCTTCCTAAATACGAAAAGAAAATTAAAATCCAAAAGAACAAAGAAAAGAACATCATACGGTAAAAGAAGCAGAGCCCTTTCAACGTAATGTGGCGATTTTAACATAAAATAATATGAAAGAGTTGAGATCAAACACAGACTTGTGCCTTGAGAACAAATATTAAGATACCCTTGTTCTGGGCTTGGACAACTCAGCAATATAAAGACGTCAGTTCTATTTTAATTTATAAATTTAACACGATCCCAACAAACTTTTAAAACTCAGCCAAGTTGGGGATGCCTGGGCAGCTTAGTCAGTTAAACATCTAACTTCAGCTCAGGTCATGACCTTACAGTTCATGAGTTCGAGTCCCGAGTCGGGCTCTGTGCTGACAACTCAGAGCCTGGAGCCTGCTTCAGATTCTGTGTCTGCTTCTCTCTCTGCCCCTCCCCAGCTCACATTCTGTCTGTCTCTCTCTCTCTGTCTCTCAAAAAATAAAATAAAACATTAAAAAATATTTTAAAAACCCAGCCAAGTTGATACTAAAGTTCAAATGAAGAAATAAATAAGCAGGGACAGCCAGAATACTTAAAAAAATGTATGAAGAGAACTAACCCTATCATTTAATAAAACATTCTATGAAACCGTTATAATTAAAATGGTTATACTGGTGCATGAGTGACAAAAAAAAAAAAAAGACTGGAATAGATCAGAAAGACCAGAAATAGACTCAACTACGTGTGCAAATTCTAGTCTGTGATAAAGGTGGCATCTTAAATCACTAGGGCAAAGACGGACTTACGGGTAAATGGTGCTGGGACAGCTGGTTAACATTTGGAAAAGATAAGAAATGAGATCCCTGTTTCACACCATCCACAAAAAGAAACGGGGTTAGGGGTCCGAATATAAGCAGGGAAATCACACAACAACCAGAGGAAGACGCAGATGAATTTTTCTACAACCTATAACCTGGGGAAAGGGGAAAGCTGTCTATCACTGGAAAGTGAAGTGAACTGAAAAGAAGGTTTGGTAAATTCATCTACATAACAATAAAAACCCTTGCCTATGAAAAGAAAATAAAAATCTGGGAGAAAATGTTGGCAACAAAGATCTCAGATGAAGACTTGATTCTCTCTATACAGATGATAGAAGAAATGAGCAAAGACCTAAACAGTCACAAAAATATATGACGACGTTCCTTAAATATATGTAAAAGAGCGTAACATAGCTCTTAATAACAGGAGGGCAAATTAAAATGAATTAAAATATACTATTCCTCGGGGCACCTGGGTGGCTTTGTCATTTGAGCGTCTGACTTCGGCTCAGGTTCAGGTCGTGATCTCACAGTTCATGAGTTTGAGTCCCACAGCGGGCTCACTGCTGTCAGCACAGAGCCTGCTTTGGATCTTCTGTCCCCCACGCCCCCGCACCTCCCCTATCATGCTCTCTTTCTCAAACATAAATAAACATTAGAAAAAATATATACTATTTCTCACCTATCAGATTGACAAGGCTAAAGTGTGTGCTGTGATCCAAAATTCATATATTGAGACCAACCACCAGAGTGATGGTCTCAGGAGGTGGGGCTTCTAGGGGGGGGTTAGCTCAGGAGGGCGGAGCCCTCCTGGGTGGGGTTAGTGCCCTTATATAAGAGACCCCAGAGAGCTCCCCCTCCCGCCCCCTGCTGTGAGCACAGGGCAGGAAGACTGCAACCTGGATGGGGGGGGGGGCTCTCTCCTGAGCACACAGGTATCTAATCCTGGACTTTCAGCCTCCAGAACTTGGAGAAATAAATCGCTATTTATAAGCCACCCAGCCCATGGTATTTTGTTACAGCTGCCTGACTGGGAAAGTGTATGAACAAATTCTATTGGCCAGACCACAGGACTAAAGGATCCACTTCCAAGTTCACAAATGTTTGCAGGCTTCCATTTTTCCCGGGTTAAAAGGCCGAGGGCTCTGCTCCTCAACATGTCATGTGGGCCCTTCCATAGGGCTGCTTGCCAGATAGGAGCTTGCTCCCGGCAGTGTGGAGAATGAGAGAGAGGGAGACAGAGAGAGAGCCAGAGAGACAGAAACGGAGAGGTCAGGTGATACGGAAAATGGAGTAAAATGTTAACATTTGGGGAATGTGGGCTCGGGTATATGAGACTTCTTTGTTCTCTTCCGACCACGTTCCTGTCAGTCTGAAGTTACATCGAAACTATTTTGTTGGGGCACCTGGGTAGCTCAGTCGGTTGAGCGTCCGACTTCGGCTCAGGTCATGATCTCACGGTCTGTGAGTTCAAGCCCCGCGTCGGGCTCTGTGCTGACAGCTCAGAGCCTGGAGCCTGCTTCGGTTTCTGTGTCTCCCTCTCTCTCTGCCCCTCCCCTACTCATGCTCTGTCTCTCTCTGTCTCAAAAATAAATAAACATTAAAAAAAATTAAAAAAAAAAAGAAACTGTTTTGTTGTTGTTTGTGAAGAAATGATCTGGAACTATGCAAAATCTACCCAAGTACTAGTCAAAGCCTTCGGCCCCTACTGAGCTGCCACCGGCCTTGACGTACCTTGAGCACTGTTCTGGCTTCGTGCTCCTGAAAGCTCGATGTTCTTCTGTGATGCTAAAATACTGAACACTGGGCGGTTTCAGGAGGACCGGCGATCTCAGACTGTGAGTCATGGTTGATCTTTTTGTTTTGCGGATGAAGACACAGAGTGGGGGGGGTCTGCCCCTGTCCTGGAGTGAGCCCCCTGCTGTACCGACCGACCGACTATCTGACACCCGAAGCGGAGGGCAGGGAGGCTGGTGCAGGGTGTGTGGGCATTGTTTCCGTCACCTCCCAGAAGAACTTCCCAACCAGAGCACCCGCTCTCCATTTTGCTGACCTTTGAGGTTTGAGGGGTGAAAACGTAAGGTTTATCCTTTTCTGTTCCATGCTCAGGGCCACTCTTGGTTGTCCCTGTGCTAACACAGAGCTTGAGGTCCGGGCTGAAAGGGGATAAACAAAACCCAAGTGATTATAGTTGTCTTTGACAAGATCGACGTTTATAGGGAACAAGCATACACTTCCAGTGTCGTCGTGGTGGTCAGTGCCCCACGCACGCCTTGGTGCTCCCCCAGAGCCCTTCTCCTTCTGCCCCATATCTCACTCGCCATCTTTATATTCTTCTATTTCTCTCTGAACTTTCCATTAAAGAGAGGTGAAAAAATGGGGGGTGGTCTACGCCCATTTGCCAAGAAACGGTGCAAAGCTCAGTATTTTTGTTTGGATTAATCTCCCGCAAACTTAACAGGCATTTTAAAATTCAGAATCTGGACGCCTTCCCACTCCCTCCTCACCTTCCCACTTCTCCCCACTCTGCCCACCCTTCAGGGGACTCTGGAGCCATCGAAGGGGGTGCCTTCTTGAAGCTGCCTGGCTTTGGGCCTCTCGGAGCGGCTTGAATTGGCCCGGATGGGGATGTCTCTCTGTGCTAAGGCCGCCATTTTGGAAAACAAGTCAGGGAAATCCACCTTCCCCATCTTTCGAGAGCTGGTGTAGGTAGTTTTATATCTTTTATGGGGGCACCTGGGTGGCTCCGTCGGTTAAGTGACTCTTCGTTCCCGCTCAGGTCATGATCTCATGGTTCATGAGATCAAGCCCGGCTTCAGGCTCTGTGCTGACAGCATGGAACCTGCTTGGGATTCTCTGTCGTCTTCTCTCTGCCCCTCCCCTGCTTGTGCACTCTCTCTCTCTCTCAAAGTAAATAAATAAACTTAAAAATAGTTCTAGATCTGTTACAACGGGGCCAGCTAATATTTGATTATTATATTTAAGAAATTTGTAAAACTGTTTTTTATTTTTATTTCTTTTTGCCGTTGGGACAATGGGACTATGTCCTGTAGGATGGGGCTGGGGGTGCACGTGTTTTATGATTGTTTGAAGATCTCTTTCATGATCGTTGTTTGGGGTCTCCACAACCACTCTGAGTAACGCCTGCCCACCCCCTCATGTGAGCTCTGCAGGACTGCAGTTGGATTTCTCTCAAGCTCCTTCAGATTTTCAGGCCTCAGTTTCCTCATCTCTAAAATGGGTAAGGGAGGTGTGACATTAAAAAGTCAAAGACCTTTAAAAATCTGTGATGTCTACATCTGGGCAAAGTGTCAGGCCTCTGCCCTCTTCACTTAATTGGTCACCAGTCCTGTCTCTGGGCACAGCCAGAGGGTAGACCCTCTCCTACAACTTCACTCTTCCTTGTCCGCCCATCCATTTGTAAGATCTTCCTTGCTCCTCCTTTGTGAGCAAACAGGTGGACATTTTTGTGGCCTATGGCAAGATTCTGACCAAAAACCTGGAGGGGCTGACTGTGGATCTCGGAGGTGATGTCTAGCTCTCACACTCATGGCCCGTTCACTCTGGCTCTGAGTTGCCCACTGCCTGTGTCAACCATATGTTTCGGAGAGATCGGGAGAGATCGAGGCCTCATGACAGATTGAATGTTGGGTTTAATCCTTAAACTTGGTTGCACAGAGCCCGTCTGTAAATGTGTTTTCAGCGTATCCCTTTTCCTATTTGGATTATAGAAACACATACCATGTGTGTGTACTTGTGATATGGTCAATCTGTATCATGCTCTCCTGGGGTGGGTGTGCAAGCTTTTGTTCCGACTGTCACATTGTGTCACATTAGTCTGGGGCAGCACAGCACCCGGGCAGGATTTCGTCCCAGCAGTTCAGCCAGGTTGGTTAAGCCTGCAGCTCTCCAGAGCTTTGGAGAGGCCAGACGCCGAAGGCCCTTGGCTTCAGAACTCAGCAACTCCCATAAAGACAGTCAGTCAGGATCCAGCCGGGAGACAGGAAAGACATTGGCCTTTGAAAGCTGTGTGGAAAGAATCGCTAACTATCGCAGGGGATTGAAGTAATGGGAGATTGGCTGGGAAGAAGTAAAGAGAACTCCAAAGATCACAGACTCAGGAGACAGCCACACCCCAAGGGCTGAGAAAGAGCATCTCTGGAGGAGGCCCTCACCCCCAGGGCTGAGATTCAGACCTCGCTGGAGGTAGAGGGCATGGTGGCAGCTCACAGGTGGCTGGAGAGGTGACCGAGGTGCTTCTCTAGCAGATAGAGTCGGCCTTCTGAGATACTGGGGGAGCTGTCCCCAAGGAGGGGCTGCATCTCACAACTCGTGGCAAGGCTGCTCTCCACTATGCTGAGGATGGCGGCTCTTGCTGGCCTTTGAACTGGCAGAGGCCTGTCCTGGAGAAGCTGCATGCTGCAGCGGCCTGGCGACAGGTGTGCACAGAACCAGAGAGAAAACACCGTCTTTAGTCCTCTTCCCTCCAGCGCCCTCTACTGACAATGAGTAACATTGCACCAGCTGACCCCAGAAAGATTTTGCAGGGCCCATCTCCATTTTTGCAGAATAGGCAATACATTTTGAAATTGGAACTGAGAGGCAATAAACTGATAACTGGCACAACTAAGTTACTTGAATCCACACGAGTCAAGAAGAGTGAGATGTGGGAAAGGCAGAGACACGTTTCCTCTTCCCATCCAGGAGGAGGTCAAGACCAGTGATGGGATCAGGGCTGCTGTGTAGGGCCACCCAGCCTAAGTACCTCATAACTCCCAGGAATCCATTCGCAGAGACCTCACTGGAAACGGCCCCTCCATGTTGTACATCTTGGAGAAGTCCTAATTTGGAGCAGTAGGTCATGTTGCCAGGCGAGGACCCGCGACTCCTAGGGAAGGGACAAAATTAGTGGCAGAGTGAAGACTGTTGATCTGGGTTGAACAACACCAGGCCATAGTCATGATGACCTAGGGTGGCCTCACTTCACCTGGATGAGACCGACCACCTGGCTGTTCTTGGGAAAGTTACTTCCTCTGGACTTCAGTTTCTACAACTGTAGATGAAGGAACTGGGGCTAGGTCACTTTTTAGGTGCTGGTAGTTCTGCAAGTATACATCTTTGTACTTCATTTATTCATCCACCTGTTCATTTATTTATTGACTCAGCGGCAGATTTACTGTGAAGCTATTGAAGTCAAAGCCTCAGGGTTTTTTGCCTGCATGGGCCCCTTCCAAAGCCCTTTTTTGTATCTGTACGTTTCATTCTTTTCCTTCACGCGCACTCCCCAAATTGTATAAGCTTCATGTCTCAAAAAAACCTGGATTTGCTCATTCCCTTCAAACCTTTACTGAGCACCCCTTCCAGGGTTAGACCCTGCACCAGCCCCAGTGATGCCTGCGTCAGCTCCTGCTCTGTCACGTAACAGCTGCATTGCCTGGAGCAAGTTCTCATCTAACGAAGCCTGGGTTCTTGTGGAGACTCCATGATGGAGCATGTGCAAAGGCACTGGGCACTGAGCAGGTCCTCCAGCAACAGCAGCTCTCTCCCTCCCTACCCGTTGGAGGAAGGGAACACTGAGAAGTTTGGACAGGAGTCTCAGAGCCGAGATGTAGGCCATAGCACACAGGGCCGAAAGGGACCGCCTGAGGCACAAGCTGCAGAATCAGCTCCTGGGTAATATGTCAAACGACCCTTGAATTAGAGAACAAGGGTGAGTGCCTGTGGGGAACCGGGCACCCCCCGTTGAGGACAGCTTTCTGTAGAGGCTAAGATTTGCTCCTGGGAGAGAGTGGAGGGAACCCTGAGGGAGACCTGGATGCCCCACTAAGGTGGACAGTAACCCTGTGGTGCGATCTCGTTGACAATGAATGAGAACCACATGCCTGGCAGGAAAGGGGACACAGGGAGGTGGCAACCAACCAAGAGCAGAGGCCAGGCCAGCAGCAGTATTTCCCAAGAATAACTACCCCTTGGTTGGGAGAGTCCTGGGAAAATATTTCTTATAGGGTCTCTGTCTGTATAAATAATTCTGTTTAAAACGTATTAAAAACTCAGACTTGTGTGAGGTTTAGTGACTGATTGTTGGGCACTTGGATTCATGGGTGGGAGGAAATTCTTCCCTACTTGCTGTCTAGTGTTAGGATTCCTTGTGGAGTCCGGGTACTATCTCTTCTCGTTCTTTCTTGTCAAGTCTCCATTCCTGACTCTTGTCATAGCCCATGTTGCAAAAAAGCAGCCACACAGCCATAAGTCACAATGCCGTGGCTCTAGCTCTAGGCACCTGTTTGCTGGCACAACGGAGACCTCCTTGCCCCTGTCGCTGCCCGGGATCATTTCTGTGAGGCTGGTGCCTCGTCCCTCGGAGGCTGCCGTGTCTGTCCGCTGCCCGTGTGCCATGGGCTGGATTGTGTCTCTCTGCAGATTCATATGTTGAAGCCTTCACCCCAGCACCTTTGGTATTTACCAAGTTAAATGAAGCTACCAGGGCAGGCTCTACCACAATATGACTGCTGTCCTTAGGAAAAAGGGGGAATTTGGAGACAGATTTGCATACAAAGAGTGTATGTGAACTTGAAGATGGCCCTTGAGGAGCCAAGGAGAGCACCTGAAATAGCTTTTTCCCTCAAAACCCTCTGAAGGAGTGCCTTGGTTTTGGACTTCCGGTCTCAAGAATTGAGAGATAATAAGTTTCTGTTGTTTGAGCCCTTAGTCTGTGGCACTGTGTCCCAGCAGCTCAAGCTGACTCCTACGCGGAGAATGCTGCCTTCCAACCATGTCTCTCTTGACCTACTCAGGCAGAAGTGCTGAATCCCTAGAACGGGATCCCCTGTCAATGTTGACTGCTATCTTAGTTCTTAGTCCTTTTGGGGGCTGCTATAACAAAGTACTGCAGGGGGTGTGGTTTATAAATGGCAGACATTTCTTCTTACAGCTCGGGGGACAGGAAGCCTGGGAGCAGAGCACCAGTGTGGCCCGGTTCTGGTGAGGGCTCTTTTCGGAGTTGCAGGTGCTGGTTTCTCATTGTGTCCTCGCACAGCAGCAAGAGGGTGGGAGGGCCCTGGGGTCTCGTTCGTAAGAACACTAATTCCATTCTTGAGGGTTCCACCTCCTGACCCTATTACGTCCCAAAGGCTCAACCTCCTAACATCATCTGGGGGGGGGTAGGATTTCAATATATGGATTTAGGGGGAACACGCTCAGTCTGTAACAACTGCAACAGGGATGTTAGCCAGGGGCCCCCCAGAGCGAGAAGATCAGTCCTGTCCTGTGAGGAATGTTTGTCCCTCGTGAGGCACACACAGCTGAAGACCAAGCAGGAGGGCAAGGTATCACTTCACTGACAGGGGCGGGAGAAAACACAGATCTGGAGGGCACACTGGTTGCAGAGTGATGCCCTCTGAAGTGCTGGGGAGAGAGTGTGGGCACCCAGAGGACCCCTGTGGTGGTGGTGGGGGCACCTGGGTGCCAGTGGTGGGAGTAGATGGTATGGTGAAAGATGCTTGCAGCTGCCTCTGCCCCTTTTGCTGCGTAGTCCAGAGGTGGCACTGTGTGGGTGTAAGGGCAAATCGGGATTGATTCCATTTTGCTTAAGGGCAAACTGGGACCGACTCCATTGTATTCCGTGTCCTCCACCCTGAGTCCCCAGTGCCTGTGTGAAACCTTAAAACCTGCAACATCCGGGTTCCAAAAGAACCACGCCCAGTGACCTATGGAACAGGACCCTTGACCCTTCTTCAGGCAATTGGCTAGGGTCACGACCATTACCCCTCCCACTGCCCCTAGACCCCTTTAAAACTATTGTGTTTTTGGAACGGGCTCTCTCTCTCGACCCATCGCTGTGTCAGTGCGGTAGGAGATTGAGCTCGAGCTAGCTCGAATAAAGGCTCTTTGTTCTTGCATCGGACTTGGCTCTCTGGTGGTTTTTGGGGTCCCCGAATTCTGGGCATAACATGGGAAAAGAGTTCAAGGTGAAATTCAGGCCCAAGGATGGGTGGTAGACTGTCACTATCCTAGAACCCGAACTCTTCTTGCCTCCCACGTGAAAGAGTCACTCAGAACTAGCATGTGAGCACCAGCCGGCGGCCCATTCACACAGTCCCCCACAAAAATACCGTGCAGGCTGGCAGGAGTGATCAATACTCCTGGCTCAGGAGTCCGGCCCCAAGGCATGGGGCAACCCCACAGGCTCCAGTTCTAGAACTCCTTGGGGCATCTGTTGAACCCCTACATAGGCTAGACAGAGTATGCCCAGAAAGGGAAGTGGAGATGGGGTCCCAGGGGGCTTGGGCATCCTGCCTGGATGGCCCTGCGGTCCTGGCTGGTTCCAGGCACCAGAGGGAGACTTAAACATTTTCTGTGGCTAGTGATGGGTCCTTGTGGAATCTGTTCTAGGTGTTCCTGTCTCCCCCATCCCCCAGAGGGCACTGCTGGTCTCCACTGGCTGCACCCACCAGAGGAGACTTAGTTTCTAAGTACGTACTTTTGGCTGTTGAGACTCCGGTAGGACTCACCAAGTCCAGGCTTAGGAAGCCCTGCCCGGACCACACCGTCGGCCTTGGTCAGTCCCAGGCACCAGAGACTAACGGAAATTCTTTTTTTTCAGCTTCTAATTTCAACCACTTCTGTCATTTCTTCCAGCTTGATTGAGGTATGATTGGCAAACAAAAATTGTACATATTTATAGTGTACAGCGTGACACTCTGCTCTACGTACCCAGCGTGACATGATTACCACAATCAAGCTAATTAACATTTCTGTCTCCTCACATGGTTACCTTTGTGTGTGTGTGTGTGTGTGTGTGTGTGTGTGTGTGGTGGGACCCTTTAAGATTACTCTCTTAGCAAATTTCAAGTAGATAGTATAGTATTATCAGAGACAGAATTTTTAGAAGTCACTCTAAAGGGTCTGAGGGAGGGGGGTAGACAGACAAGCCCCCCCCAGGCCCCCACCCCTGGCACAGACCTGGGGCAGGGTTCCGGCTTGCCTAGGTGTATGGAAGGTATAGGCAGGTCCGTCGGGTGACCAGGATGTTCTAGGAAGCCCTTGCTGCAGCCACCTTGAATCAGAAATTTAGCAGTCAACAGCATGGGCTTGACACTCAGACACGCCTGGGTGGGGACCTGACATTTCTACTTAGCTCTGTGACTGCGGGTAAGTTATGCAGCCTCTCTGAACTTCAGTTTCCTGGTGTGTTAAACCAAAGGGGTGAAATCATCCCATTGGCTACTGGGGGCTAAGCGTGCATGATCTGGCCTTGACTGGCTGAAACTGAACTCTGGCTCTGTTGTCACTGGCTACCCGTGCTACCTGGGCACATTACGTGGCCTTCCTATGCTCGGTTTCTTCACCTATAAGTGAAGATAATAAAAGGACCTATGTAATATGGTTTGTGAAGATTCAATAGTTAGTACAGTGAAGAGCTCCAATGCACAGCACGTAGCAGGCCCCCGGCTCCGTGTCGGCCATTGTTACTGTTACCTGGATAGGCGGGATTCCAGGCCTTCTGGTCTCAGGGCAGCTTACGCCGGGCTTGGCACAGAGTACCTACTCAAAAGTCAGCTTGAAAGGGCCTCTCAGCCCATCCTCCAGTCCAACCCGGTCCATCTCCACGGTGGGTGGAGGGATCCTGGGCTGGAGCAGGAGATAGGTCGTCCTCCGAGCCAGGCCGAGTGGGAGATAGGGTTGACCACATGGGGCCTTGCTCCCCTCGCGGCCCACCGGGGGCTCCGAGGTCTTCTCAGCCCAACGCTCCGTGCTTTCATTCTACCCCACCCACCCCTGGAGCGCCCAAGCCAGACCACGTCAGACAACCCTTCCAGAAGTCAAGCTCTGGGAGTGAACTGCTCAGGGAAGGTCCTCAGAAAAGTCAGAAAAGTGGGAGAAGAGTCAGCAAAGAACAGAACTCAAGGTCAGAAATGGCAGCAAGGAAAGAAAACCACATTAACGGAATGAGAGAAGAGGAGAGGAGATAAAGAACAGAGAGACGGGCAGGAGCACTGGGGAAGGAAGATCCAGAACAAAGCGACTGACGGAAGCCCTGGGGCCCACACTGAGTTGGCGTTCTTCGTCCTGCCTGGGAACTTCCACAAGGCCCATTCCTGGCCCCCCAAGGCTGAGGGGGGAGGCTGAGTGTGGTCGCCCGTCCTCATTCCCAGTCAGCCGCGGGCGCTTTAGGGAGCACTTGTTGCTGGTCGTGGGTCCCCCACCTTCGAGACACGGATTTGTGTCTGAACCTGCACTTGGGGAATCCGAGGGTTGGCTTTCTCAGGAGTCGTGCTAGGGAGAGGAAGGCTGGAAACGGATGCTGGCATTCCTGACACCTGATACCTGAAGACGTATTTTCCTTGCTTCCTTCTTCCTTCAGTGTCATTTAAAATATAATAATAAGATGGGACGCCTGAGTGGCTCGGTCAGTTGAGCATCCGACTTCGGCTCGGGTCATGATCTCACGGTTCATCTGGCGGCGGAGCCCCACATGGGGCTCTGCACTGTTAACGCAGAGCCTGCTTCGGATCCTCTGTCCCCATCTCTCTCTGCCCCTCCCCTGCTTGTGCTCTCTCTCTCTCAAAAGTAAAATAAACATCTTTTTTGAAAGTTTAAAAAATAAATAAAATGAAATATAATAGTAAGAGCAAATACGTAATGCCAGGCAGAGTTCTAAATGCACGATTTCATTCACTGAGTCCTCTGCACGACTCTGTAAGTTGCCTGATGATTATCCCCGTTCGGCAGAGGGAGAAACAGAGGCATGGAGACGTGGCATAACTGGTTACAGACACTCAGGAAATGGCAGAACTAGAATCTGAACTGGGCTCTGCCCCCACTCCCCCAGCTAGAGCAGGACTCCATACTTGAATGCACAAAACTTTAGCCTTGTTATTGTTATTTTTAAATTTTTTAAATGTTTATTTATTATTGAGAGACAGAGAGACAGAATGCAAGCAGGGGAGGGGCGGAGAGAGAGGGAGACACAGAATCCGAAGCAGGCTCCAGGCTCTGAGCTGTCAGCACAGAGCCCGAGGCAGGGCTCAAACTCGCAAACCGGGAGACCATGACCTGAGCCGAAGTCGGCGCTCAACTTCCTGAGCCACCCAGGCGCCTCTGTTGTTGTTATTTTTAAATTGTATCAGCCGTTCATTTACTTTACACCCCAGTAAACTGCCGCTACTCGATGAGAAGGGAAGTGGAATTTCTGCGCCTCTGTAGTTCGAGACGCTTACTGGTTTGATCGCGATTTAATGAGTAGAAATAAAAAAAAAATACTTTCAGTGTATATACATTATCAGGTAATATATATTCAAAACAGGACATTCAAAAATTAAACATCTGCTAAGATGCATTAATTTGTGTGGGAAAGTTGTTGCCTCGTTCTGACATAAACGTCCTGACAAAATCCATCACTCTGTATTTACAAATCGGCTTCCAAGTTCTGGGCGGGGGGAGCCTCCCTCTGGACGGAGCGGGTGTGTTACGTGGCATCAGTAGGGCTAAAATGCCGTTAACCGCAGGGAGGATAGGAATCGGAGCGGAGCCCTGGGTAAAATGATGAAGCGAGGAGCACGTTTCGCGCCTGTTGATGGAAGCGTTGATCCCGGCAGCCTGTCCTTGGTTCCTGCTCTTGTCAGAGGGTCCCCCGCCCCCCAGCTCGCTCTCCCCGCCCCGAGGAACCGGATCACAAATCACACCAGTGGTGTTGTGACAACTGGGTGACATGGACTGTGCTGCTGTAATTAGCCTCTCCAAGCAGGCGATTTTATGACTGAGGAGGGGGCCAGTCATGTGTCGCCCCCAGGACTGGCTGCCTCCATGGGGATGTCTTGGTGCTCTGAAGGCCCGGTCTGTTTAGGGACACAGGCGTCTGCCTGGCAGCTTGGGTAGACCTCCTTGCGGGGAGCACGAGGGCCTAGAAGGGGAAGGAAAAGGGGAAGAAGAGAGGACGCTTGCGGGCGCTTCTCTCTTTCTCAGGGCGACAGACCCCAGGCCAGACAAGGATCATTCCAGAAGTAGGTCTGGAGGCCATGCTTCCTCAAGAAGACTTAACACCTTCATTTTACTGGAGCATAAAAGCCTAGGCTTCTGCTTGCCCAGCCCCGAGAGGGCTCGAGGTGTCCGGTTCAGAGTGCGTGGGGCTTCAGAGAGGAGCAGAATGCTTCCTATTTCTTGTACACAGTTTAAGGGAGACATGAGGTTTGGAGCCAATGCTTTATATTACTATAGAAATATACATAATAATATAAGTAGATCCGTAGCTATAGGTGGTAGTTCTTTATCTAATATATCTATATATCGAATATGGAGAGTGATCTAAAGAGTCTCATTTAATGAGACTCACAATCAATTACCTGAAAGACACCAGGTGCTGGTTATGTGCTAAGCATCCTACTAGGCTCTGCGAGGAAACGAAGTCAGCCAGTATGCCCCCAACTTTGAGGAGTCCCCACAAGGCACCTACATACGCACGCCCTGGCAGCGACACCAGTGACGGGCAAGAAACACACGGGCAGATGTGGAAATGCCCGCCTCAGAGCAAGTGCTCTGAGTTGAGAGGAGCCAGAGGCGATGGCCCGAGTGGGCTCGAGGACTCCCTGGAGGAGGTGGAACACATGCGTGCTGTCGGTGGCGGGCAGGATTTGTATGGGGACTGGATTCCACACTCGGCCTTTCGTCCCTGACCCCAGCCTCATAGGAAGAGGATGTGACCTGGGTCACTGACTTCCAGTGTGGAGCCGGGAGTGTTCTGGTTGGCAGAGTGGAGGCTATGGGCCGTGTGGTGACGATTTATGGGCAAAATCCCGGGGCAGGCACAGAGGCTCCCCTGTTGCTATGGAAAGAAGGTTCAGTTTGAGCAACAGCCAGAAAAGTTAGAAGAGGACAAGGGAGGGGGAAGGAGTCGGGGAGAATCGCCCTCATTCACAGGATCTGTTTTAAGCTCCGAGTTGAGGGGCACCTGCGTGGCTCAGTCAGTTAAGCATCTGACTTCAGGTCATGATTTCACAGGCTTGTGCGTTCGAGCCCGATCGGGCTCTGCACTGTCAGCACAGAGCCTGCTTCGGGTCCTCTGTCTTTCTCTCTCTCTCTCTGCACCTCTCCTGCTTGCTCTCTGTCTCTCTCAAAATAAATAAGCTTAACAAATCCCTCAAAACCCTGAGTTGATAACAATAGCTACCATGGATCAAATACTTTTTTTTTTTTTTAATATTTATTTAGTTTTGAGAGGGAGAGAGACAGAGCGATAGAGAGAGACTCAGAATTAGAAGCAGGCTCCAGGCTGTCAGCACAGAGCCCAACGCGGGGCTTGAACTCACAAACTGCGAGATCATGACCTGAGCCGAAGTCGGATGCTTAACCGACTGAGCTACCCAGGTGCCCAAAATTTGCTTGAGTAAAAGGAACTCCATGACTCACATAACTAAACTAGTGCAGGGGTCAGATGCGGCTGTCATGGGCTCTTTCCCTACCCTGCCCGCCTCCGGTCAGCCCCTTCTTCAGGTGGGCTTCCTTGGTAGCCAATGCTCTCAGGGTTACAGGCCTCACAGAACCTATACCATGAGAACACAAAGAAAATTTCTCTTCCCCAAACCATCCAAGTCCTGAGCTTCACTCTGACTGGACTAATCCAGGTCACCTGCCCTGGGTCCCATGACTGGGATTAAGGAATCGAGTCCTGATGTGGTCAGTCACACTCAGCACCATGGGTGCCACATTTAGAAAAGATGCCAGGGAGCCACTGTCCCGAAGGCGGGGTCTGCAACGGTCACGTGATCTCATTTAACCCTCCTGTCAGCACCATGGCGTGGGGGCTAGTTTTCTTCTCTTACAGGTGAAGCCACTCTGGCCAACTGGCAAAGTGAAGGACCATGTGTAAGGTCGCCATTTTATCAGGGAAGAGCTTGGACTGAATCCATGCTTTCGATCACTGCATCTTACGATCTCTCATTTTAGAGACGGCTAGGTGCACTGCTGTGTGGTGCAAATAGGCTGGGGGGGCTCGAAAAGAGACTCTTTAAGAAAGAAGCAGCAGGCGGGGTGCCTTGGTGGCTCAGTCGGTTGGGCGTCAACTCTTGGTTTCGGCTCAGGTCACGGTCTCGCGGTTTTGTGAGTTGGAGCCCTGCAGCCTACCGCATGGAGCCTTCTTGGGGTTCTCTCTCTCTTCCCCTCACCTCTTTTTCTGCCCCTACCCCATTCATACTGTCTCTCTCTCAAAAATAAATAAACTTTAAAAAAAGGAAAGAAAAGAAGGAAGCAGCAGGAGGCAGAATGAGGGCATGACCCTGGAACGAAGGGCAGGAAGACCCTGAGGGGGCGGGGCGAGCTAAGTAGCTGAGAGCTGGAACGGGCGCAGAGATCTCTGGGACCTGACAAGCTTGGGGTGTGCAGAGGAGAGTCACGGTGCTGGAGTCCAGGTGGCTGTGCAAGGGCAGGTCAAACCCGAGGGAATTTATACCTGCTCGTAAAATATCCTATTTCATAAAAACGAAGAAACCACTGATTCTAAGATACACCTATTTTGTGGATCCCTGAGTAAGAAAAACTGCCAATAACGGACACTTGGCTTTTTTAGCAACGCAAATTTATCTTAGTATTTATTCAGTGAGGTCATTTGGACTTCATAGACATGAATTTTTTATCCTATGCCATTCTTGTGCTTAAAATTAGACAAATCAGTGAAACACATTGGTTAGAGTATTTCTTTTTTTATTTTTTTTAATGTTTATTTATTTTTGAGAGAGAGAGAGACAGAGTCCAAGCAGGGGAGGGTCAGAGAGAGAGGGAGACACAGAATCTGAAGCAGGCTCCAGACTCTGAGCGGTCAGCACAGAGCCCGACGTGGAGCTCAAGCTCGTGACCTCGAATCCTGACCCTAACCAAAGTCAGATAGTTAACTGACTGAGCCACCCAGATGCCCCTGGTTAGAGTATTTCTAAAACTTCTTCCGCTTCAGCATTGACATTCGACGATGTGGAATCTCTTTTGGGTTCAGGATGCAGGCCTGTGTTTCGCATGGTGACTGGGCCGTAAAGGGCAGGAGAGAGTGCCATTTCTTGTAAAGGTATTTCCAGGGATTGGTGACCTCCTGGCCTTCGGCTACATTTGTAATGGGGCACTTTGAGAGTGCCTTCCTTTGTTAAGTCACTTGGCCATTGCCTTGCAAGAAAACATGAAATTTGCAACGTGAAAGATTTGCTTCACTGACATCAAATTCACGCCCCACTGCTCTGTGCCCGTGCTCATCACGTACACGGGATTTTCTCATTTCAAGGCCGAATCGCAGCATAATATTTTTAAGAGTATTTTTAAATAGCAATTAAACTCACTGGATGTAGTACCAATAATGCCAGAAACTCAAAGTGACGACCATAGGATGAAGGTTGTCATACCTGTCACTTGCCTGACAGTGTTGTCAGAAACATCCCTATCTGAAGCCTGTAACGTGCCTCATCGAATCGGCTCGGTATGGTAGTCCTGTAAGCATGCGTTCCCAAAGTCAGGAGAGCTCGTGGAGACGAAAGCCGAAAGGCTGGGTCTAGCCTCCGCATTAGAATCACCTGGGGACTTGAAAAAGGACTTATGCTCAGGCCACATCCCCAGAGATTCTTTTATATATATACCTAATAGTTCTGGAATGGGGTTCCCTGCATCAGAATGGTTTAGAAGCTCCCCAGAGGTGACTCTGACGTGCCATTAGGGTTCTGTGTTGGTTGACCAGAAGGCTCTAAGGCTTTGGGGAAAGGAGGAGAGTGACTCCTATTGGGGCTGCCTCTGCTGCCTGGGTGGGTCCCCAAGAGCTGCATCATCCCTGTCCCAACACCGTGGCCATTTTCAACCAAAGCACAAAGCCTTGAAGGGCATATGAGGATGTGGCCCCTCAGGATTCCCCGGCCAAGGGAAAAAGCAGATTGTCCCTGTCACTTGCTCTGTAAGTGCCACAAGTGGTCCAGGACAAGAGGTCTTTAGGTTTTATTTTGTAGCCCTGTCCTCCATGGGGACCAGACACGAGACATTGTGTGGTTCTCTTTCCACTTCACCCCCCCCCCCAACATACATCTGGCTCTGCCCCCAGGTACGCACACCTGAGGACTCATTTCTCATGTGCAAATCACCTTCCATAAAGATGCCTGGAACCGTGGCATTGGTATTGGCATTGGTATTGCTCAGCCACCAGCTCAGTGTTAAATCCCGTAGGACCTTATACTTCTTGTTCAGACATGGCTGATTTGTAGGAGACCCCCCCCCCTCCTCAGATCAGTTTCTGGCTGACCACAGTGCTCTTGCTGCACAAGCTGGGCGGTACCTGTGGCCAGGGTCTGTTCAGCTGGCTCTGCCCTTAGGGGGCCCTTTGTCTCATGCCTGCTGAAGCCCCTTCTGGGGGCACGGAAACTGGGAAAGCATTTAAACTGGAAACTAGGGGCTCTGACTCCCTGACTGATTCCTTGGGAAAGTGGGAAAATGCTGGTGCCTAAGTGGGGGGTCAGCGTGGGGCCCTGGAGCCAGAGTTGCCAGTGATCAGAAGGGGAGGGGCAGGCATGTGGCAAGACTCCGGTTAGAATGAGTGGGGGGGCAAGGTTTTCTCCCCAGCACTTCTTTCTCCGTGCCTGCTGTCACTGACCTCCTCCGTGTCTGGGACAGGAACTGTGTGTCCTGCATTCAACCTCCCAAGTCCTTTGGAGATGCTTTGTAAGTCCCCAAGGTAATCTTTCTGCTGTGGTGTTCCATGTTTGGGAAGTTCCAAATACAGCTTTATATAATTGTCAAGCCAGAAGCGATTATTTGCTTTACTCAGCATTTCAACCATATAAATCTTTGATTTATAACTTTTGGGGGCAGAAATTAATTATCTATAGCAGAAATAAACCCGTGGTCTAAGGATGGGCCTCAGGGTATCCATGGACATGAAAAATGTAATGTTTGTGGGAGTGCGTGGGTGGGTTTTTTTTGTTTTGGTTTGGTTTTTTTTTTGAATAAGAGAGTGTTTAAAATTTTTTAGATTCTCAGATAGGTTGGGGACCCCCAGAATGGTTCAGAACTCTTCTATATCTAGGAAGGCTCATTTGATCTTGGTATCTTCTCTCTGACATTGATGCCAGAACTCATGTTGCTTTGGCAGGGTAACAGAATCGACTGAGGGGCCGCGATGGAGTCCAGTGCTGGTCACAGGGAAGCATACACTTCGCATGGATGAGGAAAGAAAAAGGAAAACACAGGGTTGGAACATAAAACTAGGACCCCCTGGGCTAATACCAGCATTATTTACCACAGCTAAAAGGTAGAAACAGCCCAGGGTCCATCAACAGAGGAATGGATGAACCAAATGTGGTCTATACCTACAGGAGGATATTATTCAGCCTTTAAAAGGAGATTGTGACACAGACTCCAACATGGATTGACCTTGAGGACATTTGGTAAGTGGGACGAGCCAGTCATGAAAGGCCAAATTCTGTATGATTCCACTTACATGTAGGACCTCGAGTAGCCGAATCCACAGAGACAGAAAGTAGAGCGGTGGGAGCCAGGGGCTGAGGGGAGGGAGACAGGGGAGTCGGTGTCTAATGGGTGCCGAGATTCAATATGGGCTGAAAAAATTCTGAAGGTCGGTAATGGTGATGACTGCACGTAATGTGAATGTACTTAGGGCCACCGAAGTGAACTTAAAATGGGGAAAATGATCAACTTTGCGTTATGTCTATTTTACCGCCATAAAAAAAAAAAACGAAAAGAAATAAGAAGACTCTTGAGGCCAATGTCAAAATGCCAGAATCTTATGTATGTGTGCGTGTGTTGCAGATCGGACTCTAGGCTTTTCAGCAGCATCTTTCCTTGGAGAGTGAGGGGCTTACTTGACTTATGAAGCAAAACACTTCGTTATAATGGCCACTTAAGTACTGACAATTAAAACCAATACCTATTACACGGTCATTTAAACGTGTGACAATTTGCTAATGCTTTTAGAAGCTAATGGGATTGGAAAGAGAAGGTGAGTTATGTTTAAATGGGTATGTATGGATTAAAATGAGGGTAATATCCGATAAATTGGTGTTTTATGAAATAGATGGAGACGCCGCGTCCGGAAGACGGGGAGACATGGGCGAGTGGACACCCGCTCTCGTAAGGCAGCAGGCGAGCGGGACCCCAGCATTCTGCCTCCGGTCAGGGAGGAAGAACCAGCACTTGGGTCACAAAAACCCTGACCTAATAGGTTTCCAGCACCAGGAGAACCTCTCTCCAGCCTGCCAACCAGCGAGGAGCCGTTAGGTCTGACGATCTGGGATCTGGCGGCCCTGGAAGGAGGCAGAAGCCCTCACACCGCCCACGGGTTGCACACTCCCTCGCCAGGCTGCAGCCGGCCCCCAGGAACGCACAGTTGCCCTTGCCGGCCTGGCTCTGGGACAGAGGTGCCCGATGGGTGGAATCCTACCTGGGGTGCCAGTACTGCTGGCGTCACCTCTTGGGGGGAGGTCTAGGCTGACCTCTTGTGCTGCCAGCCCATACTCTCTGGGGGTGCTGAGTGGGTCCCAAATGCCATCCTGAGGCAGGAGTTGCCTACTCGTGCAGGGATGCTAGCTGCACTCTGGGACCGAACTCTCAGAAAAGATTCCCTTGCATGTTCACCTAGAGACGGCTCTCCCACCCCCCCGCTCCCCCACCCTCCGTCTCTAGACCGGGCCCAGTGTCCTGATTCAGTACATGCATAGGGACCATTTTCTCAAAAAGCGCATTCTCAGGTGCCACGGCCAAGGCCACAGCAGGGATTCCAGAGCTGCATTCTGTTGGCCTGTGGGGACAGGTAAGAGGAGGGGCCGCCCTCAGCCTCCCCACCGGAGGAGCCTCAGTCCCAGTGTTCCCACAGGACCCCACACTTCCATCCTTTGCCAGGTTCAGGGAGGAACGAGGAGTGAGTGCTGGGCAAGGTGGGTGCAGTGGGAAACCAGGGCTCGTCAGGTGCAGAAGGCAAAACTGCCAGTCAGCCTTTTGAGTCCAAGGGGCCCCCTCTGTGCTGCCGGGCTGTGATCTCAGAGGGCAAAGCTGAGCGTCAGAGTGAAGCCAGTTTCTAAGCTCTTTCCAGGTGACCAGGGGACTCTGGATAGAGCAGAGACTAGCGAGCGTGTGGGCACACCTCTGCCTATTGTGCGTGCCAGGGTCTGAGCTGGCGCAGAGCGGGCTTTGACTCCGCTCCCACTCAGGGCGCTTCCATCCTTGCATTACTGGTCATGGGTATTCCAGGCCCGGGGAGCCAGGGCTCCCAGGCAGCTTGCAGCCTGGTCTGCTTTCCAAGGCCACTGTTAGACTCGGGCTGCAGTGAAAGCTCTTTCCCTGGCATTCCTCATGTGTTCACAGGCTCACCGCTTTTAGCTGCCTTTTTCTTCATCTTATGAATTAGTTGCAAATCCACCGTGTTCTACATGGGAGCGAGTGAAAGGAGACACCTCTGTGGAAACGCCCTGGGGTAAGACTGCCAAGGCTAGACTAGTCATCAGCAGTTCATGTTCAATGAGGGGGGAAAAGAAAGGAAGAAAAGAACCCACGTGTCTTCTCAAAACATGCCAGTTGCCGAGAAGCGTCTGATTGAGTTGTCCCGATGCGGAAATTAAGACAGAGAGATTATACTGCCCAAGATCAAACAGCCAGAGAGCGAGTGGCCATGGCTTGGACCTAGGAAGCTGGCTCCAGAGCCCCAGACTCTCCAGGGAGGGCCCATAGGACAACATGCTTGCAGCTGGCCTGAGTTCAAGTCCTGCCACGCTCCCTTGGCGATGGTGCAGCCTCAGGGAAGCCACACCCCCTCCCCAAGATCAGTTTCTGCACCTGCAAAACCGGCCTGAGAAAACCAGCCTCCTGGGGGGCATTTTTGGGGAGTAAAGGGGTTGTCCGCCACAGATCTGGTGCAGACAAGGGCTCCAAATCCAGTCTTTTGTACCCCAGGAGCAAGGGGGCAACTTCCAAGGATGTTTTTAATTAAGTTGCTATGGTAATTACATTTTCAGTCTATTATTTATACGAACAGAGAGGGATAAAGGGGCATCTTAATGTTGCTTTAACGAATGAAGAGAAAGCCTCTACAGACGCTGAGCAGTGCATCTGTGGCTCCATTGTGGTGTTACCTCTGTTCACGCCCCCAGCTGGCTGCTCTCTGAGCTCTCAGGCCTGGGGGCGCCCACCTCATTCCTGGGAGCAGTTGGAAGAGCCCGGAGTCCGTGCTGGACAGCCGTCCAGATGCAGCAATATGTCCGCGCATCGTAGTTAGTTCCGTTAACGAACATCTTATTTACCACGACTTTTACTTTTTTCTGTGCGAAAATCTTTGTGTAGATCCTTGTGTCTGATACACTTATCAGCTGTGGCTTACATTCATGTGGCTCTTTTTTTAATGCTTTATTTTTTGTATGCTTATTTATTTATGTATTTGAGAGAGAGAGAGAGTGTGTGTGCACATGTGTGCTCAAGCATGGGAGGGGCAGAGAAAAAGAAAATCTTCAGCAGGCTCCCCACCCAGCCTGGAGCCCGAGGAGGGGCTCGGTCTCACGACTTCGAGATCATGACATGAGCTGAAATCGAGTGTGCCACTTAGCAGACTGGACCAGCTAGGTGCCACTGTGTGGCTCTTTTAATGTTGACCAAGCCTCCCTGTTTCATTTTGTTCCCTATCACGTCCTTGTGGGAAAAATGGGAAGGACCCTGCCTTCAGACAGGTGCGGGAATGGAGGCCAGGAAGTGGCCAGCCAGGCGGCCCCCAGTGGACTGTGGCAAGTTTAGTTTCATTTCCATCACACGGGGGACATCGGGGGCTGGGGAACAGAGTCTCTGCTCTCCTAGGAGAAGAGAAAGTGGTGTGAAATGCTGCTTTATTCTTTTTTTTTTTTTTTTTAATTTTTTAGTGTTTATTTTTTGGGGGAGGGGAGGGGCAGACAGAGAGGGAGACACAGAATCTGAAGCAGGCTCCAGGCTCTGAGCTGTCAGCACAGAACCCGACGCAGGGCTCGAACTCATAAACTGCGAGATCGTGATCTGAGCCAAAGTCTGACGCTTAACTGACTGAGCCACCCAGGCTCGTCTGTCTTGTTCTTTTTATAACGCACTCAACAAACATCCAATGATGTTGGGTTTCTGGGATGACTCATGACTTAAATGGTGCATGGGATTCTTACAACTCAACAGCATTGAGGCAGCCACACCATTTCTCTTACAGGAAAAGGTGAGGGGGTTAAACGGTCCAGTGTTCCCCGCCCCACAGCACATGATTATCCAACCATATTGAGGGGGCTCTGTTCGGCCATGTCTTTTATTTAATGGATTCCAGCTCAGCACTCACACGGTAACAAGAGCTGGAGTTTCAAGGCAGGGTCAGAGACAGGCATCTCGTAAAGAGAGAGAACGTGGAAGAGAAGTCCCTGCAGATGGGGAGGATTTGTCATAAGAGCTACTATCTAGTCTCTATTGGGGTGACATTTGCCTATGCTGCCTGACATGGATGTTTCCTGAAGGATGAGATCCCACTGAGACACACGGTGAGGGCCCGAGGGGTGCTGCAGGCTGCGGTGAGCTGGAAGGATCCAGAACTCATCAGGAGGGTCTAGAGGTTTCCATAAGCACGTGTCCCAGCCAGGTTCTTACCAGTCGCCTGCATTTGTCACTTCATGCAGCTACGAAAAATATAAACACTCTGATTCCCACTTGAAATCTTAACAAAGGCAAACCTAAAAACCAATGGGGGCTCCGCGTAGAGAGGAAATTCAAGGCCACAGAACCCTTGAGCACCTGCAGAGGTAAAGGCTGTGAATAGCACTGGGGCGGAGGGGGTGGTGCAGGTGGAGAGGCCAAGAGGGATGGCTCAATGTGACCAAGAGGCAGAGCATGAGCCCAGCAGGCTCCCGAGCCTGGAAGGCTTCTGTACCCGGAGGCTTTACTTCACCTGGAAAGAAGGAGGAAAAAGAATTTGGGGGGGGGGTATTATGTAAAACTATATTACAAAACGTATCATTTTAACCATTTTTTGTTTGGTTGGGTTTTTTTTTTTAAGTTTATTTATTTTGAGAGAAAGAGAGCACACAGGGGAGGGGCAGAGAGAGAGGGAGAGAGAGAATCTCAAGCAGGAGCTGTCAGCACGGAGCTCTACACGGGGCTCCAACTCACGAACTGTAAGATCATGACCTGAACTGAAACCAAGAGCCAGATGCTTAACCGACTGACCCACTCAGGTGTCCCAGTTGGGTTTTTTTTTTTAACTTCTGTAAATTCAGATCATTTTTTCTCTTGTGCTAAAATTGAAATATAACATTGTATTAGTTGCAGGTGTACCACATAATGATGTTGTATTATATATTGCAAAATGATCACCATAATAAGTTTAGTTAACATCCATCACCACATATAGTTAAATATTTTTTCTTATGATACATACTTTTAAGATCTACTCTCTTAGCAACTTTCACTAGTACGATACAGTATTGTTCACTAGAGTCACCATGCTGTACATTAGATTCCCATGACTTATTTAGCTTACAAGTGGAAATGTGTTCTTTTTTGACCTCTCTCACCCATTTCAACCACCCTCCCCCACGGTGGTGATGGTTGCACAGCAGTGTAAATGTACCGAATGCCACTAAACTGTACACTTAAAAATGGTTAAGGGGCCCCTGGGTGGCTCAGTTGGTTAAGTGTCTGACTCTTGATTTCGGCACAGGTCATGGTCTCACAGTTTGTGGGTCTGAATCCCATGTGGGATCGTGCTGACAGCGACTGCTTGGGATTCTCTCTCTCCCACTCTGTCTGCCCCTCCCCTGCCCTCTGTCTCTCAAAATAAACTTTAAAAAATGGTTAAAATGGTAAAGTTTAGGTTACAAATATGCACCAACGAAAAGAAAAGATAAATAATATGTATAAGGAACCGAACTTTGATTTGGGCGCAGAGCGGGCAGTTGTACAAATGGTAAAAGAAACAAAGGCAGAGCTGTGGTGGGTCATGGTGTTCACCTTTCTGCACAGGGGCCCAAGATTACTCCCTGGAACAAAATTGGAAAACTGAATTAGCCCAATCTCCTCAGTTTACAGTTTAAGAAACTTAGTCATCAGTAAGATCATTCTCCCTTCTTCCAAAGTACTTCTCCATTGCCAGCTTAAATTCTGATCAATCAACCACCCTTCTGGTTGAGATTCTACACTGTTGACCAGAAGGGACAAGTCTGAGGTCTGTGGGGTGGGCCCTGGGTCCACATGGGGCCATATGCCCTCTACATTTGGGGCACCACTGCCTCCACCCTTTTAAGTCCCAGCCTCTGCTCTTGGTCATTTTGAGCGAAAGGCCAGGCTAGAAAGTTCCTCAGGAGATGGCTGAGCTCAAGAGATGGCCTAGCTAGAAGCATAGGCCTTTTGTTATAGGTTGACCTGGGTCCTCTGAACGATATGTTGAAGTCATAACCCCTACCGAGGACCCGTGAACGTGACCTTGTTTGGAAATAGGGACCATTGCAGAGGTAACGAGTTAAGATGAAGTCATACTGGCCTAAGATGGACCCTTACTCTAATATGAGTAGTATCTTTATAAGAAGAGAGAGGCACACAGACACGCTAGAGAGGATGGCCATGTGGTGACAGACACAGAGATTGGAATGCTAGAATTGCAAGCTAAGGCGGCAAGGAGGATCCTTCTTCACGCTCCTTTTCAGAGGGAGCGCGGCCCTGCCAATACCTTGATTTTGTACTTGCAGCCTACAGAACGGAGACAATACATTTCTGTTGTTTGAAGCCTCCCAATCTGTGGTGCTTCTTTGGAGCAGGCCCACGAGTCTAATCCACTGTGCCGGGGCAGGGGGCTCACATATGGACAGAGAGGGGGACAAGTTCAGAGCTTCACTCATTCATAATCTACACTCAGGGCCTTTGTCGCATCCCAGTGATGCTATTTACAATGTGTTTTTTTTTTTAATTGCCTCAGTTTTTAATGTTAAATATCTTTTAAAAGGAAGCTGTATAACCCTGTAGTACTTCAGGCTTGGGGACAAAGTCTTTCTTTTTAAAGTTTATTTATTTATTTTGAGAGAGAGACAGCATAAGTGGGGGAGGGGCAGAGAGACAGGGAGAGAGAGAATTCCAAGCAGGTTCCATGCTGCCAGCGCAGAGCCTGACGCAGAGCCGAACCCTGGAAACTGTGAAATCTTGACCTAAGCGGAAGCCGAGAGTTGGATGCCTAACTGACTGAGCCATGCAGGCACCCCAAAGTCTTGGTGGTTGATGGAATCATATGTTATTAGACTGATCAGGTAATATGACAAAACACTAAATTTGGAATGTCCGTATGAATGCATGGATTTAAGAAATACCACAGATGGTTACTTTGGAAAAAACGTCCCACCAACATCCGCAGAAACAGCATTTCATCCAACATTGGCAACCCATACACATGCGTGGAGCCCAGATTTTGGTTTCTAACACTTTTCTCCAATGAAAAGAAAATGATTAGGTTGAGGGTTGAATGCATGTTTTGGAGCAAGAATAAAAAACATTAGGATAGGTAATATAAAGTATAAAAAATGGAGCTCTTCCAAGAAAGGGTGTGTTTAAGAGAATGGGCCTCATCCTTGTTGTTTTTAATAATGGAAAGTGTTATCTGTGCTCTCTCTGGATATGGTGTTTTGTTGGGGAGCCTGTGTCTATTTGTCGGATGTAGATATGGACCGGCAGGAAGGAGTGACTTGAACCTGGCGAGTCCACTAAAATAAGCCCCATATAAAAAGGAATCGTGCCATGGACACGAGAGCAAGTGGAAGGTGAAGTAGCCATTGGCCAGCTTTGGTGAGCTCACGCAGTGACCAATTAAAGAATATCCAAACATGCATTTCTAGATAGCAAATTAGCCAAATGCCCTTAAAAGAAGAAAAAGCAAACCCCAGACTTACTCCCTTTTTTCTCAAGGAACGGAGCCTCTGGATAACTCCGCCAATTATAATGAGATACTAATAAGACATATGTCCCTGAGCTTCCAATTAGGGGGCTAGCCCAGACTAACAAATCTTAATTATTGTACAATAAGTAGATGCCACATACAAAACCTAGAGACCAGTTCATTACTGGAAAAGACTTCGAGTCTCAAAGTCAACATCATTAAGGAAGATAGGAAACAAAATGTCCCATGATAGAACACGTGCAGCTACTTTGCAATAAAAAGAAACTCACCCTGATGACGAGTGGCTCAGGTTTGAATGAACTTGGTCCACACAACCATGCACTGACCAACAATCACTAGGTCGCCAGCACAATGCTGGCCATCTCCCAGTGGCATCAAAGCAATATTCTCTTACTGTGGGGTCTGGTACAGTTCCAGAATCCTAGATAGGTGTAAAATACCAGTTATTGAACTGATGGAGTTATTGGAATCCTAGGACAACATAACGCATGTGACGTTGGGAATGTGTCAGGATAAGAGTAAGCATCAACAAAGGAAACAAATTAAAGCCACGGTATCAATATCATTGTAACCTCATTTGCTGTAAGGGCACTAATCGACTGCGTAGTTTTACATTTCTTGTGTGACCATTTTGCATTTAAAGAGTCTTTGAGGGGTGCCCGGGTGGCTCAGTTGGTTAAGTGACTGACTTTGGCTCAGGTCATGATCTCACAGTTTGTGAGTTCAAGCCCTGCATCGGGCTCTGTGCTGACAGATCAGAGTCTGAAGCCTGCTTTGAATTCTGTGTCTCCCTCTCTGTCTGCCCCTCCTCCGCTCATGCTCTGTCTCCGTTTCTCTCAAAAATAAATAAACATTAAAAAACTTAAAAAAAAAGAGTCTTTGAATATTGAAGGGAATTAATATGTTGGATTCAAGATTTTAATTAACTGTCTGAAAGTGTTGGGTTAAGTTTGTAATCTAGGTTTTTAATTGATTGGGAACATTTATTTTGTTAAATCCATAACTTTTTATTTGTTAGTGGTAAGTAATTGTAAATATTTAGGGCAATGTTGGTTGTTTAATATCTAAAAGAATGCTAATTGTCTAATAAATTCCGAAGATTAATAGTTGGACCATTGCCTACGTTACAATTAGTAGTGGTATTTCTCTCCATGCACAATTCCCCTCAGACACTAAGAAATCCATCAGCACTGAAAATGGGAAATCTGTACTCTACTAATACATAGTAAAATAAACTCAGAAACGTTATAAAAATAAATGCTTATCTTTGCACCAGCTACAATCATCTCATGAAACTGCTGTCATCTCCGTGCCATACTTTGGGATATAACAACTGGGTAGAAGGTTCCAGAACCCAGGGTGTAATCAACAGCATTGACCTACACATTTACATTTCTAGGTTAGACATACTTCTTTTCTGGAGGATCCTCTTAGGTACCTGAATTGGAACCTAGGTCAGAGAGACTGAATTATCCTTAAAAACCTAAGCTAAAAATAACAAACATTTATTATTTTACACAGTTTCTGAGTGTCAGGGATCTGCAGGAAGCTTCGGTGAGTGTTTCCGGCTCAGTGTCTCTTGTGAGGTATAGGCTGGGGTCATTTGAAACCTTATTTGGGGCTGGAAAATCTTCTTCCCACTTAGTCTGGAGTTTGTTGGATGAGGTCTCAGTCTCAATGACTGTTGGTTGGAGGCCTCCCCTCTTTGCCTGCCGCGCTCTCCAAATGGCCGTTCCTTGGGGCATCTGGCTTACCCCGAGATGAGTGGTCCGGGAGGGGGCGAGGACCCTGTAGTGCCTTTTCAGGACCTCACCTCAGAAGTCACACACACTTTCCCTTCTACTTCCTCCCAGTTGGAAGAAACATGTCTCAAGAAGAGGGGAGTTAGGTGCCACCTGTTGCGGGGAGACTATCGGCGAATCTGTGGACCTGTATGTAAAGCCACCACAGGGCCCTCTCAGCACGAGAGAGGGGGACCATGCTCAGGTTGTTATCCCAGACGTGGAACACAACAGCCTGTGCAGATGTCCCCACACACTTCAGATTTTCTCGCAGAGCGTGTGACACAGGGCTGAGACATGCTGAATCACCACTATCATTTAAATGCCATTAGCTGGAACAGAAGCAGAGTGAAAATGACACATCGCCTGCTAATTGCCTGCATTTTAACTTCTCTACTCCTTCAGAACACGCACACTTCTCTCTGCTTTCTTTTTTTCCCCTTCTGTCAGGACCAAGATCAATACCCATGTCTTTCCTCCTAGCGCAGACAAGCCGGGCTTTCTAGCAGTTTCTCAAGTAAGAGCAAATAATTGTGTTTCTGTTCTTTGTTTTGTTTCGTTTTGTTTTCGTTTTTTGATGTTTCAGAGTTTGTCAAGACCCAGAACAGATTTTCCAAGTACACGGGATTTGCCTGTGTATTCCAAAGGGGCGGAGAGACTCATTTAGCTGCCGACCTACCAGTCTCATCGATGAGGAGGTGGCACGCTCTGTGTTAGGTTCCCCGTCCCTGGAGCTCCTGTCTGGTGGGCGATGCACACTTCGAATGGGTAGAGAGGGTCACAGAGGGTAACAAAGGAGACAGTAGAGCCCTGAAGTTGGAGCAATCTAGTCTGCAGGGCCAGGGCAAGGCTTTCTGGAACGAGGCAGGATGTCTTTTGAATTGGGGTTAGCTTCCGGTGGGAGTTCCGGTTTCCTTCTCTTTCCCCTTGGACCAAGTCGCTCCACCCCTGGCCACTGGGAATCCTTGTGGGTCGGAGGAGAGTAAAAGTTGCCTGTGAGATCCTCCCATTGAAGGGCTTGTTCTTGGTGTAGGATGGGGGATGGAGGGGAACTGGGAGAACCAGCACCCAGAGAAACTGTATCTCAGGACTGGGCGAGGAGAGAGAGCTGGGGATTCTGGGCGAGTCGGTGCGGGAGGCTCTGCAGCCATCCGTGATTGCAACCCAAGGTGGTGGCAGGACCCTAGAAGGGCTGACTGTGATGTTCCTGGAGATGCGACCCTCGATTCCTGGCTGCCCAGCTGTGTCCTGTGGTTCAGAGAGGTTGACATGGCCTGGTGATCACATGGGTTGGATGAGGTCTTCCTGGTTGTCATCTGGGCAAATGTTGGGGGAGATCCTGACTGCATACCACTGGGGATTCTGTACAATTTGCGGAGTGGGTAGAATAAAAGCCTCAAGAAAGATTAAGATCTAATTTCCCTCTGGTTTGGCATGATGGAGTCATATATAAGTTGATTTGAAAACTAGGATGAAGCTTCTTGCATCCCCTGAACTTGTAGTCTGAGTCTTCCTGCTCCATGGAGGGAGAAACATTTAAAACAAAGTTGAAGCTGAAGGTTGGGCGCAGGAGAGGAGTCACAAGGGGGAGTGGCCTTCAAGGCTGAGGGAACAGCATATGTGAGCATTTTGACCTGAGGTGTAGGAGGTTGTGAAAGGACAGTGGCCCAGAGGACCAGAGTGGCTGCAGGGGATGAGGTGACCAGATCACATGAGGAGGACTGAAGAACCACAGCTTTGCCTTGAATATAATGCAGTGGGTGGGCAGGGAAGTTACGCAGAGGTGGTGGGGGTGATAGGAGGATCACTTTGCCTTTCTAAAAGATGCTCTAGATGAAGCTTGGAGAGTGGATTGGAAGGGCCATGATCGAACACCAGAGAGGAGTTTGTAGGCCACTGGGAGGCCAGAGAAGGGGTGCTTGGAAGAGTGTTGTATTGGTTTTGGTGGTGGTGGGAGGGGGCGGGATGGATCTGAGAGATACTTGGGAGATACTCTGACAAGCTCATGTTTCCCGATTAGGCACCTGGGGAACAGGATGTCAGACATGGAGGTAGTGAGAAGGAGCTCCCTGGGACAAAGAGGACGCAAACCCACCCACCCATCCACGGTTCTGTCCTGAGCCCTCAGGACCTATCTCTTGAAGAATTCTTTCTCTGAATTTGGTAAGAAGGAAAAGAGGATGGATGTGGAGATAAATACACGTACGGCTGTGAGGGCGGACCATTTATGTTTCCTGTGAATTAGCTTATAAAGGCATTGTTGCCTCATAGGTAGCTTGAGTGCGAGTCTCAAACTATCTGCCATGGAGAGTTAGAAGGAAAAGATGGATCCTAAGAATTTACAACAGCAATAATATGCCCATTTGTGTAATTTTTTTTTTCTACAGCTTTAGCAGCCTGGGTGTATTACAGAAAGCAGATGGATAGGTTTCTTTGTTTATGTTCAAAGTGGGTTTCTTGTAGGCAGCATATAGTTGGGTCTTGCTTTCTTATCCAATCTGTGACAATCTCTGACTTTTAATTGGGGCATTTAGCCCATTTACATTTTAATGTGATTATTGATATAGTGTAGTTTAAATCTACCATCCTGCTCTTTGTTTTCTATTTGTCCCATCTGTTCTTTGTTTCATTTTTTTTTTTTTGGTCTTATTCTGCCTTCTTTTGGATTAATTGAGTCTTTTTTATGATTCAATTTTATCTCCTTTGTTGGTTCGGTAGCCATAACTCTTGTTGTGTGATGTTAGTGGTTGCTGCAAAGTTTATAGTACTTTACTATAGATACTATAGTATCTTTAACTTACTTATCACTGTTTACCTTTAGGATTCTTGAAGGTAGATATTCTACCACTTCGTGTATTCTGGAAGAATCTTTTAGCAGTATACCTCCATTTCTCCCTTCTCTGCCTTCACATGATTGTTGTCATACCTTCATTTTCTACCCAAGTTATAAATCACACACTGCCTTGTTATTATTAAAAAAATGTAAACAGTCCATTATCTTTTAAGGATATTTAAACAATAACAAAAAGGCCTTTTGCATTTAGCCATTAGTTATTCTTTCCAGTGTTCTTCATTTCTTTCCATAGATGCAGATTTCCACCTGCGATGTTTACTTCTTCATTTCTTATATTCATGAGTCTTCTGATAGGAATATTTTCAGCTTTTGTACATCAAAAAGTGTCTTTATTTTACCTTTGTTTGGTAAATAGGCTTGCTGGGTATAGAGTTCTAGGTTGACAGTTTTTAATCCATTCAGTACTTTAAATTGTTGCTCTACCATCTTCTTTTGTTCTGTCTAAAAAGAAGTCTGCTGAAATTCATCTTTCTCTGCCTGTAGTGTTCTTTTGTCTCTGGTTACTTCTAAGATTTCTGTCATTGGTTTTTAGCAATTTGATTTTGATGTACCTTGGTGTAGTTTTCTTTATGTTTCTACTACTTGAAGTTTATTGAGTGTCTGGAATCTGTGCATTTATAATTTCCATGAAGTTTGGAAAATTTTGGTCCTTATTTCTTCAAATATTTTTTTTTCTGTCCTTCTTTTCCCCCACTCTGGGGAGACTCCAGTAGTTCATTGATGCACTTTTCATTTTCGTTCAATTTTTTCTCTGTGTATTTTATTTTGAATGATTTCTATTGATGTTTTCAAGTTCACTAATTTCTTCTACATTCTAATCTGATATTAACCCCACTAGTCTATTTTTTATCTCAGCCTTGTAGTTTTCATCTCTTGAAGTTCTGTTTGTGTCATTTTTACATCTTTCATGTTTTTGCTTAAATATGCTAAATCTTTTCTCTAGCTTTGCGATAATCTGGAATAATATAAAATAATGGCTTTAATGTACTGGTTTACTAATTCCATCATCCATGTTATTTTTGGGTCAGTTTCAACTGATTGAATTTTCCCTTTTTTTTTTTTTAATGTGTTATGTTTTCCTTCTTCTTTGTGTTCCTAGTAATTTTGGATTGCATGCCAGACACCGTTAATTCTATTTCCTTGGGTGCTGGATATTTTTGTATTCTAGTAAATATTCTGGAGCTTTGTTCTGCAATGCAGTTAAGTTGCTTGGGAATAGTTTGATCCTTTCAGTTTTTTCTTTGCTAGGCAGGATTACAGCTGTGTTTAGAGATAATTTTGCCCCACTTATGAAGGCAAAATCTTTCTGGGTTCTCTATCCAGTGGGAACAGGAGCTAATCTGGCCTTGCGTAAACTATATTGTTCCCTCTAATGATTACGGTGGTTCTTTCTTTGGCCTCAGATAATTTTCTTACATGCTTATCTTGATCGGTAGTTAGTGGAAGACATGGTGAGGGAAATCTGCAGATATTCAGAGCTCTTTATACAGCCCTCTCATCTCCGCTGCCCTGCCATCTCTAACCACCTTTGATTTTTTCAAACTCTTAGCTCAAATAAGAGAACTCTTATTTCAAAGGGAAATCACTGGGCTACACTTGGATTTCCCTGCCCTGTACCCATTGTCTGGAAATTCTCTTCAGGCTGTAAATTGGTGCAATTTTAGGATTCCCTTAATTTGTATTCTGTTTCCTTTACTACTTGATGTCCAGTGTCTTAAGAAACATTAATTTTTTTTAATGTTTATTTTTGAGAGAGAGAGAGAGAGCAAGCAGGGGAAGGGCAGAGAGAGAGGGAGACACAAGCCCCGAAGCAGTCTCCGGGCTCCGAGCTGTCAGCATAGAGTCTGATGCGGGGCTCAAACCCATGAACCATGAGATCATGACCTGAAGTTGGATGCTTAATGACCGAGCCACCCAGGTGCCCCCCAAAAACATTAAAAAAATATATATTTTCCCCATTATTAGTTGTTTAGGAGGGCAATAGTCTTTGTTACTTTAGCTTGTCAGGAATTGAAAGTCTGAATGAGTTTCCCTAAAACTTAGCTTTTGTAGGATAGATATGATGAAACTATAAGGAGTCAAGAGTATTGAGGGTGTTGGCAAAACTGGATGAAGCGATACATCATGAGGCTTAGGTTGTACTGGGAAAGAAGGTAAGAAGGGGATAGGTCATACTCAGAGAACGAACTGGAGGGCTTCAAAAATTCAAAGAGCGAGGATGGTAGGAATAAGGCAAAGAGAACCTAGCAGTTGGAAGATGGGATCAGAATTTGGCATCTTAATTTAAGATTTCGGAGGTGAGGTAGTTCAAAGTGACAAGCCACAAGACGTGGTTATCATTTGGCTCGAGTCAAGTATGAAGGGCAATTGTAGGAACTGACCAAGTATTTGAAATGTGGAAGAATGGTTTACTGCTTCTTGGGAGAGTTTCAGATGGAGCCATTTCCTCGGGAGTGGAGGAAAGAGAGCCTGATGTTAGTCCAGGCCATGGGGGAAGTTTATTTACACTTGAATCAAGGTTCCTTACAGCATAGTGAAAATGACTAGAGGTAATGTCAATAGTAGAAGCCGGCGGGACAAAAACGGATAGCTGCATGGAGAGGACAGCATAGGAGAGGAGTGAGCTGGGTTGACAGGTTAGGCGTTCCAGCGATAAGATTTCCTATGTTGCAGCTAACCAGCCTGCAGAAGCAGAGGATGTGGGCGGTCTGAAGCAGGCTGGCAGGGGGTGGCCAACCTCTCAGGTGGCCTCCAAGGGTTCTCACATCCTGGGATTTATGCCCTCGTATATCCGCTTCCACACCGAGTAGGCCTGACTTTGGTAACTAATAGGATATTGTAGAAATGGCAGAGAATGACTTCCAAGGCTAGGTCATAAAAGAACAGCTGGCTTCTGCCTTGTTCCTTCTTGGATCACTGAGAGAAGCAGGCTGTCATGCTGCAGAGGTGCCTACACAAGCTATAAGTGGCCCGAATGCAGAGGAATGGAGGTCTCCTGCCAGCAGCCAGACCAATTTGCCACCTGGGTTGAGTGAGCCATCTTGGAAGTGGGTTCCCTACCTCCCACCCTCCCCCCGCACCCCCATTTAGATCTCAGAAGATTGAGCCTTGACTCGACATTTGGACAGTCACTTCATGAGTGACCTTAGAGCCAGAATCATCCAGCTAAGCTAACTCCTGAATCTCTGCCCCACAGAAACTGCATGAGCTAGTAAGTAGCTATTGGTATTTCTAGCATTTTATTTTGGAGCACTTGGTTGGTTCAGCAGTTGATAGCTAATGTCTTTTTTGGTACCTGGACCTGGGAGGTCTTCACAAAACCGAAAAATATGGGTTGGAGTTTGGATCCAGACCATGAGCAGAAGCTGGAAGGGCAGCAGGGAGAGCGCTGGTGGGCAGCTCATCCACACTGTCCCTTACCTGCTGGTTCACCCTGTTGGCACATTGCAGCAGCCGCTTCTGAGTGTAAAAACCATACAGCTGCTGCCTCATTTCTGCCTTCTGCATCTTGCCAAAATGACCCCCGGGGCTCAGCTAACGGGAGGTGCAGAGAGAATGGCAATCTGGGAAATGCAGTACAGTGAAGCCACATGGACGTACTGCAAAGCCACCAGAGCACGCGCATGGAGTGCTGTGAAGACACAGTCCCTGAGCAGGATCATGTCAGGAAGCCCCCGCTGTCCCAAGCATTGATGGGTCTGAGAGGTTGAGGAGAACCCAGAACACTGAGAGAAGAAAGAGAAGGGATGCTTAGCTTCCTTTTTTGGAGCTGAACAAGACCCCCGAAGGGTTAGCTTCTTTTGTTGGCCAGGGGCAGAGACTTAACTCTGTGTACTGAAAGAAATGAGCATTTCAGCCCTGCTGCAAGGGCTCATGGGAAATCAGAAAAAGCCACAAAATGTCCCTTTTCTTCTATCACTGTTTCTGCTAAGAGGTGAAACCGAGGGAAAGATAAAATCCAAGAGACTCAGACGACTAGGGGAAACTATTGGCTTCAATACGAGATGGAGTTTGATGATCTAGGGGTTGACTGGGAAATGTGTTTTCCATCGTGAGACTCACAAATCTCAGGCCAGTTCGGCGCCATGTTGAACATTTCTTCTCACCCCGCCTAAGGGGAGGAAGACCCAAGCCATGACTTTGCAGAAGAGAACTGAGGGTGCCACACTTCTCCTCCTGTCACAGGCCAGCTGGCACACAGCGAGGACAGCTTTTCACATGTATTCACCCCTAGAAGACACGTTGAAGAGGTACACAAAGAACAGTTTTTAACATTTTGGGAGCTTATCAAAGAGAAGTGCATGGGGACGGTGAGAGGACCGGGTCCAGGAGAAGCCCAGCAGGGAGGTGTTTAGTCTGGATCGCCAGCTCAGCGTGGACCTGCGCTTCCTGCGCGGGTATGCTGTCCACCCCCTTCAGGGGTGCTGGGAAATCACTCCAGTCAGGGCAGTAGGAATCGTGTAGTCACAGTGCAGCAAAGCAGTGCAGGTGTCAACCTCAGTCCCCTTGGTGGACAACCTCTGCTTTCGTTGCCCTTAGTTACCAAGGTCCCCCAAGCAGGCAAGAATTATCACCCTCAAGTGTCCCCACTTCTTGGAGTGGGCGATGGCTCCCAACTCCTGGTCTCAGTCTCAGCGGGAGTGGCATTTACTACACTGTGCATTGTAACAAGGGTGCCTGTGCTCCTGCTGCTGTCCCTCTGCCTCCCCCAGGCCCTGGAGGCACCTGGCACCGACCAGCTGGGGTGACGGTGGACAAGTTATTTAATCTTTTCTGACCGGAGTCTTTCCAGCTGTAAGATGGCTCCATTCCTGTCACAGGGAGCTGCCTCTTGGGAAGGCGCCCTGCACGGTCTCTGATGTATAATTGGGTGCTTAGTGAAAGTTCATCCTCATCCTCATCCTCATCATCTGTTGGGATTCATTTAACATGGCTGCGACTCACTTCGAACTCATATTGTTAGCAAGCGGCATAGCCTCCTTCTTCTTCAGAGGTCAGGCAGAGCCCTCGAGGAGCGAGGAGTAGGCTGCCCTGCGTGATCTTTCCCTCTGGCAGGAACGGTCTTGTTCAGCTCTGTGTCCTGCTTGAAGGCACTCTGATCCTTTAACCCTTCAAAAAGTGTTCTCTCAGCAAGTTTCAGGTTTGCACGAGGCCTGGAGAGGACAGAGGTTATACCCACTGACTGAGGTGAAACAGAAAAAGGAAGAGGTTGTTCCGGTCAGCGAGTCCCAGCCCTGGCATCCGCCCGGGGCCCTCTTCAACGATATGCTCAGCAGGTTAGGGGGTGGGCGGCCCTGTGGCTTGTGTTTCCTAAGCCCCAGGGAGGACCCCAGGATGGGCCGGGATTTCTCATTCCCAGAATTTCTCTCTCAAAAATCCCAACCCTACCTGCTCCAGGCCAACACACCCATCTCTGCCAGGGGTCTGGGGTGACCGGGGCTGCGCCCACCGTTGGGGCGCTGGGACACCAGGAATACAGCAACACAGGTCACGGGTCTTCATTTATTGAGAAAGAATTCACACAAGGTCATATCATACAGTCAATCAATTCCTGCGCTTCATAAAAATGATTGTCACTCACTGTGCTTCACAAAAATTTCTTTTAATGAATAAATAATTTGATGAAATCAAAAATATTTACAATATAAACAAAGGGAGAAGCTTTGGATCTGTGAATCTGATTGCTGAGCTTTGCATTTTTGAACTGACTTCCTCCCAAGCTTTTCCCTTGGAAACAATACAAATCTGATAGAAACAACAACTCGTACAACATATCTTTGTTCATTATACGTTTATCTGTTAGTCTTGGAAAGGTACATAAGCTTATATTATGCAACATGTTAAAATACAAATATTAACTAAAATAATATATTATCATAATGCCAAGTAGCATTCTCCACAAAACAAAAATGTACACTCAGCTGTAACAATAACAAAGGGTTCACGGGCCACAAAATAATACCCCAAAGGTACAAATTTCCTTCATAAGAATATAATTGTGCTCTTCGGTTTACCAGATGTCTACGCTGCTCTAACAAGCCGACGCCTAGGACAGTATCTGACGACTCTGCTGTGGGGGTGTTCCCGTCAGGCAGCAGCATTGCTGGGAATTGGGCAGTGCAAAGCAGTTTTATAAACGCTTTCCTGGGCTCTTAAAAAGAGCCAATTATGCAAAGCAAAATAAGCATAGTGAGAAGTCTTCATCTCATCTACACAAATACCACGGAGCGTCTTAGCTTTGCGGGATGGAAGGGTTGGTTTGCAGACCCGTTGATGCCGTCAGCCGGAATTCAAGTACTCCAGGGCCACCTCGTAGCAGAACTTGTACTGATCCTGGAAAGCGGAAGGGAAAGGCGTCAGCTCCGATACCCAGATGCTGCGTCCGGTAAAGCAATTAGGCTGCATTAGGGTTCTTGTGGAACGAAATCAAACTGAGAAGGATTTGAATCAGACATGAATCAGAAGTCACGGCTGTGAGCCACCAGCACGTCCACTGTCTGGGGATGTTCCGCACAAGCCCCGAGGCAAGGTATTTTGACATCTACGTTCACTAGAATTCCTGGAAAGTTCTAGGCAACTGGAATGCACATATGGGTTTGTCCACACATAAATGTTTACAAAGGACGGGAAAATCAGGAGGTAGAAGGGAAAAAAAATGAGACCTGGGGGGAACATCTTTGTGATTTGCTCATACAAGGGTTTCAACACATAAACGTAGTTTCACTCCTGGCCCAACTGTTGGGAGCCATTGTGAGCTCGCAGGTTGAGACACCTCTCTGTGTGGAAAAAGCGGTTGAAGTAAAATTCCCGCTGGCCAAGATGGCGCCTAGTCTTACCTCCTTCTAAATAATTCTTCAGGCTTGGATTTCTTGAGCTATTCTCCTTGGCCCCAAGGAATGTAATGCTCTTTTGTTTAATGGCATTTAGATAAAAGGGAAGGACCTGGAGCAGGATGCTTTGATGGATTACATCTGAATGAGAGTAGCCTGGCCACCTTAAAGTTGCATCTTGGGGATGGGTTGCACAATATGATAGCAGTTATGAGCTGGCTGAATATTGGTGTGATTTGTGTAAATGTTAGGCTCTTATTATGTAAATTCACTCATTCACAAGCAAAGGACAAGCACTGGGAATTCTGTCCTTGCTGGATGGGTTGCACCTCCCCATTGTAGTTGGAAGAACAGGCAGAATGACTCCTGGTCTGTTTATAGATAATTAACATAGGCAGGCCTAGGTAACTTCCTGGTCTCTCCCCCTGCCTTAAATTTATATGCTAATTAACTTGAAAACAACTTGCAAGTTTGAGGAAATCGCCAGCTTTACTGACAAAAACACATTATTGTTCAAACTATGCTTACTGATGGGATGTCACTCATTACTGTAATGTAACTCACTACTTTTAAATAAAGACACTGAGACCGGCAGGGCGGAGATGCCAGAATTGCCAGGGCTGCCTGCTTGGTCATCAGACTCCATCTCTCTCATGGCTCTCTCACTTCCTTTTGCCTGACTGTCCATCCTTCAGGGACCCCTAGATTCGCCAGAACTGGACTTCGGCAAGTGGAGCCCAACATGGGGCTCAGAGGTAATCCTTTTTTTTGTTTTTTCCCCTAAACTCCCTCTAAGATAGTCGGGACGGTTAGGACCCCACCTAGGGCTGCTGCAGACCCCCTTGTAGAGATAGGCAAGGCGAGTGTGGTGGGTAGTTTCAGAACTTAAACTTTTTGAGAAGCATGGGCCATAATGAGTCTAAAGAAAGGAGACTCTTGATTGACATTATTCATAATCTCCTTATTAAGAAGGGGATTAAAGTTTCAAAACAACAGGCAGCACACTTTCTACATTTTGTTCAAGAGCAGTGCCCTTGGTTTCTTGAGGAAGGCACACTCAATTCAAAAACACAGAGTAAAGTTGGGTATGAAATTAGGCAGTTTTATGTCACCAACAGACCTCAAAAGGTCCCTATCGACATTTTATCATTATGGACTGTCATAAAAGAAGCCTTAGATTCAGATATAGATGAAATTTCTGGAGCTACAGCCCCTCCAGCTCCTATTAAGGCAAAGACACGGACGGGATAAGGAGGAAACTGAGCCGGTTAAAAGTCCTACAGCTTCCACCAACTGGACTTTTCCTATTCCTAATATAAGAAACTCTCTTTCTCTCACTGTTTCTCCTTCTACACTCCGGTCAATCTAACTATATGTGAGGGCTTCTCATTCATTCCCGGGATTAATAACTATGATGATTGGAGCTCACTGACTCTGGCTAGTCTACCTCGGGATAGAGATTTTTAAGGCATATTCCCAAGCAGCTGCCGAAACTCCTTTTGTTTCGGGGAACTTCCCTGTCTCTCTGGCCCAACATAGACTGCCTAATTCCACAAGTGGAAAATAAAACAAAACAAAGAATTCAAAACAAAAGAAAATAAAATTTGGCGATCTGCTCATCTATCTGAGCTGACAGATTTTAGGACCATGTGAAATTCTTTTCTCTGCCCTCTGTGCTTCAGTCTGCCTTCAGGCAGCTTTAGTCTGCCTTCAAGCCTCTCGGCTGCTGTGCCCATTCTGTCCTCCCTTCCCCCTCCTCTCCACACTCTCTTAAGGCAAGAAACGCCTCTTTAAACTTTAAATTTCCTCACTGGTTCCACAGGAGAAAATTAACAATGGTAAACTTTTAAGGGGACATAGATAAAACATTATTAAGATAGATATGTCTTTTAAATCATAAAATTTTATTCTACTAAGGCTTACTGAAGGTCAAACAAGGTCATGTTATCTCTTCCAATTTGTTAGCAAAAGGAAGCCTGAAAGTGATGGTTAACTTTGTCTGCCTCATAGTTTTCATGGGTAAATGTTAAGACAGCTTTCAAAGTCCTTGGTAACCTAAAGTGTTAAGAGTTTGGCTTGCATGAGAACTTGAAATTGAATTCATTGGTTATCTAACGAGATAAGAAGCTGAAGCACTAATTACTAAATGTAAGTTTGTGCTTTGGACTTGTTGCAAAAACTAAGGATACTTGTGGACCTGTTGAAAAACATGCTTTGTGCTTAATGGATTCATTAAGTTTGCCATCTAACAAATTCTAATATAACATAGAGTTCACAATTGGTTACTACTTAGTTTTCACTGGAGACTAAGGTTTCTAGCAGCTAAAGTTCTGCAAAGTGTACTTAAGATTGATGGAAATAAGGAAAACAACTCTGTATGTAAGAAAGTAGGTGACATGAAAGAAAGATATAAGAAATAGAAATATACTTTTGCTGAAGGTAAAATAAAGTAATTTTGTTCTAAATAAGACTGGTTATTTGGAGAGAAATGGCTTTGGACAAAATTTAAATGCCTAAGACAAGTTGTAAGAAGGTTCGTGGAGGAAAAATCTTTAAAAAGGGAATTTTATGTATGGTCAGGACGGACGGACTAAAGTATTCTTACTCCTTTGATCCAAAGGCTGGGAAAATGGTGGCAATACCCTTGATGCCAGCCTCCCCTCTCCTGTGGCTTTTCCAAAGGATTTTCAAATTGTTGTAATAGACTTACAAGATTGTTTTATCACTATTCCCCTACATCAGGAAGATCACCCTAGATTTGCCTTTAGCCTGCCTTCTGAGAATCTTAGGTGGCCTTTTCAGAGGTAAGAATGGAAAGGTTTGCCTCAGGGCATGAAAAATAGCCCCACCCTAGGTCAAAAGGTTTATGGATCAAGCTTTAAGACCAGTTTGGTTTTGCGGGCTTTTAATGAGGCTTAACACGAGGCACCTTTAGAATGGTTACATCTGCCCTCTACACCCAGAAAGATAGTTACATCCTATCCGGCACTGCTGGCTACTTTACTAACAAAGGGGCACAAACGTAGTAATTCCCCAGAGCAAAGATCAATTGGAACCCCAGAGGCCTGAGGCCTAATAATCTTTGGCAAATGGATGTTACTCATATTCTGTCTTTTGGTAAACTTTACTATGTGCATGTATGTGTGGATACCTTTTCTCACATTATTGCCTTGGCACGTACAGGAGAGGCCTTTAAAGATGTGATCCAGGGGCGCCTGGGTGGCTCAGTCGGTTAAGCGGCCGACTTAGGCTCAGGTCATGATCTCACAGTCTGCGAGTTCGAGCCCCGCGTCGGGCTCTGTGCTGATGGCTCAGAGCCTGGAGCCTGCTTCAGATTCTGCGTCTGCCTCTCTCTCTCTGCCCTTCCCTTGCTCACACTCTGTCTCTCAAAAATAAATAAACATTAAAAAAATTTTTTTTTTAAAAAAAGATATGATCCAGCACCTTTTTCTATACTTTTCCCACTTGGGAATTCCCGGGGCAATCAAAACTGACAATGCCCCTGCTTATACACCAGCCACCTTAAAAAGCTTTAATAGGATGTGGTATTAACCTGGGGGCGACGGTATGCTTGTGTATTTCCACAGGACACAGACTCCCTCCTGTGGATTCTGGAGCGCCTAGTCCAGCCCTATGTGGAATCCTCCATGCCTCCACCACCAAACAAGACTCCCCTTCCTCTGCCCTGCTACCAGCCACTGAGCCACTGCCTGACAAGGACAGCCAAGCCTGCAGGACATTAGCACCACCCCCACCAGGACCTAGATGCTGCTGCTCGCTGGTCACCTTGACCCGACCAACAAAACTTACTTCTTATAATGTTCAAGCTTGTGTAATGCAATTCTTATCTCCACCACTGCACAGGGCATGCTTAATATTGACCTGACTACAAATGGAACTGTATGTCTTCACATATTAATGTAAAATCCATAATAATTGTTAAACAATCCCCTTAGATAATGCTTCCTGTTATACTAACTCTCCCTTGGTATAATAATTATGGTTTACAAGTCATCCAGGAGATCAGTGATGGTCGCATATGACCTAAAAGTGGGTTTGTTACTCCTTTACATTTTAATCAGACCGAACATTCCTGGGATAAAGTATAGAAACACATACTGGGGTCTGGATAATAATCTTTCTAACTTTGTTCATCACTTTTTTGTTTCCATGATGATCAATATCAGAGTTTCCATTCTAATATTGTTACTTCCTGTTATCTTTAGAATTTTAAGCTGCAGCATAAAGTCTATTTCAACAGAATTTCGTACTTTTGCTCTTAAAAATATAAAGGGAAAGATGTTGGAGACCAGAAGATACTGGCCCTGGTGACACTACCTAAGGAAAAGACTCCGGCCCATAAGGCAGTGCCTTAGACTGGGGCCCTCATCGGTGGATGGGGGTGCCTTGAAGCAAATGCCAGGTTGTAATATGACAAGAACATAAAAATGGCTGGTCTGACTCTGAAGGAGGGCTGGTTAGCCAGAGACGGGTAAGAGTCCTCAGAGGGGAGGAACGACCTAAGACAGGCACAGTTGCAGTAAGAGTCATCACGACACCTGGCTATAGGGTCACTGGGCCTCTGTGTTGATTTGAGATCTATCCTAATATCCTCCTGAAGAAGACGGGCCATAGAAAAATAGGAGTGGCTCCAGAGCTGCTTCCCCTATTTAACCAGCATATGCTGTCATACTTTATTAATAGTAATGTTGAGAATCATGGACATAAAATCTCTAAAAAAACCAATAGAGTATCTATTTAGTCTGATGCCAGACTCTCAGGAATGTGATTATTGTTGTGGGTTTCGAGTCAGGACTGTGGTAGGAAATAGAGGCTGGATAATGTTTTAAGAAAATTATGATGTTTTTCGTGTGACCTTTCAACTGTAACTGACAATCTCTGGGTAAAATCTCTGTGCTTTCTACTTGCTCTGTCAACCTACACCACTTATTAGAATGTGCCCATTACATACTTTGCATTTAAAAAATAGAAACGGGGGAGATGTTGGGAGCCATTGTGAGCTCGCAGGTTGAGATGCCTCCCTGTGTGGAAAAAGCGGTTGAAGTAAAATTCCGGCCTCTCAGGTTCTGTGCACAGTTGGGGGCATCAAATGTTGGTTGTATATGTAAATGAGAACAAAATATGGGCTTAGCAGCACAACACACACTGAAGGCTAGAGACGAGGGATTTTAAGACACAGCTTTTGTCCTTCAGGAGTTTGTAATCTGGAGGGGAAGACAGGAAGCACACAGACCATGTCAGTATACTGACGGTGCCCAAGATTAATACGTCAATAGCAGTAACACCCACTTGGATGGCTAAGATAAAAAAAGACAGACAATAACAAGCATTGGTGAGGACAAGGAGACCCTGGCACTGCTGGCGGGAATGTCGTCTTTGGAAAATCGTCCGGCAGGTCTTCAAAAGGTTAAATGGAAGAGTTACCCCATGACCGGGTACGTGCCCAAGAGAACTGAAAATATGTCTACACCAAGACTGATTCATATTCCAGGATTTGACACTTATTTTGAAAACAGTATAAAGAAATCATTCGTGTTCCAAAATTCGGGAAGGCTGTGGGGTCAGATCACCGAGCTGACATGTTGGCTGTGATGTGCTCCATCCTGTTCTCCTGTCTCCTTCGCAGAGACGTTTTTCATGGCAATCTGAGAGATCCAATTACTTACTGCATAAGCGTGGTTTTGCGTAAACCTAGTTGTGCAATTTCAGTGCCTACTACAAACCATCCTTTTAACACTCGAACATGCATTTAGACGGTGATGTAACTGCCGGCCTCGGGCCACGACGCCTTCTGGCTTTTGGGCTTCATCGCTAAGGGGCTGCTCTGTTGGATGCCCTGTCCGAGGCATGACTATAATTTGCAAAATGAATCTGCTATCATCTTATCCCTCCTAAGCAAACTGTCAATCCCTAGAGATTCTGTGATGACTGGTTTCTGAATCAGAAAAATAAAGAGGGCTGAGAAGGAAGACCATAAATCGTTGCATGCCCTCCCCCAGGTGCCTCAGGAAATGCCTGAAATCCTACATTGGAAACTGATTACCCTTGATCGCCAGGTACAGCCCTGTCTTCTGCCGTTTCCTCTCTTAGCTCACTTGCTTTTGAATGGTGTAATTAAGCCACATGAGCTATCCTATGCTTCAGGGGGAAAAAAAGAACATTTCTGCCTTGGTCCCAAGTTCTCCTGATTTGGGTGACATTAACTGGCTTTGGGCACCAGGAAGTGACAGGAGCAGGGGTCATCCTCGTGCAGGACCGTAACCAGGGCGGCCAGCGATTCCCTTCCGAAGCCCCTGACCCCACCTTCACTGCGGACCCACCTCCTGTCCTCATGAAGGGGGAGAAAGTGAAATCTACAGGGGCACCTATGAGTGAGGTTATGTTTTAAAAACCCCCGTCTCCCCACTCTGCTCACTCACTGAGGGCGTCACGAGGCCGTGAGGCCTGCAAGTGGCATTGGGGGGGGGTTCCCTGAAGGGCTTGAGCTGTGCCCGTGTCAGCACGTGCTGCCTTGTGTCTGAGGAACTAGGGGCCCTGCGGTCCCTCTGGGCACCTCCAACGCCCCACCCTGCCTGCCTGAGAAGATTCAGAAGAGCAGTCTGTACTGCTCCCCTGGGGTAACACTTCCCTCCCTGATGCACTAGCTTTTTGAACCTAAAACAATTTCACCATTTTGTCTGGGTCCCATGCTGACAGGTCCTATAGTCTGGAAAAACCCTTTTGACCAATGTCCCTGCTTGGAGGGTCAGTTGGGCCCCAGGGTGCCAATAATCACGAATGGGGCTATCTGCTTCAGTGTTTCTGGGAGGTTCCCAGCCAAGGAGACCCGTTGGTAGTGTGTCTCTGACAACAGACAGAATGGGTCATTCTTTTCATCTATGTCTTTAAACATGTAGGGAGAACGTTCGTCCCTCAAAGGCCCATGCACGGTGGTTTGTGCCTGGTCCCCTGTTGAGACTCATCAGTGTGCAGCCATGGCCTCCCTGGGTTCTAAGAGCAGTGAGGGGAAGCTCAGGACGGGAGAGGGTCCGGGTGCAGGGAAGAAACCTGCTGTCACTTGGCAGGTATTTCCTGGGTCCGTCCAGGAGCTCTGCTGCTGCTGAGGGGGCAGCCGGCCCCTGACTCATGAAGGTCAGAGTCTAGGGCAGGGGAGGGCACAGGGCTCTAACGGAGACTATTTCCTTGAGACTGCAGGAAGACTCACCACGGGAGGACTCAAGGAGAGTGGCTGCTTCCCCCGGGGCTGTGTGGCAGGGCCAGGCCCAGGGGAAAGCGGAATGCCCCCAAGTGTCTCCAGAGATGGGCCATGTGCCTCTCTGATTCCTCATCTGGGGCCTACATCCTCCACTCTGACACTCACAGCCCCGACCACACCTGCACCTACTCCCCCATCCACCCCTACACACACACACACCTACACACACACACACAACATGCACATGCCACTCACACCCCCAACCACACCTACACCTACTCCACCATCCACCCCTACACACACACACACACACACACACAAACACGCACACGCCACTCACACCCCCAACCACACCTACACCTACTCCCCCATCCACCCCTACACACGCACACACACACACACACAATATGCACACGCACACACACAACATGTACACGCACATGCATGCATATAAACATATACCCACAAGTATGTACTATCATCCTCTTACATATGCACATGCATACATCCCCCTCACACCCCTACACACGCACACAGATCTACACCTCCACACCCCCACATGCACACCCACACCTCCACACATGCACACACACCCATGTATACATAAATATATCTACCCACCCATACACACACCCCCTTACACACACACACCCACCCCTACACATGCATATGCACATGCATACACCCCACACACCCCTACACGTGTGCACACACCCACACCTACACCCCCACATGCACACACACTCACATATATATACACCCACATATACATATCCACCCACACACCTGTACCTGCAACGCACTCTCCACACTCACACGCATACATACACCCACACAACATACTCCCCTCCCCAACTTCCCACACCTCCTCCCCGCTTCAAACAGCCTGTACGTTTCACAGTTCACACATGGGCCTCTGGAGAGGCAGTTTATACACAGAAGTCACCAGATTCATTGTGTTGTCTGCATGAGAGGGAGAACTGCAGGCCCCACACCCCATGCCATCTTGTAGGGAGCACTTGTGCCGACGATTATTCTAGTATACGGAAGGGGCAAGTGGGGCCGAGCCTGGGTAGCCAGCTCTAAATTCCAGATGTTGGGAGATACTGGCAGAGGGCTGGGTCTGAGCAGGAGGGATGGAGGGACGGAGGCGGGTTCGGACATGGCCTGCAGCTGGCACGAAGAAAGGGTTGGCCTGTTTATCCTGCTGAGCCCTGTTCTCACCTACAGCCCATCGAGCTCACTGGCCTTGGGCTCCATCTGCCATCACTGGTCTGGGGCATGGCCTGAGCCTTGGCATCTGTGCCAGCACCTCTGGCGATTCCACGTGCAGTCCCGGCTGAGAGACGTCCTACACTGGGCACTCAGTTTCTTAACCTTACTTACTACACATCGCGATTACCCGGAGGGCTTCTCACATCCTGCGGCCGCAGCCAGGCCCCCAGATCAGCCGAATCAAGGTCTCTGGGGCGGGCCCAGGGCTCAGAATTCTTTAAAGCGCTCATTAAAGAAAAAAGTCAATTTATAGAAACAGAATAGAACAGTGATTGCCAGGAGCTAGGGGTGGGGCGATGAGGCGACGTGGGCCAGGAGTACAAAGTTTCAGTTACAAGTTCTGAGGATCTAGAGTACAGCACCATGACTCTACTTAATGATATGGTATTGTATATTTGAAAGTTGCTGAGAACAGATGTTCAGCATTCTCACTAAAGACACACACAAGTCAAGTATGTTACCTAAGTGAGGCGACGGATGTGTTAATTACCTTGATCTTGGTAACCATTCTACAACATATATGTATGTCAAATCTCACCACATTGGCCCAAGTTCCCACCACCTCCCAGGGGAGAATAAATTATGTTTCTTTAGGAAAGATATGTTCCATAAAGGCTGTTTCTCTTTTAAAACAGAGCCTTGGAAACTTCCAAAGCGAGAGAGGGGAGCTGTTTGTTGAAGCAGCCCATTTTCTTGAAACTTCAAAGGAGCTCAGGGGCTGGGGCCTCCACCTGAATCTAACCAGGCAAGTAGGAGGAAGGAGGAAGCCCCTCCGCCCCCCTACACTGACTGAGCATATCCAGTGGGGCCTGGGCCAGGGCCCTCCACACCCCATCCCCTCTGCCTCCCCAGCCAGCACAGAAGTGCTCCCCAGGAGTTCTGGAACACACTTCATCACTCTAAGAAAAGGCAGCCAGGAAGACTCAGTACTCCGTGGTTTTCGGCTGCCGGCACAACATTTTGTGCTTAAGAGAAACTCAGGTCTTGGTTGGTCTTTTATGCCCAATGAAATTGTGTTGGGTTTTATCGCTCTGACCCAGTTAATGAATTCCCTCAGCCAACATACACATATGACTACCAAACTAATAGAAATTATACTTATAACTAAAAACAAACAAGTGACATGAGTCCTTCTTTAATTTAGGAAACTTCGAGCTCACCAAAAAGAGCACTGTGGCATTTTTTTCTCCGGTCACCAGATAGTATCTATTATTTTGCTAACAGTCACTGTGACAAACTTATCAGACATTCTTCCAGGAAATTGAAAACTCTCCTTATATTTCTCAGCCACTGACCTTCTCCTCAAACTGTGACTGACCCTCAGAAGTTTGGGCATCCGAAGATCCTATTTTCTCTATTAGAGTAACACATCATCACCGAGACGCCTAAATTATTTGAGAAGAGTGAGCTCCCTGCTGGTCCAAACACCTAGATGTCCATTCAGTTCACAGAGAATCACCTCCATCCTTTAGTCTGCACCACTGATTCGGAAAAAGCCACATTGTTTCTGCACATAAAAATTCATGAGTGATGAAAGCTGCAGCCAGGGCCATTAGTGGAAAGGCCTGGAAGGGTCTGTTACTAATGACCTGCTTAATTCAGGCTGCAGTGAGAGGGAAAAGATATATACATTTTTTCATCAAGGTCAGTTTTGCCCAAGTTCCAAACAAAGTCTGGAAGCTACATGTCTGTCCCTGAATCTGGGAGGTTAAGTGCCAATGAGGTCAGACTATTTAATTTAGGTGTTCTTCTGCCGACCTTCTTATCTGTCCCAAACTCAGGCTTTCTCTGACTGCCCAACTGCCCTATCTCAACGGCCCCGAGCCCAGAAGATTGAGAATCCCACGTGGTAAGACTCTTTAAGATTCATGGGTGGTCCCAGGGAGTGAGATAGTTCTCTGCCTCTGGGAGGGGCTGTTTCTAGTGAAGTCTGCACAGGGGACATGCCAGCCAGCCGCCAGCCCATCCGCATGAAACCTATGCCTCCGTATTAGGCACCAAGCGTGGGGTCTGGCACATATTAAGCACCATGTGAATGCCAGCTGCTCGCTGCCCCTTCCTCCCTCCCCTAATGCTCATACACCCGGGATGCCCCGTGGACACCTGCACCCTTGAAAACTACTCTCTCACCTTCACGGTTTTCCAAAAACACTTTCATATATATATGCTGTCCCACGGGATCACCTCAATAAGTCAACCTTATCCCTGGTTACATCACTTGGGCTCAGGCAAGTTAAGTGATCTGCCCAAGGAGACCTAAATTGCCAAGTTAATTTGTCTGAGGTCCCTTGACTTGAATCAGTAACAGAGCTGAGATTAGAATTTGGGTCTTCGCGGGTCTCTAGTAGGGAGAAGAGGAAAGGGCAGCAGTCTGGGGGACATGGTCCTTTTTCCAGAAGCCGAGGTGCTAACTGCTGATGGTTTTGGAAGTGTGCACTTGGCCAAACAGGCACCCCTCTACCAAATTCCTTGGGTAGCAAGTGCTTCTTCGAAACGGAACAGCCCATCAAGCAGGATACATGTACCTGGGGGAAGCAGATGCCCCTGCAGAGTGACCTGTGGGAACAGGACGTGTCCCAGGAGTCAGTCGGCATCAGTTGTTATCATTACCCAGCCTGGGGCACTGCTATAATGACTGGGAGCCATGGCTACTTCCTCAACGTTATCTATCTATCTATCTATCTATCTATCTATCTATCTATCTATCTAGTTTTTAGTGTTTGTTTTTCTGATATAGAGTGAGAGAGAGTGTGAGCAGGGGAGGAGCAGTGAGAGAGGGAGACACAGAATCTGAAGCAGGTTCCAGGGTCCGAGCAATCAGCACAGAGCCCGATGCGGGACTCGAACCCATGAACTGCGGGATCACGACCTGAGCTGAAGTCGGACACCTAATCGACTGAGCCACCCAGGCGCCCCTACTTCCTCAACTTTACCTTGAATCTCGACTCGCTCTTTAGTCCCTTTATTCTGTTTTAAATTTGAAGCCCACTGCTGCAGTACCGTGGGCCGGGAAACTCAGGCTTTCCAGGCATGGCAGCACCAACCATCTCCTCCTCCGTCTCCACCCCGCAGGCCATTCTCCCAACCTTGGGATCAGTCCTACTGTTTCCTTCAGATCCTCCTTCCACTAACAGAGAGGTACAAACGCCTAATCTAAAAGCTTCCTCCTTTAAGCTATTCTACTACTCTCCAGTCCTAGTGGTTGGCATTTCAGTAGCTGCACACAAGACAGAGATTTCCCGAAATACTCTAAGAAAATAGCTGCACCTAGTCCTTTGTTTCTCGGCTCCTGAACCCTCTTCTCAGATACGGCCCCCTAAATTAACTGCAAGACTCTGGGTGTCAAACTGAAATTCACAGCTTTGACGAATATTAGGGTATTAAGCTCTGTATAAAATATACAATTTGAAAATCTGGCATTTCGTGTGCTAGGATTATTCTCTGTGAAGACTGAGCACTTGGGCACAAGGAAGGCACGGCCAGGAACGGAAACGAGCAAGAATGTTCACTTGTGAGTTACAACTGTTTCCACATTTCCAGTGTGTGGCGATGAAGCCTCCCTGGGAAAGGCCCAGTGAGAGAGGAAGAGGGGGAGAAGCCCTCGCGGCCCAGAGGTCACACTGTGCTTCTGACACGAGTGTCTCCCCTGGGAATCGGTTTCGGTGCCAACTCTGAGGGGGCGAGGGGTCTTAAGCTAGCTACTCGGGAAAACTCAGGCTTTCCCCATCCGGCGGGACGGAGGAGGGTCCTACCAGGAGGTCCACCATGTTGGGCTTGTTGTTCCTCAGCGTCTTCACTGCGTGGAAGACGTCGACCGTCCTCTGGTGCCGGAGCATCTCGCAGACGATGCCGATGGCGCAGAACGTCCCACTGCGGCCTCCCCCGTTCCTGTCGGAGGAGAAATTAGAGGGTTGTTTGCGCTCACGCCACATCCTCACGTGCCTCCTGAGCGGACAGGTAATGGTGAAAGCCTCAGAGGCCAGGGGCTGGCTCCACCCAGGCCAGTTATTTTAATTGAAGCTAAGGGAGTTAATGAGCCTTAGCATTGGGCCCATGGGTCACCTGACTGGAGGCGATGAGAAACTGGAATATTCTGCTCTCCTAGCTTCACCTCAGGCCTCAGTTATGTAATCTGAGGTAGCACTTTATCAGATTTTAGTGAAAGCCCCCCACCTCCCCAGTCCCCCACTGTAGGAAATTTCCAGTGAACAAACACCTCCTCTGCGATCTGCCGGGAAAGCTGGTGGGGAGTGCTCAAGGATGGACTTGGCCTTAAAAAAAATCCGCTAGTATTTCATTATTTATCTCTAAAACATAGGAGCGCTTTCGGAATAAAAATTTTCATTTTGAACTAATTTTAGGTGTGCAGCATCATTGCAAAAGCAGCACGGAGAGTTCCTGGCTTACCTACCTTCCCCTGATGCAAACATCTTACATTATCATTGTGTGTGGTCAGAACCAGGAAGTTACCGCTGGTGCAATACCATTACCTCAACTATACACCTTAGTCAAACGTCGCCAATGTCCTTTTCCTGGTCCAGGATCCAATCCCAGACCCCACCTTGCATTGACTTGTCCTGGCTCCTTATCTCTGCCACCTGTCTGTGGCAGAGATACACAGGTCCCCACAAAGGTCCTCAATCATTCCTTGTTTTTCTTGACCTTGACAGTTTTGAGGAGTACCGGTCAGTTTTTTGTAGAATTAAAAAAAAATAGAATGTAGATGTAGAAAGTGGCTGTGGTCCCCATCTACAACTTGAGAAGTCATTACAAAATACAAATTGTAGAATATCCCTTTATTGGGGTTTGACGCTTTCTCATGATTGGGAATGAGGTTATGCATTTTGGCCGGAAAGCCACAGAAGGGCTGTTCATCCCTCCATGGGTTCACGATGCTGAATTGTCTTATTTTGCAGGTGATGTTGACCTTTGCCTCTTTTTCAGATGGTGCCTGACAAATGCTTTTCTATGGTAGTTATCTTTCTCTTTGTAGTTAATATCTTGGGAGATACTTCGGGATTCTGCAAATATCTCGTTTCTCCTCAGAGTTTCACCCACTGGTTTAGAATCCATTGCTGGATCCTGCCTACGACAATGATCATTGTGGTGCCTAACTGATGTTCTACTTCCTTCTCTCCTTCAACATCCTACTGTAAGAGAGAGCTGTCTCTTCTCCACCATTTGACTAATTTATTTGCTTATCTCTTTTACCTTTTTATTTATGTCACTTTAGACTTACACATGTTAATTTTGTTCAATGAGCTAAAATCTGATAGTATCAATATTTATTTTTGTTCCCGAAATTGTTCTTCTGGCTTTGGCTCCATCAGGCCGCCATTATTTTTTGAGTTCTTTCTTACTTTCTGGAACCACGAGGTGTTCCAAACTCATCTTGTATCTTCCCTGCACCAGCTCTAAGATCAACCACTTCTCCAAAGAGCTAATAGATTAAAAAAAATAAACACAGTATCATTATAACACCTAAAATAAATATTACTGTGTCAATATATAATTGAATCTCTAGTTACTGTTCCAATTTCCCTGACTGTTTCACAAATTTTCTTACAGTTGACTTCTCCAAATCCACATCCAAGCAAAGTAACTGGTTGATGTATCTTCAAGTTAGTTTTAACATATAGGTTCCTCTTTGCTCTCTCTTTTTTTCCTGGAAATTTATTTGTTGAGGAATGGGGTCATCTTTCCTGTAGAGAGCCCCACCTTCCTAGTTGTTCTCATTCATTGCATCTTTGTGAATCATTTAACATGTTTCTTTCTAATCCTTATGTCCCATAAATTGGGAGTTAGCTCCACAGCTTCATAAGAATCAGATTTTTTAAAGACAAAGATACCTTATAAGCATACTTTTTTAGAAAGCAGGCACAAGATATCAGGTTGTTCCTTGTTTTGTGATTTTAAGATTGATTATTGTGTTAGAATGTCAGCTTGATTGGTACATTAAGTTCCAAATCAGTTTTTTTAAATTAAGTATAACAGACCTACAATTAATGGTAGTTAATGGTATATACCACAAATGGTAAGTACATATCTCAGTTAATTTCCAAATGCACGTTCCATGTAAACACCATTCAGATCAAGACACAGACTGTGATCAGTGCTACCCCCACTCCCCCTGCCCCAGACCTTCTTCAGACTCCTTCCTCATCAATACCATCAATACCCCAAAGATGATCCCTGTTCTCACTTCTGGCATCATAAATTTCTTTGGTCTGTTTTCGAATTTTGTATAAATGGAATATATAGTATATGCTCTTTTGAGTCTGGCTTATTTCACTTAACATTTTCTCTGTGAGAATCATCCGTATTGCATCAGTGGTTTCTTCTTTTATATTGCTGAGCAAAATTCCATTGAATGGATACACTACCATATAATTTTAATCATCTAACAGCTGAAGAATACTTGGGCTGTTTCTAGTTTTCAATATTATGAGTAAATCTGTTCTAAAAATGTCTCATGGTGCATAAATGACTCATTTCTGTAGTCATGTACCTGGGAGGGGAAGAGCTCAGAGAATATATTTATATCTAGCATTTGGTGTTGGTGTCAAACAGATCCCAAATGGCTGTGCCATCTGTGTACGGGAGTTCCATTTGCTCTGCATCTTCACCAACACTTGATATTATCATTTATTTATCTTTTATTTTGTATTATTTAATTATTTTGTATTTATTTTATTTTTGAGAGAGAGAGTGTGTGTGTGAGTAGGTAAGGGGCAGAGAGAGAGGGAGACATAGAATCGGAGGTAGGCTCCAGGCTCTGAGCTGTTAGCACAGAGCCAGATGCGGGGCTCAAACTCATGGAACTGCGAGATCATGACCCGAGTTGAAGTTGGACGGTTAACCGACTGAGCCTCCCAGGTGCCCCTATTTGTCTTCTAAATTTCACCCATCTGAGTGTGCAGGGGACTTCTGATCCTGGTTTTAATGTGTAGTATCCTGAAAATGAATGAGGCTGAGTACCTTTTCTATGTTTATTGGCTACGTACATATTCTTTGTTTGGAAAATGAAGTTCTTGTCAAGTCTTCTGCTCCAACAATTGAGTTCCTCTTTGTTTACTGGCTTGCAGTAGTTCTTAGGCATTCTGGCTTGGAGTCCTTTGTCAGATGCATGTATCACAAAACGCTTTTCCCATGCTCTGTCTTCTTTTTCACTCTCCTTGGTGTCTTTTGATGAACAGAAAGGCTAAACCTTAATGAAATCCAATTTTTCGACATTTTCCTTTATGGCGAGTTGTTCTGTGTCTTGGCCATCAGCATCTTTGGTTACCTCGTGGTCATGCAGACTTTCTCCTGCAAGCTTCCTTGTTTTCCTTTTCCCATTTCGGTCCATGATCCGTGTGGAAATGATATCTGTATGTAGCATGAGGAGGGAGACCAGGTATGGAGGCTGCCCCCCCCTCCACCGTAGTACTGCGGGGTCTTAGTTGTAAATCAGGTGTCCCTGGGGTGTGGTTCCATTCCTGGATTTTCTCTTTCCCTCCTTTAGCCTACTTTCTGTCTTTGCACTGTTACCACACTGCTTTCCCCCCACCAGCTTTTCCCCTGGTGCTTTAACAGCTGTTGATGACCATGGTCTTACATCCATATTTTCATCAAGGGTTACAAAATGGTGATATCTTAATTCTATCCATTTCTTCTGGTTTTATGACCTGGAAGACGCATGAAGAAAAAAAAAATCCTATCTGCTCACCGTGAGTATCTGTGTGGCTCAAGGAACCATTGCATTTATGGCACCTGGAGGTCTGTTTCGGGCAGGGATTGCTCTGCCCACAACCATTAGGTGGCACTATGCTATGCTGAATACAGTGTTCTCACCTTAGAAATGAACAACAGAGAGCTTTTCTGGTTCAAAGCATTCTTTCCTGGGCTATGTCGGAAGATACGAATTCAACCTAACTTGGTTTCTCACAACTAAAAAAATCTTCATTTAGATTTATAAATCTAAACAATAAACATTCTTCCCAGGCATGGGTCTCCTGGCCCACCCTGATGCCAAGAGAGCCAGAGGCAGCCCCATGGGAACCAGGGGGACTTCAGGATTGGGGAGAATGTTTCCCAAGGAAAGATCAAGGTTCTCTCGCCAGAATAGGGGTGGGGTGCCGGGCTGGCAAGAGGGCAGAAACAACGGGCTGCCCGCCACCGCGCACTATAAAGAACAGCCGCTGTAGACATCATGGAGAATGGCAATGCAGCTGCTCAGTTCTGGGGTCAGAGCTGGATCTTAGTGGGTGGTTGTCTGTGAGGTACAGTGATTTAAGGGGTCTTTGGATCTTCCCCTCGGGCCTGTCCCAGTGCCTCAACTTCCCCTGGCGTGACTCAGTCCTTCGGCTTACAGCACCGGCCCTTGTTAGAAAGCTACTACTCAAAGTGGGTGCCATGTGTGCATTGCACTCCTAGTTCCAGATACTGGCCAACTCCAGACACAGAAATGCGTATCTGCAGGCTGTTTTGAGTTTCTCAAAAAATCGAATGGATATAATAACAAACCCTAATTGAAATGTCAATTTTCCTCGGTGGGACTGTATCAACTCACACTGGTTCTGATCCTATTCTGAGAAGAAGTTCTATCTGCACTTAGAAGAAATAATTATGGGGATGTGAGCTGGGACTCAATCCGCCTTGGCATTTTCTTGTAGAGATGTTTTTGATGAGCTGGGTCCATGAGAAGGAAGGGAAGAGTTGTAAGTGGGCGAGACAAAGGATGGGCGGCGCTGGGTGAGGGAACGGTGTGAACAGGTTCCTGAGGCTCTTTCAGAGGGGATATCGGCTTCTGTAGGATGAAACTCTGCCACCTTTTGACTCCTGGGAGGCAGGACAGAGTTCTGGGGTGTCCTGGACCCTCCTGGGCTCCTGGGGGTGTGGCACAGCACGAGATACAGGCATCGAGGGGAGAGTAACCCGGGTCCTTAGGCGAGCTTGTCATTTTAACTAGGGTTGGTCTTTGCAGAGTTAAACCTTATTTCCCCTTCAGCTTGGGAGAGATCTCACTGTGTGCATGTAATGATACTCCCCTGAAAAGAGACATAAGCTTATACTTTAAGTGTCCACAAAATCTCTAAATACCTTCCCTAACTGCCATGACTTTCTAATTGCCTGCTCCATTAAGCCAATCCCAGCTGGCTGATTAGCTACACATCATCACCAATGAGAAAATGCAGGTGAGTGCTCGGAAAAGCAAGGCAGTCTCTGTTCAGTGGCTCTCAACGCTGGCCACACGCTGAAATAACCTAGGAGTCTGAACAAACATGATGTCTACGGCCCATCCTTAGGGATTTTGATATGATTGCTTTGGGTGTGGCCTAGGCATGGTTTTTGTTTGTTTGTTTTTTTTATTGTATTTATTTGTTAAAAAAATTTCTTTTAACATTTATTTGTTTTTTTTTTTAATTTTTTTTTAATGTTTTTATTTATTTTCGGGACAGAGAGAGACAGAGCATGAGTGGGGGAGGGGCAGAGAGAGAGGGAGACACAGAATGTGACGCAGGCTCCAGGCTCTGAGCCGTCAGCACAGAGCCCGACGCGGGGCTCGAACTCACAGACCGCGAGATCATGACCTGAGGTGAAGTCGGACGCTCAACCGAATGAGCCACCCAGGCGCCATTTATTTGTTTTTGAGGGACAGAAAGAGACAGAGCACAAGCAGGGGAGGGGCAGAGAGAGAGGGAGACACATAATCTAAAGCAGGCTCCAGGCTCTGAGCTGTTAGCACCGAGCCTGATGCAGGGCTCGAACTCATGAACCCGAGATCATGACCTGAGCCAAAGTCAGATGCTTAACTGACTGAGCCACCCTGTTTTTGTTTTATGATAGTCTCCCCAAATGATCCTCGATGTGGAACCACAAATGGGATTCACTGCTCTGTAGCCGAGGTTTTTCCCATTTGCGCACCCCCTAGAACTGCTGGCCTAGAGACCACACTTTGGAGACACAGGCTCTAGCCAAATCTTCCATACATATATATAAGCAAAGCAAACTCAAGCAAAACTCAAGACGCAAACAAACGAAATTCTCTTCAAAGATAATTCCTTTGAAAGACAGTGCCTTCGAAACCTCTGACACGATTTCCTATAGAATTACCAACTAGGGTGCTGGTGACGCGGCTGTGCCACTGCCAGCTTTGCCGAATCGGGAGGGGCCCTGGTCTGAAACATTTGCTGATGTCGGTGTTGTAGATACTTCTACTGTGGGTGGTTTCAAGTTACCAACGGTTTAACAGCAAGCTCAGAAAATTCTCCTAAACTTAACGATTGGCTCTCAGGAGCTGGTAGGAAGCCAGTGAATCTACCCGGGGGGTTTCTTTTCAAGGGGGGGGGGATCATCACAAGGTCAAGGCTTGTATTTACAGCAGTGACACCCTATCCAAATGCAAAAATGTGCCTATTTTGTTTTCTGCAAAGCAAACCACATTCTTAGCGAGGAGGCAGGTCTCCATTCATCCAGACCTACTTATTTCTTCTCCCTTCATAGAGAGACAGCGGGTGGTAAACCAGGGGGGACAGCGGAGCATGGGCCTGGCCCTTCTGAGGTGCAGAGCCCTCCTTAGCACTTACAAGCAGTGCACGACCGTGCGGCCTTCCCCACCGTTGTATTCCTCCTGCCACTTGTCCACCTGGCGAATGAGCTTCAAGAAGGAGCGCTTGGACACGGGCGTGTCCCGGTACATCGGCCAGCCCAGGAACTGGAACTGCTGCACCATCCGATATCCATCTTGGGGCTGCAGGGAACCAGGCAACAATCAAGGGGGCGAAAGAAAACAGGCATCATTGACTGCTGGAATTCCAGCAGGCTGAGTCCACCTGCTTGGACTTCTCAGCAAAGGAGGCCCTTACCGAAGGAGAGGCTGGCCTAGAAATAACGAAGGAAGCTTCCGCTGGCCTGAAGAGTTAGGAGTTGTACTCTCAGGCTGTTATAAAAAACCAGGTGTTTTAAATGACAGGCCAGACCAATAAAAGCAAAGCAGAATGCATACAGTTTTGCCAAAGCCAAGTGACAACATACAATGTGAACACTGACCTCATTGTGCAGTGAGGGGTAACACGGGTTTACTTTAATTGCAGGTAATTTAAAAGTAAGGAATTAAGTTATAATCTGGAGATGTTTGTGAGCTCAGGGTGATAGAAGTTACACAGCATTTCTTGAGAACACAACATCGTTCTGTGTATTAGTGTGAATCTTGCTAAGATATCAATAGTCAATTAATCTTTAGTCATAATTAAATGGAATTGGAGTATTCAAAGAAAGTGTTAGATAAGTGGCAACGGCTGTAATCTGGCTGTGGCTAAATCACTTGGATCACATCTCCTGTGGCCTTCAGCACCTTTGACATGGGTGATTGCTTTTGCTCGCTGACACTTTCTTCACCCAGCTGTTCCTTCTCCACTCTCTGCCTTCTGTCTTGGTCTCCCTTCCTCCCAGACCTCTTGCTGATGGAAGCCCCGGGCTCAGTTGTTGAGTCTCTCGTCATCTCTCTCTCACCTGATGAGTTTCCTCAGTCTCATGGCGTTCAAAGCTCCAGTAAGTCATCAATCAACGTCATCAACAAAGCCAACATCATCAAAGTCACCAATATCTCTGGGTTGGGTCTCTTCTGGACTTCCCCCCTCCTAGAACCGGGACTACTTGATACTTCCACTTAGGTACCTAATTAATAGTCATCTCAAACCCAGCCTGTTTCCCTATCCTTCTCTCCAATCCATGCCCCCCTACCCCAAACAGTCCCGTTATCCACACGGCCTTCCCCAACTTGGTTAATGTCAGTTCCACTGGTCCATTTCTCAGGATACAAATCGCGAGACTTGCTCCCTACTCCCTGGGATTCCTATCCCCAAATCCTGTTGGCTCTGCTGTCAGGATATATCCGCATCTCTCTGCCTCATATACCTCCAATGGCTGCCACCTCATCTTGTTGTCACTTCTTACTTGGGATTATTATAATCCTGATGGGTCTGTTTTAAGAAGGTACAGTGCTCCTTTTTAAAGGTAAATTATATCATGGGATTCTTCTCTACTCAAAACCCTGTAATGGCTCTTTATTTCCTTTAGAGTGAAGGCCCAAGTCCTAGAAGTGGGCTGTGAGGCCCTATGCAGTCTCTGTCCCACTCCCTGCCCACCCCCCCCAACACTTGGCCACTTTCATTCAAGGTGGCTACTCCATCAACTACTCTCACCTTCGCTTACTGTGCTTCAGCCTCCTCACTGTTTCGAGACCCAGCAGGCAAGGCCCTAACTCAGGGCCTTTGCCCTGACCATCGCTTCCACCCGCAAAGCACTCTCCACAGAGATCCGCATGGCTGCTCCCTCACTTTGGTTGGGTCTTTGCTTACACAGCACATCTATTTATAGACAGAGACTTGCTCTCCCTCCTGCTCATGGCCCAAGTGATTTCTACCTCTCCATTCTGTCCCTATAGCGTTGATTGCTTCTAACACACTGTATCTATTATAATATCTCTAATATCTATTATTTATCATCCATTTTCTCCCATTAGAATGGAAGCTCCATAAGGTCAGGGAGCTTTGTTTTGTTCACAAACACCTAGAACGTATTCCCAGCTCCTAAATGGTGACTGACCGAGTGGGCACTCTAAGTGTTTGGTGAATGAGAAAATAATGAAACCAGAACACGAGGGAGGTTGGGTGCGATTCTTACTCTGGCCGCGTTATAAATACGGAATATCCTGCTGATGATGTCTTCTTCTAAGTCTGCAGAAACAAATTCCACTTGGATGGGGCCATGTCTGTGAACTCCGTTCTCTGGCCAGTACTGCGGACACAACTGAATTCAAAACACAGAAACGCGGGGTTAATTATAGGAATAAACTGACTCCTAACAGTTCGGATGGGGTCACTACTGACATTCGGTAATTCTTAATGCTTCCTTGATTCGCTTCAATTTCTTTCCTTTTTCTCTCTTTTCCTCCCAATAAGTAGACGTGAGGACTTTCTTGTTGGCTGATTCCTCAGCTCCACCTGTCCTTCTAGTACTTCCTTCTTCATTTTCTCAGAAAGTATCTTTAAGCCACGAACCATTCTGCTTTCCAAGGAAGCCACACGGATGCCGTTCAACGCCTCCCACTGTAAGATCCCTGCTGCATGCGGAAAGGAACTTTGTCAGGCCCCGGGGAGATGCCGCTGGCTGCCGTTACCGGAGCTAAGACACCTGAGAAGGTGCACGTACCTGTTAACACCCGTATCTCCATCCTCCCCCATGTGAGCTTGCTTTGTAACTTGTAACCGCTTTTGGGAATAGTGCCATTCAGTGGCAAGATACTGATAACAGTATTTTGGGTTGCATTTTCATGCTCTGATCCAACCCTTCCCAGCTCGGTTCTAGAAAACCTGATGTAAGAAGAGTAAATGCTTTGGTGTTTTACCTAGAGGTGGTTTTAATTAAAATCACAATTTCCTAGAGTCTCAAGTGCTGGGTATTGGTGATACCAGGTAACTAGAACTTTGTGTGAACGTGGTGCACAACTTAGCATGGAAGGAGGGATGTTGGGAAGAGGGGCTTATGAAAGAGGCACCTTCATTTGCTATGACCCCACAGAAGTACTAATCTTGCAGAATGGTGGGGAGACCACCCCCCGCAACTTTTCCTTCTTACAGACCTTTCCTAAAGCCCTGAGACGCTACTAGGCCTTTTAAGTCTGAAATTAAACGTTTTTTGGGACTTGGTATCCAGTGATGTTTTCGGGAGTAGAGTTTAACTTTTATCTTTCTGACTTACCCGAGAGACAAAAGGCTTGTGGGGAGCCCATAGGGAATTACTTTTTTATAACTGGTTTCTACTGGGCCAAGTGCAGACGAAAAACCTATCTCATTTTAAACAGAATGATGTACCAAAAAGGAGAATCGCTCATCGAATTTCCTTTTTTGGATGACTTTTATTTTCCAAAGTATCTAAAATCTCATTGTCAAAGGTTGTGAGGGTTGATTAACACCCAAGACTGCGAGATAGTTTTCAGTTTGTAGCGGGGCCAGTCTCTCTCTATTATAAAGAAGGTGAAGGCTTGAACTTTACGATCGAGTTTGGGATAACTAAGGGTACTTTCTATGTTAGCTACGTCTGTAGTATTTTGAAAATCACATTTATTTATTTTCAACCAATGCTTCTGTAAAAAACTCCCTTCCTCCCCAGCATTTGCTGGTGACAAGTTCTAAAACTGCCTTGTCAAATGATAGTGTGTTAATGCGTATTTTCTCTATATACCCAAGTGTACCCACTGCGGAAATTAACAGGCACTGCGATGGGAAGCCGAGATGGTATTAAAAGTCCTAACAGGTGCATTTGAACGGTTCTGAACACTTTTTCCTCAGGACTGAGTTTACTTTCTGCTTGCTCTCTTGGTTCAAGCCCTGAGCAAAGCTTGTCACTTACACCAGAGAAATATGAACGGCCCGGGCCAGCACGTGGTTCTTGGCACAATACATTCTGCACTCAGCCCAAGTAAACCGTGTAGAAAATGGCTTAAATGGTGCATAACACATCCGTGAACCGGACCCATAAATACTTAAAATAGTTGAGTGCTATTCTTGTACAACTGCAAAGACTTTAAGTTCAAATGCTCGGTTTAGCGTTCTCTAAATGACTACGTCCCCAGAGCCCCTTCTCTCACTCTGAAAATCAGCTCTGTCTGCCGAGTGAAACTGGACTCTTTGCCTCTCCTACAATGGTCAGCGAAGGCTTAGTTTGAATCCAGACAGTTCCGGTTTAGAATGTAGCTTTAGAATTCCAATACCATCATTCAAAAAGAGCACATGGAAATCACTAGTGTAAGGGTCACTGATATGAACAACAACAACAACAACAACAACAAAACCAGCTTATCACTACATGTCAGGATCCACATTAGGGGGAAAAGAATGATTCTGAAGAGGGAATAGTCCCTGTCCTATAACGGTCTTCCACTGAAGAATCTTGAATTAGTGAAATTTAAGCCAAGGCATTGTGAGTTAGAAGATCGGGATGCCTGGTGCTATTCTGAGTTGGGTCTTTGAAGTTGCCCGAACCGTGATGTCTGCTTGTTTTTAAAAATGGCTGCATTCTCTGTTTCGGAGGGGATCGATGTGGAAGACTTCTGAAATATTTAAGCTTCTTAAGCAAAAAGGACTAGATAAGGACAAGGATGGTTGTTATTATTTCATTCACTAGCTTTCAGGCTAAGCCCTAACAATATAATGTGGGGCCTCAAACATAATTAAAAACATTATGGAATTGAGATGAGTGTCCACGGAATTTATGGCCGGTTGATGACAATAAAATGGATTTTAGGAAGGAAAATTCTTGTCCAGTTTGGATTCCGAATTACTTCGGATCTCTTTTTCCTTTTTTAAACTCGTCTCTATCAGATAGAAAATTAAGTCAATTTCAGAACAAGTTTATTCTTAAAATACGAGAAGTGCCACATGTCCCATAATGTCCTCTGTCACGGTGGTTAAGTGGGCGACTGGTGGAGCTGTACCCGAATGGCTCCTAAAGGGCCACTGCGCCGATGCTCACCTGACATTCCTCTCTAAGGGAATGTTTCTAACCCCGGTACTAGTACCCAGTCATTACCGTCCTGTTCTTTCTCTTTTGATGTGTAAGGAAAGCAGCTATAGGAAAGCCCCTTTTATCGTTCTGAGCTTTTCTTATGCTCGAGTCCAGGTTTTATTTCTTTTTAATATCTTTGCCAAAGTGTTGACAGAAGTAACTTTTGTCCCTTAAAGTCACTGCCACCCTACCGCGACGATCTCCACCTGCAGGCTCCAGGCGAGCCGTGCCAGGAAGTACACGGATGCTCCCCGGGCGAAGGGCTGCGCTCTGAGCTGCTGTGCTCCAGGCTTCGCTGGCTCTGCTGGGTGGCAGGGGCTACGATATCCCCGGCTCCAGAGGCTCTGCTCTGCCCATGACCTGTATCTCCCTCTATGTGGAATTTCCATCCTCGGGGAATAGCGAATTTCTGACCCTGTCTTGCTCTGTCACTTCCAGCACCTGTGATCTCAACCTGGTTTTTCGGATTCTGACAACTCTCGGCCCCGTCCCTAATCCCATCTCCTTTTCACATTTGTGTTGCAGCTCCCGCTCCCCGCCGTCACCTGGGGTTTGCGAGCTGGCACGGGGCCTGCGCTTCTCGGTGCACGAGCAGAACAAACACGAATTTGACCCTGGGCGTGAGCCTCACCTGGGCAGGATCCACGTCATTTAGCATAACCACAGATGTGCAGTGATAGTCCAGGACCAGTCTCCAGAAGTCTTTCACCGTGTTTGGCAAAGGATGCTGGGTGACTATAAAAGCCGAAGGCTGTTTATAGCTCTGCAAACACAAACAAGAAAGATCCAGATAGACCCAGGAACACTGAAGGGAGGGCACTTCCGTTATCTCGTGCGCGTGGAGACTTGTGACACAAAACACCGGACATAACTTAACAGCTGCTAAATCCTAGCACCCCTGTCAACACCAAAACAGACTAAATATAAACTCCTCTGCGGAATGAGAATGAACGTATTCTCGTTTTGATGCCCAGAAAACGTAACAAGTACCTCTTACAAATTTTTGGATATATCTGCTAGAAAGGCAATATCGGCCCTATCCATAATTATTTTAACGGAGAACATAACTTTACAAAACCTGCACAATTAAAATACTTCTGGTTTTCCTAAAATCTGTTCGGGTGTCATTTATACGTGTGATGGTGTTACTTATTCCTGCCACAGAAGGATCTGCGTGCCTTTTGCAGCTCTGAAGAGCTTCGAATAAGTTTAAGTACCTTTCTAGTGATACCACATCCATAGAATTAGAGTTTCCATATTAGCCCCGCAAATATCCATTTACTTTTCCCATCAATTGAATAGCAAATGTTCCTTCAGTTAGAAGTAAACAGACTGACAGGAAGTAATGAGTTGTGTGCTATCTGTCCTGACAGACCATTTCTTCCCCCATGTTAATTACTGCCTAAATTAGGAGGAAAGGGAATGAAAATAATGCTGCAAACCGTATTATCCCATTCACTGCCTTAGAGACTTAATAGCTGTCTCTTGCTCTCCGGCCAGCGGGTTAACAATTTAAGTGCTCAGAGAGTACCTGGGACATGTTTCATTTATCAATACTTCCCGACCGGTGGTCTCCGAGAGACCGAGAACGTTGGCCCCGATGCAGAAACATACGCAGAATCTGAAAAGCGCTCTGTCGGGAAAACAGTTGGTGTCTTACAAACAAACAAACGAACGAGCGCTGGAGAAGCCCCGGGCCTCGCTCGGCCGTGCTCCCCTTGAGGAAAGGCTTCCTGTCTCCGTCGGGGCAGGGTAGCTGGGCTTACGTCCATGAGGGCCGCGTTGATGTAGTTGCTACTCTCCCCGTCGATGGTGATGAGGAAAGGCAGGCAACGGTCCGGGGGCAGGATGTCCATGCAGCGGTTCTTCTCGTGGTTCCGGGGCAGGAGCGCGATGCTGCAGTCTTCCACCCGCAGCGTGGGCGTCACCATGTTCAGGGTCTGCATGACAGCACACAGGCACGTGGGGAAGAGAACGCTGGACGGCACACTGTCGCACCTTCAGACTTCAGAAGGTCACGTTTCCTGCACCTGACCACCAGAGAGATGCTCCCTGCCCCCTACTTAGTTCAAGTTTTACTACTCTTTTCTCCCCTTGGATTTGGTCCACAGACAGCGCCCATCAGATATAAGTGCCACCGTGGATCTGTTGGATTACGTGCCATCTGGTCTGACTAGGGCCGGACATCTGGATGCTGGGGAGTAAGAGGTTGGGTACAGTTTGACTTAGAGTCCGGGACACTTAGATCGGACGTGGATACGAGCACGGCAATGAAGAATTCTCGCCCAGCAAGTGCTGTGAACGCATCTCGCTTGGTTTGGCTGCACTCATGTTACCCTGTAGGACCTCCTGGCACCTGCCTGCAAAGGGGAGAGCCGGCTCTGCTAGACCAGGGGTTCTCAACCAGCTCAGCCTGCTCCCAGGGGCCACTGGCCATGTCTGCACACATTTTTGGTTGTCACGACTGGTGTGGTGGAGGTCTCCTGGCATGCCGTGGGGACGGAGAAGCCATGGGTTCTGCTAAACATCCTATAGGACGGCACCCGCAACAAGGAATTATCCAGCCCTGACTGTCAGCCATGCTGAGGGTGGGAAGCTCTGTGTTGGCTCAGGGGTTCCAGAGCTGACTGTGAGATTCCTCTGAAGGAGCAAAGTCACAGGCATTTGCCGCTCCTCTTCGCATGACTTACCCGGAACTCCTCTTTAATCTGGCTGGAGTTAGTCTGTGGATCCAATTTGTTCATGTCATAATACAGAGACCTAACTTGGGAAGCAGGGACGGAGGTGTCTCCACAAAGACAGGCTTCCAGGATGGCATCGTGGATAAACACGTACTGCTCCTGGAGAAGCAGAGGGGACTAGTTAGGAATGGGGAAACCAAGGGAGGTCAGGAGAGCTAGAGAGGAAGGGGCCATAGCCCCTCCCCCCTCTCCCCCCGTGGACAAGATAAATGTGACATTATCATGGACAATGCATTCCCGGCATGGGGGGGTAAGGAACTGACTGCTGCACGAGGGGGGATCCCGGGACCAGCAGTGTTGACGCCTGCGGGGACCGGCAGGCATGTTATTGACTGGCCTCGTGTGGGGCATAACGGGAGGAAGAGAGACATGGGCTCAACACAGAAGCATGAAACAGATGGATTAGAACTGTGGAGACACGGCTAAATACCGGAGCAGGCGCCGTCATGCTAGAGTAGCTGTGGCTTAATGACCTCTGTAATTCTGATTCCATGAGTTTAGAACTCAGTGTTTCCGGTGAGGAAATGAGCAGAAACTTATCTGTATATAATGAAAGGAGGGATTTGCTAACCAAATCGACAGTGCAAAGAAGGTCCAGGCCAACTTGGTAGCACTATGAAAATAAATAGTTCCGAGTATTTAAAACTACTCGTTTTGAAACAATAATGTGATAATTACAAAAGTCCTTGCATATTCAGAGAAGAGCTTTTGATGTACGTGTAAGTCCACAGCTTACAAACTCTAATTACTGAATGGGCACTTACTCTAATTCTGAATGGGCACTGACTTTTCCTACAATTAACTGGCAAAGTTTTACGATTATTTATTATTGATCTTTAATTACATGAGATGCAAAAAGAGTCTCATCATTTTTTCTTTAATTTCTATCAATAACTAGGACTCTTTTTTTAATGTTTACTGATTTATCTCTGAGAGAGAAAAAGAGAACAAGCTAGGAGGGAGCAGAGAAAGAGGGAGACACAGGATCCGAAGCAGGCTCCAGGCTCTGAGCTGTTAGTCCAGAGCCCGACGAGGGGCTTGAACCCACGCACCAAGAGATCATGACCTGAGCTGAAGTCCAACACTCAACCGACCGAGCCACCTAGGTGCCCCAATAACTAGGACTCTTAATTCTCAAAAACAGCCCGGTCCTATTAAACAACACCTCAGAAACGGATCAGGAGAAAGGGGGGGGGGGCACTTGGGTGGCTCAGTTGGTTAAGCATCCGACTTTGGCTCAGGTCATGATCTCGCCATTTGTGAGTTTGAGCCCTGGGTTGGGCTCTGTGCTGACAGCTCAGAGCCTGGAGCTTCCTTCGGATTCTGTATGTCCCTCTCTCTCTCTCTGCCCCTCCCCCGATTACACTCCGTATGTCTCTCAAAAATAAATAAATTTAAAAAAAAGAGAGAAAGGGGATGTGGCAACGTTTGATCAGTTGTAAAATCCATTAAAAACACACTATTATCTCTAAAGCCAGGAATCCCTATACTAAAAAAAAAAAAGACCATGAAAGCATTTAGAGTTTTTGCTATTTTTATTTAGGTTATTTGAGAATGGAATTAGGTTTCTGTAAACTTTAAACCAGTGGCTTTTGTAAACTTTTGGCAATATCTAAATGGAAGAGAATCTTATTTATTCTTCATTCTACTGGTGGTGGGTGTAATGCCTCCTTAAAACAAGCAAATATCAAGTAAAGCCATGAATTCTTTTTCTCGAACACTTCAATTCCCGACACACCTGGCATTCTAATTTATAGAAGTCCTAGTCAGTACAGAGTATTTCTACAAAACGTGCAAATTCCCATGATGCCATGCCACTGGACAGACTTTTTGGGGACAGCAGGCGAGGAGTAAAATGTATAGAGATTACCCTTAAACCACCTGGCAAATGCCCAGCTATTCTCAGGAGTGGTCTTGCTCTGGTTACCAGCTAGTTTAAAAGACATAATAAAAAGAAATAGTACTGAATCCCTGAAAGCTTAATGTAGAGGCCCTACTGGGGCCCTTGATACCGAAGCATGGACTAATATAGGCTCCTGGCTGCAGATTCTGTTACCTGGGAGAAGCCATGGCCTTTTCGGTTTATGAAAGGAGAAGAAAAAGAAGGAAGGGAGGGAGGAAAGAGAGATTGGCAGGTATATCACTTTTTCTTCTGGGGAGTTTTGAAGAGAGAATGGCCGGAGTTTCTTTCCCCCTTGGCTCTGGGACGTGGGGAGCAGGAGGCACAGGGGACCAAGCCCTGAGGATGGGTGGGGAACAGCCGTACCTCTGTTTGTACCATGTTCACTCTCCGTGACCGCAGCTCGCGGACGCAGTTATAGATGTCCACCACGCCTTCCCTCTCTGCCATGTCCAACATGATATCGATGACGATGAAACAGCCGGTCCTCCCTGCGCCAGCACTGAGTGAAAAGAGGGCTCTGTCAGCTGAGGAAGAAGGATCCCTGTGTTTCTCTTTCTTTTACATCCTTACTATGGTGGAAGTCACATCACACGAAATGAACCACTGGAGGGTGTACAGTTCCGTGGCCTTTAGCACCCCCACAACGTATCACCTCTGTTGAGTTCCAACCGCCCCCTCTATCGAGTTCCAAAAACCATTGTCGTCACCCCAAAGGAGACCCCGTGCACTGCCCACTGCACTTCCTTGGAGAGGCTCCGGGCGCTCGGCTTACCTGCAGTGCACCACCAACGGGCCTGCACTGGGTGGACTCTTGGATTTGACCTGCCGGACGAACCCCAGGAGCCCTGTGGCATGATAGGGAACCCCGTGATCTGGCCAGCCAGTGAAGTGGAACTGTCTGATCTCTCGGATTTCATGGACACCTCTCTGCCATCGGTCGGTCAGCACGGCAAGAAGAGAACAAAGGAAAATAAACGGTGAGCAACTGGGAGTGTCAAGAACGCTTAAGCAGCCAGTAAGCCTAGGGCTAGGAAGCTGTGCATTGTTGGGAAGAAGGTCATTCTTCGCTGTAACGCACACCTGGAAAGCCTTCTTACAGGCGGGCGGATGTTTGTGGGGGTGAAAGGGAGGTGATGTTTGAGGAAGATGCTAATTTACAGGTGCAAAAATGGATGCATCTCTGATTCCTCGAATTCCTTTCTACAACGTAGGCTCTATTAATAGTTTGTGTGTCACTTTAATCCTACGGTGTGAAGTGCAAGTCCACAGAGAGAGAGAGAGGCTCAGAACAGGGACCTGAAGGAATCACAAGGTACTTGTGCGCTCAGGACCAGCTCCTGAATGCAGGAGCCTTGGTTAGCTCTTCTGTATTCTGGTACCTCTTTGTACCAGGTGCTCGGGCAGTGCGCACGCCACTGTGGGTGCAGAGAACGTCACTGGAAGAATGAGTGCGGACCACTTTCCAACTGGATAGGCCAGAGAACTCATTTCCATTTGCGCCTCAAGTTTGTTAGGTTTCTCCTTCTCATTTGGGGAAACATCCAATCCAGTCATCCAATCACCAACAATCTGAGTGAATAAAATGCTTCAGGCACGACTCAAGATCCTGGGGTCACAGAGATAGGAAGACAGCGCCTCCTGTCTTCAAGTGGCCATGACAGTCGTCTTGTGGGAAACAGGAAGGGCCGCAAACGTACACCCTGGAAATCAAGAGGCATTTTTGCTGGAATTCTGCTTTCGATCAGTAAATTGAAAAAGGTGGGTTGACTCCTAGTGAACTGAAGGGACACAGAAAGAAAAAGGCTCTAAGTGTTTTTTTTTTTTTAAATTTACTCTTGTTTTGAAAATAATAAAGTTGATTTATATCCATCGATTTTTTTTGTAACTATGAACCTATGTATTAAGGCTCTGTTGTAAAACAAAATCTGCTTGAAAACAGATATTACTTCCAGAAACAAGGCTGGATTGTAACTGGGCTCAAATAAGAGACCCCTTACTGAATCCCATCTCTGTGTTGGGCCCTAAGTTTGGTTTTCTTGTATCTTAACATTCAATACCCACTAACCTTGTCACATTCACCATGGGTCATTGTTCACACATTACTTACTTAGTAAGTCAAGAAGAAATTCAGAATTTTTACTGTGTTTGGGAAGACTAGAAAAGGCAAACATTTATAGATTTTAAAAGAAGACTTGTATGCTGTCAAGGGGTTAACATGTCTTAGTTTGATAACCCACAAATGTGGAAGCTTTATTCCTCTTTTGAAAACTATGCAGTTCTTTAACAGAGTTTAGGCATTAGGGAATTAATTAAACCATCAGGGATTCAGGAATGAAAATCGACAATGTCATCTACTAAATATGCCCTGTGACTCCAGAGTAATGTCACTCAGTGGTTGGGAGCCTACATCTCTTATTACTGAAACCATGGTAACACTTGGGCCAGTCCCAGAATCTCCACCAGAAGACAAACGGTTGAGCCTGTATCACCCACCAAACCCTTAGAAAGCTCCCTTGGGCTTTACATATAACAACTGGGGCAGGGGTGGTCCCATGAAGTGGGGAAGCCCATAATATGTATTTATTCCAAAGGGGACAAAAGGGCATTTATTTCTCCCCTACACTGTTTTTATTTTTATTTTTAGGCATCTTCTCTTCCTAACTTTGCTAAGTTTCAGCTCTGACATCCTCCAGCCATCAGGAGATGGGCCCCCCACTGATCTATGACTCATTTTCTGAGTGAGGGAAATGTCAGTTTCTGGGATGCAGAAAGCATTTTCCTTAAATAAACCTCTCCCCTCTAATGTGTTCACTATTGACGAGATTAGCAAAGGCAATTGCTTCGGAGCCAACTCTCATTCTTGTTTCTCAACGTGGCAATTTCTCCATTTGCTGTTTTGTAATATATTCTGGGAAAAAAATCACAGAGGCGATCACTGATGGCGGCCTCAATAGCCCAACTTGGTATCAGTTATATTTTTTGTTTACTTTTCATTCTAACAAGGATTAATGCGACATAAAAAATGATATTTACTTCATTTTCCATGTAAATACAATAGGAAGGAAGAACCCAAGACATAATACTGCCTAGCCCGAAGTGGGTGCTTAAGAAATATTTGCGGAATGAATGAATGAATCTCCAACTACACGTTCTGCGCGTAGCGGATGAGACAGCCGGGCGGTATTCCCGCTGCCTTCTCGGAGTCCCAGGCATCTCCTGGGTAGAGAGATTCTGGTGGCCACTGTCAACTTCTTTCCTGCCAGGGTAGTCAGGGCATAGAGAGACGCCAGGCAGCCTAGACCCACGGAGACTTTTGAGCTGTCTTCCTCCTGACAGAATGGCAACTTTGTTATTTAAAATCTATTTAGCTTTGTTTGAGTCATCAGCTGCAGGAGAAAGGGATGATAATCCCATGCAAAACAGAACTCATCAGTTCCAAATTGCAATTGTCTGCTAGTTTTGCAGAGTAGCGCCCAGACCCATTTTTCACCTTGGGTCTCTTGATGCAACATACTCTCAAAATAGAATCAGAATTGCAGGTCTCTCAAAGTACATGCTTGACTGTTTTTTTTTTTTTCTTTTTCTTTTTCTTTTCTCTTCTAATGAGAAAGTTTAAAACCTACAAGAAGTGATCCACAGAAGTACTAATGATTTGTTTTCCTTAAAGATTTCAATTGCCCAGTTAGAAAATCACTAACGTGTCATTTTGACTCCCCCCCCCCCCAATCTTTAATAAGCTCTTCGCCCTTCCCTTCCTTCCAAGGATTGTCTGCTGGTTGTCTGATGACTAAAATAACTGGGTATTTCAGAAACATTTCTGTGCAGCTGGGAATGTAGGGGAGTACAATAAGAGGTTAAAAAAAGAGCAAAGAAACAAACAAACCCTTCCTTTAGCAACAGAGATGCATTTTCAGCTTATTAGAGAGCCCACTATTGTTCAAAGAGCTCCATGTTTAAGTGATGGCTTTGGATGATTTTTTTTTTAAAGAAAAAAATATCGAGGGTCTTTTATCACTATCTGTTTTAATGCAGTTATTCATGAGTGCTCTTGCCAAGAGCCATACAAAAATCCTCCATATTTTTTTTCCGATCCTGCCTAAGAAGGAAAAAAAAAAAACCCGACATCAAAGTGTGAGGTTCAGAACTTGAAGAACTGAGCCAACCAGAACTCCACATTCTTTGAAGTCTCCAAGCCTCCTGCCTGCTTATTAAAAAAGACAGGCTAAGGAAAAAAAATGCTAAATAGTATGAGAAACAGATTAAAATAAACTAAAGTCTTTTCAGCCTTGTGATTCTATGACAAATACGGATTTAAAAACCGGGATAGGTAGTTCAAAACATCAGGGTAAATTAGCCGAAAAGCAGATGCGGCAATTTCCTTGATTTTCCAAAAAGGCTCTCGATAATCTAAAACATGCGCTTAGATGCGACGAAAATTAGAGTAGAGAGGAAGGCTGAGGGCCAACTGCCCAGCGGTGCGCTTCAAACCCGGGTCCTCCAAGGCCACCTGCTGTGATTAAATCATCGCAAACTTTCACTCAGCAAATTTGCGACAAAATTGTTGGGTCCGGCGCAAGGCTCGGTTATGGACAATCAGCTCTCGATGGAGAAGTCTGGGGACCTCAGAGACGACACTGTGTGAACCCTTCATCAAAGGCAAGATGACTGGAAGGCAGAGTGTTTCTCAGCCAAATCACCTCCACTCTCCCCACAGCCTACCTGTGCCACTTCTGTGGATGGGGATGGACTGCAGTTTGCTTCACTTCCGGCCCCTCCCTATGTCAGCAGAAAGAGGGGGAATAAGGAAATTCCCTGTTATGCCCTACAGTGCTTCCCAGAGAAGAGGCCCCATCCATGCACATGGGATGAGGTAGAGTAGAGCCATAGCACAGCATTCATGACCCAACACCAGCAAGTACAAAGGCTAAAACCAGTATGACAGTGAGGACGAATGAAGGGGCCGGTTCATGCAACATGTCCCACGTATACTTATGTTTCCAGGTAGGTCACTTCTGCCTGGAAAATCCAACAGTCCACATGGAACCGTAGGCTTGAAAAGCCTCAAGGAAGTAGAGGGGGGTTCCAGGAGGGGTTAGGACCTGTGTCTCAGCACCGATACTAACTCACTACCGGGAAACCCATACAATGTACAACATGAAGGACATTTATCAAACTGTGAACAAAGAGCGATGGGCTGAACAATATCAACCAGGTTAAACAGAAGAGGGAGATAGATCGGAATTATCTTTTGATTTAGTAGCAAAATATAGATTCTTATGAAATGGAAATGATTCGCTTCAAAGATGGAACTGAGCTATTATAGAATCTGAGGGCAAGATGCAATCTTGAGAAATCACTAGATAGAGCCTACCTGCATTCAGGTGTGACCACGTATAAATTATCCTAGAGAAGTTAATGAGGCTAGCACCACTAACATCTGACCGTAGCTTTTCAAAGTAGTGTGAAACTTACCTTTTCAACAGCAAATGTTCTTATCACATATTCTGCCAGTAGTTCTGTTTCTATTAGGGTAACTTTAATGTCTTTATATATCTCTGTGTCATCTGGCCAGTATTTGCAGCATTTGACCTTTAGAAAACACAAAGGAAATGAAGGCTTTAGGATTTTCTTCTTCTTTTATTTTTTTTTTCCTGTTTTGTTTTCTTTATTGGAGTTCCCCAAATGATGGGCCACAGTATGATGTACAGGATAACATTTGTGCAGAAAAAACAAAAGTTAAGCTGTCCACTTAAGAACAAGGTGTTTTTTTTTTTTTTTTTTTAGATCACCTGTGTTTCTTTTCTCGTCCCAGAAGAAAACGAAGTTTGAGCTAGAAGAGTCGTAAAGCCTAGGAAAATCGTCTAAAGTTAACAAGTTGTGTTTATACTGCAAATATCCCAGTTACTGTGACCATTCATTTCCTGTTTATCTCTATTCAGAGAAGGGCCTGCAAAAATAAACAGTATAAGGTAGTTTACAACATTTTAGCTCCTCTGAATTTAAAATTCCTTCTAGGTCGGAAGTTACCTGAACATTTTTGAGGTGGCGTGAGCAGGAAAGAACCTACAGTAAAGATTAGAGATTTTTTTTGTTTTTTTTTTTGTTTTTTTTCTGAAGAAGGGCGTCACTATGTGGTTTTCCCAAGTTAAAATTACACATTCAGTTTAATCTAAGGAAATTCTATATACAAAACTTCGTAAAATATGAACAGTCTTTCCAAGTTACTAGAAGCCTCTAATCTAAAGATACTTCCGGTGGAAGAAATTTGTTGGACTCGGCCCCTTCTAGCAAATTGATTTTTCCTCCTGCAGCTCTTCCAGAGCTCCGTGGAAGGCTGGAAGGAGGAAGAGCAGCAGGCCAAGGTGGCTGTCCCCGGGGCCCTGTCCTCAGCCTCTGCAATTCTGTCCTGAATTCCTGACAGCTTTTATCCACTCCTGTCGCTGTTCCCTCCGTGGATGACTTGTGCCCCCTGGCCTTGTGGCTCCAAGTGCTGAATTCAATTTCAAACTTGTTTTGTGGGCATTTCCCATGGAGGTCCTGCCGGCACGATGAAGGCAATGTGGCTAAAAGAGAATGCTTGGTCCCCCATCAGCTGTCCTCCACGCACTCCCTACGTCAACGACGCCATGATTTCTGCAGTTGTCCAGGCATGAAACCTGCCTACTCCTTCTCCAAAATCAACTGCCACGTCTAAGAGTATTTCTGAATTATCTCTCAAATATGTTTTCTGACTTTTCGCTCCCTCTGTCCCAATCTGGGTTCAGGCTCTGGTACTTCCTAACTGGACATTCTCCCCATACCAACTCAGAAGAACCTTTCCAAAGTGTAATCCCAGTGGGGTTCACTTGCTCTGCCCAAGAAGCTTCTATTTGCAATGACTGCCCGTGAAATTAAACAGAAATTAAATTTAACCCGGCATGTAAGGGTGAAAACGAACATTTTCTGCTCTTTTACTACTCTCCTTTTGATCACCATATATCTGATATCTAAAAACAAAAGGTTTGCCCAGATCCAAGCTACTCATGCCATTCCTTCTGCTTGGACTATTCTCCCATTTGTACCTTCCCAGCTGAAGATTCTCTCCATTCTTCAAAGTACATCTCACATGCCACGCCCCTTCAAAGTGTTTCCTCCAAAGATGTGAGCTCCCGGACCCCTCTCTCTTCTTGATCGTCTGATAAAGCCTGCCTGTTCTGTTAGTAGCACCCCCCCTCTTACACAGCCTGGTCCTGCTTATTACCAGTCAGCATGCAAAGGGTGTTGAATTGCTTATTTCTGGAAGCCCTGCAGCGTCTGGCATTGTGTCCCCTATGTGCTACACGCGCATTAGATCCGTGTAGAATTGATCTCGCGGAGGAAATCCGAGGACCAGCGCAGGAAGGAAAAATCCCAGATTGGGAGTTTACAAAAAGAAATATGGGCCAAGATGACCTTTTCGAGAATGCCGAACACCTTGGTATACTCGTGTTTCAAGTGTGGGACATGACTGGTCATTACCTTAGCCGCTTCCTCAGGAAACTTTCCGGCATTTGATTCGGTACAGTTCTATGTAAGCTTTATTAGCTTTTCTTGGCAAGATGTGAGCCAGGCATGTTAGGGGCTGGGGATACAGTGGAACGGAAGGTAAAGGTAGTCCCTGTCCCCATTCAGTTTTTAGTCTTCTTTGGGAGTCTTTTTTTTTTTCCCTCCTGGAAACGTTATCTGTGACTTTATAAACTATAAATGTAAGTATTATGGCTTATCTATAATATGTCAAAGATTTACATTAGGGATACCTTTGCTGCATTTAAAATACTCCGGAATAACAGGGATAATTTCTCCAGTTCCTTTCTTAGATGTAAAGTGAATCTGGGCAGATTATGCATATTTGTGATGTCTAATTTGATAGCAACCCTAATGTCACTTACAGAACACCTAATAACTTCACGATGCTAATGAACAAAGATACTTATAGGGTACTTACTTGGGTCCCTGTACTAGGGTCCCTTCTATATTATGAGATTGCTTTTACCTTTTTGTGATTCCAGTTATGCAAGCAGAAGGTAGTGTATAAATACAAATGGGGTGTATATGTGCGCTTCTAAAATTAAACAGTTTTCGAAGTTATGAATATACAATTAAAAAATACTATGTATTTCTCTGAAAATTACAAGAGAATAAAAAACACACACTCACACCTGCATCCAATGTATACTGGATGTGTCTTATCAAATAAAGATGCCTTGTTTGAATGCAATGGATGTAGGACACATCGCAGGGTCATCTTGTATTTGACTCCTTACCCTCCCCATCCAAAAATCCCAACAAATATGGGTGCAAGGGGTTTCAGTGCCTTGGAGTCAGGGACACCAAAAGGCCCTGCAATGTATCGAAGGCTTAGCGTTTCCTTTTGGGACAGTTCTTCCAATTCCCTTGGGCGAGCTGGGGTTCCACGGGGAAGGTAACCCTGATGCGCCCTCCGTGGCGGGCTCTACCCGCCCCGCGCCGCGCCAGCCAGATGCAGCCGGGCGCCCCCACGCGTCGGCGGCAGCAGTCGCGGGGTCCAGGAGGTCGCCCAGGGCCTCTAGCTACAGCGGCGCCCCCGAGGGACGAGGGCCGCCGCCTTCCAGAAGTGCGCGAAAGAGAGGAGAGACCCCGGCAGCTCGAGCGCTCCCCACGCCGCTAACGCCTGCCCCATGCATCACAAGACCCGTGATTAGCAGAAAGGAAGCCTTGGGGCTGCTTCCTTCCAGAACCGCGTTTATGCGCAGAGCTTTGACCCGTGCGGAGGCACCAGGCTGGGTGGGCCCAGAAGAGGCCTACAAGCCATTTCGAATACCGCCCTCTCCATCTCATCTCCCGCAATATCCTGAAATGGCTTGCCACATCTGTTCTTAGCCTACTAAAAATCTTTCTAAATTGGGTTCCTTTTAGTATCTTTTTAACTGCTTGGACTGGTGTCAAGTTATTATTTTGCTACAGAAAAAAAAAAAAAAAGGAAGAGGAATGTATGCGTTTCTCATGCAGCCTTTCATGCCTGGGGAAATCTGGGGCCTGAGTCACCTCCTGGCCTCTAGGGTCTGCATACAGAGATGTTAAGACCAATGGTTTGGGGGCACCTGTTGGAGCCCAGGGACCGCAGAATCAGATGCTTTTTTCCTCTGATCTTTTGCCAGGCTCGGCTGCCTTTTGCAGCTGGTGCTACCTGCACAGCTTCTAGGACAGGCTGTGCCTCCCATGCACTCCAATTACGGAAGGCAACAGTCTCCATCCCAGAAAGCAAGGCTCTGATCAGGCTCGTCTAATTACCTGGGTGCCCCCGTGCCGGTTCCACTGGGCCATCAACCAGGCACCAGCCAGTGGGCGCTGCTGCCTGCCCATCACCAAAGAGGGCTGCGGGAGGCGGGGAGAGGGGGCAGGAAGAGACCTCTGCTTCCAAGAGAGGGGGTGTCTTTGTTGGCTTTAAAATTCACAAATATGAAACAATACAGAAAGCAGAATAATTCCAGTATTTCTAACTGCCTAACAACAACAAAAAATCTTCGAAGTTGGTCATTTCTAGCCAGCAGCCCGGATGATTTCAGGTACAGTAAAGTCAGAGGACCCCTGCGGGTTTTAGGCTCCTTAGGCTGGCCGCACATCACCGCCGGGGCATCTTGATATCTCTTGGGCAGGTGCTCAAACTTCAGCAGGCACCGGAATGCCCTGGAGGGCTTGTTAAAACAAGCAGGGCTCCACCCCAGTTTCGGATTCAGTGTGGGGGCCCCAGAATTTGCATTTCAGCCCCGCTCCCAGGTGATGCTACTGGCCTGTGGACCACACACTGAGTAGCCAGGATTCCGACAAGCAAGTTGGCTGCAGAGTCCGGCTCTCATTAAGGTTGATAGGAGCCTGGGTGAAGCACTCTAGCTCTGGCTCTTCATCTGTAAAGAGGGGATGATTTTAGTTCCTATGTCAGTCGTTCTAAGATTAAGGGAGGGATTGCCAAATTTGTCTGCACATTAGAATCCCTTAAGAGGGTGGTTATTAAATTCCAAAGCCCAGGCCGTGCTTTGTGCCAATTAAATCATCATTTTTGGGGTAAGACAGAGGCATCAGTAGTTCCTTGTAGTTCCCTAGGCAGCTCCGAAGTGCAGGGAAGTTTGGCAACCACTGTGTTAAGTGATATAATGTAGTTAAAACATTTGCTCCAGTGATGTTTTATTCAAATAATGGATATTCTTCTTTTCTTCTTCTTACTAATTTTTAAAAAGTTTTATTTATTTTGGGGAGAAAGAGAGAGAGGAGAGACAGAGGATCCCAAGCAGGCTCTGTACTGTCAGCGCAGAGACCGATGCGGGGTTCGAACTCACAAACCATGAGATCACGACTTGAGCCGAAATCAAGAGTCACTTAACTGACCCCTTTTCTTTTTATTATTAAGTAAAAATTTTGTGGTCTGGACAACAGGTGATCACGGGAGTTCAGAGGGCAAGAAGTCCACCGAGGGTCTAGAGAGGTGGAGTGGGGTTCGCCAGAGAAGGAAGAAGGAGAAGCTTTGGCACGTGTGCATGGTTTCTGAGGGGAAAACCAAACCGGTAGAGACTCCAGTGCTTCCTTTAGTGTTCTTTCCCTGCAAACAATATTCTGGGGACCGGGAGGATTTGGGAGCAGTCTAGTCTTCCACTAGGGTGGTTTGATGAACTCTCTACAGAATTGAGGAAATGGTGTCTGTGATTTGCAGGGAGGAGATTCCTCTCCAAGAGAGCTGGGAGGAGTCCCAGAGACAGCCAGTTTCCAAACACTGCTTTTCAAGATCGTTACAACGGCTGCACAGAAGACTTTCAGGCTTGGATTTCAGCACTGGGAATCACTGCGTTCTCCTGACTGTGGCTGCACATCGTGGCTCAGGCAGGGCAAGCAAGCGACTGGCCAGAGAGAGAGAACCGGCATGGGCCATGGCCAGCCTCCCTCCTGTCCTCTTCATTCTTTCCACTTCTCCTGTTCCAAATTAAAGAAACAGAAGACATGCAGGCGCAAGGGAGGGCGATTGACTTGCTCCAGGTAATGAGCTAGTTGGGAGACGCTGGCCCCAGGTCCCAGGCTCTCTGCGAGGAGGGAACTCAGCAGATTATAATTTCTGCCAGGTCTGGCCTCGGGAACCGATACCAAGTGGGAAGCAATAATTTTAGCTACCTTGCCTGTTAGAAGCAAGAGAGGGTACGCCGGGCGGGCGCTGGGGGCGGGCGGGGAGAACAGAAGCACACGCGGAAACCATTGTTCATTTTTATCCAGGATCACAAACGGCTGTGTTCCTGCCGGGGCCTTCTGTATCACTGGCCCTAGCAGCTGGCAGGAAGGAAGGAGCCTGGGGCAGAACGGGAAGCTCTATTTACGTGCTCTGTGCACGGGTCCCGGGACTCGTTTTGCTAAGAAACTCATGAGTAAGAAGGCTCACGGAACTGAACGTGAGCTCTGAAACTGGGGGCACCGTCGTGAGCTCTGACAAACACAACTGTAAAGGGGTAGAAGAGAGGAAAGAGCAAAAGGAAAAGTTACTGTTAAGAGTTTTGATTTGTCAGGAGGTTTTCGATAGCGTTTTTTTTTTTTTTCCTTTAAACAAGACCCATCCAAAGAGAGAATGACCACAGTTCTATTAATAGCTGTGTTCAGGGCCAGCTGAGCACGGCTCTGAGAGAGATCTGGAATCGCACGAGCTAGAACCCTGCTGGAAGCACAGTTACCAAAAAGAGCACCACCAAGGGCAGCTGCCAGGCAAGAATCCATGAGAACAGATTTATTATAGCCCCCAAATTTTTTCTAGTGCGCTCACTATAAAACGTTCATTCATTTAAATACCCTGAAAATACAGATTGCTTAGGTCTCGGTGTGATGGAGTCATACGGACAAGCAACCGCTTTCTTCTTCTTGCTAGCTAGCTTGGGGTGTTGCAGCCAGTGACTTCCACTCTTGGAGCCCCAGTTTTCTCCTGCATAAAATAAGACAATCGCACTGATTTCTTAGGGAGGTTGGGAAGACCACCTGAGATAATACGTGTCGAGGCTTTGCACAAGCACCTGGCTCATAAGAGGGTTCCTAGTTCCTAGTTTCCTACTTCCAGACCTGCTTCATATGGCCCTGGGGCCCTCCCTTGGGCAACATCCATGAAGACCACTTCGAAACTGGCACTGAATCACCAACTTCTGGAGGTCTGGAAAGTTTGACTTTGAGAAAAGCACTTCATAGCCTGAATAAATCCCCCTTTCCCATCTTCAAGCTCCTGTTGAACTCCCCTTCCCACCCCCAAAGCTTCTGCCTTTCTATCTGGTTTTCCAACCGTGTCGATTAATTAATATTACATGTATTACTTAACAATGATGCACACGGTGACACCCATATCCATGACATTTGTTTTCATAACTGCAAAGAAACGCATGGGCTGATATGGCCCTAGTGGAATTTTAAGTGTCAACTTACAGACCATCTGAGGAACCTGTCTTGTCCCTTTTCTTTCTACTTCATGTGGATGAAAAGGGTCCTACCCAACTAGATCAGAAAGCATCAGCTCTACCTATATCCGGGCGGCTTGTTCTCGTCTTACTCAGTAGATCTGGCTTTGACTTTTAGCTGTGCCCCAAATGTAAGTCCTCCCGGCCATTGGAAGGACATTCGCCACTACAGAGGACAATAGAAAGAGTGGGTCACATACTCAAAAGAGCATTCTGAAAGATGAGTTTCAAAATCTTTTAAGCCATGATAACATCATATGTATATCTATATCTACACTTGCATCTATATTTATATCTACATATCTCCTGAGGGGATATTTCTTAGAGTGAAATCTGACACATCTTTGAGAAAAAGAATCCATATTTTTTGTCTCTCATTGGGAGTCTTCATTTGTAGCAGGGTAACAATTTAGATCTACACGGGACTTTTCAGTTTATAAATTTTTCTAGTTGTTGACTTTGTGCAAGTCGCAAAAAGAGCTCTGGCTAGACCATCTGGTGGTTACCATCACTCTAAGTCCAGGCATGACTGGACTGCACGCCACGCCACACTGATTTAGTGGGGCCATAGTATTATCTCGATTTTATAAATACGTAATCGGAAGCTGGGAGAGATTAAGAGATAGACTTGGAAATTTAGGGGGTCAACATTGTGCCTTTGATGTAGCCAAGCCATCTGAGCTCAGGACAGTGGCATCTAGGCTGCCCTGCCGGTCATTCGGACAGCCTCAAAAGCCCATGATGAGCAGAACCCAGTCCAGAGGTGCAGAGAGGAACTGAGCCATGGTTCTAATGCTTGTGAAGAGACAGGAGTGTAAATAACAAATCTGACTCACAGCAGACTGACAGGTGAGCTTAGTAGTCACGGATACATTCCCCAAGAGCTACACTGTTTGGGTTCAAAGCTCGGCCTCTTTTTTTGGCTGTGTGACCACTGGTATGTTACCAAACCTCTCTGTGGCTCCCTTTCTCCATTTGTAAAACGGGGCTAATAATAACGTTTTATAAAGATTAACTATATTCTTGTTTGTAAAGCTCGGAGAACGTGCTTGGCACAAGTGAGTGCGAAAATAAACAAAATAAAAGCTACTCTTGGAAGTCAGAGGAAAGACTATTAATTCTAAAGGAAGAGATTCAAACCTGTACGAGGGAGACTACATCATGGATGAGCGCAGAAAGACGAAGGTCAGTTTCCACGGGTGGATGGACGAGGGAAGGTGTTCTAAATGGCGAAAGTTGGCAGAGGCATCTCCAGGACGTCTGAGTGGTCCCGAGACCCTGTCAGGCTGGTGGTGGTGGTAATGGGCGGTGGTGTCTGGAAGGATGGGATTCTCCCAACAGCAGTAAGAACACTCCCTGTTTCATGACCTCCAGGTGCTGCTGACACTGTCCTGGCTAACTCTGGTGTGATGTTTAAAAATAGTAGAAATGGTGTAAGGATAGAAGGCTTGTATTCAAGAAGAGGAGGAGAATGTAGGGAATGGATTTCTGCAGGACTGACATTTTTAAAGAGTACTTATTCCCTTGGTGTGAGCGCGCGTAATTCCTGGAACCCTTCAGGGCTCTGTGCAGCCCGGCTAGCTGCCGTGCTGGGATGGACTGCTAAGTGCAATGCAAGCTGGACGTCGGGAGGCGTGTATGAGTGGGCTGGGCCCAGGAGAGCCAGGGGCAGGTGATCACCCAGGTTCATCATGTGTCAGGCAGCTCTGTCACCCGCTGCTTGGTAGACAGTGGCCAGCGGCCTGCAGAAGCCAGATGGGGCGATCACCGTAATGGATGCGCCTCAGGGTTCCTAGAGTAGGGGAGCTCAGGGACTTGGCCAGCTGCCTCTCCTAGGCTCCGGGGACGTAACCTCTCGGGATTAGTTACAGACCAGAAATGTTCTTGAAAACGCTATTCTCCCCCCCGACCCCATGCACACATTCTTTTGGGCAGAGGCATAACATTTTATTTTTAAGGACCGCTGATAAAAAAAAGCTTTTCTAACCGCTCTTGAAAATCATATTTAATGATGATACAGCATAGTGTAACGGAAAGAGGCCTGGCTGGCACGCAGGAGGGCTTGGGGCTAATTCTAGCTGAATTACAATCTAGCTGTGTGACCCTGTGAAAGTCACAGGAACAGTTACCTTATTTTCAGAAGAGGGTAAGTAGATCGTATGACTGTTAAAATTATCTCGAGGTTGAGAATTACCCAATGGCAGGACTCTAACATGAGTTTCTCTGGAAGCCATATTGCATCAGTGGTCTAGAGCGTGGTTCTGGAGTTCCAGTCTCGAACTGACAGTTATAAGCTGCATAACCTTGGGCCAGTTTCTTAACATCTGAAATCTTCAGTTTATTATCTGGGAAATGGAGACAGCATAATGCCTATATCACAGAGCCATGGTGAGAGTCTCAAGACCCACCACGTTGGTTAGCAGATGAAGAATATCCACTAGCTCTTAGTGGTAGTTGGCATTGCGCCCTCTAATGATTATGTCAATGCCTCGATTATTAATAAGGGAATAGTTCATAGTATAGCACGCTGGGTGCTCTATTGATTACAACAGCTCACGCTCTATGGTCTATGCCAGGATAAGGAAGACAATAAGTTTTAATTTCATAAGCACAGATCTGGGCTAAATTCCTCTGAGATAGTTTGAGACATGCTCTGGTTCCAAGGAATCTCTTTGGGAAGGTAAATAGCTCTAAGGGTTAAGGAAGCACAAAAGAGGAGCTTCTAAGAGTCACTGACCTCCCTGGGTCTCAATATCTTCGTCTTTTGCGCTCTTCCTAAGGTTATCATAGGAATTGCTAAACAGAGCAAGAGACTTTGAAGAATCTGGGGACACAGACAGATGACCTACCTAATTCTTGACTGAACATTATGTAAGTTATCCTAAGTTTGGGAAATATGGGATTCGATCAGTTGAATGGACTGAAACTCCTGCAAACTCACTCTTGATTTGGGATTCTCTACCCTGTAACATCAGAAATGAATCCATCATTGGTGAGATGATGAATGTACTGTGCTTTTCTAGAAGAAAACTTCTCTGTCCTTCTGGAATTTTAAGTGATATGGGTTCTGTTTCTATTTCAGGGTAGAGTGCCTGAAGCTAAGAGAGGTAAACCCAAAAAGAATGAAGTTGGGCATAGTCATAAAACCACTCACTGCACTATTTCCCCTCTCTGGCCGTCTTCTCTGGGAGGCCCACCCACATCTACTCACATATTTACTTGGCCAGATAACGCTGAGCCTTAAAAGGCAGAACAAGGTCCCAGAAGATGAAGTTAGCAGATCTAAAAAGTAGAGATGGGAAACCCTTTTTGCATTCAAGATAGGACATCATTTAGTGTGGGTTTCAACAAATTATTCAAGAATAGGATATACCTGCAGTGTGCAGAGTGGGGAAAAACCAATTTCCAAGTGCTCATGTGAGCAGAATAAAGGTGGAGGGCTATTGCAGCCTAGAGATCATCCCATATTGCATCCAATTACACTGCCAAGAAACTACAGCTGTGTGCTGCCTGTGCAGGTACACATGTGGCCGGGGCTGTGCCACAAAAGCCTCAGGCTAGGATGTTCTGGTCCCAGGTGCACTGTCCATCTGCTACACATTCAGGCCCTCCACCCTGTTACGCACTTTATAGACACTAGAGCAGGTGACCGCCTCCGTGCACCCCAGCGACAACTGCAGATAAATAAAGTTCATGGTAACAGAGTGAGACGAGAAAGGGTCCAAGGGCAGGCCAGGAAAACAATGAATATACAGGAAGCCCAGCCACAGATGAACCCGAGGATTTTCCCGGACCGGTCAGCTGTGGCAAAGCGGCAAGCGACAGGGCTTGACGATGGTGACCATAAAAGCCAGCACTCCGACACAGTCATCTCCATGGGTTTGGCCAGAGAATGTTAAAGAGCTGAACTGGACGCAGCTTGCGTGTATTCTGAGAGTGAGGAGCGTGTATTCTGAGAGTGAGGAGCGTGTATTCTGAGAGGAGTGAGGAGCGCGTATTCTGAGAGGAGTGAGGAGCGCGTATTCTGAGAGGAGTGAGGAGCGCGTATTCTGAGAGGAGTGAGGAGCGCGTATTCTGAGAGGAGTGAGGAGCGCGTATTCTGAGAGTGAGGAGCGCGTATTCTGAGAGGAGTGAGGAGCGCGTATTCTGAGAGGAGTGAGGAGCGCGTATTCTGAGAGGAGTGAGGAGCGCGTATTCTGAGAGGAGTGAGGAGCGCGTATTCTGAGAGGAGTGAGGAGCGCGTATTCTGAGAGTGAGGAGCGCGTATTCTGAGAGTGAGGAGCGTGTATTCTGAGAAACGCTTGTTATTCAGCCCTGCAGATTTGCTTTGATCCTGCAATATCCTGCCGCGGTGGCAATATTGGAGATGGTTGACAGGAAAGCATCAGATGACTGACAGCAGGTAAAGCACTGGCTCCAAAGCCTGATTTATAACTCGTGGTCATTTGGGTAAAAAAAAAATCACTTCACTTTTTTTAATTTAAAGGGACATAATACATTAGGACGAACGGTTAAGAACTTAATGCAAAAGGGTTAATTACGTGGGCTGAGTGTAGATTTACTTCTGTCATAACCAACAGAGCTGCAGTGAGCTTGATTCATGTCCATAATGAACATGTTGTAGACACATGTGAGACTTCACATTTCAGCCTGTTCTCCCAACATGGAAGAAACCAAGGGAAAGAGGCCAATAAAGAGAAATTTCCCTTGTCTCAAGTAAGTTATTTTGTACTAGCTTATATATTTCTATATATTCTTCCACTTCTTCAAAAACATTTATTGACTATTTTCTAGTATTTTCTATGTGTCTAGCCTTTTGGGATTCACAGATGAGAGAAGCTAGTCTTTGCTCACAGAGGCTTGGGGTCTGGTAGGGGAGGGCAAAATAATACCCAAAGGTATGTTGTTCCCTCTTGTGTACAACTGTGTGTCATGCCTCTAATATTGGACTGTAATGTCTTCTTATTTATTTTTAAATGTTTATTTATTTTTGAGAAACATAGAGACAGAGTATGAGCAGGGGAAGGGCAGAGAGAGAGGGAGATACAGAATCTGAAGCAGGCTCCAGGCTCTGAGCCGTCAGCACAGAGCCCAATGTGGGGCTCAAACTCACAGACTGTGAGATCATGACCTGAGCCGAAGTCGGACGCTTAACCAACTGAGCCACCCAGGCGCCCCTGTAAATGTCTTTTTAAAAAAACCTTTTTAAAAAATGCTTTATTTTTATTTTTTTTTTAAGAGAGAGAAAGAGAGAGAGTGCTAGCGGGGGAGGGGCAGAGAGAGAGGGACACATAGAATCTGAAGCAGGCTCCAGGCTCTGAGCTGTCAGCTCGAACCCATGAACCTTGAGATCATGACCTGAGCCGAAGTTGGACGCTTAACCTACGAGCCACCCAGGCACCTGGGATTATAAATGCCTTAAAGGTGGGAATCTTCCCTTCTGTTTTTCTGGCCCTCATCTACAGCTGATCGAGAGGTTATCTGATACCTGCACGTTAAGGAATTGCACTGGAAGAGCCACAGGAGAGATGGACAAAGTCTCCAAGGGGTTAAGGTTTCTAACATGGACAACATCAGAGAAAGAGGAGGTGTGTGAAAAAGATAGGAGCCTGATCCTGTCTTCCCCGCAGGAAATTCATTAATTCACTGCAACGACGCATACAGAATCCAGGAGAAAGACACAATGGTCTGCACTTAGAACGAATGAGAGCTGGTTGTTCTCAACAAGGCAGAGAGCATTTCTGAAACTGATGTAGGATGTGTGAGCAAGAGAGGGAGGGAGGAAGGCAGAGAGGGAGGGAGAGGAAGAGAGAGAGAAGGAAAGAGAGAGAGAGATGAATATATTTGGGAAGAAACTTTGATCAGGTTCAGGGACTGTGGCAGCTCTGAAAGAGGTCTAGTCTAGTCACCCAAGTGAGCAAATGAGGAGGAGGGCAATAGCCAGCCTTGAAAAAAATGTAGGTATTACACACACACACACACACACACGCACACACACACGCACGCTCGCTCACGCAAACATGCATATTTATTTACAGGCACACTATTGGAAATTTTCCAGAAGTTGGGGTTAGCATTTGAGGTATTAAATTTTACATAAGAAACCTCATTACTTTAAGCCTTAAAATGCAGTACTTAGAATTTAATTTAAACACGGACGCCTGGGTAGCTCAGTCGGTTAAGCGACTGCCTTCGGCTCAGGTCATGATCTCACGGTTTGGGACTTTGAGCCCTGCATTGGACTCTGTGCTGACAGCTCAGAGCCTGAAGCCTGCTTCGGATTCTGTGTCTCTCCCTTTCTCTCTGCCCCTCCCCCACTCATGCTCGCTCTCTCTCTCTCTCAAAAATAAATAAACATTCAAAAATTAAAAAAATAAGACAGATAATAAGCCTTCAGTAAGATTGATGAATAAAGTTATGTGGTTTTTCTCCTTGCTTTGTTCTGAGAGTATTTGTTTCCTTCAGTCTCACATTTTTCCAAATTGTCACTCAATTTAGTAGTCAATGAAGCGTCTCCTAGTGAAATGAATTTGTTTTACAATTGCATCCATTTTTGCAGGTCCTTGATACCACAGTTTACCCCTCAATTAAATCGATTGGCTATCCAAACTGGATTGATGGGCTTAAGTAACAATGATGGTCCTCTAACGGATTTGGGGGGAGTAAGATAACTATTTCTATGCACCAGGAAATAGTCTTTCAGATGCAAAAGTCATACTTGCAGCCGCACAGAACATGCTGGGGTGTGCACAGATACCTTTATTAAATGATTGCCAGAGTTCTCCGAAGGAGCCGCATTCTCCCCATACCCCTTTTCTGCTGCATGTAAGCAGACAGATGCGGTGCTGCTGATCAGAAATCTGTGTGGAAGGTAAGACTGCTGGATTGTGCCAGTTGATAAACCAGGGGATGGTTATAGGCAATTTCGAGAACTTTCAAAAAGAGTATCTTCTCTCAAAATCATAATTTACTGTAGTCAGATTAGATCATTTTGGAAAGAAAGTTGATAAATTATAAACTGAGCATCTTTACGGTCCGCATAAATTAAACATAGATAGAACACCGACAGAATTCATCCCGTTGGTACTTAATCCCCCACTGCAATATTCTGCCCCAGACCTACAACATGCACGTACACTAGTGCGGAAGAAATAGGAGTGGACAGCTCTCTCCTGAGGAAGCGACACTCATGTGCTTTTACTGAGTCAGTCCCTTTTGAAAACCCAGACTCCATACTTTCCTCCCCCTGCTGGTGTTCAGAGCATACGCAGGGAGTGCCAGGGAGGTCCCAAGGCCACGGGCATTAAAACAGATCTGAGCTGCAGATGCATCTGTGATTCAAATGGCTCTCTAAGCCAGAACATAAACAAGAAACATACAAATGTTCTTCATGTAAACACGGAATTTTAGAGGTCACTGGGCCCGTTTCCGTTCATTTCGAGGATGCGTGAACTAAGGCTGGGCGGTGAGAACCGGCTGGTTAGGCCCTGAGAAATGCCCACAAGGCATTAGTGTTCCCCTCTGTCAGTTCTGCAAGGACTCTGGCTACTGGCTGTCCCAGATTCCCGTGCGGCTTGGTCCTGCTACCATCGACTGCATCTCGCTGATCCCACCCCTATTCTTACCTTCTTCCTGAGACCACAGCATGCCAGCTTCTATGCCAGGCTGACTCCCTTCCCCTGCGTCCTTGGGCCTCCCTAAAATAGCTATTTCTCCAACTTCCTCAAGTCTCTCAGCCTAAGGCCTTGTTCCTATTGTCACCGGGGAAAACAGACATCATCAGGAGAGGGCTACTTAGAGTTTGCTGTGTATGTTTCGGCTCCGTTTATTTACATGCATCCTCATCTGTCTCTGTTCTCCGGCTCAGAGGAAAAGATGTCGTCTCTCGTCAGGCTGAACTGAAGGCCAGCACTCTGGATCCCCTGCTTCCTGCCCCCCCTGGGGAGAAAACTCCCTTGGCTGTCTTCGTGCTGATGTTCAGTTTCTCTCCCTCTCGTGATTCTTTCCTCAACACATAACACTTTCAAGGGTCTTCCACCTTTAAAATAGCCTTTGAGTGTTCAATGGTCCTCTGTCTGCTGCTGTATTTCTCTCTCTCCCCTTCTCGGCTAAGCTTCTGACAAGCTTCAACTCAAGTCTGTGTGTTCTCGTTTTCTGCTATGGCCTTGACTCTGTACACTGCCTTCGGTCCTCCCCATCTGTCGTGTCTACAGATTGTTCGGTCACTCAACCTCCTCCATTTCACCCACTCATCCCCTCTAATGTATTCTTGACTTCCTTCTGGAGAACTTCTTTCCTATGGGGCGGGTTGTCCTGTAGGGGCCCCGGACAGCAAGGGATGAGCATATGAACCAACCTGGAGGAATCAGATGCTCTGTCCCTGTTCTGTGAATCCCGAGCACAGTGAAAATGGACTGGAAATTGTTGGCATGTGTCCTCTGGCGCCTTGACCAGACTGGCTGTGAGGCCCCCCCACTCGCTGGCCCTCTGGAACTGGTGCCTTCTTTCCTGTTTGCAAGACTTATTCTTCACATCTACATGCTGAGCTCCTAATATTCTTCCAGTAAATTTCCCTTTGGCTTAAATGAACCTGAGTCGATTTCTGTCGCATATAATCCCAGGGCTCTCATGGGTCTTCCCTCTGAAGCTACTCAGGCAGAAGGTTACCAAAGACCTTTCCTTGTTCAATCCAATGGCTGGTTTTTCCTGCCTTTACCTCTCCTTCTGCAGAATCTCCACTATGTCCCCTTTTCCATGTCATTCTGTCGCTCAGTCCACAGGGGCTCTCTGCTCCCCCTTCCTCAAGTGCACATCCAGCTCTCTGTGCTGACGCATCCATTCTTGCCATGTTCACGGGAAACGAAGGGAAACTATGTCTCTGCCGAGAGCACCCTTCCCTCCCTGCTTTGCTGACTGAACCCTAGTTGCTGCCCCACACTCAGCTCCGTGGACCAATTCCTCCAGGAAGCATTTATTAACAAACCCCTCCAACCTCACCTTCCAGTCTGATGGGAGGTGACTCTTGTATGAACTACCAGAGCATTCTGAAACCTCTGTCATAGAACTGAGTCCCCTCGTTTGCCTGCTCATTCCTGTGGACATGCTTAATTTATCTTTGTAGTTTTGGCCTCTTGTGTCTATATACACTGACAGGTGTACGGCACTGGCTTCTTCCCTGAAGGAGTCCCCTCCCACCTGCTCTGTGATTTTCCTCTGTCCCCTTGTCCCTTTCTTTTCTTGTACCTTCAATCTTCGCTTCCAATTATGTCTTGTTTTCAGACTCCTAGCTATGCTCATGTCTACCCTATCACCACCACCACTACCCACACACTCCTTCCCCCCACAGGGGTGCTCCCCCCGCTATAATTACATCCTATTTCCTCACTTCTGGGTACTGTTCCATCTCTTTTCTTTGATTTACATCTCCAAGAACAAGCTACTCTACTGTCCTTTCCACACACATAGCCACTGCTCCATTGCCACTGGCTTCATGGTTATCACACCACTGAAACCTGGTATGTACCAAAGACAGGGGGGCGGGACCCCGTGGAATTGTGGAGACAGCATGGGCTTTGGGGCGAGACATTCTAGACATTCCAGCTCTGTGCCCTTAGCCAAATTATTTAACCTCATTGAGCCTTAGTTTGCTAACTTTGAAAATAGAAATCCTTCTATGGATCTTGTAGGGTGGCCATGATAATTAGAAGAAATAAGGCTTGTTCAGTCATTTAGCAGAATGCTTGGCACAGAATAGGTGCTCAGTATATTTTGTTTACCTATTTTTCCCTAGAGGTACTTGGCCTCTCTGCAGCTTTTGTCAACACTGCTTACCTTCTCCTTGTTGAAACTGTATCGTCTCCTAATCATGATTCTGGAGTTTCTTAGTTCTTGCCTTATTTGTCTTATACGTCATTTTTAGTTTCCATTCTGAGTTCCTCTTTCCTTGTCTTCCCCTAGATATAGATATTCACTGGTATTCTGTCTTTATTTCTTCTCTTCTATCTCTCTGTCTTTTCCCCATGAATGCCATCTTCTGCTACAGTGGTTTTCACTTTGCATTACAACTTTTTGTTTGCCTGTCTTTCTAGCTCTTAGATCATGTCATATCTTCACATCTTGTTATCCTTAGTCCAAAGCCTAGCACATAGTTGACACTCAGGAAATGAAGGGAGAATCACACATTTAATAGTTAGTCTCTATGTCTCGAGCACATGTATCCCCCCAGAGCTTTCTGGAAAGCTCCGCATTGTTCATTCAGCATCTTGAAGTCAGAATGTCCAATATGAATCATGCTGCTTTCTTCTTAAACCTACTTTTCTTTTTTGGGGGGAGTGAGGTAGAAAGAAGGAATACTCATTCTTGGTTAATATTCTTTACATCAATCCAAGTCACAATGGTAGAAACCTTATTTATAATTCAGTTCTTTTCCCTTATTAGCATCCCCAAAGAACAAGTTGTGTCTCCCATAAATTCCCAATGCCACGGCCATAACTCAAGTATATCATCTCTCACCGAGAGTCTTGCTCCAATCTGACTTGTCCCCATGCCTTCGGTCACCTTTCTAACCGTTTCTGCAGTGGCTGCTAGAACTGTCTTTCGATAACACTAATTAGAACATATGATTCACCAGCTTGGTGCCTTCCATTACAACAAACACAAAACCCGCTTCTGCATCTACCTTAGCCTCCGCCTCGGAAGGCTGCGACTAGCCTTCCAGACTCAGTTAGTCCTCCTGCCCCATCAGCTCTCACAGCTGCATCAGACCACTTGCTCTTTCCTGTCTTGCCACTTACTTCCCTTCTCTGTGTTTTTCCTATAGTGGTTGCTGCCCCGTTTCTCCCCAACAGCTCCAACTCCTCACTGTGTTCTCTGTGATGTCTCTATGATTCCTGAGGCAGAATTAGCCCTGCACTGGTGCTGTCATCCCTGTGACTCACCCGTGTTATAGCTCATTGCCCAAATGGTTCTGTTACCACTTTTATGTTCCTTGAGGACAAGTTATCTTTGTGTTTCTTAATGCCCTACATATGGTAAATATATCATTGAACGTTGGAGACGTTGTGCTGAAAAGGGAGTAGAAAGCCAAATTTTGGATTTAATTTGGGAACAAGACAAATTGGGCTCTTTCATTGGTTTTCTAACTTTTAAAGAGGAGAACTGAGAAAATCTTTGGGCAGAGAAAACTTCAGAGGTTCAGTGGGGCAGCTAGGGATTCATCCTTCCTGTTGGAGGTGGCTGGCAAGGAGGGGTCTGTAGAGGGTCCCTTTCCTGTGGCTGACAGCTCAGTCCCCGTTAGTGCCTTGCTTCCTGGGTGATATGCTGGGAGCAGGTGGTGTGAAGTGTGGCAGTGTCTGGGTGGGAATCATCACAGACTCTAGTGCCGACTTTCCCTTTCCCCCCGAGGTTTGTGTGAAAGTTACAGAGGAAGGTAAGGCTTGAATCAGCTCCATTGATCTGATCTTTGAAATGGTTGATGGTAAATCGAAATGGAGAGGAATATTTGTTGAATGAGTATAGGTTAATCAAAGGCTAGAACTATAATTACCCAGGTCACAAAATATCCATCTTAAATATCCAGTTCATTAAAAATCTATAAAAGGCAATAGTGAGAGTTCAAGATGGAAAAATTTTAGTAATGTCCATAAAAAGAATTTGTCTCTTCCCTTTCACGTATGAGTTTGATTTCTTGGAAGAACTCCAGAGATTTTGTACAAATATTATTGGTATTTTGTACTGTTAGGCATTACTTCTGTCATTCTTACTATTAAGCAGTATTTCCACATTTTATAAAGGGGCAACCTTGCCTCTCTCTTGCTTCTTCCATTGATCCTAGACCTGGTGACTTTTGGAGAGAAGCAGATGTTCTTTGTTGTACATGACCAGGGGCACTTGGAATCTTAATATACCTTCCTTGCATGTGAATTAGAAAGTTAATTCAGACATGTAGTGCTCATCTTAAAGTTTTTATTTTTGTTACTCTTTTAGTGACAAATGTTATGACAGAAATCATAGGTCAGCCTTTTTGGGTGGATAATAATCTTCAAAGCATCCATTTAGGTGATTCTGTGCATCCGCTATATTGATAGAGGTTAGCATCTCTGGCCTTGACTTCCCTTAGCTCCAAAACACTTTATCACCTGTTATCAGAACTATTCAGAGCAACTCCAAAATAATCTTCCTATATGACTATGAGACCTCATTTGGATTTTTAATAAACAGTCACATTCTAATGAGGTCTTCATAAAACTGACTAAATATGTTTAGAAATCATTAGCTCAAATTACCAGTGCAAAAATCTCCTTTGGGAGTCCCGCAGATTTGGTTATAAGACTTTTGGCAGATGGATTAGTACAACAGCACAACAGAGTTTCTGAATCTCCACACAAATGGTGTAAATGGGAATGCCTGGGAAACAGGCGACTGGATATAAAGCTAAACGTCCCTCAGGTGGGTTCATTAAAGAGGGAAAACAATCACAACACATTCCAGAGCAATTTAAATGCCAGGTGTGCAGCCGTCGGCAGGTGCCAGGCAAACTGACAAGGGTCCCTTCCCAGAACACACGGGCTGAAAGGGGATGCATGGTGGTGACAAGGAAGTCTTAGATAATGACAGGTCCTGGCAGATGTACCGGGGACCCCGCTGGAGGGAAGTGCAGCGTCTGTGTCTTCTGCACCAGGTGCGGTGACAGGGAGGGCTTCCCAGCGGCTCCAGCACCGGCAATTACAGCCGCCTAATGCAGAGCGCTTCAGGGCAAAAATCAGGGGAAAGCGGGTTCCCAGCTCTGACTTAATGAATCAGCAGCAAGTCTGTGTAAACAAACAGGCATCCGCCTAGCTCATGCCTAATTCATGAAGGACACATCATGTGCAGTAAACATGTTAAGTAGGTAGTTGTGGCCCTTAAAAACCATGTCATTTTGATTTCTTCAGTGGTTTGTTGTTGCTGTTTTTAAGCATGGAAAATGGGGAAGTAATCTAAACAAATGTGCAGGATTAACACTGGGAAGTGGCTTGGAACAAGGGTAGTGCCTTTTCCCGGAGGGAACGTGACCTCTTGTCAAACCCCCCAAATCGCGCCTGACATTTCAAGGACAGATGCCATTAAATTCATTACTAATTGAAGACGGACCGATCCATGGGGCTGATGGTAACGACGTGAGGATTCTTCAGAGCTAACCACATCCTCACATACCTGGTAAGGATGTGGAAGGATTTTTTTTTTTTTAATAAGCTTACCAGACCTAAAATGATGGAGTTTTTTTACACCCGTGGGCTTCCATTTACAGGTAAACCTGAAACCCAGTCACCCTCTCCCCTTCAGCTGCATACTTAGAGCTGGAATTTCCATGGTTACTTGTCCGACGGAATAGTTTCCATCAAGAAAACCAACAGTGACTGCCCTGAATGGGATGGGTCCAAGCGCCTGATGGAATGAACAGATCACCACCTCATGGCTGTTACTTTTTATTTTTCCAAAGTCAGGTAACTCAAAATGAAAACTAGCTCCCTGCAATATGGGCCTTGTCCACGAGACAGTGGGCTTTAGTGTATGAGCTTTTTTGTTTTGTTTCTTTCACTGTAGTAATTTCGCAGCACGGTCTTCTTTTGACCTTTCAGCCAAAGAACTATGCCGTCCTCATCTTTCCTTAAAGTAAAAGGGTTATGTTGTATGAAAATAGCTCACTTCTTCACTCGCTGTGTCCAGAGAGAGGAGCCTAGGGAATTTCAATTAAGCAAGGAAGAGTATGTATGACTTTAGTTATTATTTTCTTAAATCCAGTAGTACTTGTTATTTTAAAATTATCTACTTTTCAAAATAATTTACCTCGGGATTATTTTCAGTGAGCTCTGATGCGAATATGTAAACTCTGAGGTGGTGAATAACTTTCAAGGAGTATGTTCACAGTGAAAATACGGCCCGGGGACAGCAGTTTGCAGAGATCTCTCTCCTTTTTGGGCACAGGCATAAGCAATGTGAAATGAAGGATTCCGAATCCATCATACATTTCAGGGAAAGAAACCCAAGTACCCCAAAACAGAAAATCTTTAGGTTAGCTATTTCACGTTAACCTAGCATAGGCTAATTGCCCTTTGACACTAAATTGAAGAAACCTTCCTCATTCATTTCGTTGGGCAGCTACTAAATGCCAGAAGGCACCAAAAATTCTGGTGGCATTGAACTTTTTTTTTTTCGGTAGTCATTACTGCTTTCACAGCAAAAAGAATGGGACAAAAAATGGACTAAATATAGACATCACTGTAGGTTTTAGGTTTGTTGGTGGAAAGGTTAAGGGTGACACTAACACCTATATTTACGAAGTCCTTAGAATGGGGCAGGAACTTCTCTAACACCTGACATGTCAAAACTCAATCTTTACAAGAACCCCGGGAAGCAGGTGCTGTGATATCCCACTGCCCAGGTGAAAGGTGGGTGGCAGACACGTTGGGTGGCCCCTTCTAGGCTAGGTACACGGTGAGCACCTGCCACCAGCCTCTAAGCCAGCTCCCCTGCTCTGTCTCCCAGCAGAGGGAACTGAAAGACCAATAAACAGTTTTTGTACTTCCGGTGTATAAAACACTGTTTTGTAAGGTTTTATACTTTACATAACAGTCTCCGGGTATCTACCCATTGTCTTGTCACTTTATTTATATCCTTTATCATAGAGAAAGTTTTACATTTTTATATGGTCAAATTTCTCCATTCTCTTCTTAACTTGTTGAGCTTTCAGTATTGTTGAAACATTTTTTTTTTTAAAGGTCATAAGTATTTTCCTTCATATTTTCTTCTACAAGGCTTAAAGCTTAATTTAAAGCTATATTTTGGTTTTTATTTGGCATTCATTTTTGGGTGTTTTATGATTTTTTTCTCTTTCGTCCACACGGATGACTAAAGTCCCAGCTCAATGGATTGAAAAGCTCACGCTTTCCCCACTATTTACACATTTTCCTACATATGGCTATAGTCAACATCTGGGGTCTTTTGATATGTTGGCCTTTTTGTCTCTTCCTAGTCTGTGGTACCTGTAATTTTCTATTTTCCTATGTCCTTGTCTGGTTTTGATATCAAGGTTATATAAGTCTCTTAAAATAAAGTGGGGGAGCAGTCTTACTTTTTCTCTTCCCTTCAAATAATTTTCATAAGATTTGAATTATCCGTTCCTTGAATATTTAGTAGAACACACCTGTTAATAGTTTTGGGACGGGTGCTTTTCCCTGGGTCCATTTTTAACCATCATTTACTTTTTAAATAATATCTACTCAGAATTTAAAAAAAATTTTTTTTAATGTTCATTTATTTTTGAGAGAGACAGAGCACGAGTGGGGAGGGGCAGAGAGAGAGAGGGAGACACAGACTTGTAAACAGGCTCTGGGCTCTGAGCTGTTAGCTTGGAGCCCGACGTGGGGCTCGAACTCATAAGTTGTGAGAGCATGACCTGAGCTAAAGTTGGACACTTAACCATCTGAGCCACCCAGATGCCCCATAATTTTTGTTTCTTTTTGAATTAGTTTTAGAAAATCATATTTGTTAGGAAAATTACCTAACTTACCTAATTTTTCAAGTTTACTGTTAGTTATTTGTATTATCTATTATGACAAAAGAATCTTTATCCTATTCCAAATATTGAGTTTTTGGTTTGCTTTCTTGTACTTCGGATTGCCAGATGTTTGTCTATTTTATGAATCTTTTCACAAAACCTTTTTGATTCTGTTGATTTTCATGATTGTTTCTTTGCTTTTAATTTAATAATTTTCTGCTCTTCTATTATTATTTCCTTTTTTTTTTTTTTTTAGTTGTACTCTGTTCTTCACATATCTTTTTGATTTAGATGCTTGGTTTTTCTTTTTTTTTTTGAATGACATTTAAAAACATATACACCCTTTTAGGTACCATTCATCTGCATCCTACAAGTTTATGCTATGATACTATGATTCACAGTTCTCAATAAGTTCTGATTCTTATCAGGGCATTTTGCTTTGACCCATGAGTTGGTGGGAGTGCTTTCTCATCTAGACCCTCAGTGAAGACTGATTTGCTTCTTTCTCACTTCCCTGTTCAGGTGCCCGGCTGGCTTCCCTCTCCACTTCCCTCTGCGTCCCCCTCGACTGTCCCTTCTCTGAGTACCTGCCATTTGCGGGCTTAGGTGTCAGGGGGCAATCTCAAGTTCAAATTTTCGTATTGCACAGGCCTGACACGTTATCTCCTGTGCTTGGTGAGTGTAAAACCCAAGATCCCAGTGAGGACTGAAGTCCCCCACCCTCCCTCCAAGACTGACCCACACCACCCGCCCAGCCTCTGAAGAACAGCGGCAATGTCCACTCTCCGTCTGGTCTCCAGCCCTCACTATTCTGGTTTCTAGTAGTTTCCTTTCTCAAGAGCTAAGTCAAATATTTTAATATGTATATTTACATTTACATATAATATACAAACTTATTAAAATATATATTTATATTTTATCTAGGATTTCTAGATGTTTGTTGGAGGAGGGTTTTCAGGTTACTTAGTTTGCTATTTTTGCTAGAATTGAAAGTACCTCCCACTTCTTAATGTCTTTCTTCTTGATTTGCACCTCTTGATACTTCTGAAAATCCTTTTTTTTTTTTTAGAAATAGCTGTATTTAAGTATAATTGATATATGATTACAATATATTACAATATACAGTGTTTCTTTTTTAAAAATTATTTTTATTTTTGGGGCACCTCAGTCGGTTGAGTGTCCGACTTCAGCTCAGGTCATGATCTCATGGTTTATGAGTTCGAGCCCTGCGTCGGGCTCTGTGCTGACAGCTCAGAGCCTGGAGCCTGCTTCAGATTCTGTGTCTCCCTCTCTTTCTCTACCCCTCTCCCACTCACTCTGTCTCTCTCTCAAAAATAAATAAAAACATTAAAAAATAAAAAAAATATTTTTATTTTTAAAAACTTATTTTTTAGAGAGAGAGTATGAGCAGGGAAGAAGGGTAGAGGGGGAGAGAGGGAGAGGGAGAATGAGAGAGAGAGAGGAAGAGAATCTCAAGCAGGTTCCACACTGAGCCTCCCCACGACCCAGGGATCATGACCTCAGCTGAAATCAAGAGTGGAACGGTCAACCTACCAAGCCACCCAGGTGCCCCCAATTTACAATGTTTCATGTGCACAACCTGATGAGTTTCAACATACGCATAAACCTGGTAGCATCACTATTTTCAAGATAATAGACATATCCAATGCCTCCCCAAGTTTCCTGTGTCCCTTTCTTTTTGTTTTTGTAGTAAGAACACTTAATATGGAGATCTACCATCTGAACAAATGAAGTGCACAAAACTGTATTGTTAACTGTATAAGCACTATTCTGCATGGCAGATCTTCAGAATGTATTCATCTAGTGTAACCAACCATTAACATCAGCTCCCCCTTTCTCTCTCCTCCTAGCCCTTGGCAGACACTATGGTATTCTCCGCTTCTATGAATTTGACTGTTTTGGATAATTCAAATAAGGAGAATCATGTATTCTGTGACTGGCTTATTTCACTTAGCATGATGTCCTCTAGGTCGTCCATGTTGTAAATGGCAGGGTTTCCTTCCGTTTGAAGGCTGACCAAGAATCTTAAGAAACAACCCCTTTGTGGTTTCTGCCCCAATATTTCACTTCTAGGCTAATGTCCAGGTTACCTTTGCTGCTGAGGGTCAATCTCACAATGTCAACCTTTTCTAAGAAGTAATAGGTTGGGGCGCCTTGGTGGCTCAGTGGATTAAGCGTCCGACTCTTTCACCTTGGGGTGTGATTTCAGGGTAGTGGGATCAAGCACTGTGCTGGCAGTGTGGAGCCTGCTTGGAATTCTCTCTCCCTCTTTCTGCCCCTCCCACCCCCCAGAATAAATTTGAAGGGGCGCATGCACCACAATGTTTATAGCAGCACTAGCGACAACAGCCAAGTTATGGAGAGAGTCTAATGTCCATCCATGATGAATGGATAAGGACAATGTGGTTTACGTATACAATGGAATACTACTGAGGGATGGAAAAGAATGAAACCTTGCCATTTGCGACAATGTGGATGGAACTAGAGTGTATCATGCTAAGCAAAATAAGTCATCAGAGAAAGATCAATATATGATTTCACTCAAGTGGAATTTGAGGAACACAACAGATGAACGCAAGGGAAGGGAAGGAAAATTAAGATAAGAACAGAGGGTGGCAAATCATAAGGCACTCTTGAGTACAGAGAACAAACTGAGGGCTGCTGGAGGGGAGAGAGATGGGGGAATGAGTTAAATGGGTGATGGGCATTAAGGAGGGCACTTGTTGGGATGAGCACTGGGTGTCGTATGTAAGTGACGAGTCACTGGATTCTACTGAAGTCAATACTACACTGGAAGGTAACTAACTTGAATTGACATAAATTTTAAAAAAACTGGAGGTTACACCAACTTAATTCACAGGGTTAGAGTGACAATTAATAAGATGACACATGCAAATCAAAGTACATAATAAATTATAAAGTTTTACTTAAAAAAAAAAAAGAAGTAGCGGATTCTTGAGTTGGGCAGAGCCATGGCAGTGACCCTGCTGTAAAAGAAAGCAATTGCACCTTGTGTATTTCCAGTTTTCAATTTCACTTTGGAAATAATCCTACAGCATGCCACCACTACTGAAGTATTTCCTGGTTTAATAAAAATAGCTCTCATTACCAGTTCCCACAGATAAAGTAATACAAGATGGTGATCTCTATGTCACGGGTTAAAAAGCAGAGGAGCAGGAAAGTAAAATCTAAGCAAGAGGGCATGCCGGGATGCCAAGCTCAGGATGGCATCCGGTGGCATTCTCTGTTCTTAGAGTCAATTTTCCCGAGTTAGGGAATGCAGTCGTGTCTAATGCAGCACCCATTGTGTTTTGACACCCAACAACAAGTGTTCGTGCTTAGAGGTGTTTTTGTGTGCTCAATATAGCCAGATAACAACTGCTTTTAAATCTTGAGTGCCTTGCCTGTCTGTTGCTATCGCAACAAATGAAAGCAATTCAGTCTATGTTTACTGATAATTTATAAGCAAGTGCAGCAAGTGATAGGAGGAGGTGTCACGGTTAACGCTTGCTGGAGTACACGCAATACTTCAAAAGTCTATTCTTGCCTTACTTTGTGTTACCAACTGAGCAAGCAACACGTGGCCATGAGGCGGAGAGCCGACTTACCCTTCCCACTTCCACGAGGTTGGTCACCATTATGATGCTTGCGGTGTTTTCGTGCCACACCATTCTCCAGAAGTCGTAGATGGTCTCTTGCATCGGTCCTGCAGCACAACAGAACACAGACTTTTTTTTTTCTTTGTAAGCGTGCAACTGGAAAATTTCTGGGGCTTCCAAATAAACCCGTTAATACTCGTATGCAGTCCCCTCACTTTTATAGACGGACTTAGCTCTCCTTTCTAGTATCAACGCTAGTGTTGATGGTGCTCTTTCTGAAACAGCACCTATAGAGATACTGAATTTTTCATTCATGGTTGAATTTTCTCATGTCATCCAACGTCTCTGCATTTGAGCCCTTTTTACCCCTCTTAAATGACTGCCGTGAAGGAAAGTTATTTCTCCATCATTTAGCTATTTATCTCCATAATACTCAAGACTGAAATTTTAAAAAATGGATAACATCACTCTTCCTGCTAACAATTGGCAGATATCCCAGGGAAATGGTATATAGAAAGAAACGAGCCTCTATAGGAAAAATGGCCTCTTCTTGTTTCTAATATTTTTCTTATTCTGTGCTGTCAAATTAATCCTTTTTTTTTTCACCTGACTTCTGAAAGTGAGAGAGAAATTAGACTTTTAAGCAGTTGTACTTCCTGTCACTGACCATGATCGCCATCTCCCTGCTCAGCTCCTGGGATCTGAGTATTCCAAAGCTCTTTCTTATGGACTGGGGAAAAAAACGGGTGGGGGGGGAGGCAGGCATTACAAAATGCTAGCTCTATACTAGCAGGTACAGGAAGTTGGAATACCACATTTCTTCGAATCCAGATTTGTAAAGTCGCATCTCTACTCGATGCTCATGCCTAGTTGAGGGTGTAAGCATTACAGTACAAATCTTTAAAGAACAAGCAGAAATGCAAGGAAACGAGAGGAATACAAGTTCAAAGGCACAAGAGTCACATGATATGTGTGGAATCATACAAATGTTCAGGCACCTGCTGGGGCCAGGACCCAGTTGTAGTGCAGGATCTTGACCATGCTGGTTCCTGGGTGTGGAGCTCGACTATTTGAATTTGAGCTTTGCCTCTAACTTTTAACTGGCTGTGTGATTTTGGACCAGTGAGCCACCGTGAGCTTCGGTGTTTTCATCTTTCTTTGTCTACACACTGATTTTAATAACACATCTCAGAGTGATTTTGAAGATTCATGGAGTTAATGCATACTTAGGCATTTTATAAATAGCAAAGCATGAAAACAAAGACAAGGTGTGTTCAAAGATATTTGTAAGTGGTCCTTCCTCGGCTAAGGCCTGGACACTGAGTGATGGTGGCACACCCGGGGGCCCCCCTCAGTCACCTCCCATTCATCTTGACCAATTATCAGCTGGTTCATGTGTAATTTTTCTTCTCCTGTTTCAGCATCGAAACCTCCTTGCCTTCTGTCTACAACACAAGCTTCTATCATTCCTCCTGGCTCTTCTGACTTCACGCTCACCCTTCTCGTGAAAACAGACTCCAACTCCTGATGTCTCTGTGTCTCGTCCAGGCCCGCCACCTCTCATGAAGCTGCTTCTGCCATTTCAGCCTATGTCCCTTGGCATGCACGTGCCATTCTCCTGATATGTGGGCTGAGGATTTCAGTGGCTTCAATCTAAGGTTACAGAGGGGATAATTCAACACTGGGTCCTATCCATCACTACGTTTGAAGTCTGTGGAAAGGAACATTCGTTGTGTACTGAACAGCTGGCCACTTATTCGCAAGACAAAAAATACCCTGAGTCTATCTTTGTGTAAACAGATAGTCTTCCCAACATGACCCCCCCCCACCCCCAAACAAAGAGGTGGCCCAGACACCTTCTCCTTCCTTCACTAGATACACGGGCCTGGGCCACCTACTCTGAAAGGTGCAGAAGTAGTTCTGATGACCGTGGCTGTAGTGGATGAATCGGATATTCCAGCATGGTAGATGAGGTGTGCCTGCAGAAGAAAAGCCACCTCTCCCTCCCGTGCCCAACAGGAGTCACCCCAGAGATATTCCAGGCTGTGGGCGAGTTCCCAAGTACAGCTCGCTTCCCCTTTCTGAGCTTTAGACTCCCTTGTGATTATTTATTTTAAGTTCCCTCTGGAGGGAAACATGGCTGTTGTGGTTTTACTATAACTTCCTTAGTGCCTTATGGAACACCTGGGACATAGCTGGAGCTCAGTGAATAAATGAATCAATGAGTAAGTCTATATGCATATGTATAAACTGTATTATTTATTATTAAACATACTAAAATACATCTAAATATTAATATTAATATATCATATTTACATGATTTCCTTCCTCGACGTACATTTTGGAGGCTATCTATGGATAAGAACATCAGCTTTACTTCTTTCCAATTCACCGAAAGGGGGCATCTTTCGCAAGGGTCTCTTCAGAAGGAGAGCAGCCATCAGGGAGGCCTCAGAGCGCTGTGACTGAACTACTGCTCCCAACCACTCAGCAAGTTACTCTGTTTCCCAGACTCAAGGCTGCTGCCTCTCACCTTAACTCAGTCCATTTCCCTAGGTAACCAGAGTGCCATCTGGCCTCCAAGAACTGTTCTCTACAGAGGGAGGTGGTTTTCAACTCCAGCTGCATGTTATGATTATTGTGTAGCTTTTTAAAAATTCTGAGATCTGAGGTGCCTGAGTGGGTCAGTCAGTTGGGTGTCTGACTCTTGGTATCAGCTCAGGTCACCATCTCACGGTTTGTGAGTTTGAGCCCCATGTCCCCTCTGCACTGACAGCATGGAGCCTGCTTGGGATTCTCCCTCTCTGCCTGTGCTCTCTCTCTCAAAATAAATAAACTTAAAAAAAATGTTTAAAAACTCTGAGATCTGGGGCACCTGGGTGGCTCAAGTCGGTTAAGTGCCCAAATTCAGCTCAGGTCATGACCTCACAGTTTGTGGGTTTGAGGCCCACCGTTGGGCTCTGTGCTGTCAGCCTGCTTTGGATTCTGTGTCTCCCTCTCTCTCTGCTCTTCCCCCACTCCCGCTCTGTCTCTCTCTCTCTCAAAAATAAACATTAAAAATTTTTTTAAGAAAATTAAAAAAAATTCTGAGATCCTAACCCAAAAGACTGATTTAATGGGCCTGGGTGTATTTTCAAATCTCTCCTGATACAGAACCACAGGTCCATAGCATCAGGAACATTTGGCGCTACCTTCTGACCTATCGGGTGGTCTCATGTGGACGTGTAATTGTGGAACACCAGAGATTTGTTTTGAATCTACTAATTAGTCTAACTCTGTATACCAGCAATTTGAATCAAGGAATCCCATTTTTCTTTGATTTAGAAGGAACTTCACTCATAAAATGTCATCTAGGAACATGGCTGTATCACCTCACCAAGGGGCTGAGAGGCTACTAAGGTGATAGAGGTTTTTTAATGTTTACATACCTACGTACGGGTTATCTTTAAAATAAAGGGCATATGTAAACATTAGTGGCTCACTTGGTTGATTATATATATGGCAATCTTGATGATTTTCCTACCTGCTGACTTAAAAATCTGGGATAGACTAAAAAAAAAACCAATTAGGATAGAAAAATTAGACTAAAAAAAAAAAGATTGGGATAGAAAAATGAAATAAGGTGATGTTCTTTTCAATGCTAAAATTAGAACAGGTATCCAGAGGAACTAGAACAGTTTGGGCTAATATCTGAAGATGAATTTGAACACAAAAATTATTCTAGGTTGATCCCGGGAAGAAAAAAACATGCAAAGAGAGGGTCCCCATCTCCCTGTGCAGCTTTGCCTTGGTTTCCTTGTCTCTTCTCCCCTTTTCCTACACAGCTACTGTGCTGTCCATGTTTCTGACACACCAGGTGGCCTCCCTGATCTGGTGACCGTGGCAGTTCACCACTAAAATTGTTCAGGGGCGGGCACTGGAGACTTTTTGTCTTCTTGACTAATGAGTCAAGATATTTTCACGAGTGTTCATTCAAATCTTATTTTGTGTTTTCATTCCTTTTTGGAGGGGGGGATATAGGAAGAAGGAAGGCACCCAAACTTAAGGTTTTTAAAGCCAAATTGGTCAATCCTGTTTTTCTTTTCTTTTTGAAATTATTCCAATTATACTGAATAATATATTTCAAATTATTTCCCAAGACATGAATAAATTACGATTCGGAGATACAGGTCTTCTAACAAAAATCAGAAAGCATGCCAGAGGCCAGCACACGACAGGTTTTACTGATACCAAAACCTACTCCCTTTGATTTTGGTAGCTCCTGGTGGGGTCTGAGCGACCCCGACCACCATGAGCCTCCAGACGCATGCCCAGAACACAAAGCACTTATCCCTGGCACCCATGCCCTGGCAGGGCTGAGGTTTAGCGGGGAACACCAGGGGAGGGTCAGTATTCCTCCGCCTCGGATGTCTGTCTCCCAAAAGATGGTGTGGCAAATGCCCTTACCACGAAGACAGGAATAGAGAGGTCACTGGGGACTGCTTCCAGGGTGGACAAACAACTAAACTCCCAAGACCAGCAATCTGCAGCGGTGGGTGCTGGACTCAGGAAAACCTCCCTTGCTCCAGGGACAAACGGCTGTGCCCGACAGCCCCAGTACCTGATTCCTGCAGTTTGTGGCTGGGTGGAAGCCTCTAAAACTGCTGTGGCCGTGCCTTTACAGATGTTTGCAAAACAGGCAAGAAAGTTCTTCCCAGCAGATATCCCCCCATGGGACTCAAGCATTTGAAAGGCAAGGTCTCAAAATTTCAATAATATCAGGCCAATAATACATTCTGTTTCCCTCACAATGGCGGCTCACACGGACCTCTGCTGAGAAGAAAATGTGTGCAGGGGTGATTCCTACCACCACCAAACCCGGAAGGAACAACAACGATAACAACCAAAAGGTCAGGAAGGACTAGAACACAATAAAAAAAAAATTAAAAGCAATGACAAGCATAAATGAAAGAATTCAAGGATGGGCTCTATTGAGTTAGGGGAGTTCTCTAGTTCATGGAAAGTGAGAGATATTAAAAATTCGTAATTTCAAATCTTGAGAGAAGACTTGTATCCCTTTTTTTTCATATTGTAATTTCTATATGGTGTGTCTTCTGTGTTAACTAGAGGCACTAAGTAGTCAAGGTCCTGCAGCTCATGGTGGCATACTGGATTTTTTTGAAGGGAAGAAAGACAGTGCAAATTCAAATTGTGATTCATAAACAGAATAATACCTAACATCTTTTGGGCGTTTGCTGTTTCCCAGGTCCTGTTTGAAGTAGTTTACGCATAGTAACTCATTAAATGAAAAAGACTGCACTTTTGTGTAACAGGTGCAACTGTTCTCCCCCATTTTCCTGGAAGGAGAGGAGGTCCCGGGGAAGGCAGGCAGGTTGTCCAAGGGCACATGGCTAGCGGGTTGCAGAGCTGATGTGGGAGGTCTCATGCCACTGTGTGACGCTGCCTCCCTGGCAATGTCAAAAGCAATTCAGAAGGGTTCTAACTGACAGGGGAGTGCATTCAGTCATCATGATCCCGGCAAGAATAGAATAGAAGAAAACCCATGCTGACCACCTGAAAATACCTCTTCAAACATGTATATATATTTTTTCTAATCAGGGTGACGCATGCCTTTAAGCCTCCATTGGTCCCCCTGCCACAAATCCAACTTCTCGAGTCTGGCCAGCTGCCGTCCCCTTCTCCACCACCCCTACTTCTATGTCCTGAGCCGCCGCCACTCAGAACCGTTTCCAGAGCAGAAGCCCTCCTCCGACTGCTATCCTCTTCCTCCTATGCAGGCTTCAATTCAAGCCTGCAAGCCCCACTGTGTCAGCCTGGCCCTCTGAAGGTCACCTCGTCAGGCAAGTGTTCCAAAACCCGAACCATGGCTCCGTTTCTTCAAACATTTACCGTCAGTTGCGATGCCAGTCTGTTTTTAATGTATGTCTTCCTTGGTGGTCTGTGAACATGGACCTGCCCAGTCGGGTCACAGTTTCTCTGTGCCCAATGGTCTCATACATACCTAGCTTGCTTCCCTCCTTCACACCCCCTTGCTGGCCCCTGGTGGGAAGGTGAGTGTGCAGCCTGTATCTATAGGTGAGCACCCAGCCTGCTCTGTGCCAGGCACTCTTTGAGGTGCAGAAGGGGCGCCAAGGTGAGTTACAGAAATATAGCTCCTATTTCAAGAAGCTTATAGTTGTAGAAGGTAGAGATAAGTCAAGAACATATTACATTCTCATTTAAAGGGAAATAAAGTAAGAGTCCTAAGGTACCTGAATTTCAAACCGAGCTATGCACACTTCTGGAGACACACTGAGATTTTTCAAGGGGCACATGATTAGTTTTAAAAGGATTTGTTTCTAGATATTTAAGTCTACATGGACACTACCCAAAACTGATCTCCCTGAGAAGGAGCCCCCATGCACAGTGGTCTTTCTTGCACTTGACAAAACTCTCGCCCATCTCAAAGACTACCGTGGGGCACTGCTCAGGTCTGAAACAAAGCAAGTGACTGAAATACTGACTCTGAAAACTCACAGGGCTTCCTGCCTTCTTTGTCTGAAACATATTTCTATTACGGGTAAAACCGGATGTTAGAAATGGAGCATTTTTTTTTTTAAATAAAGAGAAAATTTTATTTGTTAAGCAATGCCATTCAAACCTGTATTTGATCATATTAGAAACTGGGGCGGGGCACCTGGGTGGCTCAGTCGGTTAAGTGTCTGACTTCTGTTCAGGTCATGATCTCATGGCTCATGAGTTCGAGTCCCACATTGGGTTCTGTGCTGACAGCTCAGAGCCTGGAACCTGCTTCAGATTCTGTGTCTCCCATTCTCTCTGCTCCTCCCCACCCTCTCAAAAAATAAATAAACATTTTAAAAAATTAAAAAAAAAAAGAAATTGGAGTAATTTGGTTCCTGTTGGGATGCTCTGAATTTGGAACACTTGAAAGCAGTAGAGGCTGGTAATGCTTATTCTTTTCAATGGAAGTGGAATGTTTGGCTCGAGCACCATATTTGCCTGGATGAAACCTGGTTGGAGGTTTCATGTGTTTTCTTTCAGGTTAGATATGCTTCAGTCTATAAAGTAGTTAAGATATATTTATCACGTATCATAAATTATTTTTTCTATCAATCCTCGTTTCATCTTAGAAAATACTTAATATTGTCTGTCTCCTTTTAACAGGTAGGCCCAGTCAGGTGGAAAGCTGAGTCCAGCTACCAAAAGGTCAAGTCCAGAGGCAGGCGCTCGGCTCTCCCGCAGAATGCAGACAGATGTGTGTCCATTGTGGAGGGGCCTATTTTATTTATTGAACAAAAACTCTCAAGAAACAGGAATATGTTGAATAAGAACAGTAATCGAAGAGTAAATAAAGAGATAATGCAGTGATTAATGAGAAAGGCAAATTTTAAATATCTTAGTCTAGATGTATTAAAAAATGTTGAAAGTTTCCAAAGATGGCTCCCTGGACATGTAGAGGGCTGGCAGAGACCAGTAGTGGAAATTTCCAGGCAGTGTGGAAATGTCTGGAATCCCAAAGACAGTGGTAGCTCCAGGTGGTGCTTCCATTTGAGCAGCACGGGAGTATGGGGGTAGGGAGGTCAGAACAGTGGCAGGCAGGATGACTGGCCTCCAGATGCCTCACACAGCTGGCACACTCCAGGTCACCTAGTGCAGAGATGAGGATCACATGTGAATCAGACTGGGGGGACAGGCTGCCCTTGGAGGGCAGGTGTGGATGACACTGAGCAGGATTCTTGCTGTCCCTAGTGCAAAGGAGCTGAGGACCGTGAGCTGGAAAGTAGAGGGGACTTGGGAAGTAGGATGACAAAGATGGTGAACAATTAAATGAGGCACAGGGATGAGCTCCTTGGGCCAGGTGTGCTTTATGTGTACTGTCTCGTTTATTCACCTCTGCAACGGTGTCAACTTCCATTCTGAGAACCAGGCTTAGAATAAGTGCCTTTTTGTTTTTTTGTTTCAGTTATTTTTGAGAAAGAGAGACAGAGCACGAGTCGGGGGCCAGGGGCCGAGGGAGAGGGGGAGACACGGAATCGGAAGCAGGGTCCAGGCTCTGAGCTGTTAGCACAGAGCCCAACGTGGGGCTCCAAATCGGAAACTGTGAGATCATGACCTGAGCCGAAGTCGGATGCTTAACGACTGAGCCACCCAGGTGTCCCGAAAATAAGTGCTTTTGAAGCTGGGATTCCAACTCATGTCAATACAGTTGCACTTTTTTTTAAAAAAAGGATATTTATTTTTGAGAGAGAGAGAGAGAGAGTATGAGTGGGGGAGGGACAGAGAGAGAGAGAACCCCAAGCATGCTCCACGCGGTCAGCACAGAGCCTACTGTGAGGCTCCATCCCATGAGCTGTGAGATCATGACCTGAGCCAACATTAAGAACCGGATGCTTAACTGACTGAGCCACCCAGGCGCTGTGCACTTTTAAAATTTCAGAATGACCTCAATAGACTGGGGTGGAAGGCTTGTTTGTGAACATCAGGTCTCCAACTCCGTGACATGGCTGGTCCTGGGTGTGTGTGTGGGGGCTCTGTCTGGTGTGACCGAATGGTCACATGGGCTCTGTCTGGTAAACACTGAATGGTGGAAGTTAAGGAGGGAGGAGACAGGGACCTTAGTTAAGGGCAAAGTAGCTGCAGAAAACCTAGGAGGCTCTGCTTTGGGCAGTGGCCTGGCTTGGGCTTGGTCAAGCCCTTCAGAATCCAGTTCATTCCATCAGGACTGACAGTCACTGAAGGTGGAATACGAATGTGGAAAAAGACGAGCCTAGGATTTATGCATTTATTTTAAAGCTCTTGCTCATAAATAAAAGTGGTCCTAAATTTTTGATCCATTATTGTTATTGTTGCTGCTGGCAATAATCTAGAATAAGTATTATGAAGTCAGTTACTCAACATTCAGAGCATTAGATGTCCCTCCAGTGGTTTCTGAATAAGTTTTTATTACAAAACTTTATGCGATTTTTCAGTATGATAGTTCCGTAACACATCTATAATTTTACATTGAGTAGCTTTTCATTTGTAGCCGTAGTGAAATGTAAAAGGCAAAATATGCCACCATGTTTTACGGACTGAATCTGCCTCGTGTGTCACCAAAACGATAGTGGTGCCACAGAAAACAGTCAGCTTCTGCATTAATAATCCTTAACAACACTCATTTGATAGGTGCATTTGCTCTCCCCTGAGGCTACTTACGTTAAAATCATGGATTTTTTACGAATAATTTTTGGTTTCAGCTGCAGAAAGTGGAAACTGAAGTTGAGATGGCTGAATGCATGAGCGGTGATTTGCTCATTTTCCTGACTTGCTAAGAATACCCCCCACCCCTCCCGGATATTACCATTTTAAAGAAACAAAAGAAATCAACTAAGGAATTAGAAGCAAACATTGAGGACTGTTGTATGATGGGGAAAACTTGGGAACACTTTATTTAACTTAAATTTAAAAATATAACTGGTCGCATGATAAAATGGGATTTCTAAGGATAGCTCTTATGTGGAGCATTCTCTACGTCCCGGAATTATAGGGTTCCACACGTTCACCAGTCTCCTGGAATTTTCACTTAGTGACAGTAAAAGAGAAAATAGGCATTGGAGTTATAATAAAATACACCTTTTTAGAAGTAGTGTCAAAAGCGATGACTTAAATAACCATGTTAAATAGAGTTTGCAGCTACTAATTTCAGTGGTTTTCACACAAAGATAAATCCCTTCCTACCCTGTAGTAGGCTTTCTCACTGCGAGTCTTCCCCCTTGGCCTGGCCCACTCAGGGTAGCAGCTACTTGCCGATTACCCTATTTCTTCTAAATTGGCTCACAGGTGTGTGCTCCTCTTATAGCCTAAAGTGAGGCATACGCTTCCTGCTAGATCCATGAGCCACGACTCCCCTCCAACTCATAATCCACATGTCAATGTTTACATTTCACTCATACCATTCCCTCAAATTGTCCTTTCAGACGGAAATAAGAAAGTGTGCCAACGTTAACTGTGCAAATATTCGTGGCTTTCCCTAGAGGATTAGTGTCATGGAATGTTGGTTTCCAGGTGCATTGCTAGAACATATGCGATCCTGATTGGACACCAAAAGGTCACGTCGGATTTAATTAAGAGAAAATTGGTACAAACCAAACACTAATGGACAGGCTGCGCGCAGATTCTAAAACAGCCCGGGAAGCCTCTGTCTGTGGTGTGAGTCACGACCCTTCCACCATTAGCTCTTTTTTTTTTCCTTTTTTTTTTGGTGACTAATGTGTCTTTCGTCTTACTCACTTATTCAGTTAAAAGAGTTATGAAATATTTTAAAACAAAACGGTAAAGAATGATGTAGTAGATACTCTTTGCTCTGTCTTAATGAAGATACACTTAATCAAGTCCCCGTTTTCTTCCTAAGAAATACAAGGCACTTGGCATTTTAAAATTCTAATCTCTGCCTTCCCATTTTTCATACTCGTATTGCCTAGTACCTCAGTTCCAGAATGAGTTCATCCTCCCTCGATTAGTCATTTTTACAATTCCTTTCTTGTTTGTCGTAAATTTTTACATACCTTCCTAGTTTTTATTGTGGTTTTCCTTAATTTATCTTTGCTAGGATACAGTTCCTGCATTTCCACACCCATCTTAATTATGTCGCAAGTCACAGCAAACATAGGTAAAGAAGGGCATTTTTTACAAAAATATACTGAAAACAAAATGAGTCAGGTATTCTGAGTGCTTTCTTCCTTTTCCCCTACCAGGAATTTTAACACCAATAAATAAGGAAATAAATGAAGATAGTAGCTTTGTCACCTAAGTTTTGTCATAGTATTTTTAGAAGTTTTCTTTTTTCCTTCATAAAAGCTACACGTGTTAAAATTAATTTAAATACAGCATTTGAAAAAAAAATCTATAAGATCACCCTTGGGAGTCTTCGAATAAGTTGTTTTCGACACACAAGCATATACACACTTTTAACCATTTAAATAAATGTGCGTAGTGATAAAAATCCCAAGTGAAGTTTAAAACGTCATTTAAAGAACTTTGGCTGCTCTCATACCATGTATGTCATATGATGACTTAAACTGCAACCATGGTTTTGTTAAAGAAAAAAACACCAACATATTTTTATCTATAAAAATGGCATACAAACTCAAAAGGAAAAGGGTTTTGAAGGTGACAGAAGTGTTCTAAATGTTAAGTGAACTTAGAAAAAAATCTGTCTCTATGTCAAACAGAAGTGGAATGAGACTGGTCTAACTGTGTTGCTGGGAAATTTGTTTTGGAAACATGTTAATAAATTATTGGTGAAAAATTTTAATATCCTGTTTGCTTTCCCCTGGGAAGTAGTGAGCCTCTGGGTGTGGGTCAGGGTAGGAGTCGCCTTTCCTTGAAGCATGGGCACAAGTATTTACAAGTGCAGTGTCTATGTTTTTTTGCCTGCATATACATATTTCACTGGGTATCTCCTTATTTTTTAAAGAACACAACCATGGGGCATCTGGGTGGCTCAATCGGTTGAGCATTTGACTCTTGGTTTCCGCTCAGCTCATGGTCTCACGGTTTCACGAGTTCCAGTCCCGCATCGGGCTCTGTGCTGGCAGCATAGAGCTTGCTTGGTATTCTCTCTCTCCCCCTCTCTCTGCCCCTCCCCTGCTTACACGATCTCTGTCTCTCAAAAATAAATAAACTTAAAAAATATTAAGGAACATAACCATGATACTGTTATGTAACTCTAAAAAGACCAGTAATTCTTTAAACTCACTGTACGCCCATTAACCGCAGAGTCCACAGTCCTTTTCCCGAGCGGACATACAGTGCTTGGGGAATACCTGCATTTCCCGGGAATTTGCTGTGTGAAATGGATCTCAGAAGTGGTCTGCAGGAATTCCTTTTGCTTCAGCTCCACATTGTCCCATGGCTCTTTGGTGCAGATTGTTAACTGACCACTTTTAGGCACCTGGTTAACCTCTAGCCAAGCAGAAGATGGTGTCGTCTAAGTAGCTCCGCCCAACACACAGGTTGAAGGAGTCCAAGAGCACCCATTTTTTCCCTTTATTTCCCCCTCCGCTCCTCTGTCATTATTATTCTCTTTTCCACAAGATCATTTCTCAGCCCCATTTGTTCTCCAGGAGTTTTGTAGCCTTACGAAACTCCTCTCGAAAATATCCTTATATATTCTTATCTCAGAAGGTGGTTTGGACACAGCCTGTTGCGATGAAACTCATCTGGTCTTTGGAATTAGCTGTTTCCACCTACATGTAACCTGACTCTCTATGTGCTTCAGGGAAGCCTTCAGAACACCAAGGCTGGTGTCCTTTGCTGCTATTGGAGCAAGACTTCAAAAATGGAAGAAAAATATATTTCTCTAAGCTTGTGATATAGCTTATTGTCTTTCCAACCCATGTATATCTTTTGTTGAAAAATGAGGATATCCATTCATCAGTTGATGGGCACTTGGTCTGCTTCCATGATTTGGCTATTGTCGAAAGTGCTGCTATGAACATTGGGGTACACGTGCCCCTATGCATCAGCATTCCTGTGTCTCTTGGGTAGATTCCTAGCAGTGCTATTGCTGGGTAGCCACATGGATGGAACTGGAGGGTATTATGTTAAGTGAAATAAATCAGGCAGAAAAAGACAGATACCATATGTTTCCACGAATAGGTGGACTTTGTGAGACTACGCAAAAACCAGTGGGAGGGGAAAAGGGGAAAGGAAAAAAAGACACAGAGAGGGAGGGAGATAAAACATAAGAGACTCTCAAAGACTAAGAACAATCTGAGGGTGAGGGAGGTGAGGGAGGTGAGGGAGGTGAGGGAGGGGGGGAGAGGGGGTGACGGACATTAAAGAGGGCACGTGTTGGGACGAACACTGGGTGTTATATGTAAACCAATTTGAAAATAAACTATTATAAAAAAATAAATAAACATTTAAAATTTTTTTAAATAAACATTAAAATAAATTAAAAAAAAGAAAAATGAGGATAATCTTTGCACTTTGGGGAGCATGTAGGATATTGGTGAAAATATAAGTGGTTCCCTTTGATATATCCTTCTGGAAGCACACATTAATTCATGCAGAAATATTAATTTTTGTGAAAACTATATGGGCATACACTATTCCTGGGTTAAAGCCTGAACTGCCTATGTCTTACTGAAAATGTTCTTTAGAGCTCCATATAACAATAACGATAAGAATCATAGCTCATATGTATTGAACGGTTGCTTGCAAAGCTGGCCATCTGAGCCTACCCAGTCTAACTCTGGAATCCAATTTCATTAGCCTCTCTTTTCCACTTCCTCTTGGAGGAGAAAAGTCTTGTTCCAGTGACTGACATAAAAAATGTTAGTATATGGAAAGAATTTTAGGGCCCCAGTTTCAAAGATTTGATTGTGGCCATACTGCATAAGCAAAGGAATATGTGTGAATGAAACTAGGAAGGGGCTGACTCTTAGCATGACTTGCACCTAAAATTAAAATGTTCCAAAGCATTTCTGGAAACTCCATCTACCTAGATGAACCATTATTTGGATTTTGTTATTTCGGGACGATATTCAGCCCTCCTCTAGAATCATGCCTCCCTAGCAATTGCATAAACATTTGCAGCTCGCGGTGGTACCACTGTGAATGGGAAGGCAAGGGCTGTTATTATTCCTGACATGGAGAGCTGAACGATAAAGGCAGACAGATCAGATGAGTGACAGGGGTAAAGATTTGGCCTCCAAAGAGAAACTCGTATATAGAAAAGAATGAAAGGGTTTGTAGGTTGCAAGTGGCAATAATCTGCTCTACTCTGTAGAGATAGAGGCCCTGCTACCGGAGGGACCTTGGGTCCTTGATCCCTGGGAGGGCTTGTGTGGCAATATTGCCTGAGGAGCTGGGGAGAGGCGCATGAGAAAGTGTTTGTAGCTTTCCCTCAGAAGGGAGGAACATGACAGATGTTCACACCACAAGAGCCTCTTGCTGGCTGAGTCACGGAGCATTCCTCAGGCCTGTCTCTAAAGAGAACCCTCATAAACTCATCTTGAGTACTTGTTCATTCTGTGAAGAGGGGAACAGAGAGAAGGCAATCAAGGAGAAAAAAAGACGAATGGCGGCCTTCTGAATGGAGGGGTTTGGTGACCCAAAGGATCTGGCTGCCTTCTGTCAAGGAGAAATAAAGCAAAGGGAAAAACCTATATTCATATGCTTCAGGGGCCACTGGCAGAGAAATAAAAGCTTTCATTAGTCTCTATATCCTTTAATTAAGCTTTTCTCAGTATACAAGTGGGATCTGCTTTTATTTAAGAAAAAAGAGAATAAATCTAATAAGTGAATAAAATAAAGATAAGTTGATTCCCTAGACGTAGTTCAGTGTAGGCAATCTCAAATTTTCAATGGCAGCATGGGGCATTGCATGAAGAAATTCCCAGAAGCATCCTTTTGAGTAAGAAGGCAAGAAACAAAAGTAACTTGCAATGGCCAAAAACTTCTTAAATTGTCTGCTGCAAACTTCTTCAAAACGTGTCAGTGTGTGATAAAGGAACTTCATCACAAAGGTCAGGAAAGTGTCGTTCCATTTCTGCACTGGGTCTCACTTTTTCACCTGCTGTGGAAGACGGGTGAGGGATAAAAATAGACCAAAGTTCTTCCCAAACCGGGTGTTATTGCAAAATCACAGATTAGCAATGGCTGTTTATATATACACCAGCACTATGTAATTCCTGAGGTCACTGCTGTAATCCTAACACCTTAATGAGGCAGATGCTTGGTAGGTTCACAGAAATGTTTGTACAATTTTGAATAAGTTAGATCTGAGAGCGAGGTCTTTGCTTTGAAAGGGCCCATGACGTTGCATGCCCAGGAAGCCAGCACCAGGGCCTGCGGCCCTGGGTGTTCAGCCAGAGCTCTAGCTTTTCAAAGGGCTGAACTTGGAAGAAAGATGTGACCTCATATTTTTTCTTCGCTATTGAACAAAATGGGCCTCAGGAGATCAGAAACACATTAGGTTTCTCTCACGTTGGACACTGCATGCAACCTATGCAGATATGAATGCCAATCCACACAGTTCGCAAACGCTTTTGTCTACACGACTCGTTTGGCACTAATATGGATGAAAGTGACTTAAATCAATTTTTGCTTTAAGTTCTGTTTCAATGACAAGACAGGGAAGCTGGCCTTCAAGACTCGTGAAGTTTCTACCAGCTTGACAAGATTCTAGAATTTTCTACTTCAAATGAGGACCACCTGTAAATTATTCTTACAGATTTAAAAAGCATTTGAAACAATCTAAAATGGAGTGCTTGCTTGACAGCAGCATCATTTTTCTTCAAATTAGTCTGTGTTATGTTCCATTACTCAAGGGACCTGTTTCCACTATGGCATCTATAACAAGAGGGTGGATGTCACCTACCACAATCTATTTTCGGTTTAATCTTTCAATTTGCAACCTGTCTTTAAATGTTCTCACTACTCACGAGCAAGTTTATTAAGAGCATAGGGTGAGAAATGCCTATGATCTGACCTTTTGGCTAATTGGCCAGTCTCTGTTGAAATTAATCTGGTGAAGAAAAATTATAGTTTCAAAGGAAGTTTGTAGATAAGCTATTAATTGCAGCTGTTCATTTTCCCTTGGAAAACTATGCATGGAGAGTAACATGCAGGGGGCCTCGCACGGAGAATTTGGCACTGGGCATATGGAATATGTAGACCTCCTGAATGGTCACTGTTTGCCCACTGTTTGCTTTGACTTCCTCGAAGCCTTTCTATTTAAATTGAAAACTAGAGAATACTCCATTTTATCAGGTAATACTTTTAAATCAACCTCAAAGAGGATATAGTAAGTCTACAACTCATTGGTAATATGGGAACAACTAAGCTGGGAAGAACGTTGCCAGCTAATACACTTGTACGCACTGGTATTCGAAAGAAGAAAAATGGAAGTTGTTTACTGAAGGCTTAGCTTTCGATTAAAACATTTTTCCCCTTCAGTTGTACTGAGAAATAATTTTAAGGGTTCATCTCCATCTGGAGGCCAGAATGGAGGAGACAAAAGCTTCTTCACAGAGTGTGTAGAACTTGCATGGACACTGAAAAGTCTCAGCCCCAAAAATGACTTGCCAAGGAGAGTTAAGTATACCTATTCTAAGCAGCATTATTTGCTGTTTCAGAGGCTGGAGGGAGAATTTGGAGCTGGGAAAATAGAAACCATATTTATCTTTCTGAAAATCCTTACTTAAAATGTTCAGACCACATGGAGTATGTGGTAGAAATGCAGAAGAAAAACAGATCAACAGCAAACAGAAGGAAGTCACTATAGCAAAGCTTCAACTGTAGTGCGGTAGCTGAAGACTGGGTGGTGTTTCTGCCGTAAACCTTAATTCCCCATAGTTTAGTTATTTTCATGTAAAAGTTTGCTCTTACCTCCAAGTCTCTGGAGGACATTTATTTTTAGGCTTCTCTTTTTCAAATTATCAATAAACAATAATCATGGACAAATAACATTGATTATGTAAAGTGTATATGGAAGGGGGATGCGCATAAGCAGGGTCAGGGCAGAGGTGAGCTAAGTTGTTTGACAGGATGGACTATCTCCAGAAACACTGCCTTAACTGGCTGGCACATCGGAAGAAAAAGTGTTCGTGAGAACTGGAGTTGACCAGCCTTAATTCCGAAAAGAAAGAGTCGCGGATGGTAGAGATCGTGGTCCCCAAATCCACCCAGGTAAGTAGATGCTGTGTCAGGCTGACATGAGATGTCCTTCTTGCTTGGTTGGAATGTCCTACTGCCTAACTGGTGTCCGGCACACAGTGACTCCTGATTCATTCATTTATGCATTCCTTCACTCACTCACTCATTCTTGTATTCTCACTGGGCTTTGTGCCAGCTCTCCAGGCATGGGTATGTACCTGTTGAATCAACAAATGAACATTGTGGCCCTTTCTTCTGATGCCAGGACACGAAGTAACGTTCTGCCAAGGCATCTTCCTCTTTAGCTGGCCTGCAACCCAGTTCTGTCTGACAGATGGTGATGTAGCTCACGGTAAGTAACTATCTGGTAACTGGTTTTCACTTCTTGTGGTCTCTGCCAGTGTGGCTGGAATCCTGAAATAGGACACTGAGCATCCACAGTTCTGTGAACGAAAGGTTCTGTGCTAACTTCAGATTGTTAAAATCAATGCATTTTCCTCTTCTTGAGTATAAGTGCCTTGACCTCCCAGTTTATCATTTATTTTGTCTGGGATTGTGCTAATTTGACAGGCGTGGCTACCCCACTGAAGCTCTGAGCTCAGCCTTGATCTTGCTGCCACGTAGAGTCTCTTTCTGTCACCATCAGTGTTAGCTCCCTGGACTAGCAGGTCTTCAAACAGGTGCCCAGAGGCCCGCTGGGGAACAGAGATACTCTGGAATCTCATTGTCCTGTTTCAGGACATCTAAGAAGACAGTTTTAATTAAGAGGTATTCTCAGATACGACTGTATCAGAGAAAATTTACATTTTGCGGGGGGAGCATCATAATTTAGAAGGAAGGACTGGATTATGAGGGGTGAGTTCATACATGAGAAAGAGCGCAAGCCCTGAGCCTCTTCTTGAGGGTGAGAATCACAGTATCATGCAGCACTAGACATGAAAAGGAGAAAAAACATCCAGAACCTTTGTGGGCTCGCTGTGGGCACTCAACTACATGTTAGTTCTGTTTTCACCCCCTGCTTCTCCCCAGGGCCCTTTTTCCCCTATTTATGAAATGAGACAAGTAATACCTAAATTAGAGAATAGAAAATTAGTTATACCACAAAGCCTATACTTAATAGGCACTTATATTTATTGAGTGAATGGACGAATGAAAATGCCGAGTTTCTAGGGGTATTATCGAGCAAAACTACTGATACATATTTATCACTTTTTATTAAATGAGAAGGAACACACTTAAAAATCAACAGTTTTGACACTATAGTATATTTAATACTAGAAAACGTATTTTAGTTGTATGCAATCTTGGTTAGTGACTAAAATAAAAGCTACAACTGCAACGCTGCCATTATTGTTGTCTTATTTGTTTCTACCCCTAACTGTTCCCTTTGTTTCTAGTTTTCTCTGCAGGTTAATTCCATACTAACTAATCTTCTTAAAGCACAGCTTTCACCACCATGTGGCTCAGAAACATCCTTCCTTTCCTTTCTCTGTCCTTCCTTTCATTAAATAATATCCTCATTCATAGCCTTTTAACTGATATCCTCATCGTATTTGTCATTCTTTTTACCCTTGTAGCTTGGAGCTTTTTTATCTGGGGTGCACAGACTTTTTTCAGGCTGGATTTAATGGTTTGTGAACACTTGTATGTCTATGTAAAATTGTGTGTATGTGTGAGTTTTTCCCCGAGAGAAGATCCATTTCAATGAGCGACCGAGAAGACCCAAGATGACCATGGAGGTGAGGACCCCTCCTATCCTTGGTCAGGTCTCCCTTGTGCCCTCTCCCAGGGCTCCACGCTCCTCCCTGACCTTGGTAGCCTACCTGTTCATCCTGTCCTCTTCCTATGACAAAGGAAACTTCCTGCAAGTATGGCTGAAGACCTGCCTCCCCCTCTCACTCCACTGATGCCCTCTATCCTCTCTCTGGCTCCCAGAAATCCCAGCCAAGTGCTGGGGCACCACCACGTGACTATGATGTGCTACCCAGATTTCATGATGCATGTCGGCTCCCCTGAAGGAATTACAGTCAAGTTCTTCTGGCAGGATCCTCCGATATTTGTGTGCACCTCCAGCCCACAGATGAGCCGGGTCATGAGGAAGAGGAACTGAGTATTGGGCAAGCCATATCCATCACAGACTGATCCATCATTTCCTTCCTCAACTACCTGACACCGTCCTTCCTGAGTTTTCTAAAGCAAGATTCTTTTTTTTTTAATGCTTTATTTATTTTTGAGAGAGAGAGAGAGACAGAATACGAGCGGGGAGGGGAAGAGAGAGAGGGAGACACAGAATCCGAAGCAGGCTCCAGGCTCTGAGCTGTCAGCACAGAGCCGGATGTGGGGCTCGAACTCACAAACTGTGAGATCATGACCTGAGCTGAAGTAGGATGCTAACCGACTGATCCACCCAGGCACCCCTAAAGCAAGATTGTTGAAGTCCATTTTAAAAATAAAACCAGGGGCACCTGGGTGGCTCAGTCGGTTAAGCGTCTGACTTTGGCTCAGGTTATGATCTCACGGTTCGTGAGTTCGAGCAGGTTGGGCTCTGTACTGACAGCTCAGAGCCTGGAGCCTGCTTCAGATTCTGTGTCTGCCTTTCTCTCTGCACCTCCCCTGATTTTGCTCCATCTCTCTCTTTCAAAAATAAATAAACATTAAAAATATAAAATAAAACCAAACAATAATAAAAAGACACTTCTCCAGGTCTCCCTCATTTGCATACCACATGGCTGGCAGGTGTTCTCCCGAATCATTTTCGAGGAGCAATTCTAAATTCGTGCAGCTTCCTCCAGCTCATGGCCCACACTGTGGTCTCCATGGGGTGTCCTTTGATAGTGAAATATGATCAGTTCTGGGTAATCCTACCCACCTGTGTGCTCATCTGCCTCTCACTGACAGCCCTGCTTCTGAAATTCCAACTCTGCATTGGCTGTGAGTACAGACATGCAGTAACAGACATGGCTTACTCTTCTTCGATCCCTGGTATGCTGAACCATAGAACCTGAATGTTACAATTGTCCTAATGGCTGGTCAGGCAGATCTGATGAAGTCAATACTGGGCCATCAATATATTAGTTGCAGGTGGAAAACAGTTAAACCGAGTGGGGACAGGAAGAATACACTAAAAAAGCTGCAGTTTTTTTGTGGTCCCTTCAATACCATTAGCGTCAAAGGTCAAAGTCAGTTACTGGTACAAAAATCAATAAAGTTGAGGCAGGGGAGGAAGAGATCGAAGAGATAAATTCATGACATGTCTCTAGATTGAAGGGACTTGGTGAAAATCTACGTATTTTAAACTCGTGGGAATAACATCGGTTGTCAGTAAATTGGAACGTTCATGTAGTTTCATGGGTTCCTGCTATGAATAGGTTTTAAAGAATTATATCAGTGCACAATAGAAAATAAAGAACAAGGAGAGATTTTAAAATTGCATCTGCTTGTTAATCTTTATCATCCATTTTGTTGGATTCTTAAAATCAGACGTTTGTGGGTTTTTCTTTTTTTTATGATGCAATCCATAGGCATGTTCTAACTGTCCTTGCCAATTACTGCAGAGGATCGGAAATCGTTATTACTGGCAATCTGAGGCTATCAGTTACATTTTGTTTGTGTAACTAGAAAAAAGCCTCTAACTTTCTAACCTAAACCTCCTGATCTGAATGCATTACACTGAACATGACATGTATTGTCTCGATTGAATGTTAGACTAAAAACATTTGCTCATTTCTGCCCCTCGCCTTGCGCCAACAGCAGTGACTGGCTGTAAGTACTGCCAGTTTTCGAAGCGCAATCTGTAGATCATCCCGCACCGGCAAAGCTGCCATGCTCCGGTAAACAGGGCGTTATACAGCATCCTTCTCCATTAAGGCCACCTGGGTGGTCTCCTGCAAGGTGATTACATTTGCCACGTCTTAGCCGCCAGCAAATATATTTACTCATTAACACTTGATAGGTTGAATGCTCCCAAAGAGGGCTACTGAGCAATTAAGTATGATTCAAACTAATTCTGAAGGTACCAGAAAGTGACTTCTCTAATGGTAGCTTTCTTCAAGAATGATCACCCTCAGGGAGAGAGGGGCAGAGAGGAAGAACAAAGGAATGCCAGGTGAGGGGCCACACGCAGGACTTAGGGGGTTTCAATCTCTACTTTGGCTGGCTGTTTAGCAACATTAATGTAGAGGTCCTCGATTTTGAAAATTCAAATAAGATTTAACTTTATACTCATGTTATTTATAGAAACATGGGCTGATAATCAAGAACTCAGTAGCATGTTGTATATTTTATGATCAAATTTTTGCATATATTTATAAAAACTGTTAATTCCAAATTATCAGCACATTTATTAGACCTGTTATGATCCTTACTTTAGAATATTCTGGAATCCATTAGAAGGGATTTGAGGAACTAACAAAGGGTTCCTCTAAAAGCATCGATGGACTCAGCTTAAGGGTATAGGAGAAGGCAATCAGGCAGGACTGTACTCAGAGGCCCTGGACACACGTCCTGTTCTGTCCCATCGGGTAGGAGTTTGTGCCAGGTGCTTACAACTCCTTAGCAATTCCTATGTAAGGTTCTGTTTGCTGCCAGGTTCAAGCCGGGCACTCCCCATGCGACTTTCTTCTGACTAGCCAAGTGACCTTGGAAGGAGCCATTACTGACTTCATTTCAGGGGGAGGAAACATACTGAAGGTTAAGTAGGTCACTTAGACCCAGGCATAGAATTGCAAATGGTGACATGAGACTGTAGACCCTATGTATGGTGCCACCCAGGTAGTGGCCAAGGTTGTTGGGATTAGGACAAGGTCCCACAGTGGCTCAATTTCAGCCATACTTGAAACTTTTTTAACCCAGAGCCCTGCTGTCTAAAACTACCAGTGGGGAATAGCCAAATGAAACTATTTATATCACTGTTAAAATCTAAAATTCGGTTCTTCATTCACAGGAGATACTTTTTGAGTGTCTATTAGTGGCTACCATATTGACCAGGGCAGATACAGAAGCTTTCCACCATTACAGAAAGTTCTACTGGATAGTGTTGCCCTAAGTGTTGGAATTCTGCTCACTGGCTACAACCTGTGACTCACTACCTGAACCTGACCTCAGTCTTTAGCTACTTCTCTCTCCTCATGGTCCATCAAATGCCTCCAATCCTCCTGTCTCCAAACCTAGACTTTCCACAATGTTCTTGGCATCCTTTATTCTCTTGCTCTTAGATGCTCTGTTGGGCACCCCCTGACAATCCCTGACTGTTGGCAAGTCATATCCTTTTGATTTCCCTGCTTCTGTTTCTGGGATATGATGAAATACTGGAAATAATGATAAAATAATAAAATGAGGAGAACGCATGCTCTCCACCCTAAATGGGTCCTCCCTGCTTCTCGGCATTCCTTCAGTTCATCGAACAGATGCACTAACTCATCCCTTACGATGCCTCGTTCCCAACAACCTCAGCCCTCTCACGATCCTCGTTCTCCATGGTCAGTGTCCCAGAAAGACATCACAAAAGCTCTTGCCATGAGCTTCTCCAACACTTTCTCTAGTTTTCTTCTTCTTTCCTTTAGCAAAGTGATCCACCAACTGCTTTCCACCCGGGAGCACTGATTTCCTGCTTTCAAATCTTTGGTCATTTAGAAGTTTTCCTCTCCACCTCACCTCTGCTACAAAGCAGTTTTTGATCATCCTATATGAAAGTGACTTCTTTCTTCTCCAAGTTTCCCTAATATTTTCTCTGTACCTCTCACACAAATTTCTAATTGGTGTTGCTTGTAATAATGTACACGGCACCACATACCTTCCCCATCAAACCACAACTGAGTGAGAGGCAGTGCTTGATGGATTTAAATTGCACCTGGCACAGGTCTGTGTATAGACAGTACTCAGCACGGATTTATTTAGTGAATATCTATATACCCGTTTATGAAGATGTCAGATTCATTCTGAAGGTAGATAGCACTAATCCAATAATGAATTGATGAATACACTTCTAATGATCACAACATCAGGTTCTAGTAAATGATCGAATCACCAGACATGGGAAAACAAGGGGGCATGTGTTGATGACTAGAACTGCAGTAAATGGGGCTAGAGCAGTGAGGAATATCGTTCTGGGGAACGACATGGGGACGAAATGATAGAGAGCAGGCAACAAACAAATAAATGGGGCCATAGCAGGGTGCGATACCATTCTGGGGGTTGCTGTAGGGACGAAATGATAGCGAGTAGGCAAACAATCAAAGAAAGGCATCAAAGCTGTAATAGACTTACCTTGGGTAGCAATGTAATGATTGGGTCGATGATATCCCTAAAAATAAATGAGAAGGAATATGTGACAAACTTCAAACCGGTAAGCAGCACAGAAGTCGCCCACTAAGTTTGGCGAAATGAAGGCACATACAAATACCAACAACGGCATCAGGTGAAAGTTAAATGGCCAGACCCAGTACCGCTTAGTGCCTCGTAAAAAGCAAAGGTGCATCAAACCGAACAGTTTTGTTGCTCACAGAGCGGGTGTGAGTAACTCAATCACACGCTGGCTAAGAGATGATGGGTGAGCAATAAACACTAACAACTTATGGATTCTCTGAAATAACATGACCACAACTCTTATTAGATTGCAAACAGGCTGGGAATGTGCAATAGGATTTCGTTTGTGTTCGGGATGTTATTGGCAACGTGCCAAGGCTTTAACACACATTCTGTTCTACTGGTATAGGCGGCTATGTCAATAGTAATACTGAGCAACATTCTTAAACACTGCTAATGCCATGACATTCTGTGGTGGTGAGGGCCAGAAATTTGAAGAAGCAGAAAGTCTGCAAGGCCCCTTCCTTTTACCATGACCCTGTGAGGAGGGAAAAAGATGATAATTGAGACCAAATAAAGAAGGGAACAAAGAACACCACAGGATCAATATCCGGGGAAGATAAAACCAATTTAGAGAAAATTACACACAGGTAACATAATATCGCCATGGACCTTAATATTTTCCATTTCTGTCCCCCGAGATTACCCAATATACTGTGCCTGAAGCCAGACGGGAAACAGGAGAAACATGGAAGGAGATATGGATTTCTCAGACTATTTAGATGCGTAGCTGGTAGGTTTTTTTTTTTTTTTTTTTTTTTTTTTTTTGCTTTTAAAACAAGTCATTGATAATGAACAGCAAAAGCAAACACATTCTTTTATACAACTGACCCATGCTGTGGGTATAGACTCTTGACAGATATTAAATAGGATTATTTAGATAATCACTCATTTTTTGCCAGCTGAGAAGTTCCACAAAGCAAGACCCTGTTTGATGCATGGCTCCATATGTCAGTTCTAGCAAGGTGCAAGCAGATAGGAGGAACTCGTTTATGAAACGTAAATAATCTACACAGTCCACAAATGATCTATGTTGCTAAATGCAGTGGTCATTTCTCAGTCCATTGTTTATGTTTTTGGTCTGAATGGTTCACAGTTAAAACTCTAATATGTATAACAGTAAAGGACATAGAATATAATAGGTTGCTCAATACAATCTTATTGACTAAGTGAATAAAGGGGCCCTGAATATTGACTCTTTTCTCTGTAAAAATTAAAACTAATTAATCTGGTATTTTCATTACGTTCATGTCTTCCCTCCTCTGTATCGCTACCTGCCCGTTCCTTAAAGCTTAGTTAAAATCACTTCTACCACAAAACCTAATCTGATTACATTTATTCCTTCAGGCAGTGATTCATCGAACACTTATTAAGTGCTTACAGAGTTTCAGGGCTGTACCAGGTGCAGGGGATACAAAGAGGCATAGGATACTGTCCTGGTGCTCAAGAACCCCTCCCAGGGAATCTAGGATCTGGAACCAGAGCATGAACAGAATTCTCTTGGAATCTCCCAAGGGAAGGAGTGTTATAGAGAAGACATTTCTTACTTCAGCTTCTACACTGTGAAGTCTTTGGGAGAAGGCAATAGGTCTTAGACACCTCTGAATTCTCCCACAAGGTACTCACTAAACATCTGCTGGATAAAGTAATAAGTGCAATGCATTTTAGGAAGGAGCTTTGCTTTAATAGAAAAACAAATCTAACTTGGGTTGGGTATGTTTTGGACCGTCATCCAATGTAGCAATGTAGGGGTCTTCATTTGAGGAATGGGATATGGATTACTCTTCAAACAGTCATCCTGCAGGCCCCATCCTCAGATCCAAAACCAAAGTGTCACACCTTTCCAAGCAGTACTAAAAATAACATTCTTATGGTTATTTTTTAGATAACTCTTAGAGATTGTGATGCTAGTACTTTTAGTAGCATCTGAATTATACTCAACCAAGAAAATGAAAGAGCTGCTCTATATGGGTAAAGCCTTCCATGGAAGGATTGATGGACCAGAAGACAGTGTGATGGCCAAGCACAGCGTGCCTTGGGAACTGCAAGGGAGTGAAAGTCTGTTTAACGTGAACCTGAGCCTTGAAGGTAACAGTGCCTTTCCCTTCATTTTCAGGCTACTTTTGATTTCATTCATTCTTTCAACTGAAAACATGCTGTCTCCTCAGGAATTTATTCTAATGTAAGACATTAAGTTAACATGATGCAGAATGAACAAAGAAGCAGTCTTCAATAATTAAACAGCCTACATATTTAATGACATGTCTTGTGTGCATTAGATGTCCTGGTTAACAGCTGCAGACTACTTTGAAGGCAACTTAAAAGTGCAGTAATGACGAGGGATTGCAAATCGTCAATTAGGAATTAAGAGAGTTTTATCTTATTAATATGTAAACAGGCTTTTTTAAGTGTCAAATAATCTAAGTTGTTGACAAAAACATGGAAATAATATTTCCTTGGTCCACAGCAGCATGGAAGGCACAGAATGTTACAGAGGAGTTAGCAGCCAATAGACCGACTTGAGAAAAGAGAAAAGGAGTGGCCATGTCTTCACCGTAAAGTTATGCGGGGTGTGGAGTCACATTAATGTGTTTGCTTCTGGAATTGGAGCAACGAGTGCCCACCAATATCACAGCAGATGCACGATATGGAATGTGGCAGAAGAGTTGGGTTTACGGACAGTTTCAAAATACATACGTCAATATAATTTCCATTGATGTAGTCGGAGTTGGTATCTCCTTCTATGGTCTGTAGCCTCACCCGCGAATGATCATCTGCAAAGGAAAAAGAAAACAATGATTTTTCTTTAAATGTTTCATTTATTTTGGAGAGACAGAGGGAGACGGAGCACAAGCAGGGGAGGGGCAGAGAGAGAGGGAGACACAGAATCCGAAGCAGGTGGGCTCGAACACAAGAACTGTGAGCTCATGACCTGAGCCAAAGTTGGATGCTTAACTGACTGGGCACGCAGGTGCCTGGAGAAAATAATAAATTAAAAGCAGTCTGTTGGCCTCCTGAGAGCCCCAGAATGTAAGCACATCACCTAGAGATCATTTACATCCACACCTCTTTACAGATAAACAAAGAATTAAATACTACGCACCTACTATACTTCCTGTTTTGCTCTTCAAACTAAGAAGGATTTATAATTATTTGCATTTTACAGCAAATAGCAGGAAGTTATTCTTTGATCATTTACAGATGTGAAGCATTGGCAGAGGTTTGAAACTTCTACGTTGAGTCCTATGCATCACAACAGAATTATTTCTTGGACTGAATGTGTAGCAAGTTCACTGAATCACATACTAACCCTGAGATTTTGAAGGCTGCCTATGACACCCACCTTGACAAATGATGGTTATAAGCTATGGCCCAGCCCTGTGGGAGATGCAGACAAGGACCTAACCTCAGCTGTTGTCCCTGAATTCCCCACGACGTTCTCTGCACCTTGCGTGTGAGATCCAGAGTCAGGCGTGTGGGTTAGAATCCCCACACTTGTGATTTAGGACAAGTTACTAGCTCCTTGTGGTTTACTTTTCTTATCCATAGAATGGGGATTAACGGTGTCTGCCTCATGGGATCGCAGTGAGCATTAAAATAAAATAGAAAAGAAGACTAGAAAAATACCTGGTATACAGTAAGGGATGGATAAATGTCAGCTGTGGCCATTGTCATGTGCTGTGTAACAGACATGCAGGCTGTTCTCACAATCTGCACAGCTGATAACAACCCAGGAATGGACCCACACGCGGTCCAGGTTTTCCTCTTGGTGACCTACTCTAAGATCTAGTTTCTTAGAGTACATTTTGCTTCAACCAGAGGTCCCCTATCCAATTTTTGCAGGTGGCATGGGGGAGGTGAGTCATTGGGGTGCTGGGTATGTGTGGATTGTCCCAGCTTTTGTATTAGGAGGGCCAGTGCACACAGACAGCTACTGCAGAGCAGGGCTGTAAGTAATTCCGGCAGTAATGCCATTTGAGCCTCCCGGATGAAAGATGCTCCAATAGACCTGAATCATGGCCATTCTACACACATCAGGCTTTAAGTCAGCTCCTCTGAAGGGAGATTAGGTCTGCCTCCCTGTACTCCTTGGCTTTCCCTGGGCAGTTTTTTTTTTAAAGGCAGGCATCCCATTAGAGGCTCCCAATCTTCAGAAGCAGCAATGTCTTAGGATCTATTGTACCTCCTTGTCAGAATCGCCCCTCTCTCGCAGTTTATTTCTCTTGGAACCTCAGGATAAATGCCGCCCATTCCCTGTGATTTATCAACCTGGGGCCTCTCAAATTGTTCTGGAATGTTCTACATGGGGACTTCAATCTCTGATAAGACTGCACTCTCATCTCCCATAAACAGAGCCTTTGAAATAAAGAGTTTCCCCATCATCTCCTACTGTTCAGTTGGTTACCTCCAACTGAACCTCCTCCCTCCCCACCCTTTTTTTTAAACTTGGCTGCTATTTCTCCAGATTTAATCGCTTTACTCTCCTCCTGATGGGGAAACCCACAAGACATATGTACAGTGTATTTCCTAGGCAGACTGAGATTGTTTTTATTTCTCTTTATATGCATGGTAGTATCCTTTCTTTATTCTAAAGTTGATTCTACTAGGTTATGACCTCTTGGGGTCAGAGACCACATAGTATCCATTCTGAATATCCCTATAAGCACCTTTCACCGAGGCCACAGTGCCAGCCCCAGGCCACAGCACCGTCTGCAATGCACAACCACATGCAGTGGCCCTAACACACAGCAAGTGAGCATAACGCATGTAATCCTTCACCCCACTAATGAATATCGTGTCTTAATAGTCACTGTCTCAATGGAAGAACAGGCAAGTTGTGGTCAGGCGAGGTTCACTGGGGCTGTCTGGAGTGCTAGAATGGTCCTGAATGTTTGCTTTAAACCACCTATTAAGCTGTATTTGGGTGCTTTACCCTGCTCTATACCTATATTTAGCTAAAATAAACATGTAAAAAATTAGAGTCCACCTAGAGGGTATGATGCCGTGTGAAATAAGCCCAGCGCAAAAGGGTAAATACTCCATGATTCCATTTATATTAGATATTTAGTGTAGTCAAATTCACAGAGACAGAAAGAACGGTGGCTGCCAGGGGCTGCAGGGAGGTGGGGAATAGGGAGTTAGTGTTGACTAGGTACAGACTTGCAGTTCGGGAAGTTGAAAAAGTTCTGGCAATGGGTGGTGATGGTTGCATAACAATGTGAATGAATTTAATGCCACCGAACCGGACACTTACAAATGGTTATGTGGTAAGTTTCATGTTATGTGCATTTTACCACAATTTTTTAAAAAGGGAGAGTCCACTTTCTCCACCCCTCCCTTGTAGAATATGTCTCCAAGTTCCACTCGAAGCCCGGATGTCCTCAGAAACAGCACCTTCCAAGGTGGGAAGGGCATGTCATGGACTTGGAGTCTTGGAGCCCTTGGGAGTTCCCCTGCTTCTTCCCTTTCTTTGATGAAACAAAGGCGGTGGTGGCAGTGACTCGAGAGCTTGCCACTAGAGGACAATTGTCAGACAGTATTAATGTGTACTCAGGAGACGGTTTAAGAAACACTGAAATGATGTTTGGAGATATTTTTTCTTTCAATGCTAAAATGTGCAAGTATTAATAAGTCAGCGTGTCTTAAGGCAGGAAGAGAGATGTTTTAGCAGTGGGAATGGGCTTAATCTCTCAGACGAAGGAGTCAGCTGTGGAGAAGAACAAAAGAACACGAATTCTGCCCAGCCACAGGAAGCTGGTCATGGCATGATTACCCTCTTGGCTGTACGGGGTCAGCCCTTAACGAGGTAATCCTCTGCCTTCTGGCACGCCAATGAGAAAACCACCTTTCCTCAAGAGAGGCAATAAAATGAGAAGTAAGGTCTCACTATCACTCATACTGAGTCAGTGAAAGTGAAGGCAAAACGAAGTAAGTGGATCTGTCCCTCCAGCTGGGAGAGTCTTCCCTAAACGCCTGCTGGATATATGAAAATCCCTCCGTGACAGAGACTGGGATTCTCAGGCAGCCTCTTTTATATCAAGCTCTCAGTTGGCTATGAAAACAATAAATACAGACTGTTGGGGGGCAAACAAGTCAGTACACGGAAGTTCACTGCCATGTTTTCTTGAAATCTCATTCACCTTGAATCACAAGCCAATTAAGAAGACTATCATATAACAAACATTCTTTTAGGAAAACTCAATTCCTTTTCCTTGGGCACTCTTAAGGCTAAACAGTATCAAATGACAATGAGGAAATGCCTATAGGACATTTCCAGCATGTGACAAATATGAGAGGCTCTCAGGCAAGGAATCCACAGAGATGCCCAATGCCCACTATTTGAGCCCCATCCCCCCCTACTTTGTTTTGTGGCTGACCAGCTGGGAGCGGGCCTTTCTCAGTACCAGGAGATATCATTTGGGTTGAAAGGAAGAAGTTTGGAGAATTCACTGGTTCAAGTATAAAAGTTTGAAAAATCCAGTGGGATTTGTGGATAACGAAAGGTCAACTATTCACGAAAGCCAAGGGGTCAAGACTATAAGGACTTGGTATTTCCAGGAGACAGAGACTAGTAGGGTTGAAAAGACCTGAGCTTTAGAGTTATAAATTACCATCCTTGTTTCTCTCCTGGTATGGGTGTTTTTTTCTTGCTTATTCCAAAGCCATTTCATGTTGATATTGTGTAGTGTTTAGCTTAGGTAGCCTAAAGACCCTGATTTGAATACTGGCTGTACTACTCCCCTGAAGCGTGAACTTAGACAAATTCTGAATCTCACTGTGCTTCTTCATCTGTAAGAAGAGGTTGACGATGGGATATCTTCACAGGATTGTTGGGAAGACCAAGTGAGAAGTACATGTCAAGTGCATGGACCACAGGACAGCTTCCATCAAAAAGGAATGATCTCTCTTACATGAATAAAAGGGACATCCTTGTTGCTTTGCAATTCAAACCACAAAGAGCCCAGGATGCTTGTTCGGAGGTCAGCAGAGCAGGGGAAAACTGCATACTCAAAGCAGCCAAACTTTGGGAAAGATGAGCTTGAACTAGTTTTAAAGGGGAAACAGGAAAAAAGGTTTGGAAATAGGGTGAATATGCCAAAACAGCTCCTGCAACTTAATTCCCCTGGCATCTATTCAGCAACTTGTTTTGTTATTTAAAAAATATTTTAAATCAAGGTATAATTGACATGTAACATATTAGTTTCAGGTGTCCGACAGAATGATTTGATATTTCTTTTTTTTTTTATTTATTATTGATATACAGAGAGATAGCACATGAGCAGGGGAAGGGCAGAGAGAGAGGGAGACACAAAATTTGAAGCAGGCTCCAGGCTCTGAGCTGTCAGCACAGAGCCTGTCGCGGGGCCCGAACCCACAGATGGTGAGATCATGACCTGAGCTGAAGTCGAACGCTTAACCAACTGAGTCACCCAGATGCTCCTAGTGTTTTTGCTTTCTTTACATAAATATCCAGTAGTGGGATTGCTGGATCATATGGTAGTTCTACTTCTAATTTTTTGAGGAGGCAGGCTCCATACTGTTTCCATAGAGGCTGCATCAATTTATATTCCCACCAACAGGACATGCGGGTCCCCTTTCTCATATGCTTGCCAACATTGCTATTCCTTGTCTTTTTTGATAACAGCCATTCTCACAGGTGTGAGGTGATATCTTATTGCAGTTTTGATTTGCATTTCTCTGATGACTAATGATGTTGAACGTTTTTCATTTTTCATGTGCTTGCTGGCCATCTGTCTGTCTTCTTTGGAAAAAATGTTTATTCAGATCTGCTGCCCATTTTTAAATTTTTTTTTCTTTTTTTTTTTGCTGTTGGATTATATGAGTTACTTATACGTTTTGGATATTAACCCCTTATTGGATATATGATTTGCACATATTTTCTCCCATTCGTAGGTTGCATTTTCATTTTGTTGATGGTTTCTTTGCTGTGCAGAAGATTTTTATTCTGATAGTAGTCCCATTTGCTTATTTTTCTGCTTTTTGTTGGCTTTGCTTTTAGAGTCAGATCCAAAAATCATCACCAAGACCACTGTCAAGGAGCCTCCCATCTACATATTCTAACTAGGAGTTTTATGGTTTCAGGTTTCACATTCGAGTCTTTAATTCATTTTGAGTTAACTTTTGTATTTCGTGTAGTATAGTAGCCCAGTGTCATTCTTTGGCATATGGGTGCCAAGTGAATAAATATAAACACCGCTCATTAAAGAGACTCTCCTTTTCCCATTGTATATTCTTGCCTCTTTTGTTGTAAATGAATTGACCATATATGTGTGGAGTTGTTTCTGGGATCCCCATTCTGTTCCATTGATCTATATGTCTGTTTTTATGTCAATACCATACCATTTTGATTACTATAGCTTTGTAATGTAGCTTGAAATCAGGGCGTGTGATGCCTCTAGCTTTTTCTTTCTCAAGACTGCTTTGGCTATTCAAGGTGTTTTGTGGTCCCATGTAAATTTTAGAATTGTTTGCTCTATTTCTGTAAAAAAATGCCATTGGAATTTTGATAGGAATTGCATTGAATCTATAGATTGCTTTGGGTAGTATGGGCATTTTCTTCCAATCCATGAGCATAGAATATCTTTCCGTTTATTTGTGTCTTCTTCAATTTCTTTCATCAATGTCTTTTGGTTACATTTATTCCTAGATTACATTTATTCCTAGATATTTTAATCTCGGCTACATTTATTCCTAGATATTTTAATCTTTTCAGTGCAATTGTAAATGTGATTGTTTTCTTAATTTCTCTTTCTGATAGTTGTTGTTAGTGTATAGAAATACAAGGGGCATATGGGTGGCTCAGTAGGTTAAGCGTCCGATTTTAGCTCAGGTCATGATCTCATGGCTTGTGGGTTTGAGCCCCGCGCCAGGCTCTGCACTGACAGCTCAGAGCCTGGAGTCTGCTTCAGATTCTGTGTCTCCCTCTCTCTGCACATCCCCCATGTGCTCTCTCTCTCTCTCTCAAAATAAATAAACGTTAAAAAAATGAAATGGGTGGGCATCCTTGCCTTGTTCCTGATCTTGGAAGAAAAGCTTTCAGTTTTTCACCATTGAGTGGGCTTTTCACCATTATGTTAGCTGTGGACTTGTCCTATCTGGCCTTTATTATGTTGTGGTACATTCCCTCTATACCCACTTTGTTGAGAGTTTTTATCATAAAAGGATGTTGAATTTTCTCAAATGCTTTTTCTGCATAGTATTGAGATGATAACATGATTTTTATCCTTCATTTTGTTACTGTGGTGTGCCGCACTGATTGATTTGTAGATATGGAGTTATCCTTGCATCCTTGGAATAAATCCCACTTGATTATAATGTATTTCTCCTTCTATTATATTGCTGAATTTGATTTGTTAATTTTTTTAATCTTTATTTTTGAGAGAGAGATACAGAGTGATTTGTTAATTTTTTGGAGGATTTTTGCATCTAAGTTCATCAGGGATATTAACTTCTCTTTTCCACCCTTATTTCTGTACAGTGTAGCATGGGGGTTAAGATTACAGGCATTGGAGTCAGAATCTGTGCGTTTGAATCCCAATTCTGGCACTTTCTAGTTGTATGACTTTGGACAAATTATTTGATTTCTCTGCGCCTTAGTTTCTTTAACTGTAAAATGGAAATAAAAAGAGTGCCTACTGAATAGAGGTTTTGTGAAAACTGAGTTATATGAGTAATGCATTGGTAAGTGTTTGGCACATAATAAGAATTAAGTAAAAGTGAGCTGTTACTTGTATCGTGATTGCCAATAACTTAATTCAAGACCTGATAATATTTTACCTGGAATATTTCACTTTTGCCTCCAGACTTTTCCTTCTCTAGTGAATTCATGCTGTGAGCTGCTTTTCTAAAACACAATTTGGTCTGTCCCTACCTAGTTCAAACCATTCAAAGATATCAACCGATCAACAGTGGTCTCTGTTGGGGAAGATCATTGAAAAGATGTGATCGGTGGATGACCCATAAGCTGGACTTGGGCACTTGAAGTTCCTCACCCATCTCGCCCTTAGCCTTGGAATGTGGGTTCTGGTTGTCTTTCCTGCTCCCAGATGCTACTCCAAGGACATAGCCTTGAGATAGTGATATGGTGTTGAGAACACCTGCACAGTATTTGTGGCTGTTAAGGCCTCTTCATAAACCTTTGAAATGTGACAGGTGGATGCATGGATCCAAGACAAGACTTGTATCTAAGTTCTCTTTACTTGTTAAAACTTCCAGCTACCATCTAGCATGCCCTGCCTCTTTCTTTGGTCTCTCTTCCTGCCCTCTGTATATGAGAGCTGGTTTCAGATTACACCCAGGAAGCTCCCAAAAGGGTTGTGAAGCAACAGTCTTCTAAAACAATGAAATATGATACAATCATTAAAAAGTATTACTATAGCTTTGACTTCTTTACCTGGAAAGCTCTCTGTGACAGAGTGTGGAGTGAATTAGCACAGGTTACAAAGCAGCGTGTCTCGTAAGAGTCTGTTTATATGAAATAATTGTATATGTGTGCAGAACTGCCTGATGGGATAAGTGAAGGGTGGTGGGATTTCTGCAGGGTGGGAAAATCTGGAGTGGTATTTATTTTCGTCTTGATGATTTTGCGTACCACATTGTGTACATAGTTTATACTGTCTTTATAATGAGAAATGAGATAATAAACTTATTTTTATTCAAAAAATAAAGCCAATGACTTCAAGGCAGAGAACAGAAGGAGATGAAGGAAACAAAAAGATGTTAATAGGGTCTGAACTTAGTGGGTGAGGTTCTGAGCGATTTTCCCAACTTTTCATTACTATGCAATTTTTCTTGAATGTGTATCAATTGTTTTTATAATTGGGGAAAAAAAGGTACCTATTTAGCCATGGATGACTGGAATATGACCAAAACCCAACTAATGTTTATATTATAATCACAACTCAACGTTAGCCCCTCACGAAAGGGAACAAACTGACATTTTGAGAAAGTCTGCATAAAGGCCTTGTTATTCCTCTCAAAAAAGCCTTTAATATAAGAAATAGGGCAAAAATAATATTTTTGGGGTAAGAAACAGGCACATAAAGACCTGCTATAAAGCATAACAAACCTTTGCTCACTAGTGAAAAATTATAAGCTGCTGGTACTTTTCCCCATGTACATATGTTTATGTATACATGTGTGTATGCATTTATGTAAGTGTATTTACGTACATATGCATGTGCATGTGGGTATTTATGTGTGTGTATGCATGCATTTATGGATGTGTGCATTCATACATTGCAGGTGGGGCGATTAGACATTTAAAGCAGGTCTCCGTGCTTTGCTCTAAGTCCCTAACAGGGGTTAATTATGCCCTTTTTGTCACATAGCATTATATTTAAAGCACCTCAAAGTAGCTTCAAATATTTTAACATTTTCATTTGAAACACAATGGATATGGGTAATAGCCTTGCAATTGTAACTCGTATGTAATTAGATATTACTCCAGCAGCGGAAGTGGAGTGTGTCACTGATAATATTTCGCCTCCAACCACTTCTCTCTTTCTGCTAAATATTGATGACACGTTTAAGGTAAATCAGAATTGCAATGATTTAAGTAACATTTGCCCTCTGAGAGGAGACCCAAAATTAATTTTAATTACAATTGATTTCTGCAAATAATGGCTTTGCTCCTTCCGTGGTTACATTCTTGCTAAGGATAGCTGCTGTACTGGTTTCGAGGTGCAAGATGCAGGAGGGACCAGTGATGGATGGGAAGGACTCGGCGCACTACCCCTGCATGACTTGTAGACCAGCCTGGTGTCCCTACTTGTGCCCACCACCTGGATGCTCAGGCCGTGCCAGTTCTGAGCACCAAACAAACAAGGAACCTTCAGGTTTAGTGGCAGGTGGCTCCATGTTAATCTTTCCTCTTGCTGTTGGTTTTATGTTACTTAGTCTTGTCTGTTTCCTATTTCACTTAGACCCTCTATCAGAGACTCTTCCTTTTTAATCTTCAGCATCCTGGCAGAATCCCCCTGACTCTTATTTTGCCCAATTCTTCTAGATTTTTCTCTTTGCTTTTCTGAACATAGTGTGTCAATTTGTTTCACTCTTTTATTCTCATCTTTCTGAATGTTAATGTCAAAAGCTCTCCATGCCAACTCATACTTATCCAACTAACCCCTCCTCCCCATCATCCTCCCTTCACCTGCCTTTTCCTAAACTGGATCATGACAGTAGTAGATTCATCAGAAGTGACTGCTGGAGGGGCTCATCTGCTGAAGGGAAGCACATTGCTGAGGAACCAAACCCCGGAAGAGTGGCCTTCAGCATGAGCATCAAGATTGGGCTACTTGTTAAAAAACTGGGTGGAACAGATGGGGTCAAAGGTTTCACTCTCCTCTTAGATACCCCACTATGAGCTGGGAAAATGGAGGAAGAGGGCACGGGTAACACAGTGAGGATGAGAACCAAAGCTCAAAGGGATACCCTTCATGGAGTTGTTGCTCCTTCTGTCATGTCCTCACTCATTGCCTCCTCACCCCCCACTCCATTCGAAGTGCCGTTTGCTAATTTCATGAATAAGTCTCATGTTGCTACATCAGTCTTCACTGCACTGGATTCTTCAACAGGATACCACTGATACCCTGTCTTCTCTATGGGACAATGCTCCTTGGTACCTGTTAGGCAGTATTGCTTCAGCCTCACTATTTCCCATTACTGAAGCTCCTCTAGGCTGGGTCCTAGGCTCCTGATGCCCTCCCCACTTGCTCCACAGATGATCTTATCACGCCAGTAGTTTCAACCACCATTCTATGCTCCAAGATTCACTAGTTTATATTTGGGCCCAGACCCCTCTCCTTTGGATTCCAGACCAGTCTATATAACTGCCCACTGGACATCTCGTCTGAATGTTTTGCAGGCATCTCAGTGTATCCCCAGATCCCCAGATTCAATTCATACGCTTTCCTTGCTACTGCCAACATCATGCCTGTCCCTAAGCTCCTTGCCAAATCTGCTTCCCTTCCACTGTTACCCGTTGGAGTAAATGGCCCGTCCTTCCACTTGTCTATCCATCCAGCTGTCCATCCATCCATCCATCCATCCATCCATCCATCCATCCATCCTCCTGTGAGTCAGAAACAGAAAGATCTCTGACTCCTCTCTCTCACCTCACATCTTGTCCATTCCATTAGATCAATTACTTCTCTTGAATCCGTCTATTTCTCTCCTTTCTAGTTCACATTATCATTGCTTCTCACTTGGGCTACTGAGAAAACCTCTTAACTAGGGTCCCCTTCCAATTCAGTTTTTACTTTGCAATCAGATTAAATTTCCCAAATACAAATTTGATGAACAATCCCCACCCCTCTCCTCGAAACACCCTTTGATGAGGTTTTCCTTTGCTTTTATAACAAACACTAAAATCCTAAATCTTCCCTAGAAGGCCCTGCAGGTCTGGCTTCCCTCTACTCCTCACTGGCTTGCCCTCCACTCTCAGCCTGCCCACCTCTGGCCACCTGGCCTTCCTTCGGTGCCTCAGACTCGAGGGGTCCCCTTGTGTGGAGCATCTGTTCACATGATGCACCCCCTATCTGCGACATCCCCTTGCTCTATCCCTTCATTCAATGGTCTTCCATTTCACACGCTTCGGGAAGCCTTTCCTCACCGCCTGAACAAGTTAATCCACACATGACTGAGTCTCACAGTACCTCGTCCCTCTTCTTTCTAACCCTTAACTTTATTTCGTTAAGTTGTATAATCATTTAATTCCTTTGTAAAATCACTTAAGTCTCCCTTCCCCTGGAAAATGTCAGTTCTTCACATTTCCACCTTTCCCCTTGCTCCCCCTCACCCTGCTCCTGAGACACTAGCCTCTTTGCCCTTCCCAGCACTGCACCACGCTGAGGCAGGCCTGCCCCCCCAGGGCCTTTGCCTGCACTGGCTCCCTTCCTCGCCTGTCTCAGGTCCTGACTTGCATCTTATCCTTTCACAGAGGCCTTTCTTGACCACAACTTAAATACCGCAACCTCTGCCCTAATGCATCTCCTTTCCCTGCTCTATTTTCTCTGTTGCCCCCATAAGAATGTCACGTGCTATACAAGCAAGGAATTTTGTTCTGTCCCCTGCTCTGTCTCTGACACTTGGGATAGTGCCTGGCATGTAATAAGCACTCAATAATATCTGTGGAAAGAATTCCTTGAACTTGGCGCAGAGCCTGGCACATGGCAGACCAATATGTCTTTGTTGAATGGACCCCAGAAAGGGAGGAAGAAGCCTTGGAAGGGCCTGCAGATTCTGGCTCCTTATCTTCAACTGCCGGTCCCCAGAAAAAGGACTCAGGGCTCCAAGGGGCCCCCCTTAGCCAGGAGATTTGGTGTGTCTCCTAAGCTCAGAGTTAATTAGAAGTAGGAACCCACTGAGAAAATTGGGAGGGCTGTTTTTGTGGTGTGGTGAAAGGGGTATTTGTTTCTATTTGGAAAGGGCTAGCTCAGCAAATTTATAGTATAAATAAGGGAAAGGTTTAACTTAAGAGCAAAAGCCAACAAACAGTTTTTAAGCACCATTAAAACCATTTTATATGCAAACGATGTTACAAAACGATGGATGTTAAGAACACTTCTTATGTTCTCTGAAAAGCACTAACAAGAATTTGTTTACTACGTTGACTGAACCCCCAGTTTCTCGTCATGGTCAGTGGTCATTCCCAGGGCCTGGGTGCCAGGAAGCTGTCTTCTTAATCAGTAAAACCAACTTTTCAACAATTATATCATTTCTTAGGGTGCAGCGGGGGTGGTAATACTCTTCCCCAAGCCTATAAAGAAATAACTGATATGGGTGTCCATGTAAGCAGGATTTGGATAAGTATTTATTTTATAGGAGACTATAAATTTTGATTTCAATAGTGTTGGGAGGCAGGTGGGGGCATGCTTCTCTTTTGTTCTGCTCCCCTTCCCACCCCATATTCCAATGTGCTGGCCAGGGCCCTCCAGCGAACGGTCCCCTCGACCAGGCAGGATGTGGACAGGCACATCAGCTGCTTCCTTTCTCACACGTGACCCATTATTAAATGTCCTCTGACATCCTGTTCCCCTCAGCGCCCATTCAGAGCTAGGTGACAACTAATGCTAATAGGTTAACAATTAATACATCCATTAGACCCTGTCCTCACTATCCTTCTTAAGACAATAGATATGAAGCCGTCAAAAAAGAGCTTCAAGGAAGACCCTTAACAGTGGCAGCTCTGGAATTTCTCTACAGGGGTCTGCAGGGGCCAGCCTGGGGGCTGGAGGAATAGCTTGAAACTACTTTTGAACAGCAGGTACACAGTTTTTACTTAGTTGGTATATTTATTTGGAATGGCTTGGGGAGTTGCAGGGAGGGGCTAAAGTCTCCTTAAGCTGCCTCTTGTCACCAACACTGGCCCTTGCAAACCATGATGCTAATGGAGAAAACTTCAAGAATGGTAGGAAGCTGGTGGGGACCAACCATCTAATCATGCACTGAAAGTGGTTATAAGGGTTCTTTCTGGGTTGGAATCCTGCCTCCACATCTTATTAACCTAACCTTTCAACTGCCTCACCTGTAAAACAGATACAATTATATTACCTGTTTCACGGTATCGTTCCAGGGAGTGAGCTCACACGAGTTAACACAAGGGAAGTGCTTACAGCGGTGTCTAGCATATAGGAAGGGCTCAACAAGTGTTAGCATTTATTATTGTTTTCATTAATCATTCAAACATATTCCTTAAGTGCCCACCAAGTGCAGGTATTAAGCTCTGCCTCGGGAAGGAGCAGGCTCAAAGTCATACTGAACGGAGGCCAGCTGGATCGCACCTATACTCACATTCATCGTCACTGCCTTCCAGACGCGTAAGAGGCCCACATCTGGGATATCGTGAGGACGGCAGGACACAGGCTCACCGACACCCCCTTCCACCTCGTGTGGAGGGAGCCCCAGGGCATGCTGTGAATTCCCCATTTTATCTTACGAACCTTCCTCGGAGCTTGTTGCAGAGCTGAAGGAATTCCTGGAGAGAGGTCTATACGCCATTATGAGAACTCTGGATTCTTTGAACAGTGCAAACGTTAGAAGCTCCCAGAGAATATGAAGGAACTTGGAAGGATCTATATTGGTCAACTGATTCTTCCCATGATCACTCTCTGGCATGAAATAATGTTTTTCTTCCCTGAACCTTGACCGCACTGCACACACAGCTCTAGCCCAGCACTGTGCCACCACAGGGTACTGGTGTCACAGTGCTCTTGTCACCTGCCTGGTCTATCCTGTCCTGTGGGTGGGGACATCATCCCTGTCACCTTGGAATCCTCACTGTGAGTCCGGTGTCTGGTGCTCCATAAGTGTTGACTGAATCCACTGAAGGGCAATGAAGCCTTAGGTCTATCGGAAGCATCTTCTTCTAAAAAAGGACTCTGAAAGGACCACTGGAAGCACCGAGTAAATGGACAGACAGAACACTTAAAGCTAGCACTTGTCACCTCCAAAACCAGTGGTTGGGACTTACGAGTGGCCAGAGGGAGAACAGGGCATGCGCATGCTCAGTCAGGACGGTTTGTTCCTATTATGTGTCAGCCCCACCCCCTCCTTTTTCACAGTAAGACACCCTGTAGATTTGCACTGTTTGACATGGGAGCCACCAGTCTTGTGCACTATTTAAACTCAAGATAATTAAAGCTAAACACAATTAAATCTCAGGTCCTCAGTGGCACCAGACACATTTCAAGTGCTCATGTGGCATGTGGCTACTCGTTCACAGAGTGTAGACACAGAACACTTCTACAGTCACAGAAACTTCTATTGGGCAGTCTCTCCTGTCCTTCCAAGACCTGTGAACTTAGACACACACTATGTTGCCGTACTTTCACATCAGTAACACTAACGCATTGTTCCCTGGACTTTCCAAGCGTTTCCAGTGGGTTCTCTCGATCGTAGCAAGGAACGAGCTACACGCTCTCCAGCTCTATTTTCACATCGTTTGTGTGTCTGAATTTATGTATCTTCAGAAATAGTATTAATTCTGTTAGTACTTGTCAGTACGCTGGGGCAGTCCTGTGTGACCTGGAGCAGTTTAAGGCAGGGGATGGACGACTCCAGCCCTGGGAGAAGGAGGCTCATCAATCCACCACACGCCTCAGCATCGTTACGGCACATTAATGAGGTTGGGCTCGATTTAAGCACCGTCCGAGGCATTATGGATTGGCAACATCCGGCTTCCCAGGAACTGGGAATTTCTGAGATAGAATCCTCGCTCTTTTGCTAATGAGTGTTGTGATATGGGGACTATCATTTAACTTGTGAGTTTCAGTTTCCTGTCCTTAAAATGGGGCTATTACTGACCTACCGAACCCAAGTGTCTGGAGGATTAATGAGTTAATGCTTGCTGAGAACTCTGAGCTCCGTGCATTAAGGCTTGTTGCACATCATTATTTCTATTCATCCTCATGTAGCAGCTGGGAAACATTAGCCCATTATGCTTACTCCTGAAACGCATTTTCTTCCTCAGCATTTTAACATTACCTACATTACCCAAACCTTAAATCTAAAAGTAAAACTAGCCCCACAGCAAGACACATTGATGTAGTGGGGGTATTTAGGTAGTTTTCCCTTTCTTTAATACGAGCATAACACCGGCTTTTCCAGAACGATGAAGGCGGTAATTGCACTGTAAATTCTCACTGCGTGAGGCTGGTGGTCAATCTTAGCAGATGCGAAAAGAAAGTTGTACCACAGCACAATTACGCTGTCAACACTTACATGCAATGATATTCCCATATCTGTTCTTCATTCTGTTCTCATCTTTCTTAGCGGAGTCCCATGGTGCAGACTGCCCTTCAAAGAAGCTCTGGAAGAAAGAGAAAAGCGACACGGAGAATTACAATTTGGTGCAGTAAACACAGGATTTCAGTGATGGAGGGTGTTCTTAAAAAATGTACAGCAAGGGTCAAGAAGGGAAAAGGATGTTCGCAGGAAGGAATGGATTAAATACGTTAACTTTTTATTTTCCTTTACTTACTACATTACAAACATGGATGGGGGCTGAAGTATGAAGTCAGTTATGGCACGAGCCATTAAAATGGTGGAGTTCACCCCATCTGACCTGAATTTAATTGATTTAATACAGAAAAAAATGAACATGTCCCTCGATGTCTTAATTATATTACCATTTCTCAATATTCTCTTAAGAGATGCGAAGAGGTAATTTGTCTTCCTGATTGCTAACTGAAAGAAGGTGATTTTTGGTTAACACTGTTAAAGGTAGGTAAGCTATGACTTCATGCCTTCAAGGCAAAAATCCTATAATAAATTCTGCCAGAGTTTTCTCTTCCTTTTTAATGGTGCTTAGTTGCCCATTTATTTAAGGATTTGGCATTGTTATGCTCAGGGTCTTTAATCTTCACGTTATTAGTCAGATATACATTTTTTCTGTTCAAGTTATAATGAAAATGTCCTTCGGTATCAGTTGACAAGTGAAAAAAAGTCTGAGACTTTTATTTCCACTTCAGTTCACACTCCCTTTTATCCTTGTGTAGCCAAGTATATATAGAGGGAAGGAGAAGAAGGATGGAAGTAAGAAACAGTTAGTCACATTGATTTCTTGTCCTTGCCATGGCTACTCTTCTACTTCCTTCTTGGTCCCATCTGGGAAAGAAGAGGAGAGGAGAGGAGGAGGGAGAAGATATAAATGTAGAGCGGATGAATGAGAGCACCGCTCTGAGATGCTTCAGGGCCGGGGAATGTGGTGTTAGGAACTCACACCCTCAAACATGCCCAGGGTGGCTTTTCAAGTTCTCTCTTTAGAACTAAAGCTTGTCATCTGTGTCCCTTACAGTGTTTGGCCATCTTGCCCATTGCCAATCATTACCAATATTTAGTGATTAGTCTGTGGTTCAATGGGACCTGTTCTTTAATCATTTTTTATGGGTCCAGTTTTGGCTCATTAGCTAAACTGCGTTGGTATTGCTGCAGTGGGTAAGACACGCCTGCTCACAGGCCCCATCAGGGAGCCTCACCTCCTGGTGTGTTGCATAGACCTGACCACGCGGTAGATGGTGTTTGGCTCATTCTACTGTCTCTGCCACCAGACTGTAAACTCTCTGAGGGCAGGGACTGTGTGATTTCATTGCTGTCTGAGCAGAGCCTATGCCTCATGGCAGGAATCCAACGATCAGCTATTAAGTGTGAGCAATCGCAGTGTTTGGTGACGGTCTCAAGATAAAGCTTTACTCATGTAGCTTAAGTGTGTGAGGGGCTCACATACATGGGAAACCTGCCTATGTACAGTTTGTGAAGTCCACGCCTTTTCCTGATGTGTATTAATCGTGCTGTTATCAAACGGCTCAGTGACCATCAGAGACAGGCTGGAAAAGAGCCCTGTCCCAGTACTGAACCACTGGTACCGGCCCCTCCATACAACAAAGAAGCAGAGACACCCCATGTTACAATACGCAAGAGTGAAACAATCACACTGTGAACATAAGCATTACAGTTTTAAATTGCCTGTCTCAATTTAAGGTACCTTAGTCACGATCATCCTTGACACCTTATTACCATAATAGTTCTTACATCGTATTTATCATTTTGAAAAAACATGGCGGCAGATGAGGCTCAGATGTACTATACATCTATAGCTTATTTATAGAGTCACACCATACACTGTTAATTGAAGGGGAAATACTGCATGGTTAGGACAAATTACAAGGGAAAACATTTTCAGGTTATTAATAAATTAAGTCAATAGAAATACTAGCAATGAAAATCACTAGTTAATTCCCTCAGGAACAAGACCATCATACGATAAAGGATTTACTCAGACATGTAACTTCTATTCTGCTATGAAATATGCATTTGAAAATAGCTTCAGGGCTTTTAGAGTCACACTCTTTTTCTGAATAGTGTCTTTGTTACGCTATGAATGACAATTATTTTACAGTTGAGTAATAACTATTATCTGACTGCCCTCATAACAGTTTAATTCTACTCTGAGTTTGTCGTGATGTGATTGCCAATTTCAATCCTCTCTGCCTTTTCCGCCCATCTAAAAGTCTTCAGGTTTTGCGTTTTTGTAGGCAGATGATGAAGGAGAAGTCTTCCAGGAGAATCCATGGCCTCTGGTGAACATTATCATAGGACACTGTGTGTGGGTATGTGCATGCGTGCGTGCGTGTGTGTGTGTGTGTGTGTGTGTGTGTGTGGGCATGAATGCTCGAGACATACACACAAACACACACAAAAAGAGAGAGAGAGAGGAGTATCGACAGTGGACTAGCAAGACAGGCACTTGGACAGCAACTGAAGATAGTGCCCCTAGGTCACCTGAGGCAAAGCCACACGCATCCCTTCCCTCTCTGACAAGAAGATGCTCTCCTGAGGTGAAGGTAGGCACACAGGACCATCTCTTTAGTATTTGTGACGATCACAGGCCTTCCGATAGCCCTTGCTTTTCAAAACCAGCTATTTTAACCTCATGTTTTCATGTAACTGGTGACCAGGAAACGGACAGAAGCCAACAACGAAACGATAACCGATCCCCTTACATTTGATCGTGGCATGTAGCTCACGGCATGTTTCCCTAAGGTGGGGCCCAAGTGCTCTCCACTGCCAAGCACTTACTAGGGTGCACTTATCAAGTGCTTGCAGAACGAACGAGTCCACAGTCTCAACTAAAGCTCATGAGAGCGGTCAGGCATGGCGGGCTGTCTCCCTGCTCTAAAGTGGAGGCTGTCTCCCTGCTGCAGAAAGAGTACGACCAGCTCATGACACCCCGGCCTGGGTCAGGCCTCAGTGGTTTTTGACTCTTAATCCACGGCTCTTTCTGTTCCACCCCTCCCCTGACAAGGGCTTTGAAACCCTGTTTCGATATATGTGGCCAACGATTGCTTTCCACGCCTTGATCGCATCTCCTTGCCTCTAAATGAAGGTTTACAACAAGAGCATATGAAAGACGTCAAGTAAACTTCATTTACTTTCACCAAACAGGAAATTTTCTGATCTTGCAGGATAATGTGGTCGTTGCAGGAGAGCAGAAATGGGAGGGCGTTCTTGTCATGGGCCTCCTCACCTTCCTATCCAGAAATCATGTGAATTACTTTTAAGTGGAAAAATGTACTTTCTTTTTCCTTAAAGGCAAAACGAAACACAACAAAAACTGCTGCTCCATGAAAAAGATGAGGTGACTAGTGCTATCTGTTGCATCCTGACTCCTTACGGACATTGGGACCAGGTCTTGCATTTTCTGGAATAGTTCTGCTTCCAGTTATATACACTCTCTTCCCATGAATACGTTTGCAATTATTAGAACCACAGGTCCTTATCTTTGGCTTAGAAAATAAGTAATATACCTACGGGGAATACAGAAGGAGGAAAAAAGAGTTTTCTGGGTTGATTGGCTTGGCTTTTGTTTCCTTTTGTTAACGGTGATGATGACTATTTTTTTATTTTCTAAGATGGACCCAGTTTTAAGTGCTGTGACTTTCTGTTAGCATACATTACCTGTTTCAATTTCTAGTTAAAAAATAAAACTTCATCTATAGCTCTAGAGCCACTGGGCATTCCAAGAAACTGTGACATGATATATAGGTCTTTCGTACCGTGAGTCCCTGGCTTTCCTGGTTTGGGAATTCTAAGCAAGAATCATAATCAAGGCAGGAATGCAGTTCATCGAGGCTCTAAAATCCTGCTTCCTATCTGCTCCATAGCGAGGCCTGGCACAGACATGCGACTCCAGAGGTCCTCATTCTCCCAAGAGACCGAGCCTTTTTGACCACTGTGACCCACCTCTTTTTTTTTTTTTTTTCAGACCATGAGATGGACCAATAGTCACCAAGAAACCTACCAGTACAACACACCTGAGGAAAATGAAGTAATTTTGAGATGCAATCATTCTATCATGTCCTATTCCCTGTAATTTTGACTTTTAAATACTATTTCTCCAGTTTTACTGAGATACACTTGACACACAGCACTATGTAAGTTTAAGGAGTACAGCCTAAAGGTAGGAGGTACATATCTTGTGAAAGATTACTGCTGTAAGTCTAGTTAGCATCCATGAACTCACAGAGGTACTTAAATATCTTTTAATAAATTAAGCAAATCAACACACATTTCTCTGATTTTCTTCTGTGGATTTCTTTTATCTGGGCAAGATTCTTTACCTATCCTTTTTGGGTTTTTTTCATCTTCAGGAAGGCCAAAAGTTATGTGTCCCTTTAAAATGATATAAATTGACTGTTTTGAGAAGACTCTACTCTGAAACCAGTATCTTTTGGCAGGCGAGTAGTCATGTCCTTTGTGGTGTCTAGAGAAGGGGTGCTCCTAGCAGATTTGTTGAAAGTGAAGTCAATGAGGTTTTGAATCCTTCTAGTGCTGAGAAAATAGAACTCTAGTTTCCTTGAAGGAATGAGAGGATTCCTGAGCACAGGCCAAAGTCTGGTGTCTGTTTGCGGGGTGGGGGGGTTCTCTGCTTACCATCCCCTATGTTTCCCTGTATCCGAGATCAACACTTAGGTCCAAGTTCGGTATAACCTCCAACTCCTTGATCTCTCATCTCATAGTTTTTGCTTGACGGTTGTGAGCAGGTTCACTAAAATCAAATTTAACCAAAGCGAAGGCGTGCTTTTGAAAAAGAGGTCTGGTGAGAGACAGCCAATGCAATGGGTAAAGGAAGAATGGCTAAAATCATCCCGTAGCAGCTGGTGACTTCCCATCCTTGGGGCAGCCGCATAAGGACAAGCTTGGGAGACAGAAAATGACAGCTCACACTCCCAGGACACTTCTTATAGGATGAATTTAAAATACAGTATGGACATTTCAGCAATATTTAGCGTTTAGCACAGATTTTTAATATGCACATACAATTTAAGACGCCAACAATGGGCTTTTTATTATGAAAAAACATTTTATGTATTTTGGGGATTTAAGTTAATGGTCTCACTGCACCTTCTGTTAGAATTTTCATAAATATACTTATGCTTTGACTCTACTTAAAATGTAATTAAAGTGTTTCCTCTGACTACCTTAGCTCATATATACTGAGAAAAAGGCAGCAAACCTGGGAACCACTCCGAAAGAGTAATAAGTCTCAGAAACAATAAAAATGAAACCAGGCAAGCTCCAGTGAATACCAATGACTTCTCCCCTCTAAGATGCTGTGCTCTCCATGGGCACAGAGCAGAAGGAAATTGAACATCCCGCATATAGTCATTTTTTTCTGAATGGGAAACATGTCTTTGTGATTCAATAACCTCCTCCCCCACCCCACATACCACTATCATTTTCCATGAGATATAATTATACGTCTCAGTTGCCCACCTCAAGAGAACGTTACTCCAAAATGATGCAGTCTGTTACAAATGCCACAGCTCCCAGATATTAAAAAAGGAGGAAAAAAAAAATCCTATTCAACAGAAAAGCTGCCGGGAAGAAAGGGATGCAGGTCAAGGCTGTACATAACGTACAGTGTGTTTTCAGGCAGTGCAGGGTCAAGTTTTTTTCAGAAAGCTTCTGAAATGGAATTTTTCCTCCCTTTCTCATATGAATAAAACCGGGCACATAAAATGACTAAAGCCGTCACCCTGAAAGAAGGAAGATGAACTCGCCAGGGCATGCAAAGTCTCTGAACTTTCTTTGTTTTCTGCACATACTTCTTCTTCCAGTCCTTCCAGGCACTGCATTTTATTAGGGCCATATAGACCATTTATTGCTATCGTATGAAAGCAGCTGAAGACGCCTAAAATTGCCTGATGGGCCACAGAGTGGAGTGCCGATAGGAAGGTGGCCCCAAGATGTGCCCCCGTGTGGTCTGCAGTCACGGCCATTCTCCAGTGTCCTGGACAGAGGCAGCCGGAGGGAGCATGTGATGCTTTAAGGGCAAATCAGGTTGGGGCAGGGTAAAAGCCAGAATCTAGGCACGCACTCTGTGTTACGGCTAACCCACCTGAAATCTAAGTGTGAACACTGCCTGGGATTTTAAAGAAGCGGCTAATCAATCTCACCACTTCAAATGGCCATATTTTACTGAAACGTAGTCCAATCCCAATTTTGCAGAATTTTTCTCTTTTGCAGGAGGATCCAGGGGTGTGATGATCTTGGCAATACTTATACTGCCTTTCTTGACCTGACATCTCTTTAGCTCTTTTGATAACGGGATTGAGGTTTGCAGCCTGAAAATATTATACGATGTTTCCATGCCCAGAAACAGTCAGTAAGCAGAAGCTAGGACCTGGACCCCAGGACATCTGGCTTTGAACTCTGTGCTGCTCCTTCTTGGCCACAAAGCTGGCCGAGAACACGTGGCTTTGTGCCCACTGCACTGCGCCGTGCACACAGCATTCTGAAGTCACTCTGGTCTTGGGTCATAAGTCACCAAGCATTTTTAGTTCCTGTTCTTTATGGAATAAGCCTATTCGATTACACACAGCTCTGCACCATCTGCGCAGCAGCTTCCGCAGGGGACGTGAGGCCATGTGCACTCGGGAGGGACTCTCGGTCTACCTGCTTTTCTTGAAATGGGCCCAATCTCAAAGTCCCCTCACTTTCCACCTTCAGAATCATTGTGGTAGTAAGTTCCTGCTAACGATGTGACATATCCCTCAAGCGTATGGGAGCAGAAAAAAATCTGAATACCACTGATATTGAATGACGGAGGAAACTAGAAACACCACTCTTGAATTGAATGATGGAGGAAGAGTGGGGACAATGGGAACTGCACAGCACTGCTTCTTGCTGAACCTCCCTTCCAAGGGTGAGGTCAACAGCCCATGGAATTACAGAGACTGAGGCAGGTAACCCATTAAAAAAAATTTTTTTAATGTTTATTTATTTTTGAGAGACACAGAGAGACAGAGTGCCAGCCAGGGAGGGGTAGAGAGAGAGGGAGACACAGAATCCAAAGCAGGCTCAAGGTTCCATTATGTCAGCACAAAGCTGGACACGGGGCTCAAATGCATGAACTGTGAGATCATGACCTGAGCCAGAGTTGGACGCTCAACCGACTGAGCCACCCAGGTGCCCCATCGTGGCTTTAATAGGGGGGCTACTCTTTGATGTATGCAGAGTGAGTTCCTGTTGAGCATTAATTTTAAGAGGCAGGGCATAACCGTTTGGTTACTCAGCCCTTTTGTGCCCTGCATCTTTCTTCTCTTTGAACCCTGGAAGAGCCCTCAATGATGAAGTTCTATGTTCTTGGCAGTACCCAGCGATCCCTCCTGTGTGGGAAGCCTTCTCTCGGGTGGACGCCTGTCCTCCCATACACATGATGAAAGCTAGCACCCGCTGATGATGCAGAGGCCGCTTAGAGTTTTGGGGAGTCCCTGATTCCCCCGCACTTGCCCTCAGAGGGCCTCTCCAGGGCCTAGCACGAGGAGGACCTTTCTCAGTTTGGAACTACAGGGCTGCTTTTGCAGGTACGTTTTTCTAGATGGTCCTGATGGGGGCTCTGCTGCTTACACACAGTGAGGACAGGCATGGCGGAGGGATTTTATAGCACTGTTTACTTCAGTATATGCGACTTGGTCAAAGTCTACTTCTCTGCCATGGGCATTGCCTATCTCTTGATCATGGAGCGCCTCTTAAGATCAATCAATTTTGCAAAGATTCTGGAACTGGGACCTGGCCCTGTCCTCACTGCGTTACCCTCGCAAGTCCAAGGACACCACAGTAATTAGACAGAGTGTCGGAACAGTGATGCCAGTGAGCGCCCTGTCACAGATGGTACCAAGAAGAGGACTGCTTTATTTTAAAAGCAGGTGAAAGCGTCTGATTCAACCATTTTGTAGTCTCTCTAAATCACTCTGGGTTTGAGTCCTTCCTCCAGGATTGCCACCCACAGTTCAGAGAGAGAGCAATTTTCATTTCCTCTCAGACGCAGATCTTGCCAGGGTTGGAGATGTTAATACCTCTCCAGAACTGTAATTTCCTCTACCTCTGCACCTGCCTTGAAAGAGTGATTTGTCAGGGAGCCTGGGCTCAAGGCGCCCAGATCTTCACGGGTGAGCAAGAGTCATAGGAAAAAGGAGTCTCGAAAACACCAAGAGAACAAACAGTTGCTTTTGTAGAAGTCTAGCTGCTCCTTTCCTTCTGAGACAGTCAGAAAAGTTGAGTTCTACTTATCTCTTGCCTGCATTATTACAGTAGTAGCTGCTTGCCTGGCTGCTTTGCTGCCCACAAATTTATACACTTCTCTCAGAGTAAGTCTTTTTTTTTTTTTAATGTTTATTTATTTTTGAGAGAGACAGACAGAGCATGAGCGGGGGAGGGGCACAGAGAGAGAGGGAGGCACAGAATCTGAAACAGGCTCCAGGCTCTGAGCTGTCAGCACAGAGCCCGACGCGGGGCTCGAATTCGGGAATGGTGAGATCATGACCTGAGCCGAAGTTGGACTCTTAAACGACTGAGCCACCCAGGTGCCCCTCAGAGTGAGTTTTTAAAACACACTTGGGCACCTGGCACTCTCTTATTTGAAAACCCAGCCAAGCCTCCCTACCGACAACATGGTGGTCATAAGGATGGAGAGACTCCACAGGTACAACACATTTAATGCACAGTGAGTGCCCAACCAGTGTGCTAGCAATTACTGCTCATGTTCTAATATTAAAGTTTCAGGCTTTGATGGCAATAAATCCTGACACTCACTTTGCCGCCATTTTTGTTTCTGTCTCTCTGACAATAATTCATTTTTTTCCCCTCTAGTGGTCTATATTTTTCTTCCATAGATTCTATGAAGTATGTAGAAGTGGGGTGATTATTGTTTTGTACTTGCCCCCTCTTAAAAAAAATCGAACATCCTTTCCATGGTGTTTCTTGGAGAACTGTGAGTTTTAAAACGTCTTCACCTCAGAAACCACGGCACATAAACTCCATCAAATGTGACTGAAAGTCTAAGGATACATTTTTAGATATGACAGGTTTGGAACTGAATAAGCGTAGCAGAAAAAGAAACTTTAATGAGAGGTTTGTGGCTGTCTTTTTGACATCTATTAATTTATAATATCTATCAGCACAATTTCCAGGCTCTTCCTGCAGTACCTAAGTCATAGCGATTAAAGATAAAAAATTTAGAAGGGAGAATTACTTTAGAAATTTGGAAATCAAGGTTAGAAATACCTTTTCAAATAGTTTAGTGAAGAATAATTGCATTTTAATTTACGCTGTCAAAAGTTCAACGTCTACTCTTAAAAGCAAACATTTTTATTGAAAATTATATCCCATGATGAAATTAGAGTCCTAGCTGTTTTCTTTTATTGACTGATGTTTTGTCAAACATCATTTCTTATTGAAGATTAGGGACACTATCACTTTAGAGGTCTGCAGACTATAGCTTGTGAGGAAAGTTTTAGCCTTCAGTCCCAGACTTTCCAAACAAAGTCAAAACAATGAGCCTGCACCAGGCACAGAACAGGTTAGAAGTTTCTAGGAGTTGCTGGGACCACCACCCTTCACTCTCCCACCCTAAGAGAAAGAGCCACTCACAGCCTCCATGGGGAATCCTGAAACAACTACTTCATCTCTCGTAACAGATCAAACGTTATTGGTTACAACCATTTTACCATAGATCTTGAGTGGAATGCTTTGTTCATCTGACTATATTCCCTACACACTGTTGTCACTTCATTAAGATGCTTTGGGATTGGGAAGTTGCAAGTAGGTGAACATGAAGATGAAACAAGAATCTGGGGGCACCTGAGTGGCTTGGTCAGTTAAGCATCTGACTCTTAATCTCAGTTCAGGTCATGACCTCACAGTTCGTGAGTTCGAGCCCCATGTCAGGCTCCATGCTGACAGCAGGGAGTCTGCTTGGGATTCTCTCTCTTTCCCTCTTGCTCCGCCCCTCCCCCACTCACTCATGCACTCTTTCAAAAATAAATAAATAAACATTTATTAAAAAAAAAAAACAAAACAAGAATCTGGAAGGCAAGGGATGCTGGCAGAGAAGCCAGCCGCAATCCACAAGTTCTTAGCAATTTGAGTCACTGTGTATCACCTTCACTATTTCCCTCACCCCCTCACCACTTTCCTTTAATTTGTTTAAGGATTTAAATTTAACTCTTATATATTTAAATATAGTACATTTATTTGGAAATGAAATTTCGTATCACTACAGTAAATGGAAAGCCAAGGTACTCACTGCAGGTTAAGATAATAGAAAAAGGAAACAGAATGAAAACGAAGCTGTGGTGTTAATTTCAGCCTGGCAGTACTGCTTGGGTGGCTCCTGATTCTTCCTTGGGTGAGAGAGATGGAGAAGAAACCCTAGCTACAAATCAAAGCTCACTGATAAGTCAGGACTGACGAACTAACTGGACAGGAAATCCCTTCCTCACCCTGTAATTCAGTGCTGTGAGCAGACCTCCTAGAAAGGCACCTTGTTCATCATTTGTTGTTTGCATCTCATGCTTGGGGAGAGCTTGGAACTCAGCATTGATCTTGGCTCACAACACAGGGTGTAGAAAAGGAAAGAGTATAGGATCTAAACTAGAAAACTTGGGTTGAAGTCCCAGCTCTGACTGATTCCTAATGTGATCACATGTCAGTTACTGAATGTAATTTTTAATATATCCAACAGGAATACTATAACAATTTAAATTACTTAACAGGATGGCCTTTAATATTAACCAATGAATTTCAAGAAAAAGAACGGGTAATGAGCTTGTACACATGAAGTGCCGTACGATTGTCACGTTAACAGTATACTGTATGTAACATGTAGCGCTTTTACAGGAAAGCACAGGGCACTGGAGCATGGACACCTGTCTCTAACCTGACCATGAGCCTCACAGGGGAGGACTGAGCCTCTGCACATCCTCAGCACTGAGCATGTACCTGCCACATAGGAGCAGCTCCATAAGCGCTAATGAATTAAGAGGTGACAATTACAAATCAGAAGACTCCTACACCATAAAGTTGAATTTAATATTTTTGAGGCCTGGTTCTTAAAAAAGTTTACAAAATTATGTGCTCATATCTGGTTTTAAATAAATTACCATGATGATTGAGAAAGTAATACTGAAAAGGCACAGTTCACATGGAGGGCACTGTACTCAGAATTTTCAAAACCCCTCTAATGTCCTATAGTATAGCTTTTGTTGTTGTTGTTTTTTAGAATTACAATCTGCTGAAAGGACCACAATTAGTTTAAGTGAATCAAGGTCAGATGCTAAAAGGAAGTAGCCAAAAGTTGTATTTAGAATCTGCTGATGCTTTAAAAAATGAAGCCTTGGCCCATATTCAAGGAATGAGATATTAGATTAAAACCTTGGGGCCACATGGTTCAAAATTTGTATTTTTTAAATTTAAGCCTACAAGGTTTGGGATTGAAATAAAAATAAGATGCTTCATGTCATTAGAATTAATGCCTTAAAATATTTTAGAGAGGGCAAGAGAGTTGAAAGCAAATTAAAGTAAATTTGAGGGTCAGTTTTCAAATGCAAACAACAAAGATAGAATGCCCTCAGAGGACCCCATCATAAAACAGAATGAACTTTCACACAATATCCAGAGACTGTTGTTTCAGCAAAGAAAATTCCTGAAAGGGAATTTGAATATTTGCCAAGAAGTGTAATAAGAAAGAAATTTTGGTTTAAAAGATGTTGATTACAGAAGTATTCTTCTAGTGAGATCACAAAAAACTATCCATTCAGTAGTAGTAATAAGAACAACAGATAATGGTAAGAATAGAATAGATGACGTTAATAATAGCACAAGACAGTGCAGCATACTTGCTATGTTCCAAATACTACTGTAGGTTCTTTACCCATAACATCTCAGACATAAGAATATCGATGTTCTTTAAAACACTGTTGATTCTCGGCTTATGGCTCATCCATGCTCCCTGACCAACCCAAAGGGGTTCCCGCCCTACAGCCTAGTTCCCAGTCACCCTAGCCGCACCGAGAGTGTTCAATGGCACAACTGGCTAGTGGCCACGGTACTGGATAGTTCAGACTGCTTATAAGAAGGGTCGTGCTCAGTTGATCTGACAGTCATGAAGGTCATCTCTGCAGCATGCGTCCCACCGTAGGTGAGGGGGACAGAGTGGTTCCAGGGGCAGACAGCAGAACAGAGGGTATCATTGTGGATCTGCTGGGATGTGCCAGAGCCCACGTTTGTACTAATGAATGACAGGAAAGGCTGGGAGAGAAACAAGAGAAGCTAAGAAGCTAAGCTCTACAGGAGGAAACCAAAGCAACACTAACGCAGGTCCAAGATGAGGGCACAGTGACAGCTGTTGTCAGTGTCTTTCCATGTTTCAATTCTGCGGGATACGATATGAAGCTGCTGTAGCAGGGGGGTCCCTTCCTTTCCTTGTCTTGCCTTGAAAAGTTGATCTGCTGTAACTTAGCTCAACCCTCTTCTATGAGTTTTCTTCTCCAGTTTCCAATGATTTATTTTTCCTTTCCAAAATTCTACTGTAGCTATTCGTACGCGCTACTTAACTTTTCTTTACTGATCTGATATACAATCTTTTATTGTTTCATCACCACAATTAGATTATGTGTTTTCTGAATACAGGGTCCATTCCCCACTTTTAACCCACGTAGCATAGACCTGGGTACAAAGCAGGTGGCTGTAGGCTGTAGGGTTTCCTTAATGACTAGCAAAGCTAGTGAGCACGGCACTTCCAGATGGAGATCACAATGGTCCCATGATGATGGAAACATTCTACATCCGTGGTATCCAATACAATGGTCCCTACCCACTTGTGGTTATTAGCACCTGCAATGAGGTCAGGGTGCCTGAGGAAGTGAATTCTAAATTTTAATTTAAATTAATTTAGATTTAAATAACCACCTGTGGATAGCAGCCACCATTTTGGATAGCTCATCCCTCTCAAGTTAGGACTTACAGGGACATACCAATCTGGCTGATGGGCAGGAGTTACTGGAGGATTCCTTGGAGAAAACTCTCAAGGAAATCCCCTTGGTTGGGTCTCAAATTTAAAGATCTCTCAGATTTCTTGAATAAGATATATGATTCTATCAGTGTCATGGGCTGAATTGTGCCCACCTCCCCCCCAGGGAATTCACATGCTGCAGCCCTAATGCCCAGCACTTTGTAATGTGACTATTTTTGGAGACAGGGCCATTAAAGAAACAATACTTTAAAATGAAGTCATATGGGTGGGCCCTAATTCAATATGACTGGTGTCCTTATAGAAGGAGGACATTTTTACAGAGGGATGACCATACGAAGAGGTATCAAGGGGGTGGCCAAGAAGAGAGGCCTCAGAGGAAACCAAGTCTTCTGGCACCTTGACCTTGGCCTTCCAGCCTCCGGAGCTGTGAGAAAATAAATACCTATTGTTTAAGCCAGTGGTATTTTGTGATGGCAGCCCTAGTATTCCAAAATACTTAGCACACTTGGACACAAAGTATTTCCAGTTACGGATGCACAGGTATTAAAATGAGGTGACTCTGATGTGTGACCCAGAATTCCAATGTACTAGTTTAAAATGGGGATATTCTCTTTCCAAGTGTCGGTTCCAGCCACAGCACCATGTGTCATAATGCTACCTGGAAAACCACTTGTTAGGCTCAGGCCAGCTCGGTGCACAGCGGGTTGGAGTAAAGCAAGTGGAATGCTTTGGGAAGATAAGTCACCTCAGTGTAGAAAACTGAGAAAATCTGGTTCTGGCAGACAGTTCTCCTTCTGTGGGCTGACACCGTGCACTGGATACACTCATGCAATTTCTGCTTCTCTGAACATCTTTCCCACAGTGAACATGCGTAGTCTTAATTTTTTGGAGGTCTGTTATCCCTGATTTCTTAGTCAAGCCATAGTTCATGCAAGCAGGGAGACATCCTGTCCTAATACCACAGTCCTGTGATGTGTTGATTAAAACAGACCTACTCACAGAGGCAGACACACCCCACTGCCACAGCCTTCAAAACATAGCATCAAACGAAAGGCGATGTGTTCCATGGACTTATCATGGCTATTAGCCCACTCCTCAGGTAGGGCCTATTTTGTAATGATGGGCAACTCCGGCAGCTAGAGTTAATTAAGAACTAGATGGGGATGCCAAAGAGCCAGTAGCAATCTTCAGGGTCCTGGCATTTAATTAAGGGGGTCAGAAAAGGGTCTTCTTGCTTTCTCCAGACTTGCCTGCTATGTTGGGTCTCAAAGCTAGGAAGTCTTATGAGGGTCGAGTTTTCCATTTCATATTCCTAGTGGTGGAAGATGACCCACGAGAGGTCATTACTGCACGGCCATCCTTACGAAATGTTCACATTTAGATCATCCTTGACAGATGAGAACATTTAACAGGATATATGTTCTTTGAAAAAGGCGATTTCGCAGTCTTCCTAAAGAGCGTGTCTACGTACACATGTTTTCAAAGGAGGCAGTTGCAAAACCCTTTGAACGAGGAGTACACAGTGTATATTATCTACACAGAGACATCACTGCGTGGAAAACCAGATCAAGAAAAGGAGTGAACATTTCAACAGATAGAGTTTGGGACCGATCAAGAAAGACATCTCTGAGCAGCAGCGTCAACGGTAAGCCTGCCCCTTACGTCCTGCACCCATGTCTGAGGGTTGTATTCAGAGTTCAGCAGGATGCTATGTGGCATGACCCCTTTCTTATTTGCACGTCCCGAGAACTTCAAATGAATTTATAAGCAATTACATTTCCACTGAAACGTATAATGTGATCAGGTCTTTCATTTATTTATTTTTTCATTTTGCCTCTGCCCTCACTGACGACAGCAGCAATCCCTCGATCAGAAGTGAAGGTTGAGGTTTAATGACTTGATGTATAATTTAGTTTTCTGCAATATGCCTCTTCACTTTCTGTTTTGCGTAAGCTGAGGGAAATATGGCAGTTCATCTAAAAGATCTGCAAGGGCCCCGAAGATAAGATATACATTTCAGCTCTTCCTTTTTATCCTACGACATCCTTCATCAGAACTGTGCAGCCAAGTGAAATTAGCTGCTGTAAAATATGACAAAGGTTCAGCCCAGGAGATAGCAGGTGTTTTTGGTTTTGCATTGCTCCCCAAACAAAAATTTTTAGGAAGCTTTGGCTGCTATATAAATATTATCTTTACAAAGACTCTAGGCATTTCTTTTTCATTAGGTCCACTGGACACAGGTGGTTTCTCAGATTGCAGATGGAGTGTGTACTGAGCCCAAAAAGAGACAATGAAATCGTGTGTCCAACCCATTCGGAATGCCGAAATAAAATACTTTATATCAAGAAACCAAAATCCCACTGTGCAGACATCTTCATGTTTTTCCATAGTTTTTTCTTTGCTTTGCTTTTTTTTTTTTTTTAAAGTTTGGGTATTTATTTTGAGAGAGAGGGCGAGCATGAGTGGGGGAGGGGCAGAGACAGAAGAAGAGAGAATCCCAAGCAGGCTCGGTGCTGTGAGCATGGAGCCCGATGAGGGGCTCGATCTCAGGAACCATAAGATCAGGACCTGAGCTGAAATCAAGAGTCAGACACTTAACTGACTGAGCCACTCAGGTGCCCCAGTTTCTTTCTTTTCATATCCTACTTTTCTTCCTACTCATGTGAAGTTACAGGAACCCAAAATATATTGGCCATTCCATCTGAATCACTGTTATATGAATACTTTAAAAGCAACTACTGTGCTAGAAACAGAAAATATTTTAACAGCTGTAATTCATACCTGTGATAATCAGTGGGATGCTCTCCAGGTCGTCATGCCAAGAGAATTAAAAAAATTTTAAAACACCTATGTGTGTGCACACACATGGACACACATGTATGTAAGCAAGCTGTTAAAAATCTTGATCACTGAAAGCTAGGCATTTACCCTGGAGAGTTTTAATTAGTTAGATTCTGAAAGTTTATATAATTGGGAGATTGACTTTTGAAATATGTTTCTATATTGAACATTGACAAATCATTTCCACGTCTTCTTTCCACTCTTCCCTTACTTGACCCACACATACTGCCCTTACTGGAGAAAAGCATTACAGTGTTTTGAGTGGGATACGCATCCACTGGCGGCCAGCACCAAAGGATGGACCTGCTTCCCTGTCTTCGGCCTTTTTCTGCAGCGCCTCTTCAGTGTTGATGGGAGCAAATCTCAGGTCTGACTTGCAAAACTTTCACATAAAGTGAAAAGTATATACACATAACAAATAAAACAAGATCAGTTTGCAAGATAAAAGTTCTTCAATCAATACCCTGTAGTCGTGCAGTCAATAAACTTAACTTCCAACATTTCTGCCTTTTGCTTATATTTTAGGGAATTGTGACTGCCACTCATAATTAAAAGAAGGTTGCCAGGGGTGCCTGGATGGCCCAGTCCATTAAGCATCTGACTTTTGATTTTGGCTCAGGTCATGATCTCACAATTCGTGAGTTCAAGCCCCCACTGGGCTCTCTGCTGTCAGCACAGAGCCCACGTCAGATCCTCTGTCCCTCTCTCTCACTCTGCCCCTCCCCTGCACTCTGTCTCTCAAAAACAAAGAAACATTTAGAAAATATTTAAAAAAAATAAAAGAAGGTTGCTAAGCATTCTGGGTATCTGATGCACACAGAACCCCTTTCCTAACTGTCTCCTTGTCTCCACCTGTTCAGGTTTCACAGGCCCAGAGTATGTGGGAGACAGTGAAGGAGACTCTACTTCTTTCCTGTAGCCAGGAGCTGGCATGGGCCCTGGGGCCAGCTGTCCTAGCTTCAGATTCCACATTTGTCATGAGCACTGCGACATGGGTGCAGATGGAACTGTCTGGGCTTTGGATTCCCCATGTCCATAGCGAGGAGGGTGTGAGGAGCTCTAAGTAAGATAATACATGGAAATGCCTGGCCCATTGCCTGGTCCATGGCTGATACTCAAGTAATGCTAGTTGCTATTACGATAAAAGTATTGATGAGTTTTACCACCACCATTAGGAGGCCCACTACCTGGTTCTAATGATTTTTAAAACCATGAAATTATATTGATTAGGTTGTTAAAACTACAGCATCACGGGCCTGAGTTGACAGAAGATGATGGTAAAGCATTCCTTGCCCTAAACAGTAAACCACTGTGGCTACCAGGTGCTACGCAGAAAGCTGGACACTGCGGAGACGTACCAAAAAAGAGAAGGCCTCATCCTTGGGGAAGATACAGCTCAGGTGTAACACTCATGAAACAGGACCAATAGGACAGAGCAGAAAGTAGAGGCTACATTATAGGGCGCAGACTCTCACTTGTGGTAAAGGTTTGGAGAGAGGAGAGATCCGTGAGGGCCTGATGGGTCGGTGAGGAAAGGCTTCACAGAGATGGGACTCCAGCTGGTCCTTGTAGAACCAACCAGAAGAATCTGAGAAGGGAGAGGGGAGACAGAAACGGGCTTCAAGCAGAGGCAAGCTGTTGGGAGCCGTTTGGGCTCACAGGTTGAGACCCCTCTCTGAGTGGAAAAGGTTGAAGCAAAAGCTCGCCAGCCAAACTGGCGCCTAGTCTTACAACTACTCTCTTTGGCTTAAGGAATGTAATGCTCTTTTGTTTTACCGCATTTAGATAAAAGGAAGGACCTGGAGCATGGTGCTTTGATGGATTGCATCTGAATGAGAGTAGCCTGACCACCTTAAAGTTGCATCTTGGGGATGGGTTGCATAGATTGATAGCAGTTATGAGCTGGCTGAATATTGGTGTGATTTGTGTAAATGTTAGGCTCCTATTATGTAAATTCACTCATTCACGGGCAAAGGACAAGCATTGGGAATTCTGTCCTTGCCAGACGGGTTGGACCTCCCAAATTGTAATTGGAAGAATAGGCAATGACTCCTGGCCTGTTTATAGATAATTAACATAGTCAGGCCCAGGTAACTTCCTGTCCTCTACCCCGGCCTTAAATTTATATGCTAACTAACTTGAAAACAACTTGCAAGATTCACAGCTTTACGGATATAACACATTATTGTTCAAACTATGCTTACTGATGGGCTGTCACTCATTGCTGTAATGGAACTCACTACCTTTAAATAAAGACACTGAGGCCGGCAGGGCAGAGACGCCAGAGACACCAGAATTCCCAGGGCTGCCTGCTTGGTCATCAGACTCCATCTTTCTCGTGGCTCTGTCACCTCATTTCGCCTAACCGTTCGTCCTTCGTGGACCCCTAGATTCGCCGGAATAAGGACCGACCCCGGCAGCAAGCGACACCAGCTATGAAGACAGAGCTGTGGCAATGAGGGAAAGGGAGGAGATGACCTGACCAGAGTGAAAGATTTTTACTACAGAACAAAGGCTACTAGGGGAAGGTGGGGCAGAGCTCACTGATGGGGGGTCGGAACCACCCAGCGCTTCAGGCACTGGAGGTTTCTAAGCATGAGGGAGTGAATAATATTTCAGTGGGTGACATGTTATTCAAGACAGGGAAGCCTTGTGGTTGTGTAACAATGAACTCAATTAGAGCTGGTGACCAGGGGGCTCTGGCGGTGAGCAGTTTTGGAACATGGTAAAAAGATCTATTTACGCATACACAGAAATGTATACACAAAGCACCGTACTCATGATAGTCCTATGAAGGAGACATTAATACCCTTTGTAAATGAGGAGTTGGAGGGTTTGAGAGGTGTGCCAGAAGGGACAAACATGCAGCATCTGCCCTCATGCAAAAGGCAGCCCCAGAGGATGCTGGGAGATGAGATGGGTTAAGACATTCTGCCCTCATTTATGCCCCCCCTACACATCAGAGCCACTTCTCTCCTTACCTGCGTTCAAATGTGCTTTTCTGCAAAGGTCTGAACACATGAGAGACTCTTGGAACCATTAGAGTCTTATTATTAACCTCCTCATAAATCAAGTGGACATATCTGAAAGAGGATGCTTTGATTTTTATTAGCCACTTAGTCACAGTTTTTAAATCTACTACTAATTTTTTATGCAGTCTCTTTCTTCCAGCATCTAGTGGTTGCAGATTGCAGAAGAAACATGCTTTCCATGACTGTGGGCTGATGATACTGACATATGTCCCATAAATTAAGGGGAGACCCCGCTAGTGAGCCTTCAACACGTGATGCTGGAACGGCATCTGATGTCGATCAAAATCCCAATGAATTCTTCCTTGATTAATTATGTACGTGAGCTCTTGCAAGAATGTTTCCTGGGGACGGAGAACTTCTACACTATTATTTACCCTTGCCCTAAGTTTTCTAACTTTGCTTAACAGGGGGTTCTGGCACTTATAATGGTGCCTAAGTTCTGTCCCCAAGGTTCTGAATGTCGAATGATATTTTTGCGGGTCCTTGTGTGAAAAGTGTTTATAGGTCTAATTATTTAACAAATGCACAGAGGAATGCCACAGTGAAAAATGGTCTTCCAAGAGCGATGCCAGCACAGCTCAAGCACTGATTAGATTGTTTTGACATAATTGCCAGTTCACAAGAATCATGATAGCCACTACTCAAACAATTTTGGAGGGAAACCTATTGGAAAGAATCACATGGGGGAAAGCATTGGAAAAGCAATTATGAAGAATCATTTGTTTATTTTATGGGAAGATTGATGTCAAATATTGGCATTAAAAAAAAGAAAAGCATTAAAGTTATCTGACCAATGCAGTCATCATGGCTAGAACTCAAATACATTAATTTAAAATTTTTATTTAGTGCAAAATAGATCAAATTTCACGTTCTCCAGCCCACCCCTATACTCTCTAAAATGGTGAAGAGGTCAATAATACTAATGAGATCTGTGCCAAGCTATAAACAAAAATTTGGACAAGGCAATAGGACATCAAGACCCTAAACAAAGCATAAACCACTGTAGGCTCCATGAAAGATTTACTTCCCAACAGAGCAGGGAGCTGCCAGACAGTGAGCAACGGCAGCCAGCTCCACCTACCAGTGACACTGGTGCTTGGAGCACAGTGACATTGGTTATAGGCACGCTGGGAGTGGGTCAGGTGCCCTGCTGTGGAAGTGCTGGGTGCTGGAATGAAACATTATAGGACTGCGTGCAGTCAAAACTAATGTCCAGAGGAATTTCCGAAAGGTGAAGGAAAATGGGCAAACTATATGGGGCTCTTCAGCAAAGTATTTTTCCATTCCGTTTAAATAGTTTATCCAGCTCCATTTGCTCCTCCTAGCTGCTCATCAGACTTAGGGTACAAGCTGTATTGTGTTTAAATACAGGCAGCCATGAGTTGCAAACACGATGAATGACAGACCTGCATATACCCACTATTATTACTGCAGCTGCTGATTCCCCCTGGCCTCGGACCATAAAGATGTATCCACTGGGATGATCTTGTTAGAAAATGAGAGCTTTTAGACGAGGATCTGAGCAGTGGAAGGAAAAGATGGAGGGATGGGAGTTGCAGTGGGGGACTGTGGGCCAAGCCACGGTCCAGGCTAGGGGGCAGTGATGAGAAAGAGGAAGATGAATGATGCGCCCGGGGAGGTATAAGAGAAGGGGTAACTGAGCACACAGGGTGGAACATATAATCCCATTTTTCAAAACCCTTGCAACCACAGAGGAAAACTGTGCTGGCAAGGTGCTCACACAAATGTCAAGACTGGAGCGATCCCTATGATAAAGGAGAATGAGGACCATTCACTTGGTTTCACACGTACGTCCTATGTGGAAAGGCAAGGAACAAAATCGGAGGGCGCAGAGGTCAGGAGTCCGCTTTCGGATGAGAGAAACGCCATATTTGACTCCTGCGGAAAGCACCTCTGATAATGGAAAAAAATATATGATGGCGGCCAAGCGTGACAGTTGTCATCAGTACCTAACAGCAGAGGATAACAGAGGCCTAGGATGCAAGGAGGCATGGCCAGTGTTGCTCCGTGCAATTTTTTTTGTGCCACCTTGCAACACTGCAGCCATTAGAATTATGTGACCACTAGGCTGAAAACATGGTTGTAGGATATACGGAAGATATGCAGTTTTGGGTAGGTGCCTGGATACCGCTAGAGGATAAAACAAAAAGGGATGGTCTTAAGCACAGAAACCCAGACTTACTTATCTTTTAAACCCAGGGCCCAGCCTTGAAGGTTCTTAGGAAACACCTGCCGGGGCCATGAATGAACAAATTAAAGAAATACTACCTGATAGATGCTCCAAATCCCAGGCAATCTTGCTTGCCAGCCATTTCCTTACCATGAGATATTTAGAGGGGAAGAAAGAGACCGATGAGGATAAGGTTACGCGACAAAATTCATCCTAGATTTTGAAACTTAAATACGCATGCTAAAATTTCTCTAGCGACTAATAAAACAAGAGGAGAGTATGCAATTTCCAAATTAGTAGGGGAAAAATAGAATGAGGCGAAATTGCAATGAATTAAAACTAGACAGAAAAGTAGTTAGAAGGAAGATGCGTAAGACAAAGTAGAACAAACATAACCACAAAATAAGATGATAGAAATGAATTCATGTATAGATCAGTATTCACAACAAATTAAAGCTGTACTAAGTGGTAAATTGGTTGAGTTTAAAGGTAAAAGTGTAAGACTGAACTGAAATAATAAAATACAGCTCTATGCTATTTAAATAGAAAGGTTGAAACTAGATACAGGAAAATGCTAAGTAGAAGGAAACTGGCATTATTCTATTGAAATTAGACAAAATAAACTGTGAGGACACAGTGACATCACAGACTCATGATGAAATGTTCAATTCACTTGGAAGAGACTACGGTTCTAAACTTGTATTTATCTGGAGCTTAGCTGCAAAATACATGCCTTCTTTTAACACACCTTTCAGTAACTGATAGATTACACAGACAAAAAGCTAATAAGTGTACAGAAAATGTGAATGACACAATTTTTAAAGAGCCTCACCTAAAGACTATATAGAACACTGCACTCAATCCTGTTGTTAAGATACATAAAATAGGTAAGAAAGTCAACCACGTGTAAGGTTCTAAATAGTGTCCACAAATTTTGAGGAACTTCCTCTGATCATGGTGCAATTAAATTATGAATCATTAATGAAAACACAACAACAAAAAGATTTCCTATGCACTGATAAATAAAAGATACACTCATGCACCCATGTGCTCTAAATAGCTTATGGGTCAAAGAAGAAATGGTAATGAAAATTAAAAAATTAAAGGCATAATACTTGATAACAGAACTCAACTCTTCAAGAAAAAAATTGATAGCCTTAAAAAAATGCTTACGTTAGAAAAAAGAAAGATCGGAAATTAGTGTGTTTTGCACCCCATTTAAGATTAAAAGCAAAATAAAGTCAAAGAAAGCAGAAGGAAATGAATGAAGAGCAGGAACAGAAGAAATACTTAAAAATGCAATATCCAGGGGCGCCTGGGTGGCTCAGTCGGTTAAGCGGCCGACTTCAGTTCAGGTCATGATCTCACGGTCTGTGAGTTTGAGCCCTGCGTCAGGCTCTGTGCTGAAGGCTCAGAGCCTGGAGCCTGCTTCAGATTCTGTGTCTCCCTCTCTCTCTGCCCTTCCCTTGCTCACTCTATGTCTCTCAAAAATAAAATAAAAACACACACACAAAAAAAAGTTTAAAAAAATGCAATATCCAAAATCAACAACACTGAAAGTTATTTCTTTGAAAAGGCTAATAATAAAACTAACAAATCTCTGGCAAGAATATTCAAGAAACAAGAAACACAGAAGGTGCAAATAAACAGTAATAATGAAAAAAAGGAAAAAAAGAGTACAAATTAAAAAGGTAATAAAATATTAACTTATATATGCCTCTACGTAACAAAGTTAGACAAAAGGCACAAATTCCTAAGAATATATGAACTATAACTATGGAAAAATTAATTAATTAAAATTTTACCATGAGGAAAATGCCAGATCTAGTCAGTACTACAGGCTACTTCTAAAGGTAATTTGGGGACTCCTGGGTGGCTCAGTCAGTTAGGCATCAAACTCATGATTTTGGCTCAGGTCATGATCTCACGGTTTACAGGTTCGAGCCCCACGTAGGGCTCTGTGCAGACAGTGTAGAGGATGCTTGCGATTCTCTCTCTCCGTCTCTCTGCTCCTCCCCTGTTCACATTCTCTCTCAAAATAAACCAATAAACTTAAAAGATATCTCAAAGGTAATCTGAATCTTATAAAAAAATACAGAGTGCTATTCCATTCATTTAAAAAAGTAGATATACTCTTTGCTCCACAACGTAAAAATGGAAATAGAAGAAGGATAATTAAGGGTTACTTGTGAACACAGATGCAAAAATCATCAGTGAGCAGGATTCAGCAATGTTTAATATGTATCACGGCCAAGTTAGGTTCATTCTAGGAATGAAGAGTTGATTCAATATTAGGATATTAATTATATTAATGAACTCATCACACTAACATAGTAAAGAACTCAAGTAATTATTTTAGATCTCAATAAATGCTGAAAGAGCATTCTATCAAATTCAATATTAACCTATGGTAAATAATAATAAATCAGGGATGGAAGGCAAGATTCTCACCTAATCACAACTAATTATTAATTATTAAAAGAATTTTCTCTTAAAATCAGAACCAGGACAATGATGCTTACCACCCTAAGCTTTATTCAATGTTGTACTGAATATGCTAGTCAGCTTTATAAATAGGAAAAAAATAGATAAGATGTATAAGGATTAAAAAGAAATAGTTATTAATGAGAGTTGGCATGATTTCTACACAGAAAATTCTATAATAATCTACAGACAAATGATTGAAATAAAGATAGCTGAAAAATGTTTCTGGACACAGAAGCAATATACAAAAGGCAACAGCATGTGTGTGCACGCGCGTGTGTGTGTATACATACACATATATACACACCCACATACACCTCTATATATTTATGCATAAACTCTACACACTTGCAATAAAAAGAAAATGTACCTTTAAAAGATACTAGTGCCATAACAAAAAAGTACAAATAATGAATAGATGTAAAAGATTTTATGGACAACTTTTTGAAATTTTACTAAAAAACATAAAAGAAGACCCAAATAAACAGAGATACAAACCATATTATCTAATAGGAAAATCTAATATTGCCAAGAGGTCAATTCTCCCAAGACTGATAAATGGATCCCATGCAATTCCAAACGAAATTACACAGAGTTTTTCATGAAGTTGACTGTATAAAATGTCCATGTGTTTCATGGACAAGGTGATTTGCAGATCATGGAAGCGCAAAGCCTAAGGATTGCCAACGCATTCGTAAGAAGAACAAGGTAGGTCATAGAAGAGCTCATCCAAGTCAGTAAGAGACCTTAACACTGTGGCGAAAGAAAGAGGCACGAGGATATGAACAATTCACAAAAGAAAATTCTCAAATGGCCAGGAAACATATGAAGACATATCTAGTTTCAAATGGAACGAGAGTGAGATATTCTTTTTTCACCTGTCAAACTGGCAAGGATTAAAAATAAAAACTGACTGGGGCACCTGGGTGGTTCAGTCAGTTAGGTGCCTGACTTCGGCTCAGGTCATGATCTGGTGGTGCATGGGTTTGAGCCCCGTGTCAAACGTCCCTGACAGCTCAGAGCCTGGAGCCTGCTTCAGATTCTGTGTCTCCCTGTCTCTTTGCCTCTCCCCTGCTCATGCTCTGTCTCTCTCTCTCAAGAATGAATAAACATTAAAAAGTTTCTTTTTAATAAAAACTGACTGGGATACCTGAGTGGCTCACTCGGTTAAGAATCTGACTCTTGATTTCAGTTCAGGTCATGATATGGTTCATGAGTTCGAGCCCCAGGTCAGGCTCTGCGCTGACAGCACAGAGCCTGCTTGGGATTCTTTGTCTGCCTGTCTCTCTCTGGCTCTCCCCTTCTCTCTCTCTCTCAAAATAAATAAATAAACGTAAAACAAAAATAAAAACTGACTATTGCTCATTGTAGTGCAGGTGGGTTGAAGTAAGCATTCTTCAAGCAGTCTTGAAGGAGACTACTGGTGATTAATACGTGAATTGGTACAACCTTTCTGGAAAGCGAGTTGTCGATATGCATTAAGAACCTTAAGCACCTTATATACTTAACAATTTTTTAATGTTAATTTATTTTTGAGAGAGAGAGAGAGAAAGAGAGTGGGGGAAGGGCAGAGAGAGAGGCAGACACAGAATTTGAAGCAGGCTCCAGGCTCTGAGCTGTCAGTACAGAGCCCCACGTGGGGCTTGAACTTGGAACCGTGAGATCATGACCCGAACCGAAGTCAGAAATTCAACCAACTGAACCACCCAGGCGCCCTGCACCTTATACACTTTTTAAAAACAGTTTATTTAGAGAGAAAGAGAGAGAGAGAGAGAGCAAGTATGGTGGAGGAGTGGAGAGAGCCAGAGAAAGAGAATCCCCAGCAGGCTCCTTTATACCTGGTAAGGAGCCAGACACAGAGCTTGATCTGACGAACCGTGAGATCATGACCTGAGCCAAAATCAGGAGTCAGATGCTTAACTGAGGGGGCCACCTATGTGCCTGGCACCTTATACGCTTTGAACCAATAATTCCATCTATTGGAACCTATCTCTAAAATAATGGCAGTAAATGCAGAGAATTACTCGAGCCGTGTTCAAGACAAAGACATAGAAAACATTTGTAATATAATATTAAGTGGGAAAACATGGTATGAAACTATATAATGATTTTAATGCATTAAAATATTGGATGAAAATGTACTGAAAATTTATAGTGGGTTTATGGGTGATTTTTATTATCTTTTTTCTTTATACTTTTTAAAAATTTCTAAATTTCTTTCAAAAATTATGTGTTGCTTTCAAAGGAAAACAACAATACCAATAAAATTGGGACCTGGAAACCTTTAAAAACATATTTTGTTAGTGTCTATCCTATAACTGTTTTTCATCATTAAAGTGGAGGAAAAAAAAGCAAGTGTTCTCTTTAGGCAGATAAATTATGTTAATTGGATTTACAGTATATTCTCTTCATGTTTCAAGAAGCAAGCTTAAAATACATGTAGTAATCAGCCAAGTGAAATACTTTGGCCTTAAAATCGGCAAACGCATCATTACCTAAAGCACATAAATACAATACATATAAAAACACATACTGCATATTTATAATTAACACTGAATACATTATAATTGTTCAGTATCTCTTGTATAATTTCCCAAAAGTAAACAGATAAAAGACTTCCCATGTATCCCTGAAGGGAAACAATAAAAGATAAAAGGAGTGAGAAGTTTTTTAAATGCGTAAGATACTGAATAATATGGGCGAATTCCGACATGGACGTAAGACTCCTTTTATTTCAAAAGATTCAAAAGAAGAAATTAGAGAAGTCAGCACATTTACTTTCTTTTCAGTGATACGGTAGGTCAAAAAGATTACGGGCTCTCATTCAATATTACTTTGGTCTGAATAATACATGTAACAATATTGTGAATTTATACAATATGAAGTGTGGAATAAATTAAGGAATTTAAAACATTTAATCTGTAGATTTCCTTGTTATCCGTGATCCTTCAAAACTGGGACAGTGGAAATGAAAGATAGATAGGAATTATGATAAACACACTTAAGACACTGTGACTGCTTGATAGAAAAAAATGTACTCATATTATTAGCATACCCTCTCATGTTAGAGTTCTTAGTGTTTTGGAGATGGGATATGGTTTAGAAGTGAGACTGGGAAGGGGATGAGTTGGAGGAATGAAGGGGAGGAAAAGATAGAAAGTTCCTGAATAAACCCACCATTGGCAAGGGAGAACCAGATAACCACCTGAGGATCCCGAGTGCTGGCACTCTACATGGCAGTGACCACCAGACTGTGGCTCTTAGTTTGCCCCGTGGAAAACAATCCCATCCATGGAAACGCGTCAACCAAGCGGGAAGTCTGGCGTCCCTGAGGGATGGCACTACTAACATCACGTCAGTGAGCACTTGGTCTTCACAACTGACTGGGCTGCTTCAGGGAAGCTAGGTGAGTTGCTCAAGGGTCCAGCATTAGGGTCTGCCTCAGCAGACTTGAGAGACATGACAGGTCAAAGACTGGGGACCCAAGTCTTCTGACTGCCAATCTATTGTCCTTCCTACTACACAGCAGTATTGTTTGGAAAACATGATTGACTTTTCGACTAGTTATATTAGTATCATTTTGTCAAAGCTTAAAGCCTGGAGGTCAGAAATCCAGTGAAGGACACTGTCATCCTTGTGTCGTTTCACCTCATTGAAAAGAAATTTAACACCTTTCAGAAGGGATCTTTTAGAAAACCTTGGATGTTCACATACAGCTCAAGTTTACACATTCATTTTCTGCCTCCCTTCCTCCCTGGACTGGGTTGGTTGGCAGTAATAATTTAGGGAAACAGCATATAGAATCCATGCTCTCCAAGGCTCTCCAATCCATGTAGCTTGATTTTAGTTTGTAACTGGTCCTGGTGGATTTCCAATGAGCCAGGCTGGCTGGTATCTACAGAATGAGTTTCCTGTGTTTTCTTGACAATGAAAAGCTAGAGCAGGAGAGGAGCAATGTTGGAGTGACCTCCCTCTCAGAGCTGGGCACCGAGCGAGATTAATGGGTAGCATCTGCTGCTGCCGAGATCCTGAAATGTACTGGCGTTGGCACTGACAATGGGACCCCAGGGCTGGATGGGTCCTCTGCCAAAGGACAGAACACTTCACAGCAAACAAAACCACTGAGAGGAAAAATAACACTCCTGCCATGAAATCACAAGTCAAATCAATAAAACGCAAGGTTAATTTCCATAGGTTTGTAGCTCTGTGGTGTTGCAGGAGGAAGTGACTGGCACAAGGGAAATAACACAGGCTTCGGAGTCAACAGATGTGGGATAAATTCAACCACTCGATAGCAGCGTGGCCTTTTGTAAATTACTTAAATTTGACATCATTTCCTCATCTGTACAGTGGGTATAATAATGTAATAGCTTAATGGGTAGAGATCCCTGTGCATGATGTGTGTGTGTGTGTGTGTGTGTGTGTGTGTGTGTGTGTATGCATGCACACATACACGCATGTGCATCTCTGTACAGTGCTGAACACATTAGGTATTAGAGGGAGGTACCATCCACATCATCATCAAAACTCTAAGAGCAAGTAAGACTTTATAAAAAGTCTACCCCTCGAAAACTTGCTCCCAGCTGAAACACATCCCTGGTAACACGAATTACTCTTAAGAGCTCTGAAATCGTGTATGGTATCTAGTTTCTCTCTTGCAAGAGTCATGTTAAAGTCTCACCGAAAGAATCCTACATTATTTCTATGGAAATTAAGTACGAAATTTAAAGCAAACAAGGGTTACAAATATTCATCCTAAAATTTTTAAACATGTGGTTGGCATTCAGTGAGTGAAATGAACAGCTGGCACCATGTCCATTGGTACCAGTTGTAAACAATTGGTTATTGGTAAGGTCCAACTTGGTGCAACTTTTTTTTGGTTGGCTCTTGCTAATTTGCTCAATTCAATATGATGATTTATATCGTTGTGAGCATGTATTTTGTCATAATTCTTTTTTTTTGAGTTTATTTATTTTGAGAGAGAGAAAGTGAGAGGGAGAGAAGGCAGTATGAGTGGGTGAGGGGCAGGGAGAGAGAGAGAATCCCAAGCAGGCTCCGCACTGTCAGCACAGAGCCCAACGTGGGGCTTGAACTCAGAAACCATGAGATCATGACTTGAGTCGGATGCTTAACTGACTGAGACACCCAGACATCCCTATTTTGTCATAATTCTATCCACCTTTAATTTAATCTTCCCTTTTAAGGGTGTATGTGTTTAAATACACAGAAATCAATTTACCAAATGTAATCTAACTTCCATTTAGCAGTATTTGTCAACTATCTATTGAATAAGATAATTAATATATAGCCTGCCATATTATCAGTTAACATATATTGCCTGCTGTATTATGAATTAATATGTTACCTACTATGTTACTTGAACTCAGAGATAGGAGACTGTGGGGGGCCTGGCTGTTTCTGATTGGGAGATCCGGGAAAGTGCCAGGAAGAGGTAGCCTCTGAGTGGGGTCTGAAGGACTCAGGCACCGGAAGAGGGAGCTGGAAGTCACTCTGAGCAGAGGTCACAAGGTGAAGCACCACCCAGAGACAGGAAGGTGCCTGGGGTGTGATCGAAGATCGTATGGCACATGGTGGCAAATGTCTGCAGGTAAAATCAGACTGAAATGCAGGCTGAGGTCATGTCGTAGAGGTCAGCATACGCTAAGGAGTATCTAATGTTTGGAAAGAATCCACGGCAGAGTTTTGAGCACCAAACATGATAAAATCAAATTCTTTTCCAAAGAATACTAACTGCAGAGTAGAGAAGAAGAGAGGAGACTAAGAAGAGATAAGTTAGGGGACTTTTATGATGGTTCGGGTAAGACATGAGGACCAGGCAGTGGGGTTGTAGTGGCTGGAAGAAGGGCTGGATTTGGGAATGGTGGGGAGGGTGAGCACTCAGGACTTGTAACCTGCTGGTGTGGAGGTGAGGGCGAGGGAGTGGGCAATGAGGACCTCGCGAGATCGAGTCAGTGGGTGGTGACTCCATCCAGCTGATCCCTGACACCCATGAGGTTAGCAAGAGCTAGGACACAGGCACATATACAGTTCCTTCCGGGTCAGGTCCTGTGACTAATGGCATCTGACACTAAAAGCATGTTAACAAGTGGGAAAAGTACTCCACTTCTCCCGGGGTAGAAAAGAAAATTCTAACAACCGCCTTCCAAATGGAAACCAGACAGCTGACCAGAGGCGCTTCTCACAAACTGGTAAATGTCTATCGCCATCAACTTTCATGGGGGGAGGGGGGGAGGCAGAGTCATGAGAAATAACAATTCAGTCAAATTTTCAGAAGTTTGAGCTTGTACGTGATATTATCAGGGGCACAGAAAAAAGGCAACTGAATTAAAAAACCAGCTTACACAGACAAGGTCCTGAAAGCAAGGGTGACAACATGGAGCATGTAACGAATAGAACACACACTTTTACAGTCGTGGTTATTAGTATTATAAAAAAAAAAAAACAAACAACCAAGTACTCACAGTAAAATCAACCCTCTCTACTGTATTATTTAAAAGTATGCAGAAACTTTTATCTACTAAGAAAGGATCTATAAACACACACACTCCACTTGCCCCAAATACTCTGAAGCAACTTCAGAATTTCAGATAGAAGTTTTTTATCATTTTCTTGTGGACCGGCTGAGCATCACCATAATAATTAAAGGAAAAAAACATGTCAAAATTCACTTGGCTGCTACAGCCATTGGAGGCACAGCTGTTGTGATTCTTAATGCATTTACAGTGCTTGCCAATGCTCCCCCCAACTCCCCATCCTGAAGCTTTCAATGGTTTTGCTTTGTTTGTTTTGTATCCTGTGGAACAGAAAATAACCTGCACTGATTGTGGCAATTGATTGACTCAGCTGGTGCCTCCGAATATGAAATGGGAACTGAAAAGCACATCTGAAAAGTGTGTAGGCTGGAGGTGAGCGGGAAGGGGGCGCCTCCACCCCGGGCTGCACGCAGCAGCACGGAACCAGCTGTGCCAGGCGACGGTTCTATCAGCTAAGGAACACACAGGAGCTTTTATTTCTTCCACCTGCCCCTGCCTCTGTTTTCAAAACCCAACAAAGACGCTGCTGCGCACTGGTCCTAAAACTTATCTAGAAGTATGTACAATTCTCCCTAGGCCAACGAACCTCCGGCAGAGGAGAGACAGGCATCACTGGGGAGGGCGGTCCTCTCCCACTCAACGGCTGTCCCCTGGAAGGACTCACACCTGTCCTCCCAGCCGAGGGTCTGTCCCGTGTAAGGGACATCTAAACCTGAGCAACGAATTATAACCCCAGTGTCCACAGGGTGTGGGTGGTTTTCATGGGGTGGTTTTCTTTTAGGTTTTGTTGGCTTCCCTGAGGGGGTTGGCAAGTTAGCAAAAAACAGACTTTGAAGGGAAACTGAGATGTTTAATAAGAATTCCTTTTGAACTTGGCCACAAGTTGGCCAAATAGAAACAAAAGCATCGGATGTTAATGTTGTACTTCCATGTAACAAAATCAGCATATTTTACTTAGAAAAGAGAGGGAAGAATGATTATTAGCTAACGTAACAGTGCCATCTGTGTTTTTCAGGATGCCCGATCTGGAGTAGTTTTAAATCACTGTCCTTCCTTTATCTTAATTTCATAATGATAGCAAAATGTGCTCTTTCAGAATTAAATGACTGTGGTCCTATATAAGGTTAATATCTTTTCTGCTTGGATCCCCAAAGGGATGGAAGTTTGCTCTCGGACCCCAAGGGGTCCCCAGGGAGGCTCCCTGTGGCAGTAAGGAGCATGCTGCTAGCTCAGTGACAGCGCCCAGGACAGCCATGTCTAGGATGGGGTCTGAAGGTTCAGGGAGCAGAGTCACCTTGACTCCAGCTGATAAAGCCCCAGGTCAGGTCAGGTCAGCAGGGGCATCAGGGCTCGGTCCTACCTTGTGACCCTTGTGCGCAGCTATCTCCTTTCTCCCGCTTTTGGTAAACCCACAGATTTCCCCCCAAGGGGTGAGCACAGACGGCTCTTTGCTTGCTGGGAAAAAGCATCAGTTCCTCTTCGGCAGCAGCATAAACAAACTTGCCCTTTCTGCTTGGTCTTTCTCCCGAGATCCCTGAGCCACTCTCCGATGACGACCTGCCATTTTCGGTCCAATTCAGCATGTTTACTTTTTTATTGGGATTCATGTCTGAGTTTCTTTTGAATCAAATTTACTGCATTTCCCTAGTGAGAGATGCCATATGACGATCTCGTTAGAAGAAAATCAAATATAAAATTTGTGCTCAGTGCTGCTCACTCTCGTCCCCCACCACATGTTTTCCCTGTTGTTTGGACACAGTTCTGTCGCCTACTTGAGCGGTAATGAGTCCTTCCCGTGTTTAGGACAATTTTCAGACATTGCGGTCTTGGAAAAGATAAAGACAAATTGGTTGAAATAGCGCCAACAAAGAGGAAGTTTGCTTCGCTATTTCAAAACTATTTTACAGCATAGATGGGTGGTCTTCCCCAATATACATGGATTGAAGAAAACCAGAAAGACCAACTGATTCATTTTGTTGAGTCAAGGCAGCAACTGGAGATGTTCTTGACATTTTATCCCCAGAGACGTATCGTTATTCATTGCTTCTGTGAGTTCTGAAGCCACGCATTCCGTAGCATCTTCTGGAACGGGAATCGGGCGATGTAGTTCATAGACACTTTTCCGTAAATAGTTTCCCCTCTCCCCTTTACCTTTCCTGGTGCTGACTATTATCTTTCAAGGAATTCCTGTTTGCCTCGTACAAGTAAGGCTTAAAAACTAGGTTGTGCTAAATAGTGCAGGAACGAGTCTCCATCCAAACACAAGAACGAGTCACTTCTCAGAGCTTCCGGAGTGATGTTCAAGGTTCCTGGTGGGACACATTGTGATCAGACCCTTAGCCTTTCCTAGGATCCGGGCACACAGCACTACCGCCATTTCTGAGTATACCCCTTTGTCTCGCTTCCTCCTGGAATCTGCCCTCTTCCACTTTCTCTTGGTTAACTCCCACTTACTTTTTCTTTCTTTTTTTAAAAACATTTATTCATTGTCAGGTTAGCTCGCATACAGTGCAGCTTTGGCTTCAGGAGTAGATTCCCGGGATTCATATATAACACCCAGGGCTCATCCCAACAAATGCCCTCCTCAACGCCCATCACCCATTTTTCTCCCTCCCTCCCCCTTCCCCCCATCGACCCTCAGTTAGTTCTCTGTGTTTAAGATTCTCTTTTGGTTTGCCTCCCTCCCTCTCTGTTTGTATCTTATTTTTCCTTCCCTTCCCCTTCAGTCTTCTGTTAAGTTTCTCAAATTCCACATCTGAATGAAATCATAATATCTGTGTTTCTCTGACTAATTTCACTTAGCATGATACCCTCCAGTTCCATCCGGGTTGTTGCAGATGGCAAGATTTCATTCTTTTTCATCACCGAGTAGTATTCCACTGTATCTATATCTTCTTTATCCATTCATCAGTTGATGGACATTTGGGCTCTTTCCATATTTTGGCTCTTGTTGATAGCGCTGCTATAAACACTGAACTCCCACTTACTTTTTGAGGAAAGAGTCATCCTAGCCCAGCCTGGCACCCCAGGCTCGGCAATATGCCCCTAGAATTGTTGCAACTCTCTTTTGTGGGGTTTATTTAACCTGATGACCATGCCACAGTCCCTGCATGGCTGCTTCCTCTAGTACAGTGAGCCTCCCAACGGCAGGGTAGAAAATTCTCTGCGTCCCCAGCACCCAACTGCATCAGATTCACAACCCTGGCTTAATGTGAATTAATGAGTACTGAATTAATGAGTACAGCAACTTGTTAAATTAACCGCCCTCCTCCATCTTTTGCTGCCAAAGACACCTCCAGAAACTTTTAAAAAAATACAGAGTATTTTGTGGTCTATAGTCACACCATTCCCTACGACTTTCCTAATTTAGATATGAAAATACTCTTTTAGCAACAAAAGGTGACAGCATGTATTTTGAAATATTTGTTTTCTCAATGTCCTTGTCCACAGACTCAAACCTACCTACGTATTTAGGTTACCTTTTAATGGGAACTTTTTAAAAGTTTATTTATTTGAGAGAGACAGAGAAGTGTGAACAGTGGAGGGGCAGAGAGAGGGAAAGAGAGAATCCCAAGCAGGTTCTGTGCTATCAGCACAGAGGCCAATGTGGTGATCGAATTCAAGAGACTGTGAGATCATGACCTGAGCCAAAACCAGGAGTCGCATGCTTAACTGACTGAACCACTCGACTGCCCCATTGAACAGGAACTTTTGATGCTACGTCATACATGGTAAGGAATCTGTCTAGTGCTATTGATGAAGAAGAAATGTCCTGTGCAATGAAGTGACTGGCTCACTCTGTCCTCAGAGCGTTGACCACAAGAAATGACAGAGACATACTGAAGCCACAAAAATGACACAGTCTCTCTGTAAAGAAAACTGTGTGAAGTCTTCTCCTGGATCTTATTATAAGTTAGTATGTTTCTCTTTCACTAGTTAACACGTCGACTAAGTGCCAGATTCAGTTCTAGCACTTATGATGCTAAATGAGTTAATCCCCACAACAAGCTTATGAGGTTGACACTATAGTTATTCCATGTTATGGATGAGGAAACTGAGGCCCAGAGAGGTTACGTAGCTTGTCCGAGGTCACACAGCTAAAAGGGAGCAGAGCTGAGCTGGAATACAGGCAGTCTGGCACCAGAGCCTGGGTCCCACACCACTGCCTCTCAGTACGTGATCTGCGAGATTTCACACCGCACCAGGCAGCCAGGGCTCTCCTGACATTCGGTGCTGATTAAACAAAAGAACGCACACTTCCCCACATGGTTCACAGAGGTGTGTTCGGTTAGAGTTCCAAAAGCCAAATAAACTCAGAAAAATACATGCTTAAGGGTTTTCCAGGCTCACACTAGAATAAAAGTCCCCTGAGGACTGAAAGTAAAGCAAGGTAACTGTCACTGGGGACCCTGCCCTGCCCTGTTGATTCCCGAACATTCGGCTGAGTCTCTACAAAGATGCGGGCATGGGATTCAGCGATGCACCAGGCAGGGTGGTGAGGGCAAAGCGTCAGGTAGGACACCTGGTGGGTGACCCCCCTCCTGCAGCGCCGCACACGTGTACCCCTGCACAAGCATCACGCAGCAGCGGCTGGGCAGGGAGACTTAACCTGAAAATTAGAGGGCTAGGATTATCTCCAACAGAATTTTCCATTTTGCAATTCTCCCCATAATACCTTCTTGTTTGTTCCTGCTTTCCTTACTAGCATATGTTCTTTTTAATTTTTTTCCCCTTTCTTCTTCTTTCCTTCTTTAAAGGAACCCAACAAACTGATAATGGTTTGAGTGTTTAAAAGTATTTGAAAGTATCTCTACCCCTAGTACATTGAGATATAGTTGGCATGTAACATTGTGTAAGTTTAAAGTGTGCAATGGGATAGTTTGGCAGACATATACGTTACTTTTCAGCAGTCCTCTCTGATCCCCTGAAAGGCTAGAGGAAAAAAGTTCTTTGAAATGTAATTATTGGGGCGACTGGGTGGCTCAGTCGGTTAAGCGTCTGACTTCAGCTCAGGTCATGATCTCACGGTTTTTGAGTTCGAGCCCCGCATCGGGCTCTGTGCTGACAGCTCAGAGCCTGGAGCCTGCTGCCGATTCTGTGTCTCCCTCTCACTCTGCCCCTCCCTTACTTGCATTCTCTCTCTCTCTCTCTCAAAATAAATAAACCTTAAAAAAATAAAATGAAATGTAATTAATAAAACCTTTTATTGCACAGTGTAACAATCCTTAATAAATCATCAATTATAATAGGCTTAAAATGAGTATATGCTGTTTTAGTTTGCCCCTTATAAATCATGTTCCTTCAGGAGATATGAATGGGAAACGGTTTTTTTGTGGGCTTTCAAATATGCAACATTTATAGCGTGTTACAGGAAGTCTCGAGTTCTTTTTACACAGTTCATGAAGAACTGGACTCAGGTTATTTTATGCACTGTTATTTGAGCCTATAACTAATCTCTTTGACACTAACGTCTTTAATAAACATTTGAGCAATATCTGCTTTCAGAATATTGGAGAGAACTAAGACATCATCTCTATTCATTAGGCTTCTATTTTCTCACTAACCTAATTTTGTCTTTCACGAGATATTAATGCCTTTGGAAGTCTTATTCTTAATCCTATTCATTCCTAAGCTAGCCTTTAAAAAAGTGCGTGCGGAAATACGCAAAGGCAGTTTCACCGAGGTATAAGTGAAATTGCTAAAGGTAGACGTAAGAATTTCAGGGTTGCTAAAATGCAGAACTTCATCTGAAAATACTGCCTGGACTTAACTCCAACCCCCGAGGCCTGGCTTGGCTCGGCAGCCTTCTGAGCCGAGGTCACTGGGAACACATAAGGGTGCCCTTGTCGGTAGAGCAGCCTGTGTGTCTGTCCGTCTGTCCGCACTGGCCTAAAGACCCCGTCTTACAGAAGCACAGCAGTGGGGCAGCTCTGATGGCTGTAATGAAATCTTTGGCAGCTCGGCTGAGAAATGGAGCTAAACCCCAGGCAGTGCAGTATCTGGGGCATGAAGTGAAGTATGATGAGCGGCCCTGAGAGGAGAAAGAAGCAGAGTTTGAAACTCGTAGGATAAGAGGTGGTAGGAAGTGATTTTTAAAATACTTTTTTTAAAAAATTTTTATTTTAGAGAGAGAGGGAGAATGAGTGCAAGAGCGAGGGAGAGGGGCAGAGGGAGAGAGAAAGATTCTTAAGCAGGCTCCGTACTGAGCTCCAACGTGGGGCTTGACCCCATGACTCTGGGATCACAACCTGAGCCGAAATCAAGAGGCAGACTCTCAACCCACTGAGCCACCCCGGCGCCCCTAAAATACTCTTTAATTCCAGACAAAATGTTTCCCAGCTTTGAGGGGGTTAGGTAAAGACTGTACCAGAAACACATTCTAAAATGTAAAATGCTACCATCTATAGAATCTTGCCTTTGCTGTATGTATGCTGCTACTTTTTCTTCACCGATGAGTGTGAACTAATTTTAATCGATACAGGTAACGAAGAAGTCCTCCCCCTCACCGGCCCCCCACGCACCCACCAACACACACGCACTCCAGCGCTGCTACGCTTCTTTGAATCAGACTTCTTCAAATGAGGTACTTGTCTCCGGTTCTTGAACGACTTTGCCACGGAATTAGCGAATGACGGAGGCGGTAAAGTGAGCCCTGCATTTTACGTCGGGTAGGAGTGTGTCACTGTGCCTGGAGACGCCCCCGAAAGCTGCCCGTCTAGGTCCCACTGTAGCCACATGCTCCCGGGCTGGTGGGACGACAGCTGTCACGGACGTGACACGAGCCAGCCCCTTCACTGTGGTCTCCTCGCCAGCACATGACATCATTGGTTGGTCTGTAATTGTGTTAAGGGGACAGGTTCTTCCTGGACAGCCACTACAATGTCATTAGGACTTCATATCATACTTCATTATAGAAAAACCCAAGATACGTAATCACGCATGGGGAGAGGGCCCCGTAGGCCTCCGTTTCGTCGCCTTTATGGGGAAAAAGGGAAAGTGACCCTCCTCGTTCCATTTTATGTACGTTACCTTTCCAGGTAAGAAGTCTCATCGCCAGGTAAACGGGACCCTGGATGTCATCCGGGCCCGCTGCAGGAGTCGGGAGCACAGCACCCGGCAGCAGGCCCGGGAGGGCCAAGAAAGAGCCCCGTGCACGGAGCTCGCGCTCACCTCGTACTCCTCCTTGAAGCCGTAGCCCTCGGCGCACTTCATCTGCGTGATGTGCTGGAGCAGGTCCGCTACGCGGATGGCGGGGTGAAGCTGCCCGGTCTGGTAGGGCACGTCGGCCGGCTCGCGCTTCTTGTAAGTATGGGACTGCACCAGGCTGCTGGTGTCGCTGGCCATGGTGTGGCTTTCGTCTGGGAAGAGAAGGCCATGAAGGATGTGAGGGAGGACCAGCGGGGCCACTGAGAACGCCAAGAAGCCGCCGGTGCCATTCCCCTCCACCTATGGCCGCCACAGTCCCTACCGCGGTGGCTCAGCAAAGAAGGAAAGTTAAATGTTTAGAACTTTGAATGGGATTGGCAATACTGAGAGGCATGAGGCAGAGATCTCCGTTTTTACAAAGCAGTCCAAACGATATCTTGCTTTCACAAAGCTAGTTGGTAGGAACCCTTCAGCCTTTGGGTGCTGAGGTTTATGGAAGTTTCAGCCTGAAACTTCATCAAGGCCTGGCGCGAAGCCAGCCTTGTATTTATTTTTCCAAAGATCAGTTAACCAGTTTGTATGATGAAGTAAATAAACTCCGTACAAATGTTCTGTGAGCAAAATAAAAGTGCACAGAATGGGTTGGCTTGTAAAGCTAGCGATGAAAACGTGAACTTGACACATGAAATCCAAGGAAAGCGGAAATTGAATCTGATGGGTCCCTCGCATGCGCCAGTGTGAGAAGGCTTGACAGAAGACTGTGGACCAGCACGTCACACATGGAATGTTCTACAAGAGCTAACATGCAGGCCGGCACGCAGCAGAACCAGCTGGTTTTGTCCGAATCTACAGATAAGACACACACTCCCGATCCCTCCACACCTTTTCCATGGGCGAATGGGGGAACTTACCATTTATTGGCACTTTTAAGAAGGTACATATCAGGAGAAAAGAGGAGGAGAAAAAGGAAACAGGGCATAAGCAATAGTACTGTGTGAATAATTACAGGTCGTTTTTATTCTGTGCTTTACTTTTATAGTTAAGTTTTCTATTCGTAGGTGATCAGAGGTCAAAGCCTCAAGTCTCCCGTCACGTTAGGATGGGGGTGTCTTATTCAAACACTCAATAACGAAAAGGAGGCTAAAATAGTACTGTAATCGCTTTTCATCCCCCATGAACTAAGTAATGACTACATAAAGTCTTATTTGTACTCAACACATTTTCTCATTTAAATTTCTTGAACAGGTCAAACCAAATTGTACTACAAAACTAATGTCAAAATTTGGTCAAATAAGCCTCAAGAGGCTATATTTTAATGGAAGACTCCTAGTAAATTAGATTAATGAACTGCAGAAATTGTAGCTATTAAAAAATGTCTGATTCAGGAAGGTGCTATGAGATTAAGAGTTCGGCATGCTACAGGTTAGCTCATTATAATGCTGAATCCCTTTAGCCAGTCTGTGATTGAGGATGTGGTCATAAAATATAACGCTCCCTTCACTTAAAACGAGAATGTTAAAACAAAATTGAGTTCAGGTACAAAGAATTAAAACATACATAAAAAAAGGGTAGGGTCATTTTTTTTTTTTTAATTACCAGATTGTTTATTGAGATAGGGAATTCGGCTATGGGTATTCTTTTTTTTTTTTTTTTTAACTGAGAGATTCAGCTCCAAAGGAAGTTTAGTTCAAGGGCACTTGGTTAGCTGGGCCTGGTTTTCAAACCTCAGTTCTGTCTGCATCGCAAAGCACCTGGGATGCATGGTATGAAAGGTGGTACACAAGTGTGTAGCTATGTCGCTGTTGCTGAAATGGCACCTGGGTCACTACAAGGTGGCTTAAGACACAAAGACAAAATAAAAAAGGGTGGCAAGTTGATTTTATGAGTTGGTTTTTCATTTGGATTTGCTTTGAAATTCAGCCATTCAGAGGTTCCCATTTCATTAGAACAGTCGCAAGTCATCCGGGACGTTTTCACGTCAGATTTGCTTGCTGGCAACTGCCGAGCTTGTCAAGGGGGTACAGGGTCCCTGCTGAAGTACTGAGCCCGTGGAGCTTTGAGTCACTCCAGCAGGAAGTTCTGTTCTTTATACTAAAATAAATGGAACATTAATTGGTTTCCCCTCTGTGCGTCTCTCGTTCTCTCAGTTTTGTATCTTTTGGGAGGGACATAATTGAATGCCCTCCATTGTGGACTGACCTTCTAAACTTCCCCTAAATGAATCATGTGGGCCTTTCTTGTGGAGGCAGCACAATCTGGTAGGGTTCTGGTCCTGGGGCCAGGCATTCTTGGAAGGTTTAATTCCCAGAGCGACAACCACTGTTACCAGTGTACTCATCAGCACCCCGCCCCCACCCCCACTGCATTATGATCTTGGCCTCATTACTAGTGTGCGGGACCCAGCATGTAAACACTACGGAAGCCATCTAAGAAATGAGTGCTATTATCGAGTACATAGATATCGAGGGGGGAATAGAAGGCTTCTCGTGCCATATGTGTTATAAAAGTGGGTCACCTGCCTTCTTAGAAATTCTTGATTCCACCAAAATTAGTGATTAATCAGTTGGCTCTGACTTAAAAAGAATGATCACTGATAACATATATCATTTGTCATTGATTTCCTATATTTGTTTAAAAATTCTCCAATAACTTTTTTTTTTTCAATTACGAACTAAGCCTAAGAGGAAATTGGGAAGGAAGCTTCTCACTAACAGTTCTGATGGTTTTTGAAGAACTGTGAATTAATTCTACTTATATCCTTTAATAGATTATCTTGAATTCTCAATAAACCAAAATCTAGAACTATCTAGAAAACTCTAGAACTGAAATGAGTGCTATGTTTTTGATGTGTGTGGGGGGTGTTCTATCTACTTATCCTGATATCAGTATCTGTCTATCACCATCTATTTATTTAGCAATATCTATCAATAAATCAATATCTGTCTACACATCTATCAATCAATCTCTCTCCCTTTCTCTCCCTTACTTTATATCGTTTTTTTCTTTTCTTTGCAAGAAAATGATGTACAGGCATACTAAAACTCTATATGTTAGGCTGGGCACCTCGGCACATAAGAATAAGAGGCGGAGATAATAGCGGATTTTAGGGGGCCAAGCTTCAAGTCACAACAATTCTGTGAGCATTTGCTCATCTTAATGTAAATTGTAAAAGCATTGTTCACCAAAAGTGCCAGAGTAGATGTACAGCTTATTCTCTTCTCCTTGTGTCAAGGGATAACCTCCTTAATCCTCACTATGTGATATATAGATTCATATTTGCACCAAACTCACTGGGGGCACGATTCTCAAGCACCACACATACTCGTGCTCACACATAGTTGTCAATCTGGTTGACTTACTTTTCACAAATGTACATCATTTTTGCTACTTGAATTGTCTGTTCAAGTGACTCCCTTTTGGTAAAGAAGCCTAACGAAGTCTAAAAGATGTCATTAGTGTTTGCAATAACAAAGCAGCGACTTTAAAAAATGTATTTGTTTAATAAGCTTATCTTAATCCTGCTGTGCAATCTGAACATTTTCTTCCCTCTGACAGTGCACGTCTCGGCCCCCCCCCCCCCACTGCAGCTCCCCCAAGGTCAGAACATCTACTGGAGGAGCTGCACAATGAACGCCACGGCACACAAAGAAACCGCAAATCTTCGCTTATCAAAAGATTCTGCAAATGTCATCTGCATGTAGATTACATTGTTCGGGTGCCTAAAATTAGCCTGTGCCCCTTACTTACGAAAGGAATAAAAATGCAGCCTTCTCCCCATATGGCTGGCATTCTAACGGGGAATGGGGCGTTGATGAGCTCTGTTTGTTAGGCCTCAAAATGATCCAAATTCAAAAATTTGGGTTTAGGTCCATTCTTAAACTTTGCTGAGTTCATATGGAACTCAGGCCGCAAACTTGCTTAGGCCCAGAAAACACAGTAAGGAAAACAAATCAACCTCTATGTGAAAATTGTAACAACTTAGAGAAAAGAGAAGCACAGGGGGAAAAACCTGTGTTGCAAAGATATCAACCCTTGTAAAGAGAATTAGGAAGCAGAAAGTCGAACAGCTGTGGATGAAAGTCTTGCTACAATGAATTGGCGTATACCTTGAAGTTGTTTGTGTTGTGCTCCTTTTCGGTAAGGTTAGTCGTAGAAAGAGAACACAGCCGTGATACACTTGGGTTATTTATGCATCTCAAATGCAACAGCAGCTCATGCTTGTTTGGTTATAGCCAGGTAATGCCATTTCTCCAAAACCTTCCATGGAACAAATGGGATTTTTTTTTTTTTTTTTTTTTTTTTGCAGCTCCCCGCTGGGAACAGTTCATATTTTCAGTGCATTCTGCCCCACTGGGCTAACATTTTATTTCATTTCTCATGGCATCTGACACATAATACACCATGTGATTATAAAGTGCCATCTTGTCACTGTGCAGCTGAGAACATCAGCTCCTTTGAAATTCCACTGTGTGACAGACACTTTGGAATGCCGGGGGGTGGGGGGTGGGGGGGCCCTGAGTGGCTTGGAGGAGGGGTAGGGGGCCAAAACTCAACTGTGGTCGTTTTTCTGCACAACATTTGGCATAATTAGAAAAAAAATGCTATTTTTGAAATTGACGATTTTAATGCTTAGTGATAAGTGAAAATAAGAGGGGACTTTTACGACTGTCACATTACAGAATTCAGCTCTTGGAAATACACAGCTGCGTGATGACATACTGTGTTTTTCCTTGGGATCAAATCTGACTTGAAGTTCTGAACACAGAAAGGGAAAACACCAGAGCCGGGATCGTTCATTTGAATCTTTTGGTATCATTTCCAACAGAACATGAGGCAAACCCTTCTTATCAATGGAGACTGTTTGGAGAAAGTCTTTTCATTATCTGTGCCCTCCCTTCCCCAGGCCACCCGCCACCCCCTTGTCCTGCTTACAATCGCTGCATCATACAGACTAGAACTCCAGGCTCCTACAGAGTGGCCACTGACTTTGTAAATTACTCCTGCAATAAACTATGATAAAGGGAAATGTTCTCACCTAAAATTGCAGTTGGCACAAATGGGTCTGTCATACATCATAAGCAGGTCAATGCAGAGAAAGTAAAAAGAGAGAGAACAGTAAATGATTGATGAAAGGCCCCCCACTTTCCCCGCAGAAAGCCATAGAAAGCATCGGGTTACAACACATCAAACATATTAAGCTCCTAAAGCATCATGGACAGCAAAGTGAGAGCGTGGATTGATTCTGATCGCTAAGGGGTTATGAACGGATGAAACGGTGGAAAAATCCGTTACCTGGGTAGTAGGAATTGGGCACCGATGTGCTCAGTGTATTCGTTTTCATTGTAAAGGATGATGGTGAAGACACGGCTGTAAAGGAGAGAAGAACTGGTCAGCAGCTCCAGGGAGGCACAGCCTGAAAATACAGCCCTCCGAGGTCCTCAGAAGGACACTATGCTGGTGGAGACTTCACTGAAGAAAACGCCAGACGTCCACTGAAGCCTCTGTGGTAAATCTTATCATTCCCCGCTGTCTCCAGGGGGATTATTTGTATTTTAGAGGACAGGCACCCTTTTATCACTTAAAAGGTTTTCTTACCCCACAAATGAAGAAAAATCCCCATAACCTCTGCTGCCATTTTGAATTGAGAAATTCATTAGACTCCTATTTTGACTTCTAGCCTTTGCTTGTAGAATTCTAGTATTATGCCTAGTTGCTTTGCTTTTCTGTTTTCTGTTTTCTTTTTTTATAACTAAGGGTGTGAGAAGGTGTCTACACATGGTTTTAGAAGAATTTTCTGAATGTCGATTTTCGCAGTTTGCTAACTCCTCTCCTTCCTCCTAGTCTGGATATTCTAAGAAATTTCCACAAAGTTATGACCTGGTTTATGAAAAATAAAGGTGATGTTTCATGTGCACTATATTTAAGATGATAGCTGCATGCCTATATATTGTTCTACTAGTCTTTTTAATCTTTATAAAAAATGCTTATTTTTCTTTGAAACTTTCCTTTGAAAGACTCAGGGTTTAGACCTTCTCTTTCTCCCTGTTATGGAGAGGGGAAGTCAATCCCATCCAACTTATCCGATTTCACTTAGAGTGGATATTGCCTTTTTTAAAAGTAGTTTGTGAGCTCTCTTCAACATCTTAATTGATTAGTGCTTTAAAATCACTTTAATTTCATTAAAGTGTAAGGATAAATGATCTGGATGTGCTCAGGGGTTTAAGCTGGTTAAATGTGAGTCTAAATCTTAACTTTCTGATGTCATCATGTGATTTATTTGATGCCAAATTTCCGGATCAGGACACTAATACCCAACTACATCATTTTATTATGGGAAGAAGTACTAAAAACATGTGAATCCTGTATGTTATCTTTATTCTGCTGACGTGTTAACATATTGTAGCTCCCCTGGAGCAGTTCCTTTATGATGGTGTTTTTAAACCTCTGTTTCTAGTTTTAAAATGTAGAATTAATAAATGACAGACCAAGAACCAGAATCCAGGCTGCCTGTTATTTATAAGATATTTTTCTAAAATAGAGAGGTATTATATTTATAATGCAACTGTTTATGGTAAACTGCCAGGAAAAATGAGAGGAACCAATGAAAATAAGAACAAAAAACCTGAGAACTTATAAAACGTGTTAGGGTCAGCGAGGATAACGCCTATTGCCTGCAGACATTTTTATGGTATTGGTAAAAATGTGAAAAGCAGATACAAAATAGCCATGTTTAATTTCACCTTTTTAAAAAATGTGTTTTAAATACTTTTGTCTTTAGTATAAAAATTAAGCCCATTCCCACCATACATATTTATTTTTCTCATAGGTATAATATATGAAAAAAAGATAGTACAGGGGCACCTGGGTGGCTCAGCTGGTTGAGTGTCCAACTTTGGCCCACGTCATGATCTCATGGTCTGTGAGTTCGAGCTCTGCGTGGCGCTCTGTGCTGACAGCTCAGAGCCTGTAGCCTGCTTCAGATTCTGTGTCTCCCTCTCTCTCTCTACCTCTCCCTCACTTGTGCTCTGCCTCTCTGTCTCTCAAAAATAAGTAAACTTTAAAAAAACACTTAAAAGAAGATGGTACAACTCCCATTTGCTTTGGTGGACAGATCATCCCCTGTTCTCCTAAATATTCTTGCACCTATTTTTAAATTCTCCAATTTCACTTATTTTTCAGTGTCTCATTTCTAAAAGCTACTCGCCTCCCAACCCTAAACAACCTCAAATGTACCCAGACTTGTAACAGGTTCGGGGGTGGAAGCCTCGGGGTCTAACGAACCCCTCTCCTGCATGTTTCCTCCCCCAGCAGCTCGCCTCTAATTTTGAAGGCACTCGGAGAGCGCGATGATGAAGTTTGCTGTCAGGGTCACTCCCAATGGTTGGGGATTCGATGGCACCTAGTTATTGCTCAGAGACTGGGAGGCAAATGGAATGCCCACTGCCGTGTTTCCTCCTCCACTGGCTTTATTGACAGGAGGCATAAAATAACGGCTCGTGGCAGACGAGCCATGGAAGCTGATGCAGGTTTCTTCGGCAAACACTTCACCTGAGCGTTTTTGGATTTCTACAGATACTCTCACTTTTTGAAAAGTAACTGCCAAATGAAATTTCCTGTCCAGAGGCAAATATCCCCTGTTGTTCAGACTTCAAAAGCCTAGAAACTACTCATGTAGGTTTCCACTCTGGGCAGGTAATTCCTAGCAAATTTATGCATGAGAAGTTTCACCATGAAATAGGAAATTTGGAACATGAATGGGTTACCTTAGAAAGGGAGGACACCTTTCTGTGTGGCCTCTTTCATAATGACATTGAAGAAATAACCAATACTATCAAGATTCTAACCTTGTTGGTGGTAGGCAGGACTCTTCTCATCCTAGCCCATAAGAGTTTACATATATAAACTGCCATACAAAAAAGAGAATATTCTATGAAAAAAAAGGGATGTAGTTTGTGGGACCATAGATTATGTCACCTACACTGAAAATGACACCAAAGGGCAAAGAGCAATGACCGAGGGTGAGGAGAGCCACCGTCCCCATTGGGGTGACAGCCGACAGCCATGCCTGCTGAACTGCGGCTCCACTGGGCAAGGTGCGCGTGTAGAAGAATGAATGCAGTGCCTCTAAGTAGGAAGAGGTGGGCAACTACAGCCGCCATAAACAGAAAGTGGTCAGCGGCAGAACTTTCTGGAGCCTCACTGAATGTAGGAGAAAGGTAAAGTGTGGGAGAGGTGGACACTGACTACGCAGTGACTGGAGAAGGGACTGGAAGATGGGGGGAGGTGCCTGGGAGCTGCAGAAAAAGAACAGGCCGAGTGGGTGGTCAGGACATGGAACACTGTCCACGATGGTATCAGGCCTCTTTCCCACCAGCCCCTGAGACCCTAATTCTGTGCTTCCCAGTCATGGTTCCAGCCTTTCTTTGCGGTGATAGCTGCATTTTTGTTCCATCCTCTTGCTGAATTTTGCAGCCGGCATCAGCAGCAGTCTGTGGGCATGGATTTCACACAGCGAAGGAACCTCTGACCTTGAACCCAGCATGGCCACACACTATAGAATCAGGCATCCAATGCGGGACTTACTCCTGGTCTCTGAGAAGATCACCAGGGACACAACGATTGCTCCTTTTGTTCTTCATATATTCAATCTGATTGGTGGCTTTCTAAAACAATGCCTTGTACCTGGATCACAGGTGGTAGTATGGGAAGGTACTAGCTGAAGCTCGGTTTACCCACCTGGTGTGAGATGTAGGACTTGCGAAGCGCGAATGCAGTTTAACTTATTAATTGCCACTAACAGCCCTATAATAAAGGCAGAACCTGTCAGCTAAACAAATAAACAATTACCTTGTTACTGCCATTTAGTGAACTGTTTTATAGCAGGCTTCACTGTGTAATTCCACACCTGGCTAGCTTACGAACAGGAACTCAACAACAAAAAGGATGACGAGAAGCAGGTGTCTCCCTCTTCACATTAATGCTCCTAAGGCTTTACAGAAACTTAATAGTGGTTTCCCGTGCTCCCTGCTCTGGCCCTACCATCTTCGCAACATCATCCTTTCCTATGCATCCATGGAGCAATCCATGGCTCCCAGACTTTTTGTTTTTAATCCCCCAGTATTAGCCAGCACCCTGGAGAACCACAGAAATGCACAGAAGCTAAGAAACGTATGCACTTACATCTCCCGTTCAGATTATGTGTGTCCATGAACGAGAACGCCTCGTCGCAGTTGGTGCCTTGCTCAGCATAGCTCTTGTCCATTGAGTTCACCATCACAGTCATCTCCTGCCGGGTGCTGCTCATCGTCTCCTTCCGCTTCTTGGCGAGTTTCCTTAGGACAAAGAGTTCATTATACAGACGTGCAATGTGAATGGAAGATGGGGCCTTGACATGTGTATTCGGTAACCATTAGGAACAGCTTCTATTGAATCACTGGTATTCATTCATAACTTCTATTTATGGTGGTTTCTAGATGTCAGGTTCTCTCCCAGCTGCACAGACACAGAGAGGAAAAACATCCTCTGCCCATCTTCGAAAACCCCACAGCGGCATTAGGAATATACAGCCTAAAATATTACTTCCTGTTGCTCCTACTATATGCTATGTTAAAATGACCAATGGCCCTAGCACAATACAATCATGATCTATTTACCGATAAGAGCCAAGAGTTACTAACTTTTTACTACACTTTTTTTCTACGTTCAGTGTCGAAGAGTGGATCCCCTGGTAAATATCTGCCAAACGAAACTGAAGTAATCCAAAGATGAATCTAGGAGGCTTACTATAGAACTAAAAAACAAAAATAGGCAAGGAGTGAAGAAAGTGGGTGATGTATAGAAAGGGAGCAGGCCGTGACACACAGCCTACCCAGGGCAGGGGAGCTCAGGCCTTGGGTGCATCGGGGGCTGTATCCTGACTTCTCAGATGGCTGCGGCATGACTGTATTCCACACGACTCCAGACTAGTTCCTCACTTAGGCAGGTCAAGGTGCTTTAGCAGAGGAGTAAGTCCATAGGTCCCCTCCCTCCATGGAAGAGAATGTAAAAAGGCTAAGGGAGTTAGAGAGATTTCTAAGTGTTTTGGAGACGCAGTTTAACTCTGGCCTCTGCATTCTGCTCAGTGACTGTCAAAAACTCATACTCTCAAGTTACAAATACCTGGACAAAGCCATAAAAACTAAGGGAAGTGACGTACAAATAAAACGATGAAGCAAAGTTTTATAGTTCTTACTACCGGAGGTTGTTTTATGTACTTGGGACAGCCAAGAATAGAATGAGAAAGGTATAAAGGGAGAAGGTTTAAGACTATTGCACCAGAATATCAAAGATATGATGTCCTAAAATATTCTAATTCCACCTAAGCACTCGGCAGCATTTACAAAAGAAAATGGCAGCTACTCCTCGTAAATCATCTTGACTCTGATTGACCTAGGACACAGCAGAATTTAAAATGAGCCACATAATCAAAATCACGCGCATATTAGGTGATTGCTAATGCAATGTAAGACATTGACAACATTAGACCATATGGATAATCTTTATTGTCATTTCCAAATGCCACATAATCCAAATGCTTTCTTGCCTGTAGTTATAATAATCTTTTAATTTCATACTTTGAAGGCAGAAGGGTTGCATTAATAAGTTGCCCTTTTTATTACTAAAAGTTGTTGAAGCAAAAGATAATTTAAACAGAAAAATGAAAATCATCTGTAACTTCTATGACAGTGTTAAAGTTGTAAAGATTTTAAAAAGCAACCCAGAGTGGCTTCTTTGGGAGATATCACTCTTCTCTCGCCAGCGTGCAGCCCATGATGGGCTTCTCAGAAGCCCCCCTTATTTTCCAGCTTGCCATGCTACTCCGAGCTCGGATGTTCTCAACAGGTGTTCTGGACAGAGGCAGCGACCAGGCTCAGGCTCCACAGCTGTGGGTCCAATAACACATTTTCTCTCCACTTCCGAATCTGCCAGCTCATTGGGAAAGCATTTTAAGCCAGGTTCCCCCCAGGAAAGCCGAAGTGGAGGATGAGATAATTAGCTCCATAATTCAGGCAAAACATCCCCTTTTTTGCTGGAATTTCTTTGATTTGTTTTGGACTGATTTATGCAGATACCTGCCTGAATATTCTCTTTTGTTCTGCCTAGGAAGAAGGGCATTGTCAAGTTCACCAACCTTCCCTCTTTTGTCTTTTCTTCTAACCTAATCCTTATAGGTTAGAAATGACAGCGAATGTGCTTCTGGTGGTGAAAGGGGATGGGGGATGTGTGCACCAATAAAAGCTAAGCTTTGGACGGGAAAAGATTTATCTCCTTGCTAATCCTCCATCTGTGTGGACTAATTTCAGTGATGTTGAGCTACGCAATTCATTGCTGATTATCTTTAAGCACAAGAGAAACCCATTAAGGACCCATGAGAGGCTGCTCAAATCAGAAGTCCTGTCAGAGACCCACAGCTTTATGTTTATATTAAGCACATACTCTGTTCCTGAACCTTCTTCAAAACCTGGCTCACAATGCCCTTAAGCTCTAGCAGATGGATCCCCCATGGAGGTCCCAGACACGTTTTTGGGAAAAAAAAGAAATCCAGATTTTATGTGGACTCCTTTAATTTTTTTAAATGTTGTCAAATAATTCAAATTCAAAAAATTAAAACACAGTGTGGCCCAAGCAAAGAATGCTTCTGCTCTCCATTAATGTAAGAGCACTTATAGACTCGGTTGCATTAGAACGGAAGGGAGTGGAAACTAACATACAATGCCCAATAGATACTGTGTGACAGTACCCTGAAAGTGTTATCTCATCTGATTCTAGTAATCTTGCGAGAGCTCTTCTTACTTCCTAATTTACGGACGAGGGAGATGGGCCTCAGAGAAGTAAGGTGACTTGTCCAAATGCCATAGATGACCCCCCAGATCTCTTGACCCCAAAGACACTCATTCCAGAACAATGCGCTATTTCTAGTGAAGTATTTCATTACATTACATTTTCTTACAAGTTACATTTTAATTAATACCAAATTGTTTGAATACTCTATCTTCTCATAACTAAACATGATGCTTCGAAAAAGTAAGATTAACTTACGGACACTTAGCCAATTACACAAAGATATGGTATTTAATATGTTTGTTAATGGAATAAATCATTATTGTACCACAGTATTCTTAAGGACAGTTCTTCTACAACCTACTTATCAAAAGTAGCTTGCTTGGTTATGGAGGTTTTGAGTTATTGTTTGGGATTTTCATTTGTTCTTATACGCAGCTAAATGCTGTGGTCTATAATTACAAATTGTTGACGAAGGTTGGATTTAGAACTGAAGCTTGGAAATGACTGTGGATAAATGGAAGTTTTTGCTTTCTCTTTTTTCTATTTTCTCTTTTAAGCTTTGTGTTTGAGATCTGTACTTTTTTTTAAGTGAAAACTTCTAAAACTGTCAGAAAAACTTTGTGAACATAACGAAATAAAGTGTTTTGTGCAGGAAAGCCCCTAAAGTGAAGGGAATTTTCTTTCCAATCTTATTTAAAGACACGAGGAAATTTATTTCCCATTTTGATTTTTAACAGATCGGTGCCAAAAATATTTTTAATCTCCAATCTCCAAATGTAGGTCCATAAATCTCAAAGGCCCATAATAACAAATTTCTAACAACATCTAAAAATGGATCATAAAAAATTAGACTTCATGTTTACAGTGTAACATGTAAAGAGCTTGGAAGTCATCAGTCTGTTCTAACAAGTAAAAAGCTAAACAAACTGAATATCAGCAACTCTTCTTAGCTTTGTCAGATAATTGAGGTAACAGGACAAACCGCTGCTCCCCAAAACCACAAAGACAAACAGGTGAATACAAAAAATGCTAACCCACCGGAATAGAAACTCATGAGCAGAAATCTCTGTGAGAACCAGTCTCAGAGTAAGAAAAAGCTCAGGAAAGCTTAAGCTGCAACTGATGAATTACTGGAGGCTCAGGTGGACAAGCCTGAGACTTAAAAACTCTAGAGAGGTGTCCAGTCTTAGGGGGAATCTCCCACACTTTTCTGAGTTTTATCCCTAAGAGCCCTACCAGGTCATCAAATTAAAGACTGGAGGAAAAAACCCCTCCAGCTTCCAGCAGAAGGAGGCAGAAAGCAGCCACTTTGAAATACACCCAGAGTAGAGCATTTCTGTGCTTCTGGAATGAGATCACCCTCAAGAGGAAGTATTACTAGAGCCTAACCTGTTGGAGTTTTGTCAAAGCCTAGCCAATCTGGGGGGAAAAGAAATATCCAACTTCAGCACAAATTCACTAAAAGACTAAGACCGAATCATAGAGCTGTAGAATGTCTTCCCTCCCTCAATACCTACTATTACATTACTAAAGATCTATTTACAGCAGTTCCTTTTATCCAGTACATCAAGTCTGGATGTCAATAAAAAATTACAAGGCATATTAAAAGGTAAAAAACAAAAAAACAAAAACAAACAAAAAAACAACCCAGAAGAGACACAGCAAGCATTGGAATAAGACTCAGATGATGGCTGGGATGTTGGAATGATCAGACTGGTATTTACAATAACTATGATTAATAGGCCAAGGGCCCTAATGGAAAAAGTAGACAAAATGCCAGAACAGATGAATCACATAAGGAGAGATGGAAATTTTAAGTAAAAAAATCAAAAGAAATGATAGAGATCAAAAAAGCTGTAATCAAAATGAAGAATGCATTTGATGGGTTCATTAGGAAAGTAGATATAGCTGAAGAAAGAATCTCTGAGCTGAAATATATGACCATAAAAATTTCTAAAACTGAACAGTAAAGGAAATAAAGACTGAAAAACGAGAGAATACCCCCAAACTACAGAACAACTAAAAAAGGTGTAAGATACATGTAGTGAGAAAACAGAGTAAGAAGAAAGGAATAGAAACAATATTTGAAGCAATAGTGATGGAGAATTTCCCCCAAATTACGTCAGAAACCAAAACAGACCCAAGAAGCTTAAAGTATACCAAAAAGGATAAATGCCGACAAATCTACACCTAGGCATTAACATATTCAACCGGAAAAAATGTCAAAGATAGCGAAAAAAATCTTGAAAGAAGACATAGGGAGAAAAACAGCTTACTTACACAGGAACGAAAATAAGAATTGTATCTGACTTCTCAGAAACCATGCAAGCAAGAAGATAGTGGAGTGGCAGATTTAAAATGGTGAGAGAAAAAACAACAACAACCTAGAATTCTGTCTGTACCCTATGAAACTATCCTTTAAAAGTGAAAGAAAAACAAAGATTTTCTCAGACAAAAATTGAGAGAATTTGTTGCCAGTAGATCTGCCTTGCAAGAATTTTGAAATGGAGTTCCTCAGAAAGAGGGAAAATGATACAGAACAGAAATTGAGACCGATATGAAAAAAGGAAGAGGGCTAGAGAAAGAATAAATGAAAGTAAAATAAAAACTGTTATTTTCTTATTCTTAATTGATCCAGTAAGTAATAGTTTGCTCAACATAATAATGGCAACAATATAACTAATGATAGTTTAAGTAAAATGAATGATACCAATGATACAAAGGATAGGAGGCAGGAATTAGGAAACCTTTACTGTTATAAAGTACTTACACTATCTGTGATGCAGTACAGTGTTATGTGAAAGTAGAGTTGGAATAGTTGGAAATGTATATTGCTAAGTGTAGGGTAACATTAAAAAAAGTGAAAAAAGGGGCGCCTGGGTGGCTCAGTTGGTTAAGCGGCCGACTTCGGCTCAGGTCATGATCTCACGGTCTGTGAGTTCGAGCCCCGCGTCGGGCTCTGTGCTGATGGCTCAGAGCCTGGAACCTGCTTCGGATTCTGTGTATCCTTCTCTCTCTGCCCTTCCCCTGCTCACACTCTGTCTCTATGTTTCTCAAAAATAAATAAAAATGTTAAAAAAAAATTTTAAAAAAAAGTGAAAAAAAAACACAGAAAGGAAAGAAAATGGAATAATATAAAATGCTTAATTAAAACCACGAAGGCAGAAAAAGACTGAAAAACAAAAATAGGAAGAAGGGCAATGAATAGAAAGCATAACAAACATGGTAGAAAATAATTCAATGATATCAATGATCGCTTTATCTGTTAATGGTCCTAACACTAATTAAAAGACAGAAACTATCAGAGTGGGTCACAAAACAAGACACAAATAATGTGTTGGCTACAAGAAACACACTTTAAAAATAAAGACACGTATAAATTAAAGTAAAGGAACGGAGAAAGATACACAATATTAATATTAATCAAAAGAAAGCAGGGATAGCTACATTAATTTCAGACAGAGCAATGTCAGAGCGAAGAAAGTTATCAGAAGTATAGAAGAGCATTACATAATGATAAAGGAGTCACTCATCCAAGAAGACCTAATCCTTAATGTGCCTAACAACAGAGCGTCAACCCATGTGAGGCAAAAACTGACAGACTGGCAAAGAGAAATAGATGAATCCACTATCACAGTTGGAGACTTCAACACCCCTCTATCAGAAATGGACAGATCCATAAGGCAGAAAATCAGTAAGGACACAGTTGAACTCAATAGCATCATCAATCAACTTGATATAACTGACAGCTATTGAATACTTCAGTTGACAATGTTAGAATACACATTCTTCTCAAGTTCACAGAGAACATTCACAAAGATAGAACATATTCTGGGTCATAAAACACACCATGATAAATTCAAAAGAACAGAAATCATGCAATGTTTACTCTCAGACCACAGTGGACCTAAATTAAGAATCAGTGAGAGAAGATAGCTGGGCAGTCCCACCATGTGTAGAAATGAAACAACACTCTTCTCAACACATGGGTCAAAGAAGTAATCTCAGGAGACATTGAAGACATATTTTAAACTATGAAAATGTAAACACAACTTATCAAAATTTGTTGGATTCAGCAAAAGCAGTGAAGGGAAATTAGAGGGAAATTTCTGGCATTGAATGCATGATCTAAATCCAAATATACAAAGAAACAGTTAACAAGAAAACAATCTGATTAAAAAATCCCCAAAGGACCTTAACAGACACCTCACCAAAGAAGACTTACAGATGGCAAATAAGCATATGAAAAGATGCCCTAGCAGGTGCCTGAATGGGGTTGAGCTTTCAGCTCAGGTCATGATCTCAGGGTCCATGAGTTCAAGTCCCACACCCGGCTCTGTGCTGACAGCAAAGAGCCTGCTTTGGATTGTCCATCCTGCCCTCCCAACCCCCCTCATGTGCTCTGTCTCAAAAATAAATAAAAAACATTAAAATAAAAAGAAAAGATGCTCTACATCATATGACAACACCAAATGCTGATGAGGATGTGGAGCACCAGGAACTCTCATACACAGATGGTGGGAGTGCAAATTGGTACAGCCATTTTGGAAGGGGTTTGGCAGTTTCTAACAAAACTAACATATTCTTACCATATGATCCAGCAATCACACCCAAAAAACTTGAAAACTTATGTACATACAAAAAGCTGCACACAAATGTTTATAGCAGCTTTATTCATAAATGCCAAAACTTGGCAGCAACCACAATGACTTTCAGTAGGTGAATGGATACATATATACTGTGGCACATCCAGACAATGGAATGTTATTCGGCACCAAAAAGAAATGAGCTATCAACCTATGAAAAGACATAGAGGAAACAAATGCACATTACTAAGTGAAAGAAGCCAATCTGGAAAGGCCGCATATTGTCTCATTTCAACTATCTGCAAAGCTGTGGAGTCAACAAAAAGATCAGTGTTTGCCAGGGGTTGGTGGGGAAAGAGGGAAGACTAAGCAGAGCATGGGGGATTTTTAGGGCAGTGAAGATATTTCATATGATACTGTTATGGTGGATACGTGTCAATTATACAGTTGTTAAAAATTATAGCATGAACACCACCACGAGAATGAACCCTAATACAAACTGAGATGTGAGTAATAACGATGTCTGAATGCAGGTTTATCAGTTGGCCGAAGAGTACCAACGTAACGCAGGGTGTTGAGAGTAGACGAAGAGGTGTGTGTATGGGGCAGAGGGTATAAAGGAACTCTGCACTTACTGCTCAATTTTGCTGTGAATCTAGAACTGTACTAAAAATAAAAAATTACAATAATGCCTGGAATAAAATTAGGGGGAGAAAAAAAGTTATAGGCCTAAATTTCCAAACTTGAATAAAAGTGGGGAAGGAGAGAAATGTTGAGATGAATTCGAATTAAATGTGCCGTACTTCATGTTCATTATATTCCATTATTTCTCTTATATTTCTTGGTGTAAAAAAAAACCCCATAGGATGGGGGTGAAAGAAATGGGAGAAAACTTCTTGGCAAGTTATTAACTTTGTGATGGTATGAAACAGTATTGGTAAAGAAACATGATGGAGAATGAACTCTTTGGCTTTGGGTCCCACAAAATGGCTGCCAATCAGGACCTAAGTGCAGGATGGTGCGAAAGAAGCAGAAAGACCTCTTCCTCCCCTCTCCTCTCTGAAACTGAACGGAGTGGAAATTGTGAGAAGTTCAGGTTGGAAGGACATATTGGCATGGGTACCAAGCAAATTCAAGGGAAAGGAATCCAAGGCTCAACCTCAATATGGACTCTAGTCACTCTGTTTATCGAGATGCAGGGTGATAGGACATGGTTCACCAAAGAGCATGGCTGCTGCCTTCTGCCCCTGTCAGAGACCCTGCCATGTTGGGTTATATTAACAAAGATAGTGACTGAGAAATGACTTAGTAGCACTGACCTGAAGATCAGTGGTTGGCTATAGAAAAGGCGTCTTCACTTTAAAATTATTTGTCTTTTAAAAGTCTACTGGGATGGCAAAACTTGAGGATTTTCAAACTGCACACAGACATAAGAATGAAGAAGCAAATGGCTTTCTGGTTCTGGCTTCTACAATTAACTGTGTGCTCTGACTTAATTAAGGACTGGGGTGGAGGCTGGAACTGAGAAGAGGTATTTAATTTTTCTCACAGTAGGGATGAAATAGATATTGGCTGAGTCAAAGAATGCACACATGATACCAAATTGCTAAGATCCAGCTGAATACACCTAAGAGAAAAAGGGGCCTTCTCCTTAAAGATGGATCTGTGAGAATTACCAGATAATGTTGTTTTTAAAGGTAAAATTTTAAGGGAAAAAACAACAGTGGTCTGACATTTAATGATTTCAATTCAAAAGAACTAGTACTACAAAGACTAATAGAAAAACAATGAGGACAATAATTATAAAAACTTATGTAGAATTTCAAATACACCAGGAATTTTATGTTCATTAACTTGTTAGTTCTTACAACAGTCCAGTGAGGAAATTACTATTATCACTCCTATCTTAGAGAGAGGGAAATTGAGGCACAGTGGCATTAAGTTGCCCAAGGTCACATGGTAGAGAACTCTAGACATCTGGCGTTGTTTTCCTATGTGGAAATAAAATCATCTCCATGGGAGTGTCATTGGCATCACTGACCAAAATTTATAGGCTGCTTAAATCTGGACGTTGAAAATAAAGGCTATTGACCCTGTCAGTTGGGACTTTAATAGTTGTTGACTGAGGTAAGGGTGTTGTTCTATCACCACTGTATCATCATTGTAGACACGCTCTCATTCTGTTCTTACAGACACATTACTGTAAAGCACACTCATTATCTACTCAGCTTCCTTCTAGTTTTCGTTGACTAGTAAACAGTGACTAGTTAACATGGCGTGTGTTTATCACAAAGAATACAGTTGCATGTTAAGATGAGTCAAGATTTTGATCTTTGTTGGGTCTCCTTCAGAGTTTACCTCTTGACTACGTGATGAGATAAAATGATAGGCTGATGTGGCGAAAGGAAGACGGAGGAGGACTGAGATGCTTGTTTTCCTACCTGCAACTGAGAACTGGGGACAGATTGTACTAACACATGGCTTTAAGCTACAGCTTTATTTCAGGTGACCTAGTCATGAAAATGTCCTGGAGTGCCTCGTTGTCAAGTCAAGGCATCTGCAAAGGAACACACGCCAGCAAGAGAAGTGAAAAACGATGGCAATCATGTAGGCCAGTAGCTGTCAGAATCTCTCTTTGTACACACACGTGCATAACCCTATGTATTTCACGTTGAAGAGGTTCAAAGAATAGACTTCTACTATACAAATTTAATAAAAAATTAGTCTTTCTCTCCCAAACTTAGGTGTTGCACAGGAAGTATTTGGAAAAAGTTGGCTTTCTTCTAAACTAACTTGAAATTACATGAATTACAATCTCAGATCACTTCAAAATCGTGACATACATCTTTTGTGTGACTGTGATGACAGTCACTATTGTGAGTTATAATAAATAAAGGAATTGGAGTTCAAATGTTATTTATTACAATAAGAGTCATTAAAACATGTGGGAACAAAAACAATTTCAATATTTTCACATATTCAATACTCTTTATTTTTGGAATTAACATAGTTATGAATAGAAGAGGCTGCTATTTTCTGAATGGGGCCTGAGTACCTAAAGCTGCTGAACTGTAGAGGTTCCGCTGATAAAAAGTAAAGTTTCGCTCACTGAACTTCAAAGGAACATCTCATGAGAAAGCGTCACCTGTATGTGGTTTGGGAGCCATTGTTTTTATAACTCAGCCAACAGGTGTTTCACTATGCTACTTGGCCAATGTTAGTGTCAGTTGCATGAGGGCAGGGCTTTGCTGTATATTTCCTGTCCTAGAACTGTCTCTGCCATGTGGTAGGCACTCAACAAATATTGCTACTTGTTCCTAAAATTCTGAATATCTGGTTAATCATGATACCTTATTTCCTGATCATAAAAAATACAGGATGATCATAATTGTGTGTGTGTGTGTGTGTGTGTGTGTGTGTGGTGTAAGAATGAGAAAGTGAGAGGGAAACTCTGATATACAGTTAAGACTTTGAAGGTTCCTGGGTCAGAGCTTGCAGATGGCATGTATTTCTTATGGCTTTAAATACACATCCAGTTCATTTTGCTGCAAATGGCCAGATTTCATTCTTTCTCATTGCCAAGTAGTATTCCATTGTATATATAAACCACATCTTCTTCATCCATTCATTAGTTGGTGGACATTTAGGCTCTTTCCATAATTTGGCTATTGTTGAAAGCGCTGCCATAAACAACTGGAAGGTATTATGCTGAGTGAAATAAGTCAGTCAGAGAAAGACAGATATCATATGTTTTCACTAGTGGATCCTGAAAAACTTAACAGAAGACCATGGGGGAAGGGAAGGGGGAAAAATAGTTACAAACAGAGAGAGAGGGAGATAAACCAAAAGAGACTCTTAAATACAGAGAACAAACTGAGGGTTGATGGGAGGTGGGGGAGAAGGGAAAATGGGTGATGGACATTGAGGAGGGCACTTGTTGGGACGAGCACTGGGTATTATATGTAAAGCAATGAACCACTGGAATCTATTCCAAAACCAAGAGCATACTTTACACACTGTATGTTAGCCACTTTGACAATAAATTATATTAAAAAAATAATACATAGCTCGTGGATGTAGACGTTCTACCTTTTTCTAAGTGGTGACGAGGAATTAAAAAACCAAAAATTTTCAAAAATAATTTGAATTTAACATTATTCCTACAGAAAAGGGTCAATCCTGAAATGCACTTTATTATCTCTCTCCTCCATTTTCATCTGAGTCCTCAGGCATCTTTCCCCCTTCTCTAGGTTTTCTTTTCTACCAAAGAGAAATTTCTTGGGAGCTCCTCAGGCCCCCATTTGCCCCTCATTCTATATTTGGCTCTTGTGCCTGGACAGTGAGAACTCGTTTTGTAATCATTTGACTCACGCTTTAAGCTGAATTGCTCTGACCGCATGCTGTAGCAAGGACCAACGCACACACACACACACACACACACACACGCACACGCACATGCACACACACACACACATACATTCTGCTCTCCAAAATCCACCTGCAGATAGTGGCCTTCTGACAAACATATCCTCCTCTTGGGAGTAACTTGAAGCTCATACAAGCACCTAAGGTAATTTCCCAAACCAGCCCAAGATTTTTAAACACTAAAAAAAGTCAGCAGTAAAAATAATGGATGCAGTATCTGTCATCCTTAGTAATATTTTGTTTAGTTTTATTCCTCATATCAGGGCATTATGGATCCAGAGGGACTGGAACCAGCCACGGCACAGAAAATATGAGATGAGTACAATCCACAATAGAGCAAAATGGGAATAAAGCGACATTAGTGATGGCGGGTCACCACTCCTAGCCAGCTTATGTTGCCAAATTCCATGTGTGCACATTAGCTTGAAATTTAATGGTTTCAGAAATGTCACTTTGCAGTGAGACTAAATTGGTGTACTGTTGATCCTCTATCAGACTGTAAGTACAAGTAAGAATGGAATTTTTAATGCATGTCATATTGGAATGATACCTTTGGTTTCTTCTTGAGGAAGTTTGTTAAGCTCACTAAGAACCTGGAGTGCCTCTGTGTAACAAAAACACAGCAAGCCATTGGTGTCCGCACATAGGGAGACTGGAGACCAATGGAAAAGAAAACTGCATGTTTTGTATTCTAATTTAAGTAGTGATATTATCATAAAATTCAGATGACCCCTTGGACATGCAGAACTCAGTATCCAAGAAGCTCAGAAACAAATAGCATGAAAATTTTGAACAAAATCATTCTATTTCAAAAATACAGCTGCTGGTTAATTTATTGAGGAGCAAATACAACCTCTTAGGGGCTCTAGCAACCATCATGGAACACAGCAACTAAAAGAGATTATTCTAGAGCACTAGCTTTCACCCAGAAAGGGATGTCTCCTTGTGCTTGGTTTCAGAGGTCATTTACTAGGCAGAATATGGCCCTTCAAAGATGTCCACCTCTTTATCTTGAAACCTATGAATATGTGTTACATTATATGGCAAAAGAGAAGTAAGGTTCAGATGAAATTGAGGTTGCTGATTAGCTAACTGTAAGATAAAGAGATTATCCTAAATTAGCTAGGTGGCCTGATGTAATCACAGGGGATCTGAAGTGGCAGAATAATAGGTCAAAGAGGTGATGTGAGAAGGACTCAACCCATCTTTGCTGGCTTTGAGGGAAGGGGTCACACGCCTAATAATTGAGTGGTTTTTAGAAGCTGAAAAAAGCAAAGAAAGAGATCCTCTCCTGGAGTCTCCAGAAGGGAATACAGGGATGCTAACACCTTGATTTGAGACCAAGGAAATCTGTTGGAGTTCTAACTTACAGAACTAGAGATAATAAATTGTGTTGTTTTAGCCACCAAGCTCGTAGTGATTTGTTAGAGCAGCAATAGAAGCCTAATATAACTGCAGTTAACCAGTGCCCAGAATTTTAGTACTATAAACATTATTAAATATTCAATATTTAATATCGTGGGCATTTCGGTGGACACTGACTGGCCATTTGGCTTTTCCAAAACAAAAATATGTTTTAGAACACATTCTTCCCAATCATTCTTCCCAATCCAGGCCTACAGTTTCTTATTAACATATCCTAAATGATGGTTACTTTTTTGTCAAAAATACTCCTTCCTTCATGAAAAAATATATATATAAAAAAAATCACACTTAAAATTTTTTTTACCTCTGATTCTGAATTTGTAAGTTTCTCTTTTTTATAGATAAAGGCAAAAGGAAATAGATTTCTTTTAGTATTTTGGTACCCTGGCAGTGCAAAGTTCTTACTTGCTAAGAGAAATGTGAAAAGCAAACAATCTGGCCTTCACATTCTGTGTGTGTATACGTGTGTGTATGTGTGTGTGTGTGTGTGTGTAGGGTGGATAATGGGAAACAAAGGGATTGTTTTTTCAAAAATGAAATCTCAAAAGTATCACCAAAGCTGTACTAAGTATTTTTAAAAAATTGTGTTTTCCAACATACTTAAAAAGATATGCTAATCTGATGGGTAAAAAAATGGTACCTCATATTGAGTTGATTTGCATACACCTAATTGTATGGGAGGCTTACTATCTTTTCAAATGTTACTTAGTTACACATTGCTATTCTGTAAAATGCCTATGTATATTTTATATCCACTTTTCTATTTGGGTTGTCTTTTCTTATTGATGTCTGGATATTTTTTATATTTAGGCCACTAGTAAGTACTTTGACATATAAATATTAACAATATTTCCTTCAAATCTATGCCTTATCTTAAAATTTTATTTATAGTTTTGAAGTGTTCCCTACCTGAGGTCATAAAGATATTCTCCTATATTTTATTACATACCAATGACCTTCTTCTTCCTAGGGACACAGACGAAGGGGATGGGTTAGATGTTGGCTTGTTGGATGTGGCAGAAAGGTAGGCTGACGACAGGGTGAAAGATGGTGGGGAAGGTAGTTGCTGTAGTCTGGAAGCAATGGTTATCTTGGTTCAGTGATCACCCTTTGAGGCCAGATTGTGGTCTCTAAATGTCGTTTCTCATTAAAAGACACCAGAGTTCTTGAGAAATGGCTGATTCCAGTCATGGAGAAGACAATATGCAAGAAGCACTGAGGGCATCCAGTCATGCCAGGAAATAGGGAAGCTCTCAAAGATTTCTGGAGTGGTGTCAAAAGAACACAAGAGACAAACTGAAGGGGCTCCTATTGAACAACAGTTAGATACTTTGAACATCCAAATGTGAATTACTGTAAAGTACTCTCAAATATCAAACATGTTAAAATCTCTGAGTCCATAGTGATATTGTTGGCCAATGTGTAAAGTTGTCATGGCATCGTTCGTTCTGAAATCGGAAAATAAATGGAAGAAATAAAACATTTATCTCGAGTTCCTCTATGAACTGTATTTTAGGGTAACAAACAGTTAAGTAGAGAATGGTCCTTAATAAATACAGATGGAATGATAGAATTAGGGTGTCACCATTTTGAAATCCCTAATAAAATAATAGATCTAGGCAATCATCATCAGTAGCTTAAAAAACCATTAAGTGACAGGCTGATGTGGAACTTTATGATGGATGGGTTGAGCTGACAAAAACACCACCCACCAATCAATCTGAGTATTACGCACTTCCTGATGCAACATACTAGGAAGTACAAAGCATGAATCTAATGAACCCTCTAGCTCTTGCCCCAGTTTATAGGAAATACAGATAATAAAAAGGCAAGTTAAATGATACTATAAGAATGTATCAGCCAAGTTCACAATGTGAGAAATTCTATAGGATGAATGGTTTACTCAACAAACAAATAGGGTAGAGTATAATATATTATTCTACGTTCTGAATGAAGAATCGTGTATGAAAAGTTAGGCGACCGGCATAAAATCCAGGCCTCCATTACTTTACTTCATTGTTTCTAACACATTCTGACCAAGACCTCTAGCTTGACAAGCTCATAATCAGAACGAACTTTCGTACAGGCATTTTGAGTTTTCCATGTTTTAATGGAAATTTGTAGAAATATGAACTGAGATGCACATGCCATATGAAGCAGTGAACTGAACGTTCCCAACGCAGAGTTCAAAAAGTAATGATAAGCCTGATTTTTGAAAAAAGAAAACTAAATTTCCTTTTAATTGAGCATTTCATACTGAAAGGGGGTTCTCCTTCTCATTGACTGTCTTTCCCCTTTTCCTGTGATTGACGTCACATGACTTAAACAAAAAGAGAGAAACTGAGCCCTAATCAGGTGAAAGCTGTGTGAGTCTTAGGAGCGAATAACACAGACATGAAAGACATTTCCTGCAACGTATAACAGACTTTCAAATTATCTTTCTCTAACTAATTAGCATTTTGGAAAAATTGGGTTTAATCATTAAAGAAGCCATCTGTTTATCTGGAGCTGGCTGGTGAATAGTGTTGGCAACTTTCAGGGGATACGTACCCAGCAGGTACTGCATTTTCTTTTGATTTCTGAAGCAAAGAGAAAAACTCTACCATCCCCCTCTGCACCCCCAACTAATTCAAACATAATGACTTGTCTGTGTCACGCTATGGTGCTCCTCACTCACATCAAAAGAGTTAAAGGGGAACAGACACTGGGTAGAAGGTATTTGAAAGCTTCTCTTGCACATTAACTATATATACAGAGAAGAGATTGGTGGCTTTGTTTGATTTCTAAAACAACTGCTTGTTCCCCTCTATATTAAATGGTACGACAGCAGACATGTATTGACGTTTGACATAATTCCCAATTGTATCAGGTGTTGTCTCGAGCAGTTTGAATGGTCAAGGCTCCTGGGGGTGGGGGAAACAGCAAAGGTGGGGCCCATCACATGCAGATTTTTTTTTTTTAGTCATGTAAGTTTGGATTGCTTTGGTGGCCGTGCAAGGCCATGTTATTCTGTGAAGAGTCTCCTCACTGAGTCAAGGAGAACCCTCAGTATGTCACTCTGCCAATGATGTTTAGAACTACAAAATGTATGTGAAAAATATCTGTAATGTTTGAGACTCACATATTAAGATTAGTAGGGTTAAAAACCTTTTGCTAAGCTATCCACTGGAAAGACTGGTTGACTTTCCATCAACTCTAGGCCCCTGATACAAAGCCTTGTTGACATTTCATTCTGACAAGATACAATAATCAATTCTCACAATTGCTAGCATCTGGCTATGCATTTCAGAGCTTATTCATAATTAGCCAAACAACTTCCAGAAAAAAAATACATAAGGTATGAGCTGCCTACAGGGCAGCCCTGGTGTCACTCTGTGGAAGGCTTTGGAGGTGAAGCTGCAGAGTTGAGACATAATGCTTAGACAAGAAGAGTTATGCTGAGCAGGAAATAATACATGAGGGATTACATTTAGGCAATGAACTTTCAATTTTCTCTTATCACCTCATTCCTCCATGACCTCTCCCTCTCCTCTCAGATGAATACTTCTTTTTTAAAAAGATTTTTTTTTTCACATTTATTTATTTTTGAGAGACAGGGAGACACAGAGTGTGAGCAGGGAAAGGGCAGAGAGAGACAGGGAGACACAGAATCTGAAGCAGGTTCCAGTCTCTGAGCTGTCAGCACAGAGCCCGACATGGGGCTTGAACACACAAACCATGAGATCATGACCTGAGCTGAAGTCAGATGCTTAACTGACTGAGCTACTCAGGCGCCCCCATGTGATTACTTATTTCACTGAGCAAAGAGCAGTAACCAGAGGAGAGCCTCCCTCCCCTCCGGCACATACTGGGCCAGGAGGCATTCCATATGAAAGGCATAGAAACTTTGTCTGGATTTCCCCACAAACAATGGGGACAGCATACCACCTACTTTGTAGGGTGATTATGAGGATTAAGTGAGAACACATGTACAGCACCCTTGGTAATACTTGCTAAAAACTCGATAGAAAGGAAGGGAAATGAGACGAAATCTTTTTCTAACAGCTGAATGCTATTTATACAACACTGCTGTTTCTTCTTGGATATTCGGGTATCCGTAAGAGACATCGTTCACTCTTTCCCATTCGTTCAACATTTTATAGGCAACTTCTGTGACAGGTGCTACCACTTGGGGTATGTACTGGGTGAAGATGACAGTCCTTGCTTTGGAGAAAGTTTCAGCTGCTAGGATAGATGGGCATATGGAAAAACCCAAGGCAGCAGCCAACAAAGAATGTTTAATATAGCCTCCAAAAAGTACAGGGCACATAGGAAAATGAGGGAATACACTCTGGACTATCATTTGGATAATGCTTTTCTTTATGTCTATTCCTGTCCTTCTCTGCTGTGACAAATTCTCCTCATACAAAATAAACATACTCTCAAATCAGCAGTAGCTAAGGGGAGAAAAAAGAAACAGAAGAAAAAGAGTTCAAATTCAAGGTAAGCAAAATGTCTCTCCAAGGGCAATCACTTGACTATTACTTCACCTGAGTATTCTCACTTTGTACTATCCTAAGGGTTTGGTGCAGGATTTGATGAGTAAACTCTCACTCTGATGCTTCTCATTAATGACTACAAAGGTGACATAGTGTTTAACAGAATCCATCAGCACATAAACGCTTATATTTAATCCAAATTAAAATTAGGTATTAAAAACATTAATGATCTTTGGACAGGTAACTCAAGGGATGATCAAAGAAAACACTCCTATTACAAAGTGAACCAGTAATAATGGTTCACAGGTGTGTCAAAACACATATCCAAAAGCAATCTAGGTTAAGTCTTAGCTCTTTTCCCCAAATGAATCTTATTCAGGAGAAAATATAGCTTTCCTAACTCAAAAAAATGATACGGATTTAGTGGACCCATCTACTACATGCTGTGTTTTTCCTGACTCTCTGTTGACAGTTACTTCTAGTGGGACAGGTTTCCATGGAGAATGCCACAACCTGGCCAATGGGAACATCTGGTGTAAATTTCTTAGCCTTTTCAAAAGAGAAAATGAAAAATGGATCCCTTTGTGTGTGTGTGTGTACCCCCGTGCAAGTGCATGTGTGCACTTGTGTCCATGTGTGTGTGTAATGAAAAGCAGGAGTATCTTATGACTGCCCCAAGGTGTATAAAAGGATTCTGATAAATGGCTTACATTATGTAATGTCCACATGGCCAAAAAAGCAAGTTGGTATGCATATTTCAAGGACATGAGTTCAGAAACAGTAGAACCAGTTTAAAGTTTCTGAATGCATTACTCACAGTTCCCACATTTTCTTGGCCTTGTTTTTCCCTCTCTCTGCCTTTAATCTACACTGTTTCTTTAATAATTTTATATTAAGCTTCGCAGTTCTTCTTGATAGCAATCTAATGATCGTACCATGTAACGCTTCCACAAGCGCTGTGAGCTTGTGATGTTTGCAAGCTGAGCATCAGAAAATTGGAGTGTGCCTAAAAACCGAAATGAGAAAGCATGCCTTCACCGGAAGCAAAGTGAACTTCGAACACCCTGTGAGGATCCATATTGCTGCGATGAGGCAAGAGCCCCACCGCTCAGCACCCCTTCCACACTGCTCAACGTGAGGAAGGAAATCCTGTCTTCGATCGTTTATGGGGAGTTCTTCTCTTCCTGGATTCTAAGAGCCAAGAGTCATTCCTCTTTTCCCAAGAACAGGTTCACAGTGGCCTGAATTTCTGTGTATTCTTTGGCAAGCATTATGCCACTGTTCCACGCGAGAACAGCCAAGAGGAGTAGTGGGCGTGCATTGCTCCTGTACTGCTCCTCAACCCGTTTCCTTTAAACCTGCAGAAGGCTCTGACAGCCATTACTGTCACTTCCATGTACAAAATTGTGAACACGGAAGACAGAGAAAGAGAAGAACCGGAAAATCTTTCTTTTCATTGAGCACCATACTGCCCCTTTGCCATAGCTCCCCAAGTCCCCCATAATAGTGCAGCAGTTAATCTGTTTATTCGCAACCACCTAGAGAAGTTTAATAGACAGTTATGAACTAATTGAGTGCGTCTGTGGTGCTGTCTCCTCATTCATCTTGCTTATTCAATTTAACTCCCTTAGTCTTCCATAAGGCACAGTGTCCCTGCTGCTCAAAACAGTCGCTTGCTGCAAGAAAAGCCCTGGAACAACAGGAAGCTAATAGTTTAACTGTTCCTCTAAATTTGTTTGACAAAACTGACATTTAGTGCATTATGTCACGTTGTCGGTAATCTGCAATTTACCCCTGGGCGTGCAGTGGATGCTCATTTTATTTACCTCTCATAGTTAAAAGCGTAATTAATATTCCGCTCTGTAACAAAGATTAGAGATTTGACAAACATTGTAATTTAAAATCTCCATTATAGCAAACATTAAAATCAAACATCTTCCACACGCCCCATTGCATAAAGGACACGTGTAGCAGTAATTTAACTTTTTAGTTTTTAATACCACAAACTAATTTCTGCTGTCAGTTTAATGAGCTGGAGAACACAAATCTTGCTGCTCTCTGTGTGGGCACGGCCTGTGAGAGACGAACCGAAGGCAGAGAGCACACCGATTTCTTTCAAAGCATATTTTTAAAAGCACCAAGCAAATTGTGTATGTGTAATCTAGTAAATGCAACGCGATACGATGGATTCCTGAAACCGCTTGATAGTTTTAAGCAAAGAGCCACAAAAATAAAGCATTTCAAGAGAGAAACAGAGAAATTACTCTGATATTTTCTAAAGTAAAGGGGTGTATGTGGAAAGGATGTATGAAAACATATGCAGGTACTGATCACATTCAAAACCAAACAACAAAGCCACCCTTGTGCCTAATGAGACTCAGGAATGAGCGAGGTGGTCGGTCGCCATGATGTCCCTCACCGACGCAGAGCCCTTTCCAGAAAACCAAAGGTAGAACAAACAAGGTGGCCAGCCTGCCGAAGGAGTTCTCAGAGAAACACTATTCTAATTCATGCTAATTTTCCCGGGGATCTCAGCTTCATAAATTTTATGTGACTGATTAAAATTATTGTATGTAGAATACCTTCAGGCAGCTAAAACGGCTCATTAAACAAGGAAGCTAGCTGGGAATTATCGGTAATGTAACAAATTTGTATACTATGAATTTGATGTCTTTAGAAAGAATGTAGGAGGAATATTTAAGTCCCCCTCCCCCATTGTAGCTGGGCTCAGAGGGAAAGGAAGAAATGCCTGGATCTCCAAGAGGCTCAGGCATGTCCCGCTCTTCCTCCCTGATAGCGGAAACCCACTGGCTTGCCAACTTCTGCACGAGACTTCATTAGTCACTGCCAACTTCAATCTGCTTCAGTTATTTTACATTCGCATCCCAGGAGGAAGCGTACTCTCTGGTGTGATTTCAGGCTAAACCAAAGATAAACTGATTCGCTTAACAAAACGACAAGCCGGCATGTGCCAACTTATACTAATATCTCACAACACAGAGTAAAGTATGTGTAAATATTATTAACCTTGCCGAAGTATCAAATGAAAGAGATACATATATTGCCAAGGAAGAAGATTTCCAAATGGCCTAAGAATCAAACACTCCACACAAGGCTGTCTCCATAAACAACTCAGCTCTAGAGTGAAGCACTTCCATTTCCTTTCTCGCAGGGTGTACGCAAGGGCCCTTCTAATCGATTCTCCAGAGAGAAGTTGGTTATTCTCCGAAGCGTCCCATTGTGGCTGTATCAAAAGAGTTACTTGATAACTCCTGATGAGTATCGATAGCAGATTGGTTTATGCATTTGAAATGAAAACCTTTGCCAGCTCTTTGTAAGAAAAAAAAAGAGCGAGCAGCCATTTCCATGAAGTGCCTGTAATTTCTTTCAAAGTGCTTAGGCCATACCCGTGGAAATAATACATCAACCTATGCCTCAGACACAGTCTGGCAAAAAAAAAAAAAAATAAATAAATAAATAAAAACATGCTTTGTATCTAAAAACAAAATTTTGAAAGAGTGGAACCAAATGAGAGAAAAATTGGTCTTCCAGGAAACAACACAACACAAAAGAATCCCCCTCACATACAAAAAAAAAAAAAACCATGAAAAATGAGTGAAAACAAATTAAAACAGGTAGGTTAATAACACAATCACACTGATTCAGAGAAAGAATATCAGAAAGAAAGGAATCAGCAGAATGTGTTTTCTTTACCGTACAGGATATTGTGAGGTTTTACAAATCTGAACTGTTACTGGTTATGTGTATATATATAGCATGTGGTTCTAGAAATAACTTCTTATTTATTTATTGAAATGAATTAAATGATCGCTTTTCAACCACAAATTCTCTTTACGTAGAACTTTAGTTCACCTAAAATGTCTATCTCCAAATACCTGAAGGCATTGAGGGGGAGGGTTTCAGGTACAGCAGATATGAACAGCCAGACAATCCTATCGGGGATAAGTTAAAGAAAAAAAAAAAAAAGAGATTTAGGGGCAGAAATAGAAAACCAAGGTAAAGTGAAAATGGAGCAGAAATAGAGGTTTTGCAATAAAACCAATCAACATGAAGGAAAATGAGGAAGAGCAGGACCGCTGAACTGTCCTCTCTGTGAGGGAATACTCCTGGCATGTGCCTTAGCAGAGGGCAAGTAACCATGGCTATCAGTAGGGGGGGGGGGGAAAGGAGGAGGTCATGGGGACTATGTTGTAAGTTACACAAAGGTTATCCCAAGCTTTTCTCATTCAAAGCAGCCAAGTTACTCTGCATCTCAGGGAACCAGATAAGAAGGGGGAGGTAGGGAGAGAGGAAAGAATTAAAATGAGGAGGGAATAATTGAGTCTTAAAATCAGGAAGGCTTCGAACTTGTGTAATAATGTGTGTAATGCCCAACAATGGGACAATCTTAGTATGCATATTCTCAGGAATTAGGGGAAATGCTTTTACAAGCATCTTCATGAAATTTTGGGAGTGGCAGATCCTGAAAAGTTCCTGCCAAGCAAGAGACAGTAAATGACAATTATTGCATAATATTGATTATTACTATTTAAAAATATTTATGCCACTCATGGCCTGTTTGTGTGGTTACGGAATAGAGATAGAACTCTTCAAGGATCATAGGTCACCTGTTCCCACTGCTTCCCAATCTTGCTCCTTAACCACAAAGGTATACTTTTAAAGAGCATTAGTTTCAAATTTCATTCTATCTGCTACGGTTAATGAAGCAGTCAAATGGTACCAGTCAAAGAACATCAAGTTTGATCCTACAGAAATATCTACTTAAATCATTAACAGAGATGTTCTGAATTTTGTAGGAAAAATACAAATAAACCATTGAAAACTCAATCGGAGTCTGGATTTAAAAGTTCAAAAAGAGTCACTGCAGATAAAAAAAAATGGATCAATTGAAAGAAAAACAAAACATAGAGTGCTAAAGAATACAAAATTATCACTTAAGGCAGTCTGTGTTTTCTTGCCATCATGGGTAATAACCAAATCTTTTAACCACGGTTTAATAAACAAAATTGGAAACAACTATCACTCAAACTTTCAAAGTTGTGGTTCAGAAGCTGCTACCTAATGTTACTGCTGATTAATGTTGTCACTGTATCCTTGCAAATGCACCACCGAAAGGAAGTAGACCCTTTCTGCTAGGACTCCAGGAGTTATCATTTCAGCCAGTGACCACCAGAAGACCAACTTTCTGAATTACTAAGAGTTTCTGTATGCCTTTCATCAAAGCCTGGGCTCGTAGGATCCCGGCTCCTGATGAAACAAGTACCACTACCACAAACCCTCTCTGGGGAGCGGCTAGTATTTTAAAGCCATCCCAGCGGTTTTGGGAATTCTTTTGGTCTCCAGCATTTCCTGGGCCTGGATTTAGAGTGTCACATGACCATTCTCCATTTCAAAGTTTAATCCGGTCAAGAGTAGTACAAATAGCTGAATCCCAGGGCTCGTGGTGACGAACTGCTGTTTGTGAAGGATCCAAAGAATGGTGACAAGGAATCCATTTTATGAAACCTCCTGTTGAAGCCCTGGCCACAGAATGGGTGCTCAATGAATGCTAGGTGAGTGTGCATCTGACCATCCTGAATAATTCATGTTGAACACAGCCTCCTCGACATCAAGGCTCGTGTGAGGCCAAGAGTAATCATCAATCATTTTTTATCCTATTAACCCCCTTTCAGTTTTCTGAATGCTACGTATTTCTTTTATACACTCATTTCTTTTACGTTGCTGCCAGTAGAATGCAAGTTTCCCTAGCTTGTTCGCTACTGCAGTCCCAGCCCCCATGACAGTGCAGGCGTCCAACAAACATTAGTTGAAAAAGATGGAACTCTGACAACCCTCTCCCTCTGAGTTTCTATAATCTATTTATGATCTTATCAACAGGGTCCTATAAACAACTGCTGCAAACATGCCACTTTGGGTGACCGTGCTCCAATCACACAGCACCTGCTCTCTGTTTCCCCAAATCCAAATTTGCTTCCGCCCCGGGAGCTGTGTTGAGCTCCCCTTTCCAATAAACCTTATCTTGCCCATAGGGTTTTTGGTAGGTGGGGTTTCTTTAGGTTTATAATTAGTCAGGAGTAGTGAAGACGGGGCACAGCACCCTTTACCATCTTGGGAGTGAGCTCTCAGAGCTCTGTAACCAGGATGCTATAGATCCGAGAGGACTCGCTCATGTTATGATTACCTTCTGTGGCCTGTTGAGTGTTAACGATGCTGAGGCCTTACCGTATTAGGTCATGTCACTACTACTTATGCACTTAAGAAAACATCTATGTTTCAAAATACCTCATTTTGCCCAACTATCTTTGGAATGTCCATGTCTGTGTGGACTCCCCATATGTATCAAACTAAATTTGATTTTCTCCTGTTAGACCATCTCTCGTCAATTTGATTCTTAGTCCGGCTAGATGGACTTGGAAAGCGACAGGAGATTCTTGCTCCCGGACATTTGAAACCCAAACTAAATGCAGTGGAGTTTGCCTTTTTTAATCTTTAAGTTGGCCTTCTGGAATATTGGCAGACAGAGTAGCCTGAACACCAGAAGATGAGAGATTGGCCCTAAAGTGTCTAGGAAGAACATTCAGGCAGTCAGAGAAAGGAAGTTGGAATGAAGATAGTTGTTGGGCAGAGGAGGAAAGGGAAACAATCAATTTTTCCTCTGTATTTATAAAATGTGCATGCATTTTATATATAATCTTATATAAAATTTATACAGTAAGTTTTTATATACAAGTTACATGTAATAAATAATATATATACATGCACACATACATACTAGGGAGTGACAGGAAGCATTCCATTTGTAATTAAGAAATGTAGTATTTATTATTCATAATTCTGGAGCGTGAAGAAAGTGGTTTCTGGGTGTGTTAATGAATGCATTGCCTGCAGTCCACACGATCGTCCTTATCCCTGCAGTTCACCTTTGCACACAACATTCTCTCCTTGTACCTGCTCATTCCTCACCCGCCAATCTGCCACATTTCCACTCCTTGTTTATAACTTCCTCTCTGAAGTCCTTCCTGGTCCCCCTCCCCTTGGCAGAGGTGACCTTTCCTCCACTGGGAACGTTCCCCTTGCCTCTTCCGTGGTCCTCTTTCATAGCGCCAATTGCTTTGTTCTTAAAGACTCCTTTCTTTACTAGACTGTGATTTGTTTGAGATGACGGTTTCTTTTCTTCTTTAAAAAGTTCTCTACCCATTCATTCAACAAGGTCTTCATATTTTCTCATGTCCTCACTTCTCTTCTGACCCAGGTCACATCTCACGGCCAGTCATGACAACTGCTGCCTCACGCACTCAGCCGCTAGGCCCTCCAGCTCCTCCATCACATCAAAAAACCCTGCCCTGAATTGCAACACCACTCCAGTCTCTGCCTCTGTCTTTCCGGGGCCTCCTCCCTGTGTCTGTCCACACTGCCTTCCCGCTATATGTGTCTGTGCCCACATTTCCCCTTCTTATAAGGAAGCCAGTCATTTATAAGGACTGCCATCTAGTAGGGCCCACCCCAATGACCTCATTTTAATTTGATCTCCTACACAAATTGTTATTGTTTCCCAATAAGGTCACATTCTGAGGTACGGGGAGTAATAAAATACTTAGGAATAAACCTAACAAAGATGGTGAAAGACTTTTACACTGGCAGCTATAAAAGACTGACGAAAGAAAGGAAAAGCAGACACAAATAAATGGAAAGACACTCCATGTTCATAGACTGGAAGAATTAATATTGTTAAAATGTTCATGCTATCCTGGTCTACTCATAACATAGCAGCCACATTTAGTGTTTTTAAAGAAACTGAAGACAAATCTAGAAAGTGCTTCTGTTTTAAAACAAAAATGGAGTATCACTCCTTTTTTTAAAATTAATAAAAGCTAAGGTTTTTACAACAGCTGCTATGCCCTGCATGATTCCATCGGCTTGTACATCAGCTCTCAGATCTTGTCCCCCCAAATTCTTCCTCTTGCCCCCTCTTTGCAGCCTCACTGGCCTTCCAGTTACTTCCTCTGCCTGAAGTCTCTTTCCCCTGACATCTTCTGGGCTCACCTCCTCTCCCTCTTCAGTCATGTGCTCAAAATGGAGGCCACTCTCTATATATGTCTAACCTCTTCCAACTTCTCTCCCCTCCCCTCCCTATTAACCTTCCCAGCTTTACGTTTCTTGAGAATACAGGTAAGTTACTTAATTGCTTTATGGAATATCAGTCTTTCATCAGAAAGCAAGCTCTACAAAAGAAGGAATTTGGTTAGTTCTGCTCTGTAGACCTTAGACTACTGCCTGGCTCATTCTAGCTGCTCACTTGGTATTTGTTAAATGAATAAAGAGCACATAATTCAGTATCTACACACGTACTTGGCAACATGAGTGTTTACTATAGGATTAAAAGGACTCACTTGCACTGCAAATGTGTTGTATATTGAATGGCATAGCTGTACACGTGGGCACGCATGAGGTCAGGACGGGCAGGAGTTTGAAAAGACCCTGGCCTGTGATTGTGATTGTTGACAGTGTCTAGCATTTGTTGTACCTTTAGCTTCTAACTCCTTGCTCATTTCCTTTGAACCTGGCATTTCCTGTTTATCTTCCCATGGACAACGCTTAAGGATTTTAGACATAATATCTGATTTCGAAATATTTGCTGATCAAATATGTACCTTTCAAATTGCTAAACTTTTTTTTAAAAAGGTTATATTCTCTACTATGAATTTTATTATTTGTTATGAAAGCCAGGAAGCCAAATAATGGAATAAATATTAGAATTCAATTCTGCCATTTATGATCATTTTATTATTTATAAACATTTGCTACAGCAAAAATGAAAAGTTTCAATCTGAAGTTATGGTTTTCCTTCAGCTTTCAAATGTTGGAATGTTGTGTTTGTACAGTTGGCAATGCTCGCAATAACCATTAATTAGGGTCGTTTTTTTCCTCCTTGATATTTATTAAAGGTATATTACAAGTAACTGGTAGAGTTTCTTTTTCTTTTCCTTTTCTTTTTTTTTTTAGAATCCAATGATTCATCACTTACATATAACACCCAGTGCTCATTCCAACAAGGGCCCTCCTTAATACCCATCACCCATTTAGCCCATCCCCCCCACCTCCCCTCCAGCAACCTTCAGTTCGTTCTCTGTATTTAAGAGTCTCTTATAGTTTGTCTCCCTCTCTGTTTTTATTTTATTTTTCCTTCCCTTCCCCTATACTTATCTGTTGAGTTTCTCAAATTCCACACACCTGTCTTTTCTCTGACTTATTTTGCTTAGCATAGTATATTCTAGTTCCATCCACATTGTCGCAAATGGCAAGATTTCATTCTTTTTGATTGCTGAGTAGTATTCCATTGCATACCACATCTGTTAGACATTTATCAGTTGATGGACATTTGGGCTCTTTAACATCTGGCTATTGTTGATAGTGCTGCTATAAACATTGGGGTGCATGTGCCCCTTTCAATCAGCATTTTCGTATCCTTTGGATAAACACCCAGTAGTGCGATTGTCGTAGGGTAGTTCTATTTTTAATTTTTGAGGAACCTCCATACTGTTTTCCAGAGTAGCTGCAGTAAGTGGTAGAATTTCAACCAAAAGAGTCCCCAAAGAGATTTTCACTTATCTGTCATCTAGGATTTTGCTGATATTTGATGGTGACTATTTAGAAGCAACCATTGTATCTGAAATAGAGGCCGGAATCACTTCACCAGTCACTGATGCTGTCATGCTGATAAGATGTGATGGTGACATGTTGACATATCGGCAGCTCAGGCCAGTGTGGGGAGGCCAAAAAATGACTCTGAAAAGGGCATTTAGTTCTTGGGACTTACAAAGTCATTTGAAAGTAATTTGTGTGTAAATGGATGACTACAAGTTTCTTAGAATAATTTCTCCCCTTACTATACAAGATGGGTGCCATAATAGCTTTCTCTGCACTATAAAGTTTTCGTTATTTTAAATAATGCTGGTTCTTGCTAATTGTGTACATCAATTCCTATGTTATTCTAACCCCTATTAACATTTTTGGCCTGGGTATGTCAACTCCCTTCTAAGTGCCTCGTTGGCCCCCAAACTGTGGACAATACCCAGATCTTCCTCAGCACAGGCTCCATCTGAACACTGTTAAATACGTCGACACACACACACACACACACACACACACACACACACACACTTTTTATTCAGCAACTTCATTTCATTAGCTGGTCCAGGGATAACGCTGGCATTTATTGATTTATAAAATCATCTCTTTGGGACTTTGCCCTAACTATTTATTTGTTCTATTTCAATAAATTACTAATATAGATGAAAGTTTACTATACTTTTTCTAAAAATAATTTTCATTAAACAGAATACAGAAAGTAGAAGATTAAAGAAAACACAAATCAGTCATAATTTTACCACTCAGAATAATAATTGCTAATAGTTTGTGATATTTTAATTCAGTCTTTTTAACATATTTTATTAAGTTTTTTTACTTATTTTGAGAGAGAGGGGGGAGAGGGGCAGAGGGAGTCGCCTGCTTTAGGTGATCCAAAGCAGGTTCTGTGCTGATAACAGAGAGCCTGACGTGGGGCTCAAACTCATGAACTGCTGAGATCATGATCTGAGCTGAAGTTGGACACTTAACTGACCGAGCCACCTAGGCATCCCTATTTTAAATAAAATTTGGGTTTTACTGTTCTACTTATTTCTATGACTTCCACATGTCACTAAAATTATTTTGAAAGCAAAGGTTTTAATGACCTAATGATATTTAATAAAATAACATTTATTCATGTTATGATTTGAAACTTAAGTAACTTCCAAATTGTTCACTGTCCTATGAAATTCTGTGACGAGCGTCTTTATCTCTAAATCTAAAAATTCCCTTAGAAGAAATTCCAAGCGTCATTGGATTAATTGGAATTTCCATTTAAAATAGTACTGATGCAAACTATAAGTTACTTTAAAAGACTTTTGTACCAATTTCTACTCTCACCAGAAAATGAATGAGGATGCCTTTTGCATTATACCCTATTGGATTTTAAAAGTAATTACTGGGGCGCTTGGGTGGCTTAGTCGGCTGAGTGTTCAACTCTTGATATTGGCTCAGGTCATTGATCTCTGAGATGGAGTCCCAGGTCAGGCTCTGCGCTGACAGCGTAGAACAGGCTTGGGATTCCCTCTCTCTCTCTGCTCCTCCACCTATGCTCCCTCGCTCTCCCTCTCTCAAAATCAATGAATAAACAGTAAAAAAAATTTTCAAAGAGTTGTCAATTTTATATGAAAAATAAAGAGGGGCACCTGGGTGGCTCAGTCGGTTGAGCGTTCGACTTTGGCTCAGGTCATGATCTCATGGTTAGTAGGTTCCAGCCCTATATCAGGCTCTGTGCTGACATCTCAGAGACTGGAGCCTGCTTTAGGTTCTGTGTCTCCCTGTCTCTCTGCTCCTCCCCTACTCATGCTCTGTCTCTCTCTGTGTCTGTCTGTCTCTCAAAAGTGAATAAACATAACAAAAATTAAAAAAAATAAAGAGTATGTTGCTTTCTAAATTTGCATTTCCTTGCTTATCAATGAAGTTGAATGGCTTGTAGTACGTAGTTTAATCATTTGCATTTCCTTTCTGTATATCAACTGTTTGTATACTTTGCCCATTTTTCTACTGAAGTCTAAGAGCGTCACTCATGGATGTGAATGGGTTGCAGTAAGAATAGCAGCCATTCGTTGCTCACAAAATGTTCAGCTTAGACAGGAGTCTTTGTCGCCTCCACTGCCCTCTCTCCATTCATCTCCTGGAACATTTGCACTCTACCCCCTATAACACCTAATCTTTCCCATCCTTCAAGGCTCAGTGCCCTGCCTGACATATCTTTTGGTCCTCGGTGACCTCACTTGTCTCTAACCATCATCCTTAGCGCATCTTATCTTATTTAATTAATTACCTTTCAATATGTAGGATGTCTTCTGAGATCCTTGAGTTAAGACACCATTTCTTATACTGCACAGACTTAGCCGCTGACACTAAACAACAGTGACCCTAATCACTGGGCACTCAAACATATTGTAATGCCCCCCCCCCCCAAAAACAGCACTGATTTTAAAAATGTTGTTCCTCTCACTGAAATATATTTTCCCGAAGAAGGAAAATGTCAAATATAAACAACTCTTAGATAATAGAAATTCGTTATGCATCTAGATGAGACTATCTTATATTACATAGTACAAGCTGACATTATGTCCTGAGATGAACAAGTAAGTAATTATGTATGAAAGCTGGCAATGTGTAAATGGTAATATTTTTGGCAGACATGATATCCACTGAACAGAGTGGATGTGTCAAATTCTTTTTATAACTCAGCCATAACATATCATTCCAAATACAACTATGTATGGATCACAGAAATAGAGCATATTGCTATATTCTAAAATGACAAAATATTGAAAGTTATAAAGTACATAACTAATTAAACATACAATAAAAAAGAAAGCAAATCCAAAGAACGTATGTAGTTTATTCCTAGTAATGGAAACCATATGCATGTTTGGTAAATATTTCTAAAACTGAAATATAAACATAACCTAAGACCATCCACGCATGTAGGAAAAATAGGGATGTTTAGAGAACACATCAGGTGACCTAAAGGAATCTGTATTTAGTACCAAATAGTCAAACTTGATATATTTTCCTTTATGAACAAGAATAGAATCTGTAGCAGTGAGACATGTTGTTTCCTTTGCATATTAAGTGCATATTTCTTAAGGCTTTCTACTCAGTAGTTTTAATATTTCAGCTTTGAATTTTTGATCACATTCTTAATTTTTTTTTATGATGAACATATTTTGTTTCCAAGGCTAGAATGGTTGTCTAATTGTCAAGCAAATTCGATGAACTGCAATCATGTAGCCACACAATATTTGGGCTGATAACAATGTAAGAGCAACTCTACAAAAAAAAAAAAAAATCTACACATTTAACTGCAACTTACACAGTAGAATATCGTTTCATGTTTACAGACGCCCACGAAACAAACAGAATGTGGGGCATGCTGATAACCCCAATTCTTTCCACATTCTGAGCAGAAGAATCACAAAACCAGATACATGAGAGAGAAAACAAGGGAACATAAAATCTCAAAAAAAAAAAAATTCTAGTTTCACGATGGGAAGTATTACTTGTTTTTAAAGTTACCACATAAGAAGGGCTCTCCATCTAGTCATTTTCTGTATGAAGTCCAAATGCAGCTTTGGAAAACTCTTAAGTGAAGCAAAGTACAGGCAAAATGGTCCTCCTGCCTCACGACCTTCACCCTGGCCCATTAGTGCTGCCCCGCACTGAGGTGGTTAGCGGGCTGTGGGCCATTTCCCTTCACTTCCTCCCCAAAGCTGTAACCCACGTCAAGACATAGGCTTCATTTTTCTTCTCTTCCCTTTTTTTTTTGTCCTTTTGGTATTTTCTAAGATAGCATTATGTTTTCAAAACTATTCCTCCTTTTATTTAGATACCAATGAAAAAAATCCCAATGAATTATTTCACTAAACAATTAGAGGACTTTACAAAGAAAACAAGCCAATGGTATTTCAAAATGTGAAGAGTCAATTCACCTTCTCACACAACATAACACACATAGAGAGGGGTAGGCTACACCCCAAAGTATGAAAAGTGATGACAGATAAAAAGTGTCCCATTTGGGGGACTGCGCTTCTGAAAGTCCAAGAAAGTAAGGGGCGTACAATAGTGCAGCTCACCCACCCCCATTCCATTCCACTTAGAGCAAGGGCAAAAGTTGGCGACTGTTTTTAGAGCATTTGGCATCAAGTGATTTCAATTTCTTGGGTTCATTTTGTCAAGAAATAGCAGTGAAGAACGTCTTACAGTTAGCTGGTGGTTTGATTTAAGTCTGCACAGATAGAGGGGCGCCTGGGAGCCTCAGTAGGTTAAGTGCCCAACTCTTGATTTCAGCTAAGGTCATGATCTCATGATTTGTGGGTTTGAGCCCCACATTGGGCTCTGCACTGACAGCAGATCCCAAGATCCTGCTTGGGATTCCCTATGTAATTTCTGCTATATATATATATATACACACACACACACACACACATATGTGCATATATACACATGTAGATACATATATATACTTATTTTGCTGAACAATTTGTAAGTTGGTTGAAGACATTAGGAGAATGTCCCTTAATACTTCAGCTTGTATCACCTGAGAACAAGGAATTTTACATAACTACAGTGTTTTCACTCTTAAGAGATCTAACAATGATACAAAATTATTATCTAGGGGCACCTGGGTGGCTCAGTCGGCTAAGCGTCCAACTTCAACTCAGGTCATGATCTCGTGGTCTGTGGGTTTGAGCCCCGCGTCGGGCTCTGTGCTGACAGCTTAGAGCCTGTAGCCTGTGTAAGATTCTGTGTCTCCCTCTCTCTCTGCCCCTCTCCTGCTCACACTCTATCTCTCTCTCAAAAATAAATGTTAAAAAAAATTAAAAAAAATATTATCTAACATATACGCATATTCAAATCTTCCAAGTCATGCCACCAATGTCCTTTATAGTTGTTGTTTTTTTTTGCTTAAGAATCAATCGAGAATCACGCGCCACATTTATTGTCATGTTTCTTTAGTCTCTTTAATCTAGAACAGTCTTTTGAATCTTTTCCTTTCATCACATTTGAACTTTTTGAAGAATACAAATCCGTTTATTTTTTTCTTTGAAAATGTTTTTTAATGTTTATTTTTTGAGAGACAGAGAGACAGAGCGTAAGTGGGAGAAGGGCAGAGAGAGAGGGAGACACAGACTCCAAAGCAGGCTCTAGGCTCTGGGCTGTTGCCACAGAGCTCGATGCAGGGCTCAAACTCATGAGCCATGGGATCATGACCTGAGCCAAAGTTGGACGCTTAACCAACTCAGCCACCCAGGTGCCTCCAAATCAATTTGTTTTATAAAAACTTTCTGGAATTTGTTTTTTCTTTAACATGATATATATGGAAGAATTCACTCCATAGTAGTTTGTACCACACTTTTCTTAGTTCTCGCTACTTTAAAGAGCAAAGGAATGTTATGAATTGAATGTATACAGTACGAGTTACATCTTGGGGGCTTCAAGATCTAAGAACAGTGCTTTACTAGGCGCCGTACTATATAACTGTATTAGTTGGGAGTCTTTCTCTGCATTTCCCAAAAATAATCTAAACTAGCAGTAATTACACAGACACCCATTCAGTTTAATTCGCTGTAAACAAATACATATATTTCACATTTGCAAATTAAAGTGAAAACTCATTTTTAGGGGTGATGAATGGGAAAGTAATCACAGCTGCGTGCGGTCGGAGGTGAGCGGGTCCCTCAGGCAGGCAGAGGAGTCCCTGCAGGGACCAGTGTACAGGAAGGGAGACAAGTGGCGAGCGAGACAGGGAGATATTTCAGGTATAAATAGGAAGGCCTACTGGAATTAGGGGCAGCTTTAATTATATTTTATTAAGATAAGGTGACTGCCAAGGAGAAGGGGAAGAACAGCATAGCAGAGGCAGCGTCAAGGAGAAAAATACTTAAATAATAGACTGATGCTCTTGATCCCTGAAGAAATGAAAGGCTGTTACGAGACAGGGATCTGATACGGAGGACAGGTGACATAAATTACCAGCAGCATGCTAAACGTCGCGAGTTCAGGGAGAAGTCTGCCAATTTCTTATCATTTCCATAAAAATAAGAAGAGAATAAATGAAAGCGTGAAGGAAGAAGTCTAAATTTGACTGAAATGAAACATAAGCATTTTAAAGGGCAGGGCTATTCAAGATATAGACACACCTGTGTGTTTTGGTGTGTGTGTGTGTGTGTGTGTGTGTGTGCGTGCGTGTTTGCATATAGACTGATTCCTGGATATGAGTTAAAAGGTAGGCAAAAGAGCAGAAGTGCTTAGTTACTGAATGTACATTATTCAGTCCTCTTTAGACTCATATTGGATCCAGAATAAACGGGATATGGTAAATATAATACACCATAGAGGGGCATCTCCTCTTTTGAACTTGACTTCAAAATATTTATTATATTTAACACTGTGACGAGAAGGCACTGCATGGGAGGGTTGGAAAAGTGGGATTACCATGATTATTATATAGAAAATAATCAAGAAAGTATGCAGCTGGGGCAGAGGGAGAGGGTAAGATGGCCGGAACTGGAGCAGGTCCAATCTGACCTCTCTTTCCGACGCTGCCTGGCCTCTGGGGACAGAGGTAGGGCTAGCGTCCTGTTTCTCCAGGTGGGTTCTGACACAAGGTGCCCCAGATCCTCTTTTGGTTATCATCCCTACACAACCTAATAACCATCAGTAAGTTTGGACAAGCCAGTCCAGCCAGCCTAGGTAAAAACATCAACTTAATGCTGTGTTTATAATTGATTCTGGAATCTGGCATTTTCAGAGGCTGTCAGTATTTCAGCCCATCTAACTGAGTAGGCAATGTTATATTCAACAGAGATGATGAGGAAGCAGGCTATTGAAGTGGTGACAGCCGCAAGGCCAAGGCAGAAAGCACTCGCTCCCTTATCCAGAAGACATAACCCCTCATGCTACATTATGTATAGACAGTTCATCTCACCACTGTAGAACCAGCACTAACACAGTTCCAAGCCCAAGTAGGTGCTCAGGAAACATCTGTTGAATGAATGATTATTGCAGCTGGTTATTATGTTATAAATTTGGGGCATGTCTTTAATTAAGAAGATACAACTTCAGTTTAAAATTACGATCCAATTTCTAACCATCAGTGGCAAAATTTTCCGTTAGTGGAATGAACACACATATCTCCCTAGTTTGCAGTCTAGCCAAGGGACCTGGTTTTCCAGTGGATACCCAGTGACTAAAAATTCCAGAAGCAGAGTGTACACATAGAAAAATGTGGGCAAAGAGCAAGGATGACCTGTGTCCACCCAACAGACTTGGAAGGTTCTCGTTCTACCAGGCTTCTTAGGGAATCCCTTAAAGGCTGGAATTCCTGGAATGAGCTTCCAGCCACTGGTGAAATCCTGCATGAAGTTTCAATGAGAATGTGTTTGGCAGCCAAATGCCTTGGCCCTATTTTCCTGTCCTACAGTTAGAGAACATTATCTTGTTCACCAACCATAACAGAAAAGCTAAACTTCATCTTTAATTATGTCTGAACATTTGCCTGTTAGGACTGCTTACATACTGCTCCGTAAGGCTTTTTGTGTGTGGTGCGAAAGAGAAAATGCTGATATAACTTAGAACTATATTAGTGAAACCACAGGACAGCATGTGGCCTGATTAATCTTATGAACTCAGCATTAACATATTGCTGGAACATAATGCAGATTATAAATTTATGAATGTTCAGTACCAACTCCCAATAAACAGAAAAGCTTACTCCTAAGCAACTTCCTCATTCTGATTCTCTTCACCTTGTCCTATGAACAACACTAAAGTGCCAGAGTAGAGGCTCACGAAATTCCACAAAGTCATAAAAAGCAACAGTTTTTTTTAAGTTTTCCCATCCTTTCATTGTATTTACAATTCCTTCCAGCAGTTTAAGTGTTGCTGACCACATTACAAGTTATGTGAAATAGTCAGCTGAGTGATTCTTGATAATACTCCATAGATGCCTAGCTTAGTGACACGGCATCTGCAGAACACACTATTTTCCATGTAAACACAGGCTGGGTAGGTAGGAACATAATTACTTAAAATAATACATAAAAACCTTGAAGGATTTGTCTCATTGGATGGAACACTGGCCTTAGCTCATGAAGACCATAAATGCAGTGTTATCTCCTGCCTTCATATTCACTCAGTCAACAAAGCGGTTTTGTTTTTAATGTTTATTTATTTTTGAGACAGAGGGGAGGGACAGAGAGAGAGGGAGAGAGAGGATCTGAATCAGGCTCTGTGCTGACAGCAGCGAGTTTGATGTAGGGAGTGAACTCATGAACTGTGAGATCATGACCTGGGCCAAAGTCAGCCACTTAACTGACTGAGCCACCCAGGTGCCCCAGTCAACACATAGTTTTGAGCGCTTACTGTGGGCGCAAACTATTCTCATCTCTCAAAACAAACGAGAATCAAATACTGTCCTTACCTCAAAAGTGCTTATCATGGGCATTTATTTGGCTTTCTACCTACCATGCTTCCAATCAACTACTTAAAGGCATTTAAAATTTAGAGTTACTAATGGCCCTGCTGTTTGCCCGTTTCCATACACTCAGGTAAGATTTTTGTCCAATGTGTGATACAGGTTTACTGGGGGGTATTTTTGTCCCCCCATGTGCCTCATGCAATTCCTAATCTCGGAGGGCCCACAGCTGTCCCTGAGTGTTCTCTGAGTGACGTCACGGTTCAGAGGGACAGTGGCTTCTAACCCAAGTTCATGATAAGGGAGGCCAGGAGCAGTATGGGAACACGGCAAGATCACATACCATACACAAGTATCAGTGCTCGAGTCCCTCCGACAAACAAGTTTCCCCAAACTGCTTTCTGACATAACCTCATGGTCTCTCTCACCATAGTTGCTGTCGAAGGTGAAAAATAGTATGCAAGCCAACCACCATGAGGATTTTCCTGTCAACTCTCATACTGGGCACTCACCCTAGACAGCTGAACATTCTAGGCAAACGTCGTGTGCAAAACAGTCTGAGCATTGCAGAACCAGTGTGCTGGGGTGTCATTGCCCTGTGTGACACACATTTCCTTGTATTGACAGAGCACTTTTCTTCCAGGAGATAAGCACTGCTCATTTAACTCCCTCCTACTAGCACGTGGCACAGTGAGAGCACTCTAGAACAGTGAGGTGAAGCTTTATCTGAAATAAGAGATGGGACCTGACAGCTTCTGTTACATTTGTGGTAAAGACCTTTGACTGAGCCAAGTACCCTTGGGAAGGTACTTCCTTCCTACACACTGTGGGAAGGACTCACGTGGAAGGGCTCATCTCAGAGCTCTGAGGAGATGCTGGTGCAAGGTGATCCCACAAGCCTCCCCGAGCATCAGTGCTGTTCAACCCGATCTACAGCTCAGACTCTGGAGGACCGCTAACTCGATGCAAGCAGAGGCGTTCTGTATTTCTAGGTCCTGAAGGCTTTCCCCATCGTCTGCCACAGACAGTCAAAGTGCTTAACTGGAAAGGAATATGAGCAAGTGACACGAAATCGCTCGAGCTTAGGTAAAGATTCGAATGTGCCCTTTTCACTTTTTCTCCTGCGACGTCAAGACTGATTTTACATTTTTCCTCTACTGTCGCTTTGCCCATTCAGAAAGGATAGCTGGTAAGCTGCTGGTAGGGCCTCTCTGGGTCATAACAGCTGCCGAGCTTCCCTAAAGGGCAGTCATCCCTGACTGAGTTTATGCTGATTTCACGTGTGAGGGAGACACAAAGCAAAACAGACGTTTGTGCCAGAGTCCAGAATTTGCTGAGTCCATCGGAATGGCTTCTGCTCTTTGGTTTTCCTGGGACACCCTAAAAAAGAAAATCCTAAGAGTTGAGAATTTTGACTCCTTTCCACCCTGGCTACCTCCCAGTGCCCCTGGCCAAGTGTGGATAACAGCACTGCTGACGGTTTTCTGTGCAGAAATGTCAGGGTGAAGACGAAATGTGTTCGTCGGCGGAGCCCTGGCCTGGGGCAGCAGGGAACTCAGGTGCCCGATGGGCGGTTCTCCCAGGAGATCTCCCAGGAGGAGAAGAACTTGTATGTCCAACCCTCCATGTGATAAAAAGGGCTCTTGCAGCTCAGATTGGTTAAAACAGAGAAACATAGCCCAAGTCTTGGTATGACGAACACTATTTCATCCTGAGCGCGTGGCATTCCCAAACAGGACTGCACTGAACAACACAGTATTTCAAAAGCAAGAAAAATAAAAAAGCAGCACAGAAATGTCATTGAGCAGATTTCTACATTTGCTTTGGACAGGATATGTCAGATGAAGGCAGCCGTGGCTGTACTATTTCCTGCTCAAATAATTTCCAGAGGCCTACACCATAAATCACGCTACTACTACTGCAATCGCAACAATAAATAAGGCCTAATGAGGGAACACCCAGTGCTACCACAGACCGATCAGGAAGTTCCTACTGGTAAAGGGTTGGTCTGTTTCCAGGCTGGAACGACCGTGCTCCACTGTTGCTCATATGGGGCCTTGGTTCCTTTACGAATAAACTTCCACAGAGAGATCTTTCTGGAGACAGATAAACACTGCTATTTAAATTTTTCTTGCTTTCCGCATGTTATCTCTTTGTTCTGAACAATTTTCTCACACTTCCTCCACCAATGACAAAACACTGTTGGCAAACACCGTAAGTTTATCACGCTGGTCACCATCGATTATTACGTTGGCTGTCTGACTGTTATAGATGCATGCTGCCTTGAAAACAGAGAGAAAGTGCCAGAGGAGGTTTGGGGGACAAGGACAGAAAGACGAGAAAAAGGAGAGGGCACAGAAGTTTTAGTGCTGAATCGAATATTCTAAACATATTTTCAACTGTGGTGTTTAGATGCGTAAAATAAGGGAGAGAGGTCAGAAGGTCAAATAGCTGGAAATAAAAGTTGTTGCTCGGTTTCACAAATGTCCTTGTGTAACAAAGAGGACCTTTGTAGGACTGTGACATTACAGAGTGTCCCAAAGAGAAGATATTCAGCGTCAGTACAAACCAGTTGTACCAGATCAGTATGACCTGGTGACTTTCTTAATACGGCACCCACGAGAATTCAAAATTTAAGACCTGGTGTGTCTGAAACAATTTAAAGAACTCACAGCACTTTTGTAAGACAGGCCAAGCTGCAGAGTGGGCCATAGGCTGGGGGCCCTGCCCCCATGGCCAACGAGCTTGGAATGGAGTCAGTGCAGGACCCTCCCTCTCCACATTGGCAAGCAGCCCTGGTTTTTAACCCAGGAAGCCCTCCGTCAGTCCCTGCCACCCTGCATCTTAATCAAAGCAGAAGGCTACCAGCTGTGTGCACTGCTGCTCTCTGCTCCCCGCTCTCCACATGCTGGGCCCCCATGACAAAAGCACCCGAGTCTGCATAAGAGGACACACTAGGGAGGGCAGCTGGCCACAGGCCCCAGGGTGGGGAGCGAGGGGTGCTGCTTAGGCTAATTGCAGCTGTCCATAACTCACCAGGGGAAGGAAACCCTCGTCCTGTTATCTGGTCATATTTTTTAAAGGGGTTTGGGAGGTACACACATTTTTTTGACTTAACTTTTATACTGGAAAAGCATAAAACTGGAAAGAAGAATA